>OV743324.1:12255000-14655000 GCA_928268935.1 Lasiommata megera
TTAGTTTGAATGTATAATGGAAATTAAGGGCGGATTAGGGAAATTTTCATCTGCGTGGAAATAGGCGTTTTCATAGCGTTATATTTAGCAAGTAAATGGTAATTAAGATATTATTATGAAATAGCTGTTCATTGCATAATTAGCGTGTTGATCGATCATAATACACTGGGTTCGATTCTCGAGTCAGGCCTTAAATGATTATGCTATGGATTTGGATAGAATTGGCCTAGAGATGACGCTGTTTACTCTACGATTTGATTGAGCTGGGGTAAAAACTCCCGTCCAACGTTTGAAGTTATGGTTTGAACTAAACCTTTTTTTCGTTACACTGCAACTTAGCCAGTGACTGCAATTCCATCTGGTGGCAAATGATGATGCAGTCTATGATGGAAGCGGACCTATTAGTGTAGTAGATTTGAATTACCCCCCAGTTGATTTCCGCATGATATCATGATGGAAAAATGAAACCATGAAATAACTACTATGTAAATTATGGACGCGTCAAGAGGACGTTTTTAAGGACTATTTGAATAAAGATTATTTTGTATTTTGAATTTTGAATGGCGGCACTTATTTGCCTCTATATCCCTAGTCATAAATAAATATTGATTACAAAGTGTGGTGTGGCGTATTGCTATCATAATCCTAACCTAAATAATAAATGCGAATGTGGTTCAATTGTACACGCTTTCAAGCTTTAACTGCTCAGCCAATTATTATAAAATTATGCACACATATAGATTGAATTCCGGAAAAGAAAACAGAATAATTAAAACCTAATTTTGATGATCGACGTGGAGCAGTACGTGCGCTGTCGCATTATAAAGTTGAAGGTCCTGGGTTCGATTCCCGGCTCGAGTTAAGTCTGGTCTGGAGGCTTTGGTCGTGGCTAGTTACCACCCTACCGACAAAGACGTACCGCCAAGCAATTTAGCGTTCCGACACGATGTCAGGTAGGTCAACCAATTAGCAATAAAGCATGGGTTTACCATACTAACAGGTTAGCCCGCTAACATCCTAAACAGCATCATCACTTACCACCAGGTGAGATAGCCGTCAAGGGCTAACTTGTAGATTATGAAAAAAACCCAAGAAAAACTAATAGTTGCCGATAGATTTCAAAACAGCGGACAACATCAAGTAATTAAGAAATAAATTATAAATAACACCTTATACAAGTAATTTCATTCTAGTCTAGCTTGCACAGGAACGTCAAGTGTCGGACAGCGAGCTCCCATGTCTCCGTCGATCGATACCGAAGCGACGTTGAACTCAAATCTGCCTCAACCCACATGCATCTCACATGCACTAGATTCATTAGTATATTAACATTTATTAGCCTTTCCTTTGCACTGAACTTTACTTAAAATTACTGTAACAGTTTCCAAGCTTATATCTAAATCTGATGGTATGAATTCGTTATTGTACTATAAACTCCAAACGCGAGTTCAGATTTCGATATATAGCTAACATCCTTACAAAATTAAGAGGGACACTGGCTTTAAATTTTTTGTAAACTAAATCTATGTATGAAACCATTTTCTTTGATAATTCATGCTCTCCAGTTGTTTGTTTTTTTAATTATAAGCCTAATAACCTTCATTTATTTAGCTTACTGTTTAAGACTCCATGCTTTTGGAATTATTTATCTGTGATAAGAAGTACGTAACCGTCTTCTTAAATTCAACTAGCACTAAGTTTGAAAAAAAACACTTTAATTGTATTGATGCTTGGAAGAGAATCATCGAGTTCATAAAAACAGTAAAACAATGAAGCCAAAGTATTGGCTTCAGTGCTAGTAAGTACTGAGAGCAAAATAACATCCGGAAGCAAAGATTTACTACGGCAAAGGGTAAAGAAATTAAACATAAAATTACACCTTCACTTTATGGCTAGTATTCTTTGTCCTTCAATTTTTCCACTTCCAATTCTAATAGTGGAAACAGCTTTCGTGTACAGTGTTTCTATTCTATTATTAAAGGAGCGGACAAACAAATCCTTAAAACTGGCAACACTGCTCTTATGCACTGTTGCGATTTATAGACGTTGGTGATCATCTATCATCAAGTGACCCGCCAATTCATTGGCTCAATATCATTTATTAAAATAAAATACCTAAAGCTTCATACACACTCGCAGCATTACCTAGCGCATTCCACTACCGCTAGAATCATTTACAGAAAACCGTATAACCCTAAGCCCGCAATGAAAGAGTAGGAGGCTCACCATGGCATTAAGAAATTTCGGTTGGTTGAGACTAGGTCCAATTACGATTCATCATCATCACGATCAACCCATTGCCGGCTCACTACAGAGCACGGGTCCTCTCAATATGAGAAGGGTTCGGCCATAGTCCACCACGCTGGCCATGTGCGGATTGGTAGACTTCACACGCCTTCGAGAACATAAAGGAGTACTCTCAGGCATGCAGGTTTCCTCATGATGTTTCCCTTCACCGTTGACTCAAGTGGTATTTTAATTGCTTAAAAACGCACATAACACGGAAAATTTATAGGTGTGTACCCGGGTTCGAACCCCAGACCTCTGATTAGGAGGCGAACGTCCTAACCACTAGGCCATCACAGCTCTGTGATACTACGACTCAACTAAGATTATAATGACTTAATTTGTAACTCAAACAAGCTAATCGCATTCGCGCATATCAATCACATAAAAACGTCATATAATCCACAAACAATGCATTTGAACGTCGGTCTTCAACCCTCTTTCTATGAGTCTTGTTAGACATTCATTATAATTAATAAGCAAGATAATGACGATTTATCTAGTGGGAGCCATAGGTCGTGGCTAGTTACCACCCTACCGACAAAGACGTGTCGCCAAGCGATTTAGCGTAGAAACCAATTAGGAGTATGGGTCCACTTATCCCCCTAACAGATTAGCCCGCTACCATCTTAGACTGCATACTCACTTACCATCAGGTGAGTTGCCGGCAAGGGCTAAGCGATTAAGCTTTCCGTGTAAAACCGATGGGGTAAGTTAGCCTAATAACAGCTTCATCTGTATCATCACAACTTAACTAGCAGTTGTCTTCTAGTTCAGTCTAATCATCGCGAGATGAAATATTGATGCATTCTTAAATTCGGTCCACGTTCGGATGCTGCATAGCCAGGACGTTTTCCTGCATTTAACGCGGATTCCTCCGGCAACACCTACTTTAAGTGGTAAACCAAAAAGTGTTCATTCGTTTATTCCATACAGTAAACATTATTCGCCTATGTAAAAAAAAACTATACCCTTCGCATCGGTACACCAGTGTACCACAAGCCTACAGATTTGACCCAGCCATGTCGCCGGTCACCGCACGGATCGATACAGCCTCTGCACTTGAGCTTTTTGTCCCCCCCACCTCCCTCCTCTCCCTCATCCCACCCCCCATCCCGCACCCCCGCCCACATCCCTCGCCCGTATTACGTCCCATTTTTACGTTCTATGTGTAGTACGTAGCTAAAAGCTAGTGTTTGGAATAGATAGCCCGATTTTTTTTGCTTTTTTATACGCCATTAGAGGTTTGGTTTTGTTGTTAGAATTGTTTTAATTTCTATAAAAGATTGCGATGCTACGTGATTGGAACGTGGGTTTTGCTGGAGAATTCTACTTAGGTTTCTTTTTTTGCGTCATGTTTTCACACTCTTTCTGCTATGAGAGAGGAAGTCTTGACGCAGCGTTGGAAGTAGATAGGATGTTGATTCATCATCATGATCTACCCAATTCCGGCTCACTACAGAGCATGGGTCTCCTCTCAATATGAGAAGGGTTGGGCCATAGTCCACCGCGCTGGCCATGTGCGGATTGGCAGACTTCACACGCCTTTGAGAACATTACGAATAACTCAGGCATGCAGGCTTCCTTACGATGTTTTCCTTCACCGTTAAAGAAAGTGATATTTTAATTGCTGCGTGCGTAAAGGTGCATGACCCGGTTCGAACCCCCGACCTCTGATTAGGAGACGGACGTAACTTAACCTAACCTAACCACTAGGCTATCACAGCTTTGGATGCCGATTGCTGTAAATAAAAAACGTCCGGTTTTTCTATCATAATCCCATATATAAAGTCACTAAAATCACTAGTATAATAACTAGAATCTAATCCAAAAATTAATGTATTACTTTTTAGATTCCATTAATAATAACGGAAAGTGTATCTGTTAGTTTATTTTTTAATCACAAACACAAAAGGTATTGTGATGGCATCTTTATCAGGTTCGATTGCTTTAAAAGTGCACTTTTGCACTTGGTACTTCACAGACTTGATAGCCTTCAGCTGATCTGCCATCAGCCATTCTGACCTTCCAATAGTTCCGTACACTGGGAACTTGGGGTCATGAGCAGGGAATCTGTAATTAGTAATAGTAAAAAGTAATAGTAATAAGGGACATGCTAGTCAGTAAGCCGTAGTTTGCGGACCTACGTTCAAGATGAGGCAGAATAGGAGCACAAGGGAGGCACCTGTGCGTTCTTAGGAGATCCCGGAGCCTCCCACTAAATTTTATGCTGATGGTGGCGACCGAGGGGGTTTTAGGGGGTAAAAATTCCACATAAGCAGAGCTTTTCCCCAGCAATAGTCGGGTATCTCAGTAGGAGATTTCCCTCCCGTAAACAAAAAAGAAAAAGCCTTCAGCTGATCTAGCGCACCAAGTAGTCTGCCGGATACCTATAACCTCAGTAAATCAAGTTAATCTATGCATCGTGTTTGGTATCATTTTTACGGTCTTAATTAGGTATTAGATAGATAATGAAGTGTAATAATTTCTTTAGCGCTTCTTTTCTAGCTTATGACAGCGGTAATTTTTTACGATGTGGTGGACATCCTCATACTGGACACGAACACGGGATTATTGTACCGGGATAGCAAAAACCTCCCGCAGGTTTCCTTAATATCAAAACATACGTACTAAATCGTGAAAAGAAGATCATATAATACCTGACTAAGATAAGCGTCTGAACTTGCTACGTAAAGGGCAATAATCCTTGAAATACCCTTTTCATATATAATTTACGTTTTTTTTATCCACTACAAGTTAGCCCTTGACGGCAATCTCACCTGATGGTAAGTGATGATGCAGTCTAAGATGGTAGCGGGCTAACCTGATAAGTATACGGTAAACCCATACTCGTAATTGGTTTCTACGCGACATCGTGCCGGAACGCTAACACGTCATTGTCGGTCCTGACACGGCCGAAGCCTAACACGTCATTGTCGGTGAGTGGTAACTAGACTCGGCCGAAGCCTACCACCAGACCAGACTATAGCCGGGAATCAAACCCACGACCTCCAACTTTATAATGCGACAGATAACAAGTCGTCAAAGCTGATACATATTAAATAAATATCACAAAAATAATAAACAAAAGTAAAAGCACAAAGCTCTCGCATGTAAAATTGACATTTAACAGTCGTTTTACAAATGGTTCCCCCGGAGACAAAGGGATATTAAGTCGGAGCGGCGTTAATACTGTAAACAAACGACGCCGGGTAAATCATTCAAGAGGCGCGAATGGAATTAATATCACTTTTCTTCGTCTCTACAATTACACCGTCCGTATCACTGCAGCATCTTCAAAGACTACGTTACGGAGACATCCCACTCCGTACCATGTTCAAACAGAGTACAGTTAGATACAAGAAGAAATCTAGGCATCCTATTTTCTTGCACGCTTATTTTGCAGTCAACAAAAAGTTAATTTTTACTGACATAAAAATAAAATTCTTAAAAAAAAATTATCTCTGGCAATCGCTAGTTACTTACGTTAGTGTTTTAAAAAGAGGGATAACTCCCGCAATGCAATAAATATCTTATTTTAATTAAGGATTAGAGCTGTGATAGTCTAGTGGTTAGGACGTCCGCCTCTACTTTCTCGGAGTTATGTGCGTTTTTAAGCAATTAAAATATCACTTGCTTCAACGGTGAAGGAAAACATCGTGAGGAAACCTGCATGCCTGAGAGTTCTCCGTAATGTTCTCAAAGGCGTGTGAAGTCTGTCAATCTGCACATGGCCAGCGTGGTGGACTATGGCCGAACCCTTCTCATATTGAGAGGAGACCCGTGCTCTGTAGTGAGCCGGCAATGGTTTCATTATGCTTATGTTGATGAATTAAGAATTTAACATTCTGGCAGGTTGTCGCGTAGAAACCAATTAGGAGTATGGGTTTACTGTTCCCCCTAACAAGTAAGGCCGGTACCATATTAGATTGCATCATACTGATGATGCAATCTAATATGGTACCGGCCTTAATCTCACCTGATGGTTACTGAACCATCAGGTGAGATTGCCTTCAAGGGCTTATTTATAGTGTATAAAAAAAGGTAAGGCAATACATATTAATCATGTTTATTATTAAACACTCAACATTTAACCGTGAATAATACTTAAACTTATAATTGTATGATTTTTTAATGTGACTGAATACCCAGTACTTTATTGATAGCACGGTAATAACTAGGACTAAAGTATTCATAGATAAAGTATGGTGGACAACACCAATTATCTAACTAAATTTAAAAAGGTACAGTACAGAGAATTCCTTAATAAACCAACTTGACACAACTGTGGAGCATCGAGCATTATTGCGTGTCAGTAAATATGTTAATGTTAATGTTGTTATGAGTTTGATTCCATCCAAGATGGGCCGGGTGCTAGTATGGGATGCAACCTGTACGATACCAGAACCAACAACAGAGTTGGTGCGGCTTGTGAAGCGGCTGAAAAAGCTAAAGCATGCAAATACAGGGGTCTAGGCTCCGAATATGATTTCGTCCCATTCGGTGTCGAGACCCTTGGTCCATGGGATCCTAGCGCACTAAGGCTTTTTAAGGAAATAGCAAAAAGGTTAGTCCACATCACAGGGGACTGAAGAGCTGCCTCGGACATAGAATAAGTCTAGCCATTCAAAGGACGAACGCTGCTAATATCTTCGGAACCGTGCCTAAAGGGACTCCTTTTAATAATATATTTTAGTTATGATGTTTAAATATTTATTTATTTGTTAAGATTTTTAGTTGTAGGTTAATCTAAGTTTTATTTTAAGTTTTATGTAAAATGTTTAATGTATAATAAAATTATTGCTAATTGTAAATATGAAAATTCCACAAAAACAAAAAATAAATGGTTAAAAAAATATATCTCTACTTGCTTACTCTATGCACAGCTCTCAAGTGAACCTAATTTGACTCGCGACAACCGAGCGATTAAATTTTAATATTTGAAAAGAGAGTTTCCTAGACGGCAGACGATTGCTGGGAGGGTGTCCTTTTTACGTTTGTTTTGGCTGCAATTCAATTCACTCCGGGAATTTCGAATGGGAATGGCTGTAAGCAATCGGGTCAATTTGTTTGTTAGAAATTGAGGAAGCGGATTTGCCCTTTTTTAGTAATTTCTAAATTGGCACTGACTTTTATTTTATTTTTTTCGCCATTTTTCAATTATCACAGATTTTTTCTCTAGTTGAATTTTGATGGGATTTATAGCTTAGACTAGTACTTGGCTCTAATGTGGTTCGGCGGAATATAAGGAGATATGAATGAATGTATGAATACACTTTTGGTGTACAAAAGAATAGCAAAAAAAAACAGCTAACAATACAAAACAGTATATGATTTTGGTGGTCTTAACGCTACATTTTTTTCGGAAAGAAGCTCTGCCAGAAGAAATTTTGAGCCTTAGGGCTCGAAAAAACTAAGGCCTCTTTGAGGTCGAACCTCGGCTTAGGCGACGTTTGGGATAACGGGGGGGTCGAAAGGTCTCGCTACATAGCGATCTCTTCTATTAATACATGCTTAACGTGCTCTCCAAGACTAAGATATTGGCGTTCACGACCAGGGTAACAGAAATACTATTAAAAATATTCTTATATAGATTTTCATATCTAGTAGAAACTAGTTGATAATGTGGAGACGTCTAGTAGTGTTTTTACAAAGGCCCTCAAAAATAACTATTAAAAAAAACGACACGATTTTTGTCATCTGTAGTAAAACTGACAGAAACAAAAAAGGTAATGGCGGGCGCTGTTTTTTCACGCTTTTCTTGAATTAATGTTTGTTGGCTAATTTTGAAAAGGACTGGTGTAGGTTTCTGAATGGTTAACATGTATTAATTTGGGAAAGGTTTGAGGGAGCCGCGTCCGCAGAGTACGAAGTTTACCACCATTTCTCCCTAACTTCTACATTGCTATAAACTTGACATTGGCTAATCTGTGCAAAGCCATAAAAAGAGAGAATTAATAAAATAACTTGTCATTGGCTAATCTGTGTAAAGCAATAAAACGAAAGAAAAAAAAAATAATTGATTGACCAAACAAGTTTCGTACCTCCAGAGTGGAAATAAGATTTTTTTTTAAATGATCCGCTGTCATGCATTAAGTTTCTAATTTTCACCTCATCGAACAAAAATTTTGTAAGAACGATAATTTAAAAATAAGCTTTGGGTTCATGCATTTCGGAAAAGAAAAACGCGGATAAGAATGTGTCAATAAATAATCAATCTATTGAATAACAAACTCAAATACTTTGATGTTTCTCTATTGAGCATAAATCTTTTCCTGTATAATCGAGCAAGCCTAAAATATCCGGGGTGAGGAAACTGCTGAATCAATTGACCCAAAACCTTTTCCCATAAAACTATGTGCGTAATTACTTTTGGAAAACAAAAGTTTTCGCAAAACAGTTTGCTATACATCGGCTAACCTACTCTTACTATTTCTCCTATACAGTTTTAACTTTATTTACCTAGCTTATTTTAAGCAATAAAAATATTTCTTGCTGCAAGGTTAAAGGAAACATCGTGAGGAAACCTACAAGCCTGAGAGTTCTTTGTAATGTTTTCAAAGGCGTTTGAAGACTGCCAATAATTTTTTTGACGCGTCAATAATATACATAGTAGTGATTTGACAATGCTAACTATTTATTGAAGTAGTAACTTTTCTGAAAAGTGATAATATGGTTTTAAGTCGTATGGCAATATGGTCGGTAATTTGACATCGTAACTTTATATTGGCAGAACCTTTGAACTACCCTACTACTCAAGACTACTCAAAACCTCGTAATCCATAGAAGAACTAACTAGGTTCTACTCAATATACTAACGAATCAATGAACAAAGCACATCTTAGTAGCTAATTATAATTTTGCCATACAACCCATGCCTAAGTCAAATACCTAAGTCCAGACAAAATAAAACATATCCTAAGGCGTAAAACAGGTAGCCTCGCGATTTCACTTGGACCTGCCGCTAGCAAAACTGGGATGTCTTGATACTTCATTAGATTATCAGAGCCAATGAATTAAAACAAAGCGCTATATCAAGATAAACGTTTTTCAAGATTTGTCAATACCAAAAAAAACTATTAACTTATTACTAAGTATGTTATTTTTTTTTTGGGATTTTTGTCCGAAACGAACATGCCAGCCCCATTATCTCCTTAATAAATAACAAAAAAAAACTCCTAACAAACTTATAACTAAAACAAAATTATAAAAAAAAATAACAAAATAAAAGTATGACTATGACTATTGACTGACTATTTTCATTTGATTCATGCATTTGTGAAAATTTGTGGCTTCAGATAATTAACGCTTAATTGGTATAGGGTATTTAAAATAAAAAAATTAAAATAAAATAAAATCGTTACATTATTTCTGAGAAAGACTTAATATACATAAAACTGTTTGTTCATATTAAAAAAAGTTGATATTTTTTATATATAACTATTAACTTATTAATATTACCGAAGATTTTTTGTTTTAAACAGTATAAATTTATATTTTTATATAGCAAGAGTACTTCGCATGCATTTTTCAGTTACTGTAATTAAATGAAGTAGATATTAATGTTTTGAACAACAAAATATATAAAAGAGGTTTGAACTTTATATATAATAAACTCGGTAATATGTCGGAATAGTTTTATAGTGTTTCCACTCGTGAATTAACCGAATTGGATGGACCTTTGAAGCTTCAGAGTGAGACAAAACACTGTATAACTATTCCGACGTTGTGTAACGTTTATTTTGAAGGCCCAAAACTTCTCAACCTAGCTATATTACCCTAAAATTTAACCGGCAACAGTATAATGGTTGTTTATTGAATTGCCGCGATTATTTTAATAGGTCATCCGGTCCATAAGCTGATGTGTTGGCGTCATGGCTTAATGATACCCCTCCCCCTAATAGACCCCTTTCACCGCGAACACAGCTCTTGTCTCCATGCAAATAAGGGCTTGAATACAACATATTCACCGAGTATATATTGCTAACTTTATCTGGGAAATGTATGTAACAATACTCGGACATTACAATAATGATAAGATTTGGAAGTTTTCAGAACAAATTCGGGGGGTTAAGTCATTTCTCTATAATTATATGGGATTTTGGGTCGTTGAATATGCTAATACCGAATTCTGGAAAGATTTAAAGCACACTGTTTATGTTTCCGAAATTATTTAAGTATACGGCCGTTTTATTGGTTACGCCGAGTCTAAGAATACAAAGTAGTATTAAAAAAGCTGCGATGGCCTAGTGGTCAACATCAGCCCCCCTAATCAGAGGTCGGGGGTTCGAACTCGAGCCTATAACTTTTCGAAGTTATGTGCGTTTTTAAGCAATTAAAATATCACTTGCTTCAACGGTGAAGGAAAACATCGTGAGGAAACCTGCACGCCTGAGAGTTCTCCATAATGTTCTCAAAGGCGTGTGAAGTCTGCCAATCCGCACATGGCCAGCGTGGTGGACTATGGCCAAACCCTTCTCATATTGACGGGAGACCCGTGCTCTGTAGTGAGCCGAGAATGGGTTGATCATGATGATGATGATGATTAGTTATTAGATTATTACTTTCGTTATTGTATACATCTACAATGGTCTTTTTGTAAACTAGTTTCAGCTTAACCACTGCATCTATATTGATGAAATTTGGCATCGCTATAAATTGCTTCCTAGATTATTTCTCGCTTCCTTGATTTATTAGATTCCTAGATATGGATATCTGGAAAACCATTCCCACGGGATTCTAAAACTACATATCCACGACTTAGAACCCATACGACGGATCTTGACGGATCTTGACGGATACTTATAACCAAGGAAAAGAAACTATTGCTGATTCATTATTAACCAAAACAACGCAGATGGCGAACGAGATGAGTATGAAGACGAGAGATAATGAAACAAGCATAATTAGTGAAATTAATTTTCTGCATATAGATATCGGGGATTTTTCTATCTTCGATTATTCATATAACCGCTATTGGGTTCATAATGATGATGATAAAACATGTTAAAAATCTCCTATAAACTTTATAAACTGAAAGTGTCTGTGTGCTTAAATAATTTCAAAGTTGAAAGTGTAGTAAGAACAAGTTTCCCTCTGCAATCTTTCGTAGTTCACCGAGAACGAATAACCCCAATTCTCAGGCATGTTTGATCCCCTTGCTCAGGGATTCTGAGGATCCTCCCTCGCGAATAACACATACTGTTGTTGAGAAAGTAAAACAACGGTTTTAAATTAATACCTGCTCATTTTATCCACTTCCTAATGCCTTTTATATGTATAGGATGAACACAGGGCGTGTCTCCGTCGGTAATATGGGAAGACGTGGGTAGTTTCGGACAAAGAGAACTGATACTCAGATATATAATTAATCGGTTTTAGTCTTGGTAGAACAAAACTACAATAATAAGTATCGTAATTTATAAAGAGCAGACAATACGCTCCACCAAGTACGACTATGCACTACCGCGTGTCGACCACCAATGAATGCAATGCGCCGTCCCGCACCGGTGTGTCTTTAAGAACCTGCATACCCCACTTAGTGTTGCGTATAGAGAGGAGGCGATCACACTCTCTTGTCTATCGTACATGATTCTAAAACTAGATGGCGCTACTCCCTGATTGCCGTCATATGTATTGTTTCAATGTTTGCTTATACAAACAATGAAGACTTTTTGCATGCAGATTACTCATGGAAAAGCAATTTGATCATATTACGAGAATAATAAAATAGAATGCGACAATATGGCATGCACTCGTAATAATAAATCGCTATATTTATAACTATTTTGAATACTTTTGTTTTATTTTAGGACATAAGGGAACTCCATAAAACGTGGAATTTCTATCTAATTATCTTGTGCTCTTCATCTACACAAATATATCAATAACCCTATCGTATCCATGAGGCTACTGCCAGATATTGGCTAGGATTTAGGACTAGCTAGTAAAAACCATTACAGCGGCGTCATAAGTTCTAAAGTTTGGATTAGGCCTTAATCCATTATGATATCTATCTATATTCCACTCGTGACGGCTGCCATGACCTTGAGCTCATTCGTTTAACTCGATTTGGTTGCCGAATACTGTAGTAATATTCTGACTCTCAAACATTTATGCGACTTGGTTTTAATGATTAACAAGTTCTTTTTCTGTATCTAACTTTAAGATATTGCTGCACAATTTCATATGTTATCTTTCTGTAATTGGTCGATCACAAAAATTAAGTAACGTTCTCTCCAACACGCATTGGAGCATGGGCCTGATAATGAGAGAGAAGGCCTGCGCCCACCAGTGGAACATAAATAGGCTAAGAATGATCTGTCATTGGTAGATCACAAGAGTTTAGTTCTCCAACAGGCATGCGTGGATAGGCCTGATTATGAGAGAGGCTTTTGCCCACCATTGGAACATTGATAGGCTGAGGATTATCTAATTCAAATGCATAAAACATGTTAAACATTCCACAAAGTCAAGTGAGCAATCGCATTCACATTACGACCAAAAATATGTCACTTCTATATCAAGCATCTTTCAAATAATAATGTAATACAAATGTTATATTATTTAAATAAATTAGTTAAGAGATTACGAAATCGATGTGGTACCTTTTTAATATAGTGATGAAAATTTTGGATATCTTTCAAATACTTTTTAAAGCACATCGATAAAGATTTTTATATGAAGCTATTTCTCTGTTACCATATATGAATGATGTCATAAGATTGGATATCATATGGTATGACACTAACAGCATAACGTCATGACATTGAAATGTAAAGACAGATATAATGTTGACTAGGAGAAAGGCGGGAGACTTCGTATATGGCGGGCGCGGTCTTTTCACGCTTTTCTTGAATTAATGTTTATTGGCAAATTTTGAAAAGGACTGGTGTTGGTTGTGTCGTGGGAAGTTTTGGTGTCGTTTGTGTAGTGGCTTGTTTTCTGAATGGTTAACAGGTATTACTTTAGGAAAGGTTTGAGGGAGCCACGTCCGCAGAGTGCGAAGTTTTCCGCCATTTCTCCCTAACTTCTACATTGCTATAAACTTGACATTGGCTAATCTGTGCAAAGCCATAAAAAGAGAGAACTAATAGAATAATAAACTTGACATTGGCTAATCTGTGTAAAGCCATAACCCGAAAAAATTAAAAAATTAAAATGTTGACTATTTTACAAACCCTTGTGTCTCTCGCATTCCAGGGTCACGTATATGTCACACGTCATTCGGATTGTCGCGCGAGGGGACACGGAATTGACCCTCTCCTGCCAAGTGCCCATTATTTTTCCTTCCCATAAAGGTTATGGTAATGCCTGCACGATGGGGTTAGCGTGTAACAGATGTTATCGTGTAAACATTCCTTTATCGGCTTCTTTTTGCCGAATTGAAATGGGAGAATTAAGTCAATGAGTTTAAAGTTTACTTCAAGTAGTATTTATATAAAATTACTCTTTTTACCTGGCATAATTTAAGTTGGATAAAATATCGTCAAGTCAGAGCAAAAATTTCTACCAACGAAATTTTGTTTACCGAACATTAAGTAAAATGTTTATTAGGAAATAATTAAGTAGGATACAATTTGGCCAAAAATTGCTGCCAACGAAATTTTGTTACCCACTATTTAGTAAAATGTTTATTAGGGAATAATTAGCACCTTGTTATTACAAATAAAACTAACCTTATGACTAAAATTTAAGCATAAATCAGCGTCAATTAAGCTGTAGCTGTAAGCTAGATATCACCATCACTAATGGAAATAATGAAAAACGTGATATATATGAACGATTCATAGATGCCTGTAATCGCTTTATTGACGTGTGTAAGAGTCTTAATGTTATTTAACATAACATGATCCGCATACCATATACACAGATATTAACGATTATATAAACGATATAAAAGCTTGGGTGTAAATTGCTCTATCTCCAAAGGTACCATAGTTTATTATTAAAAAAATCCCAGCTTTGTTTGTTGGAGGTTTCTCCTTCGACCTGGGCGCGATTTGAACCCTCTTAGCTTTAGTTTTAATTTGGCGAGTGTAGTTATCACCATCACTAATAGAAATAGTGAAAAATGTTATAAATATGAACGATTCATAGATGCCTGTAATAGGTTTATATGAGTAAAGCTATTAGTGATTTGATTTTGATTTGTGTGACATGTCAGATTTTTATCAAGTATATGAGAGGATTATACAAAAGTGATTAAGATACATCTACACGGAGGAGAGAATAAGGTCGGGCAGGCCGATAAGTTTCCGCATGTTATTGTACAAACTTATCTCGTGCATAATGGATGTTCCCTGATAGGTTTCCGTAAGTGATTGATAGAGGCCACTGTGGCGCACTCGGAGTAATGTCGCGGGATAATAAAATTTGATGGAAGAGAGTGAAACTAATGTTTAATTAACGAGAGGAAAAGCTTTTTAAGATTGCGTTTTCAGTTAAGACGTTGTTAGTACTAGCTTAGAGAGGTAATTATTAATAATAATTATTTCTACCCCTGTGTAGTACAACAGTCTTGAAGCATTTTCTTCAAGACTTGCTATGCTCAATTTCTCTTACTCCAATGAGAGAGTTGGTAATTTTTTTATGGTTCCGTATTCCAGCAGCAAGCGGTCCTATTATAAAGCTACGCTGTCCATTTGTCTGTTAGTCTGTTTATCATCTTTATAGTCTGTTCATAATTAATTATATTAAACATCATCATCATCATGATCAACCCATTGCCGGCTCACTACAGAACATGAATCTCTGCTTGATATGAGAAGGGTTTGGCCATAGTCCACCACGCTGGCCATGCCCGGATTGGCAGACTTCACACGCCTTTGAGAACATTATGGAGAACTCTCAGGCGTGCACGTTTCCTCACGATGTTTTCCTTCACCGTTGAAGCGAGTGATATTTTAATTGTTTAAAAACACACATAACTCCGAAAAGTTAGAGGTGCGTGCCCGGATTCGAACCGCCGACCTCTGATTAGGAGGCTGACGCCCTAACCTGGGCTATCACCGCTTCCGATAGATATTAAAGCATCTCATCTTAGACCAATCAGCGATATCTTGTTATTCGTATACAATAAACGAAATAAGAAAATATGGTTTCGTTTTAGTCGGGAGCAAATAATTCTTCCCCAACGGGAGTGAATTCTATCAAAAATATATATCCATTAAAATAAATCAGCAGTCATAGTATGAGCGATCGGCGGCCGGCTTTGTTGTGCTAATGCGGTACATTGTCGTGGAAACTCGGTACTTTGACGGCACCGGCCATCCGATGCCGCTGGGATATCTGTAAGAAATGTGAAAAACGTGTTGTTTCTATTATTTGTTTCTGTGGTCCTAAAGGAATTTATTTCTTTATTTATTTATTTGCAAGTAATCAACAGCGCTATATTTCATTAGTATACAATTAAGAAAAACATAAAATAAGGCCAAAGAGATTAATACACAATATGTACAAAATATGTTAAATAGGTAAAAATTTAAAATAAGTAGATTTATTGTAGAACTAGCTGACGTCCGCGATTTCGTCTGCGTTGAGTTAGTGGGTGTGAGAGTGCGTTTGTTTGTCTTCTAATCACAAAGCCACATTACTAAGCCGACGACCTTCAAACAATTACAGAATAATCTGTGAAGTATCTTCTTTCTAACAAAAAAAGAATGAATGAAATCGGAGTACGCGTTAATGAATTACAACTAAATACACATTTTGACTTTCATCCCCTCTCCCAAGGGAACCGTGTTGAAATCCGAGTTAAAAACTATTCTATATGTTGAACCGGAGTATCAGCTACTTTTATATCAAATTTCATTCAAATCCATCCTGTAGTTTTGGCGTGATGCGCGGCCAAGATACAGACAGACAGACAAAAATATAAAAATAAATTATTTTGGGCTCAGAATCGATAATAAAGCAACCTCCAATTAAAATTTTCGAAATATCTTTAATGTACAGAATTCGTCCTATTACAGTTTTATTATATTGTAGATGAATCTACTTATTCCTTAGTGATAACTAACTGTAGATTCAGTGATAAAGTTAGTTTTATTCCTTTTTACTTCAACGCTACGAAATATGTTTACGCCAGAAGCGACGCAGGGTGGACTGCAACGCAGGCCAGAATATCCACTGAAACCTCCTGAGATGCTCCTTCGCCTCGCCTGGTGGCTGAGTCAGAAATATGTTTATATATATATATATATATAGAATATCCACTGAAACCTCCTGAGATGCTCCTTCGCCTCGCCTGGTGGATGGGTCAGAAATATGCTTTACGTTCCCCATAAAAACATTTTACTTAATAGTAACAATTGGTATCGCCACGATTCTAAGAAGCTACATACATACATTATGATATATATATATATATATATATATATATATATATATATATACATTATGATGTATTTATTAATTAAGACATATATTTTACAAATTGTTGGTAGTAGTTAAAATATTATTACGTACGTACAAAAGAGTATAAAACTTGACTAGAATACTATTATTTATGTATTAAGTTGGTTGTCATTGTCGTGCCGCCGCGCTATTGGTTCCCGCCAAAACGGTGGCCAGTGATTGGTCCAATTGGTCCAAATAGCAATAACAATGTACGCCACGCGGACAATGCTACAAATATAGTGATATTTTTGGATGAAAGGTTTCAATGTAACTGGCTTATTTATCTAAATTATTACACAATTTTCTTTTTTTGCAGCTATCATCATCATCATGATCAACCCATTACCGGCTCACTACAGAGCACGGGTCTCCTCTCAATATGAGAAGGATTTGACCATAGTCCACCACGCTGACCATGTGCGGATTGGCAGACTTCACACGCCTTTGAGAACATTATGGAGCCCTCCCAGGCGTGCAGATTTCCTCACGATGTTTTCCTTCACCGTTGAAGCAAGTGTTATTTTAATTATTTAAAAACGCACATAACTTCGACCTCTAAATAGGAGGCTGACGCGATAACCACTAGGCTATCACGGCTTCAATAGCAGCTATACATTTTGTTTTGCAGTGTAGAACCCCGATAACTAAAAATTCTCGACTCCAGAGTAAAGTGTAATGATTGTAGGAGAATTTCCCGAGTAAAGTTAACTATGCAACAATAATTTATCGCTCGATGTCAACAGCAACAGCGCGAGGCGAGGGTGTGAACTGTGAGCGTTAATTTGCGAGTTTTCCGCGTCACCGCTCGTCACTTACTCCCGTCCATCCATCATCCGTCCTTACGCATGAAACTCGCTGACACGCTCCGCTGGTAAGCGTGGTGAGATACGCGACAACGCTAGTGCGTTTTTCTTTATGTCACCTTTTTTTTAACGTGGTGGAAAAGCCTTAATACTACCTCCGTCAGCTTAATTCCCCCCCCAAAGAGACAGTAGATATGACTCGTGCAATAGCTACCCGCCGCTCCTTGCAATTTTGAAGGAAATCGAGTTTGATTCCTGGCTCGAGTCTGCTCTCGTGGGAGGCTTCGGCCGTTAGTTACCACCCTACCGACAAAGAATTAGCATTCCGGCACGATGTCGCCAATAAACCAATTAGTGTGGGTTCGCCATACTCCTAACGGGTAGCCCGCTACCATTCTAGACAGCATCATCACTTACCACCAGATCACATAGCCGTCAAGGTCTAACTGGTAGTGTATAAAAAAAAATTCCAAAACATTTTTGGTTCTACTCAGGAATCGACCCTATAATGATTAGGCAGTTAAGTTCAGATCACGTATACGAATGTTTTAATAATGTCTTTGCGTCAAATAATAATATTTCAAAAACAATAATGAAAATAAAAAAGTAATAATATTGAGGTTATTTTTGATAAAATTAATCTAAAAAAGCAAACGGGAAGTGAGTAAAATTTAACTTGTAAGATTTGATTACAGACAGACAACGGGCCAGGTAAAACTAAATAAAAATGCTTGTCATAATAATAAAAATTAATTAAAAAAATCAAGACTTACCCCAGGCTCCAATATTAAGATTATTTTCGTTACGGAATTTCTGGATTCGGTCTCCACGCTTAAGGCCCGCGATAGAAGCTATGCAATAGCTTAAAACGCGGAAAACAAATGTAGCTATATTACAAAATCCATAACCATTATCATACAATATGGGAATACAAAACCATTTCCAAATGTAGACACTTGAGCAATATCTAAACGCGGGAACACAATAAAACCGCATTTTCTAATCCCCGAAATGGCGCTCCTCACATTTAAACTCGACAGAGAAAAGAAATTGACACACGCCGCAAACAAAAAGTAAACCGCGACACGCATAAACAGATTCCAGTAGTCAATTTCCAAATTGCCAACGACCATAAAGTCAACCCTCCTTAATCCAATCACACAATCAGCTTGTCAACGTTTTGTTTCCTCTTTTGTCCGCCATCTTAAAATGGACTTTTCTTCAACAAGCGTACCCCTTATTCCCCTTCACTACGTCAAACATACCTTAAAAGCTCCTACTAAAATGGTTGTAACACAGAGAAACATCTGTAAAATACAAAAGCGCTTCTAACCCGAAAACGCATTTATGCAAATATCACACATGTGGCAACGAAATACGGTGGATATTCAAATAATGCGAACAGAAGTAAAAAATATGTCATCAGTCAGTACGAAACAGAGACACCAAAATTGTTTTTAAAAAAAGAACACAAGAAGAAAATAATCCATTTAGTCGCGTGGCGCGCAAATGTTCCATCCGTTAAGGGAATGCGGTATGCGAACGAGATCAAAAAGGATTCGTATTTCGAACACGACCATCCTTTTATTTCGGCCGGTCAAAGCGGGGGGTTCGAAATTTAAAATGTACTTAAATTCAATTCCGTATTTCCGTTTCTCGAACGTATTTTATTTTTCTTTTTAATTTTCATTCGTGTCCATGGCGAGCTTGTTTTTGTCCATTCATAGTTAATGTGGGTGATCTTTTGTATGGGCTCTCTGTGTAATTGGAGAGGGCACCGTTTTTAGCTTTTTGCGAAATCAAAACTGCTCTTTTTATTATCCACGTGTGTATCTCGTTCATTCAATCATATGATTCGTCATAATGAATATGTCATTTGACTGAATGTTGGCAATATGTTAAAAAGCTTATTTTGTTCGTTCAAAAGTTCAGGTGTGACCTTTGAAGATAAAATATTGAATTCAAACGGATAACGGTCCACAATTTCTCCAGCGGTGGTTTAAATGGTGTTTGATATATCTGATCCCCTCGTTTAGTGTGAAATGTAGCCTTTTGAGACCGTGACATACATTCTAATAGTTTTATAAGGGGGAAGGAGAGGGGCCGGGCGGTATGACGGGACGGTAAAGAAATATTGAAATGGAAATAGCAAATACGCTGGAGAGCGATTTGTTACTTTTTTTTTGTAGAACTGTTAATATGATTAAAAATGAATAAAAATATTAAATAATATTTCAAACGTTTAAAAATTATTAAAAAGGATGCAATTTCATAAAAATATATATTTACTGAGTGATTAGGTAACCTTTAAGTTAACATTAATGAATGTTTTAAATATAATGTCATAGAGAAACCCCTGCCTACTTTTGATTGTATTCTCATTGCTCTACATTATTAATTATTAAACGAAAAAAAAATTTGAAGTGTTCCATACGTTAATTGTAAAAATTTAAATTCAAGTCGGGGGGACCTCGTATTCGGAGGAGCGGTTTTTTCACGCTTTGCTCGAATTAATGTTTGTTGGCTAATTTTGGAAGGGATCGATGTTGGTTGTGTTGTGGACATCATATTTTTGTTGTCGTTTGTGTAGTGGGTAGATTTTGAATGGTTAACATGTATTAATTTGGGAAAGGTTTGAGGAAGCCGCGTCCGCCGAGTGTGAAGTTTTTCGCCATTTTTCCCTAACTTAAATTCTCCATTGCTAATCTGACATTGGCTAATCTGTGTAAAGCCGTAAAAAGAGAAAAAAATCCGTAATTCATAATTTGCCTATCATTTAGTACAGAAATATATAAATATAATTTTGTACAGAAATATATAAATATAATTTGTACAGAAAATATATTTTGTTTTTTTTTAAGCGTGCAAACCGATTGCAACTTTCAATTGGATCCCTTGTCAAAGGGTCGTCATACACGCTACATTAGCGGCGGTCAAGACGCCGGCAGTAAATCGTGTGTGTAAGTGATACGAGTTGGGAATTTCGGGGACCGGATGGAGTGGACACGAAATAAAAGAAAATGGTTCAAGAGTGAGGAAAATTTCTTTTGATGTAAAAAGGTTTCGTGTTATTTTTTTTTTAATTCAAGTTTAAAATTGAGAGTCTTTAAAAAGTCTTCTTGTATACCCATGTCTGTTACTTTAAGTCTAGAGTTAGGAAATTACTTTTGATGTAAAAGGTTTCGTGTTTTTTTTTTTTAATTCATGTTTAAAATTGAGAGTTCTTAAAGAGTCCTCTTGGATACCCATGTCTGTTACTTTAAGTCTAGAGTGAGGAAAATTACTTTAGAAGTAAAAAGGTTTCGTGTTATTTTTTTAATTCAAGTTTAAAATTGAGAGTTCTTAAAAAATCCTCTTGTATACCCATGTCTGTTACTTTAAGTCTAGAGTGAGGAAAATAACTTTGATGTAAAAAGGTTTCGTGTTATTTTTTTTTTAATTCAAGTTTAAAATTGAGAGTTCTTAAAGAGTCCTTTTTTTTTTTTTTTTTTATCGTGGGTAAATCCTCATGGATACCTCTGCGCCACGGGGAGGCACAGAGGTTATGTCAGACTCCTACTGACTAAAACCCCCACGTGTTCCTACTCACCGCTGTATGGTGGAGTCACGGGAAAGCCTTCGCATACAACCGCAACTCCACCAGCGGGTGTCCGCCGCAGCAGACCCTCCTTGGGCACAATGTGCCCAGTTTCGCCGGTTAGAGGTGTGCCGGAACAACAGCACACCAGCCAACTTGAGAACCGTAGTGTGAGTGATGGACGGCCCCGTTTCCATCGCCCACAAGTCCTCCGAAGGCACAGGAACAAGAGAGGTGGAAGAGCTCTCTCGCACCCGGCCTTCCATCGCCGACGCCGACGGCAAGCGCAGCGAACGCTCGCCGTCCACCCCAGCCCACCAGTCCCATACCTGGACGGGCCCGGCCCGCCAGTCCCATACCTGGACGTGCCGCAAACCTCCAATGGGGACGACCAGACCAGTCGTCACCCCCACCTCCAGCAGCAAACTGCCGCCCACCCCCGCCTGCCAGTCCCATACCTGGACAGGCCTCCCACCACACGGGGTGATACACACCCTGGGTCATCCACTGCGCCCTCAGCTTGGTCAGAGGGACGCGCGGAGACCCCCTCCGCGTCGGGTCATTGGCCATCGGCTAACAATCTCGCACAAAAGAAATTGTTAACCGATGTTACCAGGGTGCACCGGCCCGAATGCTGCTCTTCCCCCCGGACGAATCAAGAGGGACCCACAGCACCCAGGCACACGTGGAGGTTACCCGACCTGGCACCCCTCTTAAAGAGTCCTCTTGTATACCCATGTCTGTTACTTTAAGTCTAGAGTAAGGAAAATTACTTTTGATGTAAAAAGGTTTCGTGTTATTTTTTTTTTAATTCAAGTTTAAAATTAAGCGTTCTTAAAAAGTCCTCTTGTATACCCATGTCTGTTACTTTTTTGGAATATCACTTTAATATACATCATCGTGATAACATAAGATCAGAGAATTCGTTAGTAATATCTTTGATTTTTTTAATCTAATCTACTCATTCATTATTTTAACGAACTTTAACTGGAAAAAATACTACTAATTTAAAGTAGGTATTCATTAAAACTACTTTTATCTTTTTTTGATATCTTTGTATGCAAAACTAAACCAAAAAAACCCACTTAATGAACTTCAATAAACGTTTAGGAAACAAAAAAAAGACGTTAATTTACATTACGCCGAAATTGATCATAAATTCGTTACCATACGACATGATGGAGCGACCGAAACAATGCAACTGTGCCCATATTAAAATACTAAAAGAATATTTCTCATATATTTATCTGCGGCCGCCCAAATCGCTTGCGATGCTAAGGACCTTATGGCACAGAAGATAAAGTTTGAAGTCATGTGGTTTCTCAATTAATATGTATTGCTAGCGGCAGATGTACGTTGGTTTATTTCGTGTAGGGTAGAACACGAAGTCAGTTGATGCCGCTGCTATGGATTCATCGTCGCGACAGGAGGTCCTGTTTCCCGACGGTCCTAATATCCAATATTCGCTCACCTCGCCACACCTTGGCGTTACTCGCGATATTGTCGTTAGAGGAACTCGCTTTATACACCGGAGAGTATAATAAAAATAAAAGTGTGTCTGTGTATAAAATGCTCAGCGTAGTAAACGTAAGAAGCTTCAATGACAAGTGATGTAAAAGATTATTCGCAGAATTAAAATCAAATATATAAATATTTTAAGGAAATCTTGTCCAAATATAATATCTAGATTTTCATTTCAGAGCCACTAAGCTACAACAATTTGTTTTGTGTGGTTCAATAACCATCTGCAAGACTTTTGCATCATATACCTACATTTTTGAAATTTTAAAATTTTTCTTTGCAGACCGATTTTAATTAAATTCCTCCACCACGTTTTTTAATATTATGAAAACTGAAAGTCTGGCGCATTTGTAAGAATAACTTAAAAGTTATAAGGTAACCTGTTTAGATTATTATTTTATAGTTGATTATTTGTCATAATTCACGAAACGTAATCAGCGGTGATAGCCTAGTGGCTAGGGCGTCAGCCTCCTAATCAGAGGTCGGCGGTTCGAATCCGGGCACGCACCTCTAACTTTTCGGAGTTATGTCCGTTTTTAAACCATTAAATATCACTAATGCAGTTATATCTCTCGAACTAAAAACTAGTGACTTATTTTTAATTTAAACCAAAAACCTAAGCCCGGCTAAGTTTGTTGCGGGCTTTCTCTTAGACCTGGGCGCGTTTGGAACCCTCATAGCTTCAGTTTTAAGTTTACGAATATAGTTATCACCATGAAATAACTACTATATAAATTATTGACGCGTCGAAAGTGGCTTTTAAAGGACTATTTTAATAAAGATTATTAAAAAAAAAAAGTTCAAATCACTCTGCCTTAACAGCAAGCGCAACGTATAAAAACATTAAAGGACTTCATTCCCTTGTCAAACGCTCCGGCATCCCGCAAATGTCGTGGAGTTTTCTCTAACGGCGGAATTTGCGCGGAAAAACTTTCCGTCTAATATTTCATCCTAATATCGCGGAATAACCGAGAGTTCTGTCTTTGTTGTTTGTTTTGTGGTAAATACTCTGAGGGTGGCGTTCGGCTTGTTTAAATTAATTTCGACGTTTCGCTTACATATTTACATTACTTTTATAGTACAATAATGTCTAGCAACTTTGAAACTGTTTCTTTTTTTATACACTACAAGTTAGCCCTAGACGGCTATGTCACCTGATGGTAAGTGATGATGCTGTCTAGGATGGTAGCGGGTTGGTAGTATGGTAAACCCACACTCCTAATTGGTTTCTACGCGAAATCGTGCAGGAACGCTTAATCGCTTGGCGACACGTCTTTAGCGGTAACGGCGCAATTTTTAAATAAAATACAAATTATCAATAAAACTAATATATAAATATATACTTTTATGTATAAATAAATATATTTATTAATATATTATCACTCATAGAAATAATGAAAAATGTGATACATATGAACGATTAATTGATGCCTGTAATAGGTTTATATGAATAAAGCTATTTTTGCTTTGACTTTTTGATTTTGATTTATTCAACGTCTTAGAAATATATCATACATGTAAATAGAAAAAACAAGCAAAAGTTACTTTGCGTAGTTCACCGGCACGTCACTAATCCGCGATGGCGCTAGTTGCGACATCCGGCGATGGCGGCCGCGTCATTTCCGCTTCCTGCGGATACGAATAAACCGAGCGTGCATCACACATTGCGTGAGATAAATCGACTGGCTAATTCGGTGGGGTTTGTTAGCTTATACATAAATAGTTTGTTGATACGATAGACATTTTTTTTAAATGTCATAGTTATCTATTTGGTTTTTTTTACCCACTACAAGTTAGCCCTTGACGGCAATCTCACCTGATGGTAAGTGATCATGCAGTCTAAGATGGTAGCGGGCTAACCTGGTCGGGGTATAGTAAACCCATACTTCTAATTGGTTTCTACGAGACATTGTGACGGAACGCTAAATCGTTGGCGACACGTCTTTGTCGGTAAGGTGGTAACTAGCCACGCCCGGAGCCTCTCACCAAACCAGACTCGAGGGGGGAATCGAACCCAGGACCTCCAACTTTATAAAGCAACAGCGCGCGCGCTGCGCCACGGAGGTCGTGAAAAGTTTGGTTGGTTTATGAAAAAAAAGCCCTACCAACCCGCATTGAGTAAGCGAAGTGGGTCTATGTTCCTAAACTCTCTCTTTTATGAGAGAATAAACCTGAGCCTAGCAGCTGTAATATAAGGATAATGAGAAGAGAGAGAGAAGATTCTTGTTAGTTCAAAGCTGAAGTTTTATTGCTTACTTAAGCTGCTCGGTGTTATATTTTCGAATTTCAACTTCCTCGTATCCTCGTCATCCCCTTGGTTTTTCAAATCACGCACCTTTATATACATTATCATATCAACAATAAACAGCAAGTATAATTTGCTATATTCCGCCGACAACCGGGAGATGTGTGACTTCACAAGCGACAAAAGTAAAGTTTACTTTTCTCGCTTGTGAAGTCAACATCTCCTGAGGATGATCCGGTGTCGGGTCGAAACGTGCGTAGAGGTTCTAGTGGAAGATTTTCTGTGGTGTTATATTACAAATCTCCCGGTTGTCGGCGGAATATAGCAAATTTTACTTGCTGTTTATTGTTTATCATGGACTTCCGCAAAGTAACGCCTGCTTCTATTCATTATTATCATATCAATTGATATAAAACGATGTCATCATATATTTTCTTATGGTATTCTTTATCTCTCAACACAAGAGAAGTACATACCATTTTTTTTGTATCTGTGTTTTCTATTCTTCCGTAGGGTAGGCTTTCAAAGAAATGCATTAACGTGCCAGTACGATGCCACGTAGAAACCGAATAGGGGTATGGGTGACTTAATTAACTCTAACAGAATAATCCGCTACCATCTTAGATTGCATTGTCTTTACGATATAATTCTAAGATTGCAGGCTAACTTGTAGTAGAATCATCATGATCAACCCATTGCCGGCTCAGTACAGAGCACGGGTCTCCTCTTAACCGTAAAATAATCTAAATAGCAAACGTATTCAGAACTAATCTTATAGCGCATTCCAACTATGTAGGTTCAACAAACATCCTATGTGATTCAACCAACTAGATTATTGTAATGTACCCCGCAGCTCCCAGCGCTAAATAAATTAACGTGTTCATACGAGTAGTAAGCAGGTTGCTTAATTTCGTACTATCTATTCAGCTAAAAGTATATATAGATAAAAAGCGGTGATAGCCTAGTGGATAGGGCGTCAGCCTCCTAATCAGAGGTCGGCGGTTCGAATCCGGGCACGCACCTCTTACTTTTCAGAGTTATGTGCGTTTTTAAACAATTTAAATATCACTTGCTTCAACGGTGAAGGAAAACATCGTGAGGAAACCTGCACGCCTGAGAGTTATCCATAATGTTCTCAAAGGTGTGTGAAGTCTGCCAATCCGCACATGGCCAGCGTGGTGGACTATGGACAAACCCTTCTCATATTGAGAGGAGACCCGTGCGCTGTAGTGAGCCGGTAATTGGTTGATCATGATGATGCCATATAAAACTGACAATTCAAAATAATACTGCTTTACGTCAAGGCATTAAGTCACCTGGAAACAAAAAAAGCAAGAAAAAAAGAAAATAACGAACTTGTTTACAGACCGATACCATAAGAACCTTCACCAACGGTAAGGGTTCTTTTTGTTTCTCCCGAACAACTTTTAATACCTCGTTAGGTGTTGTACAGAATGAGAGGCTATTCCATCACGCCGTTTCGGAGTGAGGAGTCACAAAACACGAAATAAGTGACCCTTGTCCCTTGTCGTTTGCGGGAGCTAATGAACTACGCATATTGGTGGGGTGGAAACGATCAACGTTTTACTGGATGTGGTCCAGTCGATAGCTTATTCGAACTAGGGTTTTTTTTTATTCTCACTGTGTTTAACTGTACAAATCTCATTGGTTGCTACAGCGTAACCAATAGGGTTTGTACAGTTTCGGAGCTCCGTAGGAAGCTCTACCCAAAGAGGTTTCGAAGAAACTAAGAAGAAACTAAGGAAACGTCTGCCTATTGGCGTCTAAGCCGAGGCTTAGTCGACGTTTGGAATGACGGGAGAAGTTGGGCGGTAAGAGTCCGGAGACGTCTCCGGGGCCGTAGATTGGACCCACGTCCGGATGACGTCAGAAAGCGGGGACTTCGGGGCGGGGTGTGGTGGAGACTTCGTCTTTTGTATAGGAGATATTGTGTTGCCCATTGTCATCAGATGGATCGTAAAGGATGTGGTTAGGCCTCCTCTTTGGAGAGGAGCGCTTAGGTTCGGGGAGTGTATTAGACTATCACCGCTGATGTATTTTTGGGCTATTTTTAAATAACAAGTAATAATGTAGGAGTAATAATGTAGGTCTAATTAAACTTTGTATCTATCTAACTCTCTCTTCCTTAAGTAAAGACCATACACGTCATCCATCATGCGTCTCTAGTGACGTTGGAGCAAGAGCCTTGTGATTGGTCCCACGCATTACGCAAACTTTGACGTCCTTCATTTTATAGGTATATTCAACTGTTATAACCCCGTCAAGGTTTAAGTTTCTCCAGGATTAGGCGTAGTTACCAAGAAGAGGGTATTAAGAGTCCTTCAAAGTTTGACGACCTCCGTGGCGCTGTCGCATTATAAAAGTTGGAGATCCTGGGTTCAATTCCCGGCTCGAGTCTTGTCAGGTGGGAGGCTTCGGCCGTGGCTAGTTACCACCCTACTGACAAAAACGTGTCGCCAAGCGATTTTAGGCACGATGTCACGTAGAAACCAATTAGGAGTGTGGGCTTACCCTACCCCTAGCAGGTAGCACGCTACCATCTTAGACAGCATCATCACTTACCATCAGGTGAGATCAGCCGTCAAAGGCTAACTTGTAGTGTATAAAACAAAAGATCCGTAGAAACACCAGAGTTCCCGATATCGCGCAACGTATTGCGAAGTTGAAACTTACCATTACCATTACCAGGTGAGATTGCTGCCAAGGGCTAAATTGTAGTGTATAAAAAAAAGTGTGTACTCTTCCATGTACACTTACCAGTGCTTCGTTACTTATTGCAACGGAAATGACTCAACAAACAAAATATAAGGTAGATAAATATTATATTGTTGACATTCAAATCTGTCTCTTCCAGGGTGAGTATTGAGGGAACTGGACACTGGTTAATTACGTGCGATAGTCTGGAGGTCCTCACGAGAGAATGATTGCCGCGCGGTAACGATGCCGCTCCGCCATCCTGTGAGGTAACGAAAAAGGCGATCTCGAAATACTAGGCATGCCTTTTGTCTCTGTCGTTTCCATATTTCCCGGCAATTTTGAATTTGGAACTGTTCTATATTCGAATGTGTAGTAGGTAATTATATTTAAAAAACAGTGTGTGCGCGGCAGCACTTTAAAGTGGCAGTGTATCTGGATCAAGCTACAGTCTTTAACGGTGATATAAAATAGACAGTAAGTTATTACCTATACATTTTTTCATCGAGAAGCGCGTTTGTTTTTCATGCAGATCGACATGGAAACGGGCTAAAGGGTGTATTTCTGACGACCTCCGTGGCACATTGCGTGTGCTGTCGCATTATAAAGATGGAGGTCTTGAGTTCCATTCCCGGGTTTTTTATCATGGTGACATGCTACAAATTCAAATTCAAATAACCTTTATTCAAATAGTCCTTTAAAAGGCACTTTTGACGCGTCAATAATTTACATAGTATTGATTTGATGGTGATAACTACATATGTAAACTTAAAACTAAAGCTATGAGGGTTCCAAACGCGCCTCGGTCTAAGAAGAAGCCCACAACAAACTTAGCCAGGTAGATTTTTTTTTGTTATCTCACATGCCACTTAAAATTATATTAAGAGCTATCTTATTAGAGCAATATTTCATACCCATGCTTGTTTATCATTTACATAATCCTTTACACTATAGGAAAAGTTCTAGTTTAGTTTAGAGGTTAGAGGTCTGGCCAAGTTTAGTTTAGAGGCAAAGAAAAGTCTTTGTCTCTAAACTAAACTTGGCCAGATGTTTGTGAACTTCGTGGCCCACACAAGAACACGTAGCGATGGAGTAATGACATTTGGTAGCTCACAACAAATAGTTTATGGCAGAATTGCGTTGTTCCATCGCCTTCGACAACAATACACGCAATACTGATATATTGTACTCTTGTTGTGGTAAGCGAGCACCACGAGGTCTTTAATTCGAATACCAGGTTGAGCCAATTTACTAGCTGATCCGGCAAACGTTGTTTTGCCATATAAATTAATTCTAGGGAATTATTATAAATTATTTGTAGAAAAAAAATTACTAACTTATTGTGTGTAAGGATGTGATATACGACTGAAAGAGGCGTGGAGCGCTGTGAACGATGAGGGAATATAAAAATAACATAAATGTTGTTAATGTTCAAAAATTTTAGCTTTACAATAAGTTCAGGGAAATTTAAGTCGAATTAGAGAGAAAACCATTTACAATTATTGTAAAGATATCGAGCGGGATGACAAATGATTAAACTACTAAAATGACTATTAAAAAATCGGGGTTGGCGATAGAAGGATAAAAATTTTGGGTTGTATGTATTTTACATTGCCACATAATACAAAAATAAAATTTAAAAAAAAATATCCAAAAAATAAAAAAAAAAATTTGGGGTGGACACACCTTATCACTTAGGGGTTTGAAAAATAGATAGTAGCCGGTTCTGAGACTTATCCAGTTTGGGTGTTGCAACTTGGTCTGGAATCAATCGTAGTAGAGAGACCGATTTTATTTATTTTTATTTGCATCATCGTAACAGCTATAATTAAGGACACTTGAGAAAAAATATTTTGCACGTCTGTAAAGGCTGTTTGGTTTCATATTACTTATAACTACATCTTTTACCATGTTTAAAAGCAAATAAATGAATTTATCAATTTATTCAGTTATATTATAGGTATATATAGAGCACTCTAGCACTAGACGTTAACTGAACTATGGTCAGCAGAATAAAGTGATGAAGGGAAATCCGGAAAGCGAGCAATGAATGGTCACACACCCGTACGTCACGTAACCCACACATACGCGTAGATTCTTTTATAAATATTGATCACCGCGCGTGCGGTTAACGACATTTGCGGAAATAAGTTCGATTGTAGTTAATGATTCCTTTGTTATTGCTTTTGCTTACGATGAAATCTGGAGGGAGTCTTCGGCCGTGGCTAGTTACCACCCTACACCGTGTCGCCGAGCGAATAGCGTTAGCGATTAGCGTTAGCGATTAGCGTCAGCGATTAGCGTCAGCGATTAGCGTCAGCGATTAGCGTCAGCGATTAGCGTCAGCGATTAGCGTCAGCGATTAGCGTCAGCGATTAGCGTCAGCGATTAGCGTCAGCGATTAGCGTCAGCGATTAGCGTCAGCGATTAGCGTCAGCGATTAGCGTCAGCGATTAGCGTCAGCGATTAGCGTCAGCGATTAGCGTCAGCGATTAGCGTCAGCGATTAGCGTCAGCGATTAGCGTCAGCGATTAGCGTCAGCGATTAGCGTCAGCGATTAGCGTCAGCGATTAGCGTCAGCGATTAGCGTCAGCGATTAGCGTCAGCGATTAGCGTCAGCGATTAGCGTCAGCGATTAGCGTCAGCGATTAGCGTCAGCGATTAGCGTTAGCGATTAGCGTTAGCGATTTAGCGTTCTGGCACGATGTCGCGTAGAAACTAATTAGGAGCGTAGGCTTACCACACTCCTAGCAGGTTAGCCCGCTACTATACTAGACAGCATCATCACTTAAAACCAGATGAGATTGCCGTCAAAGGCTTACTTGTACTGGATAAAAAAAAAATCAGATACTTTATCTTGCAATTCAGAAAAAAACTACTACTAATCGTTAAAACAATCAGCATTAATACTCCGAAAAGATTATTAACAACCTTTTGACAGTTATTAAACACAAAAACAGCGCTCTCCATCACAGTTCAAAGATTACTCCATATACGCGGTTCATTAAACTCGATTCGGCGAAACTCATTCCGCATTGCCCCGGGGCGAGTGCGGGAAACAAAAGCAATATACCCTCCCCGTACTTGTGACAAACTCATAAGCATTTGTCACTGAACGGCTTGCCCGGGAACAATCGCCATTATAAAACGACCACCGTAACTTGATACGGATAACTGCGGACATAACGCGACATTGCTACTCGGATGGAGGCTGCGACGGAGGTCAACATTTTTTGGACCGGAATTACTTATTGAGGACCCGGAACGTTTAGCCGATGCCGTCCTAAATTTAAACAAATAATTTACGAACGGTCACTCTTGACACCGACAGCATTAAATATTCGTTAGGGTTGTGACTTTGCGTTTGGAAAATATAATAAAACAGCTTCTGCCCGCGACTAAAATTTCTAAATTGGATCAAAAGCTTGGCTCGTTAACAATTTTTAATCTTCCCACTTGAACTATTTGAGAGATTTGTATAGAAAATACAATGTCCCTTTACCTAACAAAGGTGACATACATACCAGATTTCAAAACTGCCCGCGATTTAGCTCTACCACTTAAAGAATCGGGATAAAAGATAGCCTATGTTCTTTTCCATGTCAAAGGCTACATGCATGCCAAATTTCATCCAAATCCGTTCAGCCATTATAGCCTGATTTAGTTATAAACATCCACACTTTCAAATTTATAATCTATATATAGAATTATCTACATATTTATAATAATAACGGAAATAAAAGACGTCACTTAGTCAACATATCGTTGATTCGGTAGTGTTTAATAAAGCCGTCCTTAGAACAAAACACGTTAAAAAAAGTTTTTTTTTAGTTATTATATTTTTATTTTTAGTTATGTTTAGTATGGCACAGCGTGCGCGCTGTTCAATTATAAAGTTGGAGGTCCTGGGATCGATTCCCCACTCGAGTCTGGTCTGGTAGGAGGCTTCGGCCGTGTTTAGTTAAAGAACCTACCGACAAAGAAATGTCGCAAACCGGTTTAGCGTTCCTGCACGATGTCGCGTAGAAACCAATTAGGAGTATGGGTCTACCATACCCTTAACCCGCTACCATCTTAGACTACGTCATCACTTACACCACGTGTGTTTTTTCTTTTCTCCTTTTCTATGGTGTGCAGTAAAGTATATTTCATTTCATTCCAAGCCATCTTTCACATTCATAATATGACTGTCATCATCATCATGAACAACCCATTACCGGCTCACTACAGAGCACGGGTCTCCTCTGAACATGAGAAGAGTTCGGTCATAGTCCACCACGCTGGCCATTTGCGAATTGGCAGACTTCACACACCTTTGAGAACATTATGGAGAACTCTCAGGCATGCAGGGATCCTCACGACATTTTCCTTCACCGTTAAAGCAAGTTAATTTTAATTGCTTAAAAACGCACATAACTCCGAAAAGTTAGAGGTGCGTGCCCGGATTCGAACCGCCGACCTCTGATTAGGAGGCTGACGCCCTAACCACTAGGCTATCACCGCTTTTTTACTAATATGACTAGCTGTTCGTGTATTCGTTAACGTTAGTCTGAAATTTCATTAAAATTTTGAAGAAATAGGGGATTAATTATCATCCTCTCCTAGTGTGCACTTACGTTACAATAGCATGCCAAATATAAGTCTATATCGTCTAGTGTTTTGATTCGTGTGTCGATATACCAGAAAAAAATCTTAACTGTTTGGTCAACCCTGAGCAGCAATGAATAATTGCACTAGTGCCCAGCGCCCAGTTGCGGCCGTGTTATAAATGCGCCGCTCGTCACCGTACATCCTCACCGGCGCGGGTACATCATTTACCGCTACACTACCAGACAGCCAAATCTGCATGTGTAGTCGATCATACCAACGAAAAAAAAAAATTAAAAAAATTGGTTTATGTTGTTTTTTCCACCACAAGTTAGCCCTTGAGTCTAAGATGACAGCGAGCTAACTTGTTAAGGGTATGGTACACCCGTACTTGGCTGGGCCGAGGTCGTGTGCACGAGTGTTCCCGTGACCCAGCCACCAGGCGACGCGAAGGAGCATCGCTGGGTTTTAGTGGGTATTCTGGCCGCCGGGGAGTCCCACATATCCCGTCGGAAGCGGCGCAGTCTTGCCTGCGTCGCCTCCGGAGGGGATGCGTAAAAGCATATCCCAGCTTGAAAAAAAACTGGTACACCCGTACTCCTAATTGGTTTCTACGCGACATCGTAATGCTAAATAGCTTAGCGACACGTCTAGGACAGTAACTAGCCACGGCCGAAGGCTCCCACCACACCAGACTCGAGCCAGGAATCGAACCCAGGACAAAATGCAAGAAAAGAGCTTGACTTCTGCATGGTAGAATCTACCTTACTTACCGGTACGTTTAGGCAATTCAGAGCGACTTAACAAGTTGTAATAAGCAAGTTGGCAATTGTAGATTGCCTCGTGACTAATTCTTGTTCTCGTACTGTTTTTTCTCTTTTTCGCTCCCTTTCCCAACATATAAATCTAATTGCGGGAATCTTAGATTGCATCACAGGTGAGATTGCCATCAAGGGCTTAGTTGTAGTGGATTAAAAAAAATATACCTTCCACAGTTAAGCTTCACCTCTTAGCACCAAGTAAGATTGCAGTCAAGCATTAAATTTCAATTGAAAAGAACAATTGTCAAGGATTAATTCCAAGTGGAATCAATTGAAAAGAATGTTATATATGAACGTGGAAGGGCAAAAGAGTAGAGATGGATGGATTGTGTAAAAGAGGATATGCGGGTAAAAAGTGTGGGTAGTGAGGTGACGGCTGATAGAAGAGAGTGGAAGAAGAAGGCGTGTTGTGCTGACCCCACATAATGTGGGATAAGAGCAAAAAAAAACAAAGGAATTAATTGATCAACTCATTGCCTGCTCACTACAGAGCGCGGGTCTCCTCTCAATATGAGAAGAGTTCGGCCATAGTCCACCACGCTGGCAATATGCGGATTGGCAGACTTCACACGCCTTTGAGAACATTACGGAGAACTCTCAGGCGTGCAGGTTTCCTCACGATGTTTTCCGTTCCTCCGTTGTAGCAGGTGATATTTTAATTGCTTAAAAACACACATAACTACGATAAGTTAGAGGTGATTGCCTGGGTTCGAACCCCTGCCCTCTTAGGAGGCTGACATCCTAACCACTAGGCTATCACCGCTTTTGCCAAGTGGAATACGAAAAGAAAATTCCGTAGTTTATCATTACACGAAAGTTCGTGTGAGAGATGACCAAAACAAAACTGTACAGAAGAATGTCAGGTGGAATCACTGCGGGCGAGATAATTAATGTGAAGACGTCGTTACATCTCGTGGGCCCCTTGCCAGCTGCCCTTGCGGTCCCTTGGACTCGACGGGCCATAAGTCGTTGTTGCTGGGCATTAATTGCGAACGTTTTGAGCGATTTTTCCTTCGGGCAAAACTAGCCGGGCGCAATATCGATACTATGCTAAGACACCTTGTTTCTTACCCCTTATATAGGGGGGAGAGGTTAAATTATTTTTTGTTGTCCATTTGTCTATATCATATAGGTAGTACCAACGGATGTAATAATATACGAGTTAAAGAAAGAGGTTATGGATTCGATGCGTATGCTAGTAATATTATTGGAACTACGAAAAATTTTATATAGTTTTTTTGTACACCTTGACGGCATCTCACCTGATGGTAAGTGATGATGCGGTCTATGATGGTAGCGGGCTAATTTGTTAGGGGTATGGTAAAACCATACTCGTAATTGGTTGCTACTCGACATCTTGCCGGAACGATAAATCGTGTGGCGACACGTCTTTGTCGGTAGGGCGGTAACTAGTCACGGCTGAAGCCTCCCAGACCTGAACCTTCAACTTTAAAATAAAATAGCGCACGCTCTGCGCCACGGAGGTCTTCACTTAATTTTATTTATAACATTGTATGCAGATTCTTAATTATTTAAAGGAATATAGTAATATAAGCAAATTGGATGAAATAAAGTTTCATCTTGAAAGTTAACAAAAACATAATTGGTAGTAGAGTAGATGTCTTTTTTTTATTTATTATACAGACCTACTTTCCGGGAGTCCATGGTTAAATGAGGAAAATAAACCTTAGATTGCTATAAGCTGTGAAAAAACAGGTAATACTGAATTAAGTTTGTTATTGTTTCAACCACGCTGATCTTTTCAAAAGCGCGCACGTTTCGCTCCGACTCCGGAACAACCTTAAGAAATGTTAATAAAGTATAAATTTCCAAGCGATTTCGCCAAGACATTAAAAGCGGTATAAGGTCGAGTAGTGGTGGTAATCACCTAACATCGTGTGACCTGCCTACTTGTTTGCCAGCGATGTAAATATAAAAAAAAATATAACAGGCAGTCATCATCATCATCATCATTTCAACCGATAGACGTCCACTGCTGGACATAGGTCTTTTGTAGGGAGTTCCAATGGCCACGGTCTTGGGCCGCTTGTATCCAGCGGCTCCCTGCGACTCGTTTGATGTCGTCTGTCCACCTTGTTGTGGGTCGACCAACGCTACGTTTACCGGGGCGAGGTCGCCATTCCAGCACCTTGGGACAGTAGGCAGTAACAAAATTTAAATAGAAAATCGGTTATACTTGGAAACATAAAAAAATAATGCACTATATATTTTTTCCTACACGATAAAATTTCAAATGGGAATAACCATTACACTTTACACTGGCGGGAAATTAAAGGGGACAAGTTCAAAGACATCTTCGCTTCAGTTACAGGGTACAAGCTTCTCTACTCCTTGTCACCTTGTATCCTCAGGCCTTCGTTTAACTTCTAAGGAGTTAAAAGCCCTCTTTGCTTAAACCTGCTTGATAATATGCAATTATGATCGACACTGGCAGCAAATTTTCTTCAAATTATTGAGATTATTAATAAATAAATGGGATTATTAATAAATTTATTTCATTTATTTATATTTAGATGAAGCTTACTGTGAATACCGATCATTATTCTATAGGAGTAACAGAACATAAAATAGCTAAATTTTATATTTTAGTAAGGTCTGGTTTAAAAATTTACTGGAAAATAAATTATTAAGTAACAACTACAAAAAAATGTGTTTTTTATTTAAACCCGTTTCACTTAAGATTCATTGAGTATCTGTGACATCATGATGCAAAATATTCATAATTTTTTAAGATTTATAATATATTCAAGAGGCCAGGTTTGTACATTAATAATAATTGTTGCCAGGAAGCCGTCCTGAAAAGCGTCCGTAATAGAACTTACGAAAGTTCCATCACAATCGGATAAATTATTTCGGAGCTCACAGATTACAAATGTACAAACATTGTTTTATATTAATATCATCATATGATCAACCCACTACCGGCTCACTATAGAGCACGGGTCTCCTCTCAATATGAGAAGGGTTTGGCCATAGTCCACCACGCTGGCCATGTGCGGATTGGCAAACTTCACACGCCTTTGAGAACATTATGGAGAACTCTCTGGTATGCAGGTTTCCTCACGATGTTTTCCTTCACCATTAAAGCAAGTAATATTTTAATGGTTTAAAAAAGGAACATAACTCCGAAAAGTTAGAGGTGAGGAGCGTGCCTGGATTCGAACTGCCGACCTCTGATTAAGAGGCTGATGCCCTAACCACTGGGCTATCACCGCTTCCAATATTATATTAATATAGATAAGTGAAAATGCTATGAAAACACTACGACAAAAATTTTGTTTGATTGATCTTGGATAACTAAATCTAATTTTGAACCCTTTCACAAATAAATTTAACTCAAAAGCAATTGTTGCAATTTCGAAATAATTTAATTGCATTACGATTGATACAACACAGTTGGTAGTTAAACTGACTAACTTAAGAAGTTATTATCATGCATACCTGTCAGTAAATAGGGTTTCTTAAACCACGATGTAAAGAAAATACAGCTATTTTATTACAGGCATACAAAAATTATGAGCGTCCATCTGAACTCCGGGCACACCTTAATGTTAAATTAGGTGATCCATCTAAGGGCAAAGGGCGCTAAGGGCCCAATAAATTAGTTGGGGACAGCGGGGATAATAAACACGGCAAGAAAATGGCACTGCCAAATAACTTGTTAGGAGTTGCCCCTCTCCAACCCTATTGACTAATTACTACAATTTGTTTCCAGACCAATATTTTTGGAATTACTCTGACAGAGGTTAAATTCTAGAACTTCAGAAAATCTAGGTGAATGTCACCTTATAGCTCAAGTACCATTGAAGCGGAAAACCTATAATTTTTACTAATCGAAATTAACTTTTAAGCAACACTATGTAAATCAAATCAATCAATCAATCAGCCTATAGACATCCACTGGTGGACATAGGCCTTTTCGACAGCGCGCCGCCACACACGGTCCTCCGCCTTCCTCATCCACCCGCCACCAGCGATCCTTTTCAGGTCGTCGGTCCAGCGAGCAGGTGGTCGTCCTACGCTGCGCTTACCGGTACGCGGTCTCCACTCCAGAACACGTCTGCCCCAACGGCCAAATCAAATCAAATCACTACTATGTAAATTATTGACGCGTCAAAAGTGCCTTTTAAAGAATTATTTTAATAAAGTTTATGATAGATTGATTGAACCTTCGAATCCACAATTACACTAATTGGGCTCCAAAATGGTTAATAACGATTTGATTTACAATTTTAACAACATGCTTGCTGTTTGGATCCAACAAAATAAGTAGTTTTTTTTAATATTTACATCGCGGGCAAACGGTGTGGTTACCTGGTGTTAAGTGATTAAGATCGCTAGGCGGTATGTCTTTGCAGGCAGGGCGGTAACTTGATGAGACTGAAGCCTGCCACCAGACTAGACTTGAGCCGGGAATCGAATTCAGGTCCTCCCCCTTTCTAATGAGACTAAACGTTCGATTAGATTAACTACAATTCCCCTAACAGATCAGCTCGCTACCATCTTATACCCCATTAGATTGATACTGCCAAATCTTAACTCTCGGCTGATACTACAAAAATCTTGATCGAAAAATTATTATTTGAGCCAAGTTGTAATACATTAAGCAATAAACAGATAATCAACTCACTTTACACTCAGCCTCTCACATAAACAACATCACATGATGCCACCCATATATTGGAACAATGGCAAGAATATACTTTAGCGATACTCGATAAAAAATGGCCGGCGACATGAGCATCGGAGATAGCCTCGCCGCCGTAAATCGTAATTCGATAACGCAGCCTCTGCGTTTGTCACCTACATACGGAGATAAAGTGGCGCTGGTGAGTTCTTGTACGCTTTGGGTTCAACGCGGAAACAAACAGGTTTACTTTTCTGACATTTTGATACAATTAGGCTGCGGTAAGATAGAACCGAGCTGTGATAGCCTAGTGGTTAGGACGTCTGCCTCCCAATAAGAGGTCGGGGGTTCGAACACGGGCACCTCTAACTTTTCGGGGTTCTGTGCGTTTTTAAGCAATTAAAATATCACTTGCATCAACCGTGAAGGAAAACATAGTAAGGAAACCTACAAGCCTCAAAGTTCTCCATAATGTTCTTAAAGGCGTGTGAAGTCTGCCTGTGCATTGTGATAACAAAACAGAAAAGTTACCCGGCTAAGTTTATTGTGGGATACTTCGTAGACCACGGAGCGTTTGGAACCTTCATAGGTATGTAATGTAGTTATCATCGTCAACTCACTACTATTTATTCTTGAGAGTTCTCCATAATGTTTTCAAAGGCGTGTGAAGTCTGCCAATCCGCACATGGCCAGCGTGGTGGACTACGGCCAAACCCTTCTCATATTGAGAGGAGACCCGTGCTCTGTAGTGAGCCGAGAATGGATTGATCATGATTAAGATAAAACTGTTGGGAGTTCAGAAGTGTACCATATTTTGGTGACCAAAACATACTGCCAAGCGATGATGTCAAGTAGAAATGGGTTCGGCTTAACGCATCTGGTTCTGCTGATGTCTATTGGCGAATGCAATCACTTAACATCAGAGACTCGTATCCTCGTTTGCCTGCGATGTAATAAACAAACCCCTAATTATTAATATTTTAATAAGTGGACTGTAACTTATCTTAAGGTTATAGTTAAATATGCTATTCTGTTCAGGATAAGTGAAAGAAGAAAATGGGGAAGGGAACCTTTCGCAGCTCACATATTAAGTCTACGACTTAGATACTTAGATAGGTTTATTGATCAGAGCTTGTAACCAATTTCACAAATTCATCGAAGCTTTTCGGTTCTGGATGTGCCGGTGAACATAAATCACACATCAAAGAGTATGTTGCTTCCCCAACTATGGTTATTAATAACGGTACTTTGAGTTCGTCTTTCACTTCATTTAAGATCACGTACTGTTTAATTCGCCTAATATACGCGGGCCACTGCTTGGAATTCAAATCAAAAGGTTCTCATTTCCCGATAGGCATTTTATCAAAAAATATTAAAGAAACAAACTCGTCGCCAATGTAACGTCAATAAAACACGGGCGTGGATGCTAACTGACTTTATTCTTACAATAACCATAATACCCGCATTAAGTGTCACAATCTTAATACAATCACATAACAGTAACGTTAGTTGCCATTGAAGTTTTTTGAATTTTTTTACACCACAAGTTAGCCCGGCATCTCAGCTGATGCCGAAGATGATAGCGGGCTAACCTGTTAGGTATATGGTAAACCTATACTCCGAATTGGTTTCTACACGACATCATGTCGGAACGGTAAATCGTTGGGCGACACGTCTTTGTCGGTAGGGTGGTAACTAGCCACGGCCTATGCCTTCCACTAGACTCGACTCTAGCTGGCAATCGAACTCAGGACCTCCAACTTTATAATGCGACAGCGCGTACGCTGCGCCACTGAGGTCGTCAAAATAACCTTTGAAATGTGTTTACTAACTATAGCCCTCATGAAAAGCCAAAGTTTCACCTAGCAACCGTAAAAGCTTATAGTAAATTTGCGTGATAGACTATATTATACTTATCAGGAATAAGAGATATCTGGTGACCCAATTGGCAAGCTAAAGTGGCAACAGCCTGAGAAGTAGTACGGAAGAGCGTTTTGGATGGAAATAGCTCAATATTAGTAATAAATATTATATAACTATTAAGTTGGAGGTCTCGGGTTCGATGCCCGGCTAGAGTCTTATCTGATGGGATGTTCCGGTCATGGGTAGTTACCACCCTACCTACAAAGACGTGTCATCAAGCAAATTAGCATTCCGGCACGATGATTCGTAGAAACCAATTAGGCGTACGGGTTTACCATAACAGGTTAGTCCACTACCATCTTATACTGCGTGTTTGTCACTGTGTATATACTGTGTCCTGGGTTCGATTCCCGGCTCGAGTCTAGTCTGGTGGGAGGCGTCGGCCGCGGATAGTTACCACCCTACCGACAAAGACGTGTCGCCAAGCGATTTAGCGTTCCGGCACGATGTCGCGTAGAAACCAATTAGGAGCGTGGGTTTACCATACTCCTAACAGGTTAGCCCGCTACATCCTAGACAGCATCATCACTTACCACCGGGTGAGATAGCCGTCAAGCTACCTTGTAAGTGTATTAAAGTGTATTAAAAATTACTTACATGTAGTGGAATAAAAATAAAGCAATTTTCCTCAACAAAAAGTTTCCTCACTACCCTTTCTACGTAAATCACAAAGTTCCTTTCCAACTACCAACTAGTTGCGAGGCCTATAAAATCCGAACGAATCAGATAACGTTCTTTCACTGTTACGTGGTACAAGTGCCAGAAAAAGCTTATTGTAGTAGGAAGTCGGGCTAGCCATGAACAAGGCAGTGTCACCGCGATAAGCGCCTGTCGCGCTATCGCGGCCTGAGTGGCCATCCTTGTACGACACCGAGCTTTACCGGCGCCGCGCCGCGATTTATGCGCGAAGCCACTGTCAGATAGACTTCTATCTCACTGCATTGAGACTATTTTTACATCCTTAACTACATTTTATACGTAACATAAGTGATACAGATACGTAACGTAACTGACACGTTTTTTTATTTTTAGACGAACTCGTAGTCGTAGTAGTTTAACTACATTTTGTGGCAACCAATAGGATTTGTACAACTAATAGACAGTCCGAAAAAAAAAATACGTGACATAAGTCATACATTTAAAAACAAAATTAAAATATCACTTGCTTCAACGGTGAAGGAAAATATCGTGAGGAAACCTGCACGCCTGAGAGTACTCCATAATGTTCTCAAAGGCGTGTGAAGTCTGCCAATCAGCACATGGCCAGCGTGGTGGACTATGGCCAAACCCTTCTCATGTTGAGAGGAGACCCGTGCTCCGTAGTGAGCCGGTAGTGGGTTGATCATGATGATGGTAATGATGATTGATTGTTTTGGTAATTACTCTCAGGCGTACAGGTTTCGTCACGATGTTTTCCTTCACCGTTGAAGCAAGTGATATTTTTTTTTTCAATCAATCATAATTATTATTTAAATAATAATTTAAAAGGCACTTTTGGTGCGTCAATAACTTACAGTACAGTACAATAGTGGGTTGATGGTGATAACTACATTCGTAAGGTTAAACTTTGTTTTAATAACTAAAGCTATGAGGGTTCCAAACGTCTAATAAGAATCCCACAACAAACATACCTCGTACATTTGACGACCTGCGTGGCGCAGTGCATGCGCTGTCGTATTATAAAGTCTGAGGTCCTGGGTTCGATTCCCGGCTCGAGTCTGGTCTGGTGGAAGGCTTCGGCCGTGGCTAGTTACCACCCTACCGACCAAGGCACGATGTCGCGTAGAAACCAATTAGAAGTGTGGGTTTACCATACCCCTAACAGGTTAGCTCGCTACCATCCTAGACTACATCATCACTAACCACCAGGTGAGATAGCTGTCAAGGGCCAACTTGTAGTGTATATAACAAAAAAAATTGCAGATTTATATTTTTTTAATCATCTCACATAGTCAATTAAAATGTGATGATGTAGATATAACAATACATACTTAGTTCGTCTAGACAAAAAACCATGTTATAAAAATATTAAATTCATTTTATGATGTTATTTATTTTTTAAGATTTTTAGTTTTAGCTTAATCTAAGTTTAAGTTTAAGTTTTATGTAAAATGTTTGATGTATAATAAAAGTTCTTACAAAATAAAAAAATTAAATAAAAATAAAAATTTAATATTTCAATGACATGTTCTTAACTTAATAACATGAAATATTTTAATACCTCCTTATACTCTTCAACTTATAGATTACTTAGCAAAAGTCGTACTACCAAAGTCGTCAAACTCAATCCCAATAAAACGGCACCGAAATAAAAAGGTACAACGCAATAAATCGCCACTTTGCGCAGATACCAATAATTCGTAAGAGCGGTATCATATCTGAGGCGGTAGGTACAGAGTCGTTACCGTGAAAGTTTCACGCGGTCTGATGTAGGCGAGGGTGATTTTGTGATACGGCACACCTCGATCACTGATATGTCCCGGTGCAGGGCTGGACTTAGATAAAAGTCTTAGCCTAAAGGAACTCCTTTTAATAATATATTTTAGTTATTATATGTCGAGTCAAGGGCGTCCGGGTTGTTTTTTGTAAGGGTGACGTCACGATTTTGTTTACTTTCGCTCATAGTAATTAAAACCACAACTTGCGGGTTTACGACAATAACTAAGAGGTCCGAACAGTCCGACGTCTCGAGCGAAAAAAGCCACGAAAGGCATCGACATTATAGCACAAAGCATGCTTGTACAAAATTGATTATTACTGTCTGTACTGTAATAGTTAAAATGTGGGTAATTATTGAACTCTTGAGGTTCTTGGCGCCGCTGAATAAAGTTAATAACTTCTTCGCGCCGACATATATATTAATATATTTAATTATAATTATATATTTAAGACTTTATTTTAAGGATCAATTTAAGGTTTATTTTAAGTTTTTTAGTGTTTATAAAACAATTACATTGTTTTAGTTGTTAATTATAATTGTCTAAAGTTTAATAAATAAGACTTTTATCTAAGTCTTTTATCTTTAAGTATCTAAGTTTGATAACATATTATGTATTATATTTCAGTTTGACAAATGGTAATGCAACATACGATGGTAATGGGTTTGCAGTGATAACCCAGTGGTTAGGACATCCGCCTCATACCAGAGGTCGGGGGTGTGATCTCGGCCACGCACCTCTTACTTTTTGGAGTTATGTGCGTCTTTAGGCAATTGAGAGTTCTCCATAATGTTCTCTGTTCTTGCGTGGGCGTGTGAAGTCTACCTATCCGCACATTGCCAGCGTGGTGGACTATGGCCATCTACTACACAAATCGGGTCTCCTCTCAATATGAGAGGAGATCTGTGTAGTGAGCTGGCAATGGGTTGAACATGGGTCTTCGGTATTTTACGTCTTGAATGACATCCACGGGGAAAAAATATGGAGCTGTATTATCAGGATTTTATGAAAAAAGTTTACGATTGATTAATATCGAAGTGAATAAAAAAAATAACACTGAAAAACCCGGAACCGGAATCCGTCACCAGGCGTCAGCCATCAATACGGGTACTAACGGGAGGGCCCCGGGAGGGTCGTAGAGTCGCTACGAAAATCATTCCGACGCTAAAATATCAATAAAACACAAATACGCGCGCACGCTCGGGACCCGTTGCTATCATTGCTACTGATATACGGAACTAGAGAACATCGCTACTGCATCACGTGGTCCATCCCACCCACAGTCTATTTTTCTTACGTTTCCTAATCCTAAGGTTGCCTGTCGGAGATCGCTAGTATTAGCGATAATTAACTGTGTTTAGAAAGAAACTCATCGATCATCTATGGCAAGATCAGTGAGTCTCCCATCACTTATTTAAATTTAATTCAAATCCAAAATAATCTTTATTCAAATAGTCCTTTTAAAAGGCTTTTGACGCGTCAATAATTTACATAGTAGTTATTTCATGGTGATAACTATACGTAAACTTTAAACTATGAGCTATGAGGGTTCCAAACGCGCCCCGGTCTAAGAAGAAGCCCACAACAAACTTAGCCGGGGTTTTTTTCCGCAACCACCATCTAACATAATGAACAATAAATTATAGTACCCATGGAGATAGAGCAATTCACACCCAAGCTTTTTTATCGTTTATATAATTGTTAATTTCGTTTTATAAAATCTTTGAACTTATTGATAGACATCTCCAAGATATCAATAGGTAATTTATTATAATAACATACAATATATTAAACAAAACACTAAAACATTCTATCAATTTAAGCAATCTATCTAACCTAGAAAACCTATTTCTTGTATTCTGTGTCAAATAGAGAATGTTTAGTGTCAAATAGAAAATGTTCAAGACACATTTCAAAGCTACTACCTGTCTTTGGTTATTTGGTATCATTGTAGAAAAAAACACGGCGTTCTGTGTAGAATCACAAATGCGGCCCGAGTGAGGCTGCCCTTTTGATGGGACAGTTTATTTTTTTATAACGGCCTCTACGACCGCCGCGCAGTGCTTTATGAGATTTACATTTAGTCGTGCCGTTTTATTGCCCCTAATCGCTGCTCGGAAGGAAGGTCGTGTTGGTTTTATTGCTTCCAAATTGTAAGGCATCAACCGCAAAAATTGGAATTGGATGACCTCTTGGGCGCAGTTAATCTCTCGTTTCGCGGCCTCTCTATAAAAATGAAAGTTTGGAAACGGTGGTCGTTGGTCTAGTGGTCGTGTTCAGCGTTTGGTGCCCAGGTCGACCCTTAAAGTTTAAATGATGAATCATTTAAACTTTTAGGGACTTTGTAATTGAAAATTACATATCAGAAAATTGATTTTCTGTTATGTAATTTTCAGTACATGCATTTTATAATTGGACAGCAAACTGTTGTTTAGGTAAAATAAAATGTAACGAATTGCTATTTGCAAAGAAAAACCCTAATGAATAAAAAATAAAATGAATCGAAACAGAATGGGTAGGCCATATTCACAATATAAAATCTAGGCAACTTAACGAAGTTTGGCAGTCTTTTACAAAATTTCATTTTGTATGGCGATTAATTTGTTCACTAAAATTCCAGATTGTAAAGAAAATCTGCGCTCAAAAATTACAAGCGAACAATTTTTTCAAATATTAAAGAAAAATTATATTGTAAACGTATATATTACTGACGATAACATCTGGTTTATTGTCATACTGTGTCAGTCTAGTTTTTACGCAATCATCATCATCATGATCAACCCATTACCGGACCCACCCACTACAAAGCACGGGTTTCCTCTCAACATGAGAACAGTTTGGCCGACTCTAAACGCCTTTGAGAACATTATGAAAAACTCTCAAGATTTCAGGAGTGATATTTTAATTGCTTAAAAACGCTTTTTCTCCGAAAAGTTAGAGGTGCGTGCCCTAATTAGGAGGCGGGCTTCCTTACCACTAAGTAATTTAATTGATTAAAAACGCATATACTCCGAAAAGAGGTGCGTGCCCGGTTTCGAACCCCTGACCTCTAATTAGGAGGTGGACGACCTAACCACTATCACACCTTCTAATTCTCTTCTAATATAATATTTTTGAAATTCATTTAATTAAATATTCAAGTTTTATTGGAACTTAAGTTTTTAAGATTTCCACATTATCTGTGGCACTCAATTTATAAGCGAGTGATATTTTTAATTAATTCAAGGCGAGAATTTAGAAGAGACACCAAGTAACTATACATTCCTACATATCGGTATATCGAAGTATTACAACCCGTCTAATACACTAGACATCTGGCCGTTATATTATCTATAGCAGCGCGTAGTGCTTTGTAATTCATTCGGATTATAAGGCTCGAGTGTTAGAATCGGTGACTTTCGTCTAGCCTTGTCACACACTGGGGCAAAGGAGTGCACGCCTCGCTATTTGTGCACTACTTTTCCGTCCCATTTTTTGAGCGTTAATGATCGATCTACCATCATCATCATCATCATGATCAACCCATTAGCGGCTCACTACAGAGCACGGGTCTCCTCTCAATATGAGAAGGGTTTGGCCATAGTCTACCACGCTGGCCATGTGCGGATTGGCAGACTTCGCACGCCTTTGAGAACATTATGGAGAACTCTCAGGCGTGCAGGTTTCCTCACGATGTTTTCCTTCACCGTTGAAGCAAGTGATATTTTAATTATTTAAAAACGCACATAACTCCGATAAGTTGGAGGTGCGTGCCCGGATTCGAAACGCCGACCTCTGATTAGGAGGCTGACGCCCTAACCACTGGGCTATCACCGCTTAATCGATCTACGGCTAGTGATAAATCAATGCATAAACCATTCCAAGCCACACCAAATCGATATCGCTGAGAGTGGAGTGGAGTGACCCTCCACACGAGACTCGCAGGCCATTTATTGGAGGTAATTAAAAAGAAAACAGACAAAGGCCCGCAGCTGATCGCGACGTGCTCTGAACGCTAAGATCGGCGGCAATAGTAACGTTATTTGTTATCGATATCATTTTTTTTTTTAATATTTAATTATATAAGTCCCTCGCATTAATTTCACCTAGTGGTAAGATATAATGTAGTCTAAGACGGTAGCGGGCTAACCTACTCAGGTATCGCTAAATTAAAGCCACTCTACTAACTACTATTTTTTTAGTATGTGACATCGTATTGCAACGCTAAATCGCATCTATTTTTGCCGCTTCGGTTCCCCGTTATTTGTAATTTGTTTTTTTTTTGTTTTTATTATGGTGGTTGGTGTGTAGATGTACTGTGTGTAAAGCCATATGAGAATAAATAAATTTTCAGTCTTCTTTCTTTATTCGCAGCAAGTCTTTGCCAATTCAGTAATTCAAAATTCTAAATAATCTTTATTCATATAGTCCTTAAAAAGGCACTTTTGACGCGTCAATAATTTACATAGTAGTTATTTCATGGTGATAACTATATTCGTAAACTTAAAACTAAAGCTATGAGGGTTCCAAACGCGCCCCGGTCTAAGAAGAAGCCCACAACAAACTTAGCCGGGTTTTTTTTCCGTTATCACCATCTCACATAAGAACAATAAATTATAGTACCCATGGAGATTTATGGAGAGGCAATTCACACTTAAGCTTTTTTATCGTTTATGTAATCAATTTATTAATATCGTAATATGATTTTTCTACAAGCTTTCGTTAAAACGAATAAAACATTTATTTATAAATAAAACATTTGAACTTATTGATAGACATCTCTAAGATATCAATAGGTAATTTTTCCAACAAGTTGTCAACTGTTCGTCGTCATAAAAGACGTATAAATCGACAACTGTCATTGCTGTAGCAATCCAACGTATATTAATACGATATAGATATCGAAAACAAAACTATGTGTATGCGCTGGTAATGCAGTATATTGAAATGCATTTGAAAATACAAAATATTATATTAATACTCTACTTTATATAATGAATAGAAACAGGCGTTACTTTGCGGAGGTCCATGATAAACAATAAACAGCAAGTCTAATTTGCTATATTCCGCCGACAACCGGGAGATTTGTATAATATAACACCACACAAAATCTTCCACTAGAACCTCTACGCACGTTTCGATCCGACACCGACACTTTACAAGTGAGAAAAGTAAAGTCAACATCTCCTGAATATTTTGTCTGGTGTTAATATTATACAAATCTCCCGGTTGTCAGCGGAATATAGCAAATTATACTTGCTGTTTATTGTTTCTCTATTTTATTATTTTTTATTTTTCTCATGACATTAAAGATTATAGTTTTAATATAAGTGTGAGCACGACAAAAAAATCGCAGGCTCAAAACTACATTGCAAAACATTCGATATTCTTATGTGAGACATCACTAAGGAGTCACCAGCCGGTGGAGCGAAAGAGGACTTTTATCTGTGGCGACCGATACCAATACTTCTAGTTTCTAACACGTAATTTATTGCCACCCTACATTCCAAAATGCTGGCGCACTAAAACGCACCGTAACTTTAAACACATAAAGTATAATTCTCTTTGAACCGTCAACAGATGCTATGTTGTCCTTGCAATTTTCCTATTAATTCTTTTCTAAGAGCGTTCCTCATGGTTTTCAAATAACGTTCTCGACTTCGCTTCTCATTTCTGGTTAACGTTAAATCGCTTTTTTTTCTTCAAGGTTTTTTTTTTAGCAGACAGTGAACTTTTACTCCAAAATAGGTTTTCAATAATTTTTTAATTAATCTTTTAATCATCAACATCATCAGTGTTATGTTGTTCATTTACTGTACAGACCTCGTAAGCGTAGAGGACGGATCCACCGCAAATTGCTAGAGTGAAGAAATCATCTGTAATCCCATCATAAACGTATTTTATTCTTGAAAAAAACCTAAAACATAAATTACTGTCGGATTTTTACAAAAACATTCCTGAATTTTAGGTTTCTCGCAATCCACAATCAAACTGACTTACTACTATATATGAATCAATCTATAATTAACTACGAATAGCATAGTTAATGCTAATATAATCCCTAATATTAATATGTGGATGTAAGTTTGTTTGTTACGCTTCCTGATTTGTACACATATTCTTGAAGGTGTTAGAAGTGACATAGGATACTTTTTATATAGTTATCATATTGATTCATTCCTATTGTAATGATTAACGATACTTATTTGATGGCCTCAATGCGAGCTACGCCGCAGGTAAAAGCTAGTATTACATAATATTGAATCTTTAATAAAGTTTTTTTAACTATAAAACTGAGCTTTATAACTAAGCTTACTTACTTTACTTTAGCTACTAAACTTACGTTAGGTTAGGTTGTCAGTTATTATTATTTTTCACTCCAATGTAAGTTTTATTTAAGAATATATGTATTACAACTAAGTAATGTATCGAATGTGTACCACGCCGTGTCCCTTACAAAATTGTATTGTAAATTTCTCAGAGTGAAAAAAAATATAGCAAAAGCTCTGGAATCGCGATGAAATCCCTTGACAAGACAATATCGCGCATAAATAATAAAAATACCGGCCATAAAAACAATTGATACGTTATGAGAGGCCCGCGATGTTTATGGTTACTGGGCTCATCGACACGGCAGGGCATGTTCCGGCGAAAAGGGCACCACATAATATAATGCCCAATGATCGCCTCTAATGTGTGTACGGCGCAAAATGTTGGCGTGCGAATGCACGGCCGGCTAGCGTGCTCTACGTGCCCAGCGAGTGAAAAAATCACTTCCACTATTTTTTGTTTTTTTTTAATTTACAAGTAAGCCCTTGACGGCAATCTCACCTGATGGTAAGTGATGATGCAATCTTAGATGGTAGCGGGCTAACCTGTTAGGGGCATGGTAAACCCACACTCCTAATTGGTTTCTACGCGACATCGTGCCGGAATCGCTTGGCGACCCGTCTTTGTCGGTAGGGTGGTAAATAGCCACGGCCGAAGCCTCCCACCAGACCAGACTCGAGCCGGGAATCGAACCCAGGACCTCCAACATTAAAATGCAACAGCGCACGCGCTGTCACCTCCGGTCGTCAATTAACTCAATACTTACAATACTTTATATACTATACAATACTTTGACAAACTCATCATCATCACGGTCGACCCATTACCGGCTCACTACAGAGCACGAGTCTCCTCTCAATATGAGAAGGGTTAGGCCATAGTCCACCACGCTGGCCATGTGCGGATTGGCAGACTTCACACGCCTTTGAGGACATTATGGAGAATTCTCAGGCGTGCAGGTTTCCTCACGATGACATGGGGAAAATTCTTTTGTACAAATATCTCCAAACTAAATTTCATAGCCTAGATTACTCTTGATTCTCTAAGCTAGTCAATTAACATTAGTACCAACCATGTTAATTGAGCCCAGCGCAGCGCCTTCGCTGTTCTGATTTAAGGAGTGAGGTCTTGGGTTCGATAACTGTCTAGAGTTTTTTTTTCGGACTGTCTATTAGCTGTGCTAACCCTATTTGTTGCGACAGCGTAACCGGGCTGTTTGGCAAGCTTCGGAAAGAAGCTCTGCCAGAAGAAATTTTAAGCCCTAGGGCTCGATGAAACTAAAGGAACGTCTGCCTAAGGGCGCCTTCTTTGAGGCCGAACCTCGGCTTTGACGACGTTTGGCATACCGGGGGGGTCGGACGGTGAGTGTTCCGTGCGTCTCCGAGACCGTAGATTGCTAGATTGTTTTGTATAGCGGTTTATTATCAATCAACGACGGGGTCTTTGCCACGTGGATGTATCACCAGGCGTATCGGCGTTACTTCGCAGATCTACTATTACCGTAAAGCTCTCTGCGAGTGCAGTCTTTCAAATTCAAATTCAAATTCAAAATAATCTTTATTCAAATAGTCCTTAAAAAGGCACTTTTGACGCGTCAATAATTTACATAATAGTTATTTCATGGTGATAACTATATTCGTAAACTTAAAACTAAAGCTATGAGGGTTCCAAACGCGCCCCGGTCCAAGAAGAAGCCCACAACAAACTTAGCCGGGGTTTTTCTTTTTTTCGTTATCACCATCTCACATAATGAATAACAAACTATAGTACCTATGGAGATAGAGCAATTCACACATAAGCTTTTTTATCGTTTATATAATCCTTAATATCGTAATATGATTTTTCTACAAGCTTTCGCTTAATTCTTTTCGCTATGGATTCAACTTAATAAGAGTCCATTACAGAGCATACTGTGTGCGGGTCTCAGCGACAATCACAAGATTGGTTAGTTTATAGCGTTGTGATACCAGTGCATGGCGCGCTCTTTGTCGCTGCCGGCACGCGGAGACATACATCAGGCGTATCGGCGCGACATCGCAGATCCGCTGATGACGTCAAGATCTCTCCATGAGTGTCGTTTTTTGCTGGAGATTGAAATAAATATGTGTCAAGCGCCAGATTGGGTGTCTTATAGCGTAGTTATATTAGTAAATTATTATTGTTGCGAGACATCAAGCAACATTACAGATCCGTTGATGACGTCAAAAGTTCTCTATAAGTGTAGTTTTTTACTGAAGATTGATATAAATATATATAGTACACTGTGACATGTCTCAGCGTCAAGTGCCAGATTGGTTGTCTTATAGCGTAGTTATATTAGTAAATTATTATTGTCGCGAGACATCAAGCAACATTACAGATCCGTTGATGACGTCAAAAGTTCTCTATAAGTGTAGTTTTTTACTGAAGATTGATATAAATATATATAGTACACTGTGACATGTCTCAGCGTCAAGTGCTAGATTGGTTGTCTTATAGCGTAGTTATATTAGTAAATTATTATTGTCGCGAGACTTCAAGCAACATCGTAGGTCAGCTGATGACGTCAAGAGCTCTCCATAAGTCCATGTAGTCTTCTGCTGAAGATTGATATAAATATATATAGTACACTGTTACATGTCTCAGCGTCAAGTGCTAGATTGGTTGTCTTATAGCGTAGTGATCATCATGATCAACCCATTCTCGGCTCACTACACAGCACGGGTCTCCTCCCAATATGAGAAGGGTTTGGCAATAGTACACCACGCTGGCCATGTGCGGATTGGCAGACTTCACACGCCTTTGAGAACATTATGGAGAACTCTCAGACATGCAAGTTTCCTCACGATGTTTTCCTTCACCGTAGAAACAAGTGATATTTTAATTGCTTAAAAACGCACATAACTCCGAAAAGTTGAAGGTGCGTGCCCGGGATCGAACCCCGGACATCTGATTTGGAAGCTGACGTCATAACCACTAGGCTATCACAGCTTCGCTTCAGTAAATATTAGTAAATTATTATTGTCGCGAGACATCAGGCGTTTCAACGCGACATCGCAAATCCGCTGATGACGTCAAAAGCTCTCTGTGAGTGTAGTCTTTTGCTGGAGATTGAAATAAAAAAGTGTGCGACATGTCGCAGCGTCAAGCGCTAGATTAGTTGTCTTATGGCGTTGTGATATCAGTAAATTATTATTGTCGCGAGACATCAGGCGTATCGGCGCGACGTCGCAGATCCACTGTATGGTAGACACGTACTCCTAATTGGCTTCTAAGCGACATCGTGCCGGAATGCTAAATCGCTTGGTAATTAGCCAAAGCGAAAGCCACCCACCACACCAAAAGTAAGTTAGTTTAAAATACTTAGTAAATATATCTACATTCAGTTTGTAGAGAACACCATAGATTTTAAGTCTATCATGTATGGTGTCTATACCTAATGACTTTACCTCCTTATTACTGTATGTGTGTACAGGTTGAATGAATGCCACGTGCCATGTAACCCCATCTATAATTTAATGCAATAATATGATATCTAATATTCAGAGTGGTTTTGACGACCTCCGTGGCGCAGTGCGCGCGCTGTCGCATTTTAAAAGTTGGAGGTCCTCGGTTCGATTCCCGGCTCGAGACTGGTCTGGTGGGAGGCTTCGGCCGTGGCTAGTTACCACCATACCGACAAAGACGTGTCGCCAAGCGATTTAGCGTTCCGGCACGATGTCGCGTAGAAACCAACTAGGAGCGTGGGTTTACCATACTTCTAACAGGTTAGCCCGCTACCATCCTAGACAGCAATCATCACTTACCACCAGGCGAGATAGCCGTCAAGGGCTGACTTGTAGTGTATAAAAATAAATTAAACAACAAAGTTGATTTTATAAAAATCCTGTGTCACGTCCTACCTCCATACTATGCAGCATCGATGACCAAAATGATTTCTTAAATATGACTTTAAGTCATATTAAAAAAAGCATTTTGGTGTTATTAGCATACAATACTTTATGACTTTAAGTCATATTTAAAAAAGTATTTTGGTCATAAAGCATTTTGGTCATCAAAACATAATAATTCATAAAAGAAACTTTACGAGGGCTAATCTTTGTTTAGTTAATACGCCACGGCCGTAATCAATTCTTGTGGAATTTAACGTCGCCATATTCAAATGACTTACAATGTATGCATAATTCCTTTAAAACCGACCAGCGATGACAAAATTCTTCTCGGAAACGGTATAACGCCTTTGTCCAGCGAGATGCCTTATAAAATATCTAATAAAGTGTCACATAAAGTAAAAAGAGCGAAACTCTGGAATGAGATGCGGAGGTATGTTTAGGGATGGGACATCAAGTTGTGACTCGTAATCTACTGAGACGCATTTGGTACCCTCACAGCTTTAGTTTTAAGTTTACGAATGATATTACCATCTACTATGTAATTGACGCATCATAAGTGCCTTTAAAGGATTATCAATTATATGTATTTTTATTTTATATATGTAGTAGCATGTAGTTATTAGTGCTATAGTTTTTTTTTTGCAACTTCCGTGTAATTTTTAATTCATCGGCTTCAAAAAAATGGTTGCCTGGAAGAGATCACTGTAAGTGATAAGGTCGCCAGTTGCTGATTGTTGTTGTATTTTTCATGTATGTTATGTCCTATAGATTGCAATAAAGTCATGTAAATAAATAAATGAATCAATTTTAGCTATTGCTATCAACTTCAACGATGTAATTGACGCTTCCAAAGTGCCTTTAAAGGATTATCAATCATAAAGATTGATTAACAATTATATCAGCGTCGTCATCATTACAACCGCTTACCCACCACAGCTGGGCATAGGTTTTTGTGGGAAGTTCCAAAGCTTATGGTCTTGGCCACTTGGTTCCAGGTGCGTTTTTGTCGTCTTCCCTTAGTGGTGTTATTTTAATACCTACCTTCTATTATTAATAGGAGAGTTACTTGCTGGAACAGGATAAGTCAGTTTTGAAACTATATTCTTTGATCTATAAATACATAGCTTTTTAGGTATATTTAAGACTTTAGTCTCCAAATATTTTGTAAAAGTCCTCAACTCAACTCGATTCTTTCATAGTTTTCCGTCGTCACAATTAGACGTCCACTGTTAACATTGGTTCCATTGTAGGGGTTTACAAACCCAAGATCTTTTGCTGTGTTAGTTTAAAAGTTACCTGCAACCTGTTAGATGTTCACTCTTAGGTATTTACTCGCATCATAATGCTAGATTGCTTGTAGTATGTCTTTACCAGTAGATTATCATCTAGGTTCGACCGAGCCTCCCACCAGACCAGACTTGAGCAAATCCAGGAACTCCCACTTTAATACGACACAGAGCTCGTCACTAATCCTCTTGTACACACAATTCTTTAAGCTAAACTAAATTGTCACATCTGGTAGTATTTCTGTCCTTTTCACAATGTGCCCCTTGGAAAAGGATAACACTATTTTTAGACGCATCTATATTGTTTACTTTACAGATATTTGTACAACGGAATAGGCAAGAATAAATGTTATAAGAGAATCTGGAACCAGGACTATAAAATTCGACTCGATTACCGATTATCGATTATTGCAGAACAATTGCCCGCTACGTCCCTAAACATCGTTCTAAGAATGGAATCCAATACATTGTCGCTGTTATAACTGATTTATATTGAGGCTTTAATGGTGACACATCGGATACGTCGTCAGGTATAACTGTACAACTAACTAGACTGTAGTTATTTATTACTTTAATGCGTTTTATTTAAGGCTTTGGTCTATTTGTTGTTTTTACTTACCTGATTATCATCATCATCATCATGATCATTGCCGGCTCACTACAGAGTACATTTTTTTTTTTTTTTTCGGACTGTCTATTAGCTGTACAAACCCTATTGGTTGCCACAGCGTAACCGGGCTGTTTGGCGAGCTTTGGAAAGAAGCTCTGCCAGAAGAAATTTTGAGCCCTAGGGCTCGAAGAAACTATGGGAACGACTGCCTAAGGGCGCCTCCTTTGAGGCCGAACCTCGGCTTAGGCGACGTTTGGGATAACGGGGGGGTCGGACGGTGAGTGGTCCGTACGTCTCCGAGGCCGTGGATGGAGCCCACGTCCGGATGACGTAAGATAGCGGGGACCTCGTCTTCGCCGGCGAAGACGGTGTGTAGCGTATGATTGTGTGGTAGGTGGTACGAGTGTGTTGTCAGTAGTCATCTGATCGTCAGGGTCATGAAGGATATGTTTAGGTCTCCTCTTTCGGAGAGGAGCGCTTAGGTCGGGGGAGACAGAGTACAGGTCTCCTCTCAATATGAGAAGGATTTAGCCATAGTCCACCACGCTGGCCATGTGCGGATTGGCAGACTTTACACGCCTTTGAGAACATTATGGAGAACTCTCAGGCGTGCAGGTTTCCTCACGATGTTTTCCTTCACCGTTGAAGCAAGTTTTAATGGCTTCAAAACGCACATAACTCCGAAAAGTTATAGGTGCGTACTCGGATTCGAACCACCAACCTCTGATTAGGAGACTGACGTCCTAACCACTAGGCTATCACAGCTTCTACCTGATTATGTGGAAATTAAACCACATAAATAAATTTACAACTAATTTTACAAAAACATAAGTTTTGTAGTAATAATAAAGGGATTCCCACAAAATATGTCTTACCTACATCGTAGGTCTAAAGGAAGAGATAAAGAAAAAAGGTGTGTTGCTAAATGCAGAATAGTTATGGCATACAATGGTTTATGTAAAAGATAACTTACACAAGAAATACGTAGCCTAATAAAAAAAAAAAAAAATATTCGTTTTAACGTAGCTCATATCATTTATTACTTTTAGACTTAATAAAGTAGTACATATTATTTTTTAATGTTAATATAACATTTATTAAATTTCATGTTCACATTCAAACATTAATCTGTCTGTCTGTGGTGTATGCACCAATTAGACAAAAAAAAAAAAAAAAAGTAACAATATTACTTTTTTTCATCCGCTCTTTCTGATCTGGATGGAGACAACATTTTTACAATCGTTACAACAAGTGAATAGACTAAAAAAGGCATAAAATACTGCTACGCACTTGGAACACTATCCAAGATATGGGTATTTTAAATATCTTTGCAAGAAATACAAGAACCTTATGGTTAATACAATAATACAAGAATTACAATTAATATCTCGGTATAGTTGGCCCCGTTGCGGTCTCATGGACTTGGATTCCTGGAGGTAATTTTTTTTTTACTATTTATAAGTCATTCCCTAACTGCTACCTCGCCTTGATGGTAAGTGATAATGCAAAATTTAAGTTAGCAGTTATATAAAAAAAAAACGTAAACTGTTTTCAGGCCAAATTGCATAACGTCACGTTTATGCAACCTACCGACGAACTAGTCAAGTTAGGAAAGCGAGCAAGTTAGGAAATTTCCAAATAGCTTCTGCCGGGGATCGATTAAACAGTCAACAAAAATTGTTAGTTATTAGGGTTTTCGGACAACAATATCTCCAATGGCACGTGAGATGGTGATAAAAAAAAGAAAATTTACCTGGCTAAGTTTGTTGTGGGCTTCTTCTTAGACCGGGGCGCGTTTGGAACCTTCATAGCTTTAGTTTTAAGTTAACCAATGTAGTTATCACCATCAACTACTATGTAAATTATTGACGCGTCAAAAGTGCCTTTTAAAGGAATATTTGAATAAAGATTATTTGAATTTGAAAGAACTAATTGTGATAAATAGTTGAACTCGCCTCTGCTTACAGTCTCGTTGGTCCAGTCATGCTAAATGACTGTAATAGCGATAGACCGTGAGTTGGAGGCACAGTAATCCTCAGGTCATCAGCACCTCCCAGAAGATCCATTCGCCTCCCGCCATTGATACATCCAATTATTATTGCACGCAAGACAAAACAATTCGCAAATTAATTTTAAACACGGGACATGCCGGGACAATGGTCGTATAAATATTAATTATCGGACCGGCTTCATATCTAGTGTAATGAATAACTAATGTAACGGCGGCCCGGGTGAAAATTATCAATTTCCCGCCGAATCCCGGGACAGACCCTTGACTCGGGACTGTTTAAACTTCAAGTTCATGTCTATGATGTGAGGGTAGGGTTGTGCTCTACCATTATTAAAGTCAATTAAAATAAAAGCTTTATTTTGCATCATTATGGTTTTGCATTGAAGCGGTGTTAGCTTAGTGGTTAGGGCGTCAGCCTCCTAATCAGAGGTCGGCGGTTCGAATCCGGACACGCACCTCATACTTTTCGGAGTTATGTGCGTTTTTAAAAATTAAAATATCACTTGCTTCAACGGTGAAGGAAAACATCGTGAGGAAACCTGCACGCCTGAGAGTTCTCTATAATGTTATCAAAGGCGTGTGAAGTCTGCCAATCCGCACATGGCCAGCGTGGTGGACTATGGTATATTTGTAGTGAGCCGGTAATGGGTTGATCATGATGATGATCGTTTTGCATTACGTGTGATAACCATGTATATATCATGTAATCCATTCTCGGCTCACTACAGAGCACGGGTCTCCTCTCAATATGGGAAGGGTTTAGCCGTAGTGGACTATGCGGATTGGCTATTACAGGCATCAATGAATCGTTCATTTCGTCCTTTCTATTAGTGAAGTGATGATGATAACTCCACAACTTATAACTAAAGCTAAGAGGAATCTCCTATAGGAAGTGAATTAAAATTGAATTATTCTCAGCCATGCAGTGGCAACCCTAACATTACCCCTTGCCGGGGGCTCATATCTCCAACAACATAAAAGCAATTCGCCAAATTGTTATTGGCATGTTAATAGTTGGAATGTCCCGCCGAGTCGCGCTGCGGGTTCGTATTACTCTAATTAATTATTTGTTGATACGAGTATTACGGTTATTCGGTTGTTTGTAATCTTAATTCAGAGGTTTTTAAGGCAAACCGCCAAGAAGCGGTGATAGCCTAGTGGTTAGGGCGTCAGCCTCCTAATCAGAGGTCGGCGATTCGAATCCGGGCACGCACCTCTAACTTTTCGGAGTTATGTGCGTTTTTAAGCAATTAAAATATCACTGGCTTCAACGGTGAAGGAAAACATCGTGAGGAAACCTGCACGCCTGAGAGTTCTCCATAATGTTCTCAAAGGCGTGTGAAGTCTGCCAATCCGCACATGGACTGGTGGTGGACTATGGCCAAACCCTTCTCATATTGAGAGGAGACCCGTGCTCTGTAGTGAGCCGGTAATGGGTTGATCATGGTGAAGGCAATTTTGGGGTGGGGCCTCAAGTTGGCTGGTGTGCTGTTCCGGCTCACCTCTAACCGGGCATGTTGTGCCCAAGTAGGGTCTGCTGCGGCGGACACCCGCTGGTGGAGTTGCGGTTGTATGCGAAAGCTTTCCCGTGGCACCATACAGCGGTGAGTAGGAACACGTGGGGGTTTTAGTCAGTAGGAGTCTGACATAACCTCTGTGCTTCCCCGTGGCGCAGAAGTATCCATGACGATTACCCACGTTAAAAAAGGGCCTCGCCAGCAGCCAAACCTTCCCGTATAACTTTTACATCCTCCTTCCTTCTTCTATATCTTTTACATCTTTGGTTGCCTGGAAGAGATCGCTATGTAGATATAGGGCCGCCAAATTGTACTATTTCTGTGCTATTTTCTGTCTTTTTTTTTTCCTACCTTGTAGTGTACAATAACAGTGTAATCATTCATTCATTCAAAGTGGTGACCAGAATGCCCACTAAAGCCCAGCGATGCTCCTTCGCGTCGCCTGATGAACGCCTTCGGGAACGCTCGTGCACTTGTCCGTAACCCAGCCAGCGGCGTCCGCTGTGGCAGACCATAACCGGAGGCCTATGTGTGTGAAATGTGGAACCCTAGAAAGACACACATCCTGAGCTCACGTAGCCGAGGGCGAGTACAAAATATTTAATTAATATTCATAATATTTTTCCAAACAATCGTTACAATGGACCCCAAACAAGATCCCAATTAGCTAAACCTGATCCTAAGATTAGATTTGAGGCGGCATTACCTCGGCCCGGCCATTTTGGCTGCAGTAATGAATCGCCTCGAGACAGAGCCACTGTTTGCAGTTACGCCGTTGTATAACCGCTAGCATCTGTCAAAACCCTTTCTTGTACGAACCCTACGGTTTAACTACGTACAGGATAATCCTCAGGAAGGGCGTATGTTAGACTTGCACTTGGTTGATGTAAATTTTTTATTAACTTCGTTTTGTTAATAATAGAAACATTACGCTCTTACAAAAATGAAAGATTTTTTTTTTATATTTTTCTATTTATGTATTATAATATCTACTTAAAATTTCACTATCCCATTCACACACAAAAACCAGGTGGGAAGAAAATGCCTGAAATATGAGAAGGTATAGTTGGGAATTCGGTACGGACGCAGACGTGACGCCAAGCGATTTAGCGAAACCAATTAGGAGTATGAGTTTACCATACCCTTTAATTTTAATTTACTAAAAATTAGCCCTTGACGGCTATCGCACCTGGTGGTAAGTGATGATGCTGTCTAGGATGGTAGCGGGCTAACTTATTAGGAGTATGATACGAGTTAAAACCAAGTTAAAGACCAAGTTATAAATATGTCGGACATAAATCTGCCTTTTTATAACACCATCAAAGGAAAATACACTCTATAGTTCTCAGCCTAAGTCGAATATTCGACCGATTTCCCGATCATTATTAGAATTAATCACATGATTAATTCTTGCTGAAAGACAAGATAAGAGAAATTGATTTCTAACTATATTCTATTGTTATATTTAACAATTAGTAATAACACACTAACAAATAACAACTAACTTTAATTTTTTCTGTTTTTTTTTTTTAGTTTCTATCTACGAGTATATTAGGTTCCGTTAAAGTCGTAATGAAAAGCTGGTCACCATAGTGATGCGACTCCATAAATAATTCAACTCATCAAGGTCCGATTGTGGCAATGGCTCCTTAGGGCCGTCCGGCCGTCTGTTTACGATATCCTCGCTTAATATATATTTATATGTTTATCTTATTACCTATTTCATTTATTACTGCTATTGATATACGATGAAATATGAGAAGGTATAGATGGGAATTCGGTGCCGACAAAGACGTGTCGCCAAACGATTTAGCGTTCCGGCACGATGTCGTAGAAACCAATTAGGAGTATGGGTTTGCCGTACCTATTTTTTTATTTATTTACTACAAGTTAGCCCTTAAGCCTTGAGCAATAGCTAAGCCAAGCTATAGCTACCATGTGCCATGCGGCTTCACATGAATCGGAAACATTGTTGCTGTCATACAAAATATTCCCTCGATCTGACTGAAAAAAACTGCGAAATCCCACAAAAAATCACGGAAACATAAATGGAAGTCAAGATCTTAGTAACCACGTTACATTAATTATTTTTTTATACAATCTCACCTGATGGTAAGTGATGATGCAGTCAAGATGGTAGCGGGCTAACCTGTTAGGGGCATGGAAAACCCATACTCCTAATTGGTAATACACGACATCGTGCCGGAACACTAAATCGCTTGGCGACACGTCTTTGTCGGTAGGGTGGTAACTAGCCACGGCCGCAGCCTCTCATCAGACCAGACTCGAGCCGGGAATCGAACCCAGGACCTCCAACTATATAAAGAGACAGCGCGTGCACTGAGCCTCGGAGGTCGTCAGTTTAGTAAGTGATTTGTTTTTCAAAGGAAACAGTCTTTCCGACGATCGTTAAGGTCATAGATAACAAGATATTCTTACTAACTAGACTCATAAGTGTAGTCAAGATCATCCAAGCTCCATATCCAGCATTCCAATTTAGTTTACCAACTGAGGAGATTCCAGTCCACAAATGAATAAAATAGTCATAAATTATTTTCTTTTTTTCAAGTCAAATGAGGCTTAATTTAAAACTGGATGCACCATCAGCCAACCCTCAAACATTTAATTACATGTAATTTATCCACCGCCATTAATCCGCGAACGCTTCTGGCCCCAAAAAATGGGAAAATCCTAATCTTACCCTTGATTACAGGCTGTCATGTCGCGGGATTCTTTTCTAAGCTCCTTGTAATTACTTTAGGTTTTTAAGCGACCCGACAGAGGAATTTAGAGAATGAATGGTGGTTAAAAAAGTTCCTTTTTTCTCAAGATTTACCTCTATCTCAATACTAAAAGATCTGAAGCAATCACAGATCTATGCAAATCCTTGGTACTACTTTTAGTAGGTAATGGTATGGTAACCCACTCCGATACCTGGTAACTTTGACCTCGGTACCAGGATATAGTTTCTCTATCCTTATCATAACACCACCTTCACCGCTATGAAAATTTTCTTCATAAGTAAAAATATGTGTGTTAAAAGTTGCCATATCTATATACATATATAAAAGCGAAAGGTCACTGAGTAACTTACTTACTTACTTACCGTTTAAACACAAGATCTCAAAAACATAATAGTTTTTATTTAGCAAGTAAACTCGTGCTCACAACAGAGCACGGGTCTCCTCTCAATATGAGAAGGGTTAGGCCATAGTCAACCACGCTGGCCATGTGCGGAATGGCAGACATAACACGCCTTTGAGAACATTATGGACAACTCGCAGGCGTGCAGGTTTCCTCGCGATGTTTTCCTTCACCGTTGAAGCAAGTGATATTTTAATTGTTTAAAAACGCACATAACTCCGTGCGTGCCCGGATTCGAACCGCCGACCTCTGATTAGGAGGCCGACGCTCTAACCACTAGGCTATCACCGCTTTTACCTATCAGACCAAAGTAAATGCGGTAACATGTTTCAGTGGCACATTAGTCACGTAATAACCCCGCGCCCTCAAGTGGCAACATCCATTCTCTTAAATGCGCACCGTAATTGGCCCCCACCTCGAGATGTTGCCAGCCGCAAAATTTATTGCTTAATTACCTAAGAAAACGCGTCGCCACCGGAACATCCCGACAGATGTTTTTTATTCCGTAAGAAAAACAAAACGCTTAAGAATGACATTAATTAATTCTTAATGAAATTCATCTTCACCCTCGCCGTGTTTTAATTTAAACTCTCGATTTATTGCTCGCACAATTTGTCGCTAACTCCCTTCCCGAATAATTAAACAAAACCGTCCGTTATAACGTTTATTAGCGAATCAAATGGACAGTTATTGCCCCAAGCCAGTTTAGTCAAAAAATATGAGTAATTAGTAAATACGCCAATATAGATATGTAGTTCGTATTTTTCAATATATTAAAAAAAAAAATTGCCGAACTACATACGTGTTTTCTGAAGCCACTCAGTACTTTCTTTGATACGGATCCTCGATGGCACTATGGAATAACGGTTCATCAAATCTGAGATAGCTGTCATTCGGATTTTTTTGGTCCAAGAAAGCTTTGTGCGACAGATCATTGTAATTTTCTGCAGCTTCGTGGTACTGATGACTGTTAATCGTGTTTCTATTTGTGTTTCTGTTGGGGGGAGCACTGGTCTTAAACTTGTCATCCTTTTGGGGAAGCACAGGTGTAGGGGTGACCTTTTCGTCAACTTTTTTGTCTTTAACACTTGAACTTGATCCGGCCAAATCCCTGTACCCGTATTTCCTGTCATCCTTTCGCAAAGGTGCATAAGGATACCTGGGTCTAAATCTGTAGTCGTATCTGCCAGTTCGAGCGCCGTATTCGTCATCGAAGCGTCGGTACGGATCCACAGAGTATCGATATCTTAAATCAACACTCGGCGGCGCCCTAACAACTTCTGGGAGATGGGCATAGTAAATAATCCTTTTCGGCTTCCGAGGAACATAATTATCATATGCTTCATCATATCTGTCCACTCGCGGACCGTACCCTGGGTTGTACCGCTTGCGGTCGTATAAATCGTAGAATGCATCACGCCTGTATAAATCGTCAGTGGGATAGTATCGATCATCGTAGTAGGGCCGCCTGTTGTCTTCCGGGTAATAAACGGCCTGCCGCGGATACACGGGCTTGTACTGCGTTGTATCTTCCTCTGGCCTTACGAATTCGGTTCTTAAATCATCGGTCCTTGTTGGTCGCTGTATCGATTCTTTATCATTCCTCGACTCGGAAGCTTCAATTGCTTTGTTTTGGGTCACGAAATTGACTCTTGGCATCCGAGAATTGATGAGCTCTCCGGATGGTTGCGGCGGGGTCAGAATGTCGTGGAAATCATCACGATTTGGATAAGGTAGCTTTATCCAATTTTCATTGGACGCTCTGGCCCCACGTCCTGTAGGCTTGTCGGTTATGCTTTCAGTTGTTTGGTGCATCGGTGGTATTTCTTGTGCTGTATTTGTGATCGATATTTTGGTGGTGGGATCTTCTGGGGGTTGGGGACCGGGAAGCCAAGGAGTGTGTTGGCTCATTGTGTCCTGCCTATTGTCTGATCGGATATTGTAGAATTTTTCTTCTTCAATAACATCGCGTCGACCCCTGACTACGTCTTCTGGTGATTCCTGAAAATAAATAGTACAAATATTGATGTTTATAATATACATAAGCGTGTAGTTTTTAGCGTAATTTTATGTGAGTTTATTCTGCCTATAAAGAATCTTCTAGTCTTTAATTATGTTTCTCCTTATGCATAGGAAAAATCTGTACGAGAATTTATAGCGGTCACTGAATGCAATCTATGTAATTTTTAAACTTTTAAAAGATAGCTTTCTAATTTTTAAACTTCTCTGGATTTTTTGGTTATCTGTTATGGTTGCACTTAAGAGTTTAATTGTTCTTATTAAATATTAATTAAAAGCGTTAAGGTATACATTATTTCTTACCGAAGGTTTAACGCTCGTTTGCTGGATTTCGAAACAAAGGCTTGAATGTATGAGCAAAGCACAAAATGTAGCTGCGATAAATGTATTCATTTTCGTTACATTCACTGAAACAAAAAATAATTTAGTTACGACGTAATATACCTGTGTCATAAACTAAAATTATTATATGGACCTACTTACATTACCTACGACAAACAGAACATGATCACAAAAATGGTTCATACTGCTATCCAAATATATAGTTAATTCACGTGAAGAAAATAATGAGTCATTGATTTTCGTCGTAATATATGTCAGAAAAATTTATAGTTTTGCTTTAATTTCAGTTAATTTATTTTATAGTCTTAACTTAATCTCTTTCAACTAAAATTAAACTGAAATAATATTAAAGTCGTAGTTCTAACCACTTACGTTGTTCAGTTTTAGATTCGAATTCAAATACAAATTCAAATTTTTCAAATTTAAGTAATCTTTATTTAAATAGTCCTTTAAAAGGCACTTTTGACGCGTCAATAATTTGATGGTGATAACTACATACGTAAACTTAAAACTAAAGCTATGAGGGTTCCAAACGCGCCCTGATCTAAGAAGAAGCCCACAACAAACTTAGCCAGGTAAATTTTGTTTTTGTTATCACCATCTCACATTTGAATTTTGTCCTGATTTCTGTCGTGAATACAAAAATGGAACAAGAGAAAGCTGTATTTACGCAAATAATGGGCATTTCGTATTTATATGAATGTATGCGTTCCGCAGGAAAGAATAATAAATTATTCTAGATTTTAAAATGTGCTCACCAAATTTCACAATAGCGGGCATTGTAACAGGTATCTTTGTGCGCGATATTGTCAAAGGCGGAAACGCGATGCAATCGACGGAAGCCTCCGAATGGCCACCTAACCGTGAATATTATCTGCCTAAATTATATAAATTATTCCATGTATTCCGACCTCGAATTTAGTCAACTTTCATAACAATTTCAACTATTTTTACGGTACCTACCTGTTTAACAGAATATACAATCATTATCAAATCTAAAGGTTATACTTTATACTCATCTTTTTCATAGTATAGTATCTATCGAAGTGTATGTTTTTTGGCTACCTTGGCTAAGCTTGGCTGTATCAATAGACATAGAGGGCCTTGTAAATAAACGTTGCATAGACGCGTTTTCATTCTTTCTATCTTCGATAACAATTTGAAATTTGACAAGACAAAACATTGTTTAACTAAACAATCTTATAGACAACGTTAACGTAATATAAGCGAAAGGTTAGAAATTCAACGTCATGTTTGTACGTTTATGAAAACAGCCGCTGAAAAAGTGGAAGGAACGAGTTTTCCCACGCCCAACTGTATGGAACCGTTCTGCATCATGAGTTGTATAGATGCATTGATAAAACGCGACCGTTATTATTGTGTCTAGTGAGCCGTATCTGTTTAGAGACGTGCCTAGGAACTGACCTACATTTCATTGATCTTTGTTTGATCGTGGTGGTAAAGCTTTATGACTACCTCCATCCGTTGGGCAGGACGGAGGTTGAATTCGTCCGGGAAGAATACAAAGGGTCCCCCGGGCGTCCAGTAAAACCAGCGAGAGGTAGACCACCCATGGGTGAGAGTCCGACATAACCTCCGTCCTGCCCAAGGGTTAGAAGTAGCTATAAAGCTTTTCCACCACGATAAAAAAAAGGACGGAGGTTGTAATGAATAGAAGCAGGCGTAACTTTGCGGAAGTCCATGATAAACAATAAACAGCAAGTATAATTTGCTATATTCCGCCGCCAACCGGGAGATTTGTATAATATAACACCACACAAAATCTTCCACTAGAACCTCTACGCACGTTTCGACCCGACACCGGATCATGCTCAGGAGATGTTGACACAAGCGCGAAAAGTAAAGTTGTGTCCCCTTCCTCAATGTTGGGGTATACCCGAACTAAAAACCACCACGGCATGTCCCACTCGCTCGATTTGTTTAACACCCGGGGAACTCATTGTATAGTTCCCGGACGTCTACCAACCACCCTGGATCAAAACAGCTTAAGAAATCATCAAAATTATATTAACGCTCTGTGATGACGGGTGCGTAAAAAAACGTGCGTTCAGGGGAAAGACGTCAATGAAAGAAGAAGGTAGCGGCGCAATCTATATATATGAAAGAAAGTCGTGTTAATAACACTATTTTATAACTCAAGAACGGCTGCACCGATTTGGCTGAAAATTGGTGGGCAGGTAGATTAGATCCAGGAGACGGACATAGGATACTTTTTATCCCTTTAAATTATCCGGTACATTTTCCGCAGGACTTATGAAAAACTAAATTTCACGTCGACGAACTATAACTATAAGTTCATGGCAACCTTCCTCGAAATTAGACATATCTTGGAAAGGGCGCGAATACAGAAACGGGAACAGGAATGAGCCATTAGATAATAATCTTCAACAAACGTGGCTTATTCCATATGAGAAAAATTGTAAACTACGCAGACGAAATCACGGGCATCGACTAGTATGTTTATATATTCTTAATTAATATATACTAATTATTACCAATAAAATAAAGTCTCCATTTAAAGGTAATTGTATACAATTCTATAACAAACTACCAAATTAAATATCTGGGATGGGATGGGATGTCTGTAAGCTTGTAGAAAAGTCCAACTATAGTGTAAAGGATTATGTAAATGACAAACAAGCATGGGTATGAAATATTGCTAAAAGAGCTCTTATAATAATAATAATTTTAAGTGGCATGTGAGATGGAGATAATAAAAAGAAAATCTACCTGGCTAAGTTTGTTGTGGGCTTCTTCTTAGACCGGGGCGCGTTTGGAACCCTCATAGCTTTAGTTGTAAGTTTACGAAGATATCACAATCAAATCACTACTATGTAAATTATTGACGCGTCAAGAGTGCCTTTTAAAGGACTATTTGAATAAAGATTATCTGAATTTGAATTTGAATTAAATATATTTTTTTATATATACATATATTTTTATGTATAAATTATCTAACCTACTTTAGGGTCTCCTCTCAATATGAGAAGGGTTTGGCCATAGTCCACCACGCTGGCCATGTGCGGATTGGCAGACTTCACACGCCTTTGAGAACATTATGGATAACTCTCAGGCGTGCAGGTTTCCTCACGATGTTTTCCTTCACCGTTGAAGCAAGTGATATTTTATTTTTTTGAAAACGCTTATAACTCCGAAAAGTTAGAGCTGCGTGCCCGAATTCGAACCGCCGACCTCTGATTAGGAGGCTGACGCCCTAACCACTAGGCTATCACCGCTTCTTTGTGGATTACGGAAGATCAAACTTGCTTGCTACTGGGGTTTTTGTACTAACAATTCTGGCAGGTATTTGTACTAACCTTATGCATATTCCAGCAGGTTAGACGCAGAGCTGGACCTGTCCTCCTCCAAGGCAGGTCTGCGGCGTAGTGAGTGCTGCGGCGGAAAACTGCCAGCTCAGCGGCAACAGTTCACGTCCAACGGTCACGCACTATGGATTTTTTGTTTGGGGACACCATTGTTGCCCATTGGGACGCATTTCCATTAGTTTGCGATTATATTTGATGTCTATATGCTTAAATTCAAAATTCAAATTCAAAACATCCATTATGCACGAGATAAGTTTGTACAATAACATGCGGAAACTTATCGGCCTGCCCGACCTTATTCTCTCCTCCGTGTATATGTATCTTAATCACTTTTGTATAATCCTGTCATATAAGGAACTTGATAAAAAAATGACATGTCAAACGAATCAAATCAAAAATAGCTTTATTCATGCAAACCTTATACACTACAAGTTACCCCTTGATGGCTATCTCACCTGATGGTTAGTGATGATGCTGTCTAGGATGGTAGCGGGCTAGCCTGTTAGGAGTGTGTTACCACGCTCCTAATTGGTTTCTACGCGACATCGTGCCGGAACGTTAAATCGCTTGGCGACACGTTTTTGTCGGTAGTGAGGTAAATAGCCACGCCCGATAATAAAATGAATGATGTATAAAAGTAGTTCTGCAAGATGTTTTTTTATCCACTACAAGTTAGCCCTTGACGGCAATCTCACCCGATGGTAAGTGATGATGCTGTCTAGGATGGTAGCGGGCTAGCCTGTTAGGAGTATGGTAAACCCACGCTCCTAATTGGTTTCTACGCGACATCGTGTCGGAACGCTAAATCGCTTGGCGTCTATGTCGGTAGGGTAGTAACTAGCCACCAGACCAGACTCGAGCCGGGAATCAAACCCAGGACCTCCAACTTTATAATGCTACAGCGCACGCACTGCGCCACGGAGGTCATCAAATTCCATGACATGATCTCCGTATCACCTTGTGTATGTGTCACCCAATCACCCAAACCAAATCACCCAATTTCAATCGGTTACCAAACGAAGAAAAAAAATGAAAAATTTTATTTGCCAAAAAAACAACTTTACAAAGTTATAAGTAAAGTACATCGTACATCCGTTGGGACCCACAAGATTACCTGTATCGTGGGGCTTCGCCGCTATGAAAAATTCAGGTTAACAGTTTACGCTCGGATGAAGAGACAAATAAATTGAGACTTAAATAGACATATAAATTACAAATTATAAAATTTTGAAAAAAATGTGCCATTTATTGTTAATTGACGTCTAAACAGTATAGGTTACAATGGATATGCGCGATAATCTAACGGTCAATGATAATTATTTGGGGTTCAGACAGCTAACAATGGGAATGCGCAGCCGCATCTCCTATCGCAAAACTGAGACCCGTGACCACTGACAGCAACAAGTTCGATTAATTATGATAATAAGTTCACACCGACCGCTCATCTCAACTCACACTATCAATATAATCTGCTATATCCTACATGAGGAGACTTGTGTATTATAAACAACAAACATTTGAAGACCTTCGTGACTCAGTGCGTGCGCTGTCGCATTAAGTTAGAGGTCCTAGATTCGATTCCTGAACAAAGACGTGTCGCCAAGCTATTTAGGCACGATGACGCGTAGAAACCAATTAGGAGTATACCCGTTAGGGGTAGGCTGGCCATACCCCTAACAGGTTTGCCTGCTAACATCCTAGACTGCATCATCAGATGGTAATCGGGTGAGACTACCGGAGTAAAAAAAATCATGTCATACGTATTTCATTCAAGTCATTAAGAGATAAATTTAAAGAGCGTCAATACATAATATATAAAAAAATATGGATGTTCATAAAAATAAGTCAACGTTCAACAATAAAATGGTCTTTAATCAACATTCAAAGGCAGTTGTAACTAGATATATTAATTTATAACAAATAACCTACTGAAATCTTGAATTTATTTTTTTATAAAACGTAAGCATATAGAAGAATTATATTATGATATCAAGGATTACATGGCTTGGGTGAGAATTGCTCCTAGATTTGCCTGTAAGATGGTGATAACAAAAACTCCGATAAGTTTGTTGTGGGCTTCTTAGGCCTGGGCGCGTTTGGTACCCTCATAGTTTTATTTTTAAGTTGACGGATGTAGTTATCCGCCACCTCACGCTATATGAACGCTTTATACTTGCCTGTATTATTACATGAATAAAACAATTTTTGATTGTGACTTGAGATTTTTTTTCATGAATTTCCGAACCCTATACACATTTAATAAAGAGAAATATTTGGTTATTTATAATCGAAAAACTATGAAATTACTGAATCCATTTTTTCCAACACGTTTAAGCTGTCTTGCTCTGAAATATTTTTTCCAGTCATAATAAGTTTAGAGCCACTAGTCAAGTACTCTATTCCTCGAAACAATATTATGAATAAGCAACAACTCATTTGAGGTCGAAAATAATGATGATGATGATTAATAATCTGTATATAACCTTGCATTTTTTAAACCAATGTTTACTTACCTAGAAATGGAAAAAAAAAGCATATATTTTAGTTTAATAACCTTAGTTCAGCTTTAGCTTTAGCTTACGTAAATGTTAAAGAAAAAAATATTTTTATATTCTCTCTTGTAAGGTGCTATTAGGCGCTCATATATAATGAATCTGTATACTCATTGGCACTTATTGAAAACACCGTGAACTAGCGAAGTTTATGTGTGTGTGTGTGTATATATATATATATATATATATATATATATATGTTCCTAGCTACAAATTAGTAAGTAACATCATAATTATCATAAACAAACCAATAAACAACCAATAGATCCACCACGCTACAATGTTGGCTGATAGGCTACAAAATACAGATAAAAAACACTGAAAAATTTACCACATACACACACAATTTACTACAATTTAAAGTCACTTAGAATTTAGAAAAAAAAAACACCACATAAGATATTATAATAACGTTTAATACTATTATTTCTCCGTTTAAAAATAGCATTTCCAAACATAAACGCGCACTAGCGATGTTAGACGACAAAATTGTGACTATAAATAATGAAAAACTAGTTACTATTATAAGTAAATAAACATTACAAGTACATTATAGTAAGTATAAGTATTTTAAGGCATCAAGTTAACTGTTAGCACTACATTCGCGAAGCTACGAGTCTTGCACTCACTCTCATCTCCGCTCTTCTTAGTCGGTTATATAAATTAAAAAAAAAGTATCCAATTTTTAATTTTCGACAGTTGTGTTTAGATCCCCTTTGATCCAAGTATATAAGGTTAAGAAAAATAATTCGGACCACATACAAAACATTTTTTCCAGTGAAACTAGGCTCCTAAATATGTGATATATATTTTTTTTCATGGACACTTTTCAAGTGATATATTTTTCAACTTCATTATGATCAATAATGAAGTTGAAGGTTGTAGATTGAAATACAAACAAATCCTAAATAAAGCATTAAAATGTTTGCTGTCATCGAACCAAAAGATGTCATGGAGTCAATAATTGAAAATTATTTTCTTCTTTGAATATGTTTGTTTAATTAAAAATACCTAAAGCATATATCAATATAAATCTAGTTCACTGAAGCAAGCGACTGAAGCAAAATGTTGTGATGAAGCAAAACAATTTAAAAAAGAAAAGAAAAAAGGCACTTCGTACTTTGAAATAATAATAAAATAATGTATTAATAAACAATTACAATGGAGAATCCACAAGAGAACCCAAAAAAACTATTCCAACACCATGGGCATGGCAAACAAACAAGGTAATTCAAAACTGCATACAAAATAATCAAAAATATTGCTTTTACATGAACGACTAAATGTAGACTCCATACAACTGTTAGATTAACACAATAACTTATTCAACTCGTAAACTTATACTAGAGCAAACCTAGTATTGTACAGACAGCATAACAGGTTTGCTGGGCGCATACAACACACATTTATGTGTTATGGTTTACGGCGCTTTCTGCTGCCTGTACTAGCCAATTCCCCATAACTGATCTTCCCATATGAGAAATACCCATTGTATTATGTGGTGCAAAAACCTAATATATTTATGGTGTAATCGTTCACACCTAGCATATACCTAAACGCATTCAGAACAAGCTCCTTGTTAAAATGTTAAAAATACTACCAATTATAAAAGTCACGCCGATATTATTCAACAGCGTAAAAAAATATATTTAGTAAATACAAAATAAAAAATGAACTTTATTGCTTCAAGTTTAGATACAAAATGCAACAACAAAAATGGCCCTAGAGATTTGTCCCACGTAGCGAACGGTATTATCACGTGTACGCAACAACGAGGACGGACTCTTGGGCGTACGTTTGGAGCATTATGATTGGCTCATACAACCCAATAATCGTTGACAGCTGCTTAAGAATATCGTTGTAACTTAAAAACTGTAAAGATTTAGCACTAATTAGTGTCCTAACTTGTTTCATGTCATATTATTTTCCCGTATGTCCAGTATATGTATACACACGCTTAAATTAAGCTCATCTATTACTTAATAGCTTCACATTTAAATATTTTGAAAATAAATTTTGCCCGCCACTTAATCCTCATGGTTAATATGAGACAAATTATTACACTATTTATTAAAATATATATATTATATAATTATTTATTGCTATACTGAACAAAAGCATATTCAGAGACATTTACATTTGATTATTGAATCACTGTATGTAGGATAGAGGATGCTTTACATTACACCACGAGGAATGGAGTAATGAATATGGGCTTTGAAACCAAGTTCATGATATAGAGGTTTACAAGATTAATGGGTACCTCCGTTTTAAAGGATCATAGAAATCGGTTAGGGAGTGGAGTAAGGCTAGCTACAATAAAGAATAAGAAGCTTACTACAGGCGCAATAGAAAAGTTGTGCTTGGAGTATATATAAGCGCTCAAATAAAATAGCTCAAGTAACAAAGCTATGAAAACAAGTGGAGTTACGAGTGGCAATGGCTGGGATATAGGTTGGAGAACCAATGGAAGTGTTGAATCATTGGGCTGGTTAACACGTAACAGCGTTAGGAGACCCCACGTCTGGTTAGAAGGTTACATAGAAGGTTCGCTGGGTTCCTTTAGATACTGTGGAATTGTGAACGCTCTACAAGATACTTGCCCAGCAGTGGTGTTCATCGACAATGGTAATGACACCTCTGCTGGGCAAGTATCTTACAACCTCCTTCTTTTCATATTAAGAATATAAGGCCAAATAATCCAGGCAATATTAAAGGTGCTAAAATGTATAGGAGTACATGTTTTCAACACAAACGTCTCTGAATACATTGCTAATTGTTTATTCCTGCATGGCGGCGGCGGCTTCCGATGGCGCGGCCGGTTCCGAGTTCTTCTTCTTGGAGCCTGACACGATGTCGTCGATCCTGAGGAGGAGAATTGCTGTTTCCACCGCTGTTTTGTATACCTGCAATACAATAATTATCATCAACTTCACAAACATCAACATTCAAAAAAACATCATAAATCAGTAATATTTTTGCAAAACATGCAGAGAAGAGAAGACAAGAGGCCCACTTCAGGATATAAGGCTTAGACACAAACACTGCTCCACAAATCAAAGTTTGACAAAAAAAAAAGCACCAGAACCAAACAATTTTTTTAATTGTATAAAATTTTTTTTTATACATTTTTTTTCCATCAATACTAATATGTCATAGAATAAACACAATTGGAAGTTCTTATGTAAGAAGGATCCTCAACAACAAAACAAAATTGAGTTGCAGGTAATAAAGTGATCGTACTAGTTGATAGTTAGTCAGCGAGAAGATTCTTAATATGTGAAGGATTTAGGATTATATACCATAAAAATCCCTTATTATAGCATGCATAATGAACAAATTTCAGACTAAACATACTCCTTCTGGGATGGGCCCCTTTTGCATAACTAAGACTAAACTAAGTCTAGTCTAAACTTATATGTAGAGCAAAATGCCAATGCCAGGAGCAAATTTAGTCTTAAGTCAGTCACCCATTTAGACTTGGATGTATAATTAACTGATGTTATGGATATGTCTAATAAAACTATAATGAACTTGATGAAGTTGAGTCTCAGTCAATGCTAGCGTCTTTCTCTGTACTAGCAATTTAGGTGACAGTGGCTTGCAAACTGACGGCAGGTCCACAACCTCATTGCAGCTTGTCTCGCGTTAGTTACAAAGTAGGTATTTATAATAAAACTATGCTATTGCAATTTGACAGCCAATGGTTCGCAAATGATTATAAGAGCTATATCCATCTATGCCTGCCACAAATGGCATCAATGAAAAAATGGAGATACATACAAAAAAGTAATGTATATATCCTATATTAAAATCATCACCATCATCATAATTTCAACCAATAGACGTCCACTGCTTGACATAGGTCTTTTGTAGGGAGTTCCAATGGCCACAGTCTTGGGCCGCTTGTATCCAGCGGCTCCCTGCAACTCGTTTGATGTTGTCTGTCCACCTTGTTGGGGGTCGACTAACGCTACGTTTACCGGTGCGAGGTCGCACTTCCAGCATCTTGGGACCCCAACATCAACTAGCATAGCTCTCTCCATTGCTCTCTGAGTGACTCTGAGCTTTCTTATGAGGCCCATAGTAGTCGTCAAACGTGGGCGCTCATAGTGAGCCTCATAAGATATTAAAATGCTTACTTGTAATTTGACAGCTAGTGGCTCCCAAATGGCTTTGACGGCCATGTCCACGATCTCTCCGGTCTCTCCGTCGATACCAGCGGTGCTCGTACCCGCAGCGTGCCTTGCCCGCAGAGCCGTTAACGTACGTATAGTGTTCGCGCCGCAGTTTTGTGCTAATGTGCGCGGAATAATTTCTGAAACAGACAATTTGTTTATATATTTTCCCCAATGTTCTTGTTTCAATGTGAGCAATAATTTCAGAATGCAAAACTGTGTTAAGATGATTCTTATACTTCATAAAAATTATATTACGAAATATATAAATATGTTCAAAAACACCATTTATTATTAACATAGCGCCCAGGTATTTGAGGCCTTAAATAATACATCTGGATTACTAATTAGATCGAGGCTGCAAGACAACCTCACAAGCCATTAAACATTGATGCAGTTTCTGGGGTACAAATCTCTAAACTAAATAAATTGACAAGCTAAAAATATATATATTTGGAAGAGGAGAGCACTAATTTTAAACTTTATATATCTATCAATTTAGTGTAGTTAAGAGATATATGTATACAAAAGAACTGGCACCAAGAGGACTTTACTAGGATATGTGTTCACTGAAAGATATACCCAGAGGCCTCACACTGCCTTTGTTTGTAAATGATCACAGTTGCATGTACTGGATAGTCCTTCCTTTAATTTAATTTGATCTTTTTGATTTAATTGATAACAAACCTCATTATTTTTAAGTTTCAAGTTGTGTACAAATACATACCTTGTGTTTTAGCTTGGATCAAACACTTGTCAGGATTATAATATAGTTTTTAAACCTGTTTTGTGTGCATAATAAATTGTGATTACTCACCGAGTGCTTGTGCGACCGCGCGGTAGGGCGTGGAGTGCGGAGAGTTCGCGGACAGCGCCGCGGATACCGCCATCTCCACCGCGCCGCCACCCGCCACCAGCCGCGGGTTCAGCACCTGCACCACACAATAGTCAGTTACCAATACACAGACATACTGTGCTCACAATAGACTTTCACACACAAGTTTAGTCATCATCGACCCAGATTAAAAGTCAATGCTCTACTTTGATTCTATACGGGCTTAGCTTAGCCTGCTCTCAAAGATATACAAAAGATGAGTCTCTTTGGCCAATACCCAAAATTGGCCCTACCCGTACATTTATTTATTTATTACGAAAAACATGACCATTTTTTACTGTTGTGAGCTAATGTGAATCGTTTAGCTTTTTACAGGTTTGTTCACAAATAGTTTCAAAGTAAGAAACATATTAAATCATTAGCATGAGCCAGTATACAATATATAATAATAATAATTTAAAAAACTCTCTTCTTGGTCGCACACTTCTTTACTGAAGGTCGTGTCCACATGGAAGTGCCTTCGCTAAGTTGGTAACTAATGCCTTCCACTCTGTTCGGTCCTCGGCTTTTCTGATGGCAGTTGTAAGTGGAAGGCCAGTGAGTGTTTTCACCTGATCAGTCCAGCGGCTAGGTGATCGGCCACGCGGTCTTTTCCCCTCTACCTTACCCACAACTATAAGTTTTTCCAAGTTACTTGGCAGCCGTCGGGCAATATGACCAAAATAACTAAGAATCTTTTGGAAACATATGGTAGAGAGTCTGACGTCAACACGAAGCTGCTGCAGGATTGACAGGTTGGTACGCATCGCGGTCCATGGTATTCGAAGCATCCTTCTCCAACACCACATTTCAAAAGCATCAATTCTTTTTCTGTCCGCTGCTCGAATCGTCCATGCCTCAGATCCATAAATTTAAAAAACACTGCACTATAAAAGAAAGGTCAAAAAAATATATAACGAATCATGTAATAAAATATCAAACATTGTATTGTAGTAAAAGATTTAATTGACAAATGTCAATTAGTATTACAATATGACGTCAGTTCAGCTTACCAAATTCTTGGCGACGTGAAGTGCATCCTGTAGGTTCCTCTCGATTTCGTTGAGCACATCTTTGGATGCACCGCGCAGGAGAATCGTGCACGCCTGAAAATCGTGTTATAAAAAATATCAAATCCAATGTTCTTCGTGGAAGCACTTTACATGGTCTTTCATGTTTGCGTATTTGTATTCGATTTATTGGACAAAATAATTGACGAGGACGAAAAGAAAAGACGATTATCCGCACATGAAGCCGAATAGTTCAATGTTGGATTTTTTTTATTAGTTCTCCTGTTTAACTCATTGCAATTTTTACATTTTAAAATAAGTTTTCAATATACAGTACAATAATCCTTACTTAGAGACTCATTAAGCGTGCATAGCCTTACCTCTGACTTAGAATCAGTTAAAGCGAGACAAACTTATGTGTCAGATATAAATTTGCCTTGCCTAACTTTTGGCAAGGAAAATGTGCGCTCTATAGATCTCGCGTTAGGCTGAGTTATCCAAATCCATAAACCGGTGGCGAGGCAACAAAAACAAATCAAATACGTCCGCACAAGCGCATTTGCGTATCAATATGGCCAATAATAAGTGCTAACGTGTAAAGGATAATATATAAAAAAAAAACTCGCAGTAATTGCATTTTTGTCTATTAAAGGAGTGACCTTTGACGAACGTAAAATCGAAGGCAGTGCGGTAAAGTGTTTTGTAATTGTTCCTATTTTCCAATTGAACGAATATAGCTTTTGTTTTGACAAGTACACTTCTGCACATGTCACACATACTTTTAGATCAATTTACTAATAATTTAAAAACTGTATGCACTGTTTATTCAAAAGTTAATAAAGACACCATATTAATTTTATCATAAGATTTATATGATGATATATATATTTATAATTTAAAAAATAACTCCTTTTCTGGCATCGGAAGATATGGTGGCATCATTAAACTCAAAATGTAACAAGTACCCTTAATTAACAAGTGTTTCTTTAGCGTATTAAAATCGTAAATAAAATAATTATTTAAACGCGAAAATGTGTCTATTTGTTGAAAGATTTTTAACAGCCGATAGTTGCATGTCTGTTCTAATGCAGTGAACAAGGTTAATCTTTTATATACCGTATCTAAATGTGTTTTGTCCCCAATAAATAAATTATATTTATTTTTGATGCGGTACAACATTTGATAAAATTTTATTTTTTAGTAAATCTACTGACATAATCATACAATTTAAATTCAATTTCAATTTATTCGTTGAAGTACTATTGAACACATTTAACTCGCTGACAAACAAGGTTTTTCAAGAACAGTATTACTACTTCCATAAAACTCAATAACAAATACTTCTAAACTTTTATTGACGAAATATACTAACCTTGGGGTTCTTGCACTCAGTGATGTAGGTGAAATAATCGTCGCCTATCTTCTTGACCTCAAAGCGGCCCGCCTGCGTGCCCACGTCCGACTCCTTGAGCTCCTCCGTGCGGTTGACGATGGTGGCGCCGCATGCTCGGGCGATGCGATTATTGTCCGTTTTACGTAATCTGTACACGATAAGAAAAACGTGTGTAAGCACGTGAGAATAGCTCTGAAATTCTTACTCAGTAGCAATTCTAAATGTGGCGTGACGAAGCATGACTTCTCGGGGGCATAAGTATTAGCTAGCAAATAAAAGTGATGTTTGATCACCCCTGCATTCAAAATTATTGTCAATAGCATCAACCCCACTAGAAAACTTTTATGTTAAAATTACAAATATAATAACACCACTTTCAGCGTATTGTTTTAGGATACCATATACATATTTCATGTTAAATATATATATATCTCTTAAAATTGGATATTTATATCTGTTGTAATTGAAAAGTGTTAAATGTTTAGGATCTTGTTTTTCTAGTTCACTACAGATATTATAAAATAAATGACTTAGGTCCTGCTTAATTCTAAGGTAAGGGCAGAAAGAGAATTAAGGCAAGAGTAAGGAAATTATCTAATTTGCCCCCATGCCACAGAAAGCATGATAATAATCTTGCATGGGAGCAGTTTTGAGGAATTTTTTCTTGAATTTCTCCCCTGATAAAAAAGATAGATAATACGATGAGGATACACATGTGTTTAAAAAGTTATGCGGGAACAGACGGTATTGACATAAGACATTAATTATTTCAATTACAATTTTTAGCATTAGAAAAATCACTCAGGTTTATTTGGGTGCCCAAAACAAAAAAGAAACTAAGACTTAAGTGGAGAAAAAGGTAGACAAAGTATGACTTAAGGATACAATTAATATTTTTTTCTGGTTATTTCCAATGTACGACTACCATCCAAATTATTTATGGAGTGACCTACTATACACTTCTGCTGTTACTATGTTTATTTTTTTGCAGATATCATAACTGACTTATTTTGTAATGCTCTACTAATATCAAATTCTTCTTTTTAATATCAAAATTAAAGAACTGCTTTTTAGCAGCACTACAAGCACTGGACGTCCATCTGGTGAAATGATAACGATGGTGAAACAACCTACCTGCGGACAGCTGTGATGCCGGCTTTGACAAGGTAGTGCTGAGCTAAATCGGACACTCCCTTTTCAGTGAAAACAACATCAGGTTTCAATGCAATGATATCTTCACACTGACGCTGCACGTGCTCCTCTTCCAGTTGAAGTAGTTTTGTGAAGTCCTGAAAACAATATTAAAGAAATACATGTAATTATACTTCACACACAATGTAAAATGCAATTTCCGTTTCCAATATGCCCATATAATATATGAATGCCTCATGAATTAAAATAATGGAAAATGTGTTATATATGAACGCTTCATAGATGCTATTTTGAATGTGAATTTGATACTTTCACTTTGCAAAATCAATATAAATTCTGATAGTTGATTTGAATCCTTTTTTATATATCAAAATAAGATTTGGGATCTATCAGTATAACTAGAAAGGGTTGACATAACGGGACATTAAACTTTTAAAAACTCTTTTTTTTCTCGTTTAAATTTTCTTTGTCATCTTGATTCGATCATTCTAGCTAGGTACACATGTCTCACTATGTGCATTTAGCGATTGAGAAACATTTAAAGGATGTTAGATTGATCACATTCTGTTGGAAGTTAAATGCAAAACCATGACAATATCCCCGGTTCATGAATCAAAAACAGCATCCAATATCACAACCAATATTGGTGTAGCAAAATGTATCTTAACTCTTTTTCACTCCAATGAAACCTGTACCGACTGAATATGATTGTAATCATTATAGTCAATAGGTCAACAACATCATACCTGTTCCTCAATGATCTCTATATTGGTCTGGCTCTCTCCCTTTTTGTACTCGAGAGGACAGTCCAGCAACACGATACGAGGGTTCTCGATGAAACGCCGCATCTTAGGATGTGTCACATCTTTGTTGATCATCACACCGTTCAATACTTTGGATTCTTCGACAGTGCCTCCTGGAATTTTCTCCACTTTTGCATAGCTACAAAATGAAAAGGGATTTACTTATTTATAAAGTTTAAATTGTATGTGGTAAGCAAATAATTAGCATAAAAACTCAAGACTTTTTGTCTGAATATATTTGACTAATTTTAAGTAATCATCATTATTATCAACTCATTATATACAGATCTACTCTCAGCTAACTAGGTAACTTTAAGTGGTTCGGTAGACTCCATATACCTTTATTATGGAGATTTGTCAGAAATGCAGGTTCCCTCAAGATGTTTCATGATCAACCCATTACCAGCTCACTACAGAGCACGGGTCTCCTCTCAATATGAAAAGGGTTTGGCCATAGTCCACTACTACACTGTGTGCAGGTTTCCTCACAATTTTTTCCGTTCACCGTTGAAGCAAGTCATATTTTATTTTTTAAAACGCACATAACTCAGGAAAGTTAGAGGTGCGTGCCCGGATTCGAACCGCCGACCTCTGGTTAGGAGGCTGACGCCCTAACCACTAGGCTATCACCGCTCAAGATGTTGATATTGAACGTAACAACATTTAAGCAAGTGATATTTAACTTAGAAATTGTTTAACAAGTTTAGAACATCAGACTCAAACTGGAAGGAAGGAAATTCATGACTTTCATGTTTGTAGGAACAAATGTCCAATGTGAGTCCAAAAGGGTATAAAAATGCTATAACTGTATAATTTTTGCAGTTTGGCATAATATTACATGTAAAACTAATAAAGTGATCAATTGTCAAAGAATAAATTGACGCAAGCAATAATCAGCAGAAAAAAGGTTATAATTTAGTTAAACTTCTATGCATGTAAAGTTGGTTAATTTTATAAGCCCGGCAGTCATTTTCTTTCCACGTCAATGTGAAACTTACTTTTTAATATCTACTTCAATCCTTCCATTATCATTAATAGTAACCGTATTAACTGCATCTAGAGCAATGTCTACAGCCAAGTCTGCCCAGCGGCCAATGTACTTGGTACCAACACATGAGCGAATCTGAAATATTTATACATCAGTATTACTTTATCACAATGGCAATGAGAACAGGAAATACTTAAAACATCGCCAGCCTTTTTATTATTGAGTGATCAATAATAAACCTTTCCATTACTTTTAATAAATAGCCTTATTATAGTTTAGAAAACAATAAAGTATCTTTGATTATACGTAAGTTTATTAACCTTTTTAAGGTGTCAAGTAAAATTAGGTGTGAATTTGTCATCAATACCTTTCCATTGTTTTTCATACCTTTCCATTTTTTTTAATAAATAGCCTAAATAATAAAATATCTTTGATTATACTTAGGTTTATTATATTTTTTTTGGTGACAAGAAAATTAAAAGTAATAGGTGAGTGAATTTTGCAAAACACTGATGTAACAAGGTGAAAATAATCTCAATTACTTTTGAAGGTTATTTGGAAGAGACCACTAAAAGCATTTGGACTGAGGTTTTTCCTGTATTCTGTTCTGGAATTTGGTGGGGTAGAATGTAAAATAACTTTATTATTTTTTATTGAATTATAGTTTTGCTACACGCTTCAGCATGTCTTGTTGTCCTAATGCGCTGAGAAAGCTAAGCAAATCCCAGCAAAACAAAAATACTCAAATTTTTTAACATTATTGCTTGGGAACTATGGAATATTGCAATCTTAATAGAAGACTAACTTATAAAATCCTGCATAACTGTTCCTCCATTTAAATCCCATTCTTTCATTAAAATTTCATTTCAAAATTATGCAAGTACACACACATAACTTAATACTACTTTTGTGTTAACTCTTAACTGATATATTTTATTCATTCATAATTATTGTATCAAGTGACAAAGGGGTAACAATGCAGATGTTTCTTAAATTTTTGATCATCTGACTAATTGACCTGTTCTTACAATTATATAACCTTGCTCCAACACTCACCACTTCCTTAAGCTTATCTCTGTCATTTATATCAATAGGTATAGAGATCTTATCCTGCAGAAGTTTGACAGCATCCTCCAGCGCCTGGCGGTACTCTCTAATGATCACAGTGGGGTGAATGTTTTGTACAAGGAACTGCTCTGCTACAGCTAACATCTCTCCAGCGAGAACAATTACTGATGTTGTGCCATCACCAACCTGGGAAGTAGTTTTAATTTTTACGATACTTTAAACAGCTCCTTAGTCCACATATGAACTGAATGCTAACAATTACAGTGGCTAGAGTATAGTAAACTAGCCATTCAAAGCAGTTTCACTTACTTTATATATATATTTTTTTTATTTATTTGGGATAGGAAACAATTGTATATTAAATACTAGTATAAACGATAAACTAACACAATAACTATAAATAAATATACAATTAACAACACTATCCAAGACTTAATTGAAAATGACAATAACAAGGGTGTGACAAAATATTTAAGAAAAAGATTAACAATAAATAATAGGAAACGTAAAATTAAAACAAGTGAAAGAAAAAAAAAATTAAAAACTATTGTAAAAAAATAAGTTCAGTAACACACAAAATAACAAGGTTGTCATGTTGTTACTAATAATCGTCCCTTAATTTTAAAATGTCAGTAATGTCTTTTTTGTATCTGCCTTCAAAATGAGAAAATATGTTGACATCGTCAAACATCTTATTGTAGGTGTCCACCAATTGATGTATGGGTGAAAGGTACAGAATTTGACCGCAAATAAGTATTTATCTATATTTTCTAGCAATTATAATATAAAACTTTTTTCTATACACTTCTAATCATAATTTTAGTCTTATTTTGGTAGAAATAGTGAGAAATGCTTCATGTTGTTCTGTAAACAGCCTTTTCGATGTTATTGTGACATCATAAAGTAGGGATTCAAAACACTCACATAAGTAAAAAAATATGGTCGATTTGTATAATAGTAAAATAATTCATCATAATTAAAATTACAAACCAAATAATATGCTTGGCACAGGCCTTCAATGTCACATTAAAGAGAAATGGAATTAGAGTTTAGGGATAGAGCTGTGTGGATGCACGCTCATACACACATCTCCTAACACCTAGTGAGTACCGAGACAGTTTTAATAATTTTTGGTCCCACCAGAGACGTGCAAGGAGGACCTCATGATCCATAGTAAAACATACTTACCTACTAGACCAACAAGTCACTAAAAAGAGTTTAAGCAGAAAATTATGAGATGAACAGGAATGAAATCAGGACTTGTCAGTAATCACCTGGATCAAATTATTTACCTTGGCCTCGCCTTCACAATGTTTAGGAATAGTTTGAAACAAATGTTTTGAACTTTGCTCACATTAAAAAAATTAAAATTATAACCTCTTCGTCCTGAGTTCTAGCGATTTCTATCATGGATTTAGCCGCCGGGTGCTGCACTGTAATCTCTCTGAGGATTGCGTTGCCGTCGTTGGTCATAACGATCCCTCCCATGGGGTCCATCAGCATTTTTAACATCGCTTGCGGCCCGAGGCATGTTCGAATAACATCTGCTATCGTCTAAATTAAACATAACATACAACATATTTATACGTTAAACTAAAGTTAGAGGTGTAAATTTACAATTATCACGTTATTTAATAAATAATTTACCTTTCCAGCGTAAATATTCTCCAACTGAACTTTCCGGCCAGATTCACGTTTTGTGTTTTGGTCTGAAATTAACACACTCAAGTTAGGTATGGCTTGCTAATACGATTAAACAAGTATTAAACTTAGTTATACTCACTCAAAACTATAATTGGCTGTTGACCGTACATTTTTGTAAAGTTATTTTATCTATTTCTATTTGTAAAGCAAAACTGTTAACTGAATAAACTTCCAGAAAAGAAATTGAACTAACTCACAAATCGCGTGGTGACTAAATTAGTGTTGCTATTATAAAAAAAAGTAGAATCAGTAGAAATAAACGGATAAGAGTTGCTCTCATAATTTAAATATAGAATATACCTGAAAGAAGAAGATTCACAAACATTTTTCGACCATCACAAAGGAAATTTTATATAAATTTAAAAGAATTTAGTTGCTCCCATAATCTGTTACTTACTATATTGCTCCTTATATACAGACCAAAAAATGGCAAGGCGTAATCTTATAATTGTCAGTTTTTATAAATATATACAAAAACTTTATTTTTCTATTGGAAGTCATTGTATCATATTCATGTTAATTATAGAAGCTTAAATTTTACACAACATAGGTAAAATTAACTTTAACATGTATTTAAAATTGATTTTGATTATTCAAACTTCGAACAAAGAGAACGTAAACACTCGACATCGACTGACGATGTAGGGTTTATATTCTCTCTACAACCTACTATCGTTATTGAGATGTTAATAATATTATATAGCAACATTACTGTGGTAGGTTTTATTGATTATATTGCCAGCATTTTGGTAGGTAGCATGTTCCCTGTCTTCGCCGGTTAGTGTCAATTTGCTGTCATAAATGCTTTTGTTTACGGTGATATCACCTGAACATCCGTATCCTGTTAAATTCACCGCTCTTTTATTTTCTTTTTAAGTGAGAGACTTACTGTACTTTTTAAATTTGGAATATTTTTGTTCTATTTACATATTGTGTGTTAGTCACAGGCATTCAATGCTATCCAAATGAAAATGAATGAGCTCACGCTCTGGAAACTTACTAGTAACTGGAATTCCAGTTTAGACTTATTCAACTGAAATCCAAGACAATTTCCCAAAAATAATGTACAAAACACTGATTCTCCTATTGAATTATTCCTATATATTATTTGTTATTAAATGTTAAGTTTGTATACCAGCGAAGAACCGAGCACCAAACTGCTAAAGCATGGCCGAGCACTTTTCAAATTATTACTTTATTATATATCCGACAGGGGGCACTGATGACCATAAATCCATGATTTTACTCCTTTCTTTAGCGAGCTAATATAGGTACCTATTACCATTATTCCCATTACTCATATTTTACACATTTACCGATTTTGATGGAATTTTATTGGTGGATAGTAATATCCAATACCTATGTCGACTAGACGCTTTCTCGTACTACGAAGTCAATATATATCCAAGGGGTGGTACCTGTACCAAGTAATAAAACAAAATAAAAATACTTGAAATTTTATTTACAAATAATTGAAAGCTAGGAAGGTAAAATGAATTCTAATGCATCACAAATATTTTTTAGCTACTCGCAAATAATTATTTTATTATATTTATTAACATTGGGCTTATCTTAATTAATGACTAGAATACAAAGGTAGGAATACCTACGAAGAGATCATAATATTTCTGTGAATTTAGTATTGTGGTAAAGATTAAAAATGGTGACTAGACTCTTAAATCTATTATATATTAGCCCTCTCAAAAGCCTTCTCTGTCAACCGACAAAAGGTTTCAGATCTTCTGTAGAGATATTTTCACATAAGTTGTGTATATTACATTCCAAATATAACTATTTTATTTTTATTCTTAAGTATCAAAGAATATGTTACTTAGGAGATGATATACGTGAATATTCGTCTCGGACAAAAGTCCCAAACATACAAAACAACCATAAAAAACAATTACATACCTACGCCATAAATATTTCCTTCGAATTTTTTAACAAGCAAAATCTCTATATGGCTACATAGAAAAAGCATTTCATCTGTTTAAATATTAACTAAGCAGATAATATCAATAAAAAATATCAGGACAAATAAATTATGGGGTACCATAGAAGTAGAAACTAGGAAATGATTGGAAAGGATTAAAAAACAGTAGCTTCTTCTAGAGGAATAGGTGTGGTAAGTTCATTAAGGTTCATTTTATTGGGGGAGGATATTATTATACCTAAAGAGGTGCTATTCATTCTAAATACATTTCACATTTAACATCGAAATATTTAATTTTAATCCAGTAGTTTTAATCCATAATCTCATCGTCTATATCTGAAGATTCGCCTTTGGCGTTGTCATTATGGTCTTTCGAGTCCTCCTTGTGCTCCTGAGAATGTAAATTTTCATACACGCATTTCAAATTCCTCATAATGTACGATGTACCGTTGGGTTTCCCGAGAAACCTGTTACTCCTCTCAAAATATTTCTCAGGCCCATCTGTTTGGTGATTTGACCGCACGGGAACCGAAAAAGCAGATAAATGTCTCGGTTTCATTCCCAAATCTTTGCCGAGGCGTTTATCAGAACTAGAATCTTCAAGTCCTGATCTCTGTTCCTGATTCAAGTTGACGTCCATAGCCTCAGCCCTTTTCCTATCGTAAATATGTCCAGACACGCGTAGGTCAATAAAGAAATTCAATGGGTCAACTCCGAATTGAGGGTTGTATAAGGGCGGGTACCACATAGGAGGCGGGGGTGGCAGGATCAAGTTTGAAGACGGTACATTGCTGGGTTCGACGGAACTCCTTCCGACGCAAGGTGCAGGCTTCGGAAGCTCCTCTGTTCCTACATCAACAAACGTAGATTGGCGGCCTGGGGGGCTGGGGCTGCTCTGTTTTGGTGGCTCAGGTTTCGGTGACAGTCTGGGGGGTGATTCTTCGCATGCTCTAGGTTTCTCGACGGTAAGCTCGAGAGGAACTTCGGGGCGGACTTCTGGTTCCTTCTTATCTTCTTGCTTCGGCCAATCACGTCTCCATTCTTCGTTCTCAGCGAAGTATTTATGCGAGCGACGTTTGAAGCGACGATGGTAATGCGGTGGTCTGCAGCCGTGACGAGCGTTGACGAACGATCTCAGCATCTCGCTGAAGAAGAACGCGTGTGGCTGTAGTGGCAGAGCACTGTAGAGGTACGGTGGTGTCGCAGCAAGGAGCCTGGACACGAGCTCCGTATTCCGTAGTTCTCGCACGTGCGGCTTTGCGGTACCTTCCACAGGTTTTTCATCTTGAACTGTACCCATGCCCTGTGAAAAAAGATATCATATGTTAGTATATATAAAGTAAAAATCTTTTTCGTCCTCGCATGTTATTTGTACATAATTTGGGTCTAGTTTATCACACTAATACTATTTTTTTTTTTTCGGACTGTATATTAGCTGTACAAATCCTATTGGTTGCCACAGCGTAACCAGGCTGTTTGGCGAGCTTCGGAGAGAAGCTCTGCCAGAAGAAATTTTGAGCCCTAGGGCTCGAAGAACCTCGGCTTAGGCGACGTTTGGGATAACGGGGGGTCGGACGGTATATACCATTAATGCGATAGTTTGTATGTAAGTGTGTATATATGTAAGTTTGTAAGTCCTTCATGCCATTACAAAATTCTAATTAACTTTATTCATGTAAACAGCTCTTAATATAATTTTAAGTGGCATGTGAGATGGTGATAAAAAAAGAAAATTTAACTAACTAAGTTTGTTGTGAGCTTCTTCTTAGACCGGGGCGCGTTTGGAACCCGCATAGCTTTAGTTTTAAGTTTACGAATGTTATCATCATCAAATCACTACTATGTAAATTATTGACGCGTTAAAATTGCTTTTTAAGGTATTATTAAAATAAAGATTATTTAAATTTGAATTTCCAAACGCGCCCTGGTCTAAGAAGAAGTCCACAACAAACTTAGCCGGGTTTTTTCCTTTTTTTGTTATCACCATCTCACATAATAAATAATAAATTATAGTACCTATGGAGATAGAGCAATTCACACCCAAGCTTTTTTATCGATTATATAATTCAACCAACGCACTGCATATGGCTACAAAATTCGGGTATCTCCATCGAGTCCTACCGGATCCCCTCTTCAGATCTTGATTTGACGACAATGGGGCCACCTCGCCGTGTACCCTTTCAAACAATATGTATTAATTTTCGGTCTACAGTTTGACAGTTACGATGAAATCGCTACATACGATCACTGTGTATAGAGATAGGCTAAACTCGCAACTCTTACTTTAAATCATTTATTTCATCCAAAATGTACAAGTAAGTCTGTTGTGATCTGTTACTTCTAATTGTGTGCGCAACTTTAAGAAGCTGTGATAGCCTAGTCGTTAGGACGTCCGCCTCCTAATCAGTCAGCGGTTTGAACCCGGACACGCACCTCTTTTCGGAGTTATGTGCGTTTTTAAGCAATTAAAATATCACTTGCTTCAACGGTGAAAGAAAACATCGTGAGGAAACCTGCACGCCTGAGAGTTCTCCGTAATGTGCTCAAAGGCGTGTGAAGTCTGACAATCCGCACATGGCCAGCGTAGTGGACTATGGTCGAACCCTTCTCATATTGAGAGGAGACCCGTGCTCTGTAGTGAGCCGGTAATGGGTTGATCATGATGATCAACAGTAGAACTGCAAGGCAAAAATTATATGAACTGTTTCCAAAAGACAATACAATACTAGTGTTCAGTTACATACCTACATAAGTTGAGACTATTGCAATATATATATATTTTTCATTCCATTTGTATTATGGTAGCCCTCGTAGAGTATTGAAAGTGCATTGTTCGAGATAGGGGTGCGTGTGAATCAGGATAATCACCGCCGAAGTGTCGCTCCGTAGTTCCATGCGGATAGAATATTCAACGACGATGAAAGAGTGAAGAAAATATAAATTGCAATGTCGCATTGTGAAGTAAAGATGCGATAGCCTAGTGGTTAGGATGTCGGTGTCCTAATCAGGTCGGGGGTTCGATCCCCCAACTTTTCTATTAAAATATCACTTGCCTTAACGGTGAAGAAAATCATCGTGAGGAAAACTGGACTATGGTCGAATCCTTCTCATATTGAGAGAAGACCCGTGCTCTGTAGTGAGCCGTCAATGGGTTGAACATGGTGATGATGACTGTAAAGTTGGAGGTCCTGGGTTCGATTCCCAGCGCGAGTCTTGCTTGCTTTTCCGGTTAACTATTTTGGTACCTAAGACATTCTGCAATAGATAATTCAGGTCAAGGTTCTATAATGCAAAGGAGGAGAACTTCCTAAAAGAAACCTAAGTATTAAGTGTCGCTTAAAGATTTAAAGCTTTTATAACCATACCTAGATACGTACATCCTATATTGTAATAAATAAATAATGTATTTTTGAATAAAATTACTTGTATTGGGATAAAGAAAAATAATAAATTTAAGTTATAAATTTAACCTAGTCTTCTCATTATAACTTTATAACTTATTTTTTGAGCCAACATTCCTTCACTTTCGTTAAGCTCGAATGCATATGCTTGTTAACAAATGAAAACAGAGAGATTTTATTTCATGTTAATTATCGACGACTATTATTTAGGAACACAGAAAAGTTAACATTTGATACAATGTGAAAATCCTTCTCATTATAACTTAGTTTTTGAGCCAACATTCCTTCACTTTCGTTAAACCTGAATGCATTGGCTTGTTAAAAATGAAAACAGAGAGATTTTTTTTCATGTTAGTTATCGACGACTATGGATAAGATAAGAAATTAATATATAAGGGGAAGTCTAGAAGTATCAGAATGCGCCAGTGACAGAAAAGATGAGGAGTAACAGGATAGCATGGTATGGTCATATAATGCGGAGGGAAGAAAGTGATGTCACCAAAATAATGTTATATATGAACGTTGAAGGGCAAAAGAGTAGAGGAAGACCAAAGAAGAGATGGATGGATTGTGTAAAAGAGGATAAGCGGGTAAAAGATGTGGGTAGTGAGGTGACGGCTGATAGAAGTGAGTGGAAGAAGAAGACGTGTTGTGCCCACCACACATAATGTGGGATAAGGGCAAGAAGAGTAGAAGAAGAACTATCGACGACTTTTATTTAGGAACACAGAAAAGTTAACATACGATACAATCTGAAAAAACAATTCTGAAAATGAAAAGAGTGGTTGTAGCGCATTGTATGTGAAACGAAAAGCCTGAAAAACATCTATTAAGTCCCCGTGTACTTGTCGGTTCGTCTGTCGACATCGATTTTTCAGCTCAGCGCTGTTTTATTGCCAATATTCGAATGATGGGCGCCTACTACCCACATCCGCGTTCTAATAGCCACGGATTCGTGTGGCTTTTGAATTTCCCGTATCGGTTCATTTTGTCGGGCATTTGCAAAAAAAGGAAGGAATATTGGTATTCATAAAATATCAGTGAAACTGGGAATACAGCTGGACTGGATTTTGACGACCTCCGTGGCGCAGTGCGTGCGTTATCGCATTTTAGAGTTGGAGGTCCTGGGTTCGATTCCCGGCTCGAGTCTGGCCTGATCGACAAAAATGTGTCGTTAAGCAATTAAGCGTTCCGGCACGATGTTGCGTAGACACCAATACTGAGTATGGGTTTACCATAACCGGTTAGCCCGCTACTATCTTAGACCGCATCATAACTTACCATCAGGTGAGATTGCCGTCAAGTGCTAACTTTTAGTGAAACGATTTGAAAAAAAAAACGTTACATTATTTTAACGTAGTAAGTATTTTAACTTGCTTTTCTGGTTAACTATTTTGGTAGTGGTTTAAGGTACCTCAGACATTCTGCAATAGATAATGCAAAGGAGAGGAACTACCTGAAAGAAACCTAAGCATTATATGTCGCTTGAAGAGTTAAAGCTTTTATAACCATACTTAGATACATACATTCTATATTGTAATGAATAAATAATGTATTTTTGAATAAAATATTTTGTCTGTTTAAATTTAGAGACGCTATTCTCACCTGATGGCAAGTGATTATACAGTACAGATGGTAGCGAGCTAACCTGTTAGGGTATTTTAAGCCCATACTCCTAATTAGTGTCTACGCAACATCGTGCCGCAACGCTGTATCACTTTACTACATGTACCCCATACCCCACGGCTAAAGCCTCCCTCCAGACCTCGTTCGAGCCGGGAATCGAACTCATGACCTCCAACTTTGTAATGCGACAGCCCACGCGCTGTACCATGTGGGTATTCAAGCAGATTGCGTCGCATAATTGATACTGTAACAAAAGACCGCACCTACCTATATGAGCGAGTATATTAATATGGGATCTGTAGATGACTGGAATTAAATGTCACATTACCGTACCGCTGAACGGGCCGTGATGAAAGCGATACATTGGATTTATTCGACAATGGCCGGAGAGGGGCTGAGAGCAGGGCAGGATTTCAATACGTAAACTCCCAATATTTGTTCTTGTTTCCATTTTAATTTAGTTTTATTATTGTTTTCAAGGAAGCGGTGATAGCCTAGTGGTTAGGGCGTCAGCCTCCTAATCAGAGGTCGGCGGTTCGAATCTCTCAATATGAGAAGGGTTTGGCCATAGTCCACCACGCTGGCCATGTGCGGATTGGCAGACTTCACACGCCTTTGAGAACATTATGGAGAACTCTCAGGCGTGCAGGTTTCCTCACGATGTTTTCCTTCACCGTTCAAGCAAGTGATATTTAATTTTTTTTTTTAAACGCACATAACTCCGAAAAATTAGAGGTGCGTGCCCGGATTCGAACCGTCGACCTCTAATTAGGAGACTGACGCCCTAACCACTAGGCTATCACCGCTTCAAAATTCATTCAGATGAGACTTTTCAGTCTACCTTGTGTTATGAATACACATTCAGTTGAATAAACAATTCAAACTCACACAAAATACTGTAATTAAGTTGGATGCTTTAAAAGTATACAGGACTTTAGCTTTAAATCTGTTGATATTGTCACAGAACAAATCGATTGACATGTCTTTAACAGATAATTGTCTGTAGTCTACTTAGCCGAGGTATTATGGAGTGATGACAAAGGTTAGTTCTAACAAAACTATGTGTAAACGAAGGAATTTTGTACCACTACATACCTGAGTGCTGTAACGTCGATATTAGAAACAGTACAAACACGCCAACTCAATCTAGCTTGAATTGGTATTGAAGGGGTCCGTGGAAGGTCAATCCGACACCCCAACCCTTTCGTAGTTGCGGCTTCTTTTTACTCCGCCGACCTAAGTGCTCCTCCCCGAAAGAGGAGACCTAAACATATCCTTCATGACCCTGACGATCAGATGACTACTGACAACACACTCGTACCATCTACCACACAATCATACGCTACACACCGTCTTCGCCGGCGAAGACGAGGTCCCCGCTATCTTACGACATCCGGACGTGGGCTCCATCCACGGCCTCGGAGACGTACGGACCACTCACCGTCCGACCCCCTCGTTATCCCAAACGTCGCCTAAGCCGAGGTTCGGCCTCAAAGGAGGCGCCCTTAGGCAGTCCCGTAGTTTCTTCGAGCCCTAGGGCTCAAAATTTCTTCTGGCAGAGCTTCTTTTTAAAGCTCGCCAAACAGCCCGGTTACGCTGTGGCAACCAATAGGGTTTTTACAGCTAATAGACAGTCCGAAAAAAAAAAGGTCCGTGGAAATAAATACGACTTCCTCTTACAGTAATTGTTTTATAATTAGGCACACCTATTCATAGTTCACAATCTTATTCTTAACTCTCTCGGTTATACTTCCATTCACCTCTCCTTTGTACCACCGAATGCCTCCCAACCTGTCCGTCTAAGCTGTGATTGGTCAACTTTTCCGTACATAGACGCCATTGGCTGATATCAGCAAACTGTCAATTTAAAGCCTCTTAGATATACAAATTATTAAAGTAAGAAACTGCCCTTAGTAAATTTATTGATGCAAGATTCACGATTATTTATTGGCCAATCTAAACAACCTAACAGTATTTAAAAACTTACTTCCGCAGTTCAGAGCAGCGAAACAAACCCTTCCCATAGATATCAATACGTTTTATATCGCTAAGTGATATTCAGCTACGGGCCTGACCATGTTCACAATAAATTCAGAGTGGCGTATATCTATTCAAACAGTTGATAGGAGCGTGAAGCGGGATTCGGGATGGAGTCTTACGTACGCGACGGTGGGCAAACATGACGCCACAGCCTCCCCCGGGGAGAAGTAAGTGCAGTGGGCGATTGAAGGCGTAGAGTTTTTCATTTAAAACATTGCTATCCAGTCAGAAAGTAATTCATTTAAATCTACCTACCCATTTATATCTACATTTATATATAAATCTAGCTGACGCCCGCGACTTCGTCTGGGTTGAGTTAGTGTGTTTGTTTGTCTTTCAATCACGAAGCAATAGATTACTAACCCGAATTACTTGAAATAATTACTACACTAAAACAATTGGTGGGAGAAGTGGGAGGCCCCCAGACGTGATGGCACAGGCGGTGGCATGTACGTGAGCTTCGCGCGATACTGGACAGTACTTGGACATTGCAACATTACTTTATTTTTCTAAAATAAAAGTAGCCTAAGTTACTCCTTATTACATCAGCTACCTGCCAATAAAAGTCCCGTAAAAATCGGTCCAGCCATTTCAGAGATTAGCCGGAACAAACAGACAGACAGACAAAAATTGTAAAAAATGTTATTTTGGTGTATGTACCGTATACATATTCATATGCATGTAGTAAAAAACGGTTATTTCAATATTACAAACAGACACTCCAATTTTATTTATTTGTATATTTCGTAAGCCGTTTGCCATGTTTTCTGTTTCGAGTCGCTATCGTGATAGCCTAGTGGTTAATACGTCCGCCTCCTAATTAGAGGTCGGGGGTTCGATCCCGGACAAGCACCTCTCACTTTTCGGAGTTAATGCGTTTTTAAGAAATTAAAATATCACTTGTTTCAACGGTGAAGGAAAACTTCGTGAGGAAACCTGCCTGCTGAGAGTTCTCCCCAATGTTCTCAAAGGCGTGTGAAGTCTACCAATACGCACATGGCCAGCGTGGCGGGCTATAGCCAAACCCTCTCATATTGAGAGGAGACCCGTACTTTTTAGTGAGCCGGCAATGGTTTGATCATGATGACGATGATGACCTAAGGTGCTTGTACACATTGGTTTTTTGCCTATCATCAACCTCAGAATTTCGTTTTGACATCTTGCCCTATCTCCATAGGTACTATAATTTATTATTGATTATGTGAGATGGCGATAACAAACAAAACCCGGCTAAGTTCGTTTTGGGTTTGTTCTTCTTAGACCAGGGCGCCTTTGGAACCCTCATACCTTTTTAAGTTTACGAATGTAGTTATCACAATCAAATCACTACTATGTAAATTACTGATGCGTCAAAAGTGCCTTTTAAAGGACTATTTGGATAAAGATTATTCGAATTTGAATAAGACCCGTACTGAGCCGTAGAGTAGCCGGCAATGGCTTGATCATGATGATGACGAATACTATGTAGTGTTTCGTTTTGTATTGTAGAGTTAGATTCGCATCTAACAGGCTTTTTCTAATCGAGTGCGAAGTCTTTTTGTCTCTCATTTAATTACAGCAGCTCTACCCTTTAGCAGATCTCAGTAGCAGTAAATAATAGGATCGGCGAGGTGCGCGACGCCAAACGGCGCGTCACGCCGGCGAGCGTTAATTTCCATATTAAAACCGCCACAAAGGAAGCAAATTCAAAAACCACGCCGGTGAGGGTGGTAAAAGAGATGGCGCGCATCTGTGAAACTGTGCGCACTTGAAGCTGGAAGAGGCAATACTCTTTGTTACTGTAATCTTAGATGAATAGCCTAGTGGTTAGGACGTCCGCTTCCTAATCAGAGGTCGGGGGTTCGAACCCGGGCACCTCTAACTTTTCGGGGTTATGTGCGTTTTTAAATAAATATCACTTGCTTCAACGGCGAAGGAAAACATCGTGAGGAAACCTGCATGCCTGAGAGTTCTCCATAATGTTCTCAAAGGCGTGTGAAGTCTGCCAATCCGCACATGGCCAGCGTGGTAGACTATGGCCAAACCCTTCTCATATTGAGAGGAGACCCTCGCTCTGAAGTGAGCCGGTAATGGGTTTTAGTGGGTATTCTGGTCGCCAGTCTGGCCGCCGGGGATTCCCACATACCCCGTCAGAAGCGGCGCAGTCTTGCCTGCGTCGCTTCCGAAGGGGATGCTTAAACGCATTTCCCAGCGGAAAGAAAAGGTTCAGATCTTATCTTGGAATAATAAGCTTTAGTATGCACAAAACTAATTCCTTTTCAAATTACTCTTCAATTTTTTTCGGTAATCGAAACAACAATCATGCCCCGTAATCGCTGCTAATAACTCGATGTGCCTTCAAAAAACGTACACAAATATCGAATTAAGAAACAGCCGGTTTCTAAAGTAGTTGGGAAATAAACAAAGGCCATTTCCATGGCACCCTACATCTGTAACAACGCAAACAATATTGCGCTCAGTACGTAGATACAGCGGGGTATGATAATCGCGTCAAAACGCACGTGAAGTGCCGCGGGAGGGTAGAAGGGGGTTGGTGGGGGGCGCAAGGGGGTGCTAAGCCGGTGACAGCTTTAAAACGTACCCGATTATCCGACTGAGTGTACTTTAGTCTGAGACGGCCGCTTGAAGAGATATGATTTATGCCTACAGCCGGTAAACGCGTTATATAAGGACTCAGATTAAATAACAATAGCTATAGCTCGGTGATAGCCTAGTGGTTAGGGCGTCAGCCTCCTAATCAGAGGTCGGCGGTTCGAATCCGGGCACCTCTAACTTATCAGAGTTATGTGCGTTTTTAAAAATTTAAAATATAACTTGCTTCAACGGTGAAGGAAAACATCGTGAGGAAACCTGCACGTCTGAGAGTTCTCCATAATGATCTCAAAGGCGTGTGAAGTCTGCCAATCCGCACATGGCCAGCGTGGTGGACTATGGCCGAACCCTTCTCACATCGAGAGGAGACCCGTGCTCTGTAGTGAGCCGGTAATGGGTTGATCATGATGAGCTATAGCTACCATGTGGACGCACGTGAAACAGAATCATTAAACTGCATTGTTGCTATCATGCAAAATTTTCCCTAGATCCGACTGAAAAAAACTGCGAACACCCACAAAAAAACACGGAAACATAAATGGAAGTCAAGACCTTAGTAACACTAGTAATCAATTTTTTTTTATACACCACAAGTAAGCTCAAGACGGCATCTCACCTGATGGTAAGTGATGATGCAGTCTAAGATGGTAGCGGGCTAACCTGTAAGGGGTATGGTAAACCCATGCTACTAATTGGTTTCTACTCGACATCGTCGATATCGGTCGATACGGTAATTTTTTTTAACCTTAATACTTAGGGTTTGAATTTTCAAAAATGCGATCTACCTACCTCTTTTACATCATGCCGGAACTCGGAATTCGAACCATCATCATCATCATCATCATCATCATCATCATCATTTCAACCGATAGACATAGGTCCACTGCAGGACATAGGTTTTTTGTGGGGATCTACGGATCTCTTCATTTCTGATTTCTTTCTACGGATCTCTTCATTTCTGATTTGATCACGTAAAGATACTCCTAGCATAGCTCTCTCCATTGCTCGCTGAGTGACTCTGAGCCTTCTTATGAGGCCCATAGTGAGCGACCACGTTTCGGATCCGTCATCACTGGCAACACGCACTGTTCGAAAACTTTAGTCTTCAGGCACTGAGGGATTTTGGACAAAAAGATGTCGCGAATGTCACAAACGCTGCCCACTCGAGCTGAATTCGGCTTCGAACCAAGCAAATAAGAATCTAAGCCAACAGACTCACAGCTGCCGCCTCTCGCACTGGCTAAGCAAAAATATCGTGGAAAAATTACAACGAAGTAGAAAACGGATAACAGATCCATTAAAAGTCCGAAAGCAGAAATTGCAGCGCACCGCATTCCGGCTTTTCGCCTGTAATTAACAGATCTCTCTCGCGGTTGCATTTTGCGACGTGACGGATCTCTAAAAAACGGAGAGATGGATTGTGCGGACGTAAAAATCATTTCCGTGTTGCGCGAGTAATCAAACGGTGTCGATTTTAATTTGGTTTTCGACGACCTCCTTGGCGCAGTGCCTCCGCTGTCGCATTATAAAGTTAGAGGACCTGGGTTCGACTCCCAGCTCGAGTCTGGTCTGGTTGGAGGCTTCGGCCGTGCCTAGTTACCATCCTACCGACAAAGACGTGTCGAATAGCGATTTAGCGTTCCGGCACGATGTCGCGTCGAAACCAATTAAGAGTACGGGTGTACATACCCTTAACAAGTTATCCCGTTAACATCTTAGACTGCATGATCACTAGGTGAGATTGCCGTTAAGGGCTAACTTGTAGTGAAAAAAATAGGTCCTACATAGATAGGTTATGTTAGAAGAAATTCTTAGTAAAAAGTTTTTAACGTTAACTATTAACTGATGGTAGTTATTATTAAACAAATCATCGGTCTGTCTATTCTTAAATTTGTGTAGATAGTTAAATTATTTAGGTGCGGAAAATAAAACATCGTAAAATAAAATTTCACTTAGATAACAAACATTTAGAAAATATACAGAGAACGTGGAAATGTAGGCAATTTCCTAAACAGATCAAACCCTGATAATAAAGGCGCCAAATGAAAAGAACGAACGGAAGAATGTAATGACGCTTGAATGAATGATTGCGTATCATTCCCGAGAATGCTCTCTGATATGGCGAAATTAATTAACTGAGCTTGCTTTCGAAGCTTATATCTAATGTATTTACGGAAATAATTCCATAAATCGGTAACTAAAATATTTTGAAATTTATTATTCTACTAGCTAGTGACTGCGTCTGCGCAAGATTAGTATTTCGTGTAGCTTATAGCTTAGCTTAGCGTGGTGTAGAAAATAAATAACATTATGACATTAAAATTATCACGCAGATGGTAGACGACCTTCGTGGCGCAGTGCGCGCGCTGTCGCATTATAAAGTTGGAGGTCCTGGGTTCGATTCCCGGCTCGAGTCTGGTCTGGTGGGAGGCCTCGGCCGTGGCTAGTTACCACCCTACCGACAAAGACGTGTCGCTAAGCAATTAAGCGTTCCGGCACGATGTCGCGTAGAAACCAATTAGGGTGTGGGTTTACCATACCCCTATCAGGTTAGCACGTTTCCATCTTAGACTGCGTCATCACTTACCACCAGGTGAGATAGCCGTCAAGAGTTAACTTGTAGTGTGTAAAAAAAAAAAGATTTGTTCCTACTTATGAAGGTAGGAAAGAATTTGAGGATAAGTGTCATGTGACACTTATCGTCATATTTTGGAAAATTCACACAATATCTTTATAAATTGCAGCCTATAAATTATAAACTATATCATTGTAAAGTTTTATAAAAACCCATTCAGTAGTTTTTACGTGAAAGAGAAATAAATATCCATTCATCCATCTAACAAACTTTCGCATTAATTATATTAGAAGGAATGGGATTTAGGCTTACGTATGCTCTTACGGAAATATAATCAATAGTGTTCATACATAGTAATAGATAGTAATATTTTTTTTGGAGGAGTAGGGATTTTGCTGCGCGACCGAACTGAAAAAAATGAGATAGTAAAACCGTAAGAAAAAGTCCGTGGAATAAAACCGTTAAATGAGACGTGCGCAGGCGTGACAGTCGTATACACAAGCGATTGGTGTATAATACCTTTAACCCTCTTTCTTTTCGTTCTGTAATCCATTCTCTCTCAATTTTTTTTAAGCACGAAAATAAATTTTAAACTCAAAGTCAATACGAAAAAGTCTCACAGAATTCAAACACATTTATGAATCAACTCATAAATATCATAAATGTTTAAACTTAAGTCTTATTGAACAAAGAAAATGCCTCAGACAAAGACAAGATGTTCATAATCAACGCTTTCATGTAAAACAATCACATGCTATATCAAAATTAAGGATAACAGTGAATTAATTAATTAAATCCCCCCTCCCCATTCTCACAAGTTTGTTAATTACGGGAGTAATGCTGTGTAAACTTAAGACACACGTTTACTTAATCAAAGGCGTTGCGTGTTACAGATTCTAATTATTTATTTGACATCAAAGAAAGTTACATACAGATTATATATAAACATGTATCACCCGGTACATGTATGTATATATATATATATATATATATATATATATGAACGTGGAAGGGCAAAAGAGTAAAGGAAGACCAAAGAAGAGATGGATGGATTGTGTAAAAGAGGATATGCGGGTAAAAGGTGTGGGTAGTGAGGTGACGGCTGATAGAAGTGAGTGGAAGAAGAAGACGTGTTGTGCCGACCCCACATAATGTGGGATAAGGGCAAGAAGAAGAAGAAGAAGATCACCCGGTACATGTATGTTACGGTCTAGGAATCTTTACAGACACGATATCTCTATGATCGGGAGAAAGACTTCGTATATGGCGGACGCGGTTTTTTCACGCTTTTCTTGGATTAATCTTGGCTAATTTTGAAAAGGACTCGTGTTATTTGTGTCGTGGACAGTTTTGGTGTCGTTTGTGTAGTGGCTGGTTTTCTGAATGGTTAACAGGTATTAATTTGGGAAAGGTTTGAGGGAGCCGCGTCCGCAGAGTGCGAGGTTTCCCGCCACATCTCCCTAACTTCTACATTGCTATAAACTTGACATTGGCTAATCTGTGCAAAGCCATAAAAAGAGAGAACTAATAATAATAATCTCTATGATCGATAAGCTATGATAGCATAGTCGACGACCTCCGTGGCGCAGCGCGCGCGCTGTCGCATTATAAAGTTGGAGGTCCTGGGTTCGATTCCTGGCTCGAGTCTGGGCTGGTGGGAGGCTTCGGCCGTGGCTAGTTACCACCCTACCGACAAAGACGTGTCGCCAAGCGTTCCGGCACGATGTCGCGTAGAAACCGGTTACGAGTATGGGTTAACCATACCCCTAACAAGTTCGCCCGCTACCATCATAGACCGTATCATCACTTACCATCAGGTGAGATAGCCGTCAAGGGCTTACTTGTAATGTATAAAAAAAAATTATAACCTCGTATTCCGCCTCTTAACTCTCTATCTTGTAACTAACTACTAGTAACAACTAGTTGGCATTTTTGCTAGATACGGCTCTAATCGTCATAACATGGAGTATTACAAGATTAAACTAACTTATATTAATTCATTTTATAACCGCGGGGTAAAGAACATAATAATATATGTAACTATGTGAATTGGAAGCTGTGATTGCCTAGTGGTTAGGGCGTCAGCCTCTTAATCAAAGAAACTCTCGGCGGTTCGAATCCGGGCACGCACCCCAAATTTTTCGGAGTTAGGTGCGTTTTTAAGGAATTAATATATCACTTGCTTCAACGATGAAGGAAAACATCGTGAGGAAACCTGCATGTTCTCGAAGGCGTGTGAAGTCTGCCAATCCGCACATGGCCAGTGTGGTGGACTATGGCCAAACCCTTCTCATATTGAGAGGAGACCCATGCTCTGTAGTGAGCCGGTAATGGGTTGATCATGATGAACACTTTGTGAATTTCCAAAATAAAATTCGTATCTTTTAGATGGTCTTTTATTACGTAGAGTATACAAACAGGCGTTGTTTAAAAAATATATAAATTTTCGAGCTTCTCACAAAGAAATCACGTCTGCCTCAATATTATAGGTACAAAGGCGGCAAGCACAGCATCGCTCTCCTTATTTTATTTCCCTGCAAAGCCTAATAAAAGCGTTATCGTATCGCCGCACAATAGCAAACTGTCGTCAGCTTCCATCAAAACGCAATACGTTCGCGAAAGTAGAATAAAATATTATTCCTACATTTTGAAGGAGCACCCACGTACCTACGCGTGAAAGGTGCGCGAAATTATTTTACTTTTTACGTCTCAGACCAAAACAGAGTGTCACGCTTTCAGATCTTACTTTTTTATTTAATTTATTTTTCAAGCTTTAATAGAAACACATTTTTGGAACGAAGTTCCTTATCGCGCATTGTGAAAGGGGGCTAGACGGAAAAAATTCTTACGAAAAGTTGTCACGACACTTTTTGTTATTGTAAGCTGTGCGGCGTCGCATGTTTCTCTGTCTGTCTCTCTCTCTCTCTTATAGAAAGCAAGCCAGATATTTTCATTTCTATTTCGCATTGAACAGTGTGGTGTAGCGACGTTTATTTTTGTTGAGTGTATATAGGTTTTTTGTAAATAATAAATAATAAAAAATAATATGAATCTTGACAGTGTTTCTGCACAAGTTCCGGATATTGCTGATGGAGTACAAAATTGAGCCTACTGATTAAGTTTATATAACATTATATTTGTTAATAATAAAAAAAAAATATTATTATAACTTAAATAAAATAAAATTTTATTACAATTCCTTCACTAATTAATCGGGTGTCCCTTGACACCTCTCAAGTTTTTTTATTATAATTTTAGCCAACACGCATGAAAGGTGCTCAAAATTATTTTACTTTTTACGTCTCAGACCAAAAAAGATTGTCACGCTTTCAGATCTTACTTTTTTATTAAATTTATTTTTCAAGCTTTAAAAGAAACATTTTTATTATAATTTTAGCCAACCACTAGTAGGTACCTACGCATGAAAGGTGCGCGAAATTATTTTACTTTTTACGTCTCAGACCAAAAAAGAGTGCCACGCTTTCAGATCTTACTTTTTTATTTAATTTATTTTTCAAGCTTTAATAGAAACCAATTTTTATTATAATTTTAGCCAACCACTAGTAGGTACCTACGCATGAAAGGTGCTGAAAATTATTTTACTTTTTACATCTCAGACCAAATAACAATATCACACTTTGAGAGCTTACTTTTTATTTAAATTTATTGGTTAAGCTATAATAGACAACACAATTTTTTTATAATTTTAGCCAGCCTATGAGAAAACACATTTTTATTAAAACTTTAAGCCAGCCTCTGAGAAACTTTTGAGTTCACGGGGAGGACGGCGAGTTCGCTTCAATAATTTGTTTTATATCTAATAAATCAACTATTTAAAAGTAAAAAAATAAAAATTGTTTGATAAGAAATGTATTTTTTGTGCAAAAATATTTGTGAGATTCTTTATTCATAATAAGTGCTGAACGATTGGTTGAAATATTTTGAATGATTCTTTTCATAATATCTGGTGATATTGGCAACCATTATCTACTTGTAGGTATAGTCAACAAGACAAGTTGCAATCTGTATTCTGTTGTATAAAATAAAATATTCTCTTTGCTAAAGTCTACGCGGTTTCTTCGTAACACGTCTACAAGCCTCGTAGCACACAGATTCTACGATTTGTATTCTAAAGAGCAACTACAAGACCATGGAAGCGAGGCCCGTGCAAATTTACATCCAACGAATAATTGAATACCTTCCTATGACAAAAATATCTGAGTTTTACGCTATATAGATTGATGTATATAAATATATAGGTATGAATATATAGGTGATGAATTATAATAAAGGAAACTAGGTACCTTTATTATAATTCATCATAATCCTCCCATTGTTGGCTCACTACAGAGCATGGTTCTCCTCTCAATATGAGAAGGGTTTGGCATAGTCCACCAACTGGCTAACTGCATTGGCAGACTTTACATGCCTTTGAGAACCTTATGGAGAACTCTCAGGTTTTCTTCAAGGTGTTTTCCTTCACCGTTGAAGCAAGTAAAATTTTTATTGCTTAAAACTCCGAAAAGTTACAGGTCGAAACCTGTTACCTCTGATTAGGAGGCGGTCGCTCTAACCACTAGGCTATCGCAGTTTCATACTATCACCTGTAAATTAAAGTTACTAGTTTCTACAATTCAATTCGCCAGCCCTGTATATGTTACGCGGAAGAAATAGAGAGAAAGCAAAATAAGTTCGTATATGTATCAAATATTTGTACTGAAATCTTATATAGGGAACTAGAATCATGTCGCAACAACGTGTCACTCACACAAATTACCATACACAACAAACCACAGACACACACACAGAAACGCTGCCTTAAAAATAAAAGACGAAAACACCCGTGTACGTAGACGGAAGCTTTTGAATACCGTTGTAGCTTCGTAGTTCTGGTTTTATTTAACTTCCAACTCTATTTAGTGGAGTATAAAGTGTAAATTCAAACGCGTCTGTCGTTCAACGTGGAAACGGTGTGGAATCGTGTAAACTATGTAAATGCAGTGAGTGAGTTTGCTTGTAACGCAAGTGCCGCTGTAACGCGATATTCCCACAGTGTAATGAATACATTATAGATAGGTAGATGGATAGATAGATAGATAAAAAAGGATAAATAATTGGTAATGATGTTCAATATAATATTGAAGTTAGAGACATGAAATTGGCAATTAAATTGTTAATTATAAATAATAAAGATCTGTACAATCAATATTACGAAATCCTACCCCAAGAGGGGTAAAATGGGGGTTGGAAGTTTTCATTAAGATTCTATGTTTAGTTTATTTGTATTTTAAAAACTTATTCCACGCGGACGAAGTCGCGGACGCCAGCTAGTATAATATATAATAAACATTAGAAGTTAACATAAACTTGTGTTGCACGCTACTAGATTACACAAAATTAAAAATTAATTTATGTATGTCTCTCAATTAGTTAAAAGTTTATAAAAAAACGTGAGCTTCTAGAATAGTCCTATAAATGTTGTAGTAATAAGATAAAGCTCTTAAATAATTTTAAGTGGCATGTGAGATGGTGATAACAAATAGAAAAGTTACCCGGTTGAGTTTGTTGTGGGCTTCTTCTTAGACCAGGGCACAATTGGCACCCTCATAGCGTTAGTTTTAAGTTTAAATTCAAAATTCAAATTGATTGATTGAACGTTCGAATCCCCAATTATACTAATTGTGCATCAAAATGGTTAATAACGTTTTGTTTTCCAATTTTAACATGGTTGTGGTTTAGAAGCTTTTTTTTAATATTTACCGCGGGCATACGAGTAGACCTGAACTGACCAGACTGTAGAACCTGGTCTTAAGTGATTAAGTTCGCTGGGCAATGTGTCTTTGCAAGCAGGGCGGTAACTTGATGGGACTGAAGCCTGCCACCAGACTAGACTTGAGCCGGGAATCGAATTCAGGTCCTCCCCCTTTCTAATGAGACTAAACGTTCGATTAGATTAACTACAATTCCCCTAACGGATCAGCTCGCTACCATCTTACACTCCATTAGATTGATACTGCCAAATCTTAACTCTCGGCTGATACTACAAAAATCTTGATCGAAAAATTAGTTTAGTTACTCGTAACTTTTTCGCTGAACCGGAAATCCAAACCTTAATATAACACTAAAAGTATGTTGTTCATCATCATCATCATGACCAACCCATTACCAACTCACTACAGAGCACGGGTCTCCTCTCAATATGAGAATGGTTTCGCCATAGTCCACCACGCTGGCCATGTGCGGATTGGCAGACTTCACACGCCTTTAGAACATTATGCAGAACTCTCAGATGTTTTCCTCACGATGTTTTCCTTCACCGTTCAAGCGAGTGATATTTTAATTGCTTAAAAACGCACATAACTTTGAAAAGTTAGAGGTGCGTGCCCGGGTTCGAACCCCCAACCTCTGATCAGGAGGCGGATTCAATAAACCACTAGGCTATCACAGCTTTTATAAGTGTGTTGTTAGTTATGCTAAAATGATGAATAAATTAAATCCTAAACCATTCTACTATGATAATTAAATTCACACTCATACTGTCTGGAGACACCTAAGCAAATACTGATGCAAATAAGGGTTCCATACCTCACACTTTCACGTAATTATTCTTTTCAATTAACAATGTTCTTGGCTTCAATTGCTTGCTTCACGAGTCTGGGGTTTAGGCCTGTTTGCTAGGTTTGTTTTTCATACGTGTACGCCTAAGGAATTATAGCATTTGATTTTTTAATGTAGATCGTAGATCACAAATATCATCATCATCATGATTAACCCATTGCCGGCTTACTACAGAGCACGGGTCTCTTTTCACCAGAGTTTAGGCTTTAGGCGTATTTGCAAAGTTTGTTTTACATACATACATCTATGGAATTATAGCACTTGATTTTTTTAATGTAGTAACCGAATCGTAGATCACAAAAATCATAATCATGATCAAACCATTACCGACTCATTACAAAGCACGGGTCTCCTTTTACTATAAGAAGGGATCTGGGCATAGTCCACCACGCTGGCCATGTTCGGTTTTTATTTTTTTTATCCACTATAAGTTAGCCTTTGACGGCAATCTCGCCTGATGGTAAGTAATAATGCATTCTAAGATGGTAGCGGGCTAACCTGTTAGGGGTATGGTAAACCCACACTTCTAATTGGTTTCTACGCGACATCGTGCCGGAACGCTTAATTGCTTGGCGACACGTCTTTGTCGATTGGCAGACTTGGCAAGCAAGCAAGCTTCGTGTCAATTTGCTCCCAACCAAGAATTAAATACCTGTCTATGACAAACATATCTGAATTTTACAATATATAGTTTGGCCCTAGTTTCTTTTATTATAATTCATCATGATCCACCCATTGTTGGCTCACTATAGAGCACAGGTGTCCTCCCAATATGAGAAGGGTTTGGCCATAGTCCACCACGCTGGCTAATTGAGGAGTGGCAGACTTCACACGCCTTTCAGAACACCATTTAAAAACTCTCAGGCGTGCAGGTATCCTAACGATGCTTTCCATCACCGTTGAAGCAAGTGATATTTTACTTGCATAAAAACGCACATAACTCCGAAAAGTTGATGTGAGTGCGAGCAAAGTTCGAACCCCCGACTTCTGCTTAGGTGGCGGACGTCCTAACCACTAGGCTATCAACATATAGTGAAATATAAATAAGTAGTACGAACATTTTTAATAGAAAGAAATTAAAAACATTCCTTTCCTATGTGAATCTTATAGAAACATATTTACACAGTTAGGAAACGGAAACAAAATGTTTGTCAACAAGTACTTCATTTATTTGACAGCAATAAGTAGGTAAGAGGTGAAAAAAAGACGAATTAAGGGCGTTGTTTGACTAACTTTTAAAGTAAGCCAAACGACGAAAAACCGCCACGCTGTATGAGACAGAAGAAACGATTCTTGGTCTCAATATTCTTACATAACACGTATACGCTTCCCACTCACATTTTTGACGACCTCCGTGGCGCAGAGCGTGGACTGTCGCGTTATTAAGATGGAGCTTCTGGGTTCGATTCCCGTCTCGAGTCTGGTCTGGTAGGGGGCCTCGGCCGTGGCTAGTAACCACCCTACCGACAAAGACGTATCGCCAAGCGATTTAGCCGGCACAATGTTGCGTGGAAACCATTAGGAGTATGGGTTTACCATACCCCTAAAAGGTTAGCCGCTACCATCTTTGCATCATCACTTACTAACTACACAACACAAGAGCTAACTTGTTGTGGATTAAAAAAAAACATTCCCCACAATTTCTTATCGACTTAAAATACTATGCCGTGCTGCTGAGTGTATGAAAAAAAAAACATTCAAATTCAAAATTCAAATTCAAATAATCTTTATTTGAATAGTCCTTTAAAAGGCGCTTTTGACGCGTCAATAATTTACATAGTAGTGATTTGATGGTGATAACTACATTCGTAAACTTAAAACTAAAGCTACGAGGGTTCCAAACGCGCCCCGGTCTAAGAAGAAGCCCAAAACAATCTTAGCCAGATAAATTTTCTTTTTGTTATCACCATCTCGCATGCCATTTAAAATTATATTAAGAGCTATCTTATTAGAGCAATATTTCGCACCCATGCTTGTTTATCATTTACGTAATTCTTTACACTATAGTAGGACTTTTCTACAAGCTTTACGTTTTATTTTTATTCCAAAATATTCCAAATTTAAATTAATTTCTATTCTATTATCTCCGGGCGGAGTGCGTTCACAATTCGTATTCAGCGTCACGAGTAGATCTCAATAGTGGCGCGAGTGATGTCCGCGCTTTCATCCCGGCGATGGAACAATGGCTTTCAGTTTGCTCGCCGTGTGCCCATTGTCACGGGATTCACCAGGACTCAATGCAAATGTACTCTTTTAGGGTACTGCATGTGCTCTCCCAAAACGCATGGTTTTTTTTTTATACACTACAAGTTAGCCCTTGACGGCTATCACACCTGGTGGTAAGTGATGATGCAGTCGAGGATGGTATCGGGCTAACCTGTTAGGGGTACGGTAAAACCACACTCCTAATTGGTTTCTACGCGACATCTTGCCGGAACGCTAAATCGCTTTGTCATGTTTTTTTTCATCATCATCATGATCAACCCATTACCGGCTTACTACAGAGCACGGGTCTCCTCTCAATATGAGAAGGATTTGGCCATAGTCCACCACGCCGGCCATGTGCGGATTGGCAGACTTCACACGACTTTGAGAACATTATGAAGAACTCTCAGGCGTGCAGGTTTCCTCACGATGAAGCAAGTGATTTTTTATTTTTTTTTAAAACGCACGTAACTCCGAAAAGTTAGTGGTGAGTGCCCGGATTCGAACCGCCGACCTCTGATTAGGAGGCTGACACCCAAACCGGTAGGCTATCCACCGCTTCACCGGTTTTTTTTAAACTTCATAAAAGTTAATCCTTGTACACTTATAAAAATATTATACAAGTTACACGTGTACTTTGACGACCTCAGAGCGACGTGCCCTGTCGCATTGTAAAGTTGAAAGTCTTGGGTTCGATTCTCAGCTAGAGTTAGACTTTGGCTGTGGCACCCGACAAAGATAGTTTTGACGACAACCCCGTGGTTGAATATGTTGACGATCTCCGTGGCATGCGCTGTCGCATTATAAAGTTGGAAGTCCTGGGTTCGATTCCCGGCTCGAGTCAGGCTTTGACTGTGGCTAGTTACCACCCAACAAAGACGTGTCGCCAAGCGATTTATCGTTTCGGCACGATCTCGGGTAGAAACAAATTAAGAGTACAGCACACCCATAACATACCAATTATGTCTTCTAACTGCTAAAAACCAAGAATGGTTATGAAATTAATTACGCCAACTTAAATATATTACCGTATAGAAGTAAGTCGTATTTACTGTTTGACTAGCTACATTTAAAACTCTTTTAAATCTTAGGTCAATTTTGTCAGTCACATACATTTGAATTGCGTCCGTATTTTATTTATCACTCAATAATGTAGTTATCACCATCAAATCACTTCTACGTAAATTATTGACGCGTCAAAAGTGCCTTTTAAAGAACTATTTTATTGACTTGATTGACTAGGTAAGCATAAGTGCGTTTTATATATCTCTCCTTTAGTCTAATAAGCGAGGTCTTTACCTAATGTCGTTAAGACAAGCGAGAAAGTAAATAAGTAAATCTTATTTTATTGAAGACAGAAATTAGTGTTTCCATTACGTTTAAAGTGTAACTAGACTATATCTATACCGGTTATACTTCACATGTACCGGCTCTGTCGCTCCGGGACAAACAATAGTTCTCGGTCCACTCAACGCCGCTTTTGTCCCGGGATACGCCGGGACTCGATGTCGATGTGGTCTTTTAATATAGCCATCCCTTATTGTTAAAAAAGAAACTATATGTACATACGTTATCAGATGTAGTAAGTAGTTGTAGGTAAGTTTTTGAGTGTATCAAATCGTAGCTAGATCAAGTTAGTCCTTGACAGCATCTCACCTGATGGTAAGTGATGATGCAGTCTAAGATGGTAGCTGGCTAACCTGTATGGTAAACCCATACCCCTAATTGGTTTTACGCAACATTGTGCCGGAACGCTAAATCGCTTGGCGACACGTCTTTGTCGGTAGGGTGGTAACTACCCACGACCGCAGCCTCCAACCAGACCAGACTCGAGCCGGGAATCGAGCCCAGGACCTCCAATTTTGTAATATAACTCGACAAATATGTTTAGCTAGGGATAGCTATTAAACATTACAACTGTCTACGCACATCGTAAACAACTCACAACCACACGTCAAATATACTAATAATTACACATTGCAAACAACACAAAATAACTGAAAATATGAAATCAAAATGTATCCACTTCAGGATAAGAATCGTCATTGAACATTTATGTACTTCATCTATATGTCGCCGCGGATATACCAAGGCGTGAAATTTACATCTAGACATTAACAAACTAGCTCATAAGTCTTGATAGTTTTATTGTAATATTGTTATCCAAAACTGCTTCTTTATTATAACCTTACTTTCTCAACCTTTTGTTATAAACTTGGGTAACAATTAATGATTTAAGATTGAAGTGTTGTTGCAATGAGTTAGACTTAAATAGTTTTAATTCCTACTAATACTGGCTGGCTACAGAAAGTGTTTATGAATTGTGAGGGGATGAAATTTTGACGCAAAACAAGAGATTAAGTGGGCGTTTCGTGGAATATGATTTGCTGAGAGGTTTTGAATCGTTTAATATTTTGAAATGAATAACTGCATTGTAATTTGAATTGTTGAGCGTGACGGAGCTCAGGCACCTTTTGAATCGAGCGCTTGAGCGGCGAGGTCTTTTATTTCTATTCGATTATTTGTTGAATTATTCGTTACGAGATCAATTGAAATATAAATCAAATATTAATTACTTTGTCTCTTTATTTGCAGTCGAATTAAATTACCCTGTTAGATTTAGAATTCATCGTAAAAATGAGGTTAATAGGTCATTCATAATAAAATTAGATTAAGGTTAATAAATTGTTTCATTTTTTTCTACATTTAATTTGGTGATTAAAAATCAATAAAGACAACATGGCCGATGGCACTCAAGGAGTCAACGGTCATGATCTTTTTGAAAATTCCGGCACTAATCACTACTATATATATAAAAGCGAAAGGTCACTTACATACTTACATACTGATTAAACACGAGATCTCAAAAACTATTGTACGTATAAAGCTATAATTTAGCAAGTAGGTAGTTGATAGTTAAGAGATGTCAGCTAAGAAAGGATATTTGGAAATTTCACCCCGATGAGAATAAAAGGGGGGTTGGAAGTTTGTATGAATTTTCTTTGTTTTTAGAGTTAGAGACACAAAAATTTGCATTAAGATTAATAATAATAAATAAAAAATAAGAAGAAGAAGAAGAAGACGAAGAAGACGAAGAAGAAGAAGCAGAAGAAGAAGAAGAAGAAGAAGAAGAAGAAAAAGAAGAAGAACAAGAAGAAGGAGAAGAAGAAGAAGAAGCAAATCTACGCATACGAAGTCGCGGGCAAGAGCTAGTATTATTATATACGAATAAAACATAAAAACTACCTAGCTGATTCAAAATCAAACATGCACTGATTTCTATAATATTAAATAATTTTATTTCATAATCATAAATACATATCTAATAACAATCAATGCATAAACACTTATATTATTAGGATCAGTACTCGCTGTCTTTGCTAGATTATGTCAATCTGTGTTAAGGACAGCCAGAATATAACAACTTATAACAGAAATTAAATGAATATTTTTTGGCTGAGTTGGACGGTTGACTCATTTGTGTCGACCGTCTAACTCAGTTAGGAAATGTTCTTTTCATGCCTAATTTGCTTACTCAGTTCCTCTAGTTTGAAGCTGATAAGTTACAGATTAGCACCGAGGACAAACCTCTTTGGTTTTTTCGGTGCCGTTATCGTATAATTAATTATATTCCTTTTATATTAATAATAACCCCGGCTAAGTTTGTTGTGAGCTTCTTCTTAGACCGGGGCGCGTTTGGAACCCTTATAGCTTTAGTTTTAAATTCACGAATGTAGTTATCACTATCAAATCACTATTATGTAAATTATTGACGCGTCAAAAGTGCCTTTATAAGTACTATTTGAATAAAGATTATTTTCAATTTGAAAAATTTAAATAAATAAATAATAAATAAATATTTCTATATAACTTCGTCTTGTTAAATTTGAACGAAAGCATAACTCAAACATATGATTTATAAATCCATTGCAGTCGCTGATACAAATACAAAAGGTTTAAGACAAATAACTTTATAGGTGGTTTTTTAGGTTCGGTGTTTAGGAAAAATAAGCGCACTAAATTGCGAGCAACCATCACTTGCCTTACAATAAAGTAGCTATAGAAACCATGCGTCATGAAATATGTCAATAAAATTTTAATGTACCGTAAGGCACTTTGCTGAAGTCTACTCAAATCCAACCGCAAACAAAAGGGGATCGGGACTGCCATCAAATCTCATCTCCAAATAACTGAGCAAACCTTAATCCGTCCATTGTCTTCGCTAATATCGCTCGAGTCGGCGACAGACGTCTCGGATATTAATGTAAGGCTGCTCTCAAGGTAATTCTACCCCGCGACCATAGAATGGGTATGATAAATGTGATTTAGGTTTGTGAGTCATTACCTTCAAGTAACTACTAAGAGTAGTTAGGTAGTGAGTTGAACAGAGATTTACAGATTGAACTTTATCTATTAGACGACCTCCGTGGCGCATTATAACGTTGGAGGTCCTGGGTTCGATTCCTGGCTCGAGTCTGGTCTGGTGGGAGGCTTCGGCCGTGGCTAGTTACCACCCTACCGGCAAAGACGTGTCGCCAAGCGATTTAGCGTTCCGGCACGATGTCGCGTAGGAACCAATAAATAGTATGGGCTGGCCATAACAGGTTCACCTGCTACCATCCTAGACTGCATCATCACTTACCATCCGGTGAGATGCCGTCAAGGGCTAACTTTGTAGCATATGAAAAATACTCCAAATACACTACGAAATACCTATTCATAACATACTACGATTTGCAGGGGAAAGTGAAATTACTCGTAACGCCAAATATCAAACAATAGATCGGAGCAGCGAAACGCACTGACGGGGTTTAAATTATTCCTTTAACGCATCCCAACCCCCGATCATCATCATGAAAAACCCATTACCGGCTCACTACAGAGCACGGGTCTCCTCTCAATATGAGAAGGGTTTGGCCATAGTCCACCACGGCCATGTACGAATTGGTAGACTTCACACGCCTTTGAGAACATGAAGAACTGAATATCTGACGTCATTTGGACGTGGGTCTCATCCACGGCCACGGGGGCGCTCGGACTGAAATCCAGGTCCAACAAACCCAACAAGTCCCAACGTCAGCCTAAGTTGAGGTCCGTGTCTCACCGAAGACGCTCTTAGGGGGACTTTCCCCAGATATCGTCGAGCCCAAGTGCTCTTCTCTCAGGCTGAGCTTCATGATCGCCTAAAACCCCCGGTGACGCAGTAATAACTAATATGGTTATCTGCAATCGTCCATTCGAAACAAAAAATTAACGCATCCCCTTTTTACATTGATCGTTTTCAAATCGTTCCCACAAATACCAAGTGACCGATACACGATTTCGGTTCCTTGGAAAACATTCAATCAATTGTCCGGTTAAATAATAAACAGCATTTTAAACCGGTCACTTACCATAACTATTTATAAATAGGTACGTGAACATCATCAAGATCAACCCATTACCGGCTCACTACAGAGCACGGGTCTCCTCTCAATATGAGAAGGGTTTGGCCGTAGTCCACCACGCTGGCCATGTGCGGAATGGCAGACTTCACACGCCTTTGAGAACATTATGGAGAACTCTCCGGCGTGCAGGTTTCCTCACGATGTTTTCCTTCACCGTTGAAGCAATTGATAGTTTAATTTTTGTAAAACGCACATAACTCCGAAAAGTTAGAGGTTTCCCGGATTCGAACCGCCGACCTCTGATTAGGAGCCTGACGCCCTAACTACTAGGCTATCGCCGCTTCACACGGTACGTGAAGACTACTCCAAAACTATTACATTGCGTGCGGGAATCAAACTGAAGTATCCATGACACTCGTCACCCTCTCCGCACTCTAGATCATAATATCGACATCAAACGACCGCGACGCCGCGAAGATGGCGTGATATTCTAGGATCATTATGCAACACGGCTGTTCTACACTCAAACGTGTTAGAGTACAACATTATATAGGGTGTAAAGATATAAAAAAAGATCGTTTATTGTTAAAAGAAAACATATATATTTGACTGGTATTTGTTAAAAACATAAGAACTGTTGATAATACTGAATTTATTTAATATAGCTTACTAAAAGATAATATTAAATACAATAGATTAGTATTAATTTAAGGCATTTGTTAATTAAGTATGGCAATTCTTTTTTGTGTTGGCCGGCCACTCACGGAAAAACAGGTTTTGGTTTGTGGTCTTTTTTTTGAGAATGTGATCTTTGCTTTTTAAGTTTCCAATTACTTAAATAGTATTGTGATAATTAGTAAATACAGTTTTATTTACATGGACCTTCAATACGGCTATCCGGAATACTATTATTAGCTAAAGTTGAGTAGCAAAAGAATGTAGGTAAGGATATTTTTTACAAACGTGAGTAAATTTTGAAAAGAAACAAACGATATTTCCTTTTTTTATTCCACATTAAGTACTTAATTTAAGTCGAGGGTAGCTGGAAAAGATGTCTTATGGAGATAAGCTTTCCTTTGTATACGTGTAATCGCTGCGATTCTAAGAAGCTATATATTTATACATTATGATGTATTTATTAATAAAGACGATATATATTTTAAAATGTTATTAATCTGTATACGTATAAAAGACTATAAAACTTGACTAGAATAAAATTATTATTCTATTAAGTGAGTTGTCATCATGTCGTGCCGCCACGCTTTGCATCCCGCCAAAACGGTGGCCAGTGATTGGTCCACGCAAAATAGAAATAACAATGGACGCCACGAGGAAATTGCAATAAATTTAGTGATATTTTTGTAAGAAAGGTTTCAATTTAAGTGGCGTATTTATATAAGTTTTTACAGTGTTTGTTTTTAAAATTCCCTTTTTTTAATTTCTTTAAAAAGGGCGTGAGCCGCGCCGTGCTTGACGGCAAATTAATAATTATTTTCATATAATATATCACACTAATATTAGAAATGTGAATGGAAGTTTGTACGCTTTCACGCGACTACTCAACCGATCATAATGAAACTTTGTACACATATTCTTGGAGGCGTTAGAAGTATAGTTCTTGTAATTCACGAAGGCGAGTGGGATTTACTTGTGGTAAAGATGTATCTTTATATGTGTAACAGTGTGCGTGAGATCGAAAGCGGGTATGGTTAGCATAAAAAAGTAAAAAAAAAACTATAATTTATTATACAATATTTTTTGTTGCAAATAAGAAAAATAATAAAATCACAAAATTTCTAGGTTAATTTAGTTCGATTATGAATCATCTTCGTTTAAACTATCACTGTTACTATCAAACTCATCAGTACCACTGTCACTTGATTCACCACATTCACATTAGCGATAATTGCTCGTCCCTACAAATAATAAAACATACGATTAAATATCCAAAACAGAAAATTGTTGCATTTCAAAAAACCTTTTCGATTCAACATAAAAAAAAATGCCTTACCTCGCTATGAACAACTTTGCGTTTTGACATGCTGACAGTACTTCGTAGCAATAAGCGTCGTCGTGGAAACATTACGATATAGACACGCACACTACAGCAATGTGTATATACACGTTCAACCACTAGTAAAGCTCACTCGCCTTCGTGAATTGCAAGAAGTTATAACATTAATTAAATGAAAATATAGTTTATTGCACACCATACGAAAGAAGAAACACAAACACAAAAAATAAAATAAGTGCAATAGGCGGCCTTAGAGTGATTTCTACCAGGCAACCTAGCACAACCTAAGATAAAATATAAAGAAAGAAAAGGTACGTTTTACTTTAAAAAATATTTATAAGCGGTTTGTTAAAAAATACTTACCATATTGAATCTGTACGCGTTGTGTGCGTACACCGAAACTATTGCTGGGTTTGATGATGGATTAGCGCAATATTGTCGGAGAATAAAACACCAGGGCAATGACTCTTCAAGTTTTCTATATTCAGGGTACCGCTACTTGATGCTTAGCTTCTATCCGCTATTTTCTCTAGGTTTCGCACTCTTCATTACTGTGCCGAGTTGTTTCGAGAACTGGTTGCCCCGAACAACGAGACGCCGCTATTTATTTCGATGCCGTCTCTATTGCCCACCGACTCGACCAATCAGAGGCCGAGATACAAAATCGGTGGGCGTGGCTTGCAAAGGCTGTCTTCATGGCTCGGGGCTAGTCCATAGAGAGAGCCGCGCATGGGTCTCTCTCGCACAATCTATACGCTATCCTTGTCTATTACAATTAGCAATATTAGAACTATTTAGTAAAACTGTAAAACAATCACACAAATAATCAAACTATTCCTATTTACTATAAACTATTGCCATAAAGGGCCTACTATTGTTATAAAAACCTATTAAACTATTGCTATAAAAGCCTATTAAAAAACTATACTATTATACACAAAGGAACAAACTATACTATTTTGCACCGCAAGTGCGCGACCTGCAGTCGGTCCCGCAACTTACGTATTACGTTCCTATGCTATTTACAAACTATTTGTTCAATGCGCCGAGGTGCGCCGTTCGCTGTCCCGCACATCTCTCCCGCCGTGCGAGAAAGTCGCATCCTATTCCGGTGCGGGCGCGTCGTCTATTGGCAGGATCACCAGCTTCCTCACCGGCCGTCGAAGTACTCCTCCTTTGGTCCGTATGTCCACGGCACGCACCACGTTGTCCGGTCCCGGGTAGGTAGCGACGACTCGGCCTCGTATCCATACATTCCGCGGCAAAGTGGGGTCAACGACCTGTACGAGGTCGTTAACCCGCACCACGTGACCTCTTCCGTGCGGCTCCCGCCGGTTTTGAAGCTCCGGTAGGTATTCTTTTACCCAGCGCGCCCAGAATAAGTCAGCCAATCGTTGTGCGGCTCGCCAGCTGGATCTTGAGACTTCATCGCGCTCGTCGAATGTCCCCGGTTGTGGAACTCTCCTTGCCCCGCCCAACAGGAAATGATTAGGCGTGAGAGCTTCCATATCATCTGCGCTGACTGAAACGTGGGTTAGTGGCCTACTATTAACTGTGTACTCTACCTCCGCGAGTAGAGTTGCGAGGACCTCCTCCGTAGGATGTCGCTCGTGGAGGGTTGCGGTGAGGGCCGTTTTCACGGAGCGCACCATACGCTCCCATGCTCCGCCCATGAAAGGTGCTCCCGGTGGGATGTACCGCCAGGAGATCGTCTTCTTTGCTGCTTCCTCCGCTGTTGCCGCGTCTATTGCCTGTCGGAGCTCCCTGTCGGCTGCCTTCAGGTTGGTGCCGTTATCCGACCAAATCTCTGTCGGGCAGCCCCGCCGCGCTATCATCCTCCTCAGGCACATCACCGCAGAGTCGGCGCTGAGCGACCCAGCTATTTCCAGGTGCACAGCCCTCATGGTGAGGCATGTGAAGATCGCTACATACCTCTTCTGTCTCGTGCGGCCGACGGTGACTGATAGAGGCCCAAAATAATCAACCCCCGTGTAGGTGAAGGGTTGCTTGTGATGGGCTAGACGGCATGCTGGTAGGTCTCCGGTCCTGGGGTATGGTGGCTTCTGGGTCTTCATCCTGCAGAACAGGCATCTCTTCACTATGACCCTTGTCACCGGTCGCACACGCAACACCCAGTACTGCTGTCGGCATTCATTTACTGTGGCTTCGACGCCGGCGTGATGCAGCTGACGATGTACGGCTTCTATCCAGAGCTTCACTATTCTGTGATCCCCGTCGAGTACTATAGGGCTCTTGAAGCTCTCTGCTATGTCGGTCGTCTCTCGGATCCGACTTCTAAGTCTAATAACACTATTTACAAATTCTACACTAAGTTGATACAGGCGGCTCTCCTTACTGAGCGCCTTATCGCTCCTTAGCGCGTCTATTTCACTGGCGAATGAGTCTTCCTGCGAGGCGCGCATCAGAAGCTCTTCTGCCCTTCTCAGTTGTTCCGCAGAGACTGGAATAAACTTTCTATTTGTCGATGCTATAGCCTTCTTCTGTGTCTGTTTCAGTGCGGCCTTTTTTGTTTTATTCCAGGCGGGATCCTTCTCTGCGTTTTTCTGTGTTCGTCTATAATTTACTGTTTTAGTCTCGGCTCTACACAGATCGATGAATTGTAGAACCCGAGCCGAAGTGTAGCGGAGTCTATCCCAGCTCGAGAAGCGCGCCACGTCTGGTAGGGCTTCTACGAGCTTCGGTTCGTTCCTGTTGCTCACGTGGTGCACCTTCTCTTCACCAGAAGGCGCCGCTCTGGCTCGCTTGGCCAGTGCTCTTCCGCCTCGTGCAGGAAGTCGGGTCCCCGGTACCAGCGGTGGTTCCTGTCGAATCCCGCTGGGACGTCCCGTGTTGCGTCGTCCGCGACGTTAAACTTCGTAGGTATCCAACGCCACTCGTTTACGTTCGACGACTCCTCTATCGCGGCCAAGCGATGCGCTACGTACGGCTTGTATGAGCGCGGCCCAGTACGTATCCACGTGAGTACTGTTTTGCTGTCTGTCCAGAAAACCTTGCAGTCCGGTTTTCGTTCGTGCTCCGCTATTACTGTTTCAGCGAGTCTGGTTCCCATGACCGCTGCCTGTAGCTCCAACCTCGGAATCGATGTTAACTTCAACGGAGCCACCTTCGCCTTCGCCATGATGAGGGATAGGCTCACCTCTCCATCAGGCGCTACCGCTCTCCAGAAGAGGACCGCTGAGTAGGCTGCTTCGCTTGCGTCGGTGAATACATGCAGCTGCAAAGTAGTGGCGTCACTATAATGTAGGTATCGCCTAGGAATCGCTACATTGCTGAGGTTCTTCAGATGGGTCATCCAATCCTGCCACTGTTCGGCCAGGTCGTCGTCTATCTTGGCATCCCATGCTGTACCTCGTCGCCATACCTCTTGTAGCAGCTGTTTCGCCTTACTAGTTACCGGCGATGCGAATCCGAGTGGGTCGAAAAGCGACATAACTATTCTCAGGGCTTCTCTCTTCGTAGGTATTTCTATGTTCGCGATAGTAGGTCCGATGCGTGTTAAGTCGAGGTTGAACGTAAGTTCGTCTGTGTTCATTTTCCAAATAACACCTAAAACTCTTTCTGTTTTTTCCTCCGTTCTATAGAGTTCTAGGTTTTCTGTCTGTGTGTCCTCCCCTAGCGCCTCCAGCAGACCAGGTGAGTTTGGCTTCCACTGTTTCAACTCGAAGTGGGCCTTTGAGTGCACTTCCCGCACGCTCTTCGCTATTCTCACTGCTTCGTCTAGACTTTTAAAGCTATCTAAGTAGTCGTCGACGTAGTGTTTCTGTACTATTGCGGCCGCCGCTTCGGGGTGAGTTTTTTCATGCTGTTTAGCGTTCAAGTTTTTCACATATATCGCTATTGATGGAGAGCTCGACGCGCCGAAGATGAGTGACGTCATTCTATATTCTTCGGGCGGTTGGTCATCTCGCCGTTCCCCGCGCCACAGGTAACGAAGCGCGTCCCTGTCTTCTGTGCGTAGCTTGACCTGCATAAACATTTCCTTAATGTCGGCTGTGACCGCTATTTGGTGTTGCCGGAACCGCATCACGACGCCAGGTAGCGACTGCAGCAGGTCAGGACCCTTCAGCAGCATGTCGTTCAGAGCTACCCCTCTCGTCTTCGCAGCGGCATCATGCACAACCCTGAGCTTGTCCGGCTTCATCGGGTTGATCACGGCAAAATGCGGCAGGTACCAGGTCTTGCCAGCTGTCTTCTGTTTGGGTGCGGGTTCAGCGTAACCCTTCGATACGAGAGCTTCCATTTGTTCTATATATTTCTGTTTCAGCTTCGGGTCGCGGTCGATCTTCTTCTCGACGTTGACGAGTCGTTTCAACGAATTACTATAGTTGTCGGGGAAGGTAACATCTTCTTGGCGCCATAGAAGACCTGTTTCGTATCTTCCGTTTTCTATCTGTTTGGTGGTTTTCTCCAACATGCGTAGTGCTCGTTCCTCGGGATCTGTTTTCGGTTTCTTGGGCTGTATGCAGAGCGCGTCCATCTCGAAGTACTGCTTCACCAGGTCTTCCAGGTCGTCCTCCTTTTCAGTGATGTGTGTCACGAAGTCGATGCTGCGTCTACCGGCGCGCGTCTGGCTTCCGTGCAACACCCATCCTAGCGGCGTGAGCGAGGCGACTGGCTGCGACCTTTCCCCCTTCTTCACCTTCGTTGTGAGCAAGAGGTGCCAATTATCTTGGCCTATGAGTACTTGCGGCTTGGCGTCTGCGTGTGTGAGGTACTTGCGAATGCCCGCCAGGTGCTTGCATCCGTCTACTGTTTCCCTCGAAACCCGTTGCGACGAGACTTGTAGGTTTTTCACTGTGCGCGCTTGAATCTGTTCCACTCGTCTATTAGGTCCCCTCAACTGTATGGTGACTCTCCGCGAAGCTGTTTCCGACGTCTTCATGTCGTTTATTGTTTCTATTTTTAGCGGATCGACGGGTCCTTTTGCTCCGATGTGCTCGGCTACACTATTATCTATTAAGGTCACTGTTGACCCGTCATCCATTAAGGCGAAGGTATTCACTTTTCCTTTCGGACCTTCCACCTGTACCGGAATAATTTTCAGGTAAGACTGCGTCTTCCCTGTCCACGCTGAATTAATCACCTCCGCACTTCCTTTGTCCTCCTTCTTGCCCGCTGCCTTGGTGTAGTGTAGCATCTTGTGGTGAAAATACTTGCACCCGTCGACGCCACACGCCTTAACTTTGCAGTTGTGGGTTTTGTTTCTGTAACGAAGACACCGGAAGCAGAGGCGCTTCTGTTTCGCTATATCCCATCTTTCATTGGGACCTTGGCTCTTGAATTCTTCGCACTCTATAAGGGTGTGCTCCTCTTCAGGGCACACAGGACACCGTGGTGTGTGCGACTTCTCTATTGTACTATACACTTTCTGTGGCCTTTTCTGTTGAGTGGCTGGTGGTTGCGCCCCCACCTGTTCAGGTAGCGCATATGGTCCGCATAGCTCCGCTTCCCTCCTGAGGAACTTTTCGATCTTCAGCAGGTCTGCATCCTCCCTCGGCTGTGTGGCTGCGAAGTCGTAGTACCTATATCGTAGAGTAGGCGTCAGCTTCTCTACCACTGTTTTGGAGACCTCAGGGTTGAACATGTAGTTCGCACAGCTGAGAGTCTTCAATGCTGCTACGACGTTGGTGACCTTCGAAGAAAAGATGCAGATGTCCCGTGGTGCGTCTGTAAGTCGCGGTAGTCCTCTCAGCGTGTCCATCTCCACCATTGCTATGGCCTCTGGTCGTCCGAATCTTGACTCCAGGGTCTTCATAATATCTATAGGATCGGCGCTGGTGATGAGGAGTCCCTCCACGGCTTCTCTTGCTCTTCCCTTCAGGTTCCTTCGCAGGCGGTTGGTGTTTTCTATTGGCGAGAATGCTTTCTCGGTTTCGAAGTATGCGGCGCGGAACGGTAGCCACTCCTGATGCGATCCGCTGAAGAAAGGTAGCTCTACCGATCGAGGCTGCTGCGCTGTTTTGACGGCGAGGGTGATAGCCTCCGCCAGCTGCGTGATGCTATCCTGCCCTCCCGCCGGTGGCTGGAGTTGACTCGGGTGCTCGTCTATACCTATTTCTATAGGCCTCTGTTGCTTCGTACCGTTGACCGCCGGCTCTATTATACGGCTATGTGGGGTGTCGGTGATCGCCAGTACGGGGCGTGCTGGTTGCGCTTCCAACCAGTTGTCCACTCGTTCGTCGACTTCGGACTTGGAGTGGATTGAGACACCGTCGTCTTCTATTTCTTCATCCGTTTCTGTTTCCAGCACTGCTATCCGAGCAGCAGCTAGTTCCACTTGTAGGCGTAGTAGCTCCTCCTTCGCTTTCGCCAGCTTGTAGGCCTTCGTTCGGCTGTGTACCGACGCGCCCCCTCCTACCCTCTTGGTCGGGGGACGGGGTACCTGTTCTGTTGCTTCCTGTTCCATTTCAGTGGAAGCCTCTATTTTTTTGCTATTTGTGGGTGCCCTCTTCAACAGACCCCTCTGTTTGTCCTCAACGCGCAGCGTCGGCGCGCTTGAGGACGCTGTCGACTTTTCAGTCGCCGCCGTGACGGACGTCGCGGCGGTCTGTTGCGATGTTGCGGTTGCACTGGTGGCGCCAGTGCCTGTAGTCCCGGTACTGTCGGTACTGGGGGAACCAGTTCCCGACGACGCGGTTTCTGTAGCGGTACCCTCTTCTTCTGTAGCCTTGCGGTTCTGTCTTGTCAGAGGCATTCTTCCTGTTTTCTTTCTTCGACAGCTACTGTTCACTATATGCGCTAATCCACCGATCCGGCTCGAAGGACCACTCAATGTACGCGTTGTGTGCGTACACCGAAACTATTGCTGGGTTTGATGATGGATTAGCGCAATATTGTCGGAGAATAAAACACCAGGGCAATGACTCTTCAAGTTTTCTATCATTTCCGATTTCGGCATCCGCTCAACACGGATGTATTCGTCTGTCGTTACATACATAGCCACCAGATCAACAGAGAGCACGGTGTACTTGGTGTCAGTGTTTTGTGTCGTCATTGTGCTGTGTGTTTGTGCAGTTAGTGAAGTGTAGTTCCAGGGTTCTAGGATTCAAGGGAGTACACTAGATTTAACTAGCATAGAGACACACCCCCGCCACCCACCGGCGAGGCCCCATTAGGGCCACACAAATAGGTACTCACCTCCCTGCCCCGGCAGGGAGGCCATTCGTTATCCCGAGCGCCGCCATGGCGCTCGCCAGCTCCGACATCGACTTGGAGGCCCTCCTCAAGGACCTCCAACGCAACCACGGAGACTACGTCTCCAAGTTTAGGAAACAGGCTGCACCGGTGGTTTTCGCCGACAGCCCCGCGTCCCCGGCTCCTTCTGAGCCTATGGTTATTGCGGCTCCATCCGAGCCCGCTAAGCGTCCCCCGACGGCGGAGAAAGGGCCTGTCACTACACATGTAGTGACAGACTCATCTGCCTCCCCCCAACCATCCGATGCCGAAGACGGCTTCACCGTCGTCGGTAGTAAGAAGAGGAAGCTCAAAGCTTCCAAAGCCAAGACGAGCCAGCCTAAAAAGGCTGTTAGAGAGATCCCCGTCAGGGCCCAGGCCGACTCTGACGAGGACATGTCCGGCGCGGAAGACTCCCCTCAGGAGCAACCCCGTAGGGAACAGATTCCCCCATTATTCATCCGCGACAAGCTCGCATGGATGAAGATCATCCCCATGCTGGTGTCCCAGGGCATCAGCCCCCCGACAGCGCGGTCCACCGCCATTGGCATCCGTGTCCAATGCGGCTCCTCCGACGACCATCGTCGGTTGACAACAATGCTCAGAGAGCATAATGTGGCGTACCACACCTACGCCCTCAAGGACGAACGCGTCCTCCGCGTAGTTATCAGAGGCCTCCCGAAGGAGATCAGCCCTGAGAATATAAAAGCCGACCTTCTGTCGCAAAATCTGCCGGTGCTGGAAGTACACAGGATGTACAACCACCGGACTAAGGCCAAGTTAGACTTGGTCTTAGTTATCCTTGAACTTACCCCGGAAGGTAAGGAAATTTATAACATCCGATCAGTTTGTTTCCTGTCCGGTCTCTCCATCGAGAGACCCCACAACAAAGGCAAGGTCGGCCAGTGCCACCGCTGCCAACTCTACGGTCATTCCGCTAGAAATTGTTTTGCGCGCCCAAGGTGCGTCAAGTGCCTGGGCGACCACGGCACATCAGATTGCGCCCGCAAGGACCCGACCGTCGACGAGCCCCCCAGTTGTGTGCTGTGTATGACCCAGGGGCATCCCGCGAATTATCGCGGTTGTCCTCGGGCCCCGCGCCCCATTAAGCGAAGGGTCCCGCCTGCGGCCAGGAAACCTGCGGCCAAGCCCGCACAAAAATTCGTCCCAGCGCCGATACCCGCGACTAACGCCTGGGCTAAGCCCCTCTACGGAGCGCAACCCGTCGCCCCAGCGCCGGCGGCCCTTCAGGCCGCCAAGCCAGTAGCGGCACCCCCGGCACCAAAGCCCGCCCCAGCTAGCGCACCTTCCGTGCCCGCCTCCCCGTCCTCGCCGATAGACTTCATGAGCTACCTCATGAACGAAATCGACCTCGACGAGGTAGTCAGCTTCATAGCTGAATCGAAAACAAACCTAATGACCGCGATGGGCAACCACGTCGAGTTGCTTAAAAAAGTCCAGATTCTTCAAAAATCCATCCAATAATGGGTAGTACAAATAACGGTAGGACTAAACCACACTCCCTGGCTGTCACGTTCTTCAACGCAAACGGCCTTACCGATCAGATTCAACAAGTCCGCGAATATGTGTGTACACACCAGACAGACATACTACTAGTGCAAGAGACCTTCTTAAAACCTAGTATGCGCGATCCGAAAATAGGTAATTTTCAATTAATAAGAAACGACAGAGTCACCAACCGTTTAGGTGGCACTGCGATTTATTACAAAAGGTCTCTTCACTGCGTCCCTCTCGATCCTCCCACGCTCACCAATATGGAAGTCTCTATTTGTCGGGTGGGTATGACCGGCCATCCGCCGATCATACTAGCATCCGTCTATCTATCGCCTAGTAAAATGTTTTTAGAGAGCGACCTACTCGCTCTCCTCTCCTTAGGAGATTGTGTAATCTTAGCTGGCGACTTCAACGCCAAGCACACCAACTGGTCCCTTAGTACGAACCCGCGGGGACAAGTCCTAGAGCAGCTGACGGCTCGTCCGGACCTCAACTTCATAGTTGTAGCGCCCGACGTGCCGACGCGTTATCCGACAGGCGACAGGACGAACGACAGTCCGGACATATTAGACATAGCGCTCTTTAAGAATATCACCCTTCAGGTGACTTCTTTGGAAGTGCTATCCGAACTACATTCAGACCACCGACCAGTCAACTTACGTCTAGGAGACCCGGCCACCGCGGCCCCCCAGACCCGTACAGTAGTCGACTTCAAGAAGCTCACCGAGCTACTTAAGTCTTTAGATTCAGTACACTTGTCCCAAATTCCCGACAACATAGAGACTTTAGAACAAGCCCAGGCAGCTTCACTGCATTTGACGAGTCATGCGCGCGATGCTCTATGCGAATGCTCCCGAGAGATGCTATGCGATTTTCATCGCATAGCGCTCCCGGAGGACGCGCTAGAGTTACTCACGTACAAGAACCGTATGTCTAGAGCCCACGACGAGTGCCCGTCGCCCGTCAACCGGAGCGAACTCTGGAGAGCCCAGAGGCTGTTAAGGGACCGCCTTAACGAACTCCGGGACGAACGATGGGACAGGCGGCTTAGCGAACTCACGCCATCGCATGTGGCCTTCCACAAGCTGGCAAGGTCTCTCAAATCCGACCCTGTACTCACCACCCCACCGTTAGAGCGTCCTAACCTCCCGCCCGCCTTTGATGATAGCGATAAGGCCGAATGCTTGGCTGACAGCCTGGAAGCCCAATGCTCTCCGAGCACCGTCTCTATTGATAGGCCCCACGTATTGCATGTCGAAAGCGAACTTGCAAAAATTCTTTCAGTTCCCGCCGACGGTGAACCTCTCGCCCCAACGACCTGCGACGAAGTTCATGCAATCATCAAGGGCTTTCACTCTAAGAAAGCCCCAGGTCCTGATGGAATATCCAACAAGACCTTAAAGTTACTCCCAGGGGAAATAATCAACCTCCTGGTGATTATTTTTAATATCTTCATGGCACACTGCTTTTTCCCCGACTGGTGGAAAGAGGCCACAGTGATAGGGATCCCGAAGCCGGGTAAACCCCGCAACCTTGCGTCTAGCTATCGCCCTATCAGCCTGCTTAACACCCTAGCCAAGGTGTACGAGCGGGTCATCCTGAACAGATTAAAAGCAGTCGTAGAAGAGAAAAAACTCCTCAACGACGAGCAATTCGGATTCAGAGCAAAACACTCATGTATCCACCAAGCGCACCGCCTCACGGAGCACATCATCAAAGGGTTTAACTTTTGCACCACACCCGCCCCCACAGGGGCTATATTCCTCGATATAGCGAAGGCCTTCGATAAGGTCTGGCATGCCGGCTTGATTTACAAGCTTCACCACCTGGGCTTGCCAGCTAAGCTCGTAAGACTACTACGAGCCTTCCTTACAGATCGCACATTCCGCTACCGCCTGGACGGCACCCTGTCTTCCCGGCGGCCCATCAGAGCAGGTGTCCCCCAGGGCTCCGTTCTCTCCCCGCTTCTATACACTCTGTACACTAGCGACATTCCGAGGAACAATCCCCGTGTCAAAATAGCCCAGTTCGCGGACGACACCGCATTATTCACAACGGACTTCTACAAAGCACGTATAACCAATCGCCTCCGAGAGGCGGTCCGCAGCCTAGGCGAATGGTTCCGCCTCTGGAGGATCGAAGTAAACCCCGAAAAAAGTGCAGCCGTGTACTTCACAGGCCGCGCTAAGCCCCGCTTCAAGGCTAACCCAGCCGAGGTCACCCTCTACGGCCGTCCGATACCTTGGCAAGACAAAGTCAAATACCTCGGAGTAACATTCGACAGACGCATGAGCTTCGCCGCTCACATACTTAAGGCTCGTCAAAAAGCCTCATATGTGATGTGTCGACTTTACCCCTTAATTTGCGCTAAAAGCAAAATGTCCCTCCGTAACAAGGTCACTCTGTACAAAACATGTATCAGACCGATAATGACCTACGCCAGCGTAGTCTTCGCCCATCGCCAGCCCAGCTCTTACAAGAGCTTACAAGTCATTCAAAATAAATTTATGCGCATAGCCACGGGTGCCCCGTGGTTCGTTCGTAACGTAGATTTACACCGCGACCTAGATTTACCGACTTTACAGCAGTATTTCAAAAAGCTCGCTATAACCTACTTCGAGACAGCAGCCCGACACCCCAACCCTCTAGTGGTTGCGGCTTGCGACTACACCCCCGACCCAAACGCCCCTCTCATAAAGAGACGCCCTAAAAACGTTATAATCGACCCGGACGACCAACTGACGTTAGACAACGCTTCGCAGGTAGGTCACACTACACATAACACAACACAGCGTCTTCGCCGGCGAAGACGAGGTCCCCGCTATCTGACGTCATCCGTACGTGGATTCTATCCACGGGCACGGGGGCGCTCGGACTGACACACCAGTCCAACAAACCCACCAAATCCCAACGTCACCCTAAGTCGAGGTCCGAGTCTCACAGGAGACGCCCTTAGGGGGACGTTCCCTCAGAAGTCGTCGAGCCCAGGTGCTCCTCTTTCAGGCTGAGCTTCATGCTCGCCAAAAACCCCCGGTGACGCAGTAGTAACTATTCTGGTTATCTGCAATAGTCAATTCGAAAAAAAAAAAAAAAAAAAAAAAAAGTTTTCTATATTCAGGGTACCGCTACTTGATGCTTAGCTTCTATCCGCTATTTTCTCTAGGTTTCGCACTCTTCATTACTGTGCCGAGTTGTTTCGAGAACTGGTTGCCCCGAACAACGAGACGCCGCTATTTATTTCGATGCCGTCTCTATTGCCCACCGACTCGACCAATCAGAGGCCGAGATACAAAATCGGTGGGCGTGGCTTGCAAAGGCTGTCTTCATGGCTCGGGGCTAGTCCATAGAGAGAGCCGCGCATGGGTCTCTCTCGCACAATCTATACGCTATCCTTGTCTATTACAATTAGCAATATTAGAACTATTTAGTAAAACTGTAAAACAATCACACAAATAATCAAACTATTCCTATTTACTATAAACCATTGCCATAAAGGGCCTACTATTGTTATAAAAACCTATTAAACTATTGCTATAAAAGCCTATTAAAAAACTATACTATTATACACAAAGGAACAAACTATACTATTTTGCACCGCAAGTGCGCGACCTGCAGTCGGTCCCGCAACTTACGTATTACGTTCCTATGCTATTTACAAACTATTTGTTCAATGCGCCGAGGTGCGCCGTTCGCTGTCCCGCACAGAATCATTTCTGTTGTAATGATCTCTGATACTTGCTTCAATTTTTTTTTTCGGACTGTCTATTAGCTGTACTAACCCTATTGGTTGCGACAGCGGAACCGGGCTGTTTGGCGAGCTTTGGAAAGAAGCTCTGCCAGTAGAAATTTTGAGCCCTAGGGCTCAAAGAAACTAAGGGAACGACTGCCTAAGAGCGCCTCCTTTGAGGCCGAACCTCGGCTTAGGCGACGTTTGGGATAACGGGGGGGTTGGACGGTGAGTGGTCCGTTTCATTTCCCCTTTTAAAAGTTTTAAAAGTTAACAAGACACCTCTGATTACTTTGTTACATTGAAATCAATGAAAACCCGTAACCGATAGCAACGGGGTCCGGATGGCACGGCAAAGTTTTCTTTGTTAAAATCTTGAGACTTGTTGATTCCCCATTTCTCCCCTACAAGAAAATAATAAACCCCTTCCCCGCGAGAACTCGTCGCCGAGAATTTATTGCCGCGCCATAAATATTAAAAAGTTTACGCATAAATCTCCGCTTTTAATATAACCGAGTACAAACATACGCGGCGGCAATATTACCCCGTTTCTTTGAATAATCCAAGATTTATAATGTCATTGGTAGCAGCTCGAAGCTTTAAGAAGCAATAAATTTTGAAGGGTTTCTTCAGTTTTGTGTTTGAGAATTGACAAAACATGAAAAAGTATAATATATATTTATATGTAAATGTCTTTTCTGGAAGCTGTGATAGCCTAGTGGTTAGAGAGTCAGCCTCTTAATCAGAGGTCGGCGGTTCGAATCCGGGCACGCACCTCTAACTTTTCGGAGTTATGTGCGTTTTTAAACAATTAAAATATCACTTGCTTCAACGGTGAAGGAAAACAACCTGTACGCCTGAGAGTTCTCCATAATGTTCTCAAAGGCGTGTGAAGTCTGCCAATCTGCACATGGCCAGCGTGATGGACTATGACAAAACCCTTCTCATATTCAGAGGAGACCCGTGCTTTGTAGTGAGCCAGTAATGGGTTGATCATGATGATGATGATGATGATATCTTTTCTATATTATTATTTTATTATTTTCTTTTCTTGTTATTTATATTGTTAATCTTTTTTTTTTTTTATTATTTTGTCACGCCCTTAATATTATCATTTTCATTAAGTCGTGGATAGTGCTGTTAATTGTGTATTTATTTATAGATATTATGTGTAATTTTATCTTGTACTAGTATTTAATATACAATTGTTTGCTGTCCCAAATAAATAAAAATAAAAATATATTAAGTTGTTTAGTCGCAGTTTTTTGGTTTTATAGCATATTAGATGTACCAATTATGATTATACGTGTCACGTGCACGCGATGTTTCACGAAGTCAGCGATATAGTACCAGTTGACGAGTTTTACGTAATTATTTGGGACAAACACACCTCCACCCTTCAATATAGGGATTTAAAAGAACAAAAAGAGCTGGTTTCAATAACCGCGCAAACAGTAATCCCCGCGGGATTACAGCATACTGCGCGGAGGGCGATTCGCTCAAATGCAGATAAAAACACCGTAATAATGTTCGCAGTTTAATCGTAGTGCTGGTATGTACCGTGAACAAAGGATTTTTCTACAAACAAACATTTTATAAAATATTTGAACTGATTGAGATACTGACAATGAGTATACAAACCATGTAACCAGATACCTCCCAATATAAAAAGCGTCGTAGTGCTGGTATTTACCGTGAACGTATACAATGTTAGGCATACGAAATAGTTGTGTTTACGTATTATTTTTAACGCATCATACATTATATTATAAACTAGCTTTTACCCGTGGCTTCGTTCGCATTGAAGAGATTCACATTACAATAAAAAAGAATTAATATTATAACTATATTTCAACAAAATATTTTTTTTATCTTTCGCATTTTTTTTTTGATAAAAGTATCCTATGTTACTTGTTATATCTCCAAGAATATATTGTGTAGAACGTTTCATGGCGATCGGTTGAGTAGTATTTGCGTGAAAAAAACATGCTAACATTCACATTTGTAATATTAAGTAAGAATGTGAATTTAAGTTTGTTTATTACGCTTTCACGTGAATACTACTAAACCGATCATCGTGAAACTTTGTACACATATTCTTGGAGGTATTAGTGGTAACATAGGTTACTTTTTATTATTTTTTTATTTACGTAAGATAAAGAAATGTTTTGTTAAAATATTGTTTTCATATTGATTCACTTCTATTGTAATGATCACTGATACTTGTTTAATGCCTCTAAACCTGCACGCCTGAGAGTTCTCCATTATGTTCTCAAAGACGTGTGAAGTCTGCCAATCCGCATATGGCCAGCGTGGTGGACTATGGCCTAACCCTGCTCATATTGAAAGGAGACCCGTGTGTAGTGAGCCAGTAATGGGTTGATCATGATGTTATAAAAAATGCTCAGGAATAAATATATTAGCTGTTGGTTTTCCGTAATAAATATAATAAATGAATAAAAGTCATTTCTATTTTTATTTAGAAAATAAACTTAAAAAAAGCTTTACTGTGTAGTCCAAATTTCAGCTCTTACTTTAGGTTACTAGTAAATAGCAAGGATTTTTCTACAAACACATTTTATAAAATCTTTCGATTGATTGAGATACTGACAATGAGTATACAAACCATGTAACCAGATACCTCCCAATATAAAAAGCGGTCCGCCATATTGTTCAGCAGGGATTAATGGCGAGGCGCTCTGTCGTCTCAGCGATGGAGCGAGCAAAGAATAGCGCTAATTAATCAAAAGTCGCCATCCGCTGATTTCCATGGAGATTTTCCTTCAACTTTCTCTACCACCCGCGGTTTGCTGTCCTCCTAATGGTTTCTTTTGTTGTCGCTCGGATATTGCCGGATTTAATATTTGTCTGTCCCCGTTCGTTCGGCTTCGGATCAAGAGAAGTTTGATGCCCGGGTACGGTTAAAAACTGGTCGGTGTCGTTAGCTTTTAATATGGCCCGGCTAAGTTTGTTGTGGGCTTCTTCTTAGACCGGGGCGCGTTTGGAACCCTCATAGCTTTAGTTTTAAGTTTACGAATATAGTTATCACCATAAAATAACTACTATGTATATTATTGACGCGTCAAAAGTGACTTTTTAAGGACTATTTCAATAAAGATTATTATAGAGAATTTATGCGAGGGGAAGACGAGGAGTAATATAATGCGTAGGGAAGAAAGTAATGTCACCAAAATAATTTTATATATGAATGTCAAAGGGCAAAAGGAGTAGAGGAAGACCAAAGAAGAGATAGATGGATTTTATAAAAGAGGATATGCGTGTAAAAGATAGTGAGGTGACGGCTGATGGAAGTTTGTGGAAGAAGAAGACGTGTTGTGCCCACATAATGTGGGATAAGGGCAATAAAAAGAATGATCCTTCGCAATTAATTGTCGATGTTTGGGATAACGGGGGGGTCGACGGTGAGTGGTCCGTACGTCTGGATGGAGCCCACGTCCAGATGACGTAAGATACCGGGGACCGCATATTCAGTAATTTATTGATCAAAGGTTAGATCTCGAAGGAGGTTTTCTTGACGAAGCTAACTTACATCAATTACGCATTAGATCAATACGAAAACAATCAAAGCGAAACCGCATCGAAACCAAAGCCAATTAAAACTCACCGCGGCGTCGCGTCGTTTCATTATTGCCTAATTGTTTTTAAAACAGCTTCCCGCTAATTTGTCGTCTGTTACCGCGGAGTTTAATGTGCGGGGGATTTCGGATATTGAATTTATTTTCGTGTCTCTTTTCGTTAAACGTGAACAAGATATGCAAATTACTATGTACTATACTTACTATGTTATTCTCATTGCTGTGTTTTAATATAATTGGAACTATTTGTTGTTTGGACAAGCTGTGATAGCCTAGTGGTTAGGACGCACCTCTAACTTTTCAGTGTTATACAAGGCCGAATTATTCAAGGCCGAAGCCTCCCGCCAGATCAGACTCGAGCCGGGAAACAAACCCTAGACCTCCAACTTTATAATGCGACAGCGCGCGCGCTGCGCCATGGAGGACTTCAAATGCCTAAAGCAGGTCTCACTCTTGCTGAGAAGGGAGCTTGTTTTTATTCCAGTACAAGTAAACCCTAAGAACCTAAGTAGAAGCGGTGATAGCCTAGTGGTTAGGGCGTCAGCCTCCTAATCAGAGGTCGGCGGTTCGAATCCGGGCACCTCTAACTTTTCGGAGATATGTGCGTTTATAAAAATTTAAATATCATTTGCTTCAACGGTGAAGGAAAACCTCGTGAGGAAACCTGCACGCCTGAGAGTTCTCCATAATGTTCTCAAAGGCGTGTGAAGTCTGCCAATCCGCACATGGCCAGCGTAATGGACTATGGCCAAACCCTTCTCATATTGAGAGGAGACCCGTGCTCTGTAGTGAGCCGGTAAAGGGTTGATCGTTATGATGACAAGTAAACCCTTAACATTTTTTTTTCGGACTGTCTATTAGCTGTACAAACCTTATTGGTCGCCACAACGTAACCGGGCTGTAGTCCCTTGACAGCAATCTCACCTGTGATACAAGTATTTTTACGCGGCATCATACCGAAACGCTTAAACGGTTGTTCTTTGTCAGTATGGTTATAACTAGAAACGGTGAAAGGCAGACCAGAAAAAGACAGAATAAAAATGTTTTAAGATAAACTTGGGGTATTATTATAGTCCTTTAGTTTCTTTATAAGGCGGCCGGTTGCTATTTTAAAATAACTTATCTCCAATGAGTTACAACTTTTTTTTGTTTTATATACACTACAAGTTAGCCCTTGACGGCAATCGCACCTGGTGGTAAGTGATGATGCTATCTAGCGCACTAACCTGTTAGGAGTATGGTAAGCCAACGCTCCTAATTGGTTTCTACGCGACATCGTGCTGGAACGCTAAATCGCTTGGTGACACCTCTCTGTCAGTAGGTTGGTAACTAGCAACGTCCGAAGCCTCCTACCAGACCAGACTCGAGCCGGGAATCGAACCCAGGACCTCCAACTTTATAATGCAACAGTGCACGCACTGCGCCATGGAGGTCGTCAAACATTTTATTTATTTATTTATTTATTTAAGAAAAACATTGACATAATGTGATAATAGTTAGGTGTAATCACAAACTCGTAGATTGAGTTTTTCCGTACACCTAAGCCATCGACAATTACTTACACGTACACGCATCTACAAACATAACACTTGCTTAAAAGTTAAATAATTGCTACTTATAAACTAACATCATTATATATTAAGAGCAATGACATACTTAATACAAAACTAAATGTACTAGGTAATAACTAATTCATAAATATATATATTTTTTAAATAAATGTAGGTAGGCTAGTTAAAAATTATGTTTTTAGTTCGGTGCGACGCAAAGAATTCAACCACTAGGCTCCGCGGCGAAATGCGTTAGCCGTGGTTAGACGCTTTTATATATAAGTATTGAGATATAAAGATTCAAAGTTACGTGACACTTTACAATGCTAGAAAGACACAAAGGCCAAATAAATCGATGCAAAGACAACCCCATCACATAAATATTCCATAACTCACAAACCTCAACCCCTATTCCGTGTCAATCATTGCGTGTAACTGGATACCCAACGATATGCAAATGTGGCGATGTCAGTTTGATAGCCGACTACTTTTGTTCCCCCGCTATCTGTATGGTTCTTGAATGAATTCGAATGGGTGTCCCACTATCGTATAGTATTATGGTGTAGTACTTTTGTGACAGATCGTCAAACGTACAAAACACATGGTTCCATTATGGCGGTGTCGGATTTGACAGCAGAGATTTTGTTTTAAGCTTTTTGATGCCAATGCTAGGCTAAGACTCGTATTGTTAGGCAAGAGGTTCCTCTCTCGTAGAAAAAAGAGAAAGAGAAAAAAAACTAAATTTATAAAATAATGACAGTGCATAACCAATATATATATATGAAAATTTAATCTACATATATAAAAGCGAAAGGCTACACTACAAGGGTACGTACATACTTACTGATTAAACACGAGATCTCAAAAACTATTGTACTTATAAAGCTATAATTTAGCAAGTAGGTAGTTGAAAGTTAAGAGATGTCAGCTATGAAAGGATATGTGGAAATTCCACCCCTAAGGGGTTAAAATAGGGATTGGAAGTTTGTATGAAATTTCATTGTTTCTAGAGTTAGAGACAAAAATTTGCAATAAGATTAATAATAATAAATAAAAAACATGTACATCAATTTTTTTTTAAATATTATCTACCTGTTAAGGGTGGTAAAAAAGGGGATGATAGTTTTTGCTTATTTTTTTATTATGAAGTCTACAAGCTTGAAATTTTTAAAATAGATTATTAAACTTGTTCAAGTTTATTTGAATTCTGTTCGCATAACTGTGTCCATTTATAAAATAACTAACCCGAGTTTCCCCACCAGTAATATAAGGTCACTTGGCATACGTTTACGGAAAGTAGGTACTCGTATATATGACATTTGCCGGTAATTCTTTGGGGAAATAGTAAAAATATCAAATGTCCTAAATGATGCCACTTGGAGACAGTCGAAGAAACATTTCGCAACAGTTAGTCACGGTGAGCAGTGGCAAATGTCACGTAGTCGTGCATCCATCCGACACCCCAACCCTCTTGTAGTTGCGGCTTCTTTTTACTCCCCCGACCTAAGCGCTCCTCTCCGAAAGAGGATACCTAAACATATCCTTCACGACCCTGACGATTAGATAACTACTGACAACATTCTCGTACCACCTATCACACTATCATACGCTACACACCGTCTTCGGCGTCACCGTCGCCGGCGAAGACGAGGTCCCCGCTATCTTACGTCATCCGGACGTGGGCTCATTCCACGGCCTCGAAGACGTACGGACCACTCACCGTCCAACCCACCCGTTATCCCAAACGTCGCCTAAGCCGAGGCTCGGCCTCACAGGAGGTACCCTTAGGCAGACGTTCCCTTACTTTCTTCGAGCCCTAGGGCTCAAAATTCTTCTGGCTGATCTTCTTTTCGAAACTCGCCAAACAGCCCGGTTACGCTGTGGCAACCAATAAGGTTTTTACAGCTAATAGTCAGTCCGAGAAAAAAAACAAGTAGTCGTGAAAGGAAGTTTATGTGGGTTGGAGGTCCTGGGTTCGGTTCCCGGCTCGAGTCTGATCTGTTTGGAGGCTTCGGCCGTGGCTAGTTACCACCCTACCGACTGACACGTGTCGCCAAGCGATTAAGCGTTCCAGCACGATGTCGCGAAAAAACCAATTACGAGTGTGGGTTTAATTTACCCTAACAGGTTAGCCCGCTACCATCCTAGACTCTATCATGACTGACTCCCAGTTGAGATGAGCCGTCAAGGGCTAACTTATACTGCATAAAAATAAAGTCTTAAAAAACTCTTTAAAGTACTTATATTATAATTATATAAACATCGGGTAAGGTAAGATTAATTTTAGATTCATATATTAAGCTGTCCTTGTAAATGACGAAGTTCAGTTACCTTTCTAATTAGGATCTTACAAAGTTAACACCTTATCAGGACCGAATTCGTAACTCGATTATCCTTAATTTATTAGTCGAGTCATTCCTCTAGTTAATTTAAATACGCATAGTTTGATAGCCATGTGCTAGCAAATGCTTTTTCGATGTTTTTCTCTTCAAGAGACTAGTCACTTAAACTGCTTAAGGGTTAATCCTGTCTCGGCATATAAACATCAAAGTAAGTAGGTAGGAGAAATTTTGACGACCTCATAAAGTGTAAGGTCTTGGGTTCCCGGCTCGAGTCTGATCTAGTACCAACTCTTTAGAAACGTCCAGAATGTCTCTTTTTGTGTAGGTCTGTAGGAGTCTGCCTGTCTTTAATAAAAGAAAAAAAAATTGTAATCATTCCTACTAAAAATAATTATTACCACGTATTCCATTTTCCTCTGGTGTTGAAGATGCGTTTCTGGCGACGTTAATGGGGTCACATTCTGTTATGGCTGGTTTGCCCGCGATTTAAAAAAAAATCGAACCGTGCAGATTTGCACGTTTTAAACTGTTCAATGTTAGCTTCAATATCCTGTTATTTAGAATCGAAAACAAATTCGTACCGCATACTTTCCGTCCAGTATGAACAGGGTGCTAACGCAATACGCCCACCCCATTGGAAATAACGCGAGGTTACGTACTAATATCGTTACAGCACGTGAGGGTCGAGCCCTCCTGTTAGCACTTTTGTCCCGACCACTAATTCGATGCGATGAATGCGTTCCGCGATCTATGATTATACAGTGGAGGCGTTGAATTGTTAACATTATTTCGTTTCGTTTCGATCGTACTTCAGATGCTTTGTTGGTGTGGTTCAGCATGTTCATTTGCGGATGAGGGCCCGGGGTTCGATTTTCGGATGGGGACAACGTATGCTAAAACTATTCGTATTTGGTAACACTTCTGAGAACCCGCTATTTTACAGTTTACGATTATGTTCTAATAATTATATTATACGCAATGCCCGTTTTAATCGACTGGAAAGTTACAAAAATAATAAACATTGTATAAGTTTAATAAATCTATCACGATCAACCCATTACCGGCTCACTACAGAGCACGGGTCTCCTCTCAATATGAGAAGGGTTTGGCCATAGTCCACCACGCTGGCCATGTGCGGATTGGCAGACTTCACACGCCTTTGAGAACATTATGGAGAACTCTCAGACGTGCAGGTTTCCTCACGATGTTTTCCTTCACCGTTGAAGCAAGCGATATTTTTATTTTTTTTTAAAACGCACATAACTCCGAAAGTTAGAGGTGCGTGCCCGGATTCGAGCCGCCGACCTTTAGTTTAATAAATAATAAAACAAAAATAAATAAAAATGAAACCATACGATTGTAAATCAATTATGATTGTCCCAAAATTTGGTAATCTTTTATTATTTTTTATATCTTGCGAGAAAACGTGAGTTGTAGGCTTAACCCATCCTCCTACTCAATTTCTACTCGACATCATATCGGAACTATAAATCCCAGCAGGTAACTAACCTCGGCCAAAGCTTCCCATCAGACTAGAATCGAGCCGAGAATCGAACCCAAGACATACCAATTGCTAATACAAAGCTGTGCACAGATGTGAAAAAAAGGTATTCAATTACGGATTACAAGGTCTGATTTCTGGTTTGGAATAACAATTGTTAAAAATTTGGTTAGGCTCATGTCTGTTATTTTACACAGTTTGTAATTATTATACCTGTCGATTCAAGGGCGTCAGAGTTGTTTTTTTTTGTAAGGATGACGTCAGCATTGCTGACGTCACGCTTTTGTTTACTTTCGCTCATAGTAATTAAAACCACAACTTGAGGGATTACACTTGTATTGCGACGATAACTACGAGGTCCGCCCGTATTTATAGCAAAGCATGCTTGTACAAAAGTGATTCTAAATTGTGTTAGCAAAATGGTCAAAAGTTCATCATGATCAACCCATTACCGGCTCACTACAGGTCTCCTCTCAATATGAGAAGGGTTTGGCCATAGTCCACCACGCTGGCCATGTGCGGATTGGCAGACTTCACACGCCTTTGAGAACATTATGGAGAACTCTCAGGCGTGCAGGTTTCCTCACGATGTTTTCCTTCACCATTGAAGCATATTTTAATATTTTTTTTAAAGTTCAAAGTCAAGACTTCAAATGTGGGTAATTATTGAATTCTTGAAGTTCTTGACGCCGCTGAATGAAGTTAATAACTCCTTCGCGCCGACATACCATTTGATTGTCATACAATAATTCAATTCCACAATTTGGTAATCTACTAAATAAACAATGGTCTTCTAATTTGATTGTGATATCATTGTAGTAGAAAAGATTATGATTAGTTTTATCGTCTATCTATCTGTTCCGACATACAAAGACATACTGGACGTGTCTAAAAAGTTCTTAAGTAAATCTGCTTGCAATAATCAAAATTAAAAAAAAATATATATCAGACAGCTAGCTATAAAACTTTGGATGGGAGACAATGTCCTGGCACTCGAGAAAATAGGACAAAATTAAAAAGTAATAAAAATACAAATGAGCCGCTTTCAATCATCCCTCTGACAACATCCCTCCGGCCGCAGGGTGGGAGGAGGGTGGGAGGGGAATGTCACATGAGATTAAAAAGTTTGACGGGCTCCCACGGAAATTAGCATTTCACTCCTGTACTTCATTTACATAGATAGGTACGGTACGTAGAGTTCTTATATTTTTTGCGAGGATAATTCCAAAACATCGGTCAAATGGCTGCGATAGACCAAACCAATGCAGTAAGTTCGCGTCCAAATTCACAGATACTTTTTCTTTACCACTGCGAAATGCGTTTACGCATCCCCTCTGGATGCAGCACAGGCAGAGCTGGGATGCTTCCGGAGGGCATGTGGGACTCGTCGGCAGCCAGAGTGGCGACCAGAACACCCAATAAAACCCAGCGATGCTCCTTCGCGTTGCCTGGTGGCTGGGTTTTTTTTACACACTACAAATTTGCCCTTGACGGCTCTCTTACCTGGTGGTAAGTGATGATGCAGTCTAGGATGGAAACGGGCTAACCTGTTGAGGTATGGTAAACCCACAGTCCTAATTGGTTTCTACGCGACATTTTGCCGGAACGCTTAACCGCTTGGCGACATGTATTTGTCGGTAGGTTTTTAACTAGCCACGGTCGAAGTCTCACACCAGACCAGACTCGAGCAGGGAATCGAACCCCGAACCTCCAACTTTATAATGCGACAGCACACGCACTGCACCACGAATGTCGTCAAATATATTCCTATCGCCTAGTATTCGAATGGTTATCACCATTGGAAATTCAACTTCGCGAGAGTTTACATACTTTTAAAAAGTGAGACATATATCCAAGTCCAAAAACTCATGGCTATAAAGGCCATAACCGCATGGACAGTTATCGCCAAAAGCCACTGACCTTGCGACATCTTCCACAGTAAAGTGGACACTTCCGATTCCAAAATGACGTTACGTTAGTTTCGCGAGCATCGACATGTGTTCAGAAAGTTAGACTAATCTTTGCCTAGTATCGTGAGATCGCTTCAATTTACTTCCATTTATAACTAATGCAACAGCACGCGCAATGCGCCACGGAGGTCGTCGGGGTTACCGAAAATCTCACGCACTCGTCCCTAAAAGATGCTCGAACGGAAGCGTGGAGTGATTGGTTGTAAATACGAGTATGTACGTCAAAGTGGGACGCCTAAGTCAAAATTTAGACTTCCTACTAAGTAAAGTTAATCTAAGTAAGGACAAAGTCTTATGTGAGGGTCTTGAATATTTTATTTTATAACAAATTACCCAGTGAAATTTTTGAGATGTCTCTCAATAATATCAAGTTTTAATAAAAAGTAAGCATAGAAAAATCCCATTACGGTATTAGCTATTATATAAACGATAAAAAGCTTGGGTGTGAATTTCTCTGACTCCTATTGAGTAATTATAATTTATTATTGACTATGCGAGTTTTTTGATATGTTACGGTTTTTTTTGTTATCACCGCTTTACATTAACAATTAAACCCCCGGCTAAGTTTTATGTGGGTTTCTTCTTAGACCTGGGTGCGTTTGGATCCCTCCTAGCTTTAGCTTTAAGTTGACGAGTGTAGTTGTTAGTATAAATGTTATTATATGAGTAGCTATAGTATCTACTGTGGTTGAGCTCAAAATTATCCCAAATCTAGGTGTGCTATATATACATTATACCATTATTCGTAGGTCATAAATGGAAAAAACAACATGTATTTTATGTTTTTAAAAAGCATTTTATTATAAAGTTAAACTCGATAAGCTGTTTGCGCGATATAAAAAGAAGAGAACAACGTTCTTAAAAAATTTCTATAACGCTTCCAGCACTTGTTATTTAAACAAGGGAGTTTTACGCGAACATTTGCGCGAGAGGATCTATAATTTGGTTGAAGCGGTGATAGCCTAGTGGTTAGGGCGTCAGCCTCCTAATCAGAAGTCGGCGGTTCGAATCCAGGCACAGAATATTTCTAGAATCATATTGATAGATCCATATTTCGTCAACAGAAATGACTTCTTTAACATGTTCTGTAACCGTTGTTTACTTAATTTTTCAGTCCAACCATATCGTCATCATCAAGAACAATCCATTACCGGCTCACTACAGAGCCCGGGTCTCCTCTCAATATGAGAAGGGTTTGGCCATAGTCCACCACGCTGGCCATATGCCGATTGGCAGACTTCACAAAGGCGTGTGCCTTTGAGAACATTATTGAGAACTCTCAGGCGTGCCGGTGTCCTCACAATGTTTTCCTTCACCGTTGAAGCAAATGATATTTTATAATTTTAATAACGCACATAACTCCGAAAAGTTAGAGGTGCGTGCCCGGATTCGAACCGTCGACCTCTGATTAGCTGACGCCCTAGGCTATCACCGCTTCATGCTATCTATCTATCTATCATATATAGGCTATCGTCCTAATAACCATGCTTAAATAATTTTAAGGCCTGGACCGACATTCTATTGATTTAAAAATATATCGGGTGCTATTCGCAACTATAAAAGCGGAAACGCGATCGAAATTACGCTAATATTTTAATTTTAGATGTAATATGAAGATATTTGCGTAATTTCAATATTTGTTCACTATTTTATGGGTTTGATCAGGGAGTTGAGACATTCATCATTGATATGAGTTTAGCTAGTTTTACATACAACTGCGAGCGCTCGCGGCCTTAAAAGGTACTTCGATACCCTGATGAAATCTGAGCCAACGCTCGCGGCGCGCCTAACCGCAGCGAGCCTGGGGCAGCTGTCACTTAATAATTTAATTGTGCATTTCCCTCCCTTTTTCACGGCTCTTTCGGCGGGAAACTGCGGCGGCCATTACGGGCGCGCACAGAATAAAAAATATTCTATGCAAATTGCAATATCGTACTTTTATTCTGTAATATTTAAATTTTCACGTCCGCTTTGTGATTTTTGCCCGCCGCAATATCGCGGCAGTGTTTTTAAAGACATCAACGTACTTACCTGGCTACTTATGAGTTAGCGACATATTTTTTATTTAAGAAAGCTTTCAGTGGTTCCTCTTACCTACCTACATTTATTATCTGCTCTTTAAAAAAGCTTACAAAAAAAAACATTTTGAAAATAGATAACAAACTCTTTCGTTATTTTTAAAGTTTTTTAATGTTGGCAATACAGATATTTATTCATATCTACCACGCGACTGCAAGTTTTTATTTTAAACTCTTAAGGACCTCTTTCAGCGCTATGTCTTATGCTGCCATTATACCTACTTATGCTGCCTTCACATTTTTTTAGAACTTAATAGGGTTATAATTGTAAATAAACTCGTATATAAATGTGGCAAGACATATTATTGACGATATCTACAAAATAATAGATGGAAAGCAAATCGGAACGGGCCAGGGAGACATGAGGGTTTTAGTATTTGGAGTTGCAAGGAAACTTCCGAATGCATAAAGAAATTTTGCATTAGTAAAGGCTCGCCTTAAGCTGTAGATACTAATTATATCTATATCACTATACAATGTTTGAAAGGTATACTTATTTAGATATGCGAGTTTAAAAAAGTCCTAGCCTAGTATCTGCCTACAAAATTTTCATGCTTAATGTTTATGGTAGGTGTAAGAAGTCTACCTTTTTACTTTTTAATGTAAGACCAGAATTTCATTGCTAGAGAAAAAAAAGGGGAAATTTTTAAAACGAGAAAAAGGACAAAAAGCCAACATCACGCGGTGTTCCCAGGCGGTCACCCATCCAAGTACTGACCGCGCCCGATGTTGCTTAACTTCGGTGATCGGACGAGAACCGGTGTATTCAACATGGTATGGACGTTGGCGATAGCAGTGCCAAAATTTCTAACCAGAATATGACTACATATAAAATATCTCTTGTGATACATTGATTGTAGAATAGATGAAATACAGGATTATTATTTAATCTCATCACGTCATCATTACCCTAGATTATTATAGCAGCAGTTATTAAAATGCCAAAAATGTCGTTTCAAATAGCAAAAAAAAAATAGTAAAAGGCCTTTAGTAACTCGATCAGTTGTACATTCAAATTGACAGGTCTAAAGGTATACCATTAGGTATTCGCATCGTGGAAAACTACATAGCTATTTACAGATCTGCTTATTAAGGTGTATAGGTATACCAGAATTATAAGATAAGCATCACTATTACTGTATCGTATTATAATATATATCGGAGTGAAATCAGAGGGTATGTACAGCGCGTTCAGAAAATAGCTTTCATTTCAATGCCTTTCCACAATCTACTATTATTTAATATAATAATATGTAGATGCGATCTGTGTATTTTTTTTATTCGGACTGACGATTAGCTGTATTAACCCTATTGGTTGCGACAGCGTAACCGGGCTGTTTGGCGAGCTTCGGAAAGAAGCTCTGCCAGAAGAACTTTTGAGCCCTAGCTCCTTTGAGGCTGAACCTCGGCTTAGGCGACGTTTGGGATAACGGGGGGGTCGGACAGTGAGTGGTCCGTACGTTTCCGAGGCCGTTGATGGAGCCCAAGTCCGGATGAGGTTAAATAGCGGTGAAGACGGTGTGTAGCGTATGATTGTGTGATAGATGGTACGAGTAGATCTGTGTATGCAAACCTGCTTGTAGGTATATTATAAGAGATTTCTGTCATAATTTCGCATGGAGTAGGATCTCAGAATAACTGAATGAGATTTTTTGTATTTTTAAAGATGGCAAGCTTTTACACCATTAATCATAGCGACTTCCTCTGACGATTAGTACCTACCTAGCATGATGATTTCGACGTCGAAGTTTTTTTTATGTCATAGGTTGCTTGTTGTTCTCAGCACCAGCCTGAACTTAGAACATGTTATATTGAGCTGAATTTATCTAGTTATTATCATTGTCTATCCTTTCTCCCTGACCAATAATACTAGCGAGCTTTCGATTAAGAATAAATATAACACAAATATGTAGATACCTACTTACATCTTAAAGGTGAATGAGTAAATGAACTATCAACTCACTCGAATAGCTCAAACGAGTGAACTGGTGTTAAGTTTGGCAAATGGCCTACAGATATACCTACACATAGTTTTTGTTATAAAAACGTGTAGGGTAGATATACAGATTAGAATAAATATTGTACCTACAACGGCGGAAACAATTGACTAGTAACTTAGATATTTGAAAAAAAAATTACGGAGGTAATCTAGCCAAAAAAACAGACTTAACTTGAACTTTATCATAATCAAATAGGCAAATTTCAAAGAATTACGAATAACCCTAACTTACTATTATAAATGCGAAAGTGATTTTTGTTAATTCGTTTGTTATGCTTTCAAGCCTAAATGCACCACTCAATTATCAGCGAATAACGTATGCTATATTTTTAACCTACTGCATATTGTTAGATACTTATGTTGTTCCTACTCCAAAATAAAAACGAAAAACCTATCAAAAATAAGCAAACTTCTTATATCTATCAGTATAAAAAAAACTTGGGAAAACTAGTCTTAATTATTTTAGAAACGAACTGAACAATTTGACAGTATTAAAGATAAGAATTATCGTAGCATTAGTATCTACCTCGTGTTACAGATTATAATGTAATGGCAATTTAAAAAAAAACTATCACTTAAAAATCATCCAAACCTTATAATCCCCGTGTTGCAGATTAAAATAAATACAGCTTAAATATAACGGCACTTTAAAAAAACTATTGCTAAAAAAAAGTAACCAAACCTCACATTCCTCGTGTTACAGATTATAATAACAAAATCGCACTTAAAAAAACAATTGCTTTTTTTTCTCGTTTTATGGCTTTACACAGATTAGCCAATGTCTTACAATTGCTTAAAAATCATCCAAACCTTATATTCCTCGTGTTACAGATTATAACAGCACTTGAAAAAAAAACTATTGATAAAAAAAAAGTCCAAACCTTAAACTCCAAGGAGCGCGAAACTCGTAAGACACTCGTTCAAAAACGAAGCACGTATTACCAACACGACCAAACGTAAAGCTCAGTGCACACTGACTGAAATCCGAGCGCAAAATCCGCCCAGCCAGATAGGCGGGGCACCGGGTAGGCGGGGCGGCATCAGCAAATCGGATTCTATGCTATACTTCTTTTCTTGTCTAGTCAAGAAGCAGAGTGGTCAACTAAATTAGCGAGGAGGCTGTCGCTAAGTTATCCGTTATACTCGTCTCATGAAAAGGGATTTTATTCGCGGATTTGAATAGCTAAAGCGGAGTGGGATTTCCAATGGATTTTATGCTGAAGTTTATTTTTAAGAGCTTTCATGTGACAGCTGAGTTTTAAACTAGCTTCTGTAGGCGTATGTACAAATCAGAGTTGGGAGATGGTAACGTACGGTGATGATGATATACCAAATGACAACCTTGGCAAGTGACGAAAAACTGTACATTCCTTCGCACCATACGTATAATTCCCATTTTTTTTTACACTATAAGTTAGCCCTTGACGACAATCTCACTTTATGGTAAGTGATGGTGGAGTCTAAGATGGTAGCGGGCTAACATTTTAGGGGTACGGTCAACCTTGGTTTCCAAGCGACCTCGTGCTGGAACGCTCAATCACTTGGTGACACGTCTGCTAACTAACCACAGCCGAAGCCTCCCACCAGACCAGACTCGAGCCGGGAATCGAACCCAGGACCATCAACTTTATAATGCGACAGGAAGTCGAGTCAAATAGGCCTATACCACGACGTTCTCATTGGAGGTCTATCCTGAAGGTAATTGCTGCCAGGCCTGACTGCCCCATACTGCACCACTGTATGGAGGTAGCTATTGGGCGGATAAAATGAAAAATAACATAAACTATGTCACTAATATTATTAAGGATAAAATGTTACTAACATACTAACAATCTATGGACGCTTCCATGTCCGATTTAAATGAGAAATAAATAAAATAAATATAGAGCTAATCGCATACCTAATAGGTAAAATAAATATCCTTTAAATCGTCTAAAAAGCAATTTATACATAAATACGCAGTTTGGCAATTGTTAGCTACGTTAGTTAAGTTTATTTGTTTCCTTCTCGAGTAATCATCAATAATGTCTGCACTAAGAGAAATAACTTTATAGACGATACAAAGGATATTTATTTTACCGAAAATCCGCCGGATGATTTCTGGTACTGCTAGATTTAAAAAAAACACTCACAAAGTTATTTTTTATTACATCGATTTAATATCGGTAGGTTGGTACATATACAAACCTACAGATACTAAATCGATCTAATAAAATCTACATGGAGATCTTGCATTTTTTTTTTATCCACCACAAGTTAACCCTTGACGGCAATCTCACATGATTGTAAGTGATGATGCAGTCTAAGATGGTAGCGGGCTACCCTGTTAGGGTTATTGTAAACCCATACTCCTATTGGTTTCTACGTGACATGCATCGTGATGGAACGCTAAATCGCTGGGCGACACGTCTTTGTGCATAGGGTGGCAACTAGCCACGGGCAAAGCCCCCCGCCAGACAAAACATAATATAAAATAAAAATACATGCTTTTTTTTTAAATCAACGGAAATATAGCCAGCATGGGAAAACCGAAATTCCCGCGGAATTAAAAAAAAGAACGAAACAAACGCGAACCAATCACGAGTTACGACTAGTTTTTAAGCGGTGATAGCCTAGTGGTTAGGGCGTCAGCCTACTAATCAGAGGTCGGCGGTTCGAATCCGGGCACGCACCTCTAACTTTTCGGTATAAAAAAAAAAATATCACTCGCTTCAACGGTGAAGGAAAACATCGTTAGGAAATCTGCACGCCTGAGAGTTCTCCATAATGTTCTCAAAGGCGTGTGAAGTCTGCCAATCCGCACATGGCCAGCGTGGTGGACTATGGCCAAACCCTTCTCATATTGAGAGGAAACCTGTGCTCTGTAGTGAGCCGGTAATGGGATCATGATGATGACCACCTTATGTATTTTTCGTTGAGTGCTCCCTCAACTACTTTCTGTATAAGTAGATAAATGTTTCATTTATATTCAACAAACAATGTTTGCAATTCCTCTATGCGTTCCTATACCATTGTTTAAAATGTAGTGAAATATTGAAAAGCTTGTTTGGTTAATTTTTTTTACATTTCATATTTTAATGTACCTTTTTATGTTTATAAAATTAGCTATTGGTGTATTTATTGTTTGTTATATATTATATGGATGTTGACTTAAATCCAAAATATAATATCAAAAGTATATGTACCTAACGTACTTACCTACATTAATTGTTGTGGTATAACAGGTACTGGATTTCTTTTTATATATCGCCTAAATAAATGTTTAAATACCGTACCGTATGTTTAAATACATACTCAGTCATTTCATCTTCAGGTTTCTACCATCGCAAAAGTTCAGAAAAATTAATTGCAGGCGCGTAATGGTCCACATTTTAAATGTGGACCATTACGCGCCTGCAATTAATTCTGTAGCAAACCTTAATAACAAGTAACAACAAATAATTTAGATTGTAATAAGGGCATTCAGGTAATTAATACAAGCTTAGGAGTTTAATTATTACTTGTGTAAGTCGTAATTTATTCAATATTTAGCAATAGTCATCTAACATCGAAGTAATTCATTTATTAACGAGCGAAATAATATATACAGGGGAAAGTGGTCCTAATTATGTCAATTAGAAACAAGGGTACTTAAATTGATTATCTGATATCTTTGATATCTATACAATAAGTTCCAAGACACGTTATAAAAATGTATTAACCCTAAAAACCAAAGTTCCTTTTGCGGAACTGTCCCTATACAGTAAGTTTTCTGAAAGTTGCTTCCGGGTGCGACTGTCATCTCCATACATTATTTGCGATAAATAACTAACTGGCACATGTCAAATTAAACGCTTTGTATTAAGATAAAAAGTATAGAATTGATATTACTTAAAATATAAATAATATATAATATTTTCTTCTACTAAGCGCCATCTATTGTCATTTAATACATATCATATTAATAGAATACGAAAACGTCCATTTTGATCCGTCATCCCAACACCCCACTTGCTATGTCCTAAATTAGAATCTATGAACTCACCCAATCAATAACAAGATAGTTCGTCATGAAGCAAAAGCGAGCAGAGGGCGACACTCGACTAGTCATTTGACTACATTATTTACTTTATCTTCTGAGCAAAGCCGTTTATAAATTTCAAAATAAATATGAATGAAAACATAAAATTTTTGGTGGTATAATTGTTAATTACAAAATAAAAAAACAAATAATTTTATTTAAAATTTATAAAGTAAGTTACTTGACTCGTTTATATGGCCGAAGCGACGCGGTCGGCTTCGACTCGCACCGCTGAGCGCGATAGCTATATATAACACCGCCATCTTGCGTTCACAGTGTCAACTTGAAGTTAATTTGGTGTGCGGTGAAGCAAAATTTGTGATGTGTGCAAAGTAGCTGTTGCAAACATAAGACCTATTTGTTTTGCAATTGGTAAGTTTATGAAATAAACACAAATGGCGGAAAATTCAAGTAAAACTAAGTGTATAAATAATGTTTGTGGAAATGTCGCGATGTGCTTGCGTAGTTTTTACTTCACAGCAACATTGTCACAACAATCGATTTATCCTGCTTTAAATTCAACATAAAAACATCAATACAAGTTTAAGTTGTCGTTAAGTATGTTTTTTATTCACTTTCAGTGCAATTCGTTGGTTAATTATGAGTAACTAACACAACGTGCATCATGTCTGACGCCAGACAAGTGAAAGTGGACAACTGGGGAATTTACTTCCTTCAGCGACTCAAACATTTCTTCAATCGCACGGACTACTGCGACCTGACGCTGCAGTTCCAAGACAATGCGCAACTCAAAGTACACAGGCTGGTCCTCAGCGCCTGCACGGAGTACTTCGAGCTGCTGGAGCGGACGTGCGAGATGTACGAGGATTGCTTGGTTATGCCGGACGACCTGCAAGCTGACGTGGTGGTCCCTATCATTAATTTTATGTACACTGGACAGTTAGAATTCAAGCAAGATTTATTGGAGAAATTGTATCAGACATCTCTGATAATGAACTTGCCCATACTCACTAAACTTCTTGATGCACATCGCCCTCAACAAAAGCAGCCACCAGCTAAGCCTGCTTTTTCTTCTACAACAAGCCATTATGGCAAAAGATATTCAAAGCCAGGGAAAACAATACCCATCCCCAGCGGCAGCAACAAAAGGTCATACTCTAATGCTTTTGACAACGAGTTACAAACAGATTTGAATAGAATGAAAAAGCCAGCCACAGAAGTGTTTAGCAAAGCAGAATGTATTGTCAAAAATGGAAATACACCATCATATCAGTTTCCTGTATTCTCTGATAAAAATAAACGCTTGGCAAAAGAGCCTCGCCCAACTAGATATGAGCTGCCCGAGGAGTTAGATGAAGAACATCTATTTGACAACTCATTCACTAGTATATCATATGGTTCTAAGCCCTTGATGATTCATCCAGAAACATCAAATAAACATTATGGAGCTAAGAGAATCAATTTATTTGAGGAAGGTACAAGTTCCAGCCGATTTATGCGAGCCAGTGCAAGCGATATTGTGGAATGTAGGAAAATTCCAACTAATGAAAGCATCTTTTTAGATCCAGGTGACAGTATGCAGGATGAAAGTTCCTTTCAATCCACTTCACATCAAATTAAGGATGACAACAAAGATCAAATATTTGATCAAATTTTAGGAAACAAACCATCCAAAATAACAATCGAGACTAAAAATAATGCTCAAGCCCATAATTTAGACCATGCAAAGATAATTAGTGAAGTACTTAAGAAATATCCACATTTAGTTAAAAACAACAAAAATATCAAATTAAAAATTTTAAACACAACCAAAGCTAAAAAATCTATCCCATCAAATGAAGAAAAGGCAAAATCTAGATATGACACTCAAATTGAAGAAAAGACAAAACCGAGATATGAACCTCCAGATTTCACATATGAATCAGATGTTATTAATTCAAAGGAAGCTGCCAAACTCATTGCCTTGGGAGCTGACAATATCGCAGGACCATGGATTTGTCTTATTTGTGGTACACCAGGAAAAGCTTTGCATTTTACATCTTATTTCAATTTCCGCAAGCATTTAGTAGAAATTCACAATGAAAAACCAATCCCAAGTATCTGTGAATATTGTGGGGTAAAGTCTCAGAAGAGAAATTATATTGTTCATCATAAATTAACCAAACATGGAGTGACACCACCACCAGCATATAATTTTCCAAAATGTAATTATTGCAATTATATTGCCCTCAGTGAAGCACTTTTAGTAAAACATAAGAATAATCATTCTATTGACAACAACTATAAATTTAATATTCCTCCCGCTCAAATTTCAAGTATTGCACAGAAAACTAATAAAAAATATTTCAGTCCTACTGATAGAAAAGTCAACCTGCAATGTGTATATTGTATGAGATCATTTCTACGAGAACACAATCTTTATGCTCATTTGAAAATTAATCACAAGGATGCAGCAAAGAATGACGGATTGATTGAGGATTCAGAAGAGGAACAAGAAGAAGAAAAATTTACCTCAAACATAAAGATTACCAATAATGAATCTTCTGATAATATGATCAAAGTAGAAGTTCCCATGACTTTTGATAACTCCTATGAAGATGTCAATGAGCAATATCAAATTGAACAAAAACCTGATGGCAGTATATGTGTTTCAACGAAGAAACCTCGTGTTTTGTTACCCTGTAATAAAAACAAAATACTAAATCTTAGCTTCAGCTCTCCCCAACAAAATGTATCTTTGCCGCAAAAACAAGAATCTATGCCAAACACTTCTCAAAAAAGAAATGAATTTCTCCAAAATACATATCAATCTCATGTGAGGCCTATTTCTGGCCAAGAAACTGTTTTCATTGATAATAATGAATATATACTACAGGATAACCATCTTATTCCTAAAAAAGAAAAGTCTGCAGCAGAATATATAGAATCACATACGTCAAATGATGCTGAAGTACAATCAATAATGCCTACAACATCTGTAGAGTATCATAATATCCACAACACCAACCCTGAACATAAAGTGCTTATTAAAAAATCAAACCATATGAACCAACCCTACCAAATAGTTGTTTCAAGTGAAGAAGAGTACAAAACCTTACTGAATTCTAATCAATCTGTTTTATTTGATGAAGGGCAACCAATGAAGGCACTACTACCTGAACTAGGAGAATCTGATAACTCAGCTTTAGAAACAGGACAAATTGATTTAGACAACACACAATCTAATGACATGATGATTATACCTGATTATCATATGAATGTTCCTGTTACAGTGTCTGCTGATAATTCAAATATAGTAGTAGTTTACAGCCATCCTGTTGAAGATCAAAATAAACAGTATTCACTTATGACTACACAAGGCGAGTTTGTTCAATCATCAGCAATAATAACACAAAATTATGGAACAGTGACAACTTGTACTCCAGTGGTAACTACACATACTGCCATAGATAGTTCTTGGCAAAGCAATATTCATGCTAGTATAAATAAAGTTCCAATCACTCCCTCAACAGAATTACAAACAATGACTGTAGGTGAATCCATAACAATAGCTCCTATAGAAAATATCCAAAATAACAGTGTTAATGATCTTGCAGAGGTTCAGTTAAATACAGAACCAGGGACAATACAGGTAGCCCAAAGTGAAACAGGTATGAATACTTATGATGAATCAAATGTAGCTACAACTACTCAGGAAAGTAACAATCCATCAGTATGTGAACAAAACGCCATTACTACTGTTACAGATTCAAATGTTCTTAACAATATGCAACAGCAAATTCAGATTCAAGCCCTACCTTGCACAAATAATGATCAAATAGCTTGTATAACTTCATTTAATCAATCATCTTCTATCTCCACAATCGAAGAACCCAATACAACCGCTCATGCAGTTGTATCAAAGAACAATGAGTTAGAGCCTGTTGTAGTTGAAGAAGTATTATATCCAGGTCACAGTATACCAACAACTAAAATTGTTGCAGTAAGTGTGCCAATAAGTAATGAAACTTGTGACTCAGTAATTGAGGACACAAGTTGTCAAGTGAATACTAATCTGGCTATGTCTACTGTTGCGAATAAAATAAATCAAGAAGATGAGCTAGTGTCAGAAACTGTTAAAGAAGTTCATGCAGACGACGAAGATGAGGAAACTATAGAAAATATCGCAAGAGATATTGATGAAAGTCGCAATATCCTTAATCAAGAGAATCAATGCATAATAACGGACCAAAGTAAAACGAAAGTTACTTTAACTGAAATAGCGAAAGAGCAAATTGAAAATTTGACATCTGAATGGTCCGAAGATGAGAGTGATATAATATTAACAGAGAAATGTAATGTGTCAAATACCAATGTAGAAGCACAAAATAATTTAGATACAGTATTAGTTGAAACTGAAGAAACCATTGAAAACATTCAAAAAGAAGTTGATAAACAATCTGTTGAGGTAGCCACTGAAGTGGACAGTAATGATGTTGCAAATGATTCACAAGACTCGCAAACAAAGGACAGTGAAAATGTTATTGCTGATCCACAGAAAAAAATCTCATCACTCCTTAATGATTGGGATGACAATGATTCTCAGGAAGAAATCATACCTGCAGTTGATGAAAATAAAGAACATCTACAGTCTTCAAACTCTGACTCTCAAGACGAAAATATAAATACAATTGATAATAGTGGTACAGAGGATATCAATGATGCTGCTATTGGTATTAGTGTTATAAATAAGATTGATAATATTAAGAAATTAGTCAGTGATTGGGATGAGGATGACGAAGAAGAAACTAAGGATTGATCTGAGAATAGAGTTTAATAAAGTTGTGTATTTATATTAGTAAATATAAATATTAAGAATCCATTAGTTATAAGAGTAAAAATTATATACGGAATTACCTTCCAATCAACATACAGATAATAAGTCATGTTGTAGGTTATGTAACAATTTTTCATACATAAAATGTATTTTTATTAATAAATGTGCCTATATTATGTGTGTAGCTATATGAATAATGTTAATTTGGTGTAAGAAGTGTGTATATAAATGAATTGTATTACATAAATTGTGCTTTCTGCTGTTAAATTATTGTTATGTCCTTAATAAACATTTATGTTGAGTTCTTTCTATGAACTAAGTAATGTTTATTGGTCCATAATATGCATTTTCCCTATGTAAATAAATTTATATTGCAGGTTACGCTGAAAATTTGTCCCTTTATATAAGCTGATATTATGTATGTACAAAGTGTAGAACTGGAACTGTAACATAATTCTTTCTTCTTCCCAATGGTGTCTTAGGATATACCTAAATATTTTGTTAATCAATAAAATTAGTAATCTAATTTAAGCTGCAAATAAATGGATTTATTTCCATGTGTGGGTTGTACATTTCAATGTAACTTAATAATGCAGTGTAGCAACATCTTTTCATACTGTAGAAAAGGGTAGCACTAATTTTAGAGCTGCAAATTTAAGTTCAAGAGATACTAACCTAAACAATCTGTGTGATAGATATCTGTCTATTAACAGTCACATAAGAAAACATGATGAGAATTGTAAGTACTACCAAATTGAACCATTTATAATTCTAATTAAAATGCGTATTATGTTAGCTTATACATAATAATTTATAATTATCAAGTTGAATGTTATGACGAGTCCAAATTATCTTTAGTGTAATGTTTGTGTTATGAGAATCATTTAATTTACGAATAAATTAAGCTAACTCCACATGATACGATATTTTATGATAGTGTGTTAACTTGGGTATATAAAAATATATAAGTGAACAATAAATGTACATTATTACATTAAATGTTTTTCTTAAAACCCTAACCCTAACCATAACAGCAACCTCATGTAATAAATAGGCTAATGTTTTTGACAACAGAGCTTTCCGAAGATCGCCAAACAGCCCGGTTACGCTGTGGCAACCAGTTAGCACAGCTAATAGTCCGAAAAAAAAATTACAACAGTTACGATACATTGAAGCCGACAATAAAATGAAAACGAGAGGTAAAAGCACCACAGCCTGCTTAGGAGAATGGCATGGAAAGCTGAAAAGCCCAGACCAAAGTTTAAAATTAGGAATTTTGAGTTTTCTCTAGGCTCACAACACAAATGTTTCTGTAACAATACAGCCGTAAAATAATGGCTCCGTTAAAGTGATGGACAGTCGGTAAAACGGGTTTTTTTTTTTATATTTTTAATCAAATCGCGATATTGCCATAATTGGATATTCTACTACCTAACGGATTTCTAAAAATTAAAAGGTTCGTTTTTCATAAATAATAACTCCTTTTTTACTGGAAAATAATATTTATTTATTTTAATTTAGCGAAATATGATGAAAAACTTTCAGATACTTACTTAAGAAACAACGGATGGTCTGTGTTAGTGCAATTTAATTGTTAATATAACAGACTACATAGATCCCATTTCATTAATTTATCATTAGGTATCACTTACATATCCGTATTTGTAAAACATTTTTGCAGGCATTAAGTCAACTTTTATTTAGTTTCTCGTGCCTCCGATGATATGCAAGTAATATTTTTATCAAATATTATTTAATTATAATGCACCATGCATGAGTAAGCTGTAAAGCTATTCATTCATTGACCATAAACAATGAATAACTTACCTATACATTTTGAAAGACTGCTTCGTTATATTTATTAAATTTTTCTTTCAAGCTTCGACAAACCTTACTAATAAAAAAATACCTACTTAATGCCATAATAATTGACCTGAAACCTAACTATATGCATGTATCTCTTTATTAAAAAAATGTTCTGAAGCCGAATTCAACTTCAGACGCAGACTAATAATTCTGTTGTACTCAAATCTCTGAACTGTGGAATGCCACCCATTTACTACAATTGCCCTTGTGTAAATTGATTAAACTATTTTTAATCTATTAAGATTTATATCAGAGAAATTTGTTTCAAGGACTTACAACAGAATTAGCAGAAACAGCGCTAATTCAGTAGTAGACTAATCCCTCAAATAATTGAATGTCTAAAAATAGTGCCAACACTCTCACTATGTTCTATAAGTATAGCACTATTTTTAAAGCTGACAATTTAGTTTAGAGATTAGCGTACAATCGAATTAACCCTATTATATACTTGACCTTTTTTCTTGTGTGGGTAGACAAGCATGGAGATCTTACTTTAAATTGTATGATTAAATGGAATAAAACTAGGTGTGTTTAAAAGAATAATATTATTTTCTAAGGCTGTTTTCTTATCACAGTTTCAAAAGAAGCAAACACAAGATAGATAAATTAAATAGATGACAATGGTGACAATTCTGTAGTATACAAATCTCTTAAGCTGAACGTGACTGATTTTTATGTAGCATTCTGTTATTTTACAATGTTTATGTGAAACAATTTAGCAATAATTTTAGACATGCAATTTTGTTAAGTTCTGACATTTCTGTAAAGAAATTTGCCCCAATGTAATTTTAAGTGTAATGCTCGAGTTAAGTATACCTATTTATACATGAACTTTATCAATTACCATCCATTGTTACAAATAATACTATAATGTCTCACACTGCTTCAAAAAGCAATAAAAGGTCTACCAACGTGATTAAAGTCAACATCATATCAACACAAAATATGCAACATCTGCAGCTCAGTAAAATCTAAAATGAATGATTCAGTAACGGCTGCCTAATTGAGAGACATTTGAAATGTTAGTATTTTTTGTGAATAAGAAGATATAATGTTAAGTAGTATGACCCAGGGCTCATATAGAAGTGGTGCATGTATAATATGTATAATAGCATTAAATAAAGGAATAATATCTATCTGCATAACATAACCACACTAGCCATTTCTGTATGCACAGCACCCAAAATAGTGACAGCAGTTAAGTTTATAGTGCAATAATACAATAGAATGTGTATGATAGAAAATACTACTCCTTCATTCTGGTGGGTACAATCCTAACTGTATTTTATAATAATATAATCTTTTGTAATAGTACAGAACTGATAAATTAAAGCCATTTCTGTTAATATTTAGATAAAAAACAAATGTGGACAAATAGGCAACATACAAGACATTTAGGCATACCAAATCTAGGCTTTTAATAAGCACACAGAGACTGACACTTCATGTGTCGTGTTTATTAGGATATTCTGTGATTTATCATTTAGCCTAAACTCAGATAATGGACTACAATAACATTTATGCAGTCATATGTATGCTTGCTTCAATCTATCATTATTGATTTCATATCGTCTTCGATACCCATACAGCATAACTTGACACAGCTGCCAATTATCTTGTGTACAAATCTCTGCATTAAAATGAAAAGTCTGTTATTATCCATAGTACTTTTTTCTATAGGAAACACTTTAAAAATAACAGCACTTTTTACATGCCAATTTACTTAGAGATTTACAGCAGTAATGGTTTTGTGAATTGTTTGCAGTATAAATAAATACTGTTATTAATTAGGGATTTTGAACTAAACAAATGGGTATAAATACTTATTACAATACAAATAACTCATGTAAAAGAAGTCAAGTTTAAACTGTATTCGACAAAAATTATACAGATCTTCTGATTTAAGATACCAATGTTTAGAAGCTTGAAATAATTAAAATAAAAGTTAGTATTATTTATCATTCACACATTAAGTGAAGAACAAAAATAGACTCTGCGGTCCAAATATCATGTCCAATTCATGCAAACTAGTTACAACAATATAAGGTAAAGTTATATGGCAACAGTTAAAAGGAGGTCATTAATTTTTCACCCACACCAAAAATTTGAGATTTGGAGCACAGGGATTTTACAGATAGTGTTTTTGTGTACCAAGTCACTCAAAAGTATTAAACAAATGTTGAATTGAATTTGTTTTTGAATTACATGAATAAACACGTGTAATAGCTAAAGGCTATAGTTACATGATTCTAATAAAACATTTACTCATTTAACTTTTCTAGTATTCTAGAATGTTTCATATTCTATAGTATCAAACATTATTTTTAACATACTCATGGTATGATCATTATTGTACCAATATTGCTGATAATTAACATTCAAACTAACTGATTTCCAATCGCAGTACCAAAATATCTATATAAAAATGTTAACTCTAATTCATATTTGCGAATCTGCCATCATAAATTGACACAAACTGATGAAAAACCTAATATATTATTGTATTCGTAAAAATATTCTCATGACCTTAAGCAGTATATATCAGTACTAGTACTATTAAGTTTTAACATCTCTAAAAACTTTATTATATTATATTATACATAATAAATTACAATATTTACATACAAATTCAACTTTTAAGCACAATTATATTGCTTAGTCGTTAGATATGGAAACTAAGACATATTTAACCATGTAGGCAAGACACACAAAACCGACCAACACAAATAGGTTGGTAATGATAAAGTACATGTTGGACTGCTGTTCAGTCATCATTTCACTGTCACTCATGTTGGTGTTATCCATGTGCAGGATTGCCTCCTGGCGCTCTTTAAGCAGCTTCTCTATCTCCTCTACATATTCGGGGAACAGTTCACAGAACATTTTATTTTTGAGATTAATTTCCAGAGACTCGGCCGCCAGGCAGCGCTTCTGATTATCCGTTGTCTCGATAGACCCGAGAGTAGGCGTTTTCTCCAGCATAAAGCTAAGCAAGCCAGTCAGTATTGTCGAAATGGACCACGCTGGGTTCCAGGTGTCCGGGTGAAAGTCGGTAATGCTAAGGCACAGTTTGGTATTAGTTTTAAATCTTCCATTCGGAGTTATCATATAAATAGACGGCGGCTTAAAGGGGAATTCCCTGGGAAATATAATTTTCCCGTGGTAGTATCCGCCTTCGTAAGGACTTTTCTCCGGTCCTTTCACTACGTAATGCCATTCCAGTATGTTCGATGGGACAGGTTCTGCGGTCACGTATGGTACAGGATCATTTTTCAACCTCAGATAGTCTTGTTTCAGTCTACTGGTCGCTCCTGTAACCTTAGTTTTGGCCATTGTTTGCTAAGTGTACGAACATGTAAAGAAATTAAAAACTCAAACAACGAACTTTTAGGTATTATCTAGAATTATACCGATACAATCTTAGAGCGCATTATAAAAATATGAAGTTTTGTGAATATTTAACACTGCTTTTTATATAATTTTCGCCACAAATCGAAATTTTAAAAGAATAATACGTCATTACAATCCACAGAGACAATCACATGTCAATGTCTAATTTTAATAACCACAGATTAATGATAGAATACAGATCAATATTATTAAAAAGATATATTTTAAGCTAGTATAGGTGCATCAAGTTTATCCCACTTTATAGTATATTTTTACATAATTATATAGCCATACTTTTAATTAATACTGTTAATTTAGGCTTTCGCCTTGGATTCAACATATATATTTATATTAAATTTATTTGTTTCGATTTGCACACGCGACATTTAACAATTCGTAAATTTATATTACCTAATGCCATTATAGAAAAGAGACTTATATCCCTGAATTATTTTTATTAACTCAATTAAGAATTATATTATTAATTCTTAAGTATATATCCTTTGGGCGTTTTGGGCGTGTACCTTGAACGGATTATGTGCTTGAATTTGATAGCTAAAGAAAATCATTAATCGTTTATAGATTGTGCAATAAAAGTAAACAAACCCGTTTTGGGTCGAACAAAACAGCATCGCAAAATACGTGTCTGCAATAGGCAACCAGGCATGCATTTAAAAAGTATTTATGTATTATTATGGCCGTAGCAGCTAAACGAAAGGCAAACGCGCCACCTAGTCTTCGCGTTATATATCTTCGCGTAATAATCGTGTGCTTAACGCTTTAATGAATGAGTTTTAAAATCCTAACATAGTGCTGGTTGGCGAGGTAGACTGATTGGACTGATTTTCTTTACCTATTTGGGACGCAACGGAACAACTAAATAAATCTAGGCGCGATTGGAACCGTCATTAATTAACAATACAATATATATGAACACTACAAAGCTACATGGTGTAGCAAATGTGTGTGTGTGTGTGTGTGTGTGCGCGTGTGCGTGTGTGTGCGTGCGCGTGTGTGTGTGTTTTAAATATTTATATCGGGACGCATTATTTTCTAAGTTTTCAACATTGCTGTAAGACAAAGTCATGAGCCACTTTACTACTGAACGTTTACATTTTTTTTATTGACCGTTAGGGGATATATATTTAAAAATAAATTGACTTTGTTGCAAAGAGTACAACTAGCATGGTAATAATGTCGTTTGGCAAGCATAGGGCGAGAAAGTTCTATTGAACAAACACGATCAGATCTCCTCTTTTCTGTATAGGCACTTGGATTATATTGTAATTCCCGGTGTTTCCTTACTATAACTTGTAGGATATACATTTTTCTAACCTGGAGTACATTGCTTATGTTATATAATTCATCCGACGGGAACCTTATCGGTTTACCCAACATAACCTTAAGCACAGCTTCTCTGTGCTCTTTCCAGTCGCAACAATAGATTCAGAATTGGATTTAAAGCTTCGCTCGCTAACAATTTTTTATCTTCCCACGGGAACTATTTCAGAGATCAGTATAGAAAATACATGTTTTGTCGTAAACAATACAAGGAATCGGGATAAAGGCTAGCCTAAATATATTCTTTGCCATATCAAAGGCTACATTTATGCCAAATTTCATACAAATCCGTTCAGCCGTTTTTGCGTGATTGAGTAAGAAACATCCAGACATCCACACTTTCACATTTATATTTTATTTATTTATTAATAAATGTATATATATATATATATATATATATATATAAAAGGACCAAACGGCCCATTTAACTTTTATTTTATAATACCGCGTGTTATAAAAAAAGGTTGTTATTGGGTATAATCAAAGTCGTTTAAAATCAAAGTCCCAATTCTAGGCGTAGGCCCCTTTTCAGCGAGGAGATAGTGATTTTGAGCCTTACAAAAAGCTAACCTAACCTGCTAGGGGTATGGTAAACCCGCACTTATGGTTTCTACGCGACATCGTGCCTGAACGCTAAATCGCTTTGCGACACGTCCTTATCGGTAGAATGGTAACTAGCTACGGCCGAAGCCAGGACGTCCAAGTTTATAATGCTACAGCGCGCGCTGCTCCACGGAGGTCGTCAAAAAAACCTAACTCATTGGATTGTGTATTTGAAACTCAAAACTCGAAAAATAAATCATATGAGATATAATTCAAAGTCAGTTCCCGCAGTGGATGAGCATGCTCCTGATCTCGTGGTTTAGCTGGTTGAGCGCCTTCTCATCAGGCGCGTCCTGCTGTATCAACCGGTCCCGCTGCGATATCAGCTCGCTCAGTTTGTCGCTCGTCTTCTTCTTAGGTATACTGAAAAAAAAACTTACAACTGACACAAGACACGCATTCTTTGCGTACTTATACAAGTAATTAATAGATATATAGATAGATAAAGTCTTTATTGCACATTAAATCTTGGTGCGTGTTGCCAGTGATGACCTACGGATCCGAAACGTGGTCGGTCTATGGGTCTCATAAGAAGGCTCAGAGTCACTCAGCGAGCAATGGAGAGAGCTATGCTAGGAGTATCTCTACGTGATCAAATCAGAAATGAAGAGATCCGTAGAAGGACCAGAGTTACCGACATAGCTCAGCGAGTTGCAAAGTTGAAGTGGCAATGGGCGGGGTACTTAGCTCGGAGGACCGATGGACGTTGGGGTCCCAAAGTGTTGGAATGGCGACCCCGCACCGGTAAACGTTGCGTCGGTCGACTCCCAACAAGGTGGACAGATGACATGAAACGAGTCGCAGGGAGCCGCTGGATACAAGCGGCCTAAGACCGTGGCCATTGGAACTCCCTACAAAAGACCTATGTCCAGCAGTGGACGTCTATACGTTGAAATGATGATGATGAAAACTTGGAATATAAAACTAATAAAAACAAAAAGTTACTAGTCAGAAATTTTATGTCTGTCTGTAACACCAACCAGAAAGGGAGTAAAGCTCAGCCTATGTCGTGTCTTATATGAAAACCACGACGCTGATTTTCAGCGGAGACCAGTAAATAATTAAATAATTAAAAGAAAAATATAAGAAAAAGACAAATGACAAACAACGGGGAACCGAAGGTCACATTATATATCATCATCATCATCATGATCAACCCATTACCGGCTCACTACAGAGCACGGGTCTCCTCTCAATATGAGAAGGGTTTGGCCATAGTCCACCACGCTGGCCATGTGCGGAATCATTCATACTTACTAACCTCAATTCATCATACAAGTCCATGGCATCGTTGCCTGAAATAAATCAAAATGTTTGTAAATGTTTATCATATTGGGTCTATTTTTTTTAGTTTACGAAATTCAACAGCTTTACAAAAAATTATATATTTTTATCAGATTTGTGATAACATAATGCGGTCTTTAAAACATTTTATAGAACGAAAATTTATTTGTTAACATAATTTTAAGTAGCATAACAAAAGGAAAATTTTTCTGGCTAACTTTGTTGTGGGCTTCTTCTTAGACCGGGGCGTAGTTTGGAACCCTCATAGCTTTAGTTTTAAGTTTACGAATGTAGTTATCACCATCAAATCACTGCTATGTGAATTATTGACGCGTCAAAAGTGCCTTTTAAAGGACTATTTGAATAAAGATTATTTGAATTTGAATAAGAAGCTTCTAGATAGAGTTTTGAGTCTAAACAAAAAATTTCGAAACATTGAAACTCCGAAGTATTTTATCACAGCGCAAAGATTTTATGCTTCGAATCCCTCTCACCTATAAACAGGACGTCAAGGCCTTAGCTAGGTAGGGGGGAGTCTAGTTTTGGACCAGATAACATGCTTATTAACTATCGTGAAAAATGTATAACAAGGTAAAAGTTGTATGATTTTTTGAATATTTTGACTGAATATTTTTTTCCATTTTCTCTCGTGCCGATGAGGAAATGTGGTATTCAATTATCGTATCACAGATTCCAAAAAATACAGTAAATATTTACAAAAAAACCCCTAACTACGACCTTGAGGACGTTTACTCTGGTTTTTGTACACCACACTTCTTATCAAGTGATATGATATACTTGTTACTAACTTATAATTGACTGTGACTCAAGGGGAGTTTTCGATATTATATCCACGTAGAAATCGTCTTTTAACTTCTTGATATCCGTCTGAGATGAGTCGTTGTTCACTTCTAAATCTTCGATGGGATCTAAACTGAAAATGTAATATAAATGGTTACGACGTCCGCTTCCTAATCAGAGATCGGGGGTTCGAACCAGGGCACGCACCTCTAACTTGTCGGAGTTATGTGCGTTTTTAAGCAATTATAATATCACTTGTTTCAACGGTGATGGAAAACATCGTGAGTAAACCTGCACGCCTGCGAGTTCTCCATAATGTTCTCAAGGGCGTGTGAAGTCTGCCAATGCGCAAATGGCCAGCGTGGTGGACTATTGCCAAATCCTTCTCACATTGAGAGGAGAGCCGCGCTCTGTAGTGAGACGGCAATGGGTTGATCATGGTACTGTATAAATATTCGCAGCGTACTTGGTGTCTGCTAAACCAATTACTACCATCTTCGTGGTTAGGTCGTCAGCCTCCTAATCAGAGGTTGGCGGTTCGAATCCGGGCACGCTAGAGGTGCGTGCCCGGACTTTTCGGAGTTGTGTGTTTTAAAAAAATTAAAATATAGTTAATTAAAGTATAGTGAGGAAACCTGCACACCTGAGAGTTCTCCATAATGTTCTCAAAGGCGTGTGAAGTCTGCCTATCTGACTATAGCCAAACCCTTCTCATATTGAGAGGAGACCCGCGCTCTGATCATGGTACTGTACAAATATTCGCAGCGTACTTGGTGTCTGCTATGAGCCGGCGCTGCGAGCGCAACTCTGCCAGCATGCGCGAGCGTGCGCCCAGTTTGGTGAGGTGCAGCTCGCGCACCGCACGCCCCCACTGCTCCTTGAAAAAGGACTTGGACTGCACTGCACTGTCCAGTTTCTCCTCCAAGCAACGCTGGAACAATAGTTAATTTAACAATAGTTAACAAACTTGTTAAATATTATAAACTTTGTAAAATGCTAATATTTGTCACTCTTAGTAACTATCTACAAGACCAGCCCGTTGACACGTCCGTTATCCACACCGGTTGATAGTTGACTCCCCGTACCACAATCCTCCGTCCACTACAATGTGAATAAATTGAAACACAAATAGAAACAAAATATATTTATTAATACCAATGTGTATTGAATTTTTTATAATGGGAAGAGCGAGTCCTTCTGACACAGGTTTTATACTTAACAGAAGGTATCAGCCTTATCGGATGCTGTAATATGTGAACAAATAAATTTTCATTTTCATTTTCTTTATGTAACAAGAGGCATAAGTAATATATTGTTCGTAGAAAGCGTTATCAGGCTATACTGACTTGTACATACATCTCAGAGTAGCGAGAATTCTATATATGTCAATACGTAAGCAGGCAGTAGCTTCTTCGTACATTTAACATTCGTTTCGGCCTCTTTGGTAGCTTTCTTTCTTTAAAGCAGATATAAAATTTGCTCTGTTCACAGTACTTATACTTTATTTTAGCCAATAGGTAAGATGAAACTACACTATTGTCTATTAGCACAGAGTCTATGAACTACCAACGTAGTTGTTAAGTGTAATATGGGGGGGACGGCGCGTACGCAGTCCCCACTACCAAAAATTACGCGTCCGAGTTATCCACATTAGGGATAATCGCAGAGGTCAACCCAGCCGCAGTGCAATGGAAGGGCCTCGCTCTGGGGGAACCGCCTTCGTGATCACGGTGTCCCCTACGCCAGGTAAGTATGCTTTCACAGCGTGAACACGGGGTAGTCATTGGGCGCTGACGAATCTCCATAGCGCGATCTCGAAATAGAGCCGCACCGTACAGTGACACCTAACGGGAATTGGGAAAACGAGTACACCAATGGGTTGGTACGTTGCGCCATGTCTCGCACAACAGACAGCATGGATAGTTCCAGTTACATTACACTAGATGTCGTTAATGTTAAAAACATGTTAATGTTAAAAACATAATGGAATTAAACATTATTTACTAATCTGCATCCCAGCACTTTCATTTTTCTTCAGGCCTTCATACAAACCAAACTTGATTATGTTTAAAAAAAGGTATAACACTGGTATTTTACTGATTGAGTTTATATACATTTTTGCACATGTTTTGTGCCTCTTCTCTAGTCTTCAACAATAAAGATCTTAGCACAGCAGTGGTTTTCCATTGGTTGAGAAATATACAATAAATAATTTAAAAAAAATTTGAAAGCACTATTAATACTTGTTCTAAATAAAAATGTCTTACCAATTCTTGTATAAGACTCGCTGTTTGATCTTTTGTTAGTCCTGAATATTTGCTTTCCGCATCTTTTTCAAAGTTTTTTAGATCATTCTGGAAAAGAAAATTCTGGATCAATGAAAAACTTTTTACAATATTCTTTTACAACTGCACCATGTTACATTTGCAAAACAGTTGTTACACCTCGGTTTAGTCAATTATAGAATTTTATATAATTATAACGTATTCACAATGAAATTATCAATATTGCACCTAATGCCATAATGCAAGTGGTTAGTCCTTGATTTAAAGGTTTAAAAAAAACGGAATATCACAAAAAGAGGATATAATATTTGAAATTTTATTTTAAAAGATTTTGAGTAAGCATTTAATAGAATCGAAATAAAATACTAAGACACCGAAGAAACAAAGATCCATCAAAAATTTAAAAAACTTAGTGTTATTTAGTAGTAAAACTTAGTGTACCTCACGGGCATTGATAATTCATCCACATTGCGCTAGATGTCAGCAGTAGCATAATCATTGCTACAATATACTATCGCTCGAAGCTTCAACAAAGCTATAAAGCTTTACAAAATAACCATAAATATTAATGATTGAAAAATATAGAGATTCTCAAGACTAATTAATCAAAATCTGCACGCCTGAGAGTATAAAGTTCTCAAAGGCGTGTGAAGTCTGCCAATCCGCACATGGCCAGCGTGGTGGACAATGGCCGAACCCTTCTCATATTGAGAGGAGACCCGTGCTCTGTAGTGAGCCGGTAATGGGTTGATCATGATGATGATGATGAATTAATCAAAAAGAAAAAAGGACAAAAAGCCAACATCACGCGGTGTTCCCAGGCGGTCACCCATCCAAGTACTGACCGCGCCCGATGTTGCTTAACTTCGGTGATCGGACGAGAACCGGTGTATTCAACATGGTATGGACGTTGGCGATAGCGAGGCCAAAATTTCTAAACAGAATATGACGACATAAAAAATATCTCTTATGATACATTGATTGTAGAACAGATGAAATACAGGATTATTATTTAGTTTAATCTCATCATCATTATTACCCTAGATTTTTATTGCAGCAGTTATTAAAATCCCAAAAATGTCGTTTCAAATAGCAAAAAAAAAAAAATAGTAAAAGGCCTTTAGTAACTCAATCTGTTGTACCTACATTAAAATTGACAGGTCTAAAGGTATACCATTAGGTATTCGCATCGTGCAAACAATAAATGCAACATGGTATGGACTTTGGCGACAGTGCAACCAGAATTTATAACAAGAACATGAGAATACATACACAATAATGTGTTAAATAAATAAACAAACTTTATTATTATTTATTATAATACATAACAATTAGTCTTACCACACATTCATTATTTACAGGAAAACAAAAATGCAGAACGTCAATTATTTATTATAATTATTGTACGTGACTGATTTCTTAAGAACCGTCTGAATCTTTTTATATACGAAATAAACATATTTAAACAGCCACTTTAGTAAAGCTTTCATTTATACAGTATGACTTAGTTACTGGTCCGCCATTTACTTTAATTTCTAATAGCGGCCACGCATAATTTTAGTAATTTTAACGAAATTTATAACAAGAACATGAGAATACATAATGATTGTTCGTACCATACTCGAAATTTGAAAATTATGGTTCTACTATTTAATAATGATCTGACAGAGATTTTTCATGGTGCAAGCAGTAAGGAATTAAAATTAATCCTTTAAACTCGCAAAGTGACAGCCCTGGTATGCAATAAGTATATATAATACATACTAGTATTTCTTTTTTTTTTTTTAATTTTATGGCTTTACACAGATTAGCCAATGTCAAGTTTATAGCAATGTAGAAGTTAGGGAGAAATGGCGGGAAACTTCGCACTCTGCGGACGCGGATCCCTCAAACCTTTCCCAAATTAATACCTGTTAACCATTCAGAAAACCAGCCACTACACAAACGACACCAAAACAGTCCACGACACAACCAACACCAGTCCTTTTCAAAATTAGCCAACAAACATTAATTCAAGAAAAGCGTGAAAAAACCGCGCCCGCCATATACGAAGTCTCCCGCCTTTCTCCTAGTATTTCTTCGGTGCATGTGTTTGTCAATGAACTCCTAAACGGCTGGACCGATTTTGACGAAATGTTTTGTCTTCAGGCGGATTTGAGACTGGTTTAAATTCTAAATTCGGTCCAATTTCAATTGTTTTTTTAATTTTTTTTTTGTTGGCGTGTATAGGGCAACGTTGTTATGGGTGCCTCTCAACCCTGTGTATTAGTTTAGCTCTGCGCTGAGTTAGCATTCTAGTGAAAACTGGCCAGACGCTGATCTAACATATTTGTAACTGTTTAATTTTTTATTCATCATCGGCAACTGGTATTTTCATTTATTTCATTTAATTTCAGTTTTTAAAAAACCATTTGCCCAAACCCATAACTTAACTACGTCTGTAGTATCCGTTAGTATTAATAAATAATAACAATCACAAAATACAAGTTTTAAAATAAAAAATTAGCAAAAAGCCAACATCACGCGGTGTTCCCAGGCGGTCACCCATCCAAGTACTGACCGCGCCCGATGTTGCTTAACTTCGGTGATCGGACGAGAACCGGTGTATTCAACATGGTATGGACGTTGGCGACAGCTCAGTCAAAATTTCTAACCAGAATATGATAAGAATTAACAAAATAACTTTTGTTTAATACATTGATTTCAACATAATTATTTGAACCGACTGACCGAAATGGTAATTAAACCTTATTACTTTCTTGGCCCAATGGTCTTTTCCGTTTGATTTGATTTTTTCGTTTGATCCAAAAAAAAATACTCAGTCCTCGATAAACGGACTAAATACCTCGACAGCTTTAAGCAAAAATTCAGGCGTAAAATTTAAGTTTATCATTTCTAGCATCATTTTTTTTATTCAAATGTCCATCCATTTGATTTCCAGTATGAGAATAAGTATAAATAAGGTAGTTAGGTTAATTAATATTTTAAATCTCGACACCAAATAAGAGATGTTAATTTGATGGTTTTATCAAACAAAGTGTCGGTTTGTCGGTGAATACAATCGAGACCGACGGCTGAGCCTGCTCTCCGAAGCTAAGGATTAGACCTAACTCCGGGTTGGTGTTGGAAAATTCTTGACGGAAAACCAATGAAATTTTAGGCGTATCATCAATAGGCTGTGGAAGATCTATTCGACGACCTTCGTGCGGCATTATGAAGTTGGAGGTCCTGAGTTCGATTTTTGGCTCGAGTCTGATCAATGGCAATGGTTACCATCTTAGACTGCATTATTACCAAAAGGTGAAATTGCAGTCAAGGGCTAACTTGTAGTGGTTAATAAAATATAATATACCTTAAGGGCTGCATTTTGTTTTTCCAACGATTGTATTCTCGACTGCATCTCATCCCTGGCCATGTCCTTGAGTTTGAGCCGATGGTTCATATCGTCCTCCATCTTCTGCGACGCCTCCCGCAACTCCTGGTACTTGGCGGTGTAATGCGCTTCTAACGCCTTCTTTGCGTCCAGGAGCTGTTTTGAGCAAAATTTTAACGCTCAGAATCGAGTGCACACATTAGGCAATTTTTATAATAATATAGTAAACTATTTAGACCGGGAAAACTACATAAAATAGTATGACTAAGAGTTTAATAAATGTAAATTATTGCCGTATCAAAAGTGCCTTTTAAAGGACTATTTGAATGAAGATTATTTTGAATTTTTTTGAATTTTAATAGTCATCTTTAACACTATTTAGACCGGAAAATGTGATGCATACTTGTATATAAACATGTGAACATATAGATGTCTAAGAGGAGAATAAAATAGTTTTTATGGTCGAGTATATAATATTAAGCTTTTCATTTCGATTGTAAATAAAATATATATTCATGTTTCAAATAACATAAAAGTGAAATAAAACAATTTTGTTTGTGTAAATAATTATACAAATGATAATAAAACAGAAATAATAATTTGTTGAGTTATTTCATCTCTTTTTGTTTTTCATATTTTCTTGCATATTTATAGTATGTTAAATATACTATACTACAAAACTATACCGCTAAGGCGTGGAACTCACTTCCAGCATGTGTTTCCAGCCACGTATAACCTTAGTTCCTTCAAGGGAAGAGTGAATAGGCATTTTCTAGGCAAGCGCGCTCCAACCTAGACCTCATCAGTGCCTTCTGGTACTGATTGTCGTCAAGCGCAAACCTATCTCAAAATAAAAAAAAAATCATAAAGCTTGTATGATTCTTTGTTTATTTATTTTATGTTTAAACCCGGGCACGCACCTAAAACTTTTCGGAGTTATGTGCGTTTTTAAGCAATTAAAATATCACTTGCTTCGACGGTGAAGGAAAACATCGTGAGGAAACCTGCACGCCTGAGAGTTCTCCATAATGTTCTTAAAGGCGTGTGAAGTCTGCCAATCCGCACATGGCCGGCGTGGTGGACTATGGCCAAACCCTCCTCATATTGAGAGGAGACCCGTGCTCTGTAGTGAGCCGGCAATGGGTTGATCATGATGATGATAGTTAACCAAATAAACGTAACCTTTCTTTCCCTCTCAGTGTTCCGGTACCCCCGCAGTCTGAAGTCCTCAGTTGCCCGGCTCAGGTCGGACGCCAGATTTCGACACTGCTCTATCCCTTTGCTCAGTTTTGTCTCCAGCTCTGTTCTGCGTTTATCCCATTCCTTGGCGAGTTGGTCCAGATGGTAATCTTCTTTGCGTTTTAGCTGAAGACAAAAATGTTTACATGTTTCATAATCAGAAGCATTAATATGCATAAGCTGAATTCCTTCTGTGACAGAGATACTTAGAGATTGGGGTATATGCTCCCAATCCCTCTTTTTTTTATCTATTTTTTTTGGGACTTTTGTCCGCAATCCCTCTTAATCTTACGCGCGTGTGTGAGCTATAAAACAATAATAAAACATGGAAAAAATAAAAATAAAAAAACAATTTTACTAAAGTTACCCTTGACCCCCAAAATAGAATAACCCGTATCCAGCCAGTCGGTCAGAAGTTAAGTAAATTGTTAGATTTTAAATTAATTCCTTCCTTCAAGATTATTTTTTACGATTATATGGAGCCTGTGCGGTTTTTTTTTTTAACATTTTATTATGCCATAGGTTATCTGGCCTTTTATTGACCAATGATTTGGGTACTAAACGAGATTTCCCAGGAGAATATATCTATATAAAAAAATGTTATAGAATTACGAAAATATAAAGCTACCTAATGATTAACTTTAACTTGGTGACTCATAATTTAGATATAAGCTTTAAAATCACTGTATTTTATTAAACAACCCCTACAGTGAAACATTAACAGGATAATGGTGATGTAAAACATTTTTTCGTCGTTGTCACTTCTCAGTTTGTGACTGTGATCTATTGGGTCGCCGTATACGTGAGTCGTAAATAAAAAGGTCTGATATATTAAGTACAAAAATGAGTGTTGCGGAATATTTACATGTTTTATGAGCTGCTAATAATACTCATTCTCGGAAATATGTGGTCTCAACTCTCAATACCGTAGTATTTGGCAATATTAATTGTAATGCCTTCCTATGATATTTATGAAACAATATGAAATGAAAAAGTACTGTTTTAAGCGATGGTAGCAAGAAAGGCTTCTGGAATAGAATTTAAACCCTACTACGAAGTGCTCTATACTATTAGGTAACTTATTAAGAATGGATTAATGGGGGGGACGGCGCGTACGCAGTCCCCACTACCAAAAATTACACGTCCGAGTTATCCACATTAGGGATAATCGCAGAGGTCAACCCAGCCGCAGTGCAATGGAAGGGCCTCGCTCTGGGGGAACCGCCTTCGTGATCACGGTGTCCCCTACGCCAGGTAAGTATGCTTTCGTCCTGGACATCCACGCAGACCCTGTCGGGTCTCGGGGTAACTGTTCGGGGCGATGCCCCCTTCAGTGGTGGCAACGCCGCCTGCAACTACAGGCGGGTCGCTGGGTGTGACCACTGGTCAATGGTGTCAGTCCGGTGGTATGCACTGCAGCGCGATCGAGCCCGCGTGTAATCGCGGGCAGTCCGCTACTGCAGTGGTGGAGGTGTGTCCATGGGCTAGGCTCGCCCGCCGCTCAGCGAGGTCGAGCCCGCCAGAATAAACTCCGGCGAGCGCCCGTCAGCCAGCGGCGAGGAAACGGTGAGTATGTCAGGTAGCAAGGTCACGTGGCAGACCTCTTACGTCCGGTGGACGCCGATGGTATGGCGCGATGCCTTGCAGATGCTGGGCTCGCGCTCCATCCGCGCGCGCGAACATAGAGGAGCTCAGACGGCGAATGTGGTCGTCGAGGCTCTCCATGCGCAGGTCCCTGGAGATGACCGCGTTCCGTACGTAGCGTGGTGCTCCGGCGATGGTGCGGAGCGCCAGCGACTGCTGCGCCCTCAGCGACTTGCGGTCCGTTTCGCTCGTTAGCGCATACCAAGCTGGGGCCGCATAGGTGAGTCGCGTACGGACGTACGCCTTGTAGACGCATAGCCTCGTACGGAGATGCAGTTGGGACGCCAGCACAGGGCGTAGGAGTGCCCGTGCGGCACGCGTCTGAGCGATCACATTCCTAACGTGGGGTCGCATCTTGAGCTCCCTGTCGATCGTCACCCCTAGGTATTTGGCCGTAGAGGACCATTTGATGGCCTCTCCCATGAGCGACACCCGAGGCGGCGGGAACGACCGCCCGATGGATACCGCCTGGGTTTTCGCCACGTTGACCTTGAGTCTCCAGGCTTTCAGCCAAGTGGGAAGAGCATCCAGTGCGCGCTGCATTTTAATCGCTGCGTGCGGGCCCGAAAGCGAGGTTGTGACAAATGCAGCATCATCGGCGTACAGCGCCAGCATGGCGCCGCCGGCAACTGGGATGTCGTTCGTGTACCAAGCGTAGCACACGGGCGACAGGCAGCTTCCCTGGGGCACACCTGCAAGGATGGGTCTTTCCGTGGACAGAGCGTCTTCAACCGCCACTTGAAAGCGTCTGTCTTGTAAGAAGGTGGCCACAGTCTTAACTACTCGACGAGGAGTAGTAGACGTGGACAGCTTGTAGACCAGCCCGGTGTGCCAGACGCGATCGAACGCCTTCTCCATGTCTAGGAATACTGCAATAGAATGCTCTCGCTTGTTGAAGGCGACAGCGAGGTGGTGCAGTACTCTCGTGACTTGGAGCGTAGTCGAATGTTCGGCACGGAAACCGAACTGTTCGTCGCGTGGCCGAAGGTAAGGTGTGATGTGCAGCAGAAGCAACTTTTCAAAGACTTTCGACGTCGTTGATAGCAGCGTGATGGGACGGTAACTCCCAGGCTGCATGATGTTCTTCCCCTGTTTCGGGATCATGATAATTCGGCCGAGCTTCCACGAAGATGGGAAGTGCCCGGTACGGAGAATTCCATTGAAGAGCCGCGTCAGCGTCGCGATTGCTCGCGGGGGTAGGTGACGCAGGGCTTCGTTGGTGACTCGATCGGGGCCGGGCGCTTTGCGCAGTTTAGTTCGTCGAATCATCCGAAGGACTTGTCCAGGGGAGAACACGACGGGGTCTTCTGTTGGCGCTATCGGCGGCTCGAAGTACGCTTCGAGATGTCGCTTGAGAGACTCTGCGTGCTGCACGTCAGTAGTCGGATTCGGGGTGAACTGCGTCTCTAAGAAGTCCGCGAAGATTTCCGCTCGATCTTCGGCGTGGTAACGGGGGGTTCCGTCACTGGCCAGAAGGGGCCTTATTGGAGGGGACTTCCCAGAGAGTCGGCGGCAAAGGCGGTGGATGCCAGGCCAGTCTTCGCCGGCTCGCTCAATGGCCGTGTGCCAAGACTCGTCAGCGTACGTTTGCGACGCTTCCGATATTTTGACAGCCAGGGCATTAAGTCGCGTCCTCATGGTCGGGCACCGTAGATTTTGCCATGTTCGGCGCAGCTTCCGCTTCTCTTCCAGCATCGCTTGAATGTGGGCAGGGAGCTGGCGTGGGTTGCGCGTTGTTGCAGCGTCGAGTTTAGACACTCGAAGCGCGGTGGACATTGTCGTGCTGAGGTCTGAGGCAAGTTGGTCGACGTCTGCAGGGCTCTCTACTCCGAAGGACGGCGAATGTTCGGCCATGTGTTCGGCAAAGATTCGCCAGTCTTGGCGATGCTTTGAAAGAGGTAGTGAGGAGGTCAACGGCGTTGTCTTAAGCGTCAATAGAACTGTTTGGTGGTCCGAAATGAGGTGGTCATCCAACACGTCTAACATCGGCATGGCGTTTAGGCCACGAACGACAGCTAAGTCGATGACGTCAGGCGTGTGAGCTGCGCAGTATGGGTAGTGCGTGGGGACTTCAGGTCCCAGCACTTCGTAGCCTTGGCGATCTGCATCATCAAGGAGGCGTCTGCCATCCGGACACACGATGTTTGAGTTCCACGCTGTGTGTTTCGCATTGAAATCCCCGGCGATAATCGTGGGCAGCTGCGAGTCCAGCAAAGTGCGGACATCAGCCACTGCGAGTCGATTCGTCGGCGGCTTGTAAAAGGCGAACACACGGGTGGGCTGGCAGTTGATGCAGACTTCTACACCTAGGGCGTACGTCGTCTGCAGTTGTGGTACTGGCAGCACTTTGTGGATGATATTTCGACGGACCAGAACTGCTAAACCCCGATAAGCAGTTCCGATCGGTGAGGTGTGGTCCTCCCGGTAGACATGGTATCCAGGGAACTTCAACCTGTGTGCTGGTTTGAGGTGGGTCTCGCTGATCAGGCCGATGTCCACGCGACGCTGGGACATCACGGTCTTGAATAGACGGGATTTTTGTGATGACAACCCGTCGGCGTTCCAGAATGCAATCCGGAGCTCAGTCATGGCTACAGAGCTCTGTAATGCAGGCAAGGATCAGCGGGGCCGGGTCCCGCTGCTCCTGGATTGCCATCAGGACCTGGTACAAGGTGCCGATGATCTTGGTTATCCTGGAGTCCAAGCTGCCACAAGTCGGTTGAGGTGCCGGTTGTGGCGGCGCCATCCGCTTCGCCTTAGTCTCCCTGGCTGGAGCAGCGACCACGGTGGGCTTGGACTGAGTGACGCGTGGTGGAGGAGGTGCAGCTACCGTGCGTCTAGTGGCGGGCAATGGTGCGGCTGCTGATACGGCTGTTGGTGCGGCAGTCGGCGCATCTTCGCGCAGTTGCGCACGCTTGCCGCGCCTGCGGCGGCGCTTGCGGTTGGGCTGCTGCTGCGGCTGGTTGGCGGCAGCCATGAGCGAGCCGGGCGCGTCGATTTCCGCGGGCGCGGTGGTGGCAGCGGTGCGTGCGGGTGCGGTGCGTGCGACCGTGCCTGCTTTACGGTTCCGCAGCTCCTTGCGGAATACAGGGCAGTTGGCGTTGTTCGCCGTGTGGTCACCGCCGCAGTTGGCGCAAGTCGGCGGCTCCTCTAGGGGCCGCGGGCAGTCCCTGGCGGCGTGGTTCTCGCCACACTTTACGCACACGATGGGTCGGTGGCAGTTCACCGAGCTGTGGCGCCAGAGTTGGCAGCGGTGGCACTGAGCAGGCCCCTTCCTGCCGCGCCAGGCCTCAATGATGATCCCGGGCATACAGAGGAGCTCGCGCACCTCGTAGATAGCCGGGATGGTATCCGCTGTCCGCTGCAGCTGCGCGAACATCAGGCAGCCAGGTCGGCCTGGGCGAGCTGGGATCGTCCGCACGTGTTCGGGGATGAAACCGAGCTCACGCAGCTCCTCCTCAACTAATGCCGGCTCGGTGTTTGCCGGCAGGCCGCGGATCGCTACCTTCACGCTCCTTTCAGCGGGTAGCGAGTAGCAGAACCAGGATAGTCCTGCGGCACTTTCCAGCTGCGTTAAGTAGCGCTGGATGGCGCGGAACTCCTGGTCCGATTTCGGAATGAAACGAACGCCTTTGCCGTACGGGCGTCCGTTAGGAGCGTGTCCAAGGAGCTTTTTCAGCTCCCTGAAATGTGTTGGCCAATCCGGCAACACCTCCACCACGAGCGGAGGGTAGCGAGCGGTGGGCCTTGACGCGGGAGCGGCGGCGGCGGTTGCCGTCGCAGAGGAGGCAGCGGTGACGCCAGTAGCAGGTCTAGAGATGGCACTTGGCGGTGGAGTTTGCGTCGGCGCCGATCTCTTGGCCGCGGCTGCGTACGTCGGGCTCGTCGTAGTCAGTTCCATCGGCGAGCCCTTCGAGAGACGCGGCATAGTTGGAGGCGGCGTGGCGATGGTGGCGACGGTGGGTCGGATTCCAACTCTGCCCTTAGGAGGGGAGGGGAAGCGTCCTACAGGGATGGCGGGCGGCAGCGGGCGCGGCGCGGGGAAAGGCGGCGGGCGCGGGAACTGTACCGGCGGCGTCGTGGTCATAGTAGCAGAGCCGGTGGTAGGTGGCACAGCAACCGCAGTCGGCGTTGTCGGACCGACGGCCTCCAGCGAGGGTGCGGGGGAGAGGGCCAGAGGGCTCGCTGCGAAGAGCTCCTCTCCGGCCCCCTGCGATGGGCCTAGTTTCACGGCCTCCTTGACGCGGCTGGCCGTAAGCGACCTGACCGCGTCGCTGATCGGGGTTGATAGGATTGATTGAGGGATCGATACATACTTGATCGGGATCGGTCGGAAATAGAAGGTTGCTCTCAGATGGATCGATACCATTGATATCGATTCGATCAGAATTCGACTCGATTGATTGATTAATTGATCGGATCGGATCCTGATCGGGGAGATCGAATCGATCGGGGGAAAGATCGATTGGGTAGAGGTGTATCTGAGGTTCTCGCTGATACTTTATAGTCGTTCGTTGGTTGGTCGTTGGTTCGTTGGTCGTTGGTTTGGTGGTGCTCAGCTTTTCGGACATTGGCGAATGCCGGAACTAGCGCTTATTGCCTCCTGACATCCGGCCTCCGACTTGCCAATAGTTGCATCAACGGAGCCCGGGCCCGGCGAGGTGTTGGAACGCCGACACCGTCGCCCGGGCCGCGCCCGTGGCAGCCTCGCCCCGCTTACTGCGCCACCGTACAATGCCGCGTTTACCCGCACCAAACCCTGCGGAGTGTCAGCGGCGCGCGACCCGTCCGCGCCCAATGCGCCGCAAGGTTTTCGTGCAATCGACGCGGTCAGGTCGCTTACGGCCAGCCGCGTCAAGGAGGCCGTGAAAGTATGCTTTAACGGCGTGACCGCGGGGTAGTCATAGCAACCAAAGGAATCTCCATAGCGCGAGACAGTAATTCCGCCACGCGCAACATGGACACCTAGCGATGGCACGTATAACGACGAGACAAAACTTAGTGTTGTACCTCACGGGCATTGATAATTCATCTACATGGCGCTAGATGTCAGCAGTAGCATAATCATTGCTACAATATACTATTACTCGAAGCTTCAACAAAACTTTAAAAGCTTTACAAAATAACCATAAATTAATGATTGAAAAATATAAAGATATTTTCAAGACTAATCAAAAAGAAAAAAAAGGACAAAAAAGCCAACATCACGCGGTGTTCCCAGGCGGTCACCCATCCAAGTACTGACCGCGCCCGATGTTGCTTAACTTCGGTGATCGGACGAGAACCGGTGTATTCAACATGGTATGGACGTTGGCGATAAACGGAACGAAATTTTTAAGCAGAATATGACAAGAAATAACAAAATAACTTTTGTACTATTTATATTGATTGCCCAGATCCCAGAGTGTTGCCTGGAAGAGATTGCATAAGCAATAAGACCGCCTTTGCATACGTATGTGTTAACTGTTCCGTGTTGTTGTTTTTCTATAATTTGTGTGCAATTAAGAATCTATCATCTGTCTATCTATTGATTGCAGTATATTTTAACACACGATTGAAATGGCAATATAACCTGATTACTTTATCTGTCCATCTGCTTATTACCCAGAAAAAAAAATGCCCATTCCTTGTTAAAAAGGCTATAAAACTCTGAAAGTATTTCCAAATTCAAACTGATACTTTCCGACATTTATAAATACGTTCTAAATTGAACTTAAATCGTACCGGATCCATAGATGACTTAGCCCAACGTTGTGGAAAGATTTTATAAAATCAGAAATAATGAATAGAAGCAGGCGTTACTTTGCGGAAGTCCATGATAAACAATAAACAGCAAGTATAATTATACTTGCTGTTTATTAAATTCAGAAATCATAAATTCTCAATTTGCACCTGCCGGGGATTGAGCCCAGCACCGCCCACTTATAAGCCCACAGCGATCACCACTTCACCAGGGAGGTAATTCACTTATACCCACTTGCAGTTTGAATAATTGCTGTTGCCTTTCCTTCCAGTCTTCCAATTCATCAACATACTTTCGCAGTAACATGTCCCGATCGACTGGGAATTCTGTTCTTGGATAATCTGTCAAAGAAAAGATAATTTTGATTATAGGACAAAGTTATTAAAGTCTTAAATTCTATTAAACTGTGACATTTTTACTTTTTAACCTTTTTTTAACTGACTTCAAATTAGAGATAAAGATATATAGCTCCAATATAATATATATTTTTTTTATTTAATGTAATTCTTCTGTGCCACATGCACTGTTTGTCACTGAACTCCTAACAGCTGGACCGATTTTAACGAATTTTTTAGTATCTTCAGGTGGATTGAAGACTGGTTGGATTCACAATTCGGTCCAATTTCTATTGTTTTTTTATTTTATTTTTTTATTTGATGTTGACGTGTGTACAGAACAACGTGTGTCGGGTCTGCTAGTATTAATATATAAAAACAATCACAAAATAAAAGTTTCTAAATAAAAAATAGCAAAAAAGCCAACATCACGCGGTGTTCCCAGGCGGTCACCCATCCAAGTACTGACCGCGCCCGATGTTGCTTAACTTCGGTGATCGGACGAGAACCGGTGTATTCAACATGGTATGGACGTTGGCGAAAGATTAAACGAAATTTATAACAAGAATATGAGAATACACAAGAATCACTCCTGCCATACATCCAAGTAAATGGCGGACCAGTAATTAGGTTATCCTATACAATTGAAAACTTTACTAAAGTAGTTGTTTATTACATGTTTTTTCGTAAATAAAAACACTCAGACGGTTCTTAAGAAATCAGTCACGCACAGTAATTATGATTAATTGTCTCTTTATTTTTGGTCCTGTATTTTTTATCCCCCTATAAATAATGTATGAGTGGCACGAACAATCCTTATGTATTCTCATGTTCTTCTTATAAAATTCGTTTCTACTGTCGCCAACGTCCATACCATGTTGAATACACCAGTTCTCGTCCGATCACCGAAGTTAAGCAACATCGGGCGCGGTCAGTACTTGGATGGGTGACCGCCTGGGAACACCGCGTGATGTTGGCTTTTTGCTTCTTTTTAACACGCTTTTATTAGCTTCACCTGTATGTATGTATGTTTGTTTGTAACCGACTCCTTTGAGCTCGATTTTGCCCTACTTTGAACGATCAGATTTGATTCAAACTTTGCACACCTGTCAAAGGTCGATGACAATGCAATAATCCGATCAAAATATCCGATTATCCTAATTAGATTCGCCAGGATTAATTAATTTCTTTCCGCATCCTTTGCATGCGAGTAAGAGAGACAGAGCTAGTGCGCGAACTACGCATGCGTGCAGTAGCGTGTTTTTTTAGTTTTTTAAACTATTATTAACTACAACTTGTATTTTGTGACTGTTTTTATACTATAATTAATATTATAAAGCTGCAAAGTTTGTTTGTTGATCCCAGGAACTACTGGTTCGATTTCAAGAAATCTTTTGGATAGTCCATTTATCGACGAAAGTTCTAGGCTATTTCATTTAAATCCGTAACAAAATTGTGATTTTATTTTAATAAAAAATTTGTTACGGATCGTCACAAAATTGCGATTTTATACCCCAAGGTGTTAAATCGAAAACTTATTTAAGCGTGCGCTGCAAAAACTATTGACAATAGAACAAAATGATGTACTACGGGTTTGTAGGTCTTATTAAGATCTTATCATAGTTTAGTCACAATAACCGCTTTTATTTATTTATTTATTTATTTATTTATTTATTCATACAATTTAATTGCATACAAATGAAAGGAAAAAGAGAACAACAAGAAATATATAATATGAAAGCAAAAGGCGACCTTATCACTTAAAGCGATCTCGATGTAAGAAGTTGACAGAAATAAAAGACGGGAAATTGCAACACTGATGCATATGTACATACTAATAATTACATACTATTAACAAATTTATTCAATTATAATTAACAACTAAAACAATGTAACTGTATTATAAACACTTAAAAACTAAAAAAAACCTTAAATTGAACCTAAAACTAAAACTATAACTAAAATATATTATTAAAAGGAGTCCCTTTAGGCAAGGTTCCGAAGATACTGGCAGCGTTTCCCCTTTGGATTGCAAGACTAATTCGTTGTCCGAAGTAGCTCGCAGCTCTTCGGTCTCCTGTGATGTCGACTAACCTTTTTGCTATTTCCCTAAAAAGCCCTATAGCGCTAGGACCCCACGGACCAAGGGTCTCGACACCGAATGGGGCAAAATCATTACAGGTTACTATTAAAATATTATAAATAAATAATTTCAGTCAACAGTCACAAAATACAAGTTGTAGTTAAAAAGTAGCAAAAAGCCAACATCACACGGTGTTCCCAGGCAGTCACCCATCCAAGTACTGACCGCGCCCGATGTTGCTTAACTTCGGTGATCGGACGAGAACCGGTGTATTCAACATGGTATGGACGTTGACAATAGAATTAACGAATTTTATAAGAAGAACATGAGAATACATAAGGATTGCTCGTGCCACACATACATTATTTATAGGGGTGGAAAAAATACAGGACAAAAAATAAAGAGACAATTAATCATAATTACTGTGCGTGACTGATTTCTGAAGAATCGTCTGAGTGTTTTTATATACGAAAAAACATGTAATAAACAACTACTTTAGCAAAGTTTTCAATTATACAGGATAACCTAATTACTGGTCCGCCATTTATAACGGCCACGCATAATGAAGGTAATAAACACCAAAATCGTCTACAGAGAAATAAAGCTCTAAAAGTTGCTATCAGTGTATAATAAAATCTAAAATTATGATGAACTGAAAGAGATTTTTCATGGTGTAAGCAGTAAGTATTAAAAGGTTATCCTTTAATTCAATTGTTTTTTAAATTCATTCATATATAATTTTTATTGACGTATGTACATGATAACGTCTGTCTGATCCGCTATTATTGATATTTTTGACGACCTCCGTGGCGCAGCGCGTGCATTGTTGCATTTTAAAGTTGGAGGTCCTAGGTTCGATTGCCGGCTCGAGTCTGATCCGTTGGTAGGCTTCGGCCGTGGCTAGTTACCACCCAACCGACTAAGACGTGTCGCCAAGCGATTTAGCGTTCCGGCACGATGTCGCGTAAAAAACCAATTAGGAGTGTGGGTTTACCATGCCCCTAACAGGTTAGCCCGCTACCATCTAAGAATGCATCATCACTTACCATCAGGTGAGATTGCCGTCAAGGTCTTACTTGTAGTGGATAATAAAAAAATTAAAAAAAAACAGTCACTAAATACAAGTTCTAGTTAAAAGTAACAAAAAGCCAACATCACGCGGTGTTCCCAGGCGGTCACCCATCCAAGTACTGACCGCGCCCGATGTTGCTTAACTTCGGTGATCGGACGAGAACCGGTGTATTCAACATGGTATGGACGTTGGCGACAGCAGAAACGAAATTTATAACAAGAACATGAGAATACATAATGTTCACTCGTGCCATACATTCATTATTTACACCTTCCTCCTATATTTAATAATGGTATTGCAATACCCTTTTGTGCCGCCGTTTAAGATCTTGGCATATAGGTATCTAGATCAGGAATTATCATGGTAATATAATATTAAGGAATTAAGGAGGGAAATATTAATAAGACTGCGACGCCTCCAATCTGTGTGTCTTCCAATCCCTACTTAAGTTATATCGGCCCATTAGCTTTATTCTGGAACATGTGTATGCAAGCTTAAATAATAAGTCAAATTCTTAAACATACTACATACTATAAAACTACTACTGATGACCAACTAAATAATCTTAAACGTCTTTAAAATCTTGCCATTCTTGCTTTCTTTAAAAAAAAAAACAAACATTTATCGTCTCTATATATGTTTATATACAGAACATCCTCTTTTCAGTGTCTGTAACGAAACTGCTTTTTAGGTTATTTTTCGAAAGTTTCAAAAAAATCCAATTACGATATTAACGATTATATATACTACTAGCTGTTGCCCGCGACTTCGTCTGCGTAGAATTGCTGATTTTACTTGAGATTGAGGTTCCCCGTGCGGCCAATGCCCTGCTTGAGAAAGTAAGCTACAGGCAAATGTCAAATTGCCGATTTTCGTATCTCTAATATAAAAAAGATAGGACTTTCATACAAACTTCAAACCCCTATTTTACCCCATTCGGGATAGATTTGGATGAAAATAAATTTTAACCTTATACTTACGCCCTAAAAGAAACCTTGTAAGAAATTTCAAGCTTGTAGACTTCATAATAAAAAAATAAGCAAAAACTGTTATCCCCCTTTTTACCACCCTTAACAGGTAAAATTTAAAAAAAAGTGATACACATGTTTTTTATTTATTTTTATTAATCTTAATGCAAATTTTTGTGTCTCTAACTCTAAAAACAAAGAAATTTCATACAAACTTCCAACCCCCCTTATACCCTCTTGGGGGTGGAATTTCCAAATATCCTTTCTTAGCTGACATCTCTAAACTATCAACTACCTACTTGCTAAATTATAGCTTTATACGTACAATAGTTTTTAGGATCTCGTGTTTAATCAGTATGTAAGTAAGTCAGTATGTAAGTGTGTAAGTATGTAAGTGACCTTTCGCTTTTATATATATAGATACTATAAAAAACTTTGGGTGTGAATTGCTCAAACTTCAAAGCTAATTATTATTTATTGACTATGTGAGTTTGTTGTTGTTATTCCCTTTGACCTGGGCGCGATTGCAACCCTCTTAGCTTTAGCACCACTATTCATCAGCCAGTAATATATAAACAAATTACCTTATAGGCTCACTCACCTTTTTCTGAACTTTTAATGCATGTGTCACTCTTGCTTGTTGATAATTGTACGGGCTCCCTGAAAAATCACATTTTTAACATTATGGCCGATACTGTAAGCATAAACCATATCAAACAAGATTTCAAAGTTTAGTAATGTTACACATCACAATATTTCCTTGCTTTATCCCACTTCTGAAGATGTATGCCCTCAAATATAGATTCAAACAACACTTAACGAATCAAACTCACCACTTAAACAAAATACATGGATAGTGCTAATGTGAAGTGTAACAGTGAGTAATTAGTATAAAAACATATTCACGACCCTAATTTTAATATTCAGTGTATTTGACAACGAATAACAAAATACGGGTAACTTCTTAACGTACTATAATATATATTTCATATATTATCGTATTATAACGTACGATAATATATAAAATTAAATTTGAAAAAAAAACATTGTATAAATATAATTTTCGCCTCAAAACTAAAAAAAATGTTGTTTTCGGGTTATGTCTTAAGGTTACTCTTGCACTGGCCTGTACTGGATCTATTGGTCAATGATAGAATTAGTGTTTGGTTACGTCACCAATAACCGTTACTGCTCCGTGTGCATTATCGCCACACATTTGCAACTTCTACGAAAAGTTCTGTACATCGTCCACATACCTTCCAATATTTGCTGTGGCTTCGTTATCTTGAACTGGCTCGCACTGGATCTGTTGGTCGCTGGTCGCCTTTGGTCGCGTCGCCATTAACCGTTCTTGGCTTTGAGCGAAAGAGTCACACATTTTCTTTATGAGATCTGTTATTTCATTCGTTTGGAGGATCACATCGCCCGACGCATTTTTGTATCTGGAATTGCATATTAGAGGTTTCTGGGTAATCTTTAAATAATAGGATGGAGTTGTGTGTCAGTAGCTCCATATAGAGATGAGGGATATATAAATTATAATTATATACATATGGTGACGAACGTCACCAAAAGAATGTTATATATGAACGTGGAAGGGCAAAAGAGTAAAGGAAGACCAAAGAAGAGATGGATGGATTGTGTAAAAGAGGATATGCGGGTAAAAGGTGTGGGTAGTGAGGTGACGGCTGATAGAAGTGAGTGGAAGAAGAAGACGTGTTGTGCCGACCCCACATAATGTGGGATAAGGGCAAGAAGAAGAAGAAGACATATGGTGACTGTACGCGTTGTGTGCGTACACCGAAACTATTGCTGGGTTTGATGATGGATTAGCGCAATATTGTCGGAGAATAAAACACCAGGGCAATGACTCTTCAAGTTTTCTATATTCAGGGTACCGCTACTTGTCGCTTAGCTTCTATCCGCTATTTTCTTCAGGTTTCGCACTCTTCATTTCTGTGCCGAGTTGTTTCGAGAACTGGTTTCGAGAACTGGTTGCCCCGAACAACGAGACGCCGCTATTTATTCCGATGCCGTCTCTATTGCCCACCGACTCGACCAATCAAATGCCGAGATACAAATCGGTGGGCGTGGTTTGCAAAGGCTGTCTTCATGGCTCGGGGCTAGTCCATAGAGAGAGCCGCGCATGGGTCTCTCTCGCACAATCTATACGCTATCCTTGTCTATTACAATTAACAATATTAGAACTATTTAGTAAAACTGTAAAACAATCACACAAATAATCAAACTATTCCTATTTACTATAAACTATTGCCATAAAGGGCCTACTATTGTTATAAAAACCTATTAAACTATTGCTATAAAAGCCTATTAAAAAACTATACTATTATACACAAAGGAACAAACAATACTATTTTGCACCGCAAGTGCGCGACCTGCAGTCGGTCCCGCAACTTACGTGCTACGATTCTATACTATTTCTAACTGTTTAACTAATGCGCCGAGGTGCTCCGTTCGCTGTCCCGCACAGTGACGAATGCATTCAAGCAGTTTCCAGGTATCGACGTATTTCAATCACCCACGTTATATTAGATCTTATTTATGGACGTTAGGTTTTTCAGCCACCTTGCACATTATAACGTTTTCGCGAATTGGTTGTCAATAATTATCAAAGACTGCAATATTGGCTTGCTCAGGGAATACTTCGTACTAAACTGCCAAAAAATTACAATACGTAAACGGATTGCCTTTTTGAACGGCCGTAGATCATATGTCACGATCCGTGATTAGCGAAGATTTAATCCTATCCTGAGATAATCCATAACCACTTATTAAGATAAGAAGCGTTTATCCGAAATTGAATATAAAAAAATACAAGAGAACTGGCTGTAGCAAAAATTGTAGTAGAATACAACTTTTTAGCATTTTATGTGAGTATTAACTTGATTTGAAAGCATGGATCGATGAAGGTTAAGGGACATTTGGTTTTTCGGAGGAGTATTGAAAGGAAGTGTAACGGAGCGAATTAAGTATACTGAGATATAAAATAATTATCATAAAAGGATGTCGTAATTATTGTCGTCGAAAGAACCATCTTACGCATCACGAGATATTTATCTGTAACCGTTTACTTACTTGTCTTATCTCATAGGAATAAAAAAGCATGGCAATTTCTTACGATACAATAAGATAAGCGGAGACTCAAAAGGGGTTTCATATTCCAACATAAATTCGTTAGGTTTACAGGTATAATACAAACCTGCCAGTGTTGCCAGGTGCCATATTTGTGTAAGCCACACCGCCTACATCTTGGTCCAAATTGGTACAGCTACCGCTTCGGAAGTCCAATATCCCCTCTTTCACAATTTCTTCCTTTTTCCTCCCACTCTCGAGCTGAGTCGCGCTTCTTGCGGTCAAAAGTGTTGGTGGCTTCTGTAGATAAAAAATAAACGTGTATTTTATGTATAAGGTAACATTTGAGAATTGTCTTGGCTATTTAGTATTTAAAATTTTGTATTAGCCAGAGAACGGATACATTTTTATTTATGTAAATAATAGATTTCGAACCCATTCGGGGCTCTTAATCATGAGTCTGCTCATACGACACGGCACACAAGTGCATTCTTCTGTGTAGACTTCTGCGGGGAGTTTAAAAACTAAGGAACGTGAATTTAAGAAATATTTTTAGAAATTTATAACATCTCTTATGGAACATGAACTAGAATTTTTGACCTTTCACGGAACGCCACTTGACAGCTGGGGTGTCTCGTTTTTTTATTAATTATAAATAGAATGAATGGCTTAACATGGTCATTCATTCATGATTCATGATCAACCCATTACCGGCTCACTACAGAGCACAGGTCTCCTCTCAATATGAGAAGGTTTTGGCCAAAGTCCACCGCGCTGGCCATGTGCGGATTGGAACATTATGGAGAACTCTCCGGCGTGCAGGTTTCCTCACGATGTTTTCCTTCACCGTTGAAGCAAGTAATATTTAAATTGTTTAAAAACGCACATAACTCCGAAAAGTTAGAGGTGAGTGCCGGGATTCGAACCGCCGACCTCTGATTAGGAGGCTGACGCCCTAACCACTGGGCTATCACCGCTTTTAACGTGGTATCTAACGCCAATTGGATAGCTCCAGGCTTCATGTGAGTCATTCGGTTCCCTCTCCTACATATTTCGGATATTATCGCCTAGCGACAAAGCCAGCTTACTTTAGTTAAATGTGACTTTTTTAATGACATTCCTAATTGTCTGATTCCGATGGTTCCACACCTGAGGGAGTTGCTACGATACACAAATCATACTGACCGGCACATTCTTCCTCACACCGACATACTTGAGAGTCAACTCGACGTCCATAAACGGTCGTCTGCCCGCTTCCTTCACCAGCGTATCATCACAGCGTAAAATAAAACACCTCTCTTGTATAGTGAGTGCATTGTCCTCATTGCAGAAGCTGTTCACGAACTGATTGACGTCGTCGGTTGGCACTAATTTACGGAGATCGAGGCTGCATATACCTGCGAGATTAAAGATATCGGTTCTTGACATGACTTAAAAGTTTTAATCCTGCCAGACTCTGAAGCAAGAGGAGTTCCAAGGCCATCTGATCGCAGTTTTTTTGAACGTATCAACTAGCTTCTAGTTAGATAATGCAGCGTAAAATGGCGAGCGCACTTCCCTAAAAGTTTTTTGTAGTCCACTACAACTTAGCCCTTGACGACAATCTCACCTAGTGATGATGCAGCCTAAGATGATAGCGGACTAAACTGTTAGGGGTATGGTACATCCATACTCCTAATTGGTTTCTACGCGACAACGTGTCTTAACGCTAAATCGCTTGGTGACATGTCTTACATAGGCGACTTGGGTAGGGTGGTAATTAAACACAGCCGAAACCTCTCACTTGACCAGACTGGAGCTGGATCATCATCATGATCAACCCATTACCGGCTCAATACAGAGCACGGGTCTCCTCTCAATATGAGAAGGGTTTGGCCATAGTCCGCACATGGCCAGCGTGGTGGACTATTGGCAGACTTCACACGCCTTTGAGAACATTATGGAGAACTCTCAGGCGTGCAGGTTTCCTCACGATGTTTTCCTTCACCGTTGAAGCAAGTGATATGTTAATTTTTTTAAAACGCACATAACTCCGAAAAGTTAGAGGTGCGTGCCCGGATTCTAACCGTCGCCCTCTGATTAGGAGGCTGACGCCCTAACCACTAGGCTATCACCGCTTCGTCGTTGGAGCTGGATATCGGACACAAGTTTTCGAACTTTATAATGCGTCACTCGCTTCGCCACGGGTAACGTGAAAAGACATATTAACTCTTAACTTTACAAGATACTAATTCATTCTTGATTTAAAGATACTCCTATTGTTAAGGGGAAAAGCAAGATGGATGAGTATTCAAATATTTTAAGTGCTTAAATATTAGACCATTTTTTCATGCAGTATATTAAAATAAATTTATTCAGTTTCATGCCCTTACAAATAATCAAGGCTAAACGTCAGAATAATTTTTCCGACAGTGTTTTCTCATTCTCTTACATTTGAAAGATGCTGTCAGTTTAACTGCCTATTGAAATGTTGCTAATGATAAACACATAGACTTACCCACATCTGTGTCTTCGACGCACACCCGGGTGACCAGGTGTGGACATTCTGCGAAGTATCGGCTCAGACTGGCCAAACTAGTTCTGAGCCTCAGAGAAGTGCGTTGATTGAAGTGCGCTATGCTACCGCTGTGTAGAGATGTTGCGTTGACTCTGGAATATTTGTATGAACAAGAAACCAGTTATATAACCACTTGTGTTAGTGATTGTCAGGAACTTAGAATGTAGATAAGATAAATACTCTTTATTGCACACAAATTTTAAAGAAACAACAACACAAAACACTTAACACATAAGTATGCAAAGGCGGTCTTATTGCTTTAGCAATATCTCTTCCAGACAACCCTTGGGGAAAGAATTAATTAAAATATGAGGGTAATGGCGCAATTTTCGAAACATAATATAAAATATCAATAAATATAATATATAAATATATACTTTTATATATAAATAAATAAATATCAATACACATAAACTATTCATCAATATGGCATTTAGACAAATATAACTTATGTAGGTTAGATTAGTAATTAGATTTTAATCCCGAGGACTTTTTTGATATCGGAATGGTCCGCTAGTTAGTAAGATTTTAATTCTAATTTCTTTATTAAATTTAATTATAAGTAAATGCGAAGTTTTTTTGTTTCCCACCTGTGGCTAACCGTAACTTATCATACAACAATAATATTTCTCACCTGTCCGTATTGATGTTGTGTGTAAACACTGAATATGACACACAACAATTATTTATTTCCTTATTTTTACTGTCCGCTGGCAGCAACTGAAGTAATTAGAAATTAAAAATAAGTATATAATGTAGTTATTATAATCTTCTCACTAAAATTCTTAAAATTGTATTCATAATTCATAATCAACCCATTACCGACTCACTACAGAGCACGGGTCTCCTCTCAATATGAGAAGGGTTTGGCCATAGTCCACCACGCTGGCCATGTGCGGATTGGCAGACTTCACACGCCTTTGAGAACATTATGGAGAACTCTCAGGCGTGCAGGTTTCCTCACGATGTTTTCCTTCACCGTTGAAGCAAGTGATATTTAAATTGTTTTTTTTTTTATTATATAACATAAAATTGTATATAGGCATTAAAATGGCGTTTTAATGGTTTTTTTTATAGATAGGTTTGCGCTTGATGACAATCAGTACCAGAAGGCACTGATGAGGTCTAGGTTGGAGCTTGCCTAGAAAATGCCTATTCACTCTTCGTTTGAAGGAACTAAGGTTATACGTGGCTGGAAACACAGATGCTGGAAGTGAGTTCCACACCTTAGCGGTTAGCTTACCTTACTTAAATTGGAATAAAGGTTATTTTAAATTTTAAGTTTGAATTGAATAAGTGTGCTCACTTTCTTTAAGGGATATCGTTTAAGAATTTTTCATTTGGAACTTACCAAATCCAAGTTATCAACGGCACCTATCATCAGGCTCAGCACAAATAAATGGTTACCAGCGCCTATCTGTATGAGACCCTCGTCGCAGATCAGTTTTGGCTGGAGATCCACTGATGATGCAGTCTTTTTGCTCTCTGTTATATATTCATCTGAAACGGTGATCATATCTTACTGTGGCGCAAAAAGTAGGACATTATAAAAGCAAAATTATTTTTTATGTATGTCTGTTACTCCTTCATACAGAAATTATTGAACCAAATTGACTGAAATTTGGTAACATGGAATTGCGGAAAAATTTAATGTTTCATGTTCCAATGTTTATATACAGTAAAGGTAACAGGAACATGACATAAGCTTCATATACAAACTTGCTTGCCATTATACCACAGGAATGTAAAAAAACGTAATGTACACTACAGTAATGAATTTTGTAAATTCACCTCTTCCAATGCAGTGCATACTTTTTACCATAATATATCTTGATGAATATGAATGAATAGTACGTATGTCATATGACAATAAAAAAACAACATTCAAGTCTGGATGAAGACTGTTCTAGACTAAACATGAGTTGCTACGTAATCCAAAGGATTACCTACAACCGAGTATTTATATTATATATGAGGGGGACGGCGCGTACGCAGTCCCCACTACCAAAAATTACACGTCCGAGTTATCCACATTAGGGATAATCGCAGAGGTCAACCCAGCCGCAGTGCAATGGAAGGGCCTCGCTCTGGGGGAACCGCCTTCGTGATCACGGTGTCCCCTACGCCAGGTAAGTATGCTTTGAAGGCGTGAACGCGGGGTAGTCATAGCGACCAAAGGAATCTCCATAGCGCGAGACAGTAATCCCGCCACACGCAACACGGACACCTAGTGGTGGGGCGTGTAACGACGAACAAAAGTTAGTGTTGTACCTCACGGGCATTGATAGTTCATCCACATTGCGCTAGATGTCAGCAGTAGCATTCTCAACTCGGTTTCATAACATTCAGCTTCCTCAAAGCTTTACAAAAATATTCCGATTTTTTTATAAATGAAAAATATATAAGCCAATATATTTTATCTACACTAATATTATAAAGATAATATTATAAAACTTTGTTTGTTTGGTTGTAATGAATAGGGTCAAAAACTACTGGACCGCTGGTAAAAATTATTTCACCATTCGAAATCTACATTATCCACGAGTAACATACATAGGTTAAATTTTATTTTGGAAAAAAATAGGGTTCGTTAAGATATTTGGGTTTTTTCGGACACAGAGGGGAAAAATCAACCAGAAAAGCTAATTATTTTGCGTACGCTGCCTAAACTATAAAAGATAGAACCATGAAATGTTCTAATTAATTGTAGATCTTATAAACATCTACAAAAAAGTCCGCGGCACACTTTCTATATCTATATATAAAAGCGAAATACCACTGACTGACTGACTGGCTGACACAAAACATACGAACTGAAAATTTGGAAGGTAGATTAATTTTATGGGGTAGAGGTCAGTTAAGAAACGGTTTTGTGAAAATCCACCCCTAAGGGGTTGAAATGGGGGTTGGAAGTTTGTATGAAAGTGCTATATTTTTGAAGCCAGAGACATTAAAATTGGCAACTAAGTTTATAATTATAAATAATAAAGATCTGTACAATCAATATTACGAAAATCTACCCCAAGGAGGGTGAAATGGGGGTTGGAAGTTTTCATCAGGATTCTAAGTTTTCGAAGTTAGGGACATGAAAATTGGCATTTAGTTTATTTTTTTTAAGTAATGAAAACCTGTATATGCAATATTACAAAAATCCACCCCTAAGAGGTTGAAAGTTTTTATGAAAGTCCTTTATTTTTCAAATTAGAGACATGAAGAAGAATTTTTGAAAGTATAGTTGAGGAACTGGAGAGTGACATAGGAGAGTTCCCGTATGAATTTTTACAACTTATAACTTAATTTTAAAAACCTATTCCACGCGGACGAAGCCGCGGGCGTCAACTAGTATTTTATATAAATACTGGGAACACCAAACGATAAGCAAAAAAGCCAACATCACGCGGTGTTCCCAGGCGGTCACCCATCCAAGTACTGACCGCGCCCGATGTTGCTTAACTTCGGTGATCGGACGAGAACCGGTGTATTCAACATGGTATGGACGTTGGCGACTGACTAGTCAAAATAGATGATGTAATTAAGATACTATGTAATATTATGGAACAATATTTAATTCTGCTTTGTGCTAGTATAAATTATGTCTCCCTAAACACAACATATTATATTACTTACTTAATGTTAGAAGCACTGATCGAGGCCCAGGATTAGTTGTACTTTTACTTGACCGAGCAGAAGGATATGCAATTTCATTACTGTGGAAAATGCGTAGCTCGTTTCTCTGAAATTAAAGATTTTTTTACTTACTATATATTCTTGGTATGAGATTTATACATGACATTCGTAAACTCCCTTTGAAGTACTGTAACGTCAATGTAACAAGATTGTTCTTTTTTTGTTTTAAATTACTAATTTAGGCACACTAACAGTCAGGTAGACTTGGCTAAGAACGAAATGTATTCGAAAACTAACTTCGCTAATGCGACATATCATAGAAAAAAAAAACTGATACTGGGGTTCAAAGGGACAGATGTCGATCTCACACCAGTAGAAGCAGAATGACCTAGAGACTCAATTAGATGGATAGAATTCTTAAAGCAAGCCCCAGGAAGTTAAATGAATAATAATATTCAATAAATACAATATTAACATTTAAACTAAATACAATATTTCTTAAACTACCCTGACCCCCAAACTAGGATAGCCCATATCTTGGGGGTCAGTCTCTTCCAATTGTGCAATAAAAAATAAACAACTATGTTGTAAAGTTTACTTAATCACATTTATACATGAGTGAGAAATGAGTGATTGGATGGGTGTGTGAGTGAGAGCATATGAGTGTGGATGTGTGTGTGAGTGAGTGGGTGAGTAATACAAACACATTTTATAGGTATATATATTTTATAGTTCATTGTAGCGGTTGAGTTCATCACTGTGAATTATGATAATTAAATCATTAACTAAGTGTATTTTATAGAATGTATACTATTTTATATAATGTATTAGGATCACAAAGCTTAAAATATATCATAAGTTGTAAAGTGACAGGTGATCTTGTACAAGGAAATAGGCCAAATTTTTTTAATGGGTTTAAAAAAATCCCATATGTAGAGATGATGATGGTTGATAAATTTCAATACATACAGGTGTAGGTGTGCTGACTCTATCTTCGATAGAGAGGCTCATCAGCAGTTGTGGATGGCAACATTTCCCCTCTGACTTCACACCAAGCAATTTGTGCCATGTGTGTTTTATCTGAAATATATATCACTTTAATGTATAGAAGCAGGCGTAACTTTGCGGAAGTCTATGATAAACAATAAACAGCAAGTACAATTTGCTATATTCCGCAGACAACCCGGATATTTGTATAATATAACACCACACAAAATCTTCCACTAGAACCTCTACGCATGTTTCGACCCGACTCTGGATCATCCTCAGAAGATGATGACTTTACAAGCGAGAAAAGTAAAGTCACTTTTGTCTGGGGAATATAGCAAACTACACTTGCTGTTTATTGTATATATCACTTTGATTAATCTTAACAGCACTAAGAGGGATTTTCAACATACTAAATGTATAATTCTTAATTCACACAGGCTTTTCACTGGCTCTTATTCATACATAATGTTTTATTGAAATTGATTATATAGACTAGATATTCTTTCCATTCTCCTATATCTTATCTCATAGACATAGGACGAAAAAAGTAGACAATAATCTTTTAGCTTATTATGTTAGTAGCATGATAGATCTAGAACCAACCCACAACAAACTTAGCCAGCAATGTTAAGAAAATGAAAACTTATAAACATTGTGCTGCAAGGATGCAAAACATGTTTAAAAATTAAAAAGTAACAATTTTTATTGAACAAACTCAAAACTTGTTTACCGAAATAGGCGACTCAAGAGACCATTTTACTATTATATCTATCATATATATATATATATCTAAGATTTACTAAATAAAAGGGTCTACCTTTGATATCAAAACTAAGATACATCCAACAATTATGTTTTCAACTTATATATTGCAAAATAACTTTCATTAATAATGCTCATTTGTTTATTTGATAAATTGCATAACCCAAACTTCCAATATTAATTGTTTGTCTACACTAATCTTTGAATGAATTAACCAATTTGAAATATATTTTCACACACAGGACAAGTGAAAATATTACGATATCCTTTAGTCTCATAGTGAAGAGAAATACTATGTGCATGGAATTGATACTGTTGAGGGCAAGATCTAATCAAGACCCGCACTCTGTAGTGAACCGGCAGTGGGTTGAACATGTTAAATATAGGGAAAAACTTATTTATAGGCAATTAAATTATTGTAAAATAACTCACATCAACAACCTTATTGGAGGGGCAAGGCTGTGCACCAAGAAGACTCAAAAGCAAGTAGCCAACTTTTATCTTCCTCTCTTGAGTGCCAGTCATATACACTTCTATTTTAACTGGCACATTTTGCACCCGCAAGCTGTGGCAAATAAGCTGAATACTATATCTATTGAATAATACTAGCAAAAGGTAAATAATTATTTTTTGATTTGATTTGTGATTGATTATGCATTTATGCTTTTCTTTCATATGCTTTACTATATCTATAAACATATCTAAATTAAAATAAAATATTTATTTTAAATTAATAATGAGAAAACTATACAAACATTGCATTTTAAATAATATTACAGAACTGCTTACTATTTCTCAGAGTTTAGGACTTAAATTCAGGGTATCAGTTAACCATCTTTGTCTTCCCACTAACTTGAGGAATGAGCAATAAATTATGACACAAAAAAAAATACGAAATTAATATTAGTGTTTTAATTTTGTATCAAAATATGACTATAAAAAACTGTTGCGGTTACTTGCCCTATCTACGTATCATGGTGGTAAGGGTTTATAGCAAAATAATAGTTCAACCATTTAAGTCTTACCTCCTAAATCTTCTTTTATCTGCTTCCCAAACCAGCTCTGCGTCAAATGCAGGTGCATGAGATGGCACTACAGGATCTGTCTCTAACATATATCCATTCAATGAGCCACTTACTACAAATGGGCTCTTTAGAAAACCAAAACCAAGTCCTGAAAAACAATTCGAATGAAAACCGTATTTATTACGCATTTCTTCTTTAATTCATTACTGTAACACGAATTTACCTTCCTTGACGTTTAGAACTATTTGAATTGTTGGTCCTCGTAATTCATCCATTAATACTTTCTTTTAAAAATAACAAATAAGGATTTCTAACAATATCACAACATAAATAAACAATTCCAAATTCAAAATTTTACTGACAGGCGACAGCTAACAGTACCAATGATTGACATCCATGTACTGATGTTGCCACATGTTGTAGTTAGCAAGAAGTTTATGGTTGCATTACTTAACAAAGAGTATTTAAACTGTACATTATGCAAATAATAACACTTTGTGATACCCATAAAAAAAGAAAGCCGTTTAAAAATTATTAAGGCGTCATTATTTCATTAGCAAACACCTTTCGAATTGTAGGAGCTGTCATATATCTATCGCATAAATTCTTGACCTAATCAGTTATTTTAAGTTTGTCCAAAAAATTGCTATTAGGTTATTTCTAAAACTTAACTAAAAATTATTGATAATCCTCCACTTTAACTTGCAAATTTGACGAGTTCTTTTGCGTCACTGTAATAGTAGGCAGTAGCACCCAAATAGAATCGAGATGAATGCTCGTTGCTTCCTAAAAACCTCATGGTTAGTAGATGAAACCCTGGCACAGTGAGGAATGTGGACTTGACTAGCGTTTAAATAGGATTGTGTAACAAAATTGAGAAAAATCAATAATTTTATCAATCAAGCATGGTATTCTGGCTCATACGGTGTGCCAGTACGATTGGCAACTTTTTAAAATACTGGAAGTGTTACCACTATTACTAAGAATAACCTATTAATAATAATTCTTTTTTTGTTTTTTCTTAACTCTAAGTTAAGAAATATAGTTTAAGAGATATATCTATCAGAGAGACAGCCATGAGAAGATTAACACAGTAGAAGACACAATACAGAGTCTTAGACAGCAAAATAAAAGAAATTGAATCCCAAATTTTAAAGACCTATCAGATTTTGGATTGCTATGAGTTTAAAGGCATTGTCTCCGATTTAGTTTAAATACCTATTATTCTAATAACAGCCTAAGTTCAACAAATAATATCCTCCTTTCAAATATTTTTATAATAAATTTTAATATCACAAGACTAGTATCGATACATAATCGATTTTTATTATTTGTAACTTGGTAAATCCCAAGTTTTGATAAATTATGGTCATTGTTTCCACATCCCGGAAATTGAAAGAAAGGAAACCAATCAAATTTAATTCATTAAATACAATTTCCAATTTATTATTAAATCTAAGATCACAATCTTATATTGAGTTGCATAGGAATAATAACTTTAATAAACTTTATATATTTATTATAATTAAGATGAAAATTGATGAAATTTAAATTTATTTAATTAGATTTGATAAATTAAACTTATGCGGAAATGATTTGATTATTTTCCTTTCAATTCATTCTGAATACTTTTGACAATTGTTACATATTGATTTAAAATTTATTCTCATGTTAAGTAATTCGCTATTAAGTTTATAAGTGGAAACTGGATCACATTTTAATTGTGTAGCTACTTTATTATCTTTAATATCACGTAGGAACATAATACAATGAAGAAGTTCATAACCGAATACAAAGCGCTCCGAAGTCGGTCATTAATAGAAACGTCAAACCATAAAAGGTAAACAAACAAACGTTTCACCTCCAACTTTAAAAGTAAAAATGTAACTGTCTTGCCTTATTTTATTAATAAAATTACAATTGAAGAGTTGAATTGACGTTGACGAGTTGTGAGTTTGTCGTTTGTAATTTGTAAGCGGGCGCTGTAGACTACTCACTGGAGTACTTAATAGTTGTAGTATGAATAGGCTGGACGCACGAGTCTGCGAGGCTCAACCAGCGCGGATGACGAAGTAGATCACCGGAGCGCGACGAAAAGTAATTTGTACAAAAAACCAAATTCAACTCATTGCGATTGCCGTAGTGTTTTGTCTGACCGCACAATATATCGGCAGTCATTGCGGCTAGACGTTTTTTTACAACGTTGAACTTTAATTCGCTATTCGCCGGTACTGTTCCGCATGCTTTTCGCGTCGATGGACTTTCGGTTCGGAAAAGTTTTTTAGATAGTAAAGTGTCGTGTATTCGGGTTGGATGTGCAATTAGTTCAGATATTTTAAAGTGGCATCATCGCAAGAAATGGGTGTTTTCAAGTGGTTACGCCGGTAAGTGACTTACTTTACGTAGGTACTTAACTAAAATATTTGTTACTAATTTGTCTCCTATTCTATTTCTAAGGCTTATTAAATGGATAGTGCACCAAAAATATTAACAACTAATAGATAGTTACCTTCCAATGGGACAATATATTTTAGGAATTATGATTGCGTAGTTTACCTATACCTAATCTACCTCCAAATTTAATTTTTGTGCATTTGTTTTTGTATATAGTTTTACTATAATTGCTAGATGATAATATAAAAGTTCAAAATAACCCATAAAGTTCTCTGAAATCCTCTGAACTCCCTAGGACTAAAATGTAAATTTTACGAAGCAATGTTTCTTGCGCTTTGTACCTAATTTTTGCCCTCTTTGATCTAGCCGCCTGCGCCAGTTGTTTCCGAAACACTTCAATCGTTTATTTAGAATTATTGCAATTTAGAACTGAATTAAAACTTAGGTATTTCGTGTTGGTAGATCGTTAAGTGTTTTAAATTGAAGATCGTTGTTTCTGGATTAACAAGTAATTATATTGCCTGCACCTTTAATTGCCTACCTACTACAATATTTTGAATGAGAATATGAAACGCAAGTCGCAAATAAAATTTATCTCGATGAACTTAAGTTCACAATGGCGTATATAAGTACTACAGCGAGCTTCCATTTAGAGCACAAAAAGCATTGAAAATCAATAGTTGAGATTTAAAAAAGTCTAACTTCAAGTCCGGTTATGATTTTTTTGTCGACTTAGATTAGCTCATGAGTGCAATTATGCCTCTTGACGAAAATCATGGCCTAGGCATACGTATGTGCTGTTCATGCGGGTACCTACTTAAATTGGAAGCAGAAAACGCTTTAGAGATCATATCACACATGGATACAGGGATGTTAAATATTTGATTGTTAGGTAGATACTTATTAGCGGTACTAACCCCGAAACACAGAGAACTACAATTCTATGGATAACATTTGTTCAGAATATCTTGGGTAGATTATTACCGCGGCGTCACAGAATAACTAATAGTCGCTACGTATCGGTAAGATCGGTAGATCCCTATAGAAGATTCTTTATGCTATACTTTTACTTTTACTTTTTTTTATATACTTACACAAGTTAGCCTTTGGTGCCATCATTCTCACCTGATGGTAAGTGACGATGCAGTCCAGGATGCGGGCGGATGATGGTAGCGGGCTAACCTATTAGGGGTATGGTAAACCCACACTCCTAATTGGTTCCTACGCGACATCGTGCCGGAACGCTAAATCACTTTGCGAAACGTCATTGTCGGTATCGAGCCTCGAGCCGGGAAACGAACCCGGGACATCCAACTTTTCACAAACACTTAAGAATACAATCAGGTTGGTAGTTAGACCCGGCGGTTAGGGCACGCCTCAAACGTCAACAGCGTAAAAAATAAGTATGAACCACTTCAGGACTCGCAACGTTACTGTATGTATCAATATTACCACGGACGACAGGTTCCGTTTCTGTGGATATAATTACCTACGTGAAGTGAGTGTGTAGGATGGGGTAGGTACCTTAATAATCAACCCTAATGGATTACGCCACGTAAGCGTGTCATTAACCTAAGCCTAATAAATTTCTGCAGGCCAGCTGTTCGCGATATTGCAATATAAAAGTATTGCTTCAATAGCTGTTTGTATAAAATTTTGAGTTTGTATGTTCTATGTTGACGATCACGGTGGTGCAGCGCGCGCTGTCGCATTATAAAATTGGATGTCCTGAGTTCGATTCTCGGCTGCAATCTGGTCTGGTGGGAGGCTTCGGCCGGGGCTCATTACGAACTTCCGACAAAGACGTGTCGCCAAGCGATTTAGCGTTACGGCATGATGTCGTGTGGAAACCATGGTTTTCCCCATACCCCTAATAGCATAGCCCGCTACGTCGTGATACGTGAGATTTAAATTAACGGAATGCTGAAACTGATTTTACCAAAAAAAAAAAAAACTTTGTCCTGTATAAATTTTCCTAAATAGCCTGAGCCAAAACGCATTTGACCGCACAGTGAATCAAAAATCAATTTAATAATGATGATATCGTCATCTGTTATCCATTTTTTGTAATTAAGTGCATAATAAGGGAAATACGATTGTTGCATTCGGCCATATTTGGTATAAGCCTACAAAAGCCTTAACACACAAAAAACAACCTCAGAATCCCACTCAGATCGATGATAAAAAAGAGTTTGATATGATATTATCACGAGTCAAAGGAAATTACACTCTTGACAGAGTGATAGTGGTCATACGCACATGTCATATTATGTAAACATTCTTCGCAATTATATTTTAGTTTTAAAATATTAGTAAACAAAAAAGAACCCTCTTAGAAAAACTTTTTATTAGAAGTTCCTTTCATTTGTTAAAATAACACACTTTTTAAACAAACTTTGTACGACAAACAAAAATGAATCATAACAATATATGTTTATAGTATGGAACTCAATATTAATAGATAAAAGAAAAACCCTCTTAAAGAAAACCTTTTTATTAGAATTTACTTTCATTTATTAAAATAACACAATTTTTTAAAACAAACTGTACGACAAAAAAAATATGAATTATAACAATATTTGTTAATAGTATGGAACTCTTATCTTAATAGATGAGGTCGCTAAAGAGGAAACCTCACGGCTAGGCGCCACCTGTTATGAAGTTGTTACACTATTTTGTTGACATCACTCGAGTGCAGTCGGTAGCTAAACGCTTTGCAGCGGTGTGGAAACGTGATTATCACGCGGTTCGTTGCCTGCACAAACCGGTTCAGGCAGAGCGTTGCTTAGCGAGTCAACAATCTACCCGTCAGATGTAAAACATTTTTATGACCGTTGAAAAAGGAAAGCATTACCCCATTTTACAGGGATTACTTTTTAAATTTTCCGATTTAATTAATTGAATAGATGCGTAGCAAGCGAGTTTTAAAATAATTTAAAATACTTAAAATATCACTTGCTTCAACGGTGAAGGAAAACATCGTGAGGAAACCTGCACGCCTGAGAGTTCCCCATAATGTTCTCAAAGGAGTGTGAAGTCTGCCAATCCGTACATGGCCAGCGTGGTGGACTATGGCCAAACCCTTCTCATATTGAGAGGAGACCCGTGCTCTGTAGTGAGCCGGCAATGGGTTGATCGTGATGTAGCAAGCGAGGCGAGAGAAATAGTAATAGAAAAGGTACTAGCCTAATTTATACTATCGTAATTTTATTTAGAGAGTAAGACAGCGTTTAGATGACGCTTACATTTTCGTGGGTCTGCCGCATGCGTTAATAGCAAATGTGAATTATCAATGCAATCTTTTAATTCCTCAGATTCACTCAACCACGCTAGTTAACATTATCGCGTGTGTCAGCAAGGCAGTCGCAGTTAAATATTCGTATGGTTTGAATGAAGCCTTAGTCTGATATTTAGCCATTTACGTTGCTAACTCTCTCTCTTGAATATATCTGTAGGCATCCATCTTGGGAACACTGTGGCAGACGTCTCGCGTACTCCACAGGAAGACAGGGAAAGGTTGAAAAGGTATTTAAGGGTTGCTAAGCTGTGCATAAAACCACTAATATTAAGATCGCTAGAAATTTATAGCTTGGCCTAGCACTCGTATTGAAAGTATATAACAGGTCCCCGGGCGTTCAGCAAAACCAGCAAGAGGGACATAACGTGGTGGTTTTTAGTTATATACCCTCCTACGGGGATGGGAGTCCCACATTACCTCGTCCTGCCCAAGAGACGAAGGTAACCATAAAGCTTTTCCACCACGACAAAAAAAAGCTTGGCTAAGCAGTCTGTTTTCTGATGAAGAAAGGAAACTCTTCTAACTGTGACTTTTGCGGTACGACGTATGATGTCCAGCACTTTCTAGCGGAATGTGACAGATACAACGTGCAACGAGAAGATGTTGTGCGGAGATATAGCATAAGCAGATTTGACGTAGGCGAACTTAAAGAGCCTTCTCTGTCTACACACAACAGTAGGTATAAGGGTTTCAGATATATTCTTGAGATATTTCTGTATATGTAGGTTGTGTCTATTGCATTCTTAATAGTCTTAGTTTTATTTAGATTCTAACGTTTTTAAAATTAATAAGGTGATGATGGGACATATCCGTTTCGGACAAGTGTCCCAAAAAAAAAAACTAAATTAAAAAAAAGTTCTGTTGTAAAGGGTTTCAGCAATGCTTTGTTTACTTATTGCATAGAGAGATGCGAAATTATTTATTTAATGAGACTGCAACCTTAGTTCACCACATCCGCTGTGGTTGGCTAACTGTAATAGGTACTTACCCTAAAAATCAATAGCCGTATTGGACCCAGTCAACTTGAAATATCAGACCGGAAGATATCCGATTATCAGTTTGTTCGACGTGCAAAAATACCCACTTGTATTTCGGTAGGGAGAATACGATGCAAAGGTTTTAGTAATAAATAAATAATATTGAGTATAGGTACTTTCTACTTAATTAGTTTTAACCACGTTTATTCTTGTTTTAGTAAATTCAAAGATACACACATTTTTCTTTGTTATTATTTATTACCTACAATCACAGAAGTAAAGACTTTAAATATTATGTATATTATAGTAAAGTAAAAAAAAAAGTGATTTGGTCAATGCAATTTTCCTAACTTTTTTTCATAGAAAATCTGTAAATTGGTTGAACTAGCAATCTAAACTAGAAGAATGCTTACTTGTGACTAAAACTGCAGACTTTAGAACAAGATATAATAGACTTAAACATAGTTTAACTGAGCGAAACGAGAATGATTCAAAGAGGTGTATGCATTGTAAAATTTAACCGACTTTAAGTGCTACATTTTACTCAACCGAAACCTGTGAACAGACATGAGAACGTGTATTCCATTGTTGTTTAATGAGCTCCTCATATTTTATGCCTCCCACCTTTTCATGCATAAATATTTGTACATCATAATATCATATTTTTATGACAATAAAGAATAGTAGAATGGTGGTGGGAAAGGCTGCATTATTAAAAGACCTATCTCCAAGAGTACAAAATGCTTTCTATAACCCTTCTCGGATAGGAAAAAAATCCCTAAGGACTTCTGCCCGGCAGCCGCGCGTGTCCGACTTGCTCGGATCAAAATAAACTCCCCCAGCTCTTCAGAGTCAAACTTTCCTCTCTCCTACCCAGGCAATCACACCTGGTGATAAGTGATGATACAGTCTAAGATTGTAGCGGGCTACCCTGTTAGGAGTATGGTATATACTCCTAACTTCCCTTCTCATATTGAGAGGAGACCCGTGCTTCTGTAGTGAGCCGGTAATGGGTTGATCATGATGATATACTCCTAATTATTGGTTACTACGCGGCACCGTGCCAGAACGCTAAATCGCTTGACGACACTTTTTAGTCGGTAGGGTGGTCGGTAGCCACGGCCGAAACCTCCCAATTTATAATGCGACAGCGCTCGCGCTGTGCAATGGAGGTCGTCATTATATATTATGTTGATAAAACTAATAATTATCCATATATGTACCATATGGTATGAGTAAATGTTTCATTTATATACTGCTTAATAGCGTTAGTAAGTCACGTAAACGTAGGTTTCTCCGTCTGTCTACGGTCTAGTCGTCTGAAAAGAAAACAGTAACTACAATAGTTAATTGAACCTATAAAACAACATGTGCTTGAGTACTTACTAGCTCTTTTATTTGCTTACCATAGTAAGACAGTTTAATTATAATCAAATCAATTCAAAAATAGCTTTATTCATATACATCCATTACAGGCATTTATGAATCGTTCATATATATCACATTTTTCATTATTATTATTTATTACCTACCCTACCTATGTTTTACTAATAAATTTATTTGTTATTTAAGCTCTTTTGAAAGCCCGCGATTTCGTTCCCGGTTATTATGAGATTTCCGTTACAGCGCCACCTAGCGTTCTAATTGTGATCTACTATTTATTTATCATTTAAATCGGACATGGAAGCGTCCATAGATTTCTTAGTGTGTTAGTAACATTTTATCCTTATTGACTATGATAGTATTGTTATTAATATCATCAGAAATACAATTATTTTTATTTTATCCGCCTAATAGCTACCGCCATACAGTGGTTCAGTATGGGGCAGTCAGGCCTGGCAGCAGTTACTTTCAGGATATACTATACCTATATGTCACAATTAGAGGCTCCCTATTCCGGATGACTGTTCGATTTCCAATTTGCATCTCCCAACTTTTAGGGAGTAATATTGTGCGATTTTAATCAAAATATAACTTGTTTTAACGGTGAAGGAAATCATCGAGATCAACTTGCATGCCTGAAAATTCTCCATTAAGTGTTGTTGACACGTATGAAGTCTACCAAACTACAACTACAAAACCTCGGCTACAAAACCCTTTTATTTCTAACGAAACCTGTACCAACAACGTCTGAACTGATCTTGCTAGAATTTTACATCCAGATGTTTTTTTCCCTATAAACCCGGTCTCTATTTAGCCCAGGAAAACAAACAGCCTTCGCAAAATAAAAATAAAATACATGGCGAAGTTACCGCCTGCAACAATAATAATATAATAACAGTAATATATAACTTAAAACCTGTATCTTATATGCGAATTAAAAACCTTTAACATAAAACCAATAAATATGCCACATAGCTGGCTGGTTACCCTAAATGTGCCTGAAATGGCTTCGAATTCGTGATGCGATATGGACACGTATGGTGTACAGTCTACTTACCCTAATTGTTATTTAACGTGGGTGCTTTTTCAAAATGTGTACTTTTCCCTCGGTTACCGTAAGTGATTTCACAAGGAAATTATTTCGGTAAATCAAACAAATTATTTTACTTATTTTAGTCTCTTCTTTTTCTTGCCCTTATCCCACATTATGTGGGGTCGGCACAACACGTCTTCTTCTTTCCACTTCTATCAGCCGTCACTTCCCACCACACCTTTTACACGCATATCCTCTTTTACACAATCCATCCATCTCCAAAGGAGTAGAGCTTTTGTTTTGTTTATTAAATGTGCAAGCATCGTCGAGATACCCACCCTCTATGAATAAATAAGACCATCATTGTAATATGATTGAGTTTAATCCTTACTTCCAACATAATAAATAACCTAGGCAGCCCATAACTAATACTGTCTAAATCCCCAGTTCTAAACCCTAAGAAAAAAGTACGTGATAAATCTTTGAAATAACATCATCATCATTGTGCCTTTTAGCCAAAGGACTCCATTGCCTTTGTAGAAAAGGGTAAGGTGCATAGATTCATCACGCTGTTTAAATGTATATTGGCTCACACGTTTATTAAATTATAAGTAACAATAACCGGGACCAACGGGCGATGCCTTGAACTCTTCGAGTCTGCTTGGGTACATTTTGTCTTGGATTATAGCAACATGAGCTTAATTTATTATGCAACTAAATCCGATAATATAGCTCCGAACAATTTGAAAGTCTGGCGCAAATTTCATATTATAATTTACGAGCCCTAATATCGGATCGAATGTAATTGTTTCGTAATTGAACAACTGATAGACTATTGCTGTGGAATAGCCGATCATAATCGTCTACCGCTGTAACATGAATAATAAGGAGATAATTTCTTCACAGCTCAAAATGAAATGAGGAAACACCGATATAAAATTAATCCATGTTACACTCTAAAAAGATGTTAATCACTTTCGTAGGCTGCTCATTATTGTCTTATCGTTAATCTCTAAACTAAATTTATCAACACTTTAACTAGATTTTGACCGCGTATTGTGTCTCGTTTATTTCGTCGCTCTCTTTTTAACCCCTATTTAGATACTACGGGTTTAATTTTTCAGAAATCGCTGACGTAATAGTACCTGTACTTATGCCAATCTGTCCAGTTGCTAGATCATTCATTCAGTCACTTTGATTCATTATACAGTTAAACAATAGTCATATACATTAATAGACAATAATAAATAAGCTAAACAACATATTGTTACAAAGCAGGTTCGGCGTCCGTATAACCAAACATACATATGTTGTCCGTCTTATTCGTCGATATACTTATAGGTAGAAAGATGAAATCTGTATTTCTCTTACTGCTGTAACAATAAATAAATAAAAGTTTGCAAAAAACTGGTTCTCATGGAACAACCAAAATTAAAATGATAAGAAGAATCAATGCATTAAAATACAACAAAATCAACCAATTTTATATTCATGATATCACTTATCGCTCCAGCACCTTAGTATTTTGATTAATATTTAATAATTTATTATAATATTTCTAGATATAATCTTGATTCAATTTTTTTCTGAATTTTTGATCTATTGTGTAATTAAGGAAGGTTAGGTTATGTGTTATTTATATGTTAAGTTCTATTTTGATAAGTTATAACGTCTGTGATCTTACAAATCTTTAAGCTCCCACTGAAAACCAGCGCTGCGGCTTTCTGCAGCTGATGCTGAGTGGGTTGCCTTTATTGGGTCATTATTAACATCTTAATCAAATTATGTTACCCACGGCACGACTGTATATCGCGCCAAATAAAAAACTTTTTTTTTCTTATCTTTTCTTTTACTGTTTTGCGCGATCTTTATAATGTCAATACAACAAATTCAAATTCCAATAATCTTTATTCAAACAGTCATTTAAAAGGCACTTTTGATGCGTTAATAATTTACATAGTAGTGATTTAATGGTGATAACTACATTCGTAAACTTAAAACTAAGGCTAGGAGGGTTTCAAACGCGTCCCGGTCTAAGAAGAAGCCCACAACAAACTTAGCTAGGTAAATTTTCTTTTTGTTATCACCATAGAGGTTTATAATATTTTCTGGTATAATTTATGTTAAAGCATTAGAATCCATAATCATTCCGAGTGATACGGTCTATTTTATTAATATTTTTAAATTTGATTTAATGAGGAGTATGTCCATACATACTCCTCATTAAATCAAAACAACATAACAACAAACATTGTGAAATATTAGACATCGCTAACTCGGAGATTTATATTCAACAAGATCTAAGATAATTAAGTAATTTAAACTCACGTGAATAACAAATGAAAAACCGCAGATCCAATAATCATTCACTTTCCCACAATGCGTCTGGAATGCGACCTGTATTGGAACCATATGAAAAGGCTTAGCTCAACCGATTGTTGGAATTATAGGTGGAGACCGCGTTAACAATACACCGATGACGTACTTTGTATACAAGCAAGTCACAATCAGAAATAATGGAACTTTTATATCTAAAAGGTACCACCACTGACATCTGATGTCACAGGTTTTACAATGGTTTTAGGTAGTACAAATGAACTATGTATCATCATCATGATCTACCCATTACCGGCTCACTACAGACCACGGGTCACCTCTCAATATGAGAAGGGTTTGGCCATAGTCCACCACGCTGGCCATGTGCGGATTGGCAGACTTCACACGCCTTTGAGAACATTATGGAGAACTCTCAGACGTGCAGGTTTCCTCACGATGTTTTCCTTCACCGTTGAAGCAAGTGATATTTTTTTTTTAAACTATGTATATATAATAAGATAAATATAATTAAACCTATGCTGCAAAATGTGGTCGCTCAAACAAGAACACGCAGTTACCTATCTAGCAAAAATAATACTTGGAGTATATCCACAACAAAGAGGACATCCGCAGATAACCCTGATTTGTCGACGTACCTCTGAGAATATGTGGTTGATGATAATTGAAAGTGATGATAAGTGGATTACGAACGACAAGAACGTGCGAAAAAGGTTGTGGTCAAAGGTCGGTCAGGCTTCACAGACTGCCAAAATCCGGTTTAACTCCCAAAAAGGTGATGTTAGGACGTCGGCCTCCTAATCAGAGGTCGGCGGTTCGAATCCGGGCACGCACCTCTAACTTTTCGGAGTTATGTGCGTTTTTAAACAATTCAAATATCACTTGCTTCAACGGTAAAGGAAAACTTCGTGAGGAAACCTGCATGCCTGAGAGTTCTCCATAATGTTCTCGGGCGTGTGAAGTCTACCAATCCGCACATGGCCAGCATGGTGGACTATAGCCAAACCCTTCTCATATTGAGAGGAGACCCGTTCTGTAGTGTGCCGGTAATGGGTTGATCATGTATGGTGATGCTAAGTGTGTAGTGGTTTTGGAAGGGTATTGTTCATTATGAGGGTTTACCGACAGGTAGAACCATCGATTCGGATCTTAACGCCAATACGCCACGCCAACTGATGAGATTAATGTGAGAGAAAGCGTCCGGAATTGAACAAGTGAAAAGGTGTGGTCTTTCATTACGTGAATGTTAGAACACACACGTTTAGCCAGTCTGTAAGAGTTAAGATAGTTTGTCTGGGAGGTGTTAATGCGTCCACCATATGGCCCAGACATTGCATCTTCAAAGTTCCATTAGTTTCGGTCTTTGCAGATTTCTTCAGGTTAACATCATGCGACTGATAAAACAACTTGTCGCTTTTCCCTAAGTCTCAAAATCTAGCAAAGACCCATCGAATAAAAGGTACATAATTGCTATTGTTGAATGAAGATAAACTTTGACTTTGTGTCTTGAGTTTTCCAATAAAATTAGAAGAAACTTTTTAAACTAGATATAACTTGGGAAGGGGGCTCATTATTAATTCTACAAAATCGACTGATTGCTCCGAATTATGAAACTTTAAAATCCGCTCAAAAAGCGAGCCTCCTTAAAACAGTATAAAAACACCAGAAGACGAAGAAAACTTACCTTGTTAATCATATAGAATATTTTCTTCTGGTTGAGTTGATCCAGCCCTCAGGCGAACCTAAGACGCAGCGTTAGGTTTAGTGGGTATTCTGGAGACCCACATAGCCCGCCGGAAGCGACCCAGTTTTGCCTGCGCCGCTTCCGGAGGGGATGCGTAAACGCATTTTCCAGTGTTAAAAAAAATCTTCAATTCATGCGAAATCAGATATTGTACGCAAATTCCATACGAGTGACCCCTAGCTACTTCAACTCATACCCAAACTTTTTCATTCTATATCTTACATTAAAAAATGCCTCTTATTAAGAAAATAATTTGAATGGATGATTATTCATCCTTTTTTTTTAGCATCTACGTTAGTCAAGCTAAAAATATAAAATTACAGTAAATTCAAATTACCGATCGGAAATACATAACGATTGGCCCGGTTACAATCGGCGAGGAAGTGATTGTATCAAATAATTATGTATGTAGGTTTGATGAATATTTGATCTAAATTATTTTGTGTTAAATAAAAATAAATCAATTTCGCAATTATCAAATCTATTATTAATTTTGCAATCATTTGTCTTTTGAATAATATACTTACCTAAAGTTTATCGCAGACTATAGCACTATCCGCATTTCTTGCTATTGATTTATGTATTGTATTAATCAATAGCCCATATAGATCCACCCGCGTCCACGGTGGCGTGCACTTTCGGCTTTCAACTAATCACAAATTACAAAATTTGGGCAAATCAGCGCGTATTATAAAAATTTGCACGCCACTGCGTACACCATTAGATTAGCTGCCGTATTTCTTCAGCGTACGGTGTAGATTACTCATGGCGCCATTAATAAAGGAACCTCTAAAATCGGTTAGGCTTTCCGAAGATTAGGTCTTATAAAAGAACAGCCAATAAATCAGATATTTCTAAAATGTTGCGTCTATTTTATTATATTTTTTTATGTCTATAGACTACTACTGTCCCACTTTTATTTTGCGTTAGTTTTTGGTGTATTCTTTTTGAAATGCCGAGAGCACGTTTCCCGGGATCAAAAACTAACTTTACCAGTTTACACTATGCAAGAAATCTTATTATGTAAAATTATCCCAAAGATCGCATTACCTCTTGAGATGTACATTAAGAACTTTTTTTTTAAATCCAGTATGAACGACTTTTATATTTGCATAATGATATATGGATAAAAAGTAGGTCATAATTTTGGTCATATGTAGTCATGACTACTCTGGTCATACATTTGATCATTATTCACATGCCGATGTTGACTGCATTGTGCCGTTACCCTCGTCTGTCCAAACAGTTAGACACAATAGTGTCTGAACTATGAATACAGTGAACAATAGCGTTTGAATTCGCTATGGGTTTTAACTTCTATCTAGACGAAATCGACTATAGCTGCACGAAATAAAATAAAATAAACATTTATTTGGTCTCAATATTGGAAACAAATCGCTTCCATCCATTGGTCACAATGGCTGTGATTATGAATAAAAATTTAAATGTTCCGCGAATTGAAAAATCTCGCAACGAATTGTCCGTTAAAGCTTGCTTTTCGGGGTTGCGTAGTCAAATGGATATGGTGAATTTATTTCATCTAATACAATTATACAACCACGTAGTAAAACCAACGTATGTTGTAACAAGTGAATAGAAATATTGTAACAACTGTAACCACTCGAATAGAAATCATTACACCCTATTTTCTAAACTCTTGTATGTTTAAGCGTAAAACTCAATCGCCGACGAAAAATATTAAAAAAATATTTTTTTAAATTAAGATAGAGGGTAGTTCCTTCTTGAAATTTTACAAGCTGCAACGCCGAACTTGACATAATATGACATAACTAGATAATCTCTTCACTACTTCCATTATTAAAAAAAACACTTTCTAAATGTTGTTTCTTGCGAATTTACGACTGATAAGACAAAAACAACACAATAAAATGCAAATATAAAATATTGTATTAATTTGAGAGAATATTTTCATAATCTCTCTCTCTCTCCTAAAATTTTAAAATTGGACGGTGCAGACAATAAGTTTAACAAATATGTACCAACATAATGTCAAATAAGGTTTGCATAATGCATATATTATTTAGAATTCTACGGAACCCGCCATGTGAGAGTCCCTCTCAGGCTGAACCACTTTATTTCATCTTTACATATTATTACGGCATATCGTTTTTTTTTGCATTTTTAAAGAACAGAATGTTTGCGTGGTTTAGTCTTAGTTTTTTTCCGGCAATCATCGCATTGATGAGGTGTGTTAAGTATTCAGCATACTTATGAGTAAATCAAGCGAAATGGTCTTTTATTTTTTCCCCTTAAAGCCTATATTCTTAGATACTTCCAATTATTATAACAATAGAAGTAATTGGTCGAACATTTGGTGGTTATATAATGATGACCTATTTGGTTGGAAATATCGTGTACGAAATTATTGGCACTCTAGAAAAGTCGTCCATCCTAATAGTAATAAGAAATGAAAAGTGAAATAAAATGCACATCGTGAAAACGGTATGTCACGTGCCGAAAGCAGCATGCGGTGTCTGTAGTATAAAGTATACCTATACCTAAGTATAACGAATAGTTTTGACGACCTTCGAGGCGAAGCGTGTGCGCTGTCGCATTATAAAGTTGGAGGTCTGGTGGGCTAGTTACCACCTTACCGACAAAGACGTGTCGCCAAGCGATTTAGCGTTCTAGCACGATGTCGCATAGAAACCAATTAGGAGTATGGGTTTATCATACCCCTTAGGGTTAGCCCGCTAACATCCAGACAGCATCATCACTTACCATCAGGTGAGATTGCCGTGCCGTGTGAGGGCTAACTTGTTGTGGAAAAAAAAATAGTGTTGAATAAGCTACGTCCCCGAAGCTCCGCATTCGGGGTATCAGTGCAGCGGGTGCCTATTGATATTGATGGCGGTCGACTTGCGCCTCCACAGATCTCTGCGACCGGGTGAACCCCTAATACTTCACGGTAAAGCTGTCCCTGCCCGTTATCCAAGCCTTGCGTCGTTGGCGACCGTTACATTTTTGACCTTGAGATCTTTCTATCCCACAAAAGTCTAGTAACATAATAGTAATAGCTAATTCTACTAATTTTACGCATCTAGATTGACCGTTTAGCGCTTTGTCTGTCAGTCAATACTATTTGTGAATAATATAAAACTAACCGACTGACAGACAAAGAAAAAAAATCAATTAAATAGATACCTTATTGGAATTTTCTAAGCGGAATGGTCACACAATAGATCACACAGGTTTCGTGCGTTACTTCAGATGAATGGTATCGAATGAGACAGTTCTTACTTTTACTTTAGAAAATTATTTTCGCTCTATCACTTTAATCTAACGGATGACGTTTTCAGACAGCTTTTTGTGCGCTGGTATTCAATTTTATAAAACTGGGTACATACCTGCCTATTGTACTCTCTATACCTATACCGTTGAAATTGGAATTTAATTTTGAGAGATGTAACTTTTAACCTAAATTAATGTAAGTTATTTCTTTCTCTTATTTATTTTTATATTGTGCTTATCATTCCATTATTTTCTTGCTTCAATTTTAATTAAATGTTCTTGCTTCAAAACCACTTTATTTTATTGCTTTTAATTTATAGCATAATTTATTGCATTATGTTCAATCAACTTAACATTATCTAATATCGTTTCATAATATTGCTATAAAACTGTTGCTTAAAGATCTCTATTCGACACCCCAACCATCTCGTAGTTGCGGCTTCTTTTTACTTCCCCGACCTAAGCGTTCCTCTCCGAAAGAGGAGACCTAAACATAGCCTTCATGACCCCGACGATCAGATGACTACTGACAACATACTCGTACCACCTACCACACAATCATACGCTACACACCGTCTTCGCCGGCGAAGACGAGGTCCCCGCTAGCTTACGTCATCCGGACGTGGGCTACATCCATGGCCTCGGAGACGTACGGTCCACTCACCGTCCGACCCCCCGTTATCCCAAACGTCGCCTAAGCCGAGGTTCGGCCTTACAGGAGGCGCCCTTAGGCAGACGTTTCCTTAGTCCTAGGGCTCAAAATTTCTTCTTCTCTCCGAAATTCGCCCAACAGCCCGGTTAAACGCTACCAATTTACGCTACAAGGGTTATCACTGCTAATAGACAGTCCGAAAAAAAACAAAAGAAAAATTTTGCTTGAACATATTACTATTTGATCTGGTCTTACTTGGCTGCTTATCTGAAGACTTGCCTGGAAACAACTTCTGATAGATAATTTTTCGGCATTTAAATTCCTATCGACTTGAAACAAAATGCTTGCCCTTTTTTACAAATTAATTTCTATATTAAAAGATATCGAGATAACGCAGTTTATAGGTTTCACAAATCATAGGTGTGTAAGAACTGTGTGAAAAAATCGTATAAGCTGTAAAACAGCTTAAAACGTACGGATTCATTTGTTAAAACAGCTAATTCCAATTATGTTTCAGATTCACATATGTTAATTGTCCAGATATTTATATTTCATTTGTTTATTCTCAAAATACATGTATGTACTCGTATTATTACAGGGGTTTTCCTGATTGCCTAGCATAGTGTGTGTTAATTTAATAATATTTTGTTACAAGTACTTTCATCATGCATACATCCACAATAAAGAGAAAAGTTACCCGGCTAAGTTTTTTGTGGGCTTCTTCTGAGACCAGCATTTGGAACACTCCTAGCTTTAGTGTCAAGTTACGAATATAGGTATAACCATCATCAAGTGTCTTTTAAAGGATAATTTGAATAAAGTTTATGACTCATTGATTAATTGGCTTGAATGATTTGATTTTCTTTAGGATTTAAAGGTCTAAGGTCTGGAAGGAAATTTTATGGCTAACTATCAAATTAAGTTATCAATAATTTTGTTTTAACATTTAAAAGATGAGAGCGGAGTACGCAGACTTTGGTAAATTTTTATCTATTACATGTACAATTTAAGTCGTCAGTTTATGACCAACGTTAATTCTTCCTAAACGGAATTTTGACATGTCTTTCTTTTACTTTTAAGTTCATTTTGATGATTCAGTCGGAGCTTGTAGGTGGTACCGCTCAGTTTATTACCTAATATAATTTATGTATATAAATGTATGTATATGTATAAACGATCCATTAAAACCTTACTTAATAGCACTGCATTGAATGTGTATTGAAAGACAATATTACTATTACACAAATGGCTGTAAACTAGGAGATCACTACAACCGGATCTAATATTATGATATCACACGTTTCTATTCCCAGTTGCGTCGAATTGTTGAAATTAGAGACGAAGCTAAAATCTCACCGACACATGATTGATACATCTAACAAAAGCCTTTTCTGTAGAAGACCATTCATTGAAGGCAATTGTCTAAAACAGTATCGAAATTTCACTTTCACCGAACTATTTGCCGATTGCCGCATCGCGTTACCCGTAGCTGGCTATCAAAAAAAAATATAACGAAAATTGATGGCTCGACAGCATCGTATTTATGTAAGCTTATCTTCGCGACATTAAAATTAGGTGGCTGGATCTCGATGATGCTTTCTATTTTAAAAGAAACAACATTTACGAGAGATCTAACCGGCCGGTACTAACTGATTCCTTTTGCAATTTATAATTTGCCCTTGAGGTTAACCCATCATGTGTATTTTAAACACATACGTGTGAAAAATCTTTAACATGTATGTTTCTAAACTACTATAAACTAATAAGCTACACAAAAGGTAAGCATTCATATTTGCATTATCATGATTAACCCATTGCCGGCTCACTACAGAGCACGGGTCTCCTCTCAATATGAGAAGAGTTGTCCACCTCGCTGGCCATGTGCGGATTGGCAGACTTCACACCTTTGAGAATATTATGGAGAATGACGGTTTCCTCACGATGTTTTCCTTCAGCGTTGATTGAGAGCAAGTGGTATTTCAACTGCTTAAAAACGCAAATAACTCCAAAAAGTTAAGAGGCCCGGCTGCGTCGCTTCCGACGGGGTATGTGGGACTCGCCGGCGGCCAGACTGACCAACAGAATACCCACTAAAACCCAGCGATGTTCCTACGCGTCGCCTGGTGGCTGGGTCACGGGTACACCCGCGCACACGACCGCAACCCAACCAGCGGCGTCCGCCGAGGCAGACCCTCCACCGGGGGCCTATGATCGAGGCCCCCTAACTCCAAATTGAGGCGCGCCAGGAACATTGGGCGCGCCTTACTACCCGAGGATTACACTCGACGGGTGAGGATACCTCTCATCCAGCACCCGGAGCTCCTCGTCACGGGGATAGGCGGCGATCGTGCGCCCGTCGCCTGCGCCCCGTCCTACGACGCCGGAGAGGATGCGCGTCTGCGTCATGCTCCCGGCGCCGTTCCGCTGCCTGCTTCTGCTTCATCACCTCCTCGCAGAAGGAGGCAACGGCGGCCCAAGATGTCTCGCTAGCCACCTGTGCCACAAGTAAAGCTCGCTCGACCGACCACTGGACGCATGAATCCAGCGTGTGCTGCGCAGAGTCCTGAGTGTAGCCACACTCATGACACTCCTCCGTAAACGTGGCACTCCTCCGTGAACGCTTACCTCTATGTAACACTTATTTTCCATAATGTAGCCATTTTTAACTTCAAAAGCATACCATTACACATCTTTGGTGGTACTTAGATAAATTATTTGCCTTAGCACTGACCTTATATATTATTTTATTTTAATTTATATCGCGAGCAAACGGTTAACTGAAGTGATTTCCGATTTCCGAGTGATTCGTTGCCGATTGAATTCTTCTTACCGGATAGATACATCGTCTTGCGGCATGTCATTTCCCGTATACAAAACTGCTAATTTGCTGTCTGGCGGACTTTGATTTTGATCATATATCTTGTGGTAAAACCTCCGAGGTACGTCTGATAGGTAGCAGATGACGACTACTCCGGACTTAATGAGAACTTCTTCGGATCTAAAAAATTAGAGATTATCACAGGATTTGGAACTAAGGACCTCGTAAGCCGTTCTCAAATATGTTACCTCGTCTAAGAAACATAAAACACTTTAAAATGCCATTGTACATTCCAGATAAGCGGTAACGTTGTCTTCGCTTCAGCTCTTTGTTAAACAATAAACAGCAAGTATAATTTGCTATATTCCGCCGACAACCGGGAGATTTGTATAATATAGCACCACACAAAATCTTCCACTAGAACCTCTACGCGCGTTTCGACCCGACACCGGATCATCCTCAGGAGATGTTGACTTCACAAGGGCGAAAAGTAAAGTTTTACTTTACAAATCTCCCGTTTGTCGGCGGAATATAGCAAATTATACTTGCTGTTTATTGTTTATCATGGACTTCGCAAAGTAACGCCTGCTTCTATTCATTATTTTAGCTTTTTGTTAGTTAAATTCATTAACTCGCACTCGAACTGTGTAGTTTACCGAATAGTGGAAAGTGTACACCAATCGGAAGTAATCGCTGACTCCGTCAAGTTTCACGGTAGCCCCCTCGCAGGCTGCGCCAATACACTATTACGTAAGACCCAGATTTGGTTTATAATGAATTTTGAAATTATCAGTAAGCTATTTATCTTTTGTGGCTTTCTCTTATCTAATCTCTTAATTGTATCCCACTTTTTGTGTTATGCATTATGATGGAACATTTGACGCTTTATTAATAACTGTGAGTCATCATCAACCTCAGCCTCTCAAAGTCCCACTGTTGGGCACAAACCTCCGTTATAATTAGAGAGAGACAAATGCCTAGACTAGCTGTTTCAAATGCCAACTTCGCTGGTTTTTCCGGATGCCCTTGTAAGCCGTTGTATATTTCCCGGACGACTACCAGTCTACCGCCGGGGCTTCCCAAAAGACAGTAAGGAGACTTATGCCATTGCGTCCAGCTATCCCAATAGCTACCCGTGTCCCAAGTACATCGTAACCCAACAAAGAGGACGTAAAATTTGATTTTTGATTGCTTACCAAGTGAGTAAAATCGATTTTTCAGTAATGATCAACTATCAAAACCTGGGAACCGAAGTTCTTGGTCTCGGACCAAAATCGTGACTGGCTTAGTCATGGTCACGATCGTGACTCATGACTAATTCTTGCCTGCATAGATTCGGTACATAACTACTGCTTTTTTATTGAAGCCTCATTGAGTAACGTTGGAAGTTGTAATTTTTTTTTGTACATTCTTATAAAGAATTTCCAATTCGATTTGGCTAAAATAGTTTTAGAGATTACCTATAATCTAAAACCTAGTTTAGATAGAACGAGGTAGCTTGAATATTGAACTTTTTGCATTACTTACCAATTCAATTTTCATAAACGGATATTGTAGCTAAGATATTAATGATCAATGTTGTAGAGAAAGTTATTATACCTAGATAAATAAGTTTGGGGGGATCATCATGATCAACCCATTACCGGCTCACTACAGAGTCTCACGGGTCTCCTCTCAATATGAGAAGGGTATGGCCATAGTCCACCACGCTGGCCAAGTACGGATTGGCAGACTTCACACGCCTTTGAAAACATTATGGAGAACTCTCAGGCGTGCAGGTTTCCTCACGATGTTTTCCTTCACCGTTGAAGCAAGTGATATTTTAATTTTATATAAACGCACATAACTCCGAAAAGTTAGAGGTGCGTGCCCGGATACGAACCGCCGACCTCTGATTAGGAGGCTGACGCCCTAACCACTGGGCTATCACCGCATAGGGATGGAATCTCGTTTATTCTTTAACCATTACAATATCAAAATATGCTTACGAAGAAATACACCGCGGCTAACGATTCTTTTACTACTTGTTCCGTTATTGGATGCGTCATGTGCAGAAAAATCACACGGATGATAATTCTGTTGTAGGTACGCAATAAATGGTTCAATCAAACTAACTTAACAAATCTCAAAATGGTGCTATCCTTTTCCACGAAGAAAACAATGATATGGCCATCACTTCTTTTACAGTATCGGCACCATATGTTATGAGCTGCGCCAAACATATCACGTACAAAATAATTTTACAGAAGTTTAGATACAAAACTTAGCTTAACGTCGTGGTTTCAAAATCCATTCAGCGTTCTCGGTGTTTTAACTGATACACATAAGAGATTTACCGTTACTCAGTGTGAGTGATCTTAATAGGAGCTTTATAAAACTTCATCGTCCAACCCCCCTGTTATCCCAAACGTCGCCTGAGCCGAAGTTCGGCCTCACAGGAGGCGCCCTTAGGCAGATGTTCCCTTAGTTTCTTCGAGCCCTAGGGCTCAAAATTTCTTCTAGCAGACCTTATTTCCGAAGCTCGCCAAACAGCCCGTTTACGCTGTCGTAACCAATAGGGTTAGGCTAATAGTCCGTCCGAAAAAAAAAATTATAAAGCCCTTTTTTTTCGTTTCGGTATGTAGTTTATACACAGAAGTTGACTTAGCACCGCTTTACTGCTAATAAGTAAAAGCCAGCCTGCTCAGCAATGATTAGAAGAAAAACTTTAGTGGCCACGGGAAACAGACTTTTCAATATAATTATATGTCAACGTACTCTGTAGTTTTGTATGAAAAACCGAGCGACATCCTACTTTATAATACTCCATAAGTAATATTACTAAGTCTTCAGTTGTTTAACAACGAACTCCGGTATAAAGTTTGACATGTACATGTCAGTGGCCCACTTTGGATCAAACGAGATAAAGACCTGGAAAGAGCTGGGGGAGGCCTATGCTAGAGTCGGCTTTAACCATAACCGTACGGTGAGAGACTTGTACTACAGAACATATATTATATGCGTATCAGTTTACCTACATATAATTATTATTGGATTGTATATTGGTAAATATAATAATATGATACGGAAATACAATTGGATATTTCGGTAATTGCGTAATCTTGAACTATAACAACTATGACATAATTGATAGTAGAATAAATGGGTTTTTATTTTATTTATAACGTTTGATAATTTAGTAATCATTTCTTCTTATGCCTATGTTAGAACTGTACAATCGAACCGAAAGCAAAAGCAATGAAAAGAAGTTTCACGCTTGAACTGCCATTCTAGCTGGAGCTAGTTCAAAGTTAATCGGCGCGGAGGAAATAGTTAAAAGTAACTGAACTATAAACGGCACAATAACCAGTTAGTTGGTGTGCGACCCGCGATTATCCCACGGTGGTTGCGGTGGTATTGAATTTTTTTTTTTGTCATTATTAATGGCTAAGCTTTTGACCTGTTTGACGGTGGATTTTATTATACACAGTCAAATGATAGCATTTTGTGTTATCAACATCGGGTATGTTGTGTCATTTTTGCAGAGATGGCAGCGCTGGCGCATTGACGGACACTCCCGAGATGTTATGTTATAGATTTAGCAGCCTGGTTATATTTAAGGTGGTAGACCTATTTTGGTAAAAACGCAATGGGATATTCAATCTCGTCGTTGCCAATTAAGATTATTTGACCATTCGATTAATTATATTGCGACGTGATATTCGATTATAATGCGACAGGGCGTAAGCTGTCGCATTATAATATTTTAATATTTATTGTCGCAGACATATTGCCGAACCCCAGAACTTCCTGGTGGTAGGCGAGTATCGATTGTACTGCTGGGGTCAAACAGGCTGTCTAAATGTAAAAAAACACCGCCGACCTAGTTAACGTAAAATCAAAATAGGATAAGTATCAATATCATCGGATTAGTATGCGTTACCGAAAGCTGTTAATTTGACACCGATCATCTAAAGGCCCATGCAGACGACGCATTCGCTGAAGAACAGCTGTTGCGCGTTTTGAAAAAACGTCACTTTTACGCCGTCGAGGTTCTTAAACATTTTGCATTCCGCTCTTTGCACATATGACCACGACAACACCTGATACTCGATGATTTAATTTTAGCTTTGGATAAAACGCCATACTTTTGTGACGTGCCTCTATTGGTGCACCTTCCATGTGAAACCAACACATTATAGCATCATTCGTTTGTATTGTACGCACAGTTATTCTGTTAATGGAGCTTCGTCAGAAGATGTTGACTTAACAACACAGAAATGTTCAAACAAATAATATTATTATGTTTATTTATCGGTGGAATTAAGTGTTGAGATACTTTGTCTGTGCGTGACAGATTTTGTTTGTATAGGTCTACGCACCGCAATCGCTTACCGGGGGCAATAACTTCATCTCTATTCGTTCCGCTGATCCGCTAACTCAAGTGCGCCAGATAACCATGTTATATGCCATTAATTGTTACATTTTATGCTCACGACTTCCGCTATAGCTCTTACTTATAGCTTACTTATATCTTACTTATAGCTCTTATTAGAAAAATATTAACCTGCTAAAAGATGTACTCGAGTGTTCACAGAACGCACGATCCACGTAAAAAGGTGGCATATGTATAAGCCCTAAACCACATTCGCTTACTATTGACCGATGGCGTCATCTTCAGCGTAGTATTGTCGATCCGTTCCGCACATCCGCATGCACAAGTGTGTCAGATGGCCACGCAACATGCCACTTGATTTTCCAATAATTATAACATTGTATGTTTACGACTTCCGCTACAGCTCTTACAATATTTGGAAAAGATTAACTAATTCCTTCTAAACTACGTATTAGTACTCGGATGTTCACTGAACGCAGGAAACACGCATAAAAGTGGCATATGCATAGTCCCTAAACCACATTCGCTTACTAGTGACGATGGCGTCATCTTCAGTGTTGTATTGTCGATCCGTTCCGCACATCCGCATGCACAAGTGTGTCAGATGGCCACGCAACATGCCACTTGATTTTCCAATAATTATAACATTGTATGTTTACGACTTCCGCTGCAGCTCTTAATATTTGGAAAAGATTAACTAATTCCTTCTAAACTACGTATTAGTACTCGGATGTTCACTGAACGCAGGAAACACGCATAAAAGTGGCATATGCATAGTCCCTAAACCACACAACCCTACCTATATCTGTCGTCATCCGGACGTGGGTCTCATCCACGGTCACGGGCGCGCTCGGACTGAGACACCAGTCCACAAACCCAACAAATCCCAACGTCGAGACGCCCTTAGGGGGACGTTCCCCAGAAGTCGTCGAGCCCAGGTGCTCTTCTCTCAGGCTGAGCTTCATGCTCGCCATACCCCGCGGTGACGCAGTAATAATCACTATGGTTGTCTGCAACTGTCAATTCGAAATAATAAATCCCAAAACCACATTCGCTTACTAGTGACGATGGAGTTATCTTCAATGTTGTATTGTCGATCCGTTCCGCACATCCGCATGCACAAGTGTGTCAGATGGGCATGCAACATGCAGTTACAATTAAATTTTATGTTTAACAATATTTGGATAAAAGCAAGTGCTTCCTCCTAAAATAACTATTAACCCAATATAAGTAACAATACCTCTCAGGTAGTAATGAAGGAAGTAATTAATCTTTTCGATTGTAAATCAATTATAGCGGCAATAAAACAACTTTGGTGCTTAAAAAAGCAATCTCTAGTCCCGTCCTGTTTTCATTAATATTGTCATTCTTTTTCCGAGATAAAATATGGTCCATTATTAGTTTAAGATTATTTAAAAGTGTTTGTTTGACGACCTCCGTGGCGCAGTGCGTGCGCTGTCGCTGTATAAAGTTGGAGGTCCTGGGTTCGATTCCCGGCTCGATTCTGGTCTGGTGGGAGATTTTGGCCGTTGCTAGTTACCGACACTAGTTAGTTACTGACAAAGGCGTTTCGCCAAGTGATTTAGCGTTCCGGCACTATATCGCGTTGAAACCGATTAGGAGTGTGGGTTTACTATACCTCTAACAGGTTAGCCCGCTACCAACCATCTTTAACTGCATCATCACCAGGTGATATTGTCGTCTAGGGCTAGCTGTTAGAGTATAAGAAAAAAGTATCAAGGAAAGAAAATGTCGACGCGATGTTTCATTGCTGAGTCAAAAGCTGAGTTTTTTTTTATCCACCACAAGTTAGCCCTTGACTGCATCTCACCTGATGGTAAGTGATGATCCGGTCTAAGATGGTAGCGGGCTAACCTGTTAGGGGTATGGTAAACTCATACTCCTAATCGGTTTCTACACGACATCGTGCCGGAACGCTAAATCGCTTGGCGACACGTCTTTGTCGGTAGGGTGGTAACCAGCCACGGCGGAAGCCTCCCACCAGACCAGACTAACGTAATGATTTTCTATCACATAGAATGATTGATATTCGTGCAAAATATATGCTATATTATGTACTATCTATCAATTATATATAGAATAAAAATAATTTTAATTCGTTGCAATCCGAGACATCCATAAAAATCTGCACGATGTTATTTATTATATTTATTCGAGAGAGATCGGTTTGCGTTATTGATTACATTCGTTGTTTTGAAAGTTAGTTGAAAAAATAACACAAATTTTATATTTTTTGCAGTGAACGTGTAACAGTCACCACCGGTCACATAAGTTCGCCTTCGCCCACTCCAAACGACCCTCCCACCCAAGGCACTATACGCACCGAGGAGTACAAACGGGATCTAGCCGAATTCCAAGCACGAAGGTCAGGTGGCAGCAAGGAACTCCTGGAAACTCCGATAAAGAAGACTAGATGCGGACGCCACTCCCTTCCCGTCTCCTGTACAGACTGCACCGGAGATCCCGATACAACTTTCAACTATGAGAAAAAGTCTGCAATGAAATATAAAAAGAAAACCCAAAACAAGCGTTCCAGGAACGCGCACTCAGAGGAAAAAGCTTACGACGGCGTTCCAAACGTCCAGTTCCTATTCCAAAACCAGGTGTTCATGCCCGGAAATATGTTCGGGGCGTCTTACTCGGAACCGCGGAGATCTAATCATTGTCATAGACAAAGATCGCCAGAGTTTCTGGTTCAGAAACAGATAGATTTCAAAGACGATCAACCCTCACCGTCGTTCTTCTATAAAAACAATGCGTTAAGTTTCAACACCAAAGAGTTTATAAGCGACCTAGAAGAAGTTGACGGGGTGGACGCCGCTGGGGACGTGAAAGAGTCTAGTCAGAGTTCTGAGAGTCAGAAGAACGACAGCTGCGAGGAGAAGCTGTGGGAAGTGATGAGTGAATTGAAGCACTTCGACCAGTGGGCGGATGAGCAGTTGCAGGGCCAGTCTTTGAATACCAGCAAGTCTGATGATAGCAAGGTAATCCATTATTATTTATTTGCCTCGCACTTAGGTATTCGACCATTATTAAAATCTATTAACTTGGATTACTTCAGGATTGATGAATGGAAACATATTTTCTTGTACACTACTAGTTAGCCCGTGATGGCAATCTCACCTGATGTTAAGTCATGATTGCATTCTAAGATGGTAGCGGACTAATTGGTTTATACGCGACATCGTGCCGGAACGGTAAATTGCTTCGCGACACGTCGTTGTAGGTAAGTAGTCGCGGCCCTAGCCTACCACCAGACCAGACTCCAGCCGGGAATCGAACTCAAGTCCTCCAACTTTATAACGCGACAGCGAACGCGTCGCGCCACAGAGGCCTTCTCATATTGAGACGAGCTCCGTCACTTACAGTTGCCGGTAATGGGTTAAAAATAAAAATGTTTCCATTCATCAGCACATATCGCCGAAAAGTTCATCGGGTATCGAACTCGAGCCTCCTGGGAGTACGCCCGATTTTTTAATCACTAATTGCTCTATGGTTCCATGTAATTAAATTGTCGTCGCATTTATAAGAGCATGCCAAATTTCCATTGACAACAAGTGTTAAAAAACAGATTAATTTAACCGAAAAGACGTTAATAATTATAGAACAAGTACCGGAAAGAAGCGGTGATAGCCCAGGGGTTAGGGGGTCATCCCCTAATCAGAGGTCGGCGGTTCGAATCCGGACACGCACCTCTAACTTTTCGGAGTTATATGAGTTTTTAAACAATTAAAATATCACTTGCTTCAACGGTGAAGGAAAACATCGTGAGGAAACCTACACGCCTGAGAGTTCTCAATCGTGATCAACCCATTGCCGGCTCACTACAGAGCACGGGTCTCCTCTCAGTATGAGAAGGGTTTGACCATAAACCACCACGGCCATGTGCGAATTGGCAGACTTCACACGACTTTGAGAACATTATGGAGAATTCTGAAGGAAAACATCATGAGGAAACCTGCACGCCTGAGAGTTCTTCATGGTGGACTATGGCCAAACCCTTCTCATATAATGGGTTGATCATGATGATGATGATGAAGTACCGGAATACAGTGCGAAAGTTCTATGTCCCTCTGTATACATTCTGGCAGCTGATTTAGAAATGATTTCGTTTTGTTCCCCAGAGTGACACAAGCGCGTTCGGCCTGCCGATCGCCAGCGCGTGTAACCTGAACGTGACCATAGAGAAAAGCAAGACCTGGAGCCTCGGCCGCTGGGGCGTGGTGCCAGTGCAGCTGAAGCGACTGGCCGGAGTCACCGTGGAGCGTGTTAGAAAGAAACAGTGCTTGGAGATAAACATACTAAGGTAACAGACAACCATTAAATTAGGAAAACACGAAAAAAACGCGGAAATATAAAACATACATACAAATATCTACATGAAAATGCATAAACATAATATGGAAATAAAATAACAAATATATATATTTGTTTGTTTCTGTCATACAATTCTTAGTACGAGCTTGAACTCAGTTAAGAAATATTGTCCAATAATATGCTTCGGAGAGAGAGTATACCAGATATTCTAACTATGTATCACTAACCCATTACCGGCTCACTACAGAGCAAGGGTCTACTCTCAATATGAGAATGGTGTGGCTATACTGTTTAAGCCCAGTGTTCGTCATTTTATTTATTTATTATAAAATCTTAATTTCACAATATAAGGACAAATAGAAGAAATGTGGAAAGAAATTACATAACAAAAAAGTGAAAGGCGACCTTATCACTAATTAGTATTTATTACTTTATTACTTACTATGTATTTATATGTTATAATTAAATATCTGAAACTATTTTCGTCTATGTTCTGTTCTATTCCTGTATTCTATAATTTTATAATATGACTGTATGTTTCCAGCATTAATTGATAATAATGTTTATGTGTTTAGCTGGACTATAATTTTGTAAATAATTGCTGAACAATATCTAATATCAATTAATGCTGAATCACTAGCAGCAACGCTTTCATCTTAATTCTGACCACTTGCTTGATTGTTACAGAAAATGTCGCCATCCAAACATAATTCTCCTGATGGGACTCTACCCGGATGTACAGAACAATATTCACATCATATGCGAGAGGTGTAACGACTCGTTGTTCGGTATCCTTCATGTACAGGTAAGCAGTGTGTAAACCACTAATGCTGACAACAAAACTCAAATAATCTTTATTCAAATAGTCCTTTAAAAGGCACTTTTGACGCGTCAATAATTTACATACTAGTGATTTGATGGTGATAACTACATTCGTGAACTTAAAACTAAAGCTATGAGGGTTCAAAAGTAAGCTCACGACAAACTTAGTGAGGTAAATTTTCTTTTTGTTATCCCATAGTGGCATGTAGGCCACTTAAACTCAACTACTGAATGTGACGTTTAACAAAAATAGGATGGCTACCTCCTGATGGAGAGATCCTGAAGAATTATTGGTAGCATACATTTATAATGTCTTTTACCATAAATATTATTGGTCTTTGGTATTTTTTTTTTAATTAAGCAATTTGCGCATATTATCACGCCGTTCTTTAATCCTTAATATCTAAAAAATTTTGATTAACTATTAATAATTTTACCACAGTAATTAATAAGTTTAATATTAGTTTATTAGTATATTTTGAGAATTTAGTTTAAGATCGGTCGGCTACCAAATTAACACTATTAAATCCCTCAGGGTCGCATCCTCAGCGCCCAAACGGCGGTCCACTACGCGTTGGACATCGCAAACGCGTTGGTCTTCCTGCGCATGCAGGGCTTCCTACACACGGAGCTGTCCAGTATGAGCGTCATGATCACTGCACACGACACCGCCAAGCTAGCCGACGTGGGATCGTGCGCGAAAATACCATCTAAGAGGAAACAGAAGAAGGGATATGAGAATTACTCGCCCGAACCGCAGTATGTCAATTTGTCTGGTAAGTGTTTCTATTGCATGGAAATTGATTATAAAAAACACAAGCATCATGTTAATCCCCCATTTTATAGGTTGTTTTTTTATTATCGTGGGTAAAATCCTCATGGATACCTCTGCGCCGCGGAGAGGCATAGAGGTTATGTCAGACTCCTACTGACTAAAATCCCCAAGTGTTACTACTCACCGCTGTATGGTGGAGCCATGGGTAAGCTTTCGCGTACAACCGCAACTCCACCAGCAGGTGTCACCACCAAAATATTCTGTGGAATAAGCAACCTTTGTCATTCAAGTTTATCGCATGTACCATTCCTACACTTGTTTCTTGCTCAACATATAAATCTAATAATATAAATAGTTATATATGACAATATCAATCATAGACGGGAAATTTTGTATTTCATAAATCCCTCGGGAATCATTGATTTTTCCGGGATAGAAAGTAACCTGTGTGTTACTCTCAGTTGAAATCTTATCTCAACCAAGATTTTAGCTAAATTCGTTTGGTAACCCCAGCGTGAGTAACAAACATACACACTTACATACAAACTTTCGCATTTATAATATTAATGTGATTTTTCATTATTTTAATTCGTGACGTGATAACTACATTCGTCAACTTAAAAGTAAAGCTAAGAAGGTCCTAATGCGCCCAGGTCTAAGAAAACACCTGTCATCTCCAAGAAACTAAGTTGTTTTTTGTACAGTTATTAATTAATTAATAAAAATATGAAAGAGAATAATATATATACCCAAGAGAAGTTGAATATATACTCAAGCTCTTGTATTGTTTATTAAAATGTCCATTCCATGTCCATTTTATTAAAATGGGATTTTTCTATAAGCTTGATTTTATTAAAAAAAAAAAACTTTGAACTTATTCAGAAACATCACCAAGATCGCAGTAGTGCAGTAAGTTAATTGTATTGGGGTGCCAGGTCGGGTAACCTCCACGTGTGCCTGGGTGCTGTGGGTCCCTCTTGATTCGTCCGGGGGGAAGAGCAGCATTCGGGCCGGTGTACCCTGGTAACATCGGTTAACAATTTCTTCTGTGCGAGATTGTTAGCCGATGGCTAATGACCCGACGAGGAGGGGGTCTCCGCGCGTCCCTCTGACCAAGCTGAGGGCGCAGTGGATGACCCAGGGGGTGTATCACCCCTTGTGGTGGAAGGCCTGTCCAGGTATGGGACTGGCAGGCGGGGGTGGGCGGCAGTTTGCTGCTGGAGGTGGGGGTGACGACTGGTCTAGTCGTCCCCATTGGAGGTTTGCGGCCCGTCCAGGTATGGGACTGGCGGGCCGGGCCCGTCCAGGAATGGGACTGGTGGGCCGGGGTGGACGGCGAGCGTTCGCTGCGCTTGCCGTCGGCGATGGAAGGCCGGTTGCGAGAGAGCTCTTCCACCTCTCTTGCTCCTGTGCCTTCGGAGGACTTGTGGGCGATGGAAACGGGGCCGTCCATCACTCACAGTACGGTTCTCAAGTTGCCTGGTGTGCTGTTGTTCCGGCACACCTCTAACCGGCGAAACTGGGCACATTGTGCCCAAGGAGGGTCTGCTGCGGCGGACACCCGTTGGTGGAGTTGCGGTTGTATGCGAAGGCTTTCCCGTGGCTCCACCATACAGCGGTGAGTAGGAACATGTGGGGGTTTTAGTCAGTAGGAGTCTGACATAACCTCTGTGCCTCCCCGTGACGCAGAGGTATCCATGAGGATTTGCCCACGATAAAAAAAAAAAAAGTTAATTGTATTGCAGTTGATTTTTTCTTAGTTGCTGTTAAAATTAGTTTTTTATCTCGGTTAGTTACCTACACACTGTATCAGTTAACTATTTCCAGACACTCGTGATCCCACAGGGGACTTCGAGCCCCTGATATCCCAGCGCTCATCCGAAGCATATATCAGTACCAACGCTGCGCCCAAACACTACAAGGCGTACTCTGAATCTGAACACTTTCGCTGGCAGCCGCCTGAGCTGTTTGAGCCAGATGAAGATGGCTTCGTGTACCCTTGTTCCAAAAGCGATGTGTACTCTCTGTGCATTATTCTGTGGGAGTGCTGTAACGGTGAGTTGAGAAACATCCTTTCAAAGGTTATCAATTCAAATGGTAGATCCAGTGCTGGTCATAAGTATTTGCAGGCATTCCATGGTCTTGTGACGTTCGTCTCCAGCGATTTGATTGCTTACTATACGTACGTATTTTGTATGTTTTTATTATGCTATAATACGTGAACAGTTGTTTTATTGTTAGATACCTTAGTATAACTAGGATAAGTTAATTTACATTACCTGTAATTGCATGTGGTGTTTGCCTGTAAGTGGCTAAACATTTTTGTGCTGTACCTCAGTGCAAGGTACTGAAACTTGTAAAAATGTGTTGGCTGTTGGCGAACCTAAAAAAAAAAAAAACAGTTTACATGTTTTAAAGAAAAAAAGCTGTGAGAGCCTAGTTGTTAGGACGTCTGCATCCTAATCAGAGGTCGGGGGCACGCACCTCTAAATTTTCGGAGTTATGTGCGCATTTTACGCAATCAAAATATCAGTTGCTTGGACGTTGGCAGAAAACATCATGAGGAGACCTGCATGCTTGTGTTGTGTTCTCCATAATGTTTTCACAAAAGTGTGTGAAGTCTGCCAATCCGTACATGGCCAGCGTAGCGTGGTGAACTATGGCCAAACCCTTCTCATATTGAGAAGAGACCAGTGCTTTGTAATGAACCGGCGATGGGTTGATCACGAATTTTAACACACTCGTTTTGTCTTCTTCTGTCTCGCGGTTTATGAGTCTTGTTGTCTCGGTGTATGAAATTTATTTATGTATTTATTTATTCATAAGGCATGCCAGCGACAAGTTGTAAGTTACATTTTAAATCAATCTAAATAAGCTAGTGCTGGTGCTGTTACAACTTATCCATTACAGGCACACTCAGCATTGCCAACAATCTCCGAATAATATTTAATTAATATTTTATAAAAATTTACAAATTAATTATTAGATTGGATAGTTATTAAATATTAAAATACGGTGGTACGTTACAAATGACGTCATACACCGATTACAACGATTCTGGATAAAAATTATTTGTGCATAATTTTTCGTACATATAAATTTGTTTTTCCGTAGCTGTCCTACCATGGAAATCGTTATCCTACGACAAACTGAAGGAGCTGTACACACTGTGGAAGATTGGAGTTACTCTGCCTCAAGACGGCACCTACCCTGGCTCACTGCTGTCGTTGTTACAGCAAGGTCTCATGCTGAGAAGAGACAAACGGATCGATCTAGCTTCGCTACAGTCTACTTTACAGTCGGTTCAGGTATGTTTTCTTGAACACTACATCAGTGATTCCCAACCTTTTTTTTATTGCGGCACATATTTAATGATTTCAAAATTTGGCGGCACACAAAGAAAAAGATAAAAATTATTTACTTACTACAACACACTGCATAAATAGATTTGACAAAAAGTTTAAATATACGAAATAAACTAATATATACTACAATAATAACTAAACGATTATTAAGGGATTAATTATTTATTATTATATATTTGCAAAATTTGGCGGCACACTTTTGAAATTAGGCGGCACACAAAAGTGCCGCGGCACAGTGGTTGAGAATCACTGCACTACATCTTTGACAGCTATGTCATCTCGTAAGTAATGACGCTATCTACGATGGTAGAGTGCTAATCTGGTATAACATTATAATATTTAACCCATTCTCCTTTTATTGGTCTTAACGCGAAAAAATAATGAACCAAATGACATGTCTAACGATAACTAGCCACCGCTGAAGAATCCTACTAGGTCTAACCAAAGAAAATTCAAAAATATTAATTTCTTATTTATCTTGTCCTGGCTTAACTCTAGATTTGTACTTACAGGACTCACCACTTGTTAGATCACAGTGCTTAAGTCTGGTGAAGGGAGAATTGCAGAATATTTTCTTTAAGTTTCTTAGAATACGTACATAGAATTTTTAAAAGTGCCTTCAAGAAAATTATCTTATATTATTTCGATTCTTGCATCGCCAACGTCCATACCATGTTGAATACACCGGTTCTCGTCCGATCACCGAAGTTAAGCAACATCGGGCGCGGTCAGTACTTGGATGGGTGACCGCCTGGGAACACCGCGTGATGTTGGCTTTTTGTTTCTTTTCATGTAATCATATGTAAAAGAGATCCTACCAGTTATTATACATTAGGAATCTCCTGAACTGGACAAACTCATTTAGCCAGCTGAGGTATTATTTTTTAAAATATGGTATAAATTCATACAAAGAGAATAATCATACCTTTTATAAATTTCACTGTAAATAAGATGTATGCAAAAATTTATCACAATTTAAAAAATAATAAAAAAAAACAATATGGAACACTCTGTTAAAATAGGAAATAAGTTTATAATAAACATTAGATTGCCCTCAATTTGATTAATTTCAAAGACTTCAACTTTATACTAGCTTATTATCTTTATTCGAATAATCCTCTAAAAAGCACTTTTGATACATCAATTACTTACATTGTAGTGAGTTCATGGTGATAACTATATTTGTCAACTTAATACTAAAGCTATGATGGTTCCAAATGAACCTTGTTCTTCTGCAGCTCATAAAAAAATTACCCGGGTAAGTATTCTCTTTCTTATTACCATTTCATCTCACTAGTCACTTAAAACTATCACTCAAAACATATTAAATAAAAGTGGAAACCTATGATTAATTAATATGAAACCATAAAACAATGGGGACTGTGGAAGTGAGAACTATATCGATGCTTATGTAAATAACAGTTTAAAAGTACTATCACTGTTACCACTATTGCTTAGAACTTGCTTTCTATGATTCAATTATTTTTTGGTTTTTCGCAGTTAGTTTCAAAATGTCCTTATTTTTAGAAGAAAATTTGCATAATAGGAAATAATTAAGGTGAGGTGTGTATTGCTAATTCCTCCTTTGTGGACACACTGTGTAGGCTTCATTTAGTCCTAGTGTATCTTCTGCTAATTGAGATATTATTTAAGATAAGATAAATACTCTTTATTGCACACAAATTTTAAAGAAACAACAACACAAAACACTTAACACATAAGTATGCAAAGGCGGTCTTATTGCTTCAGCAATCTCTTCCAGACAACCCTTGGGGAAAGAATTAATTAAAATATGAGGGTAATGGCACAATTTTCAAAATTATAATATAATAAAATATATTAAATAAATATAATATATAGATATATACTTTTATATATAAATAAATAAATATCGATACAAATAAACTATTCATTAATATGGCATTTAGACAAAACTTTTTAAGTGGACTTTTAAAAATGTTTAACGGTTTTGAACTTCTAACATCATTCAGCAGATTATTCCACAGCAGCACAGCATTAACAGTAAATGGCTTCCCACAACCTTTACAGTGACTTCGGGGACATACTAGCTTATTATCGGAACAAGAGCGCAATGTAACATCACGGTCCAAATCACTTAAAAAAGAAAAGCGCTCTTTAAGGTAGGAAGGAGTGTGCGGAGCATAGAGAGTTATTCCCTACATACCAAAAAATAATTCACAAGAAATAAACTCTAAATGATAGCTATTCCATAAACCAATACATTTGATATAGTTATGTATGTGACACCTGGCTAAAGCTTAATTACATTTCTGAAATAAGTTTTTTTGCATGCTGTCATCTAGCGTCACGAAGATGTCCATAATGCGCGAATTTGAACGCGAATGCGACAAGTATAGTCTTTTAACCTGTCTCCGCTAGATGTCACTGTGCGGTGCGGCCATATTCTTGGCTCGCGCTATTAAGATTTTTCTTCGCCCAATGACTACCCCGCGTTCACGCCGTTAAAGCATACTTACCTGGCGTAGGGGACACCGTGATCATGAAGGCGGTTCCCCCAGAGCGAGGCCCTTCCATTGCACTGCGGCTGGGTTGACCTCTGCGATTATCCCTAATGTGGATAACTCGGACGCGTAATTTTTGGTAGTGGGGACTGCGTACGCGCCGTCCCCCCCATAAAAATAGTATAAAGTAGTCTGTCATTCCGATTCCTCTTGATCCGTGTGTTTTTTCAACGCACTGCAGATTTAATACTCTTAATTTAGCTGTACGTCGTTTCCAGCTACCGAAAACGGTCTAGATTTTGTAAATGTGAATATGAAAGTGTAATTTCTTAAGTTTTTTCTAATTTTTTATTCACTACAAGTTAGCCCTTGACGGCTATCTCACCTGGTGGAAAGTGATGATACTGTCTAGGATGGTAGCGGGCTAGTCACCAAATGTTCCGGCGCGCCATTCGCCGGAACGCTTGGTGACAGGTCTTTGTCGGTAGGGTGATAACTAACTTCGGTTGAAGCCGGCTCCCACCAGACGAAAAGATTTACTAAATAATAGTAAATCTTATGAAGTAAACTCAAGTACACGCAGTACATAAAATTATGATACTTTGTTTGGTTAATAAATAAATAAAATAAAAATAATAATATAACATATTAAAAAAAACACTTTTTGTAGATTCTAACGCAATGCATGTTGCATGGTAAGCGAGTCAGTTGAACAAAATTATCGGTATACTTGTAGGAGGTTCATATAAACATAGTATGAAGATCTGGCTGCTAGAATCACTAGTTTGGGATTAAAAAGCAACAGTCCGATCTAATACCAACGTACCTGCTCAACCAGGCGCCTCTGACGCGCACACTTATCACTCTGAACGATGTCGCAGAGAGGCTGGACCTATTCAGTTGTAATCTGAGTGACCTCACAAGAGTAACATCATGGATGATATGTTACCGGATTAAACCGGAGTAAATTTAGGCAATTTTATATACATACTAATATATATACTTCTATATTAGGCTACTCTAGCAAATTAGGTTTTTATCCTGTTAAGCTAGAATAAGAGGAGATAAATAAATAAGTAAATACTGGCGAAGTAATCATGGACTCTGGTCCGGAAATCCTAGTCAATACTGCAATCAGTATAAGGTCCTTGCACTTATTGCTCTAAAGCTGGCATGTATGGAATAATTTGAAATATGCTTTAAACAGTGTCTTCACTTCTTTGCTGCGTCGTGCAAACCAACGAGCGAGCATTTTTTTTGATGAGACCTACGACCATTCTTAATTCAATTAACATTCTAAATTGCAATCATACCGTAAATCTTCAATTACTCAAAATACTTGAAGTGATCATCAATTTGACGGGAACTTAATCAAAATCAAATAAAAAAAGCTTTATTCATGTTAACCTATTACGATACATAGATGATGTATCGTTCATATGACATTTTCCATTAATTTCACACAACCCACAACAAACTTAGTCGGGGTTGTTTTTTTGTTATTATTATTTCACACGATCAAAATAATAAGTAAGGTAGTAATAAATCCAAGAAATCCAATGCTATATTCTCCGCACGTTTAGATTTTCGGAATTTTATCATCTGTGTCTTTTTTACATTTTTTTTTTCATACACTTCAAGTTAGCCCTTGACGGCAATCTCACCTGGTGGTAAGTGATGATGCTGTCTATGGATGGTAGCGGGCTAACCTGTTAGGGGTATGGTAAACCCACACTCCTAATTGGTTTCTGCGCGACAACGTTCCGGAACGCAAAAACGCTTGGCGGACACGTCTTTGTCGGTAGGGTGGTAACTAGCCTAGACAAAAAGAATATACTGGAGGCTTTAATCCTTCGCCAGTGTTCACAAATGTTCGGTACATAGGAGCCTTAGACAACTTATTGACTGAGGGCCGTGATGGACTTGGTGGAATGAATTGCTCACTATGATTTTTTGTTGCGTCTATACGACCTACCAACCTATTTAAACTATTAAACGTCGTCAAAGCTGAGGTTCGGCCTCACAGGAGGCGCCCTTAGACAGACGTTCCCTTTGTTTTTCGATCCCTAGAGGTCAAAATTTCTTCGGGCAGAGCTTCTTTCCAAAGCTCGCCAAACAGCCCGGTTACGCTGTCGCAACCAATAGGATTAGCCCAGCTAATAGTCAGTCCGAAAAAAACAAACTTAGATGGTCTACTGCTTCTGTTACTGGTAAAACAAAAAAGTTATTTTACGTATACATATTATCTATTTCTAATTTAAAACTAATGTAAATAAATTTTCTAAAAAGAATAACTAGTTTAGTGCCTACTTACTTTTGTTTGCGGGTACTTTACATGGTTTTACCTGAGATTTTCATCACTGAAATTGTTAAAAAAACCAACGTCCATACCATGTTGAATACACCGATTCTCGTCCGATCACCGATGTTAAGCAACATCGCGCGGTCAGTACTTGGATGGGTGACCGCCTGGGAACACCGCGTGATGTTGTCTTTTTATTTTTTACTAGCTTCGTCCCGCGATTTCGTCTGCGTGGACTCCAGAATTGGGTCTAAAGCTTCGCTCGTTAACACTTTTTAATCTTCCCACGGGAACTATTTGAGAGATCGGTATAGAAAATACATGTCTTATGTATACATGTAGCATAGGCATGCATACCAAATTTCAAAGCTGTCTGCACGTGACGCAGCTTGTAAACAATTTTCGATCAATAACTACTTAAGGAATCGGGTAAAAGGTAGCCTATGCTCTTTTCAATGCCAAAGGCTTCATGCAAGTCAAATGCCAAATCCGTTTAGCCGTTTTTGCGTGATTGAGTAACAAGCATCCACACTTTCGCATTTATAATATAGCGCACCCCCGCCTTGGTGACGCTCACTTCGCAACGGGTCGTGCAGCAGAAATCGTAATATTTTAATTTCGCCATAACTTCAAAACCAAATGTCTAATTTAAATCATTCAAAGACCAAATAGTATCTACATAAACTGTACTTAATGATGAAATAATTTATTTTGATAATGATTAATAGCATGAGTAAAATAAATGCGTTTAAATCTAGTCCAAAAAAAAATTAAAGATTTTTAAATAGAAAAATGGTTGTTGGGCCTCGATAGATAGTGTGCCGCGGACTTTTTTGTAGATATTTATAAGATCTACAATTAATTAGAACATTTTATGGTTCTATCTTTTATAGTTCAGGCAGCGTACGCAAAATAAGTAACTTTTCTGGTTGATTTTTTACACCTTTTGTCCGAAAAAACCCAAATATCTTACGGAACCCTATTTTTTTCAAAATAAAATTTAGCCTGTGTTACTGGTGGATAATGTAGCTTTCGAATGGTGAAAGAATTTTCAAGACAGGTCCAGTAGTTTTTCAGCCTATTCATTGCAACCAAACAAACGAAAGTTTTCCTCTTTATAATATTAGTGTAGATATCTAAATGAATTCATATTCTTCAATTATTCGAAAACTTGATTCAAATTAAGTGCCCAATAATAAATTATTTTCCAGGTTTTTTTTCGCTAAAAACTCGTTGTACTATATATTCAGGGAGCCACTCGGCACCCACCTGCAGCGAATCCATACAGGGAAAAACCCCCATTCGACCGTAAACTCAAAATTACCACGTTAACTTAGTAGTTCGAGTGTTACAAGTCTTCATAGCGTATTAAGCAACATCGGGCGCGATCAGTAATTGGATGGGTGACCGCATGGGCTGTCACCCATCCAAGTACTGTGATGTTGGCTTTTTGTTTTTAATTCACGCTATAATAATAGTTTCAAATTTATACTTCTAGGTTTTCAATTTTGTAGTTTTATCTTTATGATTCTACGCATTTGCTTCTGACATCTAGCGCAAAGACGATGCCCTTTTTCAGCGCCATTTGGATGGGCATGAAGGGTTGAAAAGCGAGCGTAGTCCATTCGTTTTTAAACCAGCGTCGCTAGGTGTCACTGTGCAGTGCGGCCCTATTTCGAGATTGCGCTATGAAGATTCTTCCGCGCTCAATGACTACCCCTCAGTCGCGCGTTTGAACTGCCGACTTCTTGATAACGATGTCCCGCGGGTCACCGTGATCAAGAAGTCGGCACCCCCAAGAACTAAGTCCCGCTTTTGCACTGAGGCTGCGTTGCCCCCTGCGATTAACGGACGCGTATTTTTTGTTGTCCAACTACCACCTTGAATTTTTGAATTACAATTGTTAATTACATTTCAGGCATCGTCATCATCATTGTGAGTATAATGATGATGATGATATCAAACCATTGCCGGCTCACTAATGAGCACGGGTCTCCTCTCAATATGAGCAGGGTCAGGCCATAGCCTACCACGCTGGCCATATGCGGATTGGCAGACTAAACACGCCTTTGAGAACATTATGGCAAACTCTCCAGCGTGCAGGTTTCCTCACGAAAGCTAGGGGTGCGTGCCCGGATTCGAACCGCCGATGATTAGGAGGCTGACGCCCTTACCACTAGGTTATCACCGCTTTAATATTATGTTAATGAACTTTATTAAGTGAGAAATCTATTTGCAATCCTTTAAAAGTCTATTTAGTTATACCTTGAAAGCAGTTTTTATGCATACAATGGAAAATACGTTCCATTACGTTGTGATCATGGGGAATAAGACTAAAACTACGAAGGCTTTCAAATGTAACCCCTTTTTAATTTATTTGGGTAATATTGTTGTGTTTGTGGCTAAAAAGACTCTTCTCCCTTAAAGAAATAAAAGCTTAGTAATATCCAATTAAACTTCAACTACCAAATAACAATATAAATATAACAAATTAAATGATAACAAACTTAACGACTACATACAATATTCATTATTTTCTTTAAAAAAAAACTTGAGAGGTGTCAAGGGACACCCGGATGGAACGAAGTTCCTTTCGATTAATTAGTGAAGGAAATTGTAATAAAATTTTAATTTTTTTTTATTATTTATTATTTACAAAAAACCTGTATACACTCAACAAAAATAATCGTCGCGACACCACACTGTTCAATGCGAAATAGAAATGAAAATATCTGGCTTGCTTTCTATAAGAGAGAGAGAGACAGACAGAGAAACATGCGACGCCGCACAGCTTACAATAGCCTACTATAGCAAAAAGTGTCGTGACAACTTTTCGTAAGAATTTTTTCCGTCTAGCCCCGTTTCACAACGCGCGATAAGGAACTTCGTTCCAAAAACAATGTTATCTGATCCCGCGCCTTGCTAGCGGCTTTCCTAGCCGGATAGGACACACCGGGAGAGCTACTCGCCGACCGAGAGCTGGTCTCATATCTATACTCCTCAGCGTCACCAAATACACTAATGCGAACCGCACTATCGTCACCATCTACGTTTTAATAAGAATTTGGTAATTTACAGTTGCACCTCAATGAAATCGAGTACATCGTAATACCGGCGAGACTATCCAGAAAGAAGAGTAGCTTTAGCACGCAAGCATGGGACACAACATCCCCCACCGATTCCGACTGTGTCAGTCCAAAGAACATCGAGCTTAAAGCAGATATTCATACACGAGGCAGCTGCACCTCGACAGACAGCGAGAAGGAGACCAGGAGTCCAATATACGATACCATACGTCAAGCCAACCAAATGAGTTCATTCGGCACCGAAAACTGCTTTATGTCCGAAGATGTGCCCGATAACCTACCAACACCCAACTACGATCATCTGCAAGAAAAAGATTTCTCAAGCGCCTGCTCGACTCCGGTAGCGAAGCTTCGAGCGAGAATCAAAGATATAGAAACACCGGGGACATTACATAGAACCGATTCCACCGAATACTGCAGTATACTCAGCCCAGATGTGAGGAATTTCGGTCTTAACGACGATAGCAATAGGGACCAAAGTGCCGAGCGGTCGATGGCCAAACTCAGTCGAAGTTTCACTCCCAAGTCCTATAAGCCGCTGCACATTAAAGTGCCCGAATTCAATTTGGATTCCATAAAGGATATATTAAAAGAAAAGAACGGTTCGGAACGATCGTCGTACAATTTTGATATAAAGAATTACAGTTTACCTACCACGCCTATAGCACGGAGCAATAAATTGAGGAAGAACGCATGGCTTTCAGGCGATTTGAATGTTAACAAAGTTCATGTTAAAGACAAGAAGGGGGAATCTTCTACGCTTAATACTGCAGGTAATCATTATAATTATCAACCATATTATTACCATCACTCAACTATAACGATCTTGGTGACCACAAAGATAAGGCAGCTTGTCTCCTTCAGATGACCATTAAGTATCACTTAATCCCAAACTCTAAATTCTGTAAAAGTTTCATAATTTTTCACGAATCATGCGGGTGAAGATGCAATCACAATGCGTATATATTTGCTTTAATTACAACTACTACGTCATGACTATATGTATTTTAAACTTTAAAACATTTTATATAAACATTTGTATCATAATCAAACCATGTAAAGTAAGCAACCTGTAAGGTTGAGTAGCTACATGTATGTATAAATATTGATAAATTAGGCTTGTCTGTCGCCAACGTCCATACCATGTTGAATACACCGGTTCTCGTCCGATCACCGAAGTTAAGCAACATCGGGCGCGGTAAGTACTTGGATGGGTGACCGCCTGGGAACACCGCGTGATGTTGGCTTTTTTGCCGTTTCAGAGATTGATACCCAAAAGTTTGCCCCGAAAGAAATTTCTATTCGCTTTTTTTTTCATTACGACATTGTTTGAATATATAAATATACAAACCATTTTGTTAAATTAGTCAATGAGTTTCTCTTTTATATTTTTCAGTCATAAATAGTAACATTTTTAGTTGTTGCGCCATACCTCTACGACTGATCTTTGTCGAGAGCCATAGGGGTAGTTGACCGTAATTTTTTTTTTATTAAGTTCACATATAAAACTTATAAAAAGGTTCATAAAACAACGTGAAGGACTAATCAGCCTATAAGGTTGAGTAGTTAGCTACATGTATATATATAAATATCGATAAATTAGGCCTGTCTGTCGCCAACGTCCATACCATGTTGAATACACCGGTTCTCGTCCGATCACCGAAGTTAAGCAACATCGGGCGCGGTCAGTACTTGGATGGGTGACCGCCTGGGAACACCGCGTGATGTTGGCTTTTTTTTATGCCTTTTGTATTTTTTTCAGAGACCGATACCCAAAAGCCTGCTCCAGAAGTAATTACTATTTGTGAAGAAGAAAGAGAGGGACCAGTGTCCAATGACAATTTGGGTCGAAAGGAAAGTCATTCTTGTGAAAGCATTAACACAATCACTACACTGCGGGATAGTTTTACAGGTCTTAGAAGGTATAGTATCCAAGGATTTAATTTTAATTCTATTCTAAAGAATTCTATTGTAAATTAATCAAAATGAAAGCATAGTAGTTTTATTCACGTAAACCTATTACATGTATCTATAAAGCGTTTATTAAATTAAATAAACTTTATTGTCAAACAGTCTAAATTATAACTATTTCCAGTGGCCTCCACACTAGGTGACCTGTATCGTGGAGACCATGTTATTTACCACTTTTGATATTGGACTAGATGTTACATTATATAAAAAAATTCTGTACATATAAATATATAACACATTATTTTCATTCGTGAAGTGTGATGATAACTAAAACTAACCTGGAACCCAAGTCTGCAATAAGAATTGGATGTAGTTATGCAGAAAGGATCCAAGCCACACTGAGTAAATTTATAAATATAAATAAATGATACAAATTCAAAATTCAAATTTAAATTCAAATAATCTTTATTCAAATAGTTCTTTACAAGGCACTTTTGACACGTCAATAATTTACATAGTAGTAATTCAATGGTGCTAAACTACACTCTTATACTTAAAACTAAAGCTATGAGGGTTCCAAACGCGCCCTGGTCTAAGAAAAAGCCCACAACAAACTTAGCCGGGTTCTTGTCTTTGTTACCACAACCTTACAAAATCAATATTAAATTATTAGTTAGAGCAATTCACTCCCAAGCATTTTATAAATTAACCCATTGCCGGCTCACTACAGAGCACGGGTCTCCTTTCAATATGAGAAGGGTTTGGCCATAGTCTACCACGCTGGCCATGTGCGGATTGGCAGACTTCACACGCTTTTGATAACATTATGGAGAACTCTTAGGCATGCAGGTTTCCTCACGATGTTTTCCTTTATTTATTTATTTATTCTTTATTTGTACACCACATATTAATAAAAATAATAAGAAAAACAAGAAGAAACAGGATACAAAAGGCGGCCTTATCGCTACTAAGCGATAAGGCCGCCTTTTTCCTTCACCGCTAAAGCAAGTGATTTTTTGACGAACTCCGTGGCGCAGTGCGTGCGCTGTCGCATTACAAAGTTGGAGGTCCTGGGTTCGATTCCCGGCTCGAGTCTGGTCTGGTGGAAGGCTTCGGCCGTGGCTAGTTACCACCCTACCGACAAAGACGTGTCGCCAAGCGATTTAGGGTTCCGGCACGATGTCGCGTACAAACCAATTAGGAGCGTGGGCTTACCATACTCCTAACATGTTAGCCCTCTACCATCCTAGACAGCATCATCACTTACCACCAAGTGAGATAGCCATCAAGGGCTAACTAGTGTATAAAAAAAAAGTGATATTTTAATTGCTTAAAAATGTACTGCTGTGATGTAGTAACCTTAAAATTTCAGAATAACCGACCCACCCCACGACTTTTCACCCGATACCATAGAACCGCCCGTGTTGGAGAGGGCGAAATCCCTCAACTGCATGAGCAACATCGGCGTAACCAAATATAGAGTGGAAGAGGATGTACTAGCGAACGTCAACGTGAAGCCGCTCGTGGCGATTCATGAGAAGTGGATATATGAGGCGAACAAGAAGACGGGACGCTCTTTGTCGCTGCCTGAAGATAAAAGGTAAGATCTTTCATTGATGTTTTGACACCGCTCTAACTAGCCAACTATTAGTTTATAAAAACGCCGTAGGACCACTCATTATCGGCATTTGACGACCTCCGTAGCGCTGAGGATGCATTGTCGCATTAAAAAGTTGGAGGTCCTGGGTCCGATTCCCGGTTCGAGTCTGGTCTGGTGGGTGGCGATTTAGCGTTCTGACATGATGTCGCGTAGAAACCAGTTAGGAGCGTAGGTTTACCATACTCCTAACAAGTTAGCTCGCTACCATCCCAGGCAGCATCATCACTTACCACCAGGTGAGATTGCCGTCAAGAGCTAACTTGTAGTGTATACAAAAAAAAATAACTCTATAGAGAGCTTTAAAGCGACTATATCCAAAAGGAAGCGACTGCCCGAGCATACGCCCTACTCCACGCGCGTCCACTTCAGGTCGCCTTTACACACATCTTGACTGTCAAATTGTATCTACCCGAAATCTTTTTCTCTTTATAGATTGCCCTATTTCCTCTTCCGCACAATGATAATATTATACTATTTTTATATTATAATATCATTGCTTCCGCAAGTATGTGAAGTAGAAATTCGCGTATCTAGTCACGTGTTTAGAAAAATTCGCGGGAATGCTCTCCGTCATATGAGTATGAGCGTTAGATTCACTCAGTGGGCGATGGAGACCCTATGCTTAAAGTGTTTCTAATTTTCTATCATATCGGAAATGAAAGACTCGTGGAAGAAATATAGCTACCGACGTAATCGTAGCTCTACAAGTCGCAAAGATGACTTGCAAGTGACAAGATATTGCTATGCATTTTATTTTATTACTAGCGGCCCGTCCCGGCTTCGCACGGGTAGACATAAATAGGTACAGATATTTAAGTTATAAGCATGCTAATTCAAACGACCATGAATCACTAAATTAGAAAAAAAATGTGTGCTTATTTTAAAGCCTCCCTGTACACAACACACTCCCGCACTGCCCCTCTCACGAAGAGTTAGTTACTCGATGCGCTGCGTGGTGGCCGCCGCCGGCATGTATTTATATTTTAATTTAATGATATATTTTAAATGGAATGTCCGATTTCAATAATTCAAAAAGTAATCATTAGGTATTGAGACAGCCGTGAATATTAAATTATTTATTTGGATAAAAATTTATAAATGGTATGGATAACACGGTCTGATTTTGATCGGCATTTCTATCAATTTGTTGAATGTAAAAAAGTAGTTATAATGACGTAACTACAATAGTTAGACACATAGTCTCGTGAAGTTTTTTGTAGATATTGATATATTCTATGATATTGTCGAACATTTTTTTGTCCTATCATTAATACTCTTCGCAGCGTATGCGATGAAAGACATTTTATGGCTAATTTTTTTACACCTTCGGTTGGTTTTAATAGGAATTTCTTAAGATTTCTATAGTAATCTAGTACTTAATATAGCCTATGTTACTCAGTGATAATGTAGCTTTCTAATGAAAAAATAATTATTAAAATCGGTCCAGTACTTTTTGAGTTTATTCGTTTCATACAAAAATACAAATCTTTCCTCTTTATAATATTAGTGTAGATTAAATATTGAAGTTGACATACGCATCATACCAATCAGCTGACAGCCTTTTCACAACGTCGGATTATTTTGAAACTACACACCCCATAAAACTGATGACAAAGGAATTATTTAAGTCGGAATCTTTAGGATTAGCGATTTATTCCTTTACAGGACACGGTTTTTACGTTTTAGTTCGGTTACTACTTTCGGCTAAAAGGGTTTTTTTTTGCTTTTTATTCATATATTTTTGCATACTTACTGGTTATTTATGCAAGTTGAACGTTAGTGATGCTACTGCTGACATCTAGCACAATATTGATGAACTATCAATGCCTGTGAGGTTCAACACTTACTGGTGTCTAGTCCTAGTTAGGAGCCCCACCGCCAGGTGTCACTGTGCGGTGGGGCCCCATTTCGAGATCGCGCTATGTAGATTCTTCAGCGCGCTATGACTACCCCGCGTTCACGTTGTAAAAGCATACTTACCTGGCGTAGGGGACACCGTGATCATGAAGGCGGTTCCCCCAGAGCGAGGCCCTTCCATTGCACTGCGGCTGGGTTGACCTCTGCGATTATCCCTAATGTGGATAACTCGGACGTGTAATTTTTGGTAGTGGGGACTGCGTACGCGCCGTCCCCCCCATAACTCTGGCATGGACACATACGCCTTTGATGACAGGCGACAGCCATCAAATTGATTTAGACATCAAAAGTGTATGTGTCAATCATCATATCTAGTCTGAAGGCTGTATGTATTAAGTTAGCCACGTTGCTAACACCACCCAACGCGGTAGGAAAGTCGCCATTTTGGTCGCTGGTTACAAAAAAACTGAAGCCTGTTCTGCGAGGAGGCTTGGGCCGCGGCTTATTAACTTGCCGGAAAACATACGCGCGCCGCGCGCGCTGTCGCATTTTAAAGTTGGAGTTGGAATCTATTCCTAGCTCGAGTCTGGTCTGATGGGAGGCTTCGGCCGTGGCTAGTTACCACCCTACCGACAAAGACGTGTCGCCAAGCGATTTAGCGTTCCGGCACGATGTCGCGTAGAAACCAATTAGGAGCGTGGGTTTACCATACTCCTAACAGGTTAGCCCGCTACCAGCAACATCACTGACCACCAGGTTAGATAGCCGTCAAGGGCTAACTTGTAGTGTATAAAAACAAAACTTTATAATTCGCGATCATTATTCTGATCGGCCATTTAATTTCGCAGAAGTACAGCAACAGCGGTGAAGCCCGCGTCCCACTGCGTGGACACGTTCCAGAAGTCGCTACCCCACATGAACGCGCGCAGGCCGAGTGCGGGCAAGTCCTTCCGTCTGCAGCCCGCGTCTAGTGTCGGTAAGAATGGTCAGTAGTTGTTGGTTAAAGCCGGAAACTGCACGTTTTCTTACGATATCTGTATGCTTATTTGATACTGGGTTCACACGACAATACACCGCATTTTACTATCACTTCAACTATATATATTTTCATTCATCATCATGATCAACCCATTACCGGCTCACTACAGAGCACGGGTCTCCTCTCAATATGAGAAGGATTTGGCCATAGTTCACCACGCTGGCCATGTGCGGATTGGCAGACTTCACACGCCGTTGAGAACATTATGGAGAACTCTCAGGCGTGCAGGTTTCCTCACGATGTTTCCCTTCACCGTTGAAGCAGGTGATATTTTAATTGGTTAAAATATTTCATTCATTTACATTAATTGAGTTTGCTTCCAAGCTCAGTATTTTTTTTACTACAAGTCAACTCTTGACAGCTTTACACCTGCTGATAAATGATGATGATGTCTAGGATGGTAGCGGGCTAACTTTTTAGGAGTATGGCAAACCCACGCTCCTAGTTGGTTTCTACGCGACATCGTTCCAGAACGCTAAATCACTGGCGACACGTCTTGATCGGTAGGGTGGTAACCTAGCCACGGCCGAAGCCTTCCACCAGACCAGACCAGACTCGAGCAGGGAATCGAACGCGGGACCTACAACTTTATACGGAGGTCGTCAAATGTCATTAATGAGTGGTCCTAAGGCGATTTAATAAACCTATTAATTATAGTTTAGCTGATAAGTTATGATGTATGTGACCCGGTATCCAAAATGAGATCTATAGAGAACATTTTGACATTTGAATTGAAGTCTGCTATAAGATTGTTTCTTTTAAAGGTATATTATAAGCTTATTCTTTTCTTAAAACTATAAGAGGTGATATTAACTTGCCTGTCTATAAGGTACAGTATGTAGGCCAGACTGTAGTGAATGAAGAGGCGTTTTTAGAAAATCCTTGGTGTCAATTATGCCCATTCTATTAAAACAAAATAATATAATAAATTATTTGTCAAAATATTTGCATTTTCTGTTTCATGTAAGTCCATCTTATTTTACTATTTCCAGTGTACAAATATTTGAAAACTCTATTGGAATAACTTTACAATTGAGTAGATTCAATAAATTTCTTTTAAAACAAAGTATGTCAATCAGTCACTTGAAATATATATATCTATAATTTATTTTAAGGTATATAAATCTCTTAAATAAAATAAATTGTCGGCTCTAAAAGTAGGCCATCAATTTCACTAAGTTGCAAGACCTGCCAATTCAATTATGTTTAGAGATTTATGTAAAACAGAATTGGCACCATATTGCACAAATGCGAATGTCAGAGAGAACAAACTTCAAGCCGTAGTAAAAACTTGTTAGGTACTTTACATAATTTTTGTATTTTTTAGAAGGTTTTTTTTTCACCAACTTACATTCAATAATTGTTTTGCGACTGTCTAAATTGCATTCAATCTATTAGATTAATCTGCAAATTAGATTCAATCTAGTCTAAAAAACTAAAAGATATTTAGACCACATTGAAAAAAAAAACCTATTTCAATATAAATGTAGGATTCATAACTTACATTAGCAATGTTAATTAATTAATAAACATTATTAATTAATTCACATTGCTAATGTTCGAAATGCTTTCATTTTGGTGGTGGTAATAGGTGTTTTCAATCCTAGGGATATTTCACGGTAACAGCTACTGTAATCTTCCTAATATTATAAATTTCCTAATATTAAACTTATATGTCGGGAATGGGAGCTGTAGAGGATCTGGAATCGAATATGGAATAATATACAAATGCAAAGTAGCTATTCTACAGGAATTAAAAACTCTTTATCTAATAGGACGATGTCGCGGGAACTTTATATAAACAAATATAAAACTAGCATATAAAATCAATATACAGTACTGACTCGCTAATCCGCCGCTCGATAATCCGATAAGTACTATAATCCGCCGTTTTTATTGGTGAAGATGCCCTGAATATTTGTATTAAATGGGCCCAAGAAAATGGAAAGTCATGCGATATGGTTGCAAATTTATGTAAAATGCGCGATGAAGTTATCAAGAAGATATATTTTGGTAAAAAACAAGCAAAATTAGAGACTTAGATTAAATTGTAATGAGTAATTACTTTAATAAAAAATTTATGATTGTTGATTTCTTAAATATATATTGTTGCGGACGGTGGCGAGCACTCTGCGCCCACCATAATCCGCCGTTTTCAGTAATCCGCCGATGGTTAGGATTTTATGGTGGCGGATTGGCGAGTGAGTACTGTATATGTAATAGAAGCCAATTATTTGTTTGTTTTTTATTTTCGTAAATTAATTTTTCTTATGGTAACTAACATGTGGCTCAGTGGGTACATATTATTATTGTGATAGTATTGCATGTAACTTTATAACTAACGTTTCTTTTCTAATAAAATATTGCGAAATACCCTAAGGTTGTTTCATTTAAAATTAAAACATCGAAATATTAAAATATTATTTACAGGTAGTCATTGGGAACAATACTGTATAGCACGAGAAGCAATATCGAAAAGTATGAAATTTAATCCGCAAGACAATGACAAGAATTTGAAAAAAGCTTTGGAAAAAGGGTATGTGTTCTTGATATTATATAGCAGAACCTGTATTTTCGCCAGCTTGATGCCAACGTCCATACCATGTTGAATACACCGGTTCTCGTCCGATCACCGAAGTTAAGCAACATCGGGCGCGGTCAGTACTTGGATGGGTGACCGCCTGGGAACACCGCGTGATGTTGGCTTTATGCCAATTTTTATTAAAATTCATAGATAAACATCTGTGATGTACACATTTTTTTTTGTTCTAGTACTATAACTGAAGATATCGTCAAAGAGCCAATGGTGGACCGTTCTACCGACACGTTGAGCATTGAAGAATTTATAAAAGATCTCATACGCAAAGAATTTCAGCATCTTATCAGTGAAATATCGGATCACGCTTCAGAATCGACGACCAGTTGTAATAAAGGCGACGAATTTTTAAACAAAGGCGTAGCTAACATCATGGAGTCTTTGAAGAATGAGGATGAAGCCAAAAAGGAATCGTTGAAATCTTTTTCACGCATCAAAATTAATGGAAACAATAAACCGTTGCTACAAATAACTTTTAGTCGCTCTGGCGAGAACAGTTTACAAGTTCTTGACAATTGTGTGAATGTGACTATATGTGATCCCAATGGTGGTGTTGGGAGTGGGAGGGATAAACTTAACTCATCGATAGAAGACACTCTGACGGCAGAGGAGATACATATCAACACGTTGAAACGGTGCCAAGCTTTTAATGCTATTCAGGTGAGTTGTCAATATTCTTTAATAATGATAAATCAAGATCAAATAACAGTTGGTTAGTTTGTTTTGAACCAGTACCCATTACATATCTTTATGGATAATATTGCTATATTTCAATACGATTATCGCCAACGTCCATACCATGTTGAATACACCGGTTCTCGTCCGATCACCGAAGTTAAGCAACATCTGGCGCGGTCAGTACTTGGATGGGTGACCGCCTGGGAACACCGCGTGATGTTGGCTTTTTTGCTTGTCTGTTTTCAGAGACTGATACCCAAAAGCAATTTCTATTGGCTTTTTATTTTTCATTACTACATTGTTTGAATATATAAATTTACAAACCAGTTTCCTTTTGTCTATTTTGCTTTTTGTTAAATTAGTACTTTTCTCTTTTATAATTTTTAGTCATTAAATACCTAATAGGGGAATCAGTATTAATCTTGGCACCCCTGCAATGATTGGCACTTTATACGCAATTATTAAGGATTCACATCTTAAACTACAGTCCGAACTGCAGTTATTTAAAATCTACTATTCTTTATTTGGCAAAATTAATTTAGTAGAAAATATATTTCTAAGCACTGAAAAAAATGTTTTACTGACGAATAGAGCGTGTGTGACGAATTGTTGTCATTTTTTATCAAAAGCTGTTATATAAGAGTGGGGCATGTTTTTTATTTTATTCAGGACATTATTTACATTTTAGAAGGTAATCTCTTTACTTATTTGATTTAATATGGATGTCTTGTTATTTTAAAGCAGTTTTTTTTACCTTATAACACACTTTTAAACATATTTTTAAGGGCCAACCACTGTACTGTGTCTCGTATTAAGGTGCAATTGATTGGCATATACGCCAGTCATTAAAAACTATTTATGAATTCTTCTATTTAATTTTATACTTTAAATACGTTAGGGGGTATAAGAGTTATTTTGGAATATTAACTCAAATTAGTCGTAAAAGTTCCGCATACAAATGTTGTCAGTGCCTATCATTGCACATTTTAGCCCATTGACACTGCCATTTACTATACTCAGACAAGTGCCAATCACTATAATGTATCTGAATTATTGTACTAGTGATGTTTAGATTTTTAACCATCTACGGCTAAAAGAATAATGTGATACATAGGTAAGCCATTTGCAAAATGCATTAAAACAACTAGATTTGTTTTTTTATTTGTACCTACCTTGTACCTAACTGCCTTTCTAAATTATCGGCAAACATGTGAAATTATGTCATGAAAGCAGAGTACAATAATTAATGACAGATTAAAATATCACGTCGTTAAAATTTTCAAAAAATACTATTTATATATATTTTTTTGTACAACTTGATTAAATTTTAGTTATGGTTTTATTTACTTACAAACTGGAAATATTATTTTAAGTTTTAAGTACGTAGGTATAAGACTTGAAAATATTACTAATATGCTGGTATATTTTTTGATGCATATATTGTTTGACTAACGTTTTTACCGTTTTCATTAATTTCCCATCACTATTACGTAATGGTGCATATTGAATGGCACCACTCGTGTGCAGTGATTGTCAATGCCAATCATTATACTTTCTTGGTTCCAATCTCTGTGCTGGAAAGTGCCAATAATAGTGCTTTTGGAAAATTTTCATTATTTTCTTCAATTTTATATAAAAAACGCGGTGAAGCGGATCAAGGAGTATCAAGAACAATTCTTGTATCCATACAGATTCGAAATCCATACTTTATCAGCGAATTATTAAATTTCATTCAAAAGTATTAGAGCTCAAAGTTGAAAGTTGCCTTAAAGTGCCAATCATTGTACTGTTTCCCCTAGTCATTTTATCTTTTATATTTTTCAGTCATTAAATAATATTTTTATTTTTTAAAGCTTTGAAAGCTATGATGATATAGTACAATTTAGAATACTACTGCTGACATCTAGCGTAATGTGCATGAACTATCAATGCCCGTGAGGTACACCACTAACATTTTTGTCGTCGTTACACGCCCCATCGCTAGATGTCCGCGTTACGTGTGGCGGGATTATTGTCTCGCGCTATGGAGATTCCTTTAGTCGCAGTGACTACCCCGCGTTCACGTTGTGAAAGCATACTTACCTGGCGTAGGGGACACCGTGATCACGAAGGCGGTTCCCCCAGAGCGAGGCCCTTCCATTGCACTGCGGCTGGGTTGACCTCTGCGATTATCCCTAATGTGGATAACTCGGACGCGTAATTTTTGGTAGTGGGGACTGCGTACGCGCCGTCCCCCCCATAATATAATAAAGTAGATATTGTCTGTAGACAACATTTTAAATATCTATTTCTCGAAAATTAATAATAGTTTGATTCTGGGGGAGTCATGCTTATCACGGAAGAATAGAAAAAGGAATAGTTAATAAGAAATAACAATCATGATCAACCTATTGCCGGCTCACTACAGAGCAATATGAGGAGGATTCTCCTTTCAATATGAGGAGGATTTGGCCATAGTCCACCACGCTGGCCACGTACGGATTGGCAGACGTCACACGCCTTAGAGAACATTATGGCGAACTCTCAGACGTGCAGGTTAACAGGTTTCCTCACGATGTTTTCCTTCACTGTTGAAGCAAGTGATATTTTAATTAAAAAAAAAAAGTTAAGAATGCTACATAGGAATTAATAATTTTTATATAGGTTCATTGCAACTAATTATAAATACTTAGTTTATATTTCACACCTGATGCCACTACAAGTAATTAATTATATAATTGGTAACACTGTCTTTCTTTGCTTCTCTTGCAGGAAGCTCGAAGCACCGAGGACTTATATATAGATGACGACTTGTCGACTCATATGCAAGAGAACTTTGGCGGCAAAGTGAAACTGATCCCTCTACATGGCTCACTGCATGAGATATTGTGCGAGAGGGAGGACGACTGCTGCCTTCTCAAGGTTAACAAATAAAAAATTCAGTTAAAACTGTAGAAAATAAATTCTTCAAATATCTCAAAACAAACTATTAAAAACCCTGTTCCATCTAGATTATAGTTTTCAAACTAAAGAACTTTACAAAAGAACTAACATACTTTCCCTTAACCAATTATATAAATTTAAAACATGTATAATAATTAGAAAAATATTAACCGAAACCATGCACACACAAATTAAAACCAAATCACATCTAAACACACGAAATAGACATAAGTTAAGATTATACAAAACTAGAACAAATTATGGCAGTAAAACAATACAGGTTGAGGGAGCACAAATGTATATAATAGCTTACCCAAAGATATTTTTTGCGAAAAGATCTTTAAACCTAAAATAGTGTTACGAATTAAGACAAGTCAACAAAACTAAGTTTTATCGCTATTACAACAAGTACCTACATATATATTTTTTAAATGAAATACCAACTGTGCCATGAACATTCAAGCGTGCCGCAGTTAGTCATAATACTATAACTTGAATAGACATTATTCAAGTTACTTCATTATTCATAGGTCAAGTTAGTTAAAATAATTATTGGAATATTTGTAAATATTATAAGTAATGTAATGCTACATATAATACTAGTGACGCGATGGGCTATTAGTGATAACTGATGTTGTAATTCGATTTGTTCATCGCCAACGTCCATACCATGTTGAATACACCGGTTCTCGTCCGATCACCGAAGTTAAGCAACATCGGGCGCGGTCAGTACTTGGATGGGTGACCGCCTGGGAACACCGCGTGATGTTGGCTTTTTGCTAATTTAATTTTTTTATTTATAACTTGTATTTTGTGATTGTTATTATTTATTACTACTAGCGGATCCTACAGACGTTGCTCTGTACACAAGTCAACTATAAAAAAAATATTCAAAAACAATTGAATTAAAAGAGAACTTTTTTATACGTAAGCACCATGAAAAATCTCTCTCAGTTCATCATAATTTTAGATTTTATTGTTCACTGATAGCAACTTTTATAGTTTTATTTCTCTATAGTCGATTTTGGTCTTATTTATTAATTTCACTGTGCGTGGCCGTTATTAGAATTAAAGTAAATGGCGGACCGGTAACTAGGTTATGCTGTATATTAAAAGTTTTACTACAGTGGCAGCTTATTATATCATATTTTGTTTATAAAAAAATCTCAGACAGTTCTAAAGAAATCAGTCGTGTACAATATATATCATTAATAAATCTCTAGTTTGTCTGAATTTTTTTTTTTTGTAAATTAATAATGAATGTATCGAACGAATGATTCTTAATATGTATTATCATTGTATTCTCATGTTCTTGTTATAAATTTCGTTTATACTGTCGCCAACGTCCATACCATGTTGAATACACCGGTTCTCGTCCGATCACCGAAGTAAAGCAACATCGGGCGCGGTCAGTACTTGGATGGGTGACCGCCTGGGAACACCGCGTGATGTTGGCTTTTTTGTATTTCATTTTTTATATAAATTACATATCTTTTGCTCGTATGTTATAGAAAATACGCAAAAACTGAGAAAGACATTAATCGAACATTTTGTCTAAGGATTATGTCTCTGGTGCCTATTGATTATTATTGATTAAAACGGAGTATTTTACTAGCCTATACTTCCGCGAGGATACAGGGTAATACAAGATAAATCGATGTAGTAAATACGGTTTAGAAGACAGCATTACAAACTCATTTGACAATATAACATTATCTTTAATTTTTTTTAGAAAAATCCACGAATTTTGATACCTTCCTAGCTGTGAACTGCGTACGCACAATGCGTTACCAGCAGAACGAATCCCTGTCTAATTCTAGTCATTATACCGGAATACCAAATCACTTACTATAGGCGGTGAATTTGCCGTATCTATGTCAAAGGTAACTCGCATCGGTGGAAATCTACCACCAGGCCAGACTCCAACCGGTAATCGACACTTGGCCGTATATATCTTTGTCAAAGGTCAAACTCGTAACAAATTCCATGGAACCAGACTCGAGCCCGAACCGAACCCAGAACCTCCCACTTAATTATACGGCTGCGCACGCACTGCGCCACTGAGGTGGCAAAAAAATACTTGTGTGATGTATAACGTGTGTTTTACTAATTTCTTAATGAATCATCATCATCATCATCATGATCAACCCATTACCGGCTCACTACAGAGCACGGGTCTCCTCTCAATATGAGAAGGGTTTTGGCTATAGTCCACCACGCTGGCCATGTGCGGACTGGCAGACTTCACACGACTTTGAGAACATTATGGAGAACTCTCAGGCGTGCAGGTTTCCTCACGATGTTTTCCTTCACCGTTGAAACAAGTGATATTTAAATATATATATATTTTTTATTAAACGCACATAACTCCGAAAAGTTAGAGGTGCGTGCCCGGATTCGAACCGCCGACCTAACTGATTAGGAGGCTGACGCCCTAACCACTAGGCTATCACCGCTTCCTTAATTAATGGAAGTGGGCTAATGAGCTTGGTTAACACAGGTAAAGCAGGAAAACGGCTGCGACACAATCTACTTCCGATGCGACAACTCCGACACCGAGTCCAGAGACGCGATCGACGGCGGCGACCGGCCCAAGGACACTGTGGTCTACAAGCGCAGTATCTCCTTGATAGAGGAGCGCATACAGCGCATCCTGCCCAAGGACAAGCGACCCAACCCCGCGGCGGCCTTGAAGAAATTCAACGATAAGCTTAAAGCGCGCCCCAAGTCTGAAGTTTTCACCAAAACCATCAGCAAGGTACATATCACCATATCAGTCTAACACTTGTCACATTGGTACTCCTTTTTTTGGTTAACGGGGGGGAAATCTCCTAGTGTGAAGTGAGTGGGGGAGATCTCGTTATGTGACATTTCTATCCACTAAAACTATTAAGTAGCGCAAGCTTACTATATTCAAACTTCATTCAAACTCCTCAGCTATATTACAAAATTAATTTGGCATACAAAAATCCAAATTAGGCCCACTTATTAAAACCAGTGAATCTATTAAGTGCAAATTTCACACAATAGCGAGACTAGCCTCCGATAGAAGCCGGTGGAAACAAATAATCCGCACGAGGTTGCAAGGACACCACCAGGACCACGATCTTCAGTAATGAAGAAACGACTGGAGAGAGAGATTAAAACCAGTTGTGTAGCGATTCTTTAGGCTATTCCATGTTTTCTTCTAGCAAAATGTGAAATTATCGAAAGGAGAGACAAAATGGTGTGACGTTACTTATTGACGCTCTAGGTATTACAGTATTATGGTACAGGTTAGCCTTTTTTTTTTTATCCAAAGATTGCCGTCAAGGGTCAACTCATAGTGTATAAATATCTATATGTTTCAGGAGTCGCGCGCCCTGAGCAATAGCAGCCCATCGCTGTCCACCAACGACGGCAAGACTGACGAGGTGGAGCTGAACATCGAGAACGTGATGTGCTACCAGGACTCGTCCTCCGACGAGTGTCTCAAATGTCACGTGGAGAATGACGACTTCGAGACTCTGGAACGCGAGGTACGTGGCTATGTATATACTTTGTTCAGTGGTCTAGAACTAAAGCTGCCAATATTACTGAGCCTCCTCTGTCCATCTTTCCGTCAGAGGGCCCTTAATAGGTAAAGAATTGAAATATACACAAAGTGTATTTCATTTTTTTCATTTTTCCTGGCCGAAGACGAACATCCTGGCTTAAGAACCCTCGCCAGTGGTTTAATATGAGCTCAAGATCATTGTTTAGGGTGGTAGTGAACAAGATCAATTAGCCTTAATGATTGCCAACCTCCGGTAGATGGCACTAAAAGAAGAAGTATTTCAGCTATGAAATAATATAAAACATAAACTAGAGAATTTAAAGATCTCTCAATAAAAACACTTAAAACCTTTTTTTATGTTGCATATCATATATATGTGATATACATTCCCATTCCATATATTTGAATATTCCCATTGATTGCCATTCTAAGCGTTTATAAATACATGGAGAATCAGCAATAGTTACTTTTGAAACAACACTAAATATCTAAAAAAATGTCTTACACTATTGTTTATATTTATCTATGTTGCTTAAAGTCTTTTTTTTTCTGCATCTGTATTTCTAGATAGAAGAGGACATAGCAAATAACCTGTCATCGCTCACGTGCGGATGTCTCGAGAAGATATCTGAGGAGAATCTCTCCGTCATAAACGAGGATACGACTGACGAAAACTGATTTTTGTTGATTCAGATATGTATTAATTTTAATAATCGTCAATCAAAAGTACAATAGCTGTTAAATGAGAAAATAATACATGAGGAATCATACTGCGTTGGCGATAGACTTGCATCGAAAACAATTCCAAAATGAAAACGTCACAAAAAAAAACCAATGGAGATGGCAACTCCATATTAATTTGATAGATTAACATAATTCCAGCGTTACTTTTGGGCAATTGTTAATGTATATATGCCATTATATGAAATACAATACTTCGTTATATGTCATATCCCTGTTAACTACAGATAAACTTAACTCCTGGGAATCTGACAAGGTCCAAAGGATTTGGCCAACTGATACATATTTGACTGATTGATGTTTAAGTCTTTTACAAACATTTGCTGAGTCTTGAACGGGTGTGACAAGATGCAACTAATAATTTTAATAGCTTACAATGGAGGGGATCAGTCCAAGTCCAATAGTATTGGGATTGGTTGATAGGCTTTAACAGACTTTAACAGAGAAATACATTCCATATTGTACAGTGATGCCGATGCACTTGTACAGAAATCTCAGGATTGAGCAAAATTGGCGGGTTTAAAAGTGTTGTTCTTTTCATATTCCCGGGTAAAGGAGACTATTTTTTGAACGAGTTAATTGAGTTAAGTTTACAGTTGACAATATGTCCATACGCACGCCCAACGCCCCCAGCATGTTGCATAAAATGAACAAAGCACATAGTGAAACAAGATTTTTGGGCTGTAGCCTGCAGATGTGACCAAAAATCAAGTCCGAAAAATTGACAATATCATCAACGGAACCATTGGAGGTACTCTGCTGGATATGGTCGAGAAGACTGCATTCTGCTTGTGTCCAGCAACTCTCGTCTGTATAAATCAGTGGGGACGTTTTGTTTGTTTTCGTTTCAAGTCTATTCCAAACAAATGGATCGATATTTTTTTTACTATTTATCGTAATCGGCATCAAATGCTGATTCCGTGGCTGGCCGTCCACTATATAAGTACAAAGAATAAATGACTTTAATAGCAGCAATATTACAATCATGATTCATACAGTGGCGTGCATGAAAATATATTTCAGTTATGAGTAGTGAGTGTGTACCATTGATCGCTTATTTTATTTTCATTGTCTTTAACACCATTCTATTTTAAACTAATGATTTATTACCATATTATAGGTTTGTTCTTGAAAATACAATTTTGTAGTTCTAGTAGGAATACCACTTTCCATCTTTTGATTGAGATAACTACAAATTGTCTATGGTTTTTTTTTTCTTTGTTATCTGTATAAGGCATTGTCTTTATTCATTACATTCGCCTATATATATTTAATGCACGCCACTGATTTTATGCCATACGGAATTCCGTCCATTGTTGGCATTTAGAGAACCCAAAGATTTTTTTAACGTTAAGATTTTCCCATTTTAATCTATATAATGTTTTTTGTTTTAATAGTGAAAGGCTATGTGATGTTAGATTAAGTAGCACAAAACATTCCACTGTTGTGATTTTAGATTAGTTTTTCACGATTTTATTATTTGTATACTTTTCACTGTTATTTTTTATAATTTCAAGGCGGTTTTAGACGGTTTATTAAAAATCTGTTTTTTTTAATACCTCATCGCAATTGATTTACTGGGTCCTAGATAATTCTATGGCATCGGGACATCAGTTTGAGACTGCTTCCTTTTCCGCCATAGATTATATAGTCAAGTGTGCTTAGATTTAAATGTAGTACCGAAAAGCGATACTGCAAAATATATATATAGTTTTTCTAGTTATAGCCTTTTGCAAATACTCTTTAGTTTAAAGGTAAGTAATAAACGCTAAATAATTATAGAAATATGCTATTTAAATTGAGGGTATTATAGTGTATTCATTAAGCATTATTCCTAAAATTAAACTTGTATTGCAGTAATAAATAGGTTTTCATCATTAATCTTATTTCATACAAAATAATATTATTCACTTTAGATGAACTGTCTAATTCCGCCCTAATTTATCTTTTAATTTCTTATATTAAATATATTCATCTCTGCATGAGCCAAAGGATACTTTCATAATCTTTACACACAGTTTTCTAAAAGTGAAATTTTATCAGATTTAATTATATTTGTGACGTACGTAGGTTTTATATATTTTATATATCTCTTGTTTTGTAATGTCAGTTATGTCAGTCCGGTGGTTAATATAGTTTTACAATGAAGCCAACGTGTCTCATTAAGAAATCCCTAATCCTGGTATTCCCGCGGGACTAAACATCACATTGGCGACGAGGACGACTCATGTGTGCAGGGGTCATGGATTCGGTTAAGTTAATCGAATACAACTGAAGGAAAATTGTGGATTGGAATATTTAAGATTGACATTCATAATGGCTGTTGGAAGGATCGAGACTTTTGATCCCGCTGTAGGTAATTGGCGTTTATATAGTGAACGTTTGGAACAGTATTTCCTTATAAATGAGGTAAAAGAGAATTTGAAAGTGCCCACTTTAATTACTGTTATGGGAAGCCAAGCTTATGAACTGTTGGTGACTTTATGTGCGCCAAGAAAGCCCACCACTTTTACTTTTACAGACTTGGTGAAAATAATGATTGATCATTTACAGCCAAAGCCAAGTATTTTAGCTGAGCGATATAAGTTTCGACAGCGTAAACAGAAGAGTGGGGAATCGATTGCAGAATATGTAGCTGTTTTAAAGGGGATGGCCATGACTTGCGATTTCAAGTCGGGCATTGATGAAAATTTGAGGGATCAGTTGGTTTGTGGTTTGTTGGATGATATTATCAGACAGAAGCTCTTCGCTGAGGGCGAGATAGATTTCCAAAAAGCTTTCTCGTTGGCGACGGTTTTAGAAGCGGCAGAGAAGAATGCGGCAGAGGTGAATGACTGCGGGTCACAGTGGGACAGCAGTTCATTTACGTCGGGCAAGTTGTTTTTCAACGATAGCTTTCAGACAAGAAAGGAACAGACAGCAATGTCGCAGAAACAGCAAATGGGAGTGAGACCAGGGGCCAGTCGCGGTCACCCGTTGGCGGCGAGAGGACGAGGGCGCATCGGGGACAGAAACATATGCGTGAGCAGCGGTGGCAGAGCCAGCTCGAAGGCAGGGATACCTCTAGGTGGTGCCAGCTCAGAAACACTACATGCGGCGTGCCGAGTGTGTGGAGGCTCGCACCATCCGATTTCGTGCCGGTTCCGTTTCTATGTGTGCCGGATATGCAACGTACAGGGTCATTTAAAGCGGGTATGCCCCAAAGTACCTAAAGTAGGACATAATTATGTTACTGAAATGGTAAGTAACGAAGGGAAAACGGATGAGGTTAGTGTATGTTATAATTTAAGAATGTTATGTAGATATAAACCCTATATTATGGCATTGAATGTGGAAGGAAAGGTACTAGAAATGGAAATCGATACTGGTAGTTCTATCTCCTGCATAAGTTATGAAAGTTTTAAAAAAATATTTAGCAACAGCTGTAAATTAAAAAAATGTGATTTGTTTTTACGATATTATACAGGTGAGAAGGTAAAGGTGATAGGGAAGATACAACCTACCGTTAGATATAAGGACACGACGCGTCAATTAAATTTGTATGTCCTGCATAATGGCACAACTTCGTTGTTAGGTAGGGAATGGATAGAAGAATTAGGTATTGCATTGCCTTCTATGGAACATACTAATAATTATGTAGGGCATGACGAGAAGTTTGACATCGGCCTGTTCAGTGCCAGGTACTCTGATGTGTTTGCTGACGGGCTAGGACGATTTACGGGTGGTTTGGCGAGCCTGCGTTTGCGGGAAGGTGCCCGGCCCATATTCATGCGCGCCCGTCCGTTGCCTTTTGCTATGAGGGAACCGGTAGAACGCGCGCTTGAACAAATGGTGAGGGACGGCATTATTACTCCAGTCGAGACGTCAGATTGGGCTACACCGATCGTGCCCGTCATGAAGTCAGATGGCACCATACGTATATGTGGAGATTTCAAGCTTACATTAAATAAGCAGTTGGAAGTGGATAGGTACCCGGTGCCACGCATAGATGATTTGCTGGTAAAATTAAACGGCGGGGAAAAATTTACCAAAATTGATCTTAGCCAGGCGTATGCTCAATTTCCCTTGGATGACTCAAAAATATGTACCACTATTAACACGCATAAGGGGCTGTTTCAATTCAACAGGCTGATCTATGGGGTGGCCTCGAGTCCGGGAATTTTTCAGAGGAAATTAGATCAGATTTTTGGGGATTTGCCTACAGTGGGGGTTTATTTAGATGATGTTATCATAACGGCAAAAACAGATTGCGAACATCTTAAAATCCTACATGAAGTATTTCGTAGACTACAAAAATACGGGTTAAAGATAAAAAAAGAAAAATGTTTTTTCTTTCAAGACTCTGTTACTTATTTGGGGTACATAATCTCCAGAGACGGGATTCAAACATGTCCTAAGAAGGTGCAAGCAATAAAAGAGATTCGGGCACCCCGAAATGTAACAGAGCTACGATCATTTATAGGGATGATCATGTATTATGCCAAATTTATAAAAAATATTTCAACTATATTAGCTCCTCTTTATAGATTATTAAAAAAAGACTGTAGATTCGAGTGGTCGGACGAGTGTCAGGAAGCATTTATAAAAATTAAGGGTTTGTTAGAATCTAAAGAAATTCTGGCGCATTATTCCCCCGAACTGCCACTGATATTAACTACAGACGCGAGTAATTTAGGTGTCGGGGCGGTCATAGCGCAAGTCACGGCGGCGGGCATAGAGAAACCTATTGCGTACGCGTCGCGTGTATTGAATGAAGCTGAAAAAGGCTACTCGCAGATAGAAAAGGAAGCGTTGTCGATTATATATGGCATTAAAAAATTCCATCAATATTTGTATGGAAGGAAATTTACATTACGTACGGATCACAAACCACTCGTCGCAATATTTGGCAACAAGACCGGCATCCCGATTATGGCCGCGGGTAGGTTGCAGCGCTGGGCTATTATTCTCTCTGGCTATAACTACGATATAGAATACGTTACCAGCGCGATGAACAGCGCAGACGCCTTATCCAGGTTGTCAGGCAGCGGGACGGTGAAGGTTAACTCGGAAACAACATACCTTAACTTTGTTCAGGGGTTCTTACCAGTAACTAGCAGAGCGGTAGGAGAAGCCACTAAAAGGGATTCTATTCTTGTTAAAATAATGATGTATGTTATTTCAGGGTGGCCATCCCACTGTAATGACGACGTATTGCGTCCTTATTTTTTGAAGAGAACAGAATTATATAGCGAAGGTGGTTGTATTATGTGGGGTTATAGAGTGGTAGTTCCGTGTAGTTTACAGAATCAAATTTTAAAAGAATTACATTTGGGGCATATGGGAATAGTAAAAATGAAAAGTTTAGCGAGAAGTTATGTCTGGTGGCCTGGTATAGATACGGATTTAGAAAGAATGAGCCGAGATTGTTCAGCGTGTGTCGCAGAGGCCAGTGCACCGCCGCGAGCGTCACCGCAACCTTGGCCGTACATGCCAGAGCCGTGGTCGCGGCTTCACATTGACTTTTTAGGTCCTTTAGAAGGAGAGGTTTTCCTTATTTTGGTAGATTCTTCAACGAAATGGATTGAGGCTTTTCGTATGAACAGAATGTCGGCAGCAGCAGTTATTAAGGTCCTTAGAGAAACTTGTGCTCGATTTGGTTTACCTAAGGTAATCGTATCGGACAACGCAAAGGTCTTTACGGGCTACGAATTCAAAGAGTTTTTAGATAATAACGGAATTCAGCACGTATTAGCGCCAGCCTATCATCCAGCATCTAATGGTGCGGCGGAAAATGCAGTAAAGCTTTGCAAAAAAGCTATTAAAAAGGCTAAGCGTCAGAAAATGGATGTAGATGCCGCCCTACAAGCATATTTAATGGCATACAGGAATTCGGTACATAGCACAACGGGCGAAACACCCGCTATGTTATTACAACGTCGCGTCTTACGTTCTAGACTTGATTTGTTACGGGTTCCTAGTAGTGTGGAAAGCAGAGTTATGCGGGAACAGCAGCGGCAGGTACAGAACGCGGGCGGAACGCAAAGGGTCTTGGAACCTGGAGATATAGTATGGGCGCGAGATTATACTAGTGGGGATAGATGGCAACGTGGTGAGGTAAAGGAACGTGTAGGGTCTAGGAGCTACGTGGTAACGAAACCGAGCGGTGTCCTAGTGAAAAAACATATCGATCAGTTGAGGTTAAGAAGTAGGGCAACGGGTACAAGGTGGTGTGGTTCGCCTGAAGAATCCACTGAAGGAGATGGGAGGCAGTCCCCACCGCAGGGATGTAGTACAGCAAACGCAGAGGGGGCGCATGAGCACGAGTCGGCAACTGACGCTGCACCTAATGCAACACCACTACGCGTAACTCGCTCTGGACGGGTAGTCAAACCAGTAGTTAGATTTCCCTTAGATATAGACTAGTAATTAAGTTGTTATTTTATTTTGTTATATATATTGATATGTTTTAATTAAGTGTGGAGGGGTGACGTGAACGTTATGTTTTTGATTAAGTGTGGGGGTGTGACGTACGTAGGTTTTATATATTTTATATATCTCTTGTTTTGTAATGTCAGTTATGTCAGTCCGGTGGTTAATATAGTTTTACAATGAAGCCAACGTGTCTCATTAAGAAATCCCTAATCCTGGTATTCCCGCGGGACTAAACATCACAATATTCATAGAAACTATTTAAGGAGCATTGTTACTCAGGTGTGTAGTTGATTTTAAAAGTGATTTATTTTAATAAATAAAATCTCGTTACTGATTGAAATAGTTTTATTTCGTTATTAATGTTTCTAGGTTTCTTAATAGAATCAATATCGACCAAGAAAAATAAACAGCAACTGAAGGAAACAGGAGGCAGGTACTTCAAATGTGTCATGTGTCATGTGCTCAGCACATGTTCATGAAAACTATTGCCAAATTTTATGCATAAAACTACTTACTACGCATAGACTACAGGGAAAAATAGACGGCAGTTCAAAATAGTGAAACCACCATTGAGAACATCACATGCATTAAATTACTTGGCATTCCAGATGGTAAGTTCAGATGGATTCCAAACTTCATTCCATTTGTTAGTGCTGATTGGTAAAAGTTGATCGTTCTTTTGGAATAGCACTTTGGTCTATTTTTCCCTCGAAGTACTTACAAAAATAAATCAAATTGAATAAATTCCATTTTTATGCCTTCGTTAACTTAAAAATCTTAAACAATAACTTTCAATATTATGAAATATAGAAACGCTTTTATTTGAGCGGAATGCACATTGTTAACATAAAAATTATATTGTAACAACATATTTACTTACGCTAAGTAGGAAGTATTTTGAATACAAAATGTTATTTATATACAAGTAAAATGTACATTCTTACAGTATAGTAGTACATCACATGCAAACTCAACAACAACACAAACTAATTTAACGTTATTATAAAACCTCAAGTTTAATGTCGTAATTGGGTTAATGTTGACAACTTATTTTCAAAGACCGAGTGATATACTTTTACATTTAATATATATATATATATACATATATATATATTTTTTTTTTATTATTCACTACAAGTTAGCCCTTGACTGCATCTCAAGTGATGATGCGGTCTAAGCGGGCTAACCTGTTAGGGGCATGGTTAACTCATACTCCTAATAGGTTTCTACACGACATCGTGCCGGAACGCTAAATCGCTTCAACCTTTTATTTATTTTGAATTAGGGACACGTATATTAGATTTTGCGAAATTTCACATATTTTTTCCTATTCATCATCAAATTACAATGTGGCATTCCATACAAACCCCACCCCATTGGGTGTTGAAGAAAATGGGATTGCAGTGATCGCCTTGCACAAAGAGGGTATGAAGCCCGTCGGTCATGTTCCAGACACTTCAAAAACTTAGTTTTCGACACAAAACGTTAGGGTGCGTTCATAGGGGGAGTGGGGGCTCTTCTCGTTACGTGATATATGAATGCTCCCTTAGGAAGCAAAATTTTCATTCGTAACAGAATTTACGGCTGGACTAGGTATAGGATAACGGTATTGTTCAGGTATTGATTGCGATTTTGTTTATGACATTCCGAATCAGTAAACAATTTATTTTAGCCTAAATAATTATTTGAATCTTTATTACTATTTAATTTCATTTTATTAATTGGTTTCATAACTCTAATTTTAAATTGACATTATTGTTTTTTCGTTGTAAGATTTTTGTTGCACGCCTTTTAGGCAGAATGTGTTAGGCTACCCTTTAATCTTAAGATCTTGATATGAATGTACCACTTTCATGCAATAAACGAATTTGAATATGAATATGCTAGACTTATTTCTGGTAAACAGTTGACTGTTGACATAAAATTTAGTTTACGAATTCTTCTCAGGGATTTTCACAACGACTGCCTTGACTTCCGTGTAGTTCTTGATGCCGTAGGGTCCGTTCTCCCGCCCGATGCCGGACTGCTTGTACCCGCCGAATGGGACCTGGTTACCGAACACGTTGTAGTCGTTCACCCACACCGTGCCCGCGCGGAGACCCTGCGAATAAGTACAGCCAACTTTGAATAACACGTGGAAATTATGGCAACGTAACACATACTAAACTAAAGTTTTTATAAATTCAAATAACCTTTATTCAAATAGTCCTTTAAAAGGCACTTTTGACGCGTAAATAATTTACATAGTAGTGATTTGATGGTGATAACTACATTCGTAAACTTAAAACTAAAGCTATGAGGGTTCCAAACGCGCCCCGGTCTAAGAAGAACCCCACAACAAACTTAACCGGGAAATAATAAACATAACAGTATTAGAGACCGTTACATTATGCACCCGTAACCTTTATTGCTATAACAACTCGAATACAACGTGATGAGAGGTTTAACTCCTAAACACTTGTAGATTCGCGTGAAGCTGAATCTCAAACTTATCGCTAACGATGTTATATCAAGTCTCGATGCGATATTTCATCATCATCATGATCAACCCATTACCGGCTCACTACAGAGCGCGGGTCTCCTCTCAATATGAGAAGGGTTTTGGCCATAGTCCACCACGCTGGCCACGTGCGGATTGGCAGACTTCACACGCCATTGAGAACATTATGGAGAACTCTCAGGCGTGCAGGTTTTCACACGATGTTTTCCTTAACTTTTCGGAGTTATGTGCGTTTTTAAGTAATTAAAATATCACTTGCTTCTACGGTGAAGGAAAACATCGTGATGAAACCTGCACGCCTGAGAATTCTCCATAATGTTCTCAAAGGCGTGCGAAGTCTGCCAATCCGCACATGGCCAGCGTGGTGGACTATGGCCAAACCCTTCTCATATTGAGAGGAGACCCGTGCTCTGTAGTGAGCCGGTAATGGGTTGATCATGATAATACCAACATTAATCTACCCCTTAAACAACCCTAGGTCGTATTTTTGAGGGAACAACGTGAAGCGAGCTTACCTGTACAAGATAATTAACCCTGTCGATGTCCTTGCTGAACACAGCTGCGGCCAGGCCGTACTCCGAGTTGTTAGCGCGCTCTAGCAGCTCATCCATCTGGGAGAACTTCAGGATTGTCTGCACGGGACCGAAGATCTGAAATGTCAATGCATTTTTTGACGTGAAGCATCTTTGTTGCGGATTAGGAGGCTGACGCCCTAACCACTGGGCTATAACAATTATAATATGGGAGGATTATCCTATGTTATGGTATGCAAATTAGATAATTTCCACGATATGACAGGAATAATTTCTTGACGATTAGGCAACCTGGCAAGTAACCAAAAATTATTGTAATAGAATACTGCTATGCATTAATCCATCCTGACGCCATCAAAGACGTCACATGAGGCCTAGAGTCGAGCTTCCTTTTCCCATGGATTTTCTTAAATTTATGGTAGCTTAGCGTCGATACAGTTAAGCAAGCAGTGATATTTTTGACAACCTCCGTGGCGGAGCGCGTGCACTGTAGCATTTAAACGTTGGAGGTCCTGGGTTCGATCCCCGGCTCGAGTCTTTTCTGGTGGGAGGTTTCGGCCGAAGCTAGTTATCCTAGTGACCCTACCGACAAAGACGTGTCGCCAAGCGATTTAGCGTTCAGGCACGATGTCACATAGAAACCAATTAGGAGCGTGGGTTTATCATACTCCTAACAGATTAGCCCGCTACCATCCTAAACAGCATCATCACTTACCAAGTGAGATAGCGGTCAAGGGCTAACTTGTAGTATATATGACGAGTTAACGCCGTCGTGAACGAGTTAGCGTGAGGTCAGCATTGCTTTTGTTAACTTTCACTCGTAGTAATTAAAACCACAAATTACGGGATTACTTTATGGCGACCATAATTAAGAGGTCCGAGCGGTCCGACGTCTCGAGCGAAAGGCAACAACCAAAACCAAAAAGCATGCTTGTACAAAATTGATTGCTACCTTCTAAATACACTGATTAGCAAAGAAATGATTAATTAGTGATTTAAAGAGTTCAAATGGGTAATTATTGGATAATATTGGATTTTTGATTTTCTTGGCGTCGCTGAATGGAGTTAATAACTCCTTCGCGCCGACATATATATAAAAAAAATTAAAAGACAGAGTTAGGAAAGAGGAAGGCGGTGCACCTCAGTTTGTGCGATGTCCATGTCGTCCTTGACGTCAGCGAACACGGTCGGCTGCACGAAGTACCCCTCCTTGCCGTGGCGGGAGCCCCCTGTCATCAACTTCGCGCCTTGCTTCTTGCCCGTTTCGATGAGACCAAGTATCTTCTCGTATTGTTCACCGTCAATCTGCCAGTCAAAACCAAACTTAAAACAGTAATATTAATCAGGTATAATGTGAGAACCTATGGTTAGGACTTTCATCTCCTAATCAGAGGTAGGGGTTCATTACCAGACACTCATTACCTCTAACCTTTCGGAGCTATGTGCATTTTTAATCAAGTACTTGCTTTAACGGTGAAAGAAAACATCGTGAGCTAACCTACACGCCTTAGAGTTCTCCGTAATGGCCAAGGCCGTAGCCAAAGCAATGGTCGTCAATGGTGACGATAAAGAGATAAAATAATTTAAACAGAGTTTACCTGCGGCCCCTGCTCCGTGTCGGGGCGGAAGGGGTCGCCGACCACGCGTTTGGCCGCTCGCGCTGCCGACATCTCCACAAACTTGTCGTAGATCTTGTCTTCTACAAAAGTGCGTGAGCCTAAAGGAACAAACAAATAAATATTGAATAAGAACAGGCGTTACTTTGCGGAACTATATATTATACAATGAACCATAAATGTGCTTTAAATTAAAGCTGGTAGAAAAGTCCTACTATAGTGTAAATGGTAAACAAGTTCTTAATAGAATTTTAAGTGGCATGTGATATGGTGATAACAAAAAGAAAATTAACAAAAAAAGATGTGGTGTCGTGGGACACCAGGTAGGAACCAAGTTCCTACGGCTAACGTAGAATCGACATAATTTGCAAAAAAAAAATCGTGCTCAATTTTATGTAGGTTTTCTTGATTTTACTCTTAAATTGCTGATTAGTTTTTATTTAAGTAATGAAAGCAAAGCATGTAGGAAATTCAGTATTTTAGGAAATAATAAATTACGTAAAATAAAAAAAAATCGTTATTCAAATTATCAACTAAAATAATAAAATATGTTTTTTTATTTTTGTTTAACAACATAAAATTACACAGAAATAGAAATAATTAAAGAGGGGGAAAGAGAAAGGTATTATACACTACTCGCTTGTTTATACGACTGTCGCGCCTGCGCACGTCTCATTTAACGGTTTTATTAGACTGACTTTTTCTTACGGTTTTACTATCACATTTTTTTCAGTTCGGTCGCGCAGCAAAATCCCTATCTCCTCAAAAGCTGCCGTAAGGAACTTCGTTCCAAAAACACGTTTGGAACCCTCACAGTTTAGTTTTAAATTGTATTAGTTATCACCATCAAATCACTGCTATGTAAATTAATGACGCGTCAAAAGTGCCTTTTAAAGGGCTATTTGAATAAAAATTATTTGAATTTAAATCAGAATAAATTAGCAAATCTGTACTTTATTTCTTTCTTCAATTTGAAAGAATAAGCAATTGTACATTTTGAAGGAAACTACGCCAAAGGATGCTCCGGTGTTGGAGCAAAACGTGTGTTTAGAGCATTCTGGACGATATGTATGTCATGGTGCAAAAGTATTTCAGAAATTAGAAATTGAACCGTGAATATTTCTTGTTTTAAGCCGACTATAATAGAAAAAACGAAGTTTAAATACTTGAAGCTCGCATCTACTTTTATCTAACAGCGCTGTGGGTCTCTATAAAGGTGTGGTTCAACCTTTTTGTCTTGTTAGGATTTAGGACCTAGAAGTGGAACATTAATAACCTGACTATGATCCCATGAGTCGAAATAATGCAGATAAAATATGTAATCGGATAACAAAGCCAAGTATTATTTTATTTATTTGTTATAATACTTTTTTAATACTTCTTTGTTTGCTTTTCGATGGAAAATCAATGAAGGTTGAAAATCATGTCGCTGAAAATTGTCATCGTCAACTTATTTTTTTTTTATCTACCCACTACAAGTTAGCCCTTGACGGCAATCTCACCTGGTGTATGTGATGATGCAGTCTAAGATGGTAGCGGGCTAACCTGTTAGGAGTATCGTAAGCCCATGCACCTACTGGGTTTCTACTTTTTTTTTTGTCTATTATTGTCTATATATATAATATTTATTATTGTCTATATAGCTGTGCTATATTTTTATTATTGTCTATATAGCTGTGCTAACCCTATTGGTTGCCACAGCGTAACCGGGCTGTTTGGCGAGCTTCGGAAAGAAGCTCTCCCAAAAGAAATTTTGAGCCCTAGGGCTCGAAGAAACTAAGGGTACGTCTGCCTAAGGGCGCCTACTTTGAAGCCGAACCTCGGCTTAGGCGACGTTTGGGATTCCGGGGGGTCGGACAGTGAGGGATTTCTACGCGATATCGTGCCGGAACGCTAAACCGCTTTGCGACACGTCTTTATCGGTAGGGTGGTAACTAGCCACGGCCGAAGCCTCCCACCAGACACAACCACACACAATTTATTAGATTTTAGAGATTATTTCAAACTTTTTAATCTAAATTATTAAGTTTATATAATTTAGTCTCTCACCGGCACAGCAGCACTGTCCCATGTTGTAGAAGAGCGCCATATGCGACTGTTCGACCGCGTACGGCAGGTCGGAGTCCGCGAACACGATGTTGGGTGACTTGCCTCCCAGCTCCAGAGTTATGCGTTTAACGGTGCCCGCTGCGTTGCGTTGGATCAGTTTGCCCACCTCAGTTGAACCTGCGAAAAACATATCGATCTGCAATAGATAAAGGAGGATGGACCCAAGTTACGCACTGAACATCAGAAAAAAGTAAACTTGTAGTTCCGTTTATTAGGCTGCACAAAATTAGTAACTCATTCAAAGTAAATTATATTTTATTTTATAATAAATTACCTATTGATATCATGGAGATGTCTATGAATAAGTTCAAATTTTTTATAAAACGAAAGCTTACAGAAAAATCATATTATGATATTAAGGATTATATAAACGATAAAAAAGCTTGGGTGTGATTTGCTCTATCTCCATAGGTACTATAATTTATTATTGATTATGTGAGATGGTGATAACGGAAAAAAAACCCGGCTAAGTTTGTTGTGGGCTTCTTCTTAGACCGGTGCGCTCGTTGATCAAATCATTTTGGTTAATATGTTTTACTAGCTGGTGCCCGCGACTTCTTCTTTGCAGAATTAGTATTTCTAGTAGCTTATATTAGCTCCTAATGACGTAGCGTGAAAGACATATTTTATTAAGTTTAATTTTTTGTTTTTTTTATTTATTGTTCAAAAATAATTTAAAACACATTTTAATTGTAAAGCTAACCGTCCTCCAGAAACTTTACGTTTATGGGGAGGACGGCAATACTCGTACCAGAAGCGATAAAAGTATCTTTTTCATTCAGGAATTCAATTTATTACTACAAAATGTGCATTTGAAATAAATTATATTTTTTATTGAAGTTATGGTTCCATATTTTGGCTATAATGTGTCTAACACATAAGATATATAGGCGGGCTTTTATTTAATGGACATTTCCATTATAGTAACTAGCGTTTTTTTCCTACTAGACTTGACACTTATCGCCATATTTTGGAAAACTCACACAATATCTGTATAAATTGTAGCCTATGTGTTATTCTGATGTATAAGCTATATCATTGTAAAGTTTCATTAAAACCCATTCAGTAGTTTTACGTGAAAGAGTAACAAACGTGAACGTTTTACGTGAGTCTGCCCATCTGTTTGGTGATTTCACTCATAGGTGGTAGGTAGTCATCATCATGATCAACCCATTACCGGCTCACTACAGAGCACGGGTCTCCTCTCAATATGAGCAGGGTTTGGCCATAGTCCACCACGCTGGCCATGTACGGATTGGCAGACTTCACACGCCTTTGAGAACATTATGGAGATCTCTCAGGCGTGCAGGTTTCCTCACGATGTCTTCCTTCACCGTTGAAGCAAATGATATTTTAATTGTTTAAAAACGCACATAGCTCCGAAAAGTTAGAGGTGCGTGCCCGGATTCGAACCGCCGACCTCTGATTAGGAGGCTGACGCCGTAACCACTAGGCTATCACCGCTTCGGGTAGGTAGTATATACTCGTAAATATATATTAATATACTTAATGGCACACATCTCAGGTTGGCTGAACCAGTGACTAAATAGGGCATAGAGTTAGTCACACATACCAGTGAAAGCGACCTTGTCGACGTCGGGGTGGTCGACGATAGCTGCGCCGGCGTCCCCGTATCCTGGCACCACGTTTACCACTCCCGCTGGGAAGCCAGCTTCCTGCAATCGATACATTTTCTTCATTCCTATCCCTGCTCAATAATATACTGTATCTATTCGAATTGAACTAGGATGTGTTCTCTTCCGAAGAAGGGGTTCTTTGATAAAACAAACAAAAGTAACGGTAATATCATTTTAAACAAAAATAAAGTTGCATATTATAAGCTTAATCGAAATAATCAAAAATACTGAATAAACAAAAACTGGTTATTTTTCGCTAGATTAGATGTGTTAATAAATAAATTTTTATGTTGTTTTTTTCATAATCAAATGAAAATAATCTGAAAAAAATAAGACTCATTTATTAATTGCTTCTATCATCAGAAGTGGGATCAATATATTTATATTACTAAGATGCCTACCTTGATAAGTTGTGCTACATAGAGCGCGGTGAGCGGCGTCTGTTCTGCGGGCTTCAACACCAGAGTGTTGCCAGCTGCCAGCGCTGGACCCAGCTTCCACGCTGCCATCAGCAGTGGGAAGTTCCAGGGGATTATTTGACCGCACACACCTGCATGTACCACCAACGATTTATTATCTGATCCACTGGCATATAATTCCACTGATTGAACGACATAGTTGAGCGATCGTAATGTAATGACTGGCTAAACTCTGGCAAAAATATAATTGTCATTAAACGCGACGAAAATATTCTTTGTTCGATATAAGAGTCATTATGAGACTTTAGTCGCCATTTTTGTAATTAAACATTTCAGACGATCGGGGACTCCTCACCTTTCTTTTATCATAGCTAGGGGTCAACGAAAGCTGCGTTTTATGGAACCACTCCAGCATTTTAGGTTCCCAACGTGCTACGAGTTATCCATCTGATTCGATCAGATATAACAGTCCAAGCTTTCTCGATGGCCCATTGAGTGACTCAGATTTTTCAATAAGAATATTTAGATTAAGTCCATGAGAGTAAATGACTGGTGGTGGTGAGAAGTAATGACAATTTGGCATGTTAATGGCATAAGACATCTCACCAACGGGTTCATGTCTGGTGTAGGCGAAGTATTTCCCATCAGTGGGCAACACCTTGCCGTGGTTCTTGTCCGCCCAGCCCGCGTAGTAGCGAAGGTTTTTGATAACCGCAGCCACATCGCCGTAGTACGACGCTAGAAATGGTTTGCCATTGTCGAGGGTTTCTAGACTCTGTGAATTTTAAAAAGCCAGGTTAGGACATGAACTTGTCAAACCGCTTTGCACCTGTGATGTGCTGAAGATAACGAGTGAGCGGCGATTGGTTGATATAAAATTTATCTATTACTATCAATTAATAAACAACATAAATTATTACGAACTTATTGTCTCTCAAAGATACCAGCAAAAAGAAAAGAGAACCAGCAAGAACATATTTTTTATGTTATTCTTAGTTACCTAATGATAATAGGCAAATAAACTACATCGGTAATATTGTCATTATATGTTTACAATTTAAAAAGTATACAATGCTATTAAACAACAATATCTACCTACTTATTTTATATAGGATTGTGGCGTAAAGTGTAAAACATGAAACATTAAATAGTAGCGCATAGCTCAGAAAACCGATGGACGTGTTTTTTTTATACAAGTTAGCTCTGACGGCTATCTCACATAGTGGTAAGTGATGATGCTGTCTAGGATGATAGCGGGCTAACCAGTTAGGAGTATGGTAAACGCACGCTCCGAATTTGTTTCTACGCGACATTGTGCCGGAACGCTAAATCGCTTGGCGACACGTCTGTCGGTAGGGTAGCTAACGGCTGAAGCCTCCCACCAGACCAGACTCGAGCCGGGAGTCGAACCCAGGACGTCCAACTTTATAATGCGACAGTATATATATTATTTGTCACGGAGTTTGTCAAATTGTATTAGAGAACAGCCATATATCAGACGAGAGAAAAATCTGAAATTAAAACCTCCCAAATTGCAACTAACGTTGATCGAACCCGGGGTCTCCAAGACTAAGACACACAGCGCCTCTACTGCCGTCAAGATAAGTATTCTATGGTCAGGAAGGTAATATATCAACGAACTGGTTATACGCGTAATTACTCTTTACTTTACTCAACCTACATCCGCTATTCCGTATATAAGTAGGTAACATTCAGTGACCCATGCAATAAAGGCTGAACAGCATTGGTCGGAACGGCTAACTAATGAATGATTCTTTTACCTTTTTTTTTTATTCGGACTGACTATTCCTATTGGTTGCGACAGCGTAACCGGGCTGTTTGGCGAGCTTCGGAAAGAAGCTCTGCCAGAAGAAATTTTGAGTTCTAGGGCTCGAAGAAACTAAGGAAACGTCTGCCTAAGGGCGCCTCCTGTGAGTCCGAACCTCGGCTTAGGCGAGGTTTGGGATAACGGGGGTGTCGGACGGTTGATTCTTTTATCGTGTGCCCAGTCGCACTAAGCTACAACCGTATTATTTCCTACGGAAAAGCAATTTTAATAGATACCCGAAATCACAATATCGATTTATATGGGTTATGGGTTGGGTTAGCATGGGTATGAAATATTGCTATATTAAGATAGCACTTAACATAATAAGTGGCATGTGAGATGGTGATATCAAAAAGAAAATTTACCTGGCTAAGTTAGTTGTGGGCTTCTTCTTAGACCGGGGCGCGTTTGGAACCCTCATAGCTTTAGTTTTGTTTACGAATGTAGTTATCACCATCAAATCACTACGATGTAAATTATTGACGCGTCAAAAGTGCCGTTTAAAGGACTATTTGAATAAAGATTATTTGAAATTGAATTTATGGGTTTGTTACCCAACAAAATTCCATAGGGGATCCTTGTCAGCATACCTTGAAATTCTCCGAGACCTTCCCTACCGACAAAGACGTATCAAGCGATTTTGCGTTTTGGCACGAAGTCGCGTAGAAACCTGAAGGAAAATGATGTAAACTCATTTTCCTCATGCACCTAACAGTTTAGCCCGCTGCCATCTTAAATTGCATCATCACTAGGTGAGATTGCCGTCAAGGGCTAACTTGTAATTATAAAAATATTTAAAAAAACCTCCCAAGAACTCCGGTCTCCCTTTCGCAAACTGTTACGATAGCCCGGGAAGAGAAAAATCGTCCACGATCCAATAGAGCGTATTGTGAGCGGCAAGCTTTTTCAACGAAATAGCATGGTACAGTGAACAGCCATCGCCCCCACTCTAAACAAGCCCATATCCAATTGTTAATAGACTATTGATCAGGTGGACCGGAGACATCGGTTCCGCAAAGCAAAGATTTTATCGCGACTCTTCGCAGTGCACTTCCGTCCAGTGCGGCCCGGCCTTATACCTCGCAAAGAAAAATTGCCGACACTCGTAATTTGATACACATTCCACCGACACGTCATTTATGTACTCCTGGTATAATATTTGTCAGCTCGCGATCAATTCTTAGAACATTTTGACGACTTCCGTGACGCAGCTCTGTTGCATTATAAAGGATGGAGGTCCTGGGTTCGATTCCCGGCTCGAGTCTAGTGGAGGCTTCGGCCGTGGCTAGTCCATACCGACAATGAAGTGTCGCCAAGCGATTTAGCGTTCCGGCACGATGTCGTGTAGAAACCAATTAGGAGTATGGATTTACTATACCACTAACAGGTTAGCCCACTACCATCTCAGATCGCATCATCACTTACCATCAGGTGAGCTGCCGTCAAGGGCTAACTTATGGTGTATAAATACAAAAAAAAAAGTGGTGCCGTGGGACACCAGGTAGGAACGAAGTTCCTTCGGCTAATGTACAATCGACACAATTTTCAAAAAAAATCGTGCTCAATTTTGTTTTCTTGAATTTTTCTTAAATTTTGCTGATTAGTTTTTATTTCAGTACAGGAAAGTATTTAGGAAACTCAGTATTTTAGGAAATAATAAATTACGTAAAATAAAAAAAAATCGTAGATGAAAAACAAAGAGGGAGAAAAAGAAAGGTATTGTATAACTGAAGGAGTTTAGTGTAAGTGAGCTAGACTTGTTTACAGAAGCTATCAAGGTCAAAATCGTTATCGGAGGTTCACGGCGCGGCGTCGTGACTTTTGGCGATAGGCTGCTAGTAGTGGATTCATACGGTATACGTAGCGAGTTGTGAGCATAACAAGGGGTGAAATAATCTAGTAAATACCATTAAATTTATGTAATTATAAGTATGTAATATATGTATAAGTGTTGCGATTTCCCGTCTTTTATTTCTGTCAGCTTCTTACAAAAAGGTGGCCTGGAAGAGATCGCTTTGAGTGATAAGGTCGCCTTTTGCTTTTGTATTATGTATTTCTTGTTGTTCTCTTTTTCCTTTGTTTTGTATGTAATAAAATTGTATAAATAAATAAAATAAAATAAATGAATAAATTTAACACAACACTTTTCGCAAGTTGTATTAAGATTGTAAAAGAAAGATTTGTTATACTTATTTTAAATTTTTTTAATCAATTGAAGCAAATATAAATATAGAACGCCAATTAGATTTTAATTAATTTTTTGTATGTCTGAACGGATCACTTACATGAATGAGGTATATATAGGTATTCTTATAGCTGATACCCCGGATTGGGCTATTTTTTACTGCGATAAATAAAAAGTTTCAAATTCTTCGGAACACAGAAAAATTTGATTAAATTTTTGTCAATTATTTAACTCTATAACTGTAAATGTAAACAGATTATAACGAAAACTTTTTTCATTTTAATGACTCAGTCAGTTTAGTGCACGTTAAAATTATTAATAAATGCTAATATTTAATACAATAGCTCATTATATAAAGGTGTTTCAAATCAAATCAAATCATTTATTTGTGTAGTTGATTGGTGTTACATTTAATTAGAGTTTTTTACAATCTGCCGGGTAGGCGTGCAAAAATAATATTGTAATTACATGTAAATCGTTTAAAAAATGTCAAATAGCGATAATAATATTAATAATAAGTATGTCATTTTATATTCAAAAATTCACTTAAACAATAAAAGCATTTATCTAATAACAATTGGTGCAATCTTTTAAAAACTTTAAAAGGTAATTCTTTCAACTCCTTAGGCAATTTTTTATAAATTTAATAGACATACTGTAACAACTTTTACTAAAAGATACAGTTCTGGAGTTGGGTAATAAGAGTCTGTTAGGATAACGTGTGTATGTATTTAAAATAATATATTCCGTGTGTTCTATACGATAAACATATTTATAAATATGTACGTACTATAGCGTGAGAAATGATTTTCTAGGAACATTTTCTGTCAACTGACATCATACCTACGTATTAATGATCGCAGGTTAATAGCCAACCTACTATCGTAATCTTGAGTTAGGTACAAGATTTGCACTTAACAATTTTTTATCGATAGTCCAACATTCAAAGGTAAATACTAAATTTATTATAACACGTTTTTTGTATATAAAATTGTACTGAAATGTCAAATCATGTGGGTGGTCGTTGTCTCCATTGGGTGATTTTATTTATTTAGGTGAACTAGTGGTGTGGTGAGTCCACATTTATCGATTATTAGACGGCTTTACGTGCTCTATTAGGGGGACGAGCTAGGAACTATCTTCTTAGTTCCCAACTGGGACTAAATAAAAAAATCTGACTCGAAACAAATTCTCCCGACCCGAAAACAAACCTAGTAACCAATAATTCCTAGTTGGTAAGCTCTGAAGGTCTATGTTGAAGTGGTAACCCTAAGTAAATTGATCGAAATAATCTGAATGACAAAGCATTTTTTGCTGACATGCAATCGCTAGCAGTAATCCACATAATACCTATAATAATGCAGCACAACACACACACACAAAATGCCAATTCATCACAAAATATGCAATTCTAAGACTGTAACACATACCTACACATTGTTACGTTATTGGATTCATACTTTAATGGGTAATGATGACGATGATGTATTGTTAATACAACAATTTATTTTTTATTATTGTATTGTCTGGAATAAACGTTTTATTTTTCATACCTGAAAGAAAAATAATTCAGAAAGAAGGATATGTGTACTCTTAAGGAAAAGGCAAACGAAGACCTGGCCGAAGAAGAACATCCTGACTTAAGAACCTTCGCCAGTGGTTTAATATGAGCTCAAGATCATTGTTTAGGGTGGTAGTGAACAAGATCCAATTAGCCTTAATGATTGCCAACCTCCGGTAGGAGATGGCACTAAAAGAAGAAGAGACTTCAGGAAACGTGGTTTAAATACAAACCAATTTAGAAACTAAATCTAACGCAAAAGATGCAGGTTTTTTTGTTTTCAAATAGTGCGTAAGTAACTGGTAAACCGTTTTAACAACCTAATGGTTTAGCCGCAAAAGCGGTGGGATGGCCAGCCTCTAAAACTCAGATAAAACATGAGCTCAAAAGATGGGATGGATTAAACTTTAAAAAAAAAAAGTGACGATATCCCAAAGAAAGTCGTCCCTTTTTTGTTATATTATAGGATTTCTTATTTATCCGCAAATTATTATCTCTGACCGAAAAAGTGATAAGTGGCCTGACTTATAATTCTCCAAATATACGCACGCCCAATTCAGGAACTTTTCCAGATTCTGGCAACCCAGAAGCGTGAGGTAGTGACTAGTTTTTTTTTTCGGACTGATTATTAGCTGTGCTAACCCTGTTGCTGTTTGGTGAGCTTCGGAATGAAGCTCTGCCGGAAGAAATTTGAACCCCTAGGGCTCGAAGAAACTAAGGGAACGTCCTGTGAGGCCGAACTTTGGCTTAGGCGAAGTTTGGGATAATGAGGGGGTCGGACGGTGAGTGGTCCATACGTCTCCGAAGCTGTGGATGGAGCCCACGTCCGGATGATGTAAGCGGGGACCTCGTCTTCGCCGGCGAAGACGGTGTGTAGCGTATGATTGTATGGTAGGTGGTACGAGTATGTTGTCAGTAGTCATCTGATCGTCAGGGTCGCGAAGAATATGTTTAGGTCTCCTCTTGCGGAGAGGAGCGCTTAGGTCGGGGGAGAAAAAAAAAGCCGCAACTACGAGAGGGTTGGGGTGTCGGATTGAGTAATGACTAGTGTAAAGATGGTTAAACTTACAGCCAAATAAGCCCTGTCCCTCTCGATAAGGTCCGCAAGCCTGTTGATAAGATAACCGCGTTGCGATGCGTCCATTTGTCGCCATGTCGAACCCAGTCTGTGGAATGTAATAACGCTTCTTAAGTATGTGTCAGTTATAATGTCTTTTAAAGTATAGAGCCGGAATAACCTTTTTTTTTAATCCACTACAAGTTAGCTCTTGACGGCAATCTCACCTGATGGTCAGTGATGATGCAGTCTAAGATGGTAGCGGGCAAATTGGGGGTATGGTAAACCCACACCCCTTATCGGTTTCTACACGAAACGCTAAATCGATTGGCGACACGTCTTTGCCGGAAGGGTGGTAGCCGAAACCAGACCAGACTCGAGCCAGGAATCGAACACAGGACCTCCAACTTTTATAATGCGACAGAGCACGCACTGCGCCATGGAGATAGTCAAATATATAGTAAGTATAGAGCCGTAATAACAGTCTCGCTTGAAGGAGACGTGGTGAGAGCAGGCTGCTATAGAGAAAACCATCTGCACTAAATTTTTTCAGATGCCTGATTAGCTTGGCGCTGTGTGCTCAGACTGGCCGTCTGTCACAATATCATTTATCATATCAAACAATTAAAGTCGATTTATATACAACCAATCAACGAACACATTGCTATGTATAATTAATACCAACTTTTTCTTTTATAAACTTTATTACACAAAATAAAAATGTACAAAAGGCGCACTTAATGCTAAGCATTCTCCATCACGACGCGGTGATAGCCTAGTGGTTAAGGCGTCAGCCTCCTAATCAGAGGTCGGCGGTTCGAATCCGGGCACGCACCTCTAACTTTTCAGAGTTATGTGCGTTTTTAAAAAAATGAAAATATCACTTGCATCAACGTTGAAGGAAAACATCGTGAGGAAACCTGCATGCCTGAGTTCTCCATAATGTTCTCAAAGGCGTGTGAAGTCTGCCAATCCGCACATGGCCAGCGTGGTGGACTATGGCCAAACCGTTCTCATATTGAGAAGAGATGATGATGATGATTCTCCATCAGTCAACCTAAGAACACGCAGAAATAACAAGGAAGGCGCACAAAAAAAAAAACTATATATTATATATATAGAAGTAATACATATAATAATATAATATTAAATAAATACCAACAAATAAGCTAATATTCATTACATTAAATGTAAGGTACCTATACATAAAATTATTATAAAAAAACAAGAAGTCCTTGAGATGTAGGTTTAAATACTTCACCAAACAATGTCAATATTGACTGGGCAAGTAGGTATATTAACACGGAAAACATGAAGTAGTGCAAATTAAAAATAGTCCGGATCTACCTACCTGCCTAGTGAGCTCAAAATAACCAAACATGTGTTTTTACTTTGTTGCGGTGACATAACAAACATCATATGGCATCATAGTAAATTCATATTCGGTTTGAAAAATAACTCGTGTGTGTATTTATGGAGTTATGATTATTAATAACATGCAATACATGCATCGGAACCATGCCTAAAGGGACTCCTTTTAATAATATGTTTTAGTAATAAAATTATATTTTTTAAGATTTTTAGTTTTAGGCTCATTTTCAGGTTTATTTTAAGTTTCTGATCATCATCATCATGATCAACCCATTACCGGCTCACTACAGAGCACGGATCTCCTCTCAATATGAGAAGGGTTTGGCCATAGTCCACCACGCTGCCCATGCGCGGATTGGCTGACTTCACACGCCTTTGAGAACATTATGGAAAACTCTCAGTTTCCTCACGATGTTTTCCTTCACCGTTGAAGCAAGTGATATTTTAATTTTTTTTTAAATGCACATAACTCCGAAAAGTTAGAGGTTAGAGGCCCGGATTCGAACCGCCGACCTCTGTTTAGGATATAGTTTATATAGAACGGTGCAAAGCGAGCCACGAGTCTCAAAGAATCACCGCCATTATGGCTATCTCGAACTGGACGCTATTGAGTTTTGCTCTAAGATCCCAATCAACAGAACGCATTTGCGATCATATAGGCTGCATACACCGACAAAAAGACTCAAGATCCTTTCTGTGCTATCCAGGAGAGATAAGGCAAATAAAAAAAACACTACTGCCAAAAACTAAGAAATTTCACATTTGAATACGGTGCCATTTCTGATACATAAAACTTTTCAAACATTCAGAAGATGTATTTTTTTTATCCACTACAAGTTAGCCCTTGACGGCTATCTCATCTGGTGGTTTGTGATAATGCAGTCTAAGATGGTAGCGGGCTAACCTGATAGGTGTATGGTAAACCACACTCCTAATTGGTTTGTACGCGACATCGTGCCGGAACTCTAAGTCGCTTTGCGACACGTTTTTGTCAGTAACTAGCCACGGTCGAAGCCTCCCACCAGACCAGACTCGAGCCGGGAATCGAACCCAGGACCTCCAACTTTATAATGCGACAGCGCACGCACTGCGCCACGGAGGTAGTCGCAAATAGTACATGAAGAAGCTCAAAGTCCATAAAACCCTTGATTACAGTCATTATTTAGTCAGTAGCGTAATAATGCATTTCTTCTTAGTTAACTTACTTGAACGCATTCTTGGCCGCCTGAACGGCTTTGTCTATATCTGCTTTGCCCGCCTGCTGGACTTCCGCGATCACGCTTCCGTTGGTCGGGTTTTCAGTCTTGAATGTTTTGCCATCAGTTGATTTCACCCATTCGTTATTGATGAATATCTGTGGAATAATATACCCCTTAATTACCTTTATTTCAAGACTTACGTATATAAGGTTTACGTTTTTAACGTATTGTGAAAAAATCCAATCTTTATAAGGGTGGATCAACAGACATACATTATTAATTTTTTTATAGATGATTAGATAATGTAACGAACAATGAAGTAGGTGGTATATATTTTTTTCAAAAAACCTCTATTCCTATCATCTTATTAAATAATCATAATGTAAATATATCTATATGAACATGTATTATTTTTTTGTACGTTTGTGTCAATGAACTATTGTATTTGAAACAATTTTGTGTGTGTTTGAGTGAGTTTTTACATGGTTCCGATTCACAAAAGGACTCTTAGCACTTTCAAGGAAGGCAAACATGTAGATGTTTTCCTTCGTTGTTATTGTTATCCGATTACATAAAAAAAAAACACGAAGATAATAAAGTAGGTAGGGTAGGTACCTATGCATGTTCACTATCGCAATTTCTTATCATTGAACTCATATGGCACTACAATATTTTGTAGCCACTTTGAATGACTGAGGCAGATACGTTGAACGCTCTAAATTAGATACGTTCAAGGTCGCGGCAATCTTTTTAATAGAATGTGTAACCTATGTAACAATGTTGACCGAAACATTGATCGAGATTAATAATGAAATAATGCTACAAAAACTTTATACAGCAAATAGAGTTAATAAATAACTGAAGTATTATCAAGAATATAAAAGGATGAGGCGAAAATGTACTGCTTAGATCTCGTGCGAAGACTGTTTAGCGCTTGGCTCCGTTTATTATCACTTATCAGCATGATGTTCACGACATAATAATAATAGGTACGCCTGGGATAGGTGTAGCTCAAAATCTATACATAAAAATATAAAAATTGGAGTGCCTGTTTGTAATATTGAAGTAACCGTTTTCTACTACATGCATATTTATGAATATATGGTACATACACCAAAATTAAATTTTTCACAATTATTGTCTGTCTGTCTGTTTGTTCCGGCTTATCTCTAAAATGGCTTGACCGATTTTGATGGGACTTTTATGGACAGGTAGCTGATGCTATAAGGAGTAACTTAGGCTACTTTTATTTTAGAAAAATTCATTTGTTTTCAAAAAATCAAGTGATGCTGCAATGTCCAAGTACTGTCCAGTACAGCGCCACCACTTACTTCTCCAACCAACGAATTCATATCACAAAGGCTGCCTATTAACTTTTTTGCTAAATTCCACGCAGACGAAGTCGTGGGTACAGCTAGTAAATAATAAGAACATAAAAATATATAAAGGTCAAGGATGTTTATATGCTAAATGAATTTAACAGAATTAAACTAAAAGAAATTTATTAAAAAAATACCAATCAGATGAGTTAATTCTACGACCCTGTAACGGACAGCTCCTTAGAAGGGACGAGATACCTAACCAAAAACCGTAGCGTGTGGAATCTCCCACAAAAAACTTATATCCAGCTGTGGACACCAGACGACCTTGGACTGAACGCCTGAGGTGAATTTAAGAATAGTATATCGTAAAACTGTGATAATATTAACAATGACTGTATGTGTGTGTGATCTTTAAGATAAACTAACGATTTATTGTTTTTTAATATTTACAAAGTGTTTATACCTACCTACTTAATACTTTTTCAATAATTGTTATGTTTAAATCGTGTTCTTGATACATGGAATACAAATTCAATTCACCTAAGTAAATTTTTTTAAATAATTTTGTAATTATTATCGTCATGATTGATAAAGAGGTTGTTGTATGAAATGTACAAAAGTTAAGTACAATACATTTTTGGTGTTACGGTAAAAACATTTTCACGCACATCAACGTACCTATGTTTCTATTCATAACGTCACGATAATTAGTAAATTCTGACTCTAATAAAGAACGTTATTAGCATACTTTATTAGTAACAGGCAAGTGAACAGATTAAAATTACCGAAATGATTGTTTAGGATAGGTATAACCAGAATATTAATGTGTGTCGATACCTGTCACCGACTGATTGTTTTAAAACCAAAGTTAGCTAGCCTTGATCTTTACATACAAATGACAGCAATATACAGATTACGGGGTGTTTTGAATATCTTTTGCATATAAAAAGCATAGCTTGGAATTTGTTTTGAAATACTGGTGAATACTATATTTTATATGATTAATAATCACTGAAAATATAGTTCTTTTTTTAATTGAAAGTTTTCTAACCGAAATGATATGATAATAAAATCATTAAATATAATATGTACTTATGTAATGTAATTATTAACTGAAAATTGTCAGATCGTACCACTGCAAAAATTAACTAAGTACCTATATGATATCAGGCGATAATTTCATTTCTTATCAAAATTGCAGTAAGCGCGGAAAATTACAATAAGAGTAGAGTTTGGAAATTGATTTCTATGAATTTACCGAAATCCTAATAGAAACGGCTTCTCAATTTAACCTCTAAATAAAAAATAAAAAATTTAACCGAAATGTTTTTTGAGATAATTACCAAAACTGGTTTGACATCTTTCTTACGTATGTAGGTACCTCCCTACATTAATAATACATATTTTTAAAAAGACCGTTAGCGATAATATAATCGATGTTCGAAATTAAAAAAATAAAACTGGTTTAGTGTATTTTAATTTATGAAACATTGCCGAATGTTGAATGAAAAATTCAGCTCTCTGCCGATATCGGTACATCAGATACAAACCGCTGCCCGACAGATTGACAAACAGAGGGGTCCCTATTATTTGGAGCCGTTGACGGCTGTAAGGGGACGGAAAGAACTGTGAATTTACAGTCCTTTTTAATCAATTATAATTTTGATAACAACCCAATACTTGCCCAAAAAAACAATTGTAAGGGAAACGAATGAAGGAACGTCTACAAAAAATAATTAAATACGATTAAAAATTACTTACCCCTGTGTACAATATTTCAGGACTTGTTTGCGGAGCGGGAGCCGCCGCTGTTGCGAACTTTGCCTTCTGTGAATTTACAAGTTTACTCAAATTTCGCAGCATATTTTTCACCGGTTAACCTTTTCACTTTTGTTCGCGAACACAACTTTACTACACAACAGCTGTACACCGACTAAACGGCTACGCGCTGGGGTTACATTGTGTCGCGGAACCAATGTAAAGCTGAAAGAAAATTGATAACGGAACTCTTATGATTGGTTGATTGTTGGTGAAGATTTGGACTAGTCAATAATATTTATGAATGAATGGCGAATGTTTGCATATTATTTAAAGCTTCGTCGAACGAGCTATGGTTTTGCAAATCGCTCTCGCTCGGTAATAGGTGTTGCCAGAAACACTTATGCTTCTTATTACGAGGGTAAAATTTTCTTTCTAGTCGTATCTTAAAATAAAGATTATGTATACAGGTATCAAAAGTAAGAAAATTCAATAAAATTTTTATTTGCTCTTTTTAATTTCAATTATGACTTGAAAATCATTTTGAATGTTACTGTCCCTTAAACAAAATCAATAATGTATCAAGGCAATTGATTGAAGTTTGCTGGACACAATTCAATTGTAGGGATTTCTAAATTCTTGTGCCGTGTTGGGCCAGCGGCTTCTAATGACGTATGTTCACCCTGGCTGGAGGTCGATCAAAGCTGTTTCCTAGTGTGGGGCTGCCATTCCACACCAAAACTTTAGCGTTACTGAGTAGATAAAATGCCCTCTTACGTACAAACTTGAATTTTTCTTAATTCTTTTTTCTGAAAATTATCTGACACGTTAATGGTTACTAAGGGACATACAAAAATAAAAAAAAAACCTCGCTCTGTTAACCTTTTTACGTGGCATCATGGTAATCTTCCATTTTCCTAGTAATTTTGTCCCCAAAATTAAACTATTTCCCTTTAGGGCGGAAAAACGAATATAGACTGTGGTTACGTCAGTTGTCACTTGTCATTGTCAGTTGTTCCTGGATGAATTTCGGTACATTATAACAATAACATTACAATAAAGTCACAAATATAGTCAACAGTAACACTCAACAGTCAAAAATAATTAACACATAACTGAAATCACGGTTTATTATCAGTAAAGAAAATTGTTGTTACTTTAACTGTTTTTCAAATGTTTATGCGAAACAGTAGCACTGAACAAACAGTCCTTCATTGCTACAAATACAGCGTATCAAGGGGTAGGCGACAGATATTGAAGCACGTACTGTGAGATAAGTACCGAGTATTAAATGTAAAACATTTTATCTTGTCCTACATAAAATGGAGAACGTTACAAAATTAAGACACTTTGCACGAAACAAGTGTATTGAACCAATGAAAATTTTGGAGAGACATATTTCTTGTAGCCTACAAGAGGCTGGTGTGAAAATAAGGTAATAAAACATTTACTTACAAATTTAATCCTCTCTAACAAATTTATCATTGCAGTAACTGAACTTTGAACTTATAAGTTTTGATCAAAACATGCACTATTATGTTATCAATACATAAAGCCATGGTGTTAAAAAATCATTAAAATTATTTAATTTTAAAACCAATTGAACTTTTAAGAGCTTTCAAATATTTTTTATTTATTTAGATATTTATACAATTTAATTGCATACAAACGAAAGTAAAAAGAGAACAACAAGAATTATATAATACAAAAGCAAAAGGCGACCTTATCGCTTGAAGCGATCTCTTCCAGGCCACCTTTTTGTAAGAAGCTACCAAAAATAAAAGACAGGAAATCTCAACACTTATACATATGTACATACTAATAATTACATACTATTAAAATATATCTTTCAGACCAGCAAACAGTAATGGACTATGGTGCCATGTACTCCTACCAGTTATACTGACCAATTACAGCTTGTTTGACAATGTATCAACTCTGTATAAGATAACTTCATGCATATCAGTTGGATTGTTCTTTCACAGTGTTTTATTTATACTGTTTCTCTCCACGTCAAGTATAGTGTTGAAAGAGCCAGTCTATTCAGGCTGTATTGCATCAGGATTTATCTCCACTATACTGTTGTATGTCTTGTTGCAAAGAGGTATGGTTTTTTCTATTAACTTAACCCTTAACCACCTTACTCCTGTGTGATAGAAACAAAAAAATTGCATATCCTGAATACACTTAAACACAATTATTAATTAAATAGAGGAAACAATGGATTTTTCGTGTACAAAAAGTAAGCTATGTGTTAATCCAGGTTATCATCATCATGATCAACCCATTCTCGGCTCATGAAGAGCATGGGTCTCCTCTCAATATGAGAAGGGTTTGGTCACAGTCTACAACACTGGCCATGTGCGGATTGGCAGACTTCACAAGCCTTTGGGAACATTATGGAGAACTCTCAGGTGTGCAGGTTTCCTCACGATGTTTTCCTTCACCGTTGAAGCAAGTGATATATTAATTTTTTTTTGAATGTGCATAGGTCTGAAAAGTTAGAGGTGCGTGCCCAGATTCAAACCGCCAACCTCTGATTAGGATGCTGACGCCCTAACCACTAGGCTATCACCGCTTCACGCTTTTTCATGGTTTTTTTATTAACTTAACCTTTAACCACCTAACTCCTGTATGAAAGGAACAAACAACAAAAACAACAAAATAGTATATCCTGAATTAGGAACACTTAAAAACAATTATTAAATAAATAGAGGAAACTATGGATTTTTCCCAAACAAAAAGTATCCAGGGTATCATTTTTCTCTGTTCCAAATTTCAGCTACAGTGCTTCTGTAGTTTCAGAGTGAAGGAATAATAAACATACCCATATACATACTTAAATACAAACTTCTGCCTTGTTAACTAGGTGTTATACTAGTTTATATATTTAAAATTTTGTTTCAGATCTCTGGTTTTCTGCCATAGTCAGTATATCAGCAATGTGGCTGTTTATGTATTTGCTCAGACTCTTCATAGTGAAGTTTGATAAGACGTTTACTATTGGAGAAGCTATTGTATCAGCACAAGCAGTGGTACTGTTTTGTGCAATGTGTGTCATCAAATTCTTCTTTGAAATGTACTCAGATGACGAGGAAATGGAATTTATAAGTGTTATTGTTTATGTGAGTATATATAAAAAAAAAATATTATTTTTATTTAGTGATTAACTGCAATTTGTTGCCAGCAATAATATTAAATATGTAAGATCGGGTGGATTTTGACTTGATCAGTCCAACATAGTGTGGGCAATTTTCAGGTATCGTGCAATAAGAACCTTTAGATTTGACTCGATTTATTCGAACACTGAATTTAGCATCTTACACTGAATTTAACTAATATCGTTACAGCAGAACTTTTAAGTAAATAACCACTAAGAGAAACGTAGGACAGTTCAGTGACGAAATCTTTCTGTGTTGCGTCCCAACTAATTAATAATCGAAATCAAGTCTGTAGACCACGTCACGACTCTGTCGAAGCGCCCCAAAACTGTTGATGCTTGCTATCCGCTAGCTGGCGCGTTACATTTAGTGTCCGTACTCATTTACGGCTGCGACAAGTACATGTTCAGATCTTAACCATATTGTATTGTATTAGCTTAAATCTAATTTATAAACTATGCCAAGTTTCCATTAAGCAAGCACCATACAAATAAGTTTCTCCTTTTGAGTTTAAGTACATTGAACAAGGTGTAGATTCATTACCATTTATTGCTTTACTGCTGGATACAGTATTATCATCTTCTATGTACCCAAATTTCAGCAAATGAATTAGTTACATTTAATTTGAGACCTGTGTTACAAGAAGCACAGCTGCGATACAGGTTTTAGTAATGGAGTCTTGCTCTTAGGTGTCTTTGGAGCATTATTTATTTATCAGTTGTTCAAAGAGTTAACCTAAATAAATGGTTTAACATGCTCTTTTAAATGTGAAGGAAAGGTAAAGGTCTATCCAATTGAATCAGATTGTTTATATATCACAGGATTGGTTGACCCTAGTTATGCACTATAGTTGGTCATAGAATCAAACCCCTTAGCATCATGCAGGAGCATGTAGGTCCAGGGATCTTCTAAATCACTATTTTTTATGACACCCAGTCAGTGGTGTTCCCAGAGTCTAGACACTAGGCCAGTCCTTTACAATTAAACAGTAGTAAAAAAAGGATTTAAATAGTAGTAGTTCTGTTTTTTTTTTACATACAGTATTAGCAAGCCCTACAAAGCACACAGAGGGTATACTAAACTACGTCTAGACAGAAATTTATCTTTACCTTTGTCACACCTACTAAGTGATTTTGAAAAAATCAAATTAAATAAGTTTTTTTTATATCTAGTATTTTCGAGCCTTACAAAGCACAGGGAGGGTATACTATACTAAGTTTATCAACTTTGTCGCACCTACTAAGTGATTTTGAAAAAATCCAATTAAGTTGCGACAAGACAATGCTACGTAGTATTTCATATTTGTATCCTCATTGCTTATAGAAAAGGACTAATAACATGAATTATTATTATTAATTTGCAAATTAACGCGCGAAATACAAAACAGTTGTAGTAGATTTTATCTGATTAGATTTTATTTGTCTGATGTTTATTTTAATTTTATTATGTCTGGTGGGAAGCTTCGGCCGTAACTACTGACAAAGACGTGTCGCAAAGCGATTTAGCGTTCCGGCACGATGTTGCGTATAAACCAATTAAGAGTGCGGGCTTACCGTACCCCAAACAGTTTAAAAAAAAAAGTATATAAAATATTGTTGTTATACAGCCGGGCTTTTCAGCTTCTATGGTAGTATCTCCTCTGCACCCAATATAAGGGTGTTCCCAGCAGTAGAACAATATGCTGAGTATGGAAACAAAATAGAATACATGTCACTGTAATATATAGATACAATATCAACTAATGAATTAGCACCACTGTCAATCAAGAGTTAATTTGTAGTGTTTAAAAAAAATATTATTATTAAAAAGTATATAAAATATTGTTGTTATACAGCCAAGCTTTTCGGCTTTTATGGTAGTATCTCCTCTGCACCCAATATAAGGTATACGCCCAGTAGTAGAGCAATATGCTGAGTGTGGGAACAAAATATAATACATGTCACTGTGTACTGATATATAGATATAATACAATACCAACTAATGAATTAGCACCACTGTCAATCAAGAGTTAATTTGTAGTGTTTAAAAAAATATTATGATTAAAAAGTATATAAAATATTGTTGTTATACAGCCAAGCTTTTCAGCTTCTATGGTAGTATCTCCTCTGCACCCAATACAAGGGATGTGCCCAGTAGTAGAGCAATATGCTGAGTGTGGGAACAAAAAATAATACAACAAAAAATAAGTCACTGTGTATTGATATATAGATATAATACAATATGAACTAATGAATTAGCACCACTGTTACACTAGTGTTTAAATATTTTCAGACTATATTATCTACAGTGGGATTGATTGTTACAGCACTGTACATCCTGACAGAGTCACAGAGGACTTTGACGACCCTCGGGTACATAGTGGTAACAGCTGCTGTATTTGTTTTGTTAATGCTGCATAACATACTGGGGGCTAATTGTGTCCCTACTATAATTAATTATATATTCGTGGAGCGGGATAGGGTAAGATTTTTTTTTTTTTTAATTGTTTTTTGACTTATAATTACTATGTTCAACTAGCTGTAAGCTGCATAAGTTACAACACCATATTAAAAAAAATATATATGAATATTTTATTTGAAATTCAAATTCAAATAATTTTTATTCAAATAGTCCTTTAAAAGGCACTTTTGACGCTTCAATAATTTACATAACAGTGATGGTGATAACTACATTCGTAAACTTAAAACTAAAGCTATGAGGGTTCCAAACGCGCCCTGGTCTAAGAAGAAGCCCACAACAAACTTAGCCGGTTTTTTTTGTTATCACCATCTCACATAATCAATAATAAATTATAGTATCTATGGAGATAGAGCAATTCACACCCAAGCTTTTTTAATCGTTTATATGATCCTTAATATAGTAATACGATTTTTCTAAATGCTGTTTTTTATTACATTTACAATACTGTACATTTATGTACTATTTTTGAGACACATAGAATTTGTATTGCTACTTAAAGACACTGCTTTTGATATGTGTAAACAAATATTAAAGATTTAATTAAATAATAAAGTTCGAATTTCACACGCAGGTATAGTTTCGGTTATATTTAAGTAACATCTTAGCGAATTATATTACATACTAGCTGTTGCCCGCGACTTCGTCTGCGTAGAATTGCTGATTTCCTGTGAGATTGAGGTTTTCCGTGCGGCCAATTCCCTGCTTGAGAAAGTAAGCTACAGGCAAATGTCAAATTGCCGATTTTCGTGTCCCTAAATTAAAAAACATAGGACTTTCATACAAACTTCAAACCCCTATTTTACCCCCTTAGAGGTGGAATTTCCAAATATCCTTTCTTAGCTGACATCTCTTAACTATCAACTACCTACTTGCTAAATTATAGCTTTATACGTACAATAGTTTTTGAGATCTCGTGTTTAATCAGTAAGTATATAAGTAAGTGACCTTTCGCTTTTATATATTATGTAGATTTTGAGACTATATTAGATATTTAATATATATAGATATAGTATATATTGTATATTTTATTTTGCAAAGTTGGTTCAAATATAGTTTGTTTTTTCAGTATCAACTCTTAACATTCTGGTTATTCTTGGTAATGCTGGCAGTGTGCGCGTTATTCATGCGCACTAAGCTAGCAGTGAAAGCTAGTACTGTGACCAGGAAGACGTTCCATGTTCTGGCCTCATTGGTGTTTCTGTCTGGCATTATATGCGATGTGTATTTGATGACTTTGGCTGCGGGAATTGGACTTGGAATACTCGTATTTGTTGAGGTTTGTAGGATAAAATCCAATATCCATAGTCTATCTCACATTACTATATACAGTGTAAACTCCATGTAAAGTCACTCGATTTAACGAAAAAGCGTCTCTAAAGCGTCGAATTCACTCGTCTTTGGTTGGTTTATCTTGTTCTCCATACAATGATACGCTACGCAACAGTTAAGTAATAAATAATACCTTTTAAGTTCCCAAAATTAAATTAAGTCTTTTATCGCTTTATCCTTATCCCTTCATAAACTCTACTGTCGGCATCATGCAAACCAAACTTTCTAAGAAATTCGTTGTTTTGTTTACAAATTCATCAAATCAAATGAAAATGTGAATTTAGTTGTAATTCAATAACGCGTACTCCGATATCATTCATTCTTTTTTTATTAGAAAGGATTACTTTTTTCATATTTTGATTTTTCTTCTATCGTCTCTTTAATGTCTTTATATAGAGTTTACACTGTATAGTAATTGGTTGCCTATAGCAATTAACTGTCATTTCTATAGGTTACTTGTTTTATATTACAGGCTTTACGCAAATCCGGTATAGAGCCGATTTCGTCTGCCTTACAATCGGTGTTTTTAGTCTACTGTGATGAAAAAGTAAGTGCATATAAAATTAATTAAAACTCCGTGGAGCGGAGCGTGCGCTGTCGAATTGTAAAGTTGGAGGTCCTGGGTTCGCTTTCCGGCTCGAGTCTGATCTGGTGGGAGGCTTCGGCCTCTTAATCAGAGGTCGGGGGCTCGATTCTATTCATTAGATGTTTTCGGTAATTCCATTATATGGGTTTGGGTACCTACTTAATATATCCCAGTATTCAAGATAACTGTGATAACAACTCTAACTTTTCGGAGTTATGTGCAATTACATTATCACTTGCTTTTACTGTGAAAGAAAACATCGTGAGGTAACCTGCACGCCTGAGAGTTCTCCATAATGTTCTCAAAGGCGTGTGAAGTCTGCCAATCCGACCTGCTGATCTGATCGGCTCGAGTCTGGTCTGGTGGGAGGCTTCGCCCGTGGCTAGTTACCACCCTACCGACAAATGTTTCGCCAAACGATTTAGCATAACAGCACGATGTTGCATAGAAACCATGTCGCATAGGAAACCAATTAGAAGTATGGGTTTACCATACCCCAAACAGGTTAGCCCGCTACCATCCTAGACTGCATCCTCACTTACCATCAGTTGATATTGCCGCCAAGGGCTAACTTGTAGGGTATAAAAAAAAGTGTACATCCTAGGACCCTTGGGGGAAAAGAAAACGAATTCGTGAGAATTCACTGTCGACTAGGTATTGAAAGACGTACTTAGATGCATTGGCTTGCACAATGCTTTTATGTATGATTGTATCATACATTAAAGCATTGTCTACCCTGAACGTACTTGTTAAAAGAAGATTTTTGTCTGCATACCCTTGTTTAAAAAACCCTGTGCTTCCAAACTCACAATAAACAAGATGTGATAGCTTAGTGGTTAGGACGTCAGCCTCCTAATCAGAGGTCGGGTGCTCGTTTATTACGACTACTCTATGCTAAAAAGTTTTACATTGGTACTTCAATGGTTTCAGGACTCTGGGGTTTTGGCTATGACGCCGCTCTACCTGTACATAGGTCTGGCCTTCCCTTTGCTGGTAGTTCCTAACCGTGCGGACCGGGAGTTGGAGCTATTGAGCGGGGTGCTGTCCATCGGCATTGGAGACACGGCCGCCAGCTGGTTCGGCTCCCGCTTCGGTTTCAACAAGTGGTCTGGTGAGATTGCCCTTTGAAACAATTTTTATCTATACTGTGTATAGATATATCTCTAGGGTGTATCTCTAGTGGTGATGGCTGGGTTGTAATCGAATGCCCAAGCGTTTCCTTGACCCAGCCACCAGGCGATGCGAAGGAGCAACGCTGGGTTTTAGTGGCTATTCTGGTCACAAGTGACCGCCGGGGAGTCCCACATACAGTCCGGGCAAAAAACAGGCTTTAACAAGTGCAGTTCAATTTTCAATCTGGTTTAATTTTTGTCTACACTGCATCTTTTAGAGCTTCAACAAGTTATGTTATGATTACACATTTATTGAAACAATTTGGACATGGACAATGGACAGCGTGATGGCCCTAGTCCACCACGCTGGCCATGTGCGGATTGCCTTCACACGCCTTTGAGAACATTATGAAGAACTCTCAGGCATGCAGATTTCCTCGCGATGTTTTTCTTCACCGTTGAAGTATCTCTTATACTTTAATTGTTTAAACACGCACTTAACTCCGAAAAGTTAGAGGTGCGTGCCCGGGATCGAAACCACAGCCTCTGACGCCTTAACCACGAAAGTATCTCCAGCTTATCGAAGATTTATTATCTATTAATTATGAAAGGGGATTAATTTATGAATGGATTTACTCTATACTAAGCCTATTTGAGAATAGATCTTTATATTGCTCTTATTCCTTTACAGACAGTAATAGGACAGTCGAGGGTACAATATTCAACATTATGTCACAAATTGGAACTGTGTATGCTCTTCAACTGTTTGGTAAGTTGCATGTACATTATTCGAGATGATAAGAGAAGAGTCTGTGATATTCTCGTGTCACCTCGCTTGAAATAAAGTCGTTAACTATGACCCTGATGAGAACTTGGAGCTCTGGATTTAACATATTCATCAACCCATTACATTACAGGATTCGGGTCTGAGAAGTTTGGAGTCCGTAGTTTAGGTATACTCATGATCAAACCCATTGCCGGTTCACTACAGAGCACGGGTCTCTTCTCAATATGAGTAGGGTTTGGCCATAGTTCACCATGCTGGACATATGCGAATTGGCAGACTAAAAACGCCTTTGAGAACATTATGGAGAACTCTCAGGCGTGTAGGTTACCTCACGATGTTTTCTTTCACAGTTAAAGCAAGTGATAGTTAAATTGCACATAACTCCGAAAAGTTAGAGGTGTTATCACAGTTATCTTGAATACTGGGATATATTAAGTAGGTACCCAAATCCATATAATGGAATTACCGAAAAAATTTAATGGATATAATCGAGCCGACCTCTGATTAAGAGGCGGACGTCCTAAACACTAGGCTATCATAGCTTCACATACGCAGAACTTTAGCGTAGGTTTCCTTTACAGAACTATTGGACAGCAAGAACGCCTTGTTACGAACTGTGTTTGCAGCAACGGTGTCAGGGTTTGTGGAGGCCAAGACTGACCAAGTTGATAACATGTTGTTGCCCATTGTTACCATGCTGGCGTTTCAGGCGACCTGGATAGTGCTTTGATATGAAATTGAAGATGATATATTTAAGCCATCTAGAAGAAAATTCTGTTATAGAAACTATATATACATGGTAGAAGTGGGGATGTGTGTTTGTTAGTTTACGTCATCATGATATGAGTCATCATCATGATCAACCCATTACCGGCTCACTACAGAGCACGGGTCTCCTCTCAATATGAGAAGGGTTTGGCCATAGTCCACCACGCTGACCATGTGCGGATTGGCAGACTTCACGCCTCCACGAGCAACGAGAATGTATGGAGGTAATAAAGAATTGTGTTTTGGATATAACCCAGGATAACCGTGCATCGTCCTAGCTGCAAAGTAGTCTGCGATACTCTCCGGACTCTAAATTATATGTCAATGCAAAAACAAAGTCAACTGTTGCTTCGTTACTAATCGAAAGAAAGGACAAACAGACGAACTTGAGCATTTACATTATTAGTACAGATGGGAAATAATTCGGTGGAAAAATAATCGTTCATTTTCTTTTCTCATCCCTGCATATAATTCAAAAAACAACCAAAATATTTTCCAATTTTTACTTTTATATAAGTAAATTATATATCATGAACTCATGATATATTCACTCATGAAAATTTACTTTTAAAAATTCAATTGTTTTTTATTTCCTCAGCATTTAAGTTCGTGCTTTTAATTAGATGCAGTAAGACGTTTCAGCTAATCTTAGTAATCTAGTTAGCTAGTCTCAGTTAAACCTTATCTCAATTTCACGAATTTTCTGCTTGTTTCTATTATTCTCATAGAATTATAAGTGCGAGTATAATTAATTTGCCAAACGGGTTGTGTACGTACGTACAATACGACAGCGTTAAGTACTTATCAGAAAAACTAAACATGAGCTTATTGGGGTGTGTTTAAGAAATTGGGTAAATATTATATTAATAATTTTGTACTATCATTTTATACACTTTTAACATTCCAATATTGGTAATGTTACGTGTTTTTGTTAAAGAATAAATATTTATAATTAAATTTGCTTTTTTTTATCCACTACAAGTTAGCCCTTGACGGCATCTCACCTGATGGTAAGTGATGATGCGGTCTAAGATGGTAGCGGGCTGCCCTGTTAGGGGCATGGTAAATCCACCCATACTCCTAATTGGTTTCTACACGAAATCGAGTCGGAACGCTAAATCGCTTGGCGATACGTCTTTGTCGGTAGGGTGTAACCAGCCACGGCTAAGCCTCCCAGACCAGACTCGAGCCGGGAATCGAACCTAGGACCTCCAATTTTATATCGTCAATTAATATACCATCTCCGGTAGCGGTAACCAATTAAGAGTATGGTAAGCCCATACTTCTAATTGGTTACGCTATATTAGAATCGTGTGTTAGGGTACTTATTTTTATTTATCTGTAACGGTTCTGTAGTACAGTTACCATGGTTGTCTATTAATATTAAATGGGCACTTTTAATTCCTCATAAACTGGCTGATTACGTTATATTAGTGTACTAAAGAAGAAAAAGATACCTGCCAAATGCATGCAAATCACTGCATTAAAAACCTGTTGTTTTAGAAATATATATTATAATGACAGCAAATTAACAGCACAAATACAGTTCTCCGGGCAAATATCCTTTCAATATTTCTGAAATCTTTGTAAAAGTTATATGTACTTATTGCAAAATACCACGTTATATTTGACCCAGTAAATTTTCATGAAACCTCAATTCAAACAAAGAAGCATGTTAGGCACTATTAAATAAAAGATAGTAAAATAATAAAATAGTATTTATTCAATCATATTTAAACCTGCATCGGTAAAATTTTTATTTACACTTTCTTCTTTGATCTCACTTCTTTCACTATCAGTATCAATTTCAGTTCTAGTTGGAGTGATTTTTGTGCTATTTCTTACATTTTTATCTATTAGTACACTTGCAGTAGTATTATTCACATCCATATTTTCTGTTTTAGTAACTTTAGCCAGATCATTAAGACTTGTAGTTCCATTTGTCGTTATCTCACTGCCATTTATTTTATTTTCATCAATTACACTTCCATTACCTATATTAAAGTCCTTATTTTCTGATTTGATCACTTTAGTGGGACAATCATTGCTTGTTCCATTTATTGCTAATTCTGTGCCACTTCTTTTATTTCCAGCAATTACTATGCTCGCATTATTAACTTCCTTATTTTCTAATTTGATCACTTTAGATTTGTCATCGTCACTTGAAGATTCAATATCTGCACTATCTCTTTTATTCTTAACTAATATTCGCTTCTTCTTTACTCCCTTGCATTTGGTTTTAAAAAGTCTTTCTAAGGCGAGTATATCTTTCCGCCTTATAGTCCAATCTACTATAGTGTTTGCAGCTAATTTCATTATATTATCTGCTTCATTATACTCTGGTATTTGTAGACCTAGAATATTCATGATTTTTTCTAAGATGTCATCTACATAATAATTAATGACTAAGTCCGCTTTGTTGTCCTGAAAATAGATGATTAAGGTTTTTATTTAATAGTTCATTATAATCACCCTTATTTATAGGTGGGAAAAATATAGAGCTTGTTTACCCCAATGAAAGTTGGCAAAGTTACTTTTGTATGTCATCAACAACAGGTACTTTCCTTGGCACTGACAATCTTGATTTTTTTCTTAGAGAGGTAAGGCCTTTAGTTAAGGTAGATCATAGACTATGGCAATGAAAACATAACCTAGTATCTAAGGCTGTCACATAATTTATAAAAAAACTCTACTTACATGTTTAGTAGGCTGCAGATTGCATATGACTAGTTTTCCTCCATACTTTACAGTTTCTAATGGCAAGTTGCCACTTGGAATTATTTGAAGAGTTGTACCCAAGCATATACTGAGATCAGCTAGGCTGAAAAAGAATTTAATCCAGTCATTAACAGTGGCATCAATCCCCTGTTGGGCTTTTAAGATCATAGAGCTGGCTTAACTAATTCATTATTCTTAAGAGAATTTTTGTAATAATTAATGTAATTTGGAACCAATGGCTTAACATGAATAAATTTATCATGATTCAATTATCATATTTTATATGCAGTAATATCAACATTATTATTTATTTATTTTCACTTATTATTGTATGCATTGTAACATTCTATATATATAGTTGTATATATATTTTCAAATATAAAATAATAGGCTGCCAATTTGTATGTTTTGTTGCCACATTTTTTTATTATTCTGTATTTTTGTGTGGTGTACAATTGATGTGTGTTCACTAATTCCCTAGGTACAGGAAAGATAAAGTCAGACTCGGTTGAAATTGCACAACTTATCTTTTTGTAAGGTAAATAAATAATAGCCGGAATTTTAGAATTTTTACCCACCATCTATTGTGGATATGTGTGTGGTTAAATTATTTCAATGTTATCAAAACACCAATTGCAATAGCAAGCTTTGCCGCCTGGTGTGAAATTTAAAGTAATTCGTTATTTGTTCTCATATATGTATTTTATATAAGCAGATGTTACTTGAGCATGCTCAAGAGGCTGTGACCGCACAACACATAATTCCTTCTATAAGCTTAATGTCTCACTGTAAGTTCATAAGTTCATTACCTGGAATGTAGCTCTGACATAGTGAGATCACTTTCAGGTAGACTGTGCTCCCAGTCGAGTACACCGTCGTACAGGCGCCCACGGCACGGCCGGCCACCTGAGTACCCTGACGCGCATGGCACACCACTGCACTTCTTACCCACTGTCTCCACCGGGCAGCTCCGGACAAACTGCCTGAGCACACAAATTAAACATATACTTATATTAACAAGTTTTTTATAATAGTTGAATCAATAGGTTTGGTGCATTTAGTATACTTTAAGATATATGGATCAAACATTAATGTGCATGCAAAGTCCAAATGCACGAACAGAAAATGGGCCCTAGTCTCCTAAATAAAGAAATTTATTATTATTATCACTATACTACCAACTCTCACGCCCGTGTGCAAAATAAATACATATAAAGGCCAAAAGAGATATACTTACATAGATAAAAATAAATAAACCTACATACACAATACATATTTGCACCAGGCGGAGGATTACACCCCGGCAGGGGAGACCAAAAACGGCAGGGGGTCAGGGCGACAGGTTGAGAAACCGCCGGACTATTATTATTATTATATTCCAACTCTTATTATTTATTATTACTCTAAGTCTGTTATACAGAGCATCACAAAAAGTAGTCAGTTCTGCTGCCCACTAGACAATTTATATGTATTGTCCCATGGTAAGTAAAGTGTGTCAATAGAAATAACAAAAAGCTTAGGTACCTTTTACATAAATTACATTCATCTATAAACATATTTCCATGTAACTCAGCTAAATATTTCCTAGGTAATCCTGATTTCAAATGTAGTCCATCAATGTTCTGACTTATTATATACTGCACTTTGTTACTTTCTACTAGCTTCCTAAGTATCATGTGGGTCTTTGTTGGTTTGGCATCTGCAAATGACACATTGATTGAGGGCTTCATTCCTTTTTTTTCTAATGTCCATACTCCATTTGGGCCCCTGAAATTTATTTATGTAATTCTTATATATTTATAGATAAATCCCATAATAGTAGAAAAGGATTTAATAAACCCAAAAAGGTTAAGTGTTAATTATTACTTTTAAATAGTTTTTATTCAACAGTTAAAGTAGAAATATCATCATGATAGTTAAGAGCATATTTCTACTTAGTAAAGGAATTATTAGAGCTAGTAGCTTCACTTTTTCAGTTTATGATTTTAGTCAGCATCTTCATTGCACTATGGATAATATTATAAAGTATGCATCAAGTCATAACTGATCTTGTGTATTTGATGAAAAATAAAGTAAACATTGACTTTATATCAAATAATGATAAATTGATTAAATCACTCATTGCTATAGAAGTTATTATAGATATATTTGCCAAGGTTGCAATTTTATATGAATGCTTTCCTGTGAACCAGCCTTGGCAAAACTATGAGGATTTGACATTTGGTTACTATATACTCAGCGAAAGTCCTGGTTTTGAAGATGTTTGCCTTAATAATAAAGTATCTAAAATACAATTTTAATTCTTATATCATCATCATCATGATCAACCCATTACTGGCTCACTACAGAGCATAGGTCTCCTCTCAATATGAGAAGAGTTTGGCCATAGTCCACCACGCTGGCCATGTGCGGATTGACAGACTTCACACGCCTCACAATGCTTTCCTTCACCGTTGAAGCAAGTGATATTTTAATATTTTTAAAACGCACATAACTCCGAAAAGTTAGAGGTGCGTGCCCGGATTCGAACCGCCGACCTCTGATTAGAAGGCTGACGCCCTAACCACTAGGCTATCTCCGCTTCATATATATTTTTTTAAAAAGAATCATTTTAATTTTTATCAATAAAACATATCCTTAAAACATGTAAGATTTACAATTACCGAAAATCTGGTATCCCTGCTGATGTACTGATTCCTGCACCAGTATGAACCACCACATGTTTGCTCGATTTTATAAGTTCTGCTAAGATGCGACATTTTTCGTTCAGTTTTTTGTTGGAATCAAATTTCTGTAATTTTTAAATTTTTATCTTATATACAGATTGAATAAAGAATATCATAAACAACATATAAAAAGCAAAACATATTTAGTTACCTCGGGTACACCAAGAACACCCTTGTGTTCGTAGGGCGATAAACCTTCTGCGTAATTACAAGACATCTTGGTTAGTTAACACGCTAAAAACTGACAAAGCACCAAAACCTGGATATTATACTATTCACATTTTAACACAATATTTTTATGAAACAACACAAGAAAACAAGAGTCAAGAAGTAAGAACCAAGAATATGAATATTATATAGTAGCATTACAAGGAAACGCAGACAATATAGTTTGTGTAATTAACTTCTCTGGGTTCTAGCTACAGAATGTACCAAGAATATCCCTTACAAAAAGGTACAATAAAAAATACTCTGTGAAGAGGTATTTAAATTTGTTTCTATCAAATCACTGATCAGTTTAAGTATAGGTCAGTGTATTGTATTAAACACTTATAAGTCACTGGAGTTTAACTTTTCAGCACATATCATAATTTTCTGCCAGACTAGTGTTAATTAAAAAAAAATATACTGACATATTGTTAGGATTGGATCTCACGCTGCTTAAAACACGATTGTACTATTGTATTAGACAAATTAACCAAAAAATTGGTTCTGATTCAGTTGCAGAAATCTCTTCACAAATTGTAATGCTCTAATCGTTTACTCAGTATTACTTAAAAAAGGGAGCAAAGTTTTTCCTTTTTCCATAAAGCTGCTATTATTACAACAAGATGTATGGAGCAATGAGAATATTACTACAACGTATCTATTAAATTGTTGATTTGGACCACAGATTTGTGTTCTTGTTTTAGAGTTTAATGTACTGTGTAGGTTATTGATCGGTAGTCTATGTTTTGACAAATATGCGTCAAATTAGTTTACGTTTTTACTTGTAAACTTATCGAATTGTTAAAACTGTTTCTACGTAATCAATTGGATAATAATCCAACTTGAAATGATGAACCGAAGACGAGCTCATGAAGAAGAAGATGGCTACGGTAAATGGATGCAAATTTAATAATTATAGGTTATAGCATTGTCGGTATAGTGGCATAAAAATAATTATTTCGTTTGTTCTAGAGCGCCTACACAGAAAAAGGCGTCGAGTATCAGAAAATCAAGAGATAGAGGATAGGTTGGAATCTCTCATTCTAAGAGTTGGGGAGAAAAGCAGTTCTAGTTTAGAAAGTAACTTGGAGGGCTTAGCAAGCGTTTTAGAGGCAGACTTGAGTACATTCAGAGTGAAAATTTTACGAATTTTAACTGAATGTGCGATTCGAATGCCGGAAAAATGTACCATATACGCCACTTTAGTAGGTTTATTGAATGCCAAGAACTATAACTTTGGTGGAGAATTTGTTGACTATATTGTGAAAACTTTTAAGGAAAACCTTAAAACTGGTAAATGGAACGCAGCCCGATATTGTTTAAGATTTATATCTGACTTGGTGAATTGCCATGTGCTTGCTGCATCATCTTTATTGACTTTACTTGAGACTCTAGTAGATTGTGCAAATGAAGATAGTGTTCCTCAAGTGAGACGGGACTGGTTTGTTTTTGCCGTATTAGCTACTCTACCTTGGGTAGGCAGAGAATTATATGAGAAAAAGGAATCACAATTGGACCACTTACTTGTAACAATCGAGGTATTTCTTAACAAAAGGAGTAAGAAACACTGGCCAGCTCTGAAAGTGTGGTCTGTAGACTCTCCACACTTGCAAGAGGAGTATTTGGACTGTCTCTGGGCACAGATCAGGAAATTGAGACAAGATAATTGGTCTGAAAAGCATATTCCCAGGCCTTATTTGGCTTTTGATTCTATTTTGTGTGAAGCCTTGCAGCACACCCTGCCTGCTATACAGGTATTAATATATTTATATTGTAATAAGACACTATTAATAAATGGAATCAGTTAAATAAATGATTACTTTCTATAATACTGTAGTCCTAGCAAATTCTTCGTTAATTGCTATTGGTTATAAATTACTAATATATTTTTAAGAGATGCAACTAAAATCCTGCTGCTGTAAAAATGTAACATTTTAACCTGATATCTCTATATTCCACTAATTTTTTTACAATTATTACTTCTGTAATTTATTTTCTCATACAATTACGTTTTGTTTAAGCCACCTCCACATAATGATGGTGACACATACCCAATGCCCAGAGTGATATTCCGGATGTTTGACTACACAGACTGCCCTGATGGTCCAGTCTTACCAGGGGCTCACTCCATTGAAAGATTCCTCATAGAAGAACACCTCCATAACATTATAGAGGCATACCATTTAGAACGAAAAGAATGTGCTGCCCAGCTTCTATGTTTCCCATATAAAGCAAAAATACCTTTAGAATATTGTATAGTGGAAGTAATGTTTGCTGAATTATTTAACTTGCCTGCACCACGTTATCTTGAGATCTGTTATGGTTCAATTTTCATTGAATTATGTAAGCTGCAGCCATCAACCATGCCACAAGTGTTAGCCCAGGCAACTGAGATTCTGTTTATGAGAATTGATTCCATGAATATTGCATGTTTTGATAGGTGAGTTATGAATGTTTTGTTTATTTTATATTTTTATTTGATTTTCTATTATTAGAAAACCTATGAACAACACACACACATTTTGATAAGTTGTGCCTGTGGCAGATATAAAACTGATATATATATATATATATATATTTTTTCGGATTGACTATTAGCTGTACTAACCCTATTGGTTGCGACAGCGTAACCGGGCTGTTTGGCGAGTTTCGGAGAGAAGCTCTGCCAGAAGAAATAAAAACTAATAATATAACGATAGGCCAGTATAGCAGTTGTGTGGAGGATTTGTCTTCAAATTCAAATTCAAAATAATCTTTATTCAAATAGTCCTTAAAAAGGCACTTTTGACACGTCAATAATTTACATAGTAGTTATTTGATGGTGATAACTATATGTATTCCTAAACTGATAACTAAAGCTATGAGGGTTCCAAACCTGCCCCGGTCTAAGAAGAAGTTCACAACAAACTTAGCCGGGGTAGCAAATTTCTTTCCCAGTAACAAAATAGCAATGAATTGAGATATTTCTCATTAACCTAGCTTTGACTGGAGGTTGCTTTTATCCCAAAAGAAAACAAATTTAAGAGGTGTGGCTTATCTGGGACAGATATAAGGCTCAAATCTCTTACTGCCTCTCGACTGTTATGCTATACTACTCAGCAGTATTTGTACCAAAATAGTGCAAAAAAAGAACAAGCAATATAGATGAAGTATGATAGAGATTGTTGAAGACAGTCGTATTTTAGGTACATTTTCTCTGCCTATCTTTTGATGTCAATCTGGCTTGTGTAGGTGCCAGGTATTTATATATGCCTCATAGCTTTAATTTTAAGTTTACGAATCTAGTTATCACCATCAAATCACTACTATGTAAATTATTGATGCGTCAAAAGCGCCTTTTAAAGGACTATTTGAATAAAGATTACTTTGAATTTTGAATTTGAATTTATGTTTACTGTGCCATTGCAATTTTGAAGTATAAAAAGCAAGAGAAGTCAGACTTAGGTCTTGGTATAATTAAGATACTTTCTATCTAAAACACTATTTATATTTATATTTTAAAAATAGGTAGTTGTCCTTGATTAAAAATGGAGTAAATATTTTTGTAATGTACATCATGTAGATTAATTGTAGTAGATTTGTAATGGTAATTTTTTCCTCAGGTTGGTGAATTGGTTCTCATACCACATAAGCAACTTTCAGTACCGTTGGTCGTGGGAGGAATGGGAGTCATGTGCGCAACTAGACCCTGACCATCCTAAGCCCAGGTTTATAAGAGAAGTGCTAGCAAAATGTTTGAGGTAGAGTATTATTTACTTTGTATGAATTAGCTTTTATGTTTTATACTGCAATTTATAATTTATGGATAAGTGGAATCCTACACTTGATATGCAACCATTAAAAGCGATTGTCCCCTGAAAAACTGAAGAGCTTGGATAGCATTTCATTTGTCTGATACTTTTGGGTTCTTATTGTATTATTTCCTGTTAATTTAATAACAATTAAAACAACAAAAATATTGGTGTTCATAAATAAATAATACTTTTTTAGATTATCATATCATCAAAGGATTAAGGACATGACCCCAGAGTCCCTCGGAGCATTTGTTCCTCTTAAGCCAGAACCTATCTACAAGTATTCCATGGAAGGTGCAGGTAAGAAAAGAAATTATTTAAATATTTTTTTAATTATTTATTTGTTTACAAAATATCTTCACATTATTTAACTTATCTATACTTTTAAATATTTACAATGAGGCAGCAGCAGTAAAAATTTAAATAAGACAGGATTTATGTTATATTTTAAATGCCTTTCCTGTGTAACACCAACCTTTGCTATTCAATATTATAAACAGAAATAAATTAAAGCTGCATTTATTGGTATTCTCCTATGTAAAAAAATCAGTCTATGACATGGCCATTAATTCAAATAAGGTGTAAGGACGTTTTTCTTTAGCACTATCGTTATTTGAAAGTCTGCCTTTTTCTTGTTTTTCATTATCGTCTAGTTGAAAATCTGTGTCATCATCGATTGAGGGTATTTTGCTGTTCTCATATTCTTCATCGTCATCATCATCATCATCCTCATCGTCGTCGTCATCACCCTCATCATCATCGTCATCATCTTTATTATTATACTGATTATCGCCTGAGAGTTTCTTTTTATCTGATAAATGTAAATCCAAAAATTCCTCAAAGTCATCCATTTTTAAGTAACTTTCATTATTTGAGCTTTCTTCTTCCTGTAAGTCGCCTCTGGAATGACTGGGGTCTTTTTCATCGTCTTCGTTAAAATTGAAATTTAAAAATTCCTCCAAAATATCACTGGTGGTTGGTTCCTCAGTAGAAAATCTTGTTGTTGATATTGTGGAATATTTAGGTGTTGTACCAAAAGTTTCTGCACTAATTTCAATTGGCTCTTGTGTTGTCGTGTTAGTTTTCTTCTTTTTGCACTTTGTTTTATTACTTGCTGGCGTGTAGGGAGAGGAAGTTATTTGAAGAGATGATTGCGTGGTTGTAGGCTGAAAAATAAATTCGGACTGATCTTTGGAATCATCCTCGTAATCTTCATTGCTTTCCCTGTCGATGTTTTCTAGTGGTATTACACTATTTGTTTCATATTGTTTAACAGTATCATCGTAATTATCATTTGTTTGTGAAGATGTTCGTAGAACAATGGATTCCGTACTAGAAGTACGGTCCGCGTGAATTCTTTCTTTTTCTTCGATATTTTGACGTGGGGTCGTTGATGACAGGTAACCGTGGAAGTTGGATCCTTTTCTTCTGTTATTATAAGACGATGAGGATGGTGTTGAAACCGTTTGATTATTTTGAAAACCGTTCCATTTATCGTGTTTAATTGACGTTCCTTTAAGCATTAATGTGGACTGCCTGAAACGATTTTTACTTCTTGTTTGTGTAGTAGAGTCAGGCAATTTTTTAGTTGTGCTAGGCGATTGAGTTGTTGTAGTTGTTTTGGTTGTTGTTGGCTTGGTGGTCGTTGTTGTTGTTGTAATAGTAGTAGCGCTTGTAGTGGTGCTAGTTGTTTGGGATTTGTTTTGCAATTCTCTATGAGATTTTGTAGGTTTTGGAGCACCTGGAGCAGCAGAAGATGCTTGGGGTGTCAGGTCATGCGATATTTTTTTCTTAATTAAGTTTTCGGGGGCTTCCGTTGTTGTAGTCGTCGATGTTGTAGTAGTGTTAAGCCTTTTATGTTTCTTAATTTTGTCTTGTTTGGCGTATTTTGGTGGCGGACGCGTTCTCTTCGGTTTGGCGGTTGTGGTTGTGGTCGTTTCCTGCGGCGGTGCAGTGGTCGTCGTACTCCTCGGCCTTGTTGTGGTGGAAGTCTTTGTGGTGGTCATCGGCGTTGTAGTTTCTGTAACACGCATTTTTTCCGTTTGTGATACCATTGGAGTTGTCTTAGTGAAAGCTCCTAATATATTTGCCCAGTCCATCGTTTCGATTTCTTCCTCGGAATTCGATTGAGCAGTGATTATATCAGGAGCCGCCGTGGTGGTGCGGTGTGGTTTCTCGTGTTTCTTCGAAGGTTTCTTGCCTGACGCAGTCGGTTTTCGTATTTTGGTATGTTCACCTTTTTTAGGAGTTTCGATTACTTCCAACTTTTCGGGTGTACTATCACCGAAATTCATTGTTATTGGTCTAAATGCACTATCAGCAAAAGAATCTGTACTTTGGACGTCGGTAATTTGTGGACTCGGTCTGAAATCTATTGGTCTATTAGGTCGATGCGACTTCGTAGAGTGCATTAGTTTCAAAGGAGGCATGGGTTTAAATGGTTTTTTATCCATAGTTACGAAAACGCCTGGTGGGGCATTGTATACAGGTGGTCTGACATGGTCAGGAAAATAGTTGGGTTTTGCTAGTGTTGTTTTGTATTTATTGTATGTTTTGTGCATCACGGTGGTGTCGGGAGCAAGCGACGTGTTGTCGATACTCTCTATCGACATCATGTTAGTCACTTCACTAGTTTGACTTTTATGAGGAAGCGGTGTGGGTAAGACTGCTGGCCGAGTAGTCTTAACTGTTTGACTCGACTCTAATCTGTGGTCGTGGGAATAGGGAGTATACGGATTGTTATGAGGTGCAGTAACTACACCCATATCTAAATACTGATGTTGAACTGGATGTATTGGGGGTGCTTGTAACGGTGGCCGAACATGTTTACCGGGATAAGATCGGTAAGGATAAGGTATCTGTTGGTGTTGCTCGTTGGGAACTCCCGCATGTCCAATTTTGGAGTATAGAGGAGGTGCTGGCGTAACATAGGGACCTTGCTTGTATTTATGCGGTGGAGAGTCGTACTCTTTCTCTTCTTCATCCGAAAAGAAAGTCGAAAATATCCTATCCAATCCGTGGAAATAATGTTTTCTACCCGTTTGTTTTGCTGGTGATATGTTCTTATGGAACCAAATTGCCCTTTCAGGCCTCGATGTTGGAGGTGGCCCATGTGTGAATTTACGATATTCTTGCAGACTATCTAACACGCCGTTTGGAGAGCTCTCTTTGACCGTGAACGTTCGGATAGGATTCTCGTATGGTTTTCTTTGCTTTTTAGGCATTTGTGAAATGACCGAAAAAGTAAGCTCGTAGTGATATTTTCCCGGAGATGTTTCCATATCCCTCTGTCTAACGCGTTTCACCGACCAGAATGCTTTAACATCGCGCATACAGTCGTCTTCGTTGCATTTCTCCTTGGATCTTTCGTCCTCAGTGAAGCGAAAACCACTTTCGTCTTCTAAGAGTCGCCCTTTCGCCATTATCGTAACGTCTCCGTAAGCACCGGGTTCGTCCTGTTGGATTCTATCAAAGGGTGCTGTTTTGACTTTGGTCCAGAGATCGTGGTCATCTATTTCCTTGGAATCATAGCCACCCGGTTTACTGTTGGGTGATATAACTTCGCCCTTGGCGATTAGTTGGTCGATTTTGTCCCTAACAAGGGTTAGATATACGCTATGTCTTAGGGCATCCTCCCAGTAATGTGCGGGCAAAGTAGCCGCGATTGGCGTCGATTCAGTCCTAAAGGTCTCGTGCAGGGTCCCGGCGCGACCCACCCTCCTGTCGTGGTGCCAATCGCTCAACGGTATCGGTATAGGTCTGAAGTCATCGTTTTGTGCGCAAATTCTTCTTAGTATCTGCAAATGACAAATGTACAGTGTCAATTAACGCAAATATTGACGTAAAGTATATTAATCAGCTATTGGACCGCGATTATTAGAATTGTAATTACTGAAAAAATATTTTAATATGCGTTTGAAAGTAAAATGGCGGTCGGCGGGAAAGTGCGCGCTTGGATCGCGTGCAGGCGTCGCGTGCTTGACGAGCCAACCCTCGCCGCGAATTTCCAATACACAAATACAAATTGAGTTTTTCCGAACGTTTATTACATAGTTATTGTTTTCAAATAATATAAAACCGCTTATTAAAATTCCTCAATATCTACAGAAATGTATTATTCAACTTGTCTAATATATCATCATAATGCAAGTAACGTATAACTTTATTAAGCTCCATTCAAATGTTCCCACAGTCTAATAAAATATAATTAATTAAAGTTCAAGGTAAGGTCTTTGTTTTTAACGTATATAATTCTTATATGCGGAGCATAGAATAGAATTCTGTACTTTTTAGATGTGAACTCCAAATAGCTATGTTCATTATAGGATTATGTTAACTACTTTTCCATGCTTCGATTTTTCGTTATAAGCACGTGCTATGGCGAGTAGTGTTGTTATGTGCGATAACATCTGGACCTAGATGTTTAAACTGCGTGGAGTTACATCTCGTAATATTGCACTAATGGCTTTACATTCGATTTTTATTTCAAGGGTACAAATGTACGAAAAAAAAGAAACTTGTATAAAATAACAAATCACTGTTGAAAATCAACATATCTCAATTTTAAAATGCTCTGTTTGTTTCAATGCTATCCCACAAGCTAAAATAATGATAAAATATTCTTTGAGGCCTGTAATAGGCCTCTGCCTGATATTTATTTAAGTTTTAAGTAATGTATATACATATGTTTTTTTTTTTGAGTTTGTTAAAGTGCATCATAATTTATATTAATTATTAATTAACTGTCTCGTTAAAAAATGCTATTATTGCCTAGTGGTTAGGACTTCAGCCTCCTGGTCAGTGGTCGGGAGTTCGAACCCGGGCACGCACCTCTAACATTTCGGAGTTACGTGCGTTTTTAAGCAAATAAAATATAACTCGCTTCAACGGCGAAGGAAAACATCGTGAGGAAACCAGCACGCCTGAGAGTTCTACATAATGTTCTCAAAGGCGTGTGAAGTCTGCCAATGGCCAGCGTGGTGGACTATGGCCAAACCCTTCTCATATTGAGAGGAGACTCGTGCACTGTAGTGAGCTTAGAATGGGTTGATCATGATGATCAACTGTCACGTTTATCTCTCAGTAAGCATGTTCTATTACATACTATGTTTTAGACTCTCGTTTTTTTAATAATCGGAAGCTCAATTTATCTTATTTCCATGTAATATTCAGCTTGTAGAATATTTTTCTGTCGCGTAAATTAATTAAATTTATTTATGACACCTTTTAGAAATATATTTTCACACGGTGAACATTAAAAAACGGAGTCTGCAATGTGTATAAAATAGCAGAGTCCAACTTTTGATTGCTTTTTACGGCATTCGTTTTTGACAAAAATACATCGATTGTGCTACCATTACCCAAAATTATTCATTCATTAAATTATCAAAATCGATCTAATAGGAGCAACGCACATAGTTAATAGAAATATTATATACTCAGGCTACTATATATATATTTAGGGTGGGTATTCTACCCATAGTAGTTAAAGTACTTCCCTCAGTAAGTTCAAAGTTTATATGAAACGTAAGTTTGTAGACAAGTCCTATTATAGTGTAAAGGATTATGTAAATGATAAACAAGACTGGGTATGAAATATTGCTCTAATAAAATCGCTCTTAAATAATTTTAAGTGGTTACCCGGCTAAGTTTTATGTGGGCTTCTTCTTAGATCAGGGCGCGATTGGTACCCTCATAGCTTTGGTTTTAAGTTTACGAATGAAGTTGTCGCCATTAACTCATTACTATGTAAGTTATTATTGATTCGTCAAAAGCGACTTTTAAAGGATTATTTGAATTAAGTTTACGATTGATTGCTTGATCGAATGGCCGTTCTTCTTGCTCAGCGTAATCTTGTTAAAATAAACCGCGTGCGGTGCTAACGGTAGTGTGCTATCAACTTTAGCGATATCAATGTAAATGTGATATGATGGAACAATAAAAACTAAGTCTGTTGCCCCACTGACATGAGAAAATCACAACCAGACACAATACACGTGCATCGAGGTCGGTGCGCTATCCAACGCGTGATATTGATCTTTGCCGTGCCATTAGCGAAAAATTAAGAAATAAGGGCACGCTCTATTAATTATTGTCTACTCTATGATATCTAGTACCTATGTTCTTTATTATATTTACCTATGTTCTATACGCCAGAAATGGTTGGATGTATTCGCAACGAATAAATGATATGGAAAAAAAAAATCTTGTTGCCTCTATGAATAACGAACTTTGTATGCTCTTTGATTTTTTTTAACCAGAGGTTTAAATAAAGTTTTTTACAAGGGTGGTATGCTCTTTGTTATTTTTTTTTTGCTGAGTTAGTAGAGGCGTGCACAAAGTTATTGATCAGGGTTTGCAGATATGTTATATTTGTTCGGAGAGCGATTGATGATTGCCTAGTTGTTAGGGCGTCAGCCTCCTAATCAGAGGTCGGCGTTTCGAATCCGAGCACGCACCTCTAGTTTTTCGGAGTTATGTGCGTTTTAAAAAAATTAAAATATCATTTGCTTCAACGGTGAAGGAAAACATCGTGAGGAAACCTGCACGCCTGACAGTTCATCATAATGTTCTCAAAGGCGTATGAAGTCTGCCAATCCGCACATGGCCAGTGGTGGACTATGGCCAAACTCTTCTCATATTGAGAGGACACCCGTGCTCTGTATTGAGCCGGTAATGGGTTGATCATGATGATGATATTTGTTCTCTATAATGGTAGCGTAGCCAGTGATTTTAAGCATACATGCTACATCCATTTTTAAATGTAGTCATTACACACATTTAGTGCACGCTTGTGACTAAGTGAGTTTTTCAGCAAAACCAACCTTACACACATTTCTCACTGATATGTTCCCATTTCTCCGGAGGGTATGCAGTTCTTATGTGCATGTATGAAGTGCCCGCCACTATGCGTTTGGCATATTTATGTACGTTCCCATTTTAATTTTGATTTTCATTTGCGTTAATTTTTGTAATTCTGTTTAGAGAAAAGTAACGTAAAAATTAATTATAAACTGCTAAAATTAGCAATAAGTATATGTGACTATGCGGACCACGAGCTCTGGGGGTAGAAATAAAAAAAAACACAATACAAGCCGTTGTAGGTCTTAGGTTAATAGGCAAATGAGCTATGCTAGGGTGATGAATTGATAATATTATGCGAAAGTGGGTTTTTTGGTTTTTTATTGTTTTAAAAGAACTTTTTTTGACACAGCAACATGTCACCTCCGACGACCTCCGTAGCGCAGCGTGCGCGCTATCGCATTATAAAGTTGGAGGTCCTGGGTTCGATTCCCGGCTCGATTCTGGTCTGGTGGGAGGTTTTGGCCGTGGCTAGTTACCACCATACCGACAAAGACGTGCCAAGCGATTAAGCGTTCCGGCATGTTGTCGCGTAGAAGCCAATTAGGAGTGTGGGTTTACCCTAACAGGTTAGCCCGCTACCATCTTAGACTACATCATCACTTACCATCAGGTGAGATTGCCGTCAAGGGCTAACTTGTAGTGGATAAAAAAAAATACGTAATTTATTGCATTCAGTTTATACTTTATAATATGGGTAGTACACGTAGGTAACTTTAATCTCCCACAACATCTGTTTGTTTTTAATCTGTCTTAATATATTATTTCTTATTTTTGCACGGAGAAGACATTGTCATTTCGCTACTGTATTGTCAACTCACTGCTATGTAAATTATTGACGCGTCGCAAATAGGTACAGGATTATTTGAATAAAGATTATGATTGATTTATTTATTTATTTATCAACTCGAGGCCAAAATGTCAGATTAACTTAGTTTTAACGGTCTTCAACGTAATGTTACTTAGATTGATACTTTTGACTGTGGGCTTAGTTGTGTTGCTAGATAATATTAGATATGTGAAATTATTGTTGTGTATGTTGTATGAGTCTCAGAAACAATAAAAAAAGTTTTGTGCTCAATCATTCGTGTAAATGGCTAGATCGGTGTTTTTTGACGTATTGGAATAAATATGTATGTATGTCTGTAAAAACTATCTACGCAATTAATATTTTAATTGTTTCGCAATCGCAGCTCTAACTCGTTCTTATTTAATAACATTAATATCATTGGATTTGTATCGTCTTATTATTAATATCATTGGATTTGTATTGTCTTATTATTAATATCGAAATCGAAAATTGTTTTATTAATAACAACCTAATATAGGCACAGATAAGCGGTGATAGCCTAGTGGTTAGGGCGTCAGCCTCCTAATTAGAGGTCGGCGGTTCGAAGCCGAGCACGCACCTCCAACTTTTCGGAGTTATGTGCGTTTAAAAAAAAAATATCACTTGCTTCAACGGTGAAGGAAAACATCGTGAGGAAACCTGCACGCCTGAGAGTTCTCCACAATGTTCTCAAGCGTGTGAAGTCTGCCAATCCGCACATGGCCAGCGTGGTGGACTATGGCCAAACTCTTCTCATATTGAGAGGAGACCCGTGCTCTGTAGTGAGCCGGTAATGGGTTGTTCATGATGATGATGATAGGCATCTATGAAGCGTTCATATATTTTAATTTGATGATAAAACTACATTCGTTAACTTAAAAACTAAATTCAAATCTAATTGGATAAGAGTTTCACACGTACCCAGGTCTAAGAACAACAACAATATACTTAGCCGGATTTTTTTTGCTGTCCATCTCACATTCAATAATTTATTATACCTAATTAGCTATAAAGTTAGAACAATTAACACCCAAGCTTTTCTATCGTTTTTGTAATCCTCTTTGTTATAAAAGGATTTCTCTATAAGCTTAAACGTTTTATAAAAACTGAACTTATTGATAGATAAAAAAAACATTTCTACATTTGGTCAATAAAATTCTAAATACACCTACTGATATTGGTTATAACTGATTTACAATTTCGTTGGTCGCGGTTCTGTTAATGTGGAAAATCATGAAATAATAAATCCAATGTGAACTGTTTCGATATAAAATGTTGCCTTTGTGCTATTTCTTAATATATGATTATATCTCATCCCATCGTCGAATACTCTATTTTTCGCATCGGGGGAAGCGTCCCTATTTACGTTTCAAAGATAATCTTGCATCGCTAGGTGAACAGGCGGACATTTGCGCAAGCATTCCCGTGACCCAGCCAGGAACATCGCTGGGTTTTAGTGGGTATTCTTGTCGCCACTCTGGCCGTCGGGTAGTCCCACATACCCCTCCGGAAGCAGCCCAGCACTGCCGCCCGGCGCGGCTTCCGGAGGGGATGCGAAAAAACATTTCCCAGCGTTAAAAAGGGATAAGGCGTCCTCAATCCATAGGTAACAAGTCTTTTAATAGGACCATGTTAAATTATTCTAGAAGTAATTCTTTCGCTGGATTTGGGAGTTACTCTAAATTCCCTACGCTTGGAATTTATCCAGGCTTCCGTTAAATTGCATTACCCCCATATAATCTACTATTAAAACATACCATATAATGAAAGTAACATTAATATTGTCTTCATTGTAAAACAGGTAAGAAAACATAGTCTATTGAAGGTACACATTGATCGGAGACCAAAACAACTACCTATTTACAAAAATATTTACACGGTACAAAGCAAACAAAGTATTTGTAAATAAATGCGCGAGTTTACAAAGTTATTTATAATTATTATCGTGTACCGTGGAAAGCGGGCGTAATTCATCTGATTATACTCACAATTAGTGTAAAGAAAACGCAAAGCGATGCGGATCGCATCTTAGTACACTTCACTGCACGTTCGGTTTACTGCACTTATGGATTTCTCTAATTACTTATTAGACGTGTGACGTACGGACGCGTGCGTCGGATTCACCGGGCATCGTGGACTGACTGTGTCCAACCAGCCCCACTTATTACCAGCAGACAAGTGTTGAACAGGCGGAAAACTTCTGCTCGCCTTTAATCGCATTTCATGCCGCAGAAGAGGGCTGTTCGTGCGTGAAAAAAACTAGCAACGTGCGCGTGTACTTACTATTTATGCTTTCCTGGTATATTTGACGACCTCCGTGGCGCAGCGTGCGCGCTGTTGCATTATAAAGTTTGAGGTCCTGGGTTCGATTCCCGGCTCGGGTCTGGTCTGGTGGGAGGCTTCGGCCGTGGCTAGTTACTACCCTACCGACAAAGACGTGTCGCCAAGTGATTTAGCGTTCCGGCACGATGTCGCGTAGAAACCAATTAGGAGTATGGGTTTACCATACCCCTAACTGGTTAGCCCGCTACCATCTGTGGTGAGATAGCCGTCAAGGGCTAACTTGTAGTGTATAAAAAAAAGCGAATTTAGCTGCGTGAAAAAAAGACAAAGTAAAAGAGTGTTATAATATTGGGATAAAAAATCCAACCCATCTCTATAAATTCGCACTACTTCGACCATTGATCATTGTTTCGTCTGAATAGCTCCCGTTCCTGTGGGAACACGGGGATAAAACCTATTACTGTATTGTTACTCGCTGATAATGTAGCTTTTTATTACTTTAAGATTTTTTTAAAGTCTAGCTTAGTGATCTGTGAAAGAGTAAGAAACAAACAAACTCACATTCACATAAATATTAGATAGATAGGATTGGAAATGCTATAGTTGGCCTTACTTTCACGCAGCAAAAGAGCAAAGGGTCAATGCGTTTTTTTGCGTACAAAATATTTTTCTTGTAAAATGCACGCATGCTGTAGGTAGGACAGAGCGTGATTTAAAAGTAATCTCGTAAAATTAAAATTTTTTGACGGATTGTGATTGATAAAAAGGAAAATCAAGATGGAAGCAAAGCTTTCCTAAGGGATCAAAATTATAAAAAAAAACTATTTTTATGCGAAAAAAAGGTCTATTACCGTCAATATAGCTTTTAGAGTAGCGTAAAATGTACAAACACGTAACTGAACTTGTCTTAAAAATTTAACTCCGTTTACGCTTTAGTGATTCTTATATGTACCTTGTAAGTAATAATAGTTATTAGCACCATCCTCGTTGGGAAACGTATGGAGATGCTATCTCTCCCGTATTACTTATCAATGGTTGCTGCCGACAATACCATCGATGTTGTAATATCTACCGTGCACTTAACTCGGGAGTAATTGCCTTTTTTTTTAATTCTTCTCTACAAGTTAATCCTTGAAGGCAATCTCGGCAATCGGCAATAAGGAGTTATTGGTTTCTAGACGACATCGTCTCGGCACGTAAAATCGCTTAGCGGCACGTTTTTGTCAGTAAGGTGGTAAGTTGCCAAGGGATTGAACCCACCTTCCGTTTAAACTAATACGTCACTCAATTCTACGCCATAGGGGTCATCGTCAAGCGTTTCGTAACTCGACGAACTGTTCGCCTAGTGGTTAGGATACTGTGCTATGGGTCACGTGGTTTTGTTCACGAATTTGGCTCAGGTTTATAATGGGTTGTTTCAAGTCTGGAGCCTAGTAAATTTAAGTCCCTTGTTGTGGTCCCCTGTTTCTCGGTGAGCACGTGATAATTAGCTCCTCCCGCCTATAAAAGATGAGATCAGTGCCTAGCTTTACGCGCTGGTAATAGACTACATTCTAAGAGGTCGTACAAGACTTAGAAGCGCAAACATTAGCTTCAATGCTACCAAACTAACGAAAATAGGCTTCCAATTCGTGAGAGAACTGACAAATCTGAAAAGAGGTTCATATGAACATTTATGAGCAATAAAAGTATAATTTTTTTCTTATTATAATCGACTGACCTTTGACTTTGTGTTGATAAGGTACAAATATGGGGTAGTTTAAAATTTCATAATTTCTCGACGATGATTGAAAAATATACAGATTAAATTACTAACAAGTTGTCATAGACACGGCTTATGAAAGTGCCAATGCCCTCGGGCAGAAAAAAAAACATTTTGAAGTTATGCAATAACATGCAACTGAATATTTATACATACAAATTGTATTACTTCACATTTAGCAATTTCTTCAATATTGTGTTGCATTCTATTGTAATTTAAATACATTAATACAATCTAATTACCAGTAGGAAGTAATCTATGTAATAAAGTACCAAATGGTTTCATATTCGAGCTGGAACACGTCAATCCATCACGCGAGGGTAAATTGAGACACAAATCGTTGGCGCTGTCAGTTATTAAGTATTAGCTTTATGAATATGTAAGTAGGAACCCTTAAGAAATGACCCTCAGATTGAAAGAACTTACCTCTAACTTAAGATATAGTTAAAACGAGCCAGACTTCTAAGTTCGCTTTATATAGATTCGTCGGGGACAACGGTTACAACGGGCGTCCAGTAAAAGTTGGAGTCCCACATAACCTCCGTCCTGCCCAAGGGACGGAAGTAGCCATAAAGCTTTTTCATCACGACAAAAAAATAAAAGATCGGCCTAAGGTATGCATTTTTCCTCGCGTTGTTTTCCTTTACCGTTAAAGCAAGTGATATTTAAATTGAGATGGCACTGATATAGTCCGAATTAAAAAAAAACTTTTTAGGACCATTTCTGCAAGGTGAAAAGAAGTAATTTGTTTCTGTATATCTTTATAATTAACAAATGCATAAAAATTTATTCGTAACTTAATAAACATGTTCTTCTAATGGCCTGGTACATAAGTAACATAAGTTTCCATATCATGTTATCAAAGCTTTTTCTCAAGTCTGGTACATCTTACATTATCTTCCGTATCATGTTTGAAAGAATCTATACACCCCCACAAGGTTTATGTATTTTTGCAGTATATTAATATGAATATATTGCTAATTTATGACAGTTTCAATGTTATCGAGATTGGGTTCATAATGCAGTCGTTCCTATTCAGAATAAGGCTAATGAAAAGTCCACACGCGAATGAGACAGTGAAATTCCTCGCAGCAGTCACGAACACTTTCCATCTCGTGTCTTTTCAGCTGCTTTTATATTAGATTAGCGATGGCCCGCGGCGTCGTTCGTCTCTGTTAAATGTCTGATTTCCTGCAATATGGCATTTTTCAACTATAACGTATGCTTGGGTGTGAAATCGTTTGAAGAACTCCGTGGCGCAGTGCGTGCTCTGTCGCATCATAAAGTTGGAGGTCCTGGGTTCGATTCCCGGCTCGAGTCTGGTCTGGTAGGCTTCGGCCTTGTTATACCCTACCGACAAAGACGTATCGCCGCTTGGCTTTAGCGTTCCGGCACGATGTCGCGTAAAAACTAATTAGGAGTGTGGGTTTACCATACTCCTAAAAGGTTAGCGCGTTACCATCTTGCAATACCATTACCATCTTGGGCTAACTTGCAGTGTTTAAAAATAAAAACGAAAGCTTATAGAAAAATCATATAACGATATTAAGGATTATATAAACGATAAAAAGCTTGGGTGTGAATTACTCTATCTCCATATGTACTATAAGTTATTCTTGATTATTTGAAATGGTGATACCAAAAAAAACCCGGCTAAGTTTGTTATGGGTTTCTTGTTATACCTGTGCGCGATTTGAACCCACCCAACTCACATCACTTCACGAATAGAAATAATGAAATGAACGATTCATAGATGCCTGTAATAGGTCTATGTGAATAAAGTAATTTTAGATTTGATTTTGATTTGAAAAGAATTCTTCGCAGCCAAACTCCAGACCGTAATTACACGTGTAACAAACTTTCTTTCTTTCACAGCGTCCCTGCCAGGAACCGAAGCCGCTCACCAGCTGGTCGTGTGCGTGCGAAACAAATGCTCTCCGGAAGAAGCTCTCAACGTGCTAAGAGAACTCCCTAATCCCTTGCGCGAGGGGGATGCGAACCCGGCGCACGCGGCTTACAATCCTCTGAAGATAGATGTGTTTGTGCAGACCCTGTTGAACCTCGGCAGTAAAAGCATTTCGCACAGCTTCGCAGCCATATCGAAGTTCCATTATGTTTTTAAGGTACATAATGATACGGCAATACTAGATTTTAATTTTTTTTTAATCCCATGAAAGTTAGATGACAATCTCGCCTGGCAGTGAATGAAGCAGTCTAAGATGGTATCTGTAGCGGATCTGTACTGATAAGTCAAAGATGGGGTAACCTGTTTGGCGTATGGTAGTGGTCCTAATTGGTTTCTATAGGATTTTGTGTCGAAACGCTCCAGCGCTTGGCCATACGTCTTTAACCACCTTTGCCAGAAGAAATACATACATGATGAATTTCTAAATTTTTGAATGTATACTTATTTGTCTGATTGTCGGTGATTATAGCTTATTAAGCTACGTGCTTAGATGATTTGATCGCTCCCCTAGCGCGTGTAGTTGACGCAATTTGGGTGTTTATAACTTTTGATCAGGGTTACCCCGCGTCCGAGGAGACGCGGTGGTTATGTCGGACTCTTACCGACTAAACCCCCACGGTGCATTCCTTTCCCGCCGCCCGGGGGCCGGATCACGGGTAACGCTCGCGCACACGTCCGCAACCAGGCCGGCAGAGTCCGGTGCTAACTCGGGGGCAATATCAGATGCCCCCCAATTGAACGCCAAAGACGCACCAGGAGCACAGGGTGCGTCTTCCAGCTCGAGGACCTAGTTCCTGGGTGTTGGACATCCTCGTATCTAACGCCCGGAGGTGATACTCTCAAGGGAATAGGCGGTGATGAAGCGCGAGCCGCCTGCGAGGTAGTTACGGCCTTACAGACAAAGACGTGCCGTCAATAGATTTAAAGTTCTAGTAGGATAACGCGTAAAATCCTATTAGGAGTTTATTGTGGTTTTTAAATAACTGCCATATTCCAAACAACCGAAGTCGCTGCCATCACATAATGTATCGTCACAAATTAAGAGTTCGCGTCGTGTCTGCCATTTACGCTATGTATTCTTTAAAGGGATAGCAACCACAGACTTGGCACCAATATTGTGTAACCGAGTGTCATGCAATGTAACGTCTGCTTCTGTACAATGGAAAACGTTTGTCCCTAGATTCTGGCGGAATCCGAGGAGGCACAGATCTACGTCCTCAGAAACGTGTGGGAGCTCTGGCAGCGCCACAGCCAGATGCTCTGCGTGCTCGTGGATAAGATGCTCAAGACGCAGATAGTGGAGTGCTCCGCCGTGGCCACGTGGCTGTTCTCCAAGGAGATGGCGCCGTACTTCACTCACGGCTACCTGTGGGAGATCCTGCATCTCACCATCGACAAGATGAACAAACATGTCACCAAACTGAGTAAGATGATGTTCGCTTATGCTTGTAATGTAGTTGCTATGAAATTCTAAAACATAATCTTTTTAGACGTAGGGAAAAGAAGATGGAGTTAAAAGTCCATGGTGTACAATGAACGCTAAAGCTTAATTTACTGTAATCCAAAAAAAGGCACTCTGCGGGTGGATTCTCACAAAGCATGCATTCTTGAAGATATGTATGACGTGGTCTATAAAGATTGTTGCAATTATAAATTGTACCTTGCAGTTTGGATTGTTTTACGCGGATTAAAGTAAATAAATCTTCATCATCGGATCTTAATATATAAATTTTTTGGGCATCTTCGTCATAACTAGTTTATCGTAAATGTAGTTGGCCTTCACACATGCAAACTCCCTTGTGAGTTTACACCAAGACAGAAAGGAAAATCTCCTCTGGGACCTCATATCATTAAAGAAAGGGAAACCTCCCTTGGGCACTTAACATAGAAAGTATTCTACTTGTCAAAAGTGTGCGTAGAATTTTATGCTATAAATTGTTTTCCATTAGAGAACATTGCATTCTATTATTAGTCATTTTATAAGTGTGAAGCCCTGTCTCCTGTGATAGTTTAAACTGTGTTACAGGAGACAGTGTCTTCCCTAAATCTATTGGTACAATAATATGCGATTGACAAAAATAACAAAATTTACATAGCCAAAATTAAACAAAGAAAAATAAGGTTAAATTAAACAATTATGAGTGTGTATGTATGATTTTCAGGGTACGTGTATATACATATGTATGTGTGAATATGTTTTCTATTTTTTAATTACTTAACTTAGATATTCTGTTGAAATATTTTCTCTGTTCCTTCGTTTAATTTAGGACACTCAGACCGCTTAATGTCGAATTTAAGCTTTAAAACAAAGGTAATTAATCTATCAAACTGTAGCGAAATTGTTATTTACTTTTATTCGATGTCTCCTGCAGGCAAAGAACTACAAGAGGCGAAGGAGGCTCTTGCTAGAGCTGACTCCAGCAGCTCGGAGTCAGAGGACGAGAGCGGAAGCAAAAAGAAGCAGGATCATGACAAACCCACAGCAGAGGTAAAATAATTTTGTGTAAAATGTTTGTCATTGCAAACATACAGTTCAACATAAATAGAAGTAACTAACACAACAATATTTTGGCTAACTATTCTCTATTTAAGCGGTGATAGCCTAGTGGTTAGGGCGTCAGCCTCCTAATCAGAGGTCGGCAGTTCGAATCCGGGCACGCACCTCTAACTTTTCGGAGTTAAGTGCGTTTAAAAAAATATATATATATCACTTGCTTCAACGGAAAGCTTGAAGGAAAACATCCTGAGGAAACCTGCACGCCTGAGAGTTCTCCATAATGTTCTCAAAGGCGTGTGAATTCTGCCAATCCGCACATGGCCAGCGTGGTGGACTATGGCCAAACCCTTCTCATACTGAGAGGAGACCCGCGCTCTGTAGTGAGCCGGTAATGGGTTGTTCATGATGATGATAATGATTCTCTATTTTAATGAATTCTCCACCATTTTAATTTTTTCTCAAGTAACTTGATTAATAAAGGTGAATATGTGTGTGTGTGGAAATACTTATAAGATCGAATTAGTCATTATTTTATTCGTTAGGTGATGGTGATATATGCATTAATTTACTTAAAACTAAAGATGTGAGGGTTTCAAACGCGCTCAGGTGTACGGAGAAGCCCACATCAAACTTAGCCGAGTTTGTTTTTTGTCACCAACACACATTATTCAGTTAGAGATTTTTTTGTCCAGGTTGTTTTGGGATTTATGGAATCCTTTATATTATGTTAAGAGTTTTCTAAAAGCTAATGTTTAAAATCACGTACCACAGAGATTGCAATCAAGGACAAACTTTTACTAAAATAATACGCACTTACAGGCTATTGAGAGGATGGAAGAACGTCTGGAAATGGCGCACACAGATCAGAAGAGGCTCTTCCTGATCGTATTCCAGAGATTCATCATGATCCTATCTGAGCATCTGGTGCGAGCTGACACGGACGCTCGGGACCCCCACACGCACTGGTACAAGACCACCCTCGCTAGGCTACGACAGGTCTTCTTACTGGTGAGTTATTTTACATTCCACCCCTTCTATAAATACTATGAACTAATTAGTTAGTTACATTGTTAAATGATATCATGCATCATGATCATAATTATCATCACCCCTTTCACGAGAAGGCGTAGGGGTGTTGATAGTCTGGGAGGTCCTGGTACCGATCCCCTGCAGGCTCAATCTAGAAATTCATGATTTCTGTATTATCTCTGGTCTGTGTAATCTCTGGTGGGAGTAGCTAGTTATCACAAACCGGCAAAGATGATAAGGAATATAAACCGATTAGGAGTACGGGTTTACCATACCCCTAACAGTTTAGCCCGCCTACAGACTTCAGTCTGCCAATCTATACTATAATCTGCAAGATACTCCAAGACTATGGCTAACCTATTTCACAGTGAGCGGAGACCTTGCTTGTTGCTCTTTAGTGAGCCGGTAATGGGTTGATCATGATGATGACCAGGCCTAGATGTAGAGTTTGAACACTTAACAAGAATAATCGTTCTTTTTATGTTCTAGAAATTACTTATGATATCTATAAACCGTGCTTGGCCTTAACTTTGACTTAAGAAACAGTTAAAACAAGACATCTATGAGAATGACATAAATCTGTTCCTTTTCAACACTAACCTTGACTGAACAAAAACACAGTCAATCTCGTAAGTCGCTCTTTAGATGTCAGCTTTAAATTGCTCGTTTTGTTTCCAGCACCACGAACAAGTGCAGAAGTACAGCAGCACCCTGGAAACTCTTCTCTTCACGCAAGACCTGGACCCGCACATTTTGGACGTATTCCACCAGTTTGTGGCACTCACCGCGTAATCGCCTTGTAACACCTAACTAATCTACATCAATTTAGGTTCAGTTTAAACTAAACGTCGATGCTGAGTGCGAGTGAGTGAGTGATGAGAAGGAAGGAGAAGCGTATAACTGATCATGATCTATTATAGTCCTTTTATCTCACGAAAACTGTTTAGCCTGGGTTGCAATACATACACAGCTGTGTATAGCGACAAAAGTGCTGAATAAAACACGTAGCAAAGAGGAATATATAGCCAGTATATGTATACTGGCTATACATTCCCCTATACAAAGGGGAATATGTATTCCCCTTTGTCAGGAGAATTTCCTAATACTATTCTCCTAAGATCTTATTATAACACAATTATTTACATTTCACTATTTTGAAGAGTATTACCATCAAATTTGTCCACATTAAGTCCCATTAATCTATTTTAATAAATGCGTTGTTTTCATTTCCTTTGCTTTAATACCCTGGTACTGGTTGCATTTGTGTGCCCAAAATATATAACCTTATTTAAACTGTCATCGTGAGATATAAGCACTCTAATTATAAGACTGATGTATATTTCTGATGATACAAATTGAAGGTCACTCAAGTCAAAAAATGTTATAACATACTGACTCAACACCACTCTTATTAAAATGCTAAACTTTTAACAAACAGCGAATCGTTTTATAAACGTGGATTAGAACGTTGGAAAGGTTTTTTTTATAGTTTAGTAAGCGTGCCTGTTCAAACATGGCGAAAAAGATTTTAATTATCTCTAAATTGTACGGTGAAATAAGTGAGTTCACATTTGAAATAAGATATGTTTACACGCGTGATGGACATACGTATTAGGATCTATTAAAGGCATAATTAAACATAAGAACACATTTTTTGTACGCAACACCACATAGATCATTAAAATACATTCTCGTTCTGCAAAAATCCTAGCAATTTTCATTATTAAAGTGAACCTCCTGTGAATGCTCCGGTGTAGCGAAACGTCTGCAATCTCAACTGATGGTTTAGGTAAGCAGTTACCAAACCTTACCTGTTAACCTGTTAGGGTATATATGCCCGTTATTTTACTTACCCATAACTCCAATTGGCTTCTATACGAAATTGTTTGGCCGAAGAAGACCCGGCCAGACAAACTTGTAAGACCACTTTGCTTGCTCGGAGGATCATTGTATCATAATCTAGGTGATGCATTTAAGAAATTCTATTTATAATAAATAAATACACTATAAAGATTTGTCTTAATGCGTAAATTATTATTTTTGATATACTGGATTCAAAAAAAAACTTACTAAAATCTGGCTGTCTAGTTAAGTGAAATAATAAATTTAAAATAAACCTCAATGAAGTTTGGCCTTAGATGTTGTTATAAAAATAAAACATTAATTATTTTAACGTAGTGTTTTATTTGGACAACAACGTGTCTATAATGTTTTATTAATTTCGATCATATTTGTAATAATAAATATTTATTATTAAATATGTTAAACTATATAAGGTTTTGGTTTACAATAAAATTTGTAGAAGCATACATTTGATGTCATAATCGATTTTATTGAAAACAAAGTACTCTTTTAGGTACACCCATGATGAATATTTATAGAAATAATTTCAGTCTTATTCAATATATTTAATAAATATTTATTATTAAATATATTAAAATATATATTGGGAAGGTTTTGCTCAAGGACAATTATTTATATTGTCATATTTAATTGTCCTTAATGTACAATAAAATTTGTAAAAGCATACATTTGATGCCAAAACAAAACAAAGTACTCTTTTAGGTACACCCATGATGAATATTTATAGAAATCATTTTTGGCTTCAGTTTTATTCAATATATTTACGGTTTACGTTGTTTGTTAAAATTTGTCTATTTCACTGAGAGTTAGTCTTGATAGCACCTTCACCTGATAGTAAATGATGATTCAGTTTAAGATGGAAGCAGGCTAACCTTTTCGTTTCCTCACGACATTGCTAAATTGCTTGGTGGCACATCTTTTTGGCGTAATGGTATCCTAGTTCTCGATGTTTTTTTTTATACACTACAAGTTATTCCTTGACGGCATCTCACCTGGATGGGATGATGCTGTCTAGGATGGTAGCGGGCTAACCTGTTAGGAGTATAGTAAACCCACGCTCCTAATTGGTTTCTCCGCGACATCGTGCCGGAACGCTAAAATCGCTTGGCGACACGTCTTTGTCGGTAGGGTGGTAACTAGCCACGACCGAAGCCTCCCACCAGAAAATGTAGAATAGTAATGTGATCGAACACAAACTGTTGATCAGCTTAATAATATTATAAAAAAGGTATGGAATGGAGATTGAAATCGCGTTTTATTCTTACATCTTGAAATTAAAAATATACAGCTTATTACAAGATTTTTGCTCAGGGTATCCAAGCAAATAATTCAACATCCTAAAAGTCTAATATGGGTATTTCGTGTATATATAGTGTTTTTATGAGGATACCAACATGTAACCCAGATTGCCAGGCTCTTGGGGTAGGGTAAGCATTGTTCACCCGGAAAGTAGAAAGCAGGTTCCCCAGGCGTCCAGCAAAACCAGCGAGAGGGACATGCCGTGGTCGTTTTTAGTTCGGGTATACCTCCCTACGGGGGTGGGAGTCCCAAATAACCTCTTCCCGCCCAAACGACGGAGGAAGCCTATGTTACGTATAAAGCTTTTCCACCAAGACAAAAAAAGGGTATGCATTGCTTTTAAGCTTGTATGAAGTGCACGACGCTGCTTTCTCAAGACAAGGGCTATAAGACTGAAAATGAGTTAATTAAACTGTTAAATTTTAAAGTAAGTAAATATATTACAACTTAGTTAAGAAATCGCAGTAATTCCTCGACGTCCATCTTGGAGCCGAGGTAGCAAGGTGCTCGTTCGTGGATGGACTTGGGTTCGATGTCCAGGATGGACTTGGTGCCGTTGGTTGCCAAGCCACCCGCTTCCGTCACCAGGAACGCCATTGGATTGCATTCGTATAAGAGACGCAGCTGAAAAGTAAGATTTTAATTATTTAGAGTTTTTATACCGTACTGAAGAAGTAGCTACGTAATTTTAAGCCATCAGCCCTTGATGGCAATCTCACCCTGTATCAAGTTATGATGTAGTCTAAGATTGTAGCGGGCTAAACTGTTTGAGCAGTGATTCTCAACCACTGTGCCGCGGCACTTTTGTGTGCCGCCTAATTTGAAAAGTGTGCCGCCAAATTTTGCAAATATATAATCATTAATCCCTTAATAATCGTTTAGTTATTATTGTAGTATATATTGGTTTATTTCGTATATTTAAAATTTTTGTCATAAACTATTTATGCAATGTGTAAATAATTTTCATCTTTTTCTTTGTGTGCCGCCAAATTTAGAAATCGTTAAATATGTGCCGCAACAAAAAACAGGTTGAGAATCACTATGTTAGAGGTACATGTTAACCATATACTCCTAATTGGTTCCTACGCAACATTGCGCCGGAAGGCTAAATCGCTTGGCGACACGTCTTTGTCGGTAGGGAGGTAACTATCCAAGCACCAGACACTATTCAGAAATGATTAACTTCTTGATAGACGTTGGCGGGAATCGAACCCGACCTTCCACTTAATACTACATCGCTCAATTCCGAGAAAGGGGGGCCCTCGTCAAGCGTTCTGAAACGAACCTCCCATCACAACAGACTTGAGCCGAAACCTCTAGCTTTTTAATGCGCCACGGATTAACTAGTATTTTTTTTTTTTTTAAACTTTATTGCACAAAAAGAAAACTGTACAAAAGGCGAACTTAATGCTAAAAGCATTCTCCACCAGTCAACCTTGGTACATTATGAAAACTAATGGTAGGCGCACGAACAAAAAAAAAAAAGTAAATGTATATATATAAAAGTAATAGATACCATAATATAATAATAATATAATAATAAATAAATACCAACAGATAATTAAAAATATATAAATATTATTAAAAATATATAATTTTGTGTGAGGATCTTTCCTACATTTCACATACTTTTCCATTAGGCGCAGAAGTAGTGGCGGGGTACATGAAGATTCCGCCGTATTTGATAGTCCTGTGCACGTCTGCCACCATGGAGCCCACGTATCTCGCGCCGTACGCCTTGCCAGTCTTGGGCCTCTTCTTCTCTTCTATGTAGTTCTTTAAACCGTCTGACCACTCCGCGGCGTAGCCTGGGATATTCATGAATGGTATTAGAGGAGTTCAATTTTTTTTAACGAATTAGGAAGCAGATTCCCTGGAAATCAAACTATCCCCTAGACAGATGGATTACCAGTAAATATAAAATAAATAGAAACCATAATAATTATGAATCAATCAACTGGGGTTCCGTGGCAGTTCACTCGAAGCCAGGATGCAAAAAGCGGTCTTGCTGGACTCGGCTAGGATAGTCCGCCGGTTTCTCAACCTGTCGACCTGACCCCCGGCCGTTTGGTCTCCCCTGCCGGGGCGTAATCCTCCGCCCGGTGCAAATATGTATTTATGTAATGTGTATGTAAGTTTATTTATTTTTATCTATGTAAGTATATTATATCTCTTTTGGCGTTTATATGTATTTATTTTGCACACGGGCGTGAGAGTTGGGATATAGTGATGAATCAAAACCAAATAGAGCGGTTCTTAAAGGTTAACTGTACTACTTTAGCCCCTATTCTCGCTAAAATTTGTAATCTTTCTCTTGTCATGGATATTTTCCCTAGCGGAAGAACTTTAAAAGACGGTTTTAATTATTTCATTTCATAAAAATTACGATAGAAACAGTTGAAAAATTTATGGAATGCTGTTCTAAGGTTAGCAATAAGATATCAAACAAACTTTATACACGCACGCACGTACGTACGACACGCCATCTCTCTCTCTAACACAAACACATTCAAACATGACACTCAATCATCAAGTCAACCATTTAAGGAAAGCACTGTTACCTGAAATTCAAATTGTTTTGTCCTATATATCATTGAAATGAGATACACTGTAAGAGTGCAATTAAATTTGCCATGGTTCCATTTCCACTATGGTCAAGGTTAGTGACCTTAAGCATAGTATGTTCGATAATTTAATGAACATACTAAGATACATTGGTGTACATAGTAGATATTTAAATGATAAGCGAGAAAAGTTTTCTTCGACCTCTTGAACGCAGAAGAACGAGCAAATCATTAGACAAACTGGACAGTACACTAAATAGATATTTCGGATGTTTAAAAAAGTATTAAACTAATCTGGAAAATGATAAGCTAATGCGAAATTTTTTAACGATACGTACAAAATCTGAAAGCATACTAAATATAGGTACTCACTTCAGAATATCCAGAACTCAGAAAATACGATTTGGAGGTATACAGTAGTTTGTAACTGGTAAAACGGAGTGTTTCTCACCTTCATTGATGGAGTAAATCTTTCCTTTGTTTGGTATCTTCATGTTGGGGTCGGTGAGTATGAACTCTCCGATGGAGGGGTCGTACATGAACCCGTTCACGCCCTTGCCCTGTCCGAGACTTAGAACCATCATGGTAGCCGAGCCGTAAAGCGCGTAGCCTGCTGCGACCAATTGGCTACCGGGCCGTAGGGCGTCTGATTCTACCGGCTCTCCTGGGGATGTTTTCCTGGAACCGAACAGGAATTTTTATCATAACAGTTATCATAATACTTCAAAAACTTTTGAGAACGATTTGGAGAACTCTCAGGTTCAGACATTCCTCACAACGTTTTGTTTCACCGTTATAGCAAGTGATATTTAATTAATTATAAAATTTACAAAAAATATTTAAATCCTTATTTTAGTTATATCATCATCATCATCATGTCATCATGATCAACCCATTTTCGGCTCACTACAGAGCACGGGTCTCCTCTCAATATGAGAAGAGTTTGGCCATAGTCCACCACGCTGGCCATGTGCGGATTGGCAGACTAATTTAATTATATATATTTTTTTAATTATTAGAACTATATACTAACCTAAAATAGTTTGACGTGGGATATCTCTAGGTGCTTAAGTGGCGACTCCAAATAGAATACTCAGCGTTGGGATGTCCAACGGTTATACATATAATCATTTATGTCCGTTATTAATAATCTAATCCAAAATCTCCAGATAGTAGATTATAATAACTGTCCTTTTCCTACTTGGCGATGTTAAGTGAAGATAGCACTGGACACTATGCTTTTAAAAGAAATTGAGAAATCTTCTACAAAATTCCCATACTAGCATTTGAAAATTCATCTATTAAATAATGAAGTCCTATTACGTAAGAAGTAAAACAACAAACGCGATAATCTAGACGGAAAATGTAAATTACATTAAAACCTCAACCTCTCACTAAATCTTCCACTAGAACCTCAAAAGGTTTTGTGTGATGTTATATTATACAAATCTCCCGGTTGTCTTCAGAATATAGCAAATTATACTTGCTGTTTATTGTTTATCATGGACTTCCGCAAAGTAACGCCTGCTTCTATTCATTATTTAAATGACATTAGACGTTCACGAAGATGACTTACTTATAAATACCGAAGATGGAGCCGACGGACACCAGACAATCGATGTTTGAGGAACCATCTAGCGGGTCAAAGCAGACAACATATTTCCCGCGTCTTTCTGTCTCCACCTGTAACAATAACATCATTACTTTAACAACACATACGTAGCCATATTTAAACTGTCATTTGAAACTGAGACCTCTTATCATCACCATCATCATCATAACAACCAATTGACGTTCACTGCTGGGTATAGGTCTTTTGTTACAAAGTCCACGGTCTTGGGCCGCTTGTTTCCAGCGGCTCCCTGCGACTCGTCTGACGTCGTCTGTCAACCTAGTTGGGGGTCGACCAACGCTAAGTTTACCGGTGCGGGGTCGCCATTCCAGCACCTTGAGACCCCAACTTCCATCGGTTCTTTAAGCTATGTGCCCCCTAAGCTATAGTCCATGGCTACTTCAGCTTCGCAACTCGCTGAGCTATGTCGGTAACTCTGGTTCTTCTATGGATCGCCTTTCTGATTTGATGACGTAGAGAAACTCCTAGATCTGTCCATCGCCTACTGACTGACTCTGAGCCATCTTATGAGGCCCATAGTAAGCGACCAAGTTTCTGAACCGTAAGTCTAAATTGGCAACATACCCTGTTCGAATACTTTCGTGTTTAGGCACTGAGGGATTTAGGACGAATAGATGTCACGGAGTTTCGCAAACGCTGCCCACCAAAGCTGAATTCAGACTGTTATACTCCCTTATTATTTTCTACCTCGATTCATTGTACTGTGAAAGTTTTATAGGTTCTTGTATGAAAAAATGACAAAATTGTCTTCACAGAATCCAATTCAATCCATTTCAGACGCAGTTAAAAGTTCAATGGCATGGAGAATTGCAAAATTAGGAAAAGACATGGTTGGTTTGACCGGAATCTAGGTTGTGGCTGGCTAGTTCGGTACCATGTTGCGTAGAAACCGATTAGGGGTATGCAGGTTTTATATAACTACCATTCATTCATTCTCCTAAAAGGTTAGAGACGCTATCAAGTTAGTCTGCATCATCACTTATCAGAATGTGGTAATTAAGTTGTTGTAGTGCAATTGAAAAATGTAGGTAGTGTCTTAATTTTTTTTTATAGACTACAGCCGCAGCAGTTAGTCCTTGACGGCTATCTTACCTGGTGGTAAGTGATAATGCTGTCTAGGATGGTAGCGGGCTAATCTGTCAGGAGCATAGTAAACCCACGCTTCTTATTGGTTTCTACGCGACATCGTGCCGTAACGCTAAATCGCTTGGCAACACGTCTTTGTCGGTAGGGTGGTAACTAGCCACGGCCGAAGCTTCCCACCAGACCAAACTCGAGCCGGGAATCGAACCCAGGACCTCCAACTTTATAATGCAAAAGTGCATGCACTGCGCAACGGAGGTCGTATAAACACTTACCAGCATGTGATAATTCAAGGGCAAATTTTTTGTAATGTAATTAAAAAATGTAGGTAGTGTCATTAATTAACTTTTGCCAAAAGTCTCAATATTTGCATTTTATTTAATTTATTACGTCACAGACGGAAATCGTTGTCCCTGACTTTTCTAATTATATTAGTATAATATAAAACCAGTTAGGCGAGATTTTTTAAATATGCTAATTCGGTGGGTGTGTTCGAAGTTGCGTACGTGGGTACGTTATAAACAGACAAGTTATCAAATATTTCATGTCGTTATAGATAATGAAGTTCGCAACCTTGTATGCTTTTAAGATATTGAACAATAAATGGTATAAACATTGATTTCGGATTTTAGTACTTATCTTGTTAAATGTTATCTTTATTGTGCGTGTTTAAAGTCGTTATTCGCTTGGCAATGATTTTCAAAAACATTGAATACAAAGTTCATTGAAGGTGAAGAAATTCATATTAGGTAGCTAACTGTTCGGTAGTAATGAACTTACTTATGCTTACATAACATTATAAACTGCTCTGGGCAAGCATGAATACAATGCGAGTTTATTATGGTAGAGACTAGGGATTCAGTACTAGTTTCAATCCGACACCCTAACCCTCTCGTAGTTGCGGCTTCTTTTACTCCCCCGACCTAAGCGCTAATCTCCTAAATTTATCCTTCACGACCCTGACCACTCGTACCACCTACCACACAATCATACGCTGCACACCGTCTTCGCCGGCGAAAACGAGGTCCCCGCTATCTTATGTCATCCGGAGGTGGGCTTTATTCACGGCCTTGGAGACGTACGGACCACTCACCGTCCGACCCCCTCGTTATCCCAAACGTCGCCTAAGCCGAGGTTCGGCCTCACAGGAGGCGCCCTTAGGCAGACGGTCCCTTAGTTTCTTCGAGCCTTAGCTTCTAGAGCCAAACCGCACGGTTACGCTGTCATAACCAATAGGATTAGCACAGCTAATCATCATGATCAACCCATTACTGGCTCACTACAGAGCACGGGTCTCCTCTCAATATGAGAAGGGTTTGGCCATAGTCCACCACGCTGGCCATGTGCGGATTGGCAGACTTCACACGCCTTTGAGAACATTATGGAGAACTCTCAGGCGTGCAGGTTTCCTCACGATGTTTTCCTTCACCGTTGAAGCGAGTGATATTTTAATTGTTTAAAAACGCACATAACTCCGAAAAGTGAGAGGTGCATGCCCGGATTCGAACCGCCGACCTCTGATTAGGAGGCTGACGCCCTAACCACTGGGCTATCACCGCACAGCTAATAGTCAGGCCGAAAAAAAAAATCAGAATTATGTTTGTTCACCTGTATAACTGAAGAGTTTTCCTCTGACACGAGCAGACAGGCGGTAAACGAAGACTTAAGCATGTTGATGAACAGATCATTAGAAAGCACGTCCAGTTTCTTCACCTCTTCACCCTGCACGTTTGTATCACCAGAGATGCCATGTCTGAAAAGCACACGATTATTTAAATAGGTATGCTCTTTGGATTCTCTTCTTTTTGAATTTCGTTGGAATTTTCAGTAATCCAACATTTAGGCAGCGTTTTTAGATGCGTGCGCTCCCATAACAAAGTTGGATATCCAGGGTTCGATTCTCAGCTCGAGTCTATCTGGTAGGAGGCTTGATACCGATTTTAATTTATATGAGGGAATTATATGATACTGTGGCAGTAGGTAGGTAATTAATAATAATGATAGTTATTACCTAACTATTTAGGAACTTAACGCAATTTTATAAACGTTTAATCTTGGTTAATAACACTGATCAGTATAATTAGTACCGTATGTGTAAGCTGACTGATGACTTTACGAAATTATCTCAGTCAATAAAAATTACATTTGTAATGAAGTTTTTGCCTTGATAGACCTATATTAATATATTCTTAAAACACTGGGTCGGTTAACAAATACATGAAACAAGTGATAATAATTCTTGTAATAGCACGGCGCGAAGGGTTGAATCTCTCTCTCTTAAAAGAGAACGCTCTCTGCAGTCTGCGCCCAAAGAGAATATAATCACTACGTTTTATTTGCGCCCATCAGGAAAATAATGTAATAGGCCGCAGATAATGTGAATTTATAATAACTAAGTCGTAAGTTAAAAAATTATTAAACAAGTTGTTAAGTATAGTAAATGTACCACCTGTTAAGCTAAATATAACATAAACAAGTATGGAAAAGTAGTTACAGTTTGGCGATGCCGGCTTTCCTCACGGCCGTTTGTATCGCCTTGACTGCTGTTTGTATAGAGTTTAGAAGCTGTGTTAAGTCTCCAGTTGCCGTTGGGGCAGTTCTCTGTTGTGCTAAGACCCATCGGGTGAGGGTCATAGCGTTCACGTCGAAAGCTGGGCCTTGTTGAGTCATTTTCGTAAAAATACTGAACGTGAACAAAACAGACGGCGCACGCGCTTAGTTGTTGTCGCGGCACTGAAGATTGGTGAATGGAACTTGGAATACGAAAAGATATGATGACGAAATCCGTAGTTGTGACGTAGTTAGTGATAACATGGACGTTAATTTCAGCATGGCGATCCTGTTAGGATTATTTTAATATGATATCTTCTTGAGATACTGAATTTAAAGTATCAATTAAAATGTTTCTAGACAAATTTATAAATACTAACTTTTGAGCTTAAAATGCGAAAGTGTATACAAACACCAAAAATCAAATACATATTTGCTTAAATGTCTGAAGAATAACGTTTGTATCCTCTTGGACCAACTCGCTCATTATTCATAAAAATCTACTAAAAAGAATAACCTAATAGAATATATCTACGCCAATAGTAGAATTTGTACTTGCTAGGTATATAACACTACAGACGCCACGCTGTTTCATCTATTTAGTCCGAAATGATCTGCTAGAAGAGGCTTGCATAGTGAAAGACCTAAACGAACCATTATATTTGTGTTGTACAGATATAATTTTTTTTTTCTCTTTTTATGGCTTTGCACAAATTAGCCAATGTCAAGGTTATAGCAATGTAGAAGTTAGGGAGGAATGGCGGTAAACTTCGCACTCTGCGGACGCTGCTCCCTCAAACCTTTCCCAAACCAATACCTGTTAACCATTCAGAAAACTAGCCACTACACAAGTCACAAACAACACCAAAACTGTCCACGACACAACCAACACCAGTCCTTTTCAAAATTAGCCAACAAACATTAATTCAAGAAAAGCATGAAATAACCGCGCCCGCCATATACGAAGTCTCGCTTTTCTCCCAATATTTTATTTGTAATTTAATAATTTCTTTGATATTTCTGTTTGTAATGTCTCTCAATCTGTGGTGTCTGATTGGAAAACATTTCGATAAGTTAATACTTATATTATAGTCTGTGATTGCAAATGGCGTACAGTCAATAATGTACTCTGTGCATTAATCGTAAATAAACAATTCTATATAAAATATAATTATGGCTCCTAAATTAAAATTTGCGGAAGGTGAGTTCACATAACACACTTTTAATGTTTATTCTCATAAATAAGTAAAATAAAGTATTTCTATTATTATTGTGATATTTTTTTTTAGGAGAAAAAGTTTTATGTTTTCACGGCCCGCTTATCTACGAAGCAAAATGCCTAGAAAGCTCTGTTACGAAAGACAAACATGTACGATATTTAATTCATTACGCTGGATGGAATAAGAAGTAAGTTGTTCTCGTAAAACTGTCAAATATGAATGAAATTAAGAGCTATTTAAGCATTAAACTCTCAGATCCCGTTGGCACAACCATTAGTGGCAAAATTTACATAAACTAAGACTGTTTAAGCCAACAACCACGACAACGATGCTGCGTCCTAAATGTATTGCACTTTTTAAATACATTGCACCCAATGCCTAAATATATTTAACAGCGAAAACTATACGTCGGTGTCTTTCCCACCCGAACGTAGTTCCCATCCAAGAAAGCTTACAGACAGCCCATGATAGGATCATCCACATCCTACATTATGGTCTTTGGATGTAAAGAGAGCTTGGAAATCATACACTGCATGTAACTGTTTTAAGGAAACCAGGAGTGTATTATCCATTGTGATTTCCAAAGGGCCTAATAAAGTTTCAATCATAAGGTTGTATAATCTTACTTTTTATACAGTTAAAATGACACCTCAGGAAAATCAGTTATTCAAAGTTTGAACATAAATTCTATTGCTCTTGATTGATGGCTTTTATACATGTTCCTCTTTTTCTATGTTTACGAAAAAAGTATCTCCATCATTACAGTTGGGATGAATGGGTACCAGAAAGTAGAGTTTTGAAGTACAATGAGGCTAATGTCCAAAGACAGAAAGAGGTGCAAAGGGCACACTCTGCTCAACCAGTGAAGACAAAAAAAAGTAAGTATATATTATAATCAATTTTTGTGCTTCGTCAATTGTATTCAGTAGAAGTGACCAAAGTATGTTAATTTATTTCCATATTCTTAACTTAAATCTTAAGTGATCTTATGACTAACACATAATATGGCCAAAGACATCAATGTGTCTTGTGTTCCTAAGGCTTAGGCTTAAGGCTCAGGTGTTTTGTGTCGTGAACAACTCATTACTGGCTCACTACAGAGCGCGGGTCTCCTCTCAATATGAGAAGGGTTTGGCCATAGTCCACCACGCTGGCCATGAGCAGATTGGCAGACTTCACACGCCTTTGAGAACATTATGGAGAACTCTCAGGCGTGCAGATTCCTCACGATGTTTTCCTTAACTGATGAAGCAAGTGATATTTTAATTTTTTAAGGTTAGATTTAGTTTTGTGTGGATTAGGTTAATAATAATAATATAATAATAATAATATTCATTTATTTCAACTAAATACAATTTTTCGATTATTATTTATTATAATAATGATGCTCTTCTTTTTAGCCCCAGCAAAGGGACGTAAATCTGAAGCAGCTGCAAGTTCCACTCCTGCTAGAGAGGAGTCTAGAGCTTCCACACCAGCAGGTATTTATAGATATGTATGGTATAGATACGATTGTGTAACAAGAACAAACAAAAGCAATAATGAGGTCTAGGTTGGAGCTCCTAATAATGTTGATTCACTTTTGCCTTGAAAGTATAACTTACATATGGGGAAAATCACCTATTGCTAATCATTTATTGTACCATATAATTATAGTACAATAAAATAATTTATATAAGATGAGAGACTGAAACAATCTTAGCATATTCTCTTAGATTATTAAATAGTATTTAAGGAGATTAATTAAAACCTATTTCAATAATGAAAATTCACATGCAAATGTCTCTCCTTAAGACACAAAGTAATGTACACTTAGTCAAATCTAGTCATAGTATTTTCTATCCTAAGAAACCTGCTATTAAAAATGCATCCAAATATTAAGTGAGTAATATATAAGACCAGTTAATTTTTTGACGAAATATGTATTATTTTTGTATATGTTTTGCAGGTAAAGATAGTGAAACTGGATCAACTGCTGCTAAAGCCACAAAGACACAGAGTAAAGACACTCCTGCTGATTCCGGCTCTGATCAGCCTAAGTGAGTTTGTACTTTGATAACTTAAATGTGGGATTCAAAAATTATATGCAATAATTGTTTATATTGCAAGTTATAAAATTTACAAATTGTTAGTCTTTGCAAATGGTTTGGTGGTCTTTAATCATAATTATTATCGTAAGATAATAAGGGAAATCCTGAATTTGGATTGGTATTGCAGTTGGTAATTTTTTGATAGATTGATTTTATAAGTTTCTTAAATAGTTTTTAGTGATGATGTGAGAGGGAAATTATCAGTAGGAATACTTGAAATTCAAATTCAAATAATTGCACTGTCATTATTTTATAATCTTTAAATTTATCTCATAATGACTCTCTGGGACCTAATTTGTATATTGCACTTGTTATACTAAGTTTGTTGTGGGCTACTACTAATACCAGGGCTTACTAATTTTGGAACCTATTTATATTAGAATTCAAAATGTGGTTATCACCATCAACTACTTAGTTACTGACGCATCAGAAGTGCATTTAAAAGCATTATTTGAATTAAGTTTATGATTGATTTTTGGTGGAATGAAATCTAAAATCTTATGATCTGTAATTGAACATTTATTTATTTATTAATAAGTTGGCTTACTAGTAACCTTAACAAGGTTGTCTGTCAAGACTTGTACAATGAACTAAATAATAATATTTATTTCAGAAAAAAGCGCGGCCGTCTCGAGCTCTCGATTGAATCCGAAGAGCAGTACCTCGCAAAAGTTGAGGTGAAAATAAAAATACCAGAAGAACTAAAAGTATGGCTTGTCGACGACTGGGATGTGATCACGAGACAGCAAAAACTAGCCATCTTGCCAGCCAAACTGACTGTGTCTCAGATTGTTGACAACTACTTGGCATTCAAGAAGTCTAGTAAACTACACAATCAAGCCAAGGAGTCAGTGCTAGTTGACATCACAGAGGGAATTAAAGAGTACTTTAATGCTACTCTAGGCTCCCAACTTTTATACAAGTTTGAACGGCCACAGTACAGTGAAATATTACAGGTAAGAGTTTAAAACAATTAACAATTTTACATGAACAAATTAAAGTTAACAAATAAATAAGTTATCCCCTAACATAATCTATAAAAATAAACCGCTTTACATGTTTTCCCTCAAATACTTGAGATTAATTTAAGGTTTGTTTTATTTTATAGTTTTGCTTATAATCAATATAGTTTTTGTTTAATGAAAAAAAGTAAGAAAACGCAATGGAGCAGTAAAAAGGTTTACTATATCATCAAGTTAATTTCTATTTCACGAAGTTGCCCCTGACTGGAATTTCACTTGGTGCTAGGTTTTAATGCAATCTATGATGGTAGTGTGGTAAGTTGTTACGGGTTAGGGGTATGGTTTAAACTAGCCAGAAACAAGTCTACCACGAGACCAGAACAGAGATGTATCTCATATATTGATATATTCTCCCTTCCTTCCTTTATTATAAACAAGCACATTTAGGCCTTAAAGAGCAAGAACTAATCTAGGTAGATATGGATATAATACATTTCACAGCCTGTGTTAAAAATATATAAGTCATGGTGCAGTTTGAAATATATATTATATACATTAAAGCAAAACACTATATTTCTATGTAGTCTTTCATTCAATGTATTTTTTTTTGTTTTTTAACTTTATCTTTGTTAAATCTTGAAGTTGAAGAGTTGAGTTAGCCTGTTAGTGGGGTATATAAGTAACATGAATTATAAAGTTATTATCTATGTTCTTTTCGATGTAAAACATTATATATATATATATATATATATATATATATATATATCTCTTGGAGATGTCTATCAATAAGTTCAAAGTTTTTATAAAACGAAAGCTTATAAAAAAATCATATTACAATATTAAGGATTATATAAAAGATAAAAAAGCTTGGGTGTGAACTGCTCTATCTCCATAGGTACTATAAGTTATTATGTGAGATGGGGATAGCAAGAAAAAAACCCGGTTAAGTTTGTTGTGGGCTTCTTCTTAGACCGGGGCGCGTTTTGAACCCTAATAGCTTTAGTTTTAAGTTTACGAATGTAGTTATCACGATTAAATCATTACTATGTAAATTATTGATGCGTCAAAAGTGCCTTTTTGCCACTATTTGAATCAAGATTATTCGATGTTGAATTTATATAAATAAATAATTACAATTTTTCCAGGATTATCCCGACACACCAATGTCTCAAGTATACGGAGCAATACATTTGCTAAGGCTATTTGCTAAGATGGGGCCAATGTTGGCCTACACAGCGTTGGACGAGAAATCCCTGCAGCATGTGTTAATGCACATACAGGATTTCCTCAAATACATGGTGACCAATAGATCGACTTTGTTCAACTTACAAGACTATGGTAATGCGACACCGGAGTACCATAGAAAAGTGCAGTAGCTATAAATACCATGTTAATAGACCACATTTGACTTATTCGCCACTAAGGTAAAGTATCTATAATATATAAATTACAACAATGTTTCTCTGAAAATATAAAGCAATTTTTTTCCCGTTACTACTTTTAATTGTAAAATATGTTTTAAATCTAGAAACAAATGGCATAAATATAAATAAATGAAATAAGAATATATTTCTCTCTAAATTTTTAGAAGAACTAGATAAGAAGTTTAAAGCAAATGCTTACATTCAAAACATGTAACAAAAAACGGAACACATGTTTTATAATCATCATTCATTTGCCTGGTGGGAGGCTTCGGCCGTGGCTGGTTACCACCCTACCGACAAAGACGTGTCGCCAAGCGATTTAGCGTTCCGGCACGATGTCGTGTAGAAACCAATTAGCAGTTTACCATACCCCCTAACAGGTTAGCCCGCTACCATCTTAGACCGCACCATCACTTACCATCAGGTGAGATGCAGTCAAGGGGTAACTTGTGGTGAATAAAAAAAAAACAGAGTTATGAGTGAAACATATTGTTTGTTGCTTATGCATGAGGTCCGTAACAAATTATGAATTTGGATGAAATTTTCCTACTAGTAGTAAGTACTCTTTGAAATTAATTAATTTGTAAGGTTAAAACTTGAAACCTTTATTCTTTTAACCATTTCTATCTCGAATAATCTAGGTCTGTCCTTATAAATAGGTTTTACAGCCTATGTGAGAAAATATACAAATGTATATATTTTTTTAATTGTCATGGTACAGTTTGTAATATATATATATATATATAAATTAAAGTAAAACACTATATTTCTAAGTAGTCCTTCATCCAAACATTTTAACTGTTTTTTTTTTTAACTTTATCTTTGTTAAATCTGTAAATTTAGTGAGTTGAGTTAGTCTGTTAGTGGGGTATACAAGTTACAATAATTATATAATACAAGTTACATTAATAATTTGTAAGGTTAAAACTTGAAAACTTTATTCTTTTAACCATTTCTATCTCGAATAATAATCCTTTTGTATTGAAGTTTTAAGAGTGGCATTATTAGATATTATTTTCAATGGTCGATGTATGATGCTTTCTGTTTAGATACAGCCTGAGGCAATTGTAGGAAATTTTCTTAACTTTACAAATATATGTGATCCGGTGGAACCTAATTTAAAAAAAAAACTATTCATATCAGAAATGGCAGTCAAGAGTGGTCTATTAAAATGGTCATACTGTTAAGTTAGTTTTAAGTGATTTTGTTTCGTTTGTCTTATTTTGTATAAATGACATTAATTTTTTGAAATGTAAGCGTAGAAGTATAGTAGCTATATGAAAAGTGTTTATTCCAAGTCAGATTTTTTGTGCATCAGCGATTTTGGTTCAGAATGTATGCTTGTATACACTTATGTATTGAAAGCCTGATCATGATAATTAAGTGGGAAAACCATATTTTACGTACGCACATCACTGGTAATTTTATTAATGTAAAAGTGTGTTAAGCTAGTTAATAATTAATACTAGTAAAAATAAATTTGATTGTTAGATATGGCCACTTCCCTGTAATGTTAAGTACAGTAGAATCCATTTGATTTGATGTAAAAATAAGTAGTGCGGAAATTGCAACTCTAATTAGAAGGTCCATTTTAGTTTGACCTTTTGAGCCGACGTATAAATAAGAGCCCCGTATGGTGTCATGATGTCAATATGTATCATGATCAACCGACTCACTACAGAGCACGGGTCTCCTCTCAATATGACAAGGGTTCGGCCATAGTCCACCACGCTGGCCATGTGCGGATTGGCAGACTTCACACGCCTTTGAGAACATTACGGAGAACTCTCAGGCGTGCAGGTTTCTAACGATGTTTTCTTCACCGTTGAAGCTTGTAATATTTTAATTGCTTATAAACGCACATAACTCAGAAAAGTTAGAGGTGCGTATCCGGGTTCGAACGTCCGACCTCTGGTTAGGAGCCCTAAGCACTATATATCGCAGCTTTTTTTTCTAACTTCACTTATAACTTACATATGAATATTAATTAATGCGTAAAAATGGAAATGATCTAGCTCGGATCATTTGTCAATTCCATTTGTCATCCTTATGGATGGACGCCATTTTTTAGCATTTCACTTCTCAAGCTGTTTACGGTATACGTATAAACTCCAAGAACTCGCTAAAGATGGACAGTTTCATTATGTAGGGTTATCATTTTCCTATGTCATTACTGCCGATAACAAGTAATTTTATTGGATATGATCGATTTTTAACTTAGCGTTTGGACGATTCTGTATGGAGTATGACGCCGCTTAGTATGGCGTGTTCATTGCTTCCATTTGTTATTACAGAAGGATTCTACTGTACTTCGTTTCGACGGGTAAGTTCTGGCACACAGTTGTGTTAAAAACCATGTATTTGTTAATTGATATCGCTAATAAACATAGGCTCGCGACTATGGGACTGCATGATTCATTGGACGTGACGTTAAAAATGTGACTAATTATTAAAATATACAGTATTTTTTTTTTTTTAGTTTTTCATTTTCCTTTGTAAACCTTACCGCCAGATTTGCTTTTATATATAGCAGAGTTTGTATATATTTTTTATATTTGGAGATATATAAGCACTCTTCATCGGGATTATATAGTACTAGCTGTTGCCCGCGACTTCGTCTACGTAGAATTGCCGATTTCCTGCTTGAGAAAATAAGCTCATGCACATGTGAAATTGCGGATTTTCGTGTCTCTAAATGAAAAAATATAGGACTTTCATACAAACTTCAAACCCCTATTTTACCCCCTTCGGGGTAGATTTGGATGAAAAAAAATTCTAACCTTATACTTACGCCCTAAAAGACATCTATTTTCAAAATTTCAAGCTTGTAGACTTCATAATAATAAAATAAGCAAAAACTATCATCCCCTATTTTACCACCTATAACAGGTAAAATAAAAAAAAAATTGATTTACATGTTTTTTTATTTATTATTATTAATCTTAATGCAAATTTTTGTGTCTCAAACTCTAAAAACAAAGGATTTTCATACAAACTTCCAACCCCTATTTTACCCCCTTAGGGGTGGAATTTCCAAATATCCTTTCTTAGCTGACATCTCTTCAACCGCCTACTCGCTAAATTATAGCTTTATACGTACAATAGTTTTTCAGATCTCGTGTTTAATCAGTAAGTATGTAAGTAAGTGACCTTTCGCTTTTATATATATAGGTAGTAGGTATATATTATACTTGGTATTTAATTATGTGTATTAATTATGTATGTCAATGTTAAATTGGGCCTTGTTGCCAAAATAAATAAATTATATTATTATTTTTTATTCGTTTATTGAACTATTGTCATTCAGTTTCAATGTTTACAAAATTATAAAACTAAAACAAAACCAACATTCCTAAAAATTATATGAAAATGGTTTCTCTTGTTGCGGCGTAAGACCCAAGCAACCAGTGATTAAGGCTCCAGATTGAGGAACCTTCTCACCATAGACCGTCTCAAGTAATATAGCGTTGTACCGGACCTTAAATCCAATAGCCAAGCGAAAGCTTCTTCGAAGGTTTTCGCTATAAGACCATTGACCGAAATGACTATCGATACATGACATACATACAATCCGAGTCCGAGTATTTTGATTTTTTTCCTTTTCTGCTTTTACTCGATCATACCAATTAGGAGTATGGGTTTACTATACCCCTAACGGGTTAGTTCGCTACCATTTTAGACTGCATCATCACTTACCATCAGGTGAGATTGCCGTCTAGGGCTAACTTGTAGTGGATTAAAAATAATAGTCATGGGGGACGGTGAAGTCGATGTTTCCTTCTTAATGTAATTGATGGACGTGCTAGTCGACCAATCAGCTCGTCGAGTCGTAGTATATCCGGTCTATTGGCTAAAATATAATTATTATTTATACTTATATGTGTATGTATATAAGTTTATATTTATGTGTATCTACCATTGATTTACCACTAGCCGTAGATAGAGCGCGTCTTACAAAACAAGGAGAATTTGTCACTAACTATACATTCCTACATATCGGTATATCGATGTATTACAACCCGTCTGATACACTAGACATCTGGCCGTTATATTATCTATAGCGGCGCGTAGTGCTTTGTAATTCATTCGAATTCATACGGCTCGAGTGTTAGAATCGGCGACTTTCGTCTAGCCTTGTCACACACTAGGGGAAGGGAGTGCACGCGACGCTATTTGTGCACTACTTTTCCGTTCCATTTTTTGAGCGTTAATGATCGATCTACGGGTAGTGGTAAATCAATGGTATCTACATATAAGCATTCTTTCAAGCCATTTATCAGATACGGCGGCATCTTGATGATATCTCTCTAATAAATTGTCCATGTACACGTACTGTCCTTTTTACGTTTAATCTTTCAAGTTCATGGTACAGAACAAATAAATGCACAGTATTTAACATTGAGATAGATTAAAAAAAAAAACATTTGCCAAACCTGGAACGTGTTGCTCGTAAATGCTCACCGCTGCGTCAGAGGCCGACATAACCTTATCCTTATTGGGTTTGTTTTAATTAAGAAGCAGAAAACATGAAGTGTCGGGGTCGGACCAAGCGACCTGGTGACCGAATAAAGTATCGCAGGTGACTCATGCATGGCGTTCCGTTAAAATCCGTCTGTTTATACTGATAATATGAATAGACGGAAAAAAAGCGGTGATAAGGCTATCACTAAACACTAGGCAGTGGTTAGGGCGTCAGCCTCCTAATCAGGGGTTGGCGGTTCGAATCCGGGCACGCACCTCTAACTTTTCGGAGTTATGTGCGCTTTTAAGCAATTAAAATATCACTTGCTTTTGCAACGGTGAAGGAAAACATCGTGAGGAAACCTGCACGCCTGAGAGTTCTCCATGATGTTCTCAAAAGCGTGTGAAGTCTGCCAATCCGCACATGGCCAGCGTGGTGGACTATGGCAAAACCCTTCTCTTATTGAGAGGAGACCCGTGCTCTGTAGTGAGTGGGTAATGGGTTGATCATGAGGAGATGATGATACTTATAATATGTAAAAAACCTAGGTACTGAAATCATCATAATCTTTATATCAGCGAATGTTATATATATCTACATGAGCTCGGCCGTAAGAGCTTAGGTTATACAACATCAAAAATTCATTGGTTTTCTAAAAAAAGCTAATTCTGAATGTACCAACGTTTTATCATCATGATCAATAAGAGCCTTAAAACTATACCTATAATTGACGTGATATTCAGTGATCTGTTAATCGAGGGTATATATAATCTATCTTCAATTAAAATTTCAGATAAATCAGTTCAGTGGTTCCAGGGCATAGCTGTAGAAAAACATTCCCACATACTTACATACAAACTATCGCATTTATAATAATACATTGTGATGTGATTACGAGACAGTTCCTTACGATCTATTTGCACCTATGTATTCGTTTAAACGCTGCCCAGGAATACTGTTAGACATTTCATATGTAAAATTAGACGGTCGTCGTTTGCGTCACCCGCAGCCTGTAGCTACTTGGCCAATCACTTACCGCGTATTCTGATGACGCGGTAGCATCGTAACATTTTAACTAGCTATTTTCTTAATAAACAACGTTTCTTTAAACCAGCTAACTATCATATTCCGTGTACATACGATTATACGATTGAACAGTTCTGTCTTCGTACCTGAGCAACTGAAATGATAGTTAGTGGATTATATCCTATCCTAGTAGAACGGGTGGGAGATAAAAAAATCTCTACTAACAAGGAATGAACTTTTTTTAAATTTAATTTTAGACAGGGGTACACACAATAAATATGGTATTACAATAACTGATGCAGGCCCATAAAGTGGGGCGCAACCATTATTGCCACCGTTTTTTTTGACAATACCCTTCTGGAAGCACCGCAGGCAAGAGTGTGCCGCTTCCGGCCTGGACTCACTCTAAAACCAAGTGATGTTCTTTCGCGTCGCCTGGTGGCTGGGTCACGGGAACACTCGTGCACTCCACCGCAACCCAGTCCGCCGAGGAAGACCCTCCATTCGGGGGCCTGTGATGGAGACCCCCGAACTCCGTCCGAGGCATCATTTTCATTTTATTTGTTTTGGAATCCAAGTACTGTTATGTGCAATAAAGAATCTATCTATGTATCTATCTTAATGTGATATAATCGGGGGATATATAGTTATCACCATTGAATCACTATTATGTAAATTATTGACGCGTCAAAAGGTTAAAGAACTATATCAATAAAGTGATGAGTATGATTGATTGATATAATGTTAGTCTTCTTCCTATGCTAGCCGTGTAGTAGTCGTATGAGCGTTTTTTTTTTGTTTTTCGTACTGACTGTTAGCTGTACTAACCTTATTGGTTGCGACAGTGTAACCGGGCTGTTTGGCGAGCTTCTGCCGGAATTGTGAGCTCTAGGACTCGAAGAAACTAAAGGAACGTCTGCCTTAGGGCGCCTCCTGTGAGGCCGAACCTCGGCTTAAGGGTTGGACGGTGGTTCGCTCTAAATCCCAAGCCACTAAACAGGCGTTACGTCTCTATCGCCTACCTATTTATAGGCAGCTCTTATATCAGCTGAAAAATTACCGTCAGCTGTATTTTGTAAGCTTTGAAATATGTTAACGGTAGGCGTCCACCATTTCAGCCTATAACCCGTAACCCAAATACACAGTCCACGGCACACAATCTAATGTAAAACTATAGATTATTAGATGTAGGTATTAAACAGTTCTGTTTTAATTCCATTAATTCAACTTAATCTTCCAGATGTCTCTCAATAATTCTAAAGCTTATAGGAACATCCTATTTCATGCACATACACGATAAAAAGGACTTTGTGAATTGCCCTAATTCCACAGCTAATTATAATGACCTAATTTTTGATTATGTGAAATGGTGATAGCAAGAAAACCCGGTTATGTAGTAAGTAAGTAAGTAGTGTTAAGTTAACGAATGTACCTAGTTATCACTATCACAGAATTAAAATAATGTAAAGAATATTAATGTAAGAAGCGGTGATAGATAGTGGTTAGGGCGTCAGCCTCCTAATCAGAGGTGGGCGGTTCGAATCCGGGCACCTCTAATTTTTCCGAGTTATGTGCGTTTTAAAAAAAAATAAAATATCACTTGCTTCTACGGTGAAGGAAAACATCGTGAGAAAACCAGCACGCCTGGTTCTTCGTAATGTTCTCGAAGGCGTGTGAAGTCTGCCAATCCGCATATGGCCAGCGTGACTATGGCCAAACCCTTTTCATATTGAGAGGAGACCCGTGCTCAGTAGTGAGCCGATAATGGGTTGATCATGATGATGATGATGAATGTGGTTATCACTATCAAAGAATTAAAATAATGTAAAGAATACCAGGATTACATGAATTGGAATCTTTATTTAATGATGTGCTTAAAGATAAGATCGGGTTATTGTATTTATCGTTACAGTTTAGATTAATTTTCTCACAAAACCTCAACGCGTAGGACTTATCTCTCCACCCAAATTTTAAGGAAAAAAAAAGGAAACATGAAAATCTCGTTGTATTTATAGCTGCTTTAGTATTGAAAAGCTAATCACCTATAATTTGGTCCCTATTCTACCTAACCCTGCAAAAAATTAACAATACAAGCAAATTTGGCTACTTGTTTAGACACAATAGATATATCATCGCTACTATTTATAGATATAGTCTCCAATTTCTCATTTGTTACATGTCCTAACCCCTTACACTCGAACAACTGTTTCTAACTGGTTAAAGAAACAAGGTCGACTCCCATATGGCATCTTTTATTATAGGTTCCTATGCTAAATGCGACGTAAAATTCGCTATGTTACCAATAATATTAAGAGATTCATTAAAAAAAGTCAAAAATATATATAGATAGTTTATTTATTTTACACAACCTTACACTATCATTACAGAATTTCCAAATCGATAGTGAAGTTATACTAATCTAAAGAGTTAAAACTATCTTACTAGTACATCTACACATAGTTAAGATTAGCGTAGAAAAAAGGGAATTTCAAAAGGGCTGATTCTTAGAATTGATATAAAACCGGTGGTGTGATATTACTTAAGGTTTTTTTTTTATACAAAGCGAGCAAACGAGCAGGCGGGTCACCTGATGGTAAGTGATTACCGCCGCCCATGAACATTTGCAGCACCAGAGGAACCACCAATGCGCTGCTGGCCCTTGAGCAATTTGTTAATCCGCCCTTTGAAGATCCCCATATTATAGCCATTAGGGAACACAGAAGATGGAAGCTGGTTCCACAATTTGCAGGTTCGTGGCAGAAATGACCTGGAATAGCGGGTGGTGGAAGAGGTCCAGGCATCCAGGTGGTGAGGATGATATTTATTTCTGCGACGAAAAGTGCGACGTCAAGGTGATTAGATGTAGTCTTATACGAGACCACAATATCTCCTGATGGAAAGCTTTAAGTAAAAAATGGAACGCGGTTTTCTAATTGGCTATTAATTCAGGCTTTGGAGGTATACAGGTTGTAAGAATCCAGAATCCCAAGGATGCTTATCGCTTTGTACGACTTTTTGGGATATTGGCAGGATGAAAACTCGCCGGTGTCTTGGGGTTAAGAAGATCCGGGGCACTTCTTACAGAATATCCTCAAAACCTATATGAAACTAGCTACCCCACGTCAAACCCCGGAAATGCCTCCACTAACATACGTTCTATAGTTGATGTTTTTTAAAAAAATAGACTTTTGTACAGATTTCAGATTCCAGACGTCGACATTAGGAAAATTAAAACGAAATGTATTATTAATAAATTTAATGAATCATCAAACGATTTGCATTTTTATTATTTATCTCTGGTCCAAAGCTGATCAATGAATGAATCTATGATCAGTATGTAAAGTATATGTAATCTTTCTTATTTATTTTTAATTACTACAACTAAATTTAATAAACTATTGCACTAATATACCCCTTTCCTTGTTAATTGTAAATTCAAAGAGAATTTACAGTGGCTAAGTTTGTTGTGGGCTTCTTCTTAGACCGGGACGCGTTTGGTACCCTCATAGCTTTAGTTTTATGTTTACGAATGTAGTTATCACCATCAAATCACTAGTATGTAAATTATTGACGCGTCAAAAGCGCCTTTAAAGGACTATTTGAATAAAGATGAATTTGAATTTAGTTCCTTTCACCAAAGGATGTCTGGAGGAGATCACTTTAAGCGATAAGACCGCCTTTGCGCATTATGTTTTATTTGTTTTAGAATCTAAATTTTGTAATGTGCAATAAAGACAATCTCAATCTATCTGATCTCAGCCTTGTTGCTACATGCATTTGAGGGTAATCTAAAGCGTGATTAGTCTTACCTTATCATAAAGACCAAACGAGACAACGATAAGGCTGTCTCGTTTTAGCACTGGCTGGCTGAGCGATGTCAAAGCACGGTTTTAAGATTTTTTCCAGAAACGCACATATCAATTAAAGGCCGGCGCCCTCTTTGCAACAATGTGGCTGTTGCTTCAAGCCACCGGCCTTCGACCTTAAAAGTCTGACCTAGACTAAATAGGTTTTCTAGAGCAACTTCGGGGTACATTGAACATACATTTTGACGTCACTTCCGATATTTTGATGCCATTTCCTTTCCATCATTCAAGGTCACCTATCAATATTAATATTTGACACTTTAGAATTTTATTGCTCTTGATTATTGAATAAATATCTTATAGAAAAATCATATTAAGATATTAACGATTATATAATCGATAAAAAAGCTTGGGTGTGTATATTTTTTTTTATTATGTGAGATGGTGATAACAACAAAAAAACCCGGCTCAGTTTGTTGTGGGTTTCTTCCTAGACCTGGGCGCGATTTGAGCCCTCTTAGCTTTAGGTTTGGGTTGACGAGTGTTGTTATCACCATCAATAAAACGAGACTTACTTATCGATGTCTAATAGAAATAATGAAAAATGTAATACATATGAACGATTCATAGATGCCTGTAATAGGTTTATATGAATAAAGCTATTTTTGATTTGATTTGAGTAGGTCTTGATTATTAACTCCCTTCCAGTTTCCATAGTTAGATATAAACGGAATAGCAAAGGGTATGTGTAAAGAATCGTTTTGTTCTGGGCGATTGTTCGGTAGCCAGGGCCTGCGAGTGCCTTTAAAGGACTGGAGTCAGCAAGGTCGCCGCCAGTCCGGCGCGCGACAATGTTATTACGACATTACAGACCAACTTACCTACCGCTTATGGGTTATGAACATCTGGGTTGTGCGCCAGTGGTTGCCGAACTACGGTTTTATTAAATCTTCTCTCAGTGTTATATAAAACTACTTAGCCTTTCCTCTGACTTAAGATTTTTTTTATACACAAGTTAGCCCTTGACGACATCTCGCCTGATGGTAAATGATGATACGGTCTTTTGGGTTTGTCAGAGTATATTGGATCCCAAAAGTGGTTTATTATAATGCCGCATAAAAATAGATCATCATGATCAACCCATTCTCGGCTCACTACAGAGCACGGGTCTCCTCTCAATATGAGTAGGGTTTGGCCATAGTCCACCTCGCTGACCATGTGCGGATTGGTAGAGTTCACACGCCACAAGTTAGCCCTTGACGACATCTCGCCTGAAGGTAAATGATGATGCGGTCTTTTGGCTTTGTCAGAGTATATTGGATCCCAAAAGTGGTTTATTATAATGCCGCATAAAAATAGATCATCATGATCAACCCATTCTCGGCTCACTACAGAGCACGGGTCTCCTCTCAATATGAGTAGGGTTTGGCCATAGTCCACCTCGCTGACCATGTGCGGATTGGTAGAGTTCACACGCCACAAGTTAGCCCTTGACGGAATCTCGCCTGGTGGTAAGTGATGATGCGGTCCAAGATGGTAGCGAGCTAACCTGTTTCTGCACGACATCGTGCCGGGACGCTAAATCGCTTGGCGATACGTCTTTGTTGGTAATTAGCCAAGGCCGAGGCCTCACACCAGACCAGACTCGAGCTGGGAATCGAATCCAGGACCTCCAACTTTATAATGCGCCACGGAGATCGTCAAAGATACAGTTAAAATGTGACACATTTTTTTGGACACAACGCTGTCTTGTTCTTACCTTTTCTTAAGTTCAGGCTAAGCTTGCTTTACAATTGTTTTAATTGTTGAATTGAATTTAATTGTTTGTTAGGTACAAACAATTAAATTCAATTATCTGTAAATGATTTTGAGATTACCTTAAACAATATTATATTCAATAGAGCCGCGTAAGCGAAGATTTATGTCGTAATGTTTTTTAGCATAATATGAGCCGCGCCCTTTACACTTAGTAGTAGACTCTCCACCATGAGAAATTCTAGAAATAAAAGAATTAATTCTATCTATTACAGTATGAAGCGGTGATAGCCTAGTGGTTAAGGCGTCAGCCTCCTAATTAGATGTCGGCGGTTCGAATCCGGGCACGCACCTCTAACTTTTCGGAGTTATATGCGTTTTTAAACAATTAAAATATCACTTGCTTCAACGGTGAAGGAAAACATCGTGAGGAAACTACACCTGAGAGTTCTCCATAATGTTCTCAAAGGCGTGTGAAGTCTGCCAATCCGCATATGGCCAGCGTGGTGGACTATGGCCAAACCCTTCTCATATTGAGAGGAGACCCATGCTCTGTAGTGAGCCGGTAATGGGTTGATCATGACAATGATGGTGATGATGATCACAGTATGGAAGTTTTATCGGGAAATGTCACTCGTAAACTTATTACATCGTTGAATGGAACCAAATCGACTAACTGGCTGTTTAGATAAAATTAATTAGGACTAAATTAGTTACCGCATGTTATAGTTCTACGAAGGTCGAAAGCGTTGTAGATTGTAATGCTAATGAGAACATTTTAGTGTCTATTTTCTCGTTATATTTGCGAAATTAATTTCTATGTCACTTAATTCATCATGATCAACCCATTTCCGGCTCACAAAACGATAAAATAGCTTGGTTGTAAATTGTTCTAACTCCATAGATACTATAATTTATATGTAAGATAGTGATAACAAAAAAAACCCGGCCAAGTTTGTTGTGGGCTTGTTTGTAGACCTGGGCGCGATTTGAACCAACTTAGCTTCTGTTTAAGTTGGTGAGTGTAGTTATCACCATCACTTCACGAATAGAAATAATGAAAAATGTAATATATATGAACGATTCATAGATGCCTGTAGTAGGTTTATATGAATAAAGCTATTTTGATTAGATTTGATTTCAATCAAATATGAGAGGGGTTTGGCCATAATCCACCATCTGGTAATTTCATTCAATATTTTTTTAATGCACTGATGTTTGAAAACTATCTGGCATGGGTGTGAAATATTGCTCTAATAAGATAGCTCTTAATATAATTTTAAGTGGCATGTGAGATGGTGATAACAAAAAGAAAATTTACCTGGCTAAGTTTGTTGTGGGCTTCTTCTTAGACCGGGGCGCGTTTGGAACCCTCATAGCTTTAGTTTTAAGTTTACGAATGTAGTTATCACCATAAAATCACAAATTTGTAAATTATTGACGCGTCAAAAGCGCCTTTTAAAGGACTATTTGAATAAAGATTATTTGAATTCGAAAAAAAAATCTAAAGTTTGAGAACCTCTGCACCTTTAGAATATTTATTATTGACAGCAATATCTTTAATCGCACTACAGTTTATGTTAGCAACTATTATAATATATTATATTTATAAGATAATTAAGAAGCAAGCGAGTAAGTACATACTGCCTTTATTACAACACAATTTTCGATACCAGCATAGTTTACTATCGGAATGTAGATTTATTATGAGATTTCATGTTTTTATAAACGTACTTTTTAGCGCCCTACTTTAATGGGTTCTGACATTTCAGGCAAGGCGAGGTCTCGGGGCTAGGTCATCAACATTATTGAAAAAAAAAACCTTAAATCTCATTACTGGTCTCAAGGCGGAGTCGAAATTATAAGTTCTTTACATAAATTAGATTACGCATTGTGATCAACCCATTCTCGGCTCACTACACAGGGTCTCCTCTTAACATGAGAAGGGTTTGGTCATAGTCCACCACGCTGGCCATGTGCGGATTGGCAGACTTCACACGCCTTTGAGAACATTATGGAGAACTCTCAGGCGTGCAGGTTTCCTCACGATGTTTTCCTTCACCGTTGAAGCGAGTGATATTTTAATTGCTTTAAAACGCACATAACTCCGAAAAGTTAGAGGTGTGTGCCCGGGTGCGAACCCCCGACCTCTGATTAGGATCGCTTTTTAGCGATAAGGCCGTCGATTGTACCTCTTTTCTTTTCTCTGTGTTTCTTTGCTGTCGTGTATTTCTTCTTTAATATGGTGTACAATAAAGTGTATTTTCGTTTCATTTCATTTCATTGGTTACTTCAAAGACTCATCGCATGTTGTACACCTGCAATGCATATTGTAGCGAGGTTTTGAACTAACACTAATTATTTTTTTATTAAATATACAAACTGATTCGGAGGATTTAAATTACTCATACTTGATATATAAATAGATGAGAATGTAAATGATTAAACACCGTTTAATATAACAGTGAAGGATCACTTCAAGTGGTATTTCAATAGCACCCGCTGGAGAAGTCGCTATCGTGTTTGAGGGCGTTCTCGTGGCTCCGCCATTATTTGGTGAGTAGGAACACATGGGGGTTTTAGTCAGTAGAAGTCTGACATTACCCTTGGCTCAAAGGGACCCATGAGTAAAAAATAAAAAAGGCCTTTTTACCTTACAATGGCCTCTTTACCCTACAATATAGAATAACGTTTGAATGAGCGTGTGAAACATGCGTGAACGTTTAGATTCTGAGTCACTAACCAGATAGGTTTTCCTTGCCTATCTAGAGCCAAGTCAAACTTGGCCGTATTCTTAATGAACTGTAACGAGCATTAGCCAAGGTTATCGGGCATATATTACATGTGACGACAAACTTTATTTTTATCTGGTTGTTGTATGATGGCTATTTAATTAAATGGCTATATCGCACATAGGCAGCCTGGCGTTCAATCGAACGAAAATAGACGCCAATTCGAGCTTTAAGTTGAACTTTTCAAATCCAGTAGGTTATTGATCGATCATGCGCACGGGTCTCCCGTCAATATGAGAAGGTTTGGCCATAGTCTGAGACGCCTGAGAGTTGTCCATAATGTTCTCATAGGCGTGTGAAGTCTGCCAATCCGCACATGGCCAGCGTGGTGGACTATGGCCAAACCCTTCTCATATTGAGAGGAGACCCGTGCGCATGATCGATCAATAACCTACTGGAAACCTGTCTCAAAGTAAAAAGTTTTTTTTTGTTTAGTCACAAAACTGATTACAATTCTATGGATAGCAAGGTAGTGGATATACAAATATCATCATCATCATCATGATCAACCCATTACCGGCTCACTACAGAGCATGGGTCTCCTCTCAATATGAGAAGGGTTTGTCCATAGTCCACCACGCTGGCCATGTGCGGATTGGCAGACTTCACACACCTTTGAGAACATTATGGAGAACTCTCAGGCATGCAGGTTTCCTCACGATGTTTTCCGTCACCGTTGAAGGCAGTGATATTTTAATTTCTTAAAAACGCACCTAACTTTAAAAAGTTAGAGGTGCGTACCCGGGTTCGAACCGACCTCTGATTAGGAGGCGGTTGTCTAAAACACTAGGCTATCACGGCTTTTGTATATCCACTACCTTGCTATACTTACTATTGTAGTCAGTTTTGTGACTAAACAAAACTACTCGTCACACCTGTCCGTTTTTTTTTAATTTTTTTTTTTTGAGATAGGTTTGCGCTTGACGACAATCAGTACTAGAAAGCACTGATGAGGTCTAGGTTGGAGAGCGCTTGCCTAGAAAATGCCTATTAAAAACTGTTCACTAAGTTTTGTTGCTGTTTTTGTAATATATATATATTACAGTAATTGTGTTCATAGAATAAACAATTATCTTAACAAATGTTGAAGATAATAACTTACATAGCTTTCTTATTTAGGTCTAAGTCCGATAAGCACCTACTTAGGTGCCTGTATATTTTCCAAGAATACATTTTCCTAATGGCTGGGACCATTTTTCTTCGAATGATTTAACTGTCTCACCGAAATGTAAGTATGATTATTATGACCATTATTCTAATAGAGGTCGAAATAATTACTGTAGAAACAATTACCACCTGTAGGCATGTACCATAACTCGAAGGAATCTAAGTCACAATGGGCTTTCGTTATCACTCCCAAACAATCTTTATGTAATTGTTTGCTTACGTACTTACATGCTCACAAATTTTTACCTTATAGCTTATAGCTTTTCATGAAACAGATTATTTGACTAAGCAATAATTCAACAAAACCCTACCCTACCTACATAGGTAGCTAGGTAGGCTACGTAGGGTTAAGAATAAGGTATTAAAAGTAGCAATTTATCGGTGAGCTTTTAAGGACTACATCATCATCCTGATCAACCCATTACCGGCTCACTACAGAGCACGGGTCTCCTCTCAATATGAGAAGGGTTTGGCCATAGTCCACCACGCTGGCCATGTGCGGATTGGCAGTCTTCACACGCCTTTGAGAACATTATGGAGAACTCTCAGGCGTGCAGGTTTCCTCACGATGTTTTCCTTCACCGTTGAAGCAAGTGATATTTTAAATTTTTAAAAACGCACATAACTCCGAAAAGTTAGACGTGCGGGCCGGATTCGAGCTGCCGATCTCTGATTAGGAGGCTGACGCCCTAACCACTACGTACTTTCTTACGTACTTACATGCTCCCAAATAGTTGTAGTTTTTCTAGTTGTGCTCTCTGGTTGTACCTTATAGCTTTTCATGAAACAGATTATTTGACTAAGCAATAATTCGACAAAAACCTACCCTACCTATATAGCTAGGTAAGGTCGAGAATTAGGTATTAAAAAATAGCAATTTATCGGTGAGCTTTTTAGGACTAGCCCAAAGGGAATACAATATATATATTTAGTAAGACGTTAGTAATAAGTTCTAGTTTTAATATAATAATGTAAGTGTAGCCGTAAGTAAACCAAATAAATAAAATAAAAAAAAATTATATATATATATATTACATGCTACATTCTACTAAATCTATAACATAATAACAATACATATCTTAAATATAATATATACGTGAAATATACAAACAATTACTTTAATAAATATTTACAGAGACAGAAAATGTTGTCTCACACGGGCTTTAACCAAATATTGCGAGCGCCGAACATGATCAGGGAGATCGTTCCAGAGCGTTGCTGCTTTTAAAGTAAAAGAAGCCGAATAACTTGGGAAGTTTGATTTGCACATCCGAAGCTTATATTCGCTATGAACATATAACATGTGTTTCGGATAATAGCATGGATGCATTGGTATTTAACATGAATACCATCCGATAGTTGTGACGACATGGGCTATTCCTGTCATCAGGGAGCACTGAAATAACTCGTCCCGGTGACGTATTCAACTCATGCAGTGTGCAGAGTGAGAGTTTTTTTTATCCACCACGAGTTAGCCCTTGACTGCAATCTCATCTGATGATGGTAAGTGATGATGCAGTCTAGGGTGGTAGCGAGCTACCTGTTAGGGTTGGATGGTAAAGACAAAAATTTTAACGCTTGGCGGCAATATAAAATATATAATAAGATATTTATAGATATATAAAATATATTATAATAAGATATATATTTTATTTATAAAATGCAAACAATCTCACATGGTTTATGTGATGATCCAGTTTAAGATGGTAGCGGGCTAACCTGTTAGGAGTATAGTAAACCCATACATTAGATTAGACGCGACACAGTGGCACATTTTTGTCGTTAGGGTGGTAACTAGCCACGGCCAGAGACTTCCACCAGACCAGACTCGACCGGGAATCGAACCCAGGACCTCCAACTTTATAATGTGGTCGTCGAAATGGGTGAGATTTTCAAAGTGCGCTTCGCATACCTCTATGGATTTAATATACCTGCAATATTATATTGCCCTATATAAAGCTGTGATATATAGGGCAAATATGCCAAGTAGTTAGGACGTCCGCCTCCTAATCAGAGGTCGGGGTTTCGAACCCGGGCACGCACCTGTAACTTTTCGGAGTTATGTGCGTTTTAAAGCAATTAAAATATCACTTGCTTTAACGGTGAAGGAAAACATCGTGAGGGAATCGGCATGCCTGAGAGTTCTCTATAATGTACTCAAAGGCGTATGAAGTCTGCTAATCCGCACATGGCCAGCGTGGTGGACTATGGCCAAACCCTTCTCATATTTATTGAGAATGGGTTGATCATGATGATGATGATGATGATTATATTGCCCTCTCACGTACACTGACATCTTATCTCAGCTCATGTTTGTCTACTTTTTACCGTGAAACAAAAAGAAACAAAAATACATATGTATAAAATTTTAATTCACAATGGACATAAAATATGATAAAATAATTAATTAATTCGTAGCCTCAAACTCCAAATTAAATTTTAATGCATATCTAAAAAGGTTATTTGAGTGTCCTTATAAGGTAAAGTGTGACAGATGAGTAACGTATCGTGCAGTTAAATCTTAAACGTGAATCATTCTTCAAGTTATTTTTTATTTCAGCAAGTTAGCCCTTGACTGCAATTTCAAGTGGTAAGTGATGATGTAGTCTTAAATGGCAGCGGGCTAGCTTGTTGACATCGTGCCGGAACGTTAAATCGCTTGGTGACACGTCTTTGTCGGTAGGCTGGTAACTAGCCACGGCTGAAGCATCCCACCGGACTAGACTCGAATTGGGAATCGAACCCAGCTCAGCTTTGCACGCGCCGCTCCACGGAGGTTGTCAAGCGTACTTAAATACCTTTTAGCATGTTAAGTGTTCTCGGTGGAAAAGTTTTGTTATTCTGTCTGGTTATATACTGAGCAATTGATCGATAGCAAACAAATTAGGGAAACAAGTTTGGGAGACATCTTAGAATAAAGTGTGATATTGATGTAAGGGGGGCGCTGTCACATTATAAAGTAGGAATTCGTGGGTTCGATGCCTGGCTCGAGTCTGGTCTGGTGAGGCTTCGGCCGTGGCTAATTACCACCTAACAAAGACGTGTTGCCAAGGGATTTAGCGTTCCGGCACGATTCCGCGTAGCAACCAATTAGGAGTATGGGTTTACCATACCCTCAGGTTTGGTTCCGTCAAGGTAACTAGTAGTAGATAAAAAAAAACTAGCCCTTGTACATGTAAGTATTATAACTACTTATTTACAATGATGTCATACTTAGGTATCCACATTTCGGTCGCAGACTGTCAGTCGATGAACCCCCAGACTCCAAACGGCTATCGAGCCTACCTGTACCTTGAGACAATAAATTTTAGGCTAGTCCGTTCAGATTGAGATATAATGGAATTAACTCTCTTTTTGCCCCAAAAAAACACGTTTCCTAATTATAAATTTAAAATAACAGAGATTACACGTTTATTCTTAATAGAAATATTTCCACATTACGTGTTTGATGGTGCCATTGCGTAAGTCTTATTCAGTTCATCAGTGTTTTATATCAACTGATATAAGACTGTGAGAATTGGGCTACCGATATCTTCTATGAAGAAAGTAAAGCAAGCATGAAGTAATTTAATAATATTTTCTATTAATGTTCTTACTTTTAACCAATCACTGTTTAAGGCAGCTTTAACCAAAATGGTGGTCTCGATTGACGTTTCAGTCGATATTTTAGGGCACACAGGTAATTCATCTTTTTAGGAAAAAAATGAGGTATTTTCCGACTGGAGTAGTCTAGTTAGTAGTTCGATGGTCTAATGTAGTAATTTGTTACCTTAAAATTAAAATACAAGTTGGGATACAATTTTTAAACTGATTGATTGAATCATTAAATAAATTGCATTTCATTTCCAATTAAATTAATTAAATAGAAGCAAGGAAATACCTATTGTATTTCAAGTTTTCGAATGCCGAAAAGTTGTCCAAAAATGTTATACTGAATATTGGGATATAGTTTGCCAAACTGTGACAGTTACCGAATATTCCATTACGGTTTCGCTCGAAAAGGAGCCGTAATTATCTATTTTGTCAGTACACAGTTTCAATTTAATTAATTAAAGATAGTAGAAATATGATAAAAACCCATCTGCATCTATATTTATTTCTTTATGGGACAACAAAAAGTAAATTAACTTAGCCAAACCGTTGTCATTTTTAATTTAACGTTTCTAACCAACCTCTTTGTCTCTTTTATTATAAATTGTAAAAAGTACTTGTTGTAATCCGCTGAGGTTCTACAGTGTGTCTCTATTTTATAGCACCTTGAATTAAACGCTCGCTGGCGTCAGATCGTATCAATCAAACACCATTAAAGCCTTTTAAGGCTTCTACAATCATATCAGCCTTAGCTAATTGACTGCGTTAACCGCCGATTAATTCAAAGACTGACATTACGCCAGTGTTGCTACTGGTTTATTTCTATTTTCTGTTAAATTTTGGGATTATTATTTCTTATTAGATTTAGTCCGTGAATGTTTAATTTCATCTACTATATTTAAACCAGACGTGTATTATTAATATAGTCCAATATTTTATATACTCTTTTGTAGTTATGATCAACCCATTATCGGCTCACTACAGAGCACGGGTCTCCTCTCTATATGAGAAGGGTTTGGCCATAGTCCACCACGCTGGCCATGTGCGGATTGGCAGACTTAACACGCCTTTGAGAATATTATGCAGAACTCTCAGGCATGCAGGTTTCCTCACGATGTTTTCCTTCACCGTTGAAGCAACTGATATTTTAATAGCTCAAAAACGCACATAACTCCGAAAAGTTAGAGGTGCGTCCTCGGGTTCGAACCCCCGGCCACTGATTAGGAGGCGGACATCCGAACCACTAGGCTATCACATACTTTTTAGCATAATAGGGAAATACTACAATATTTTTTCGTTATTATGAGGTAAACAACGTATTAAAATGTAAAATGTAGCAACTAGAGTTGTAAAGGATGTTCGAACAGGATTAGCTTTAAAGTTTGTATTTTTTGATTGCGATGAGACCGCCCTAGCAATAAACTTACGTTTTTTTTACTTATTAATAACAATATATTATTAATTTCGTAGCAGAGGAACAATTTCCCCATTACCTACATTATGTGGGGTCGGCACAACACGTCTTCTTCTTCCACTCACTTCTATCAGCCGTCAGCTCACTACCCACATCTTTTAACCGCATATCCTCTTTTACACAATCCATCCATCTCTTCTTTGGTCTTCCTCTACTCCTTTTCCCATTACCCATATGTACCCAATGAATTGATCGATACTTAACAACTATTTACATCCAATTCATAGTTATTTAGGTGAAATAAATAATAGGTTAATATCTCACCCATGCACTCAATAGCAAGCTGTGATAGCCTAGTGGTTAGGACGTCTGTCTCCTAATCAGAGGTCGGCGTTTCGAACCCGGGCACGCACCTCTAACTTTTCGGAGTTATGTGCGTTTTAAAAAAATTAAAACATCACTTGCTTCAACGGTGAAGAGCCTGAAGAGAACGGCCTGAGAGTTCTCCATAATTTTCTCAAAGGCGTGTGAAGTCTGCCAATCCGCATATGGTCAGCGTGGTGGACTATGGCCAACCCTTCTCATATTGAGAGGAGACCAGTGCTCTGTAGTGAGCCGGTAATGGGTTGTTCATGATGATGATGATGATGATGTACTCAATAATCCTGCAGGTAATCTGTACCAGATGCAACTGGCAACACAACTTCACCAGAAGGCAAGGTTAAACATGGCGCCTTAAAAGTTACATCTGGGTCAACTATTTACTTTGCCCGTCTGGTGAATCATTTTATCAACCGTGCGGTGTTGTGTCGAAATTTACATGTAACTCGTTAAATTTCTACTTATTTACGTCATTGCGTTACTTGTTAATACGGTTGCGCTCATGTCACGTACCCAATTAGATTAATAAAATAAGCCGATGTTTTATTATTTAAATATTTCGAGGCATTTTACGTCATATCGAATACTTGTAATTGGATGACATGACACGAATAGTTAGTATTTACTCAGAAGAAATAAAAGCCAGATGCACTTAAATAATCTTAGAAAAGAACAAGCTCGATAGACAATTCAATTGTAGAAAAATTGTATTGTAGAAAAATCATATTACGATTTTAAGGATTAAATAAACGATAAAAAAGCTTGGGTGTGAATTGCTCTATCTCCATAGGTACTATAGTTTATTATTCATTATGTGAGATGGTGAGAACGACAAAAAAAACTCCGGCTAAGATTGTTGTGGGCTTCTTCTTAGACCGGGGCGCGTTTGGAACCCTCATAGCTTTAGTTTTAAGTTTACGAATATAGTTATCACCATGAAATAACGATTATGTAAATTATTGACGCGTCAAAAGTGCCTTTTTAAGGACTATTTGAATAAAGATTATTTTGAATTTGAATTTGATTTTTATTGCGCTTTTTAATACTTAGGTACTCTTGAGTTATAAATAGTGTAACTATCACGACTTTCTTATTTATATGTAAATTTATATTAGACGATATTTTAAAGAGGATAAAGATTAATTCCGTAACGTTGCTTAAATCTCGCAGGTCTTTAATGTATATTTTGCCTTCGGGTCAATGGTGTCTAAAAGTTGTAACGTAACCTACGTGCTAACTACTAGGCCAAAGATTATGATAATCTATCGAAATAACTATATGGAGCTAAGCAAACGTAGGATTGATGTGGGGGATTCGTCCGGGAAGAATACAAAGCCTTTCCCGGGCATCCAGCAAAACCGGCGAGAGAGACATGTCGTGGTGGTTTTTAGTTCGGGTATACACCCCTACGGGGACGGGAGTCACACATAACCTCGTCCTGCCCAAGGGACGGAGGAAGCCTTTCCACCACGACAAAAAAAAAGGTTTTAAAGGATTTTATTAAAAAGGATAAAAAGGAAATTAGAAAAAAAAAATAACGTGAACAGACAGACAAAAATAACGTGACAGAGATGCACTTTTGTGACACATAAAAATCCGACGTTGTAAAACAGTTTAAATTTACGTATGCGTAAATATCAAATAAAATAGGTGTGGACAAACCGACTGATGTATCAACGAATCGTTTTAAAATTTAGCGTCAAGCTATCCAATTTGTAGATGTCAGCTAATAACGAATTTTTGATTATTAATACTATGGGACAAATTCGGGGTTTGATATTACTCTAAAAGTATGTCAGTTTTGAAGTTAGTAACATGAGATCGTCGACGATAACGCGGGCATAGCTAAACGTAAATAAACGTACGTGATAGATATGTATATGTAAATTAATAAATTAAAAAAATATATATATTTTGTAAAAACCCTACTAGTCACGTTTTACTCTAACTAATTCTTAGTGTTTCTCATCATCATCATCATCATTAACAACCGATTGACGTCCACTGCTGGACATAGGTCTTTTGTAGGGAGTTCCAATGCTCACGGTCTTGGGCCGCTTGCTTCTAGCGGCTCCCTGCGACTCGTCTGATGTCGTCTGTCCACCTAGTGTTTCTGATGACATGTAATTCTACCTCTAAAAACTCTCTCTTATTAGTGCAGTAGTCCCAGCAGTGGGCTCAAAATGACGATTATTACTGCAACTCAATCTTTATAATAATATTTGACAACCTCCGTGGCGCAGCGCGCGCGCTGTTGCATTATAAAGTTGGAGGTCCTGGGTTCGATTCCCGGCTCGAGTCTGGTCTGGTGGGAGGCTGCGGCCGTGGCTAGTTACCACCCTACCGACAAAGGCGTGTCGCCAAGCGATTTAGCGTTCCGGCACGATGTCGTGTAGAAACCAATTAGGAGTATGGCTTTACCATACCCTAACAGGTTAGCCCGCTACCATCTTAGACTGCATCATCACTTACCATCAGGTGAGATTGCCGTCAAGGGCTAACTTGTAGTGGATAAAAAAAAAAAAATGTAGTTAATTCCAAATGAATGTTCGTAAAATCATAAGAAATTTTTTTTGAAAAGTTCTTCTATCATACCCATGTTAATAATTTTTTAAATTGTAAATTAACAGCGAGGTATCGAGTTCTGCTCGACATGAGTTATAAAAATGGTTTACCAATGCATGCTTATTAGTGCAGTAGTCCCAGCTGTGGGCTCAAAATGACGATTATTACTGCAACTCAATCTTTATAATAATATGCAGTTATTGCAATCTATTTTTATATAAACTATACTGATAATTCCAAATTAATGTTCTTAACATCATAATGACATTCCTTTGAAAAGTTCTTCTAGCACACCCATGTTAATAATTTTTTAATTTGTAAATTAACAGTGAGGTTTTGATTTTTGCTTGATATGAGTTAAAAAAAAATTGTTTACCAATGCATTTTATACGTTAAAAATTGATATTTCAAAGCCTTATTCCCTGACGCGCGCTATATTCTCGGAGCGAGGTTCTGGCCCCATCTCCTTTCGTGGCCGTAAGGCGACACCGAGGGACCCGTCGCGCCGCTCGCCAGTCGCACCACAGCTCGCGTCGACTCGACATGTAAGTACCAACGCTCTAGTGCTATAGTGTTATTTGTTAACAGTGATAAGTGTTTATCAAGGTGCATTCCGGTAAGTCCAGTGCGTCCTTTATAACTGTCCTGTCCACCAAAAACTACGTAAAATCGAAAAAGCATCAGTCCAAAGCCGAACATAAAAAAAAATTGAATCACCATTTTTTTTAAAGTTCTATTATTTTAGGTCCTTTTTGTGTAAACTTTCAATAAAAAAAAAATTAAAACTTTCTATAAACTTTGCACCAGCAAGTACTTATCGATTGTAAACTATCGTTTCAATTTGGAACAACACCTGAAATGTATTAAGTATAACTACTTATTTATGGTAAATTTTTATCATGATGGTAACTTATTCAATTGTTATGTGTATTTATAAAGTATTCCATTGTTTATTTTAGATTACAATTGAATCTACATATAATATAATCTTGGGTGCGAACGTCTGTCGGCTGTATTTTGTAATCGTGGCCCTGTTTCTATTTTTAAATATCGCGGTGCTCGGTTTCAGTAGTTGTGGCCAATAGGAAACGCGCTTGTCCGAGTTTTCCCGCGTTTTGGCATTCTGCCAATGGCTAGCGAGCGCGGGAAGCGGAGGCGGTGTACGCATGCGCGAGCTTTAGCGCTTTTGGTTTTCAGATTTTATTTTTAGATGGGCTGCTTCAAAATGTTTCCGATGGATTAACTTCAAATAAGATTGATAGAGTAGGGCGTATATTCTATTTTAATTTGAAATTATTTTTGCCTGTGTTTATAATAACATTTACTTATATCTTTTATGATGTTCAGTTTATGAAACAAGTTGACAGAAATATCAGCATATCTACATACCATTCCTCTACTACCAAATTAAAGAAGTAGGACTTATCGATTTACTTGGTTCAAAGTCTGAACTTTAAAAAAAAAAGAAGAAGAAAAAGATGATCAATTATAAAACACCCCAATATCATTAATTCATTAAAATAACGTAAATTAAATAGTAAGCTGTACGCATTATCTAATAATGAAGCGGTGATAGCCTAATGGTTAGTTCGTCAGCCTCTTAATCAGAGGTCGGCTGTTCGAATCCGGGCACGCACCTCTAACTTTTCGGAGTTATGTGCGTTTAAAAAAAAATTAAAATATTACTTGAGAGTTTTTCAATTTTACGCGCGGTCTACTTTGCGCCGATTTTCTTACTCCGGCCTGGTACCAAGAATTTCATGCCAGAAAACCGACTAGGGTTTAAAGGGCCCTAGGATCGTTAGTCTAACGATTACATATATATTTAATTCAACGCACGTACACGCACACACACATTCACATTCTGCATGTTAATAAGTAAGCTTTAGTAGTAGATTAACCGTCGCCTGAGCCGAGTTTCGGCCTCACAGGAGGCGCCCTTAAGCAGACGTTCCCTTAGTTTCTTCGAGCCCTAGGGCTCAACATTTCTTCTGGCAGAGCTTCTTTCTGAAACTCGCCAAACAGCCCGGTTACGCTGTGGCAACCAATAGGGTTAGTACAGCTAATCATCATCATCATCATGAACAACCCATTACCGGCTCACGACAGAGCACGGGTCTCCTCTCAATATGAGAAGGGTTTGGCTATAGTCCACCACGCTGGCCATGTGCGGATTGGCAGACTTCACACGCCTTTGAGAACATTATGGAGAACTCTCAGGCGTGCAGGTAACCTAACGATGTTTTCCTTCACCGTTGAAGCAACTGATATTTAAATTTTTAAAAACACACATAACTCCGAAAAGTTAGAGGCCCCGATTCGAACCGCCGACCTCTGATTAGGAGGCTGACGACCTAACCACTAGGCTATCACCTACTTTATAATATTTATATTATAAACTTGTTATGTATATTGAGCGAGTCCTTCTGACACAGGTTTTATGTGATATGTGAACAAGTAAATTTTCATTTCAAGACACTGTCTCCTGTATCACAGTTTAAACTATCGGAGGAGGCAGGGCTTCATATTTATGAAATGTTAATTATTTATTTTATTACTCAATCATTTTTTTTCGGACTGTTTATTAGCTGTACTAACCCTATTGGTTGCCACAGCGTAACTGGGCTGTTTGGCGAGCTTCGGAAAGAAGCTCTGCCAGAAGAATTTTTTTTGCCCTAGGGCTCGAAGAAACTAAGGGAACGACTGCTTAAGGGCGCCTCTTTTGAGGCCGAACCTAGGCATAGGCGACGTTTGGGATAACGGAAGGGTCGGACGGTGAGTGTTCCGTACGTCTCCGAGACCGTGGATGGAGCCCACGTCCGGATGACGTAAGATAGCGGGGTCTTCGCCGGCGAAGACGGTGTGTAGCGTATGATTGTGTGGTATGTGGTACGAGTATGTGGTCAGGTTATCTCATCGTCAGGGTCATGAAGGATACGTTTAGGTCTCCTCTTTCGGAGAGGAGCGCTTAGGTCGGGGGAGTACTCAATCATCTTTACTATCGTAGTTAGGACAATACAAGTAAATGGAAGGCTTTTAACCGTTCGTTAGCATACAATGAACGATTAAGGCTATGTACGGTGCCAAACGGATGTGGTTGTGGTAATTGTTTCCGAAAACGATTTAAATGCAGTCGTTTTATTATGCAATATAATATGAAAACTCATGAAGGTCCTGCAGCTTGGAAGGTCTCGCTTCCATCCCTGGCTTCATTGAGAGGAGACGGTGAATTTTGCAGCAAGTCAACCCGAACCGGTAATTGATGATGCAGTCTAGGATGTTAGCGGGCTTACTTGTTAGGGGTAAACCCACATTCCTTATTGGTTTCTACGCGATATCGTGCCGGAACGCTCAATCGCTTGGCCTCCCACCAGACCAGACTCGGGCCGGGAATCAAACCCAGGACCTCCAACTTTATAATGCGACAGCGCTCGCGCTGCTCCTCGGAGATCGTCGTCGTCTGTAGATGTAATAAAATAAATGTATAGGACTATAGGTACCTAGAATCTTTGTAAGAAAACCTTCATTATGAAGATAAAATGCTAAAATAAGCAATCAGGAAACTTGAGATGATACGAGCAAAGAATGCATTATGTTTGTATTAGGTTTATTTACACACATACCATTCATGGTACAACTATCTACTTTTATCTATAGATACTTGTATGGCTGCAAATTACAGTACATTTTAATTAAGTACTTACATAAAGACTTTATTAAAATGATTCATCATTGTTGAGACAATCACACTTAATTATAGGCTGTTTCCGAATCATTTTTCTACATGTAAATCTAATTTCTAGCAAGTTTGCCATGGGTAACTATAGTCATAGATGTAGCTAAATCCAATAGGAAGCATAAATTTCCCTAGATTTAGCTTCTTTTAAGAAGTGGCCTATGAATCCAGTGTATAATGAAAATCCATTCAAAATTTCAGACATGCGAAGTTTTACCGACATACCTTCATATAAACTTTCGCCTTTATAATATTTGTATGATTAAGTTCGAAATACTGCTTTTTTTTTTTGTTGGTAGAAATATATATGATATTGATGACAGTTATTAGGTTCGAGGATCTTTCAATTACTACCTACAATCTATGTATTTATATTGTCTTTTTTTATTGATATCTGGTGATACCAAAAAAAATATAAGCAAACTTTTAATTTACAATATTAAATATATCAATCATATTTAAGTATAAATATTGCTTGTATAACATATAATGAATAGAAGCAGGCGTTACTTTGCGGAAGTCCGACAACCGGGAGATTTGTATAATATAACACCATACAAAATCTTCCACTAGAACCTCTACGAAAAGAAAAGTACGAAAAGAAAAGTAAAGACACTCTTTACTTTTCGCGCTATTGTTTGTATAATATATGTCACTTATTTTACACTATGTACAGCAACACAAATCTCTAAACATAACTAGACAATAGTTATGTTTAGAGATTTGTGAGCAATGCAATTACCACCAATTGACGATGTTTTGGGAGTAAATTAAGTGCCTACTTACACAGCTGTCGGTTCAAATTCACCAATAAGTGAACCACTAAATATTCAAAGTAAACATTTCTATAGTTGTACCTCAATTCGGCTTTGCTTCTGTAACATTTGTTCAGGCTTAGTTGACGAACATTCAGCTTTTTAACTGTCTTCTATTTTCTCGTCCCATAAAAAGGGCGGACATAATTAACTCGTTGCGTGTATATTACTGATCATATATAGCTGCCACATTTATGTTTACTGACCTCAATTATTTAATTTCGTATAGCCATTCCGGCTATGCAGTGTCGAAATTTCCAGTCAACCGTTTCAGATGTTTTTTTAATGACTGCATCTAGTTTTCAACCATTTATACTAGTTGCATTCGGAGACAACAGTGGTTTCAAGGTTGCGGGTAGTTACAGCTTCATCAGGGAAACGTCCGTGTGTTTTAGTTCCATCGCCTCAAGGCATATCCCATTTATTCGTACTCCGGAGCATTAGTGATACCTACTCGTGTTTATTTATTTATTTATCTCGTCTTATTCTCTTACAGGATAAAAACCTAATTTGCTCCTTCTACGAACGTGATCTTACTGATCCTATATATACCTGTGGTATTTAAATCTACTGACTTCAATTCTTTGATTTCGGATAGCCATTCCGGCTCTCCAGTCAAGCATTACAGATGTTTTTTTAATGACTGCGTCTAGTTTTCAACCAATAATTTATACTAGTTGTATTCGGAGACAACAGTAGTTTCCTGATTGCGGGTAGTTACAGCTTCATCAGGGAAACCTACGTATGTTTTAGTCCCATCGCCTCAAGGCATATTCCCAAATATTCATACCCCGGAGCAATAGAGACCCTCGTGTTCTACAAACGTGATCCTATGACTATGTAGTAATTTGTAACGTAATACGAATTAAATAAACATTGTATGAAGATGTCCTAATAACGTCTTCAATTAATTAAGTGAGTCTTGACTCACTTTGTTCTTTGATAAGGTTACAACAAATTTGTAAATATGTTAGTACGTATACTTGGCACCAACATTCCTAATCGATGATGGGATATTTGTATATTTGTGTCATTGTTTTAATTTTCCTAAGATGGCAATAGCATCAATGCCAATTGTACGCCGGACAATAGAGATGGAGCGCGGAATTCTTCAATGGACAACAGCTTATAACATATTACGATATTAAGGATTATATAAACAATAAAAAGCTTGGGTGTGAATTGCTCTATCTACATAGGTACTATAGTTTATTATTCATTATGTGAGATGGTGATAACGAAAAAAAAAACCCCGGCTAAGTTTGTTGTGGGCTTCTTCTTAGACCGGGGCGCGTTTGGAACCCTCATAGCTTTAGTATTAAGTTTACAAATATAGTTATCACCATGAAATAACTACTATGTAAATTATTGACGCGTCAAAAGTGCCTTTTTAAGGACTATTTGAATAAAGATTATTTTGAATTTGAATTTGAATTTAACTCTCAATCAATAAAATAGTTTAGTAAACTGTATAGATTTCAACCAAAATTAGTGCCATCGAAATCGGTCTTGTATTGTAGTAAACTTTATTTTTCCAGCCATTTAATTTGTCATCATGATTCAAATATACAACTGTAAATGAGTTCATTTTTTTTTTCTAAATGGTTCTTCAAAACAGTTGTTTCGAAGAACCATTTAGGAGGGTCAATCGAGGCATGTGCAAAGAACGAGTTTCGAACTTACCCTCTCAATCACACTGGGTTCGGCAAATATGATTAGATGCTTGATATCTTTTGTCATTAAGACTTGGTTTTTTACAGCCCTTGTGAGGGTTCGCTTTTGTAGAAGGCACTTGATTCGCTGATCACTTTCAAGCTTTATTGAACTCTATTGTTCATTTCACTGTAAACACCAGTTGTACACGACTATTCTCGTCAGCACACTCCTCGCTAGTATCTAGGTTCTATCACAATATTGTTGTTAATCATCCGCCCAAAATACAGGGCTACAAGTTTCTATTTGCGACTAATATAGGATTTGTATTCATGGCTAGAAAACTTTTAGGTTTTGTTTGAGATAACTAAGAAGGTACTTATTGAAGTCAAAGTCACCTTCGATACATATCTTTGTAGCGACGTGATTGATGAATCCAGGAACTATACTATAAAGTGCATCTTGCTACTAATATGGTTATTGTGTTTGTAGCTATTGGGTAGATCTTGAGAGGATAAAAACTGTTATCAGTGATTTAATTAATCCTTGCCACTTGTATGACCAGGATACTTCTTATTACACCCACTGGTCCTATCTAAGGGCCAATTGGAAAATAGGTTTTTAGAGCCCATATGGCCAGAGATAACGATAATCCGAATTAGTTACCTAGAAACTATGCTCCAAAAGTGCATCTTGCATATGGTTATTTGTTTGTAGCTATTGGGTAGATTTTGAGAAGGTAGGAGTTTGGTTTATAACGATTGTCGATGCTAAATAACTTTGCCTTTGTTCAGTAAAGAAAAACATGAACGACGGTCGATTACTTAAGCCGACCGGTCGACACTGCACTCGTATGCATTTTTGCGAAATATGATTCACGCAATGGAATGCTTTTCCTTTGACTCACGTCTCACAGCCTCCGGTTCTTTTGGTCATTGTACTGAATATGGTCAGTCTGTTTGACGATGCCTACTTTATGATATGTAACAGTGTATGTTCCACTATTTATTTACTGCGGCAGTGATATGGACTGCTATTTTTGACGACCGACAAAGACGTGCCAAGCGATTTAGCGTTCCGGCACGATGTCATGTAGAAACCAATTAGTAGGGTTTACCATACCCCTAACAGGTTAGCTCGCTACCGTAGACCGCATCATTACATACCATCAGGTGAGATGCCGTCAAGGGCTAACTTGTGGTGTTTAAAAAAAATTGTATTCGTCTGTTTAGCGTTTTTTTAACTGATCTATTTTCTCGTATATCCTATTACGCTTTCAATTAAAAAAACACTGTTGTCAGTGGATTAATGAATCCTTGCCACTTGTATTAATGACAGTGATACTGACTTTTTTTACACCTACTAGTCCTATTTAAGGGCCTTCCAGAAAAGACGTAAGAGCCTATATAGACAGAGGCAAGATTCATAACGTATAGATGAGATTGGATTTGGGAAGGTGACTGGTAGCTAACTTATGTGGTTGGACAGCCCTTATCCCTACGTCTGTGCCCATTATTATTAGGTGGTGATATGAGTAGTGCCTAGTTAGTGCCCCCTTTCTGATCTTTAATCTATTAGAATTTACTATTAGATACTTAGTACGGTTAAAGTAAATAGATTGCTTGTAGTTTTGTCTTTGATTACTCTAGTTCCTGTTCTTTTTAAAATCGATGCTGTTGTTATAATATTATGTTATTAAATAATGAGACTTGAAATTGTGTGTTAGAACAGTAAATCCGAGATATGTACCTACATTTAAGATTTGGTTTCGGATGTTATTCTTCTTTGGGATATTTGATACTTCCGACTTGTCTCGTTTTCTGAGTTACATTATCTTCGATTATGTCAGCGTCAAATCAAAACTCTTTTTCTTTATTAAACTAGCTGATGTACATGAATTTATCCTCATTGAGTTTAGACTTTCATCTAATTTACTAGGATTAGTTAGGAATAATTTCCCCTTTTTTTCCGGACTGTCTATTAGCTGTACTAACCCTATTGGTTGTCACAGCGTAACCGGGCTGTTTGGCGAGCTTAGGAAAGAAGCTCTGCCAGAAGAAATTTTAAGCCCTAGGACTCGAAGAAACTAAGGGAACGTCTGCCTAAGGGCACCTCCTTTGAGGCCGAACCTCGGCTTAGGCGACGTTTGGGATAACGGGGGGATCGGACGGTTTAATCTCCCCGGAACATCTCGCTACACTTTACTATGCAAATACGTTATATTAAGAAATTCATAAGCCGGAGAATAGAATAGATTACTTTATATGCAGAGGATAAGCTTACCCATCAACTAGTGTATTGTTGATGGGTAATTGTCATTTTAAAAATAGTATGTCACGGATGATATTATTATATTTGAAAAATTATTTATATTACGACCTTTAAAGAAATAAATTGCTATAAGTATACGTAGGGGAAGCAAGACGGCATGAGAAAGTGTTATGCCGTTTGATGTGATGGCATGTGAGTTGATTTTAACTGACAAGATGCGCCAATAAATGTTTAGCAACCAATATGATGCGTTTAATTATTGTAAAGCTAAACAGGTTCGTTTGAGGAAATAATGAATTGTTGAAAACTTTTGTATTTCACCCTCATATATCTTACAATACTTGGTATTTGAAACTGACTTAATATTATGCTTGGAACTTGAGAACTTTCTAGATCCAAATACCAAGTGCGGAATGAAGTACAAGTCGCTACTAGTTGTACGCGACATCGTAAGCTGGCTTTGTTTCATATACACTCATATCTATGGATTAGCTACGACGATGCGAAACCTATTTTTTCACTAAATTTATATATTAATAAAGAATCCTAATAATATTATAAATATGCAGTATGGATGTTTGTTACTCAATCACGCAAAAACTACCGTACGGATTTGGATGAAATTTGGCATGCATGTAGGCTTTGACATGGAAAAGAGCATAGGCGACCTTTTATCCCGATTCCTTAAGTAGTTTCCGAGGTAAAATTGAAAATTGTTTACTAGCTAAGCCGCGGGCAGACGCTTTGCAAATGTATGCATATCACCTATGCTATGGAAAAGGACATGTAGTAGGTACATAATGACGATCTCTCGAATAGTTCCCGAAGGAAGATTAAAAATTGTTATGTTATATAAGTATTATAAAACACGCAAAAGAATATGAAAACCACGGTAACTTGATGGAGGTAGGTATATGGTTTCGAGTCACGAACTGCGTGACTTTTTTTAGTTTACTTATGATATCTCGAGAATATGGAATTGAGAGTAGGTATGTAAGCTGTGTTCCTCGTATCCTTGGTTTAAAAGAATCTCAGGCACAAGCACATCTTGGCTTTATTAAAAAAATGTTTTGATTGTGGAAATTTTAGAAATTTGGCTTTGGCAATGTGGAAGAGAAAATTTTCCGTAATTGTCTGGAATTATATCACGACTTTGTGATTACAAACATACCCCTTTCAACTGAAAGATGGAAGAAAAACATTCTCATAGAGGGTTGACGTAGGCAGACGGACGGTAAGAAATATACCATAGCAGAAAAACAGGTATTCAAGTTTAGGAAAGACATGTGCCAATTCCATTTCTTTATATATTTAAGAAAAAGATTCTTGTTTTTTTTTTCTTGTGGATTATATACCCAGCGGTTAACTGTGACTCGGTTCATGTCTCATTCCACGTTTTAGGTAACTCTGTCTGTCGCAATGTATTAAGACTGGGTTTTCCACTCCAGTCCAGCACTTTATTATCTCCTCGGTCCTCAAAGATATATGCCAAGTCAACTTACACTTCAGCTTTGTAATTTTATGAGAAAACTAACATTTTTAATACGATTTTTTAATATACGAAACATATGTTTAAAACATCGATGCCCAGAAACTTTTCTTTTATGTAATAATAAATAAATTCTCTCAAACGTAGCTTGAGTAAGTCTATAAGTCTGACGAAGGGAAGCTCTCATTATTGGAACTTTAAGTAAGTTTAACATTTATCTATCTAACTGCGTTATTATAGTTAAAGTTAACAAGTTAACCAACATAACATCGACGTTAGCATATACCTCATTTTATCTTAAACCATATTTTATTCAGTTAGAACATATAAAGTACAAAATATGTTTGTTAAGTTTAAAAATTGTACTAGGAGTACAGAATTAAAAGGGTATTATACGACTATATCTAACAACTAAGTTAAGCAAGGTAGACAAGAATAAATGGACAGCAGTCATAAAGGACGCAGGAGCAATGCACCCCGAGTTCCATAAATAGCACGCTCTGGATAGCTATACAATTGTAATATCTAATTGTTTTTCTTACTTTTTACTTTATTTACGTTTAATTAATTATAATATACACAGGTAGAATTAACTAAGTACAATACCTTCCCAGGATTGCATATTAGTTGGCCAATATTAAACATTTAAGAAACTGATCTGCCAATCATGGCAACGAATAAAAAACACAACTGTAGCACCCCCTTGAAGTCTCTGGATACCCATTTATGTGTGAAATATGAAAAATGTAATTTAAAACGGTCCATAAAGCAAATTGCCATCTTTATTCTAGTCAAATATTTCTGTAGATTCCCCACTTCTCCTTTCTCCTCCACTAACTAGTAAAAATGCTCTGTAGAGGCATTACGCACTAGTTAGAAAAGAGTCCATAATTTGTCACATTATGTTCTCCCATTGAATTTATAATAAACTTCTCGAAAAACTTTGTTAAGAGTCCTTTTTAAAGATGAAGGTGCGAAATCAATTGAACAAGCTAAACTAAAATTATGAGTCCTAAAATTAGTGTAATCCTTTGCCAAAAAGAACACATTGAAAGGTGGTATTATATATTATATCTAGTTGGTTCATTGTAGGCTCAAAAAAGCACTCAATATTTAACTGTGTTTTATTTCCCATAGTTTTCATCAAGAGGAGTAGAAAAAAAAAACCGCCACCATGGACGCGATCAAAAAGAAGATGCAGGCAATGAAGCTGGAGAAGGACAACGCACTTGACCGCGCCGCCCAGTGCGAACAGCAGGCCAAGGACGCCAACCTTCGTGCTGAAAAGGTACTTGCTTGGTTATGCCTTCCTGGTACTTTACTCTAAATCTTGGGGGTAGAAGAAGATGCAAGATCCAAAATGATTTCAACCTAATATCGGCTACATACATAGGGTCTCCTCTTAATATGAGAAGGGTTCGGCCGTAGTCCACCACGCTGGCCATGTGCGGATTGGCAGACTTCAACACGCCTTTGAGAACATTATGGAGAACTCTCAGGCGTGCAGGTTTCCTTGCGATGTTTTCCTACACCGTTGAAGCAAGTGACATTTTAATTGCTTAAAAAATAAAAGCTGTGATAGCCTAGTGTTTAGGACGTCTGCCTCCTAATCAGATGTCGGGGGTTCGAACCTCTAACCTCTAACTTTTGGTATAACTAAATAAAAATTCCTGAACATGTTTAACCCCCTTACTGATCTTAGGTTCCTACATGATACCACCTGTGATGGTAATATTAACTCTGGTAAGTATGCGGTCCATTTTTCAACTCACAATTTTGTGTCATCATAGGCAGAAGAAGAGGCCAGACAGCTCCAGAAGAAAATCCAGACCATTGAAAATGACCTCGACCAAACACAGGAGTCCCTCATGCAGGTCAACGGTAAACTCGAGGAGAAGGAGAAGGCACTACAGAACGTGAGTAGCTAAGATTTTAAGTCTGAATAAAAATTCAAAATTTGAATGTATTTTATAGTTCGTTCAAACCACTATGACCAACGAATGAATACATAGTACCGAAGAAAATGTCTAAGCAAACCTAATTAGTTTAATGTAATAAGTAGTACTTAACGTTGTGTTATTTACAATTTTATTTATAAGTCAAGACATGAGGGTAGAGTTAAAAGATAGTCTTTAGAAAAAATATCTTCGCTAATAGTTATGTACCAATATAAAGTTGGTTTTTTATATACCTACCCACCAGTTTTAGACGTTGTAATGATTCAATCTACGCTAACAATAGACGTGCGACGTAAATGTGGATTGTAGCGAGATGTTATTTAACCCTCCTATACTGAAATTCTCCAAGAATAACACAATATAAGCAGGTACGGGTATATATCCTGAATAAAAAGGATATCATCTCATCAAACATAAGAACTTTTCAATTCTATAATATCATATTTATTAATTTTTGACGACCTCCGTGGCGCAGTGCGTGCGCTGTCGTATTATAAAGTCGGAGGTCCTGGGTTTGGTTCCCAGTTCGACTCTGGTCTCGTGGTCAGTTACCACCCTACCGAAAAAGACGCGTCGCTAAGCGATTTAGCGTTCCGTCACGATGTCGCGTAGAAACCAATTAGGAGTATGGGTTTACCATATCTCTAACAGGTTAGCCCGCTACCATCCTAGACTGCATCATCACTTACCAAAAAATAAGATAGCCGTCAAGGGCCAACTTGTAATAAAAAAAAAAACATGAGACGTCAATCTTTAGAATAAAGATAAAAGTATTTTTTGTGTTAGATGTCCCCCATAGTCAGGAAGACTATAAGCTATTTTATTTGTTTTTTTTCAACAGGGCTAATTTATTATTTATTTATATAACTTTATTGCAATCTATAGGACATACATAAGAAAGACAAAAACAATTAGCAACTGGCGAACTTATCACTAGTAGTGATATCTTCCAGGTAACCATTTCGTTGAAGCCATTTATTAAATGCGTGGCAAAATAATTCACATGATAAATTAAAGCGAACGTGGAAATGTTATATTACAACCTTCTTATGACCTAATACTTAAGTAGTGTAATAATCTTCCACAAGATTAAGTCGCAAAGTTAAACCAAGCATATCATGAGGTCACGAAACCTTAAAATATCAAACAATACAGATCTAAGTAAATATCCAGCGTATAAACTACGAATGTGGGACTCGCACAGATGTTTACGAGCCAAGCCCGCGAGCTCGCATACCGACGTGGCTATTTCGATCCCGAGACACCTAATATGGAGTCGGTGCCCGGCGTTTATGTAAAATTAGACCACCGATCGCGTTCTACGCGTGCTTTCATCTGTTGTTTTAATATTTAAACCTCGCTATTTGGTTACAAAGTCAAAATTAATTAAATCCATCATAATTAGCATTACAAAGAAGACGATATAATATACGAGATATTATAATAACGAAATACATTAATTTATTTATAACAATTCTTGTTGGTTAATGTGATAGGTGTTTAAGAATTTATAAATTGCAAAAGTTTTACATAAGTAATTATTATTCAATATGGTACTGGCACTTTGAATATCGCGGCGTATTGGCTAAGCTAAGGAATGTGGATGTCGGTAAAACAGTGGCGGTGACCTAAATAAATTATTGGTAATCTCGCTATTCAGGTACAATTATTTGCCTTATCCAAGCAATTAAGAATAAATAGTAAGCGTTCATAAGCAGAAAAATATATTTACTCATGTGTTTAGTCGAATTAATAATTAACACAGTATACATGTACCTACGTATGTAGTAAGCGTTTTCTAATTATTCATTTATTATGCTCCTTCATTTGAATTTCGCCGCGCGTTAATTATGCTGTGGAATGCGGGTGTCGCGTCGGTAAAACAGTACCGGTAAACTAAACAAAAGATGGCGGCCGATATTGCGACGCCAGCGCCACGTTTGCGCTATTGAAAGCGACAGTCAGTCAACATGGCGGCGACCGATGCGCGGCCGGTCGCAGCGCGCGCTGTGCAGTGATGTCCGCGCCCGCGCCCCACGCCCACGGGCGCACCCCCGTGCGGCGCAGGGGGCACCAACACCACCCGCGGCTGAGGGGCGACCGAGGGCCCGCCCCCGGGGCACCCGCCGACTCCATTCCGTCCAAACAAGTGACCTTACTCGGCCAAACAGACGATGTTGTGCCCTGTGTCAATAGTGTTAGTGAATCTCAGAGATTGACAAGGACGAATAGTGACGATGCACTTTCCAATCGAAATATTATCGAGGACTCGAATATCGATGATGAAACTGAATTTAATGTTAGAGCCGACTCGAGTGGCAGCTCGGATGACGATTTCTCCTTTCGGGAGGAGAGATCCGCGGGTGACGGTGCAGACGTGACTGTGCTAGCCTCTGATATATCCGACGACGACCCCGAGACTGCTGAACTCGCTAAACTTAGGTGTACTAGTGAATGCACGGAGGTGTTAGCCGCCAGGGAGAACCGACGGCGGAGAAGATGTGCCGATTACCCTGGCCTCGCTTTCGGCAGCTCCATATTCTCGTCGGATACGATGATGAAATTCTCGATCATAAAGAATGAGTTGCAGAATATAAAGAACACGGCGTTGAAAAGGGTAATGTCCTATGTTTATTAAAGTTCTGTTTCGATGCGTGAGTCGTTTAGGCGTGGGCCAAATGCGCACTCTAGTACTATTTTTAATCGCGTTCCGTCGAAAAACTCATGAAGCTGCTCCGTGGAGCGAAGCTTAGCCCGCGTGCGGCGATCAGCTGAGCCATTGACATTTCGTTTGACTTGTTTACGCTGAGAATTTCAATCTGCCCCGCTAGATGTCGCAGTGTTGCCGAAGTGCACGTGGACAATTATCACCCTTATTCCCTTTCAAAGGAAATCCAACATTCATTAAATACTTCGATACATTTTAACGTCTTGCTTTAGAGTTGTAGGTACATAATTCAATTTGAGTTATTGTTCAATGGTTTATATAGGTAGTTCCTTTGTTTTAGTATCAAATGTCCTAAGAATGTCTAAAGCTGATAAGAACGAGAATGATCTTAATGAGACTCATCCTGCTTTGAAAGTTAAATGGACTAAAGTTCGTGCCATCGTGTACAACTTTCTAAATTATTCTTAACGCGATTGTCTTCAAACATAGTCACTAGAGTTGTGCTATTTAAATGCTAAAACTCGATATTAGATTATTAGGAAAAAGATAATCAACCTAATATTTTATATTTCAACAACAATATTTGTAATAATTGATCTTTAATAGGATAATTAAATTAAATCACAAATAAAAAAACAGAGAAACAGGAAAGATTAAGGTGATAGTACTCGTATATGTTTAATAATAGGCTTTGGAGAGAATAAAGTATGTATAATAGCTGACGATCGATTAACTTGACTTAAAATAGAGGTCTGACAAAAAAAAATCGGATGATGCCTTAAGTTATATATATTTATGAAGTTTGTACATATAACGAATTTGTGAAGGCGACTAAATTACTGAAGAATTAAATATTTCAACTGTACTGTTTCAATTGTAGATGGAATATAATAGAATTAACATCGCCAAGGTTGCTTAATTAATGTATCCCCTGTATTGTATTGTAACACCGAATTGAGCTGCTTAAGTAAGTATATATATATATACTGAAATTTAATATTATAATTGCGTAATTTATAGCTGCTGATAACTTAGCTCCCATTAATCTGATCTCTAAGATGTATTTGGCGCCTATTTTGTCTTTTTCAGTCAGAGTTAAAACGAGACAGAAGGTTTAAATTAAATATGAGCAAAGTCAATGTATCCACACTCTATATATATTATGTCAGCCTATGTTAATATTCCAGGTGTAAAAGTTATCTACGTCTATCCTGCTCAAAGTTGGTGTTCAATAAAGAGATGACACAGGTGGACATTTCGGTCATGAAGAACTCGACTTAAATAATACAAAGTCATCCTCGTTATGCCACCTTAACATTGGATTTTTAAAATAAGGTCATCCTGAACTCTGAGATGTTTTTGCCTTGCATCAAGTGTTCTCTGTCAGTCAGTTACGGTTCAGTTTTATTAGTACAGATTATAATAGAAAGTGTATTTATTACACTTAAATCAAAATTATTATTATTTCAATTAAAATAACGAGAACTACTTGAGCTATGTAGTCATTTATTGGAATTGAAACAGACGTGTACTTTCTAAATTGCGTCATAAGTATGAAATTCGGCTGTTCTTGTGTGGTTTAGTTAGCATTCCGTCATCTATCGAACGGGTCAAGAATGACAGTCACCACTCACTTCATAGTCTGGTAACTTTTCGCTAGATGGCGCTTACTGTGAATTAAACAATTTTTTCATATGTAATACTAATTATTATCACTTTTATAACATTTTTATTCATTACATTAAACATTAGTTAAGAGAAATACTGAACTGGCCTGTTCATCAATATCCATTCAATTATAATGAATGAAAATTAAACGCTGCTATTGTAATACATCATTCCAACTATTATTTTCTCATGAATGTTATTTGGATTTCAAATAGCCAGTCTAACGTAACTTCCGTATATTATTATTGTGCATAGTCTTTGAAGCGTTTCACCCATCCCATATTTTGGGTTTCCTGCAAAATATGTACGCTTTTGCCCCCACAGGATGTAAGTGTTACCGTCATTTAATAGGTGGAGCTAGTGCATACAGCGCGGCGGCCTCTGTGGGACGTTTTCCATTCTCGTTGAGCGTTCTGTCATTTGTCATTTGTAAAATAATGTGCTATAGCGTGGACAAATAAGCCTGTCTTCGTGATTAAAAAATTCATATAATTGTTAATCTTTGTCGTTTAAAAATCGTTGCACAAAAGGGCACGTCATTAGTTAATTGGTGATAAAGTTGTGCCTTCTAAGTTTGTGGCGGCCATTTTATTCGCCGGCTGTGTTCATTCGGCTCGAGGTGTCTCCGCGATACAGAGCACTTACGAACGAACGGGACAGTCAGTTGGCATTTTCGCGAGTAGGGCGAAGGTGTCTTAAGATTATAGCTTTTAGGCGTTTCGTGTAACAAATAGTGATCAAAATGACGACAAACATGCAGCAAGGAACCATTTTGGACGTCCTTAAGAAGAAAATGCGTCAAACAAAGGAAGAAATGGAGAAATATAAGGACGAATGTGAGGAGTATCACAAACGATTGCAAGTGGAAATAATGCGAAGAGAAGAAGTAAGGAATTGTGCAATATATATGTGATGTGTATTTTGTGAGAATTTAGTTCGAACGTGTTTCAATTTGTGTTAGAAATAATGTCGTCCTGTCTATGGAAGGTATCTGTAGCTCAGTAATGTTACAATAGTATCTACCTATAGTGAGTAATGTCCGGCCATAGCTAGGTGTGCCGGCGACGTACGCCTATTCGCGTCTCTTTCTGTTTTATCGTTCCACAAATCGTTAAAGCGAGACAACGTATCCGTATTATATATATATTGCCACAAAGTTCTGGCAGTTGAAAACTAATATAATTCCAAAATGAAATAAACGTGTACTTAGCTGATATGAAATATGGAATTCCAGATAAAGGAATCGTGGGCCAGTTTTTTATTTTTACGAAATTTAGCGGTACATGGTGTGCTAGTTTCTGTTATACGTAACAGGTTTGGTGCGTTGGAGGTCGCGTACCAGGCTTGTGCCACATGATGTCGAGTGAGCCGGTTCGGGTCGTGGAACCGTGCACTCTTCAATGCATTCCTCTTAATCGGAGTAGATCGGATGTCCCCGAAGGTTCGCGCCGGCGCCAGAAAGGCGTGTCCGACTCCTTGCCGTTATCGCCATATTATGACGTAATTTATAAAGCTGCAATGCACAATTAATGTGGTATTCCGATAACTCACTAAATAATAAAAAAAAACCATATTGCCAAGGAAATACATTTTAAAACTGTACAGTATATCAAGTCATCGATTTTATTTCCTGTAAAGCATAATAATCTGTCTTATCATCCTGCATACCTATATCAAGAGCCGATAAGAAATTGTTAACTCAAGATCGTTTCGGATATAAACATAATATGGCTTACTCGTAGCTACTTTGTTGAAGTAAGGTTAATCATCGATGTTTGGAATTTCCTACTAAATTATTATCCAATGCAATTTAGTACCTAGTTCGTTTTGATGACAAATCAATTATTTTAACCTGTAGGTGTGTCTATCGTGTTTTAGCTATAAATTTCGACTAGCATATAAATATTTGATATAAAAAATTTACAGATCTTAGTTGAAACCTTTTTTCCGGCTAATAAACCCATTATTCTTTCGCAGCCAAATGTCTGTGCTATCTGTATTTTAATCATGCCCAGAACACGCTTATCAAAATACCTCGGTATGACAAAACGATTAACAAATGTTTACTCTTTACTGTATTCAATAAATGGGCTTGTAATGACGACAATAATTACCTCCAACCGTAACTAATAGCTCGAAAAACGACCTGAAAGATTATTAAAAATACCATTGAAGCTTTAAGTGAATTTGTTAGTAACAGCAGGTGCAAGCATTACTTAAAGATAACGTTGCCCATTTACCGTTTGCCTAATTGTTTCGGGATCCTAATTGTTGTTGTCGCCTTTGTTAGACGTCAATAGTTTGTGCGCATCGTTGGTTGGCTTCCTGTAATAAATTCTTTTACCCAAAATATATGCATTCATATAAAACATCAATTGCCCCGTTCATTGATGCGTAACACATCACGAAGCCTTGTCAATGCAATCCGGATCGGTTACCGAAGGAAAATTAACTGTTCCCTAGTCCGCTTCAAACTTTCCACTAAACTGTTCTAAAGGCTGTTGACCCAAAATATGATTAAACATCCATCTAAGTTTCTATACATCAGACAGAATAGCCTTAGGGCGTGAACACATTCGAGCGAGTTCAAGGTGACTGGTCTCGTAGCTATGAATAGATTATTTGATTATCACTACACAATTCGAGAGTCAATGCTTCTGTTCGGTTATGGTGTTTTGTTGAAGTAAGGAATCAGAAGTAAGGATTTTTGTTATGATACTTCTAAAATTAACTGAAAATTTAGAAACATGTATTAAGGTTTCTAAATTTTATAATTTTACCCTAATTAATTGCCCAAAAACTTCAAACCTCAATAACCTTGAAAGGGTCGATATAATCTGGGACTCTTGTATTTGTTTTTAAAGTAATTTTATAAATCACTAATTACTTATATAAGTGGTCAATTTATAATTTTTGAAGTTTGCCTGAGTTGTTGCTGATAAACATGATTATGTATGAGCGGGATGATAAACGACCGCGAATGGCCTCCTCACGCCTATTATTAGCACGATAATGACGACACAGGATAAAAGGAGAAACTGGGACTCGTTTAAGCATCCTCGCAACAAGGACGCGTGATGTCATAAACATGTGCGTGAGCTGCTGAATATAAATAAAGAAGCAACTAACGAAATATTTCAAACGGCGGTTAATTCTCAACACGTATAATGTGTCGACGTTTAACAATGCAATGTTGGTACCTACACGATACATATGTAAAGACCAAGAACAATGTGGAGACGTTAAGAGCTTTATGGTTAGGCATCCATCGATTTTAGGACAGAACGGTAAAATAAGTGAACCAACGGTGATTCACATGTTTGGCACATCACTTACTGGCGGAAGTCACGTGATGTAATTAAAAATATCGACAGTAATTCACAGTATCGTTAAAACTTTCGGATCAGTGTATTTCCATGGAATCGATAATTATAGAGAATGTATTTAGATTGTCGCCTTTCATGACAAAAGGCAGAAAGAAGTAAATTAAAATAACTAAGATATTATATTTTTGCTTAGTGAGTAATTGACTTCCTTAGAGGCATCATGTTGTTAGGTTTATTGGAAATGCAAATGAGTACATTTATTACTTCTTATTCGGTAACGTGATGTCTATCACAATTTGTATTCAGCGTCGGTGGTATACTCGTAGTTACTTGGTAGAAATGTCGATCGGCGTTTCGATTTTGTTTGTATTACAATTTTGTATGAGTATTAAAATGGAGACATTTGTAAAATCTTAAAGTAACCTTAAGTAATTGGTTTTTGAATCATTACCGAGTCGATATTGAATGCCAAAAATACCTGGTTATTAAATTCTTCTATATTATATTCCTATATCAACCAAATCATATAAAATTAACCCTGTAAGTTTGCGTAGTATAAGTTTGAGAAAATCTTTCCCTTGACGGTAATTAAATGTCAAGTCAATTGACTTACTTAAAAGTAATTTGATTATTTTTTACTCCAAAGTTCAAAGAGATTTCAAAAGAGCCTTCGACATTATATCAGTGTATACTGTAGTAGTGATAAAGCGGATTAAAGCATTATTTATTAATTTATTTAAATAGTGATTAATAGGTGTACCTATGCGTTATGGTTACTCAGGGCAGGATAGTTCTCTTGTTGAGGCAATTGTACGATATCAGACAAAATCGTTACGATTTTTTCTTTTATGTAGAAGATGATAAATCACGGAAATTTATAACAACTTAAATCGTATTAAAAAAAATGTTTAATTATAATTTATAACTGACAAAATTATGTGTTTGCAGGCCGAATCCGAAGTTGCTGCGCTCAACCGACGCATCCAACTGCTCGAAGAAGACCTGGAGAGGTCAGAGGAGCGTCTTGCTACCGCGACCGCTAAGCTGGCGGAGGCCAGCCAGGCCGCCGATGAATCGGAACGGTGAGTCTGCTCCATGTTGAAGCCCGTAATTTTATGCAAAAAACTGGCCCCTAACGTTGTCTGGTTTGAAGTACGTGTAATGTTAATAAGTATGGCTTTGAAAGCAATATTTACATTCCAGACGATGAATGTTCGAGAACTGAAGGTGTATTCACTTAGTAGAACACCACAATAATTTAAATGTTCACTTAGAATTGCTTACTTTTTGCATATAGATACTTCCAATGGAATAATAATTTTATGTTGGAATCCATCTAAAGAGACAGGGAAACGTTTTTACACTGTAAATGAACGAATAAATATCCCGTTGCTAATTTCATTTCTCTAAAACTAATTTGCTAAAAAAAAGATATAGGATTGGATCATTTTGCCGCATACTCTGATATAAGGAAATTAATCGTCTAACCTGAAATGTCACAATCTAAGTTTACAGAAATCTGTTAAAATTAAATGTTACTTTGAACATAAATGCTAATAATCCATACGTTTGTAAATGAGCGTAAAACCAGACAACGATAGCCCTCGACGTTTCACTCCGTCGATATATTTGCGTATGCGTATAGCCCATACTACACATGTTTCAAGGTTACGAATTAAAGTTTTCTCTGCTCAGGGCTTACGAAGGTATTGAGTAAACGAGATAACCATTTAGCACGCTGATTCACAGATAAGCCAGAAGGCTACTTGTAAAAGTCATTTTGAAATTTGCAAATTAAACGTTGATCATTAGTAAATATATTTTAGCTCATTTATTTTATTTCATCAAAATCGTGTCTAGTCTTTAAATTATTTTCGAAATTGCTCTTTTTTTTAATTTTTGTATTAAACGATCCATCTTGTAAAATATTTTGTGTGCATGAGTGTTATTTTAGTTAGGTGACCCAACTTTTTTTTTTGTTTTCGTGTTTTTATCTGCTGTCAACATTTTACCTATTCAAATCAGTCTTAATGCGATCTTCCTATCTTTCTGAAATATTTTTGAATGCAAGTTATATTTCACTTAAACTTATATTTTCAAAATTGTTTTTGTATTTGAATAATTTTCACCTGTTAACAAAAAAAGTCTTGCATTCGAGAATATAGTTTTTTTCATTTTAAACGAAAACCTTAGTCAGTCATGTATTTTTATCGATATCGATGTTATAACATGCATGTGTTTGGCCCCGCACTAACCAGAATACGCAAGGCGTTGGAAAACCGAACCAATATGGAGGACGACCGCGTCGCTATCTTGGAAGCGCAACTGTCACAGGCTAAACTCATCGCGGAGGAGTCCGACAAGAAATACGAAGAGGTGAACGTCTGTTTATGCAAACTAGCTTCTTTGTGTGTTGTTATACGTTCGGAAATATTATTTTACAAATCGATTTGACGGTTAACCTACGTTACGTGTAGGTGCTTGTCCTGGCCCTTTTTATTTTTAAGTCTACGGCAGTGTTGCCAACTCTCAAGAAAATAAACCCCAGAAGTGAAAAATTCCTAAAATCGTCAAATTTCCCAGAAAACACCTTGAAAAATGTAATACAATTGTAATTACAATGTTTGTTTTTTTTATTTTTTCGTCAAAAATACTTTACCTTAACTTTTGATGATTCCAATGTTTCAAAACCATACCTTTATTTTTATGTATATATGTAGTAAAAAATAAGCATAGTTTATGGGAAATTCTACGGACATGGATATTATACAATTATTTTACTACAATAATTGTAGTCAGGTAACCGTAAAGCCATTGTCCGCAGACGTAGTACCGAAATAGTTAGATACTATATCCGACAACGCTTAGACAATTTAGAAACCAATAGTGTTCTAGAAAAAGGTAAACAAACTTCCTAATGCAATTATTAATCTTAAGTTTGGGAAAAAAATCCTGAAGGCAGCAGGAGTCGATAAAACGAATTCTAATTCGTAAAGAACCGGTTTCACGTCGTAATTTATAAAATTCGTATGGAATAGTGATCCCTTGGGTGCCGTGTTATAATATTAATACAAATAAAAAAGGTTGTGGAATTTGGATTGATATTTTCTTGCAGACATACTTCTTTAGGTAGTAAAAGTGCATTTACACCAAATATTTGGGTCATACGATGTTGGGTTTCGATCGATTTAATACTCATAAATATAACTTTTATTGCCAAATAACTTCATTGGTAGTTATTTTAATCATCATATTAAGACATCATATTGATGTCAACTTTTAATTCGTATGCTCGTTTCGTTTTTAATGGCGGCACCTGTATTTATTCATTTTATTACATTACGTAAGCCAATTACGGCGACTCCATTGCTGTAAGGCATGGTTGAATTAAAATTCAATATATTTTTTGTTATTAACGAAACGAAAGTATTTTTTTATTTAATTAAATAGTTTTTAACATTGGTAAGGTAAAACTGAGATTAATAAAGAAAGTTTTGGAAGGGCCAAGACAGCTTGACAGATCTGAGATTCTAATACGATCATCGGTTTGCAAAATGACATTTTGATTATTATGTTATATATTGTATGACAACACAAATTTTTAGTTAAGAAATCAGAAATACTTGTTGTTCGAGTTCGTAAGATGGACGGATTTTTAATAGTATCTCTGATTTTAAATTCCAAAGTGCTCCTTATTTGTTTTGAGTCTTTAAAGAGATAATGCCATTCAAAATAGGAGTATCTTCCAATAGTTTATGTGTTATTTTATATAGATGCATAAGAAACATCACGTACCATCTAATAAAAAAATGCCTATTTGATGACACACACACATTCTTTGCTACGAGTCAAAATATGCGTGCTGTTTCTGTGTTTTTATTTCCAGCATTGCAGTTCTTCAGGTTGTATGTCGCTTTAATCGTTCCTTACAAATGTGTTGTACCTTGCATGTCTTCTAACTTTTGGGTCACCCTTGACGCGATCGATTAGAATAATCACTCTCTACCGAAACTTATGTTCATGTTATGGGGTACAGTGCCCGCAAGGTCCTCGAGAACAGGTCGTTGGCCGATGAGGAGCGCATGGACGCCCTGGAGAACCAGCTGAAGGAAGCCAGGTTCCTCGCTGAAGAAGCCGACAAGAAATACGATGAGGTCTTTGAGTTGTGGTGTTGTTTGGTTGACCTTTGTTTTGCTTTCCAGCGTACCTATGATCACTTGATTATAAATATTTCTCCCGCATCATATATATCAGTGTTAACAATTTTTTAAATCATGAACGCTAATAATATTCTCAGCTATTTTAAATCAGAGATCAGAGATTTAACTTGACTCCCCCTCTTGTCCCCTTGCTTAATTTTGAATAAACTCCCAATTAAATAACAACGTACTCTCACTATTTCTTCTATTAAAATCTGTTGAATTTGTTGATGATCTGTTGAATTGTCTTTGTTGTGAAAATTCTTAACTAACACCAAAATTGATTACACTAATATACTTTCAATTTGTTCTTGTAGCATGTTTACGTTACATCGATTAGACATCAGTTTCGATAGTCTTTCGGAACTGCTGACGGAGTAATCGGACGCTGATAAGATAGTCCTTTGTACAATTAAAATTTTAACGCGCTGCGAAAATGTAACATGTGTTGGACATATGGTCGCGATAATATTGTCCCAATTCCCCTGACATATGACCCTGCGTGGCGAAGGCAGTCTTAAAAGTCAATCCGAAAATGGACGCGTATCGTACACGACCGTACGTTTCTTGCCCTTATAAGGAGCGGTCCATGCCTCGCACATACATCGGTTACATAAGTGACACTGCCATATATGAAGGGTGCAGTTGCCCAAGACTCGGACGGAGTACATAACAACGCTGACATTTTTAATTTTTGCACGTAGAAGGGATATCGCATATTTCTCACGCACGGTGTCATGTCTTCAGGTTGCTCGTAAGCTCGCCATGGTTGAGGCTGACTTGGAGCGTGCCGAGGAGCGCGCCGAGACTGGTGAATCGTAGGTTTCCATTGAATCAGCCGCGGGCTCTCGTCATCCTAAATCAGTATTACCGATGTGCCTGCGAAGTTTCAATGTTCGTTTTGCGTAAGAGGTTCAAAGCTTTAGATTTGTTGGCGCTATGTCTGGTAATACTGAGATGTAATGCGCTGAGCCCGCGGATTCGTTTAGCAAGTTTTCGCCACAGTTTTTTTTTTTTTGCATGGTTGTCCTTTTGCATTCCTAACATTGCTGCACCGTAACTCGTACAGTCATCGTTAATTCTAACATCGGCTCCAGCTGTTCTTTTTGCATGTCCATTTTAGGTGGTCTACGAGATGGCGGCCGCGGTGGTGACGTTACACTTTTATTTGCATCAGTCATAACAACTCATAGGCGCTGTTTATTTACATTGAGTTTTTTTTTTTTTTTTACAATTAATATTTAAGCGCGTACGGCAAAGTGACACTCGCAACGCGTAGCGTGCTGCAAGCGTCATTTTACCGTGCATCTAAAACAAAGCAAGGGTTGCCCCATCTCATGGATATTTCTTAAGCGATGTAAACTATCATGTCCGTGTCCCGACTTAATCTCTGTTCTTTAGTGTGTGTACCATCTTAGAGTGGCCGTAGGCTAGTCTGTGCCGGGAAATATGTGTGGTATAGGGCAATTTTCGTTTTCAGATATGCACCGCATTACACCAGAATTACTGGCCGTATGCGTGCCGCACATATGCAAGCGCACACATCACATAACGAATATAATAACGCACTAGATAGCACTTAGATATTATTTTAATAAATATTACTGAAACTAAAATTTAGAGCTACAATGTTTTGGGACAACCCTCGTTTATATTTTACTTGCTGAGTTCAGACGCCGCTCTCGACTCCCCGCTTTGAGTGTTCCTTTTTTTTTTTTTTTTTCTTCGTTGTTTGTTGCTTTGACGTATAATGTACAAGCAAGCGATGCCAAAGAATAACGAGTTATCATTGGCAAGACTTTGCACTCTCATGCCTGACATCGAACCGACATAGCTCGGCCCTGACATTGTGATGATCAGAAAAGAAGATATCCTTGAACCAGATATAACGATAAAAGTTACTGGATGCAAAACTATTATAACCCAACCCTTCCTTCACAGCCTTGCACTTATTATTTGTAGCCGGAATAGTAAATTACAATTACCCATTAGGTATGGCATACCTCTTCAAGGGCAGCACTTTGACACCTGTCAAGTAGCTAATAACTAAATTGTTTAAAAAAAAAAAAGTTTCATTTTTTATTTATTTTTTTCTCTCTCAACGAAAGAGAGGCGTTTGCCAATCAATGAAGGCTTTAATCTAACTTGGCAATATAACGGAAAGCACGAATGAAGTACCTACCTGCTTGTTGCGCACTGCACCGCCGAAGCGTTAAGTCGAGAGCGGCGACGACTGACGAGCGTAGCGTAGTGTGTGTTGTGTGTGTGTGTGTGCGTGGGCGTGTACTAACGCTCGGCCGGCGGTAGGTGGCGCGCAAGCTCGTGCTGATGGAACAGGACCTCGAGAGGGCCGAGGAGCGCGCAGAGCAGAGCGATTGGTAAGTACTATATTGATCAGTACTCCTAGCATGAGATTTGTATGCTCGCAATCGTTAGGTCGCTATCGAGTATCGAAACACATTCAGAGTTAGAAAAGTAATTACGAAAAGTAGACCACGGTCCCGGGGGCGCTCGGACTTTTTTTTTCTTTTTTTCGGACTGACTATTAGTGTATGTACTAACCCTATTGGTTGCCACAGCGTAATCGGGCTGTTTGGCGAGCTTCGGAAAGAAGCTCTGCCAGAAGACATTTTGAGCCCTAGGGCTCGAAGAAACTAAGGGAACGTCTGCCTAAGGGCGCCTCCTGTGAGGCCGAACCTCGGCTTAGGCGACGTTTGGGATAACGGGGGGGTCGGACAGATACACCAGTCCAACAAACCCAATTAGTCCCAACGTCACCCTAAGTCGAGGTCCGAGTCTCACAGGAGACGTTCGGGGGACGTTCCCCAGATGTCGTCGAGCCCAAGTGCACCTCTCTCAGGCTGAGCTTCATGCTCGCCAAAAACCCCTAGTAACGCAGTAGTAACTATTATGGTTATCTGCAATTAACAGTTCCAATAAAAATTACGAAAAGTCTGTTGACTTTCCGAGTCTGTTCCACAAACAAATGTAACACGAATTCAGTAACTGCAAAGCAAAAAATATATACCTTCTACAACGTCTTACATTTACCATTAAGTCAGAGGCAGGTTAGGAACAAAAATTACGAGGTAGCAAGTACCTTGTCTATAACCCAGCTGTCACTTTGACCGATCGCGATCTACTTTAAAAACAGCAGGTACCTTACTCGATGTTGATTCTATATAATAGCGGATGTCATATAAATATTATATCCTCACGAACTGAGAACTTATTCCTGTTTTTGAAATAGGGGAAAAGGAATCTTTATAAATTTTAGGCTTAATTTCGTCCACTGTTGCACATCTTGCGCTATCAGAGGAACTATTGTAATTACAATATACGGGTTTGAAAAAGACAATTAATATTAAGCCCATTTTGCTTACACGTCAAAGGTTTTCAAAAAAAAAAATTACTTTATTATTGCGAACATACAAATCTTAAACTAAGGGTACGGTATCCCTCTGTACGAGTTACTTTACTATGCTAAACGAAATTCGATTTCGAATTCGTACATTAATCCATTACCATTAGTGTGTTTATGATGTGCAAACTCGTACTAGGGATACAGGAACCGATATAATGTGGCCGTCTGTATCAGATACTTCTATTCATACTACATGTATTTAGTTGGTACAATGGAAACGAGTACGTTAGTTAGTACGTTGGTAACAATGGTGCTCCATTCCAACCAAGCGGAAAATTCCATATTTAGTTGTAGTAAATGGTGCTAAATTTTATGTAGCACCACACATTATTGTTAACAAAATTAAAAAAAAAAAGACTATCTTATTCACAATGTGATCTGTGGTAAAAGAAAGTCCTTCTTTTCAACTTGTTATTAACGGATTAGCACCAGAAATCATGTGAGCTTAAAAACGAATGCTCTAACCATCTCCAAACAAATTTGCCAGAGCTGACAGTTCCGCGACCGAAGGGATCTGGGAACTGGATCCTTTTATAAAGGCTGAGATATGTAGAGCTTACTTAGGCACAGATCTATCGATGTTGCTTTGACTTTGCTCACACAAAGTTAGTGTTAGAACGAGACAGATTAAACCGAGCACATAACTACGAGTAGGTCTCGTTTCAACTTAAGTCAGAGGTAAGGCTAAGCGCTAAGCTATATAGATCTCTCTCTAAGAGTACTTTAGAAAATAGGCAACAAACAATTTATGGAAATCGCTCTAAATTATTCAAATGGTTGGTATTACCCTTTATCACAATCCAAACTAGCTATAGGGATGTCGCGGTGTCGGTGAGATAATATCGATAATTTATATTCAATGGTACATTGACATCATGATGTTTAATCAACACGATTGTCACGAATAATATACAGACGGCCTCGTTGTAAATGGGTACATCGAACGCTTCGACACAAACCACAAACGACAACATCTTTGTAAACGTGATTATAATATACAGCTGTGTCTTAAGTATAAATATCCATTACATTCATACAAATCGAATTATCGGTCGAAGAATATTATTTCAATGCGGGTTTAATTCACTCCACGCGTTTATGTTGGCCCATACTAGGGTAAGAGATAAATTGCGTGGACTTAATAAAATTAAAATTGATCTAATTTTTATCGCAACTTTGAAAGTAAGAGAAACTACCTTTCTAGCGTACATTGGCTCAAATTATAAAACGTGTCTGTTTTACATTTATAATAATAACACGAAATTTTACAAAAATAGATGTTTAAATATTTATTTATATTACAATCATGATCATCATTCCAAGTGTTGTTCAACAGTCCCAGTTCTGGGCACTGACCTCCTCTCTTATTCAGCTATGAGGTTTTAAAAGCGTGGATCGACCTCGCTATCATTAACCAATTTGTATTCACATATAGTTATTAATAACTATAATATTCCATTAGCAACGGTGATATGAAAAAAAGATTATGACACGATATCATAGACTGCAAAATTATTTATCATTTGAGATTTGGCCGAACATATTGACACAGTGTTTTCTATCTATGAAAATATATATCAATTGTATGTAAATTCTTACAAAACGGACTCAACTGTAATCTGGTTTATCTGAATTTACACGTTCGTTGCATAACTAAGAGCCACGTTTCGCAACAAAAACGTATAGACGTATGTAATGTGACTTTTAATTGGATTAATATCAGAAAATTTTAATGCTAAGCGAACAGAATAACTAAAATAGGGGATCAGAAGCCCTACTACGCCAATTATGTAAATAACTACTCTGACATTATGCTGTGGAAACAGTCGTTAAACTGAAACTAGATAGAATATTTTGTTGAAAGAAAAGAATTTAATTAATATAGAAGATTAATTAATATATTCTATATTAATTAAAAGGTTGTCGTTTCTGGTCTTTAAATAGCACAAGTTAGAAAGATGAGTTTAATTATTTTTTCCAGAATTTGCTGTTCACAAAATAATAATTATTTTTTATTTTTGCATGATGTTGTTGACAGTAACCAAATTCTATAATAATTTGTATGAATCTACTCATAAATATGGTCACTGGTAACAAAGAATATATACGTAACCAGCATGAGCTTTTTACTACTGAGAAATGTATTATTGTAATTCATATCTAAATTAAAAAGTATTTAGGCCAGTTTCATTACTGTAACGATGGCCAATTAAATTCATAACTCTTCATTAAATTCATGTTCTCGATTCCACTATGATAGAAAAATCGTACTAAAGTAAAGCTTTTTAATGGAAGATTTTGAATAGATAAACAATATAAACACGTTTTGAACAGATTAAATTTATTTCACGTTTATTAATTTCAGCAAAATCGTCGAGCTTGAAGAAGAGCTCCGCGTTGTCGGTAACAACCTGAAATCCCTAGAAGTCTCCGAGGAAAAGGTACGTTTGCTAACTAACAAATACCCTATTGTCTTTTACATAAGAGCTAGTTTCCGATAAGTGATTCAGGCTAGGAATCTATGCTAATTATCATAAAATATTTGAGTTAATTGAAGTTAAAGTGAAACTTGATTATGATGCACCAACCAGATACATATTCGAGGTATATACTCGTAATGTCTGCTACATTATGACGTGTACGACGATGTTTACATTGAATCTTGTATACTAAGGTAGAAACACTATAGGAATATAGAATGAGTGCTAACGTTATTAATGAGTACCATTCCTAACAGGCCAACCAACGTGAAGAGGAGTACAAAAATCAGATCAAAACCCTCACAACCCGCCTAAAGGAGGTGTGATGCGAACGAGATCGGTTAATTTGTGCGAGTGTTGTGTACGCTTGCCTAACTGCATTATGCCGCACACTCCCTCTAGTGTTCACGCTCAATTAATCATAAAAAACGGCTGAAACTTGATTCCATTTCGTAACCCTATCAAATTTGAAATATTTTTGATAGTCTGGAATTTTGAATGGTCATCAAAACCATAGCCGTAACATTTTATGATATGCTGAGCGTGAAACGTAGTGTGATTATAACCGTTTTCTATTTTATTCCTTCGATTTCGTAAACTTATTTTTAGATGTTGTGTACGTTTTCTTTAACAGTTATGTCGTTTTAGTTTTCACCTAATAATCTTCCTACTAGTATCTGACAGTGTTGCTGTTTTAAATCAAATACAGTGGCACTGTGTGATACGGCATGGAGTTTTCGTTTTCGTTGTTTTATTTGTGTACATTCGTTAACAAAAAATAATCGCAGGCGACACAAAGGGAAGAAACATACGAGGGTCAGGTGAAACTTCTCGACGCGCAGCTCAAAGAGGTAACGACGGCTGCAGCCTAGGAACATATAGATAGAAATGGTTGTGGTTGTAGTGTTGAACTACGCTCATTGCCAGTCTGTGTTTCATGAAATAGCCCCTCTTTATCCTTGTTTTTCAACTCCTGTGCTAACAACATGGCAAGAAGGGCTAATTCAGTGGTGTAGGTTTGTGTAGTCGAGTGGCTGACAGCGGTTGGTGCTTCATCTATGTATCTTCATATTATTTTAGAGGTTTATCATTATTTTACTCTACCTGTTCATAATTTTATTTTATTTCTGTATTTATTATTTATTTATATAATTTGCGCCTGTTGTGTGATCGTACGCTTTGGGATCCTATTTATTATGCTGTTTAGTCAACACGCTTTATTTGTAATCTATAAATCCAGTCATTTCTTTCTGAGGATTATTTTTCCTTTCCTCTCCTTTTAGCATATCCGTATGTAGTTTATTTGTTAATTATAATTATCAGTAAATACTTTTATTTCATTTGGGTATCCAAGATTTGTTAATATTTTAAAAGCTTCGTGGGGTGTTACTAGTTACTACCTCTATATAGGATTAAAAATCATGCTTTGAAAATTGTCTATAACGACCACTTCACCAAAATATTCTTTTCACTCATTAAAAATTTAACTTTTTACTCCTATCATATCATTCAGTTTCCTATTTTAAACATCTTGATTATCAAATTACCATAATTTTTTCGGGTGCTTCATGTCGTGTGGTATCACGACCATTCACCACCACTTCCATCTTTGCCATTCAAAAATCTTAAATTGTAAAGATTCTATGGCGTACTCTCACATTACGGGCGTTAGCATGCCGGTGGCTTGCTAAGCAAAGAGTATGTGTGGCTAGGCGATGGCGTCCCGCGATCACGTCGAGGATAAGATACACAGCCTCTCGCAGAAACTGACGCAAGTAAGTTTTTGAACTGACAGAAGCTTTGGTCCTATCTATTTATTAAGCAGATAAAATAATTTGTAATACACATTAAGTTCAGAAAATTTGTCCATTGCTACATACTTTTTTATAATGAGATCCTCGTTATCTATATTTTTTATCATGTCTTTAAGTTTTGTAAAACTGAATATTGTTGACGTAATATTTATTATCGTGTTTGGCAATGAAGTTTAAGATTTAAACTTAAATTAAATTTGTATAACATAATACTTTGTTAAAATCGAAAATATTTCAGAATTAAGGAGACCAAAGCTTCTAAGCCTTCACTGTTTTGTACATAACGTTATTTTCATATTTATTTCACTATTTTGTTACAAGGGGTTAATTTGTATATTGTGTTCATTATAGCATCAGTTCGTAGCTACTTTTGGTAAAGGTAAATTGCATGAGATTTTGTGGTGCTTTGAATTGTAGTACTTAGTTGTTTTAAATATTATTTTGTGATTTACCCTAAAACTTTGTGTATTTTAATGATTAATTAATACTTAAATATTCAAGTTATAGCTCTATATACAATAATATTAAAAATAAAGTTTTTTATTATCAGTTAAAGTAAACTATCGTAACAAAGTTAAAAAATTGCATGCAGTGTCAGTTCTATTAATAAAGTCTAGTTTCTGTTTTTATTTCATTTTAAAAGAATAAAGCATAAACAATTCAAATATAAAGAGTTATAAAAAAATAATAGAAAAAAGGCTGTTTCTTGGTTATGTATTAACAAATTCTCATTTGATTTTAAAATATTTACAGGCTGAAGCTCGCGCTGAATTTGCTGAGCGCTCTGTGCAAAAACTCCAGAAAGAGGTCGACAGGCTTGAAGGTAATATTATTTCATTACTTTACAAAACTGTAGGGAATTTATAAGAGAAACGTCATATCTAAGTTAGGTATTGGTAAGAAAATATTTGTCACAAAAATTAAAATATGAAAATTCAGTTTCAAGAATCTACAGGTGTAGTACAAGTATATTATCCAGTACAGCAGTCGGTTAAGTTGGATTTTAAATTATCTCTGAAGTCAAGTTGCAAAAACGTGTTTGATAAATAACAAAAGCTTTGGATATAAACGCACTTAAACCATCTCAGCCATCTTTTGAGCTGTGTTAAAAAGCTGTACAATAGATTTAAAAGCTTTTTCATTTCGCTACTATTCTAGTTTAATAATTTTCTTAATTTCATAGTAACATTTAGTTTTAATTTTGATGAATACGCAACTGGGAAAATAAATAATTTTGTTTATAATGTATATTGCAAGATGCAATGTTTTATTTATATTCACAGTTGTGTAGAAATATTTGTTAGCATGGAGTTTAAATGTTTCCCGCTAGACTGCTCGAACTGTCGTCGTAGTTTTACGATTTATTTTGTTTTCGCATGGTTTTATATAAACGTTGTTTTTTTTTTTGCCTTAACCGCCCGGTTTGAATATTCTTGATTTCATTGAAGCAAACATATCAGCATTGACAACGAATTTTTAACTATTTCAATTAAAACAATAATTTATGTCTTGCTTTCAAACATTGAGAATATTCCTATCGTTTGATGTGGTGTGTGTGACTTACCGTGGCCGCGTCCGATCTTGCAGACGATCTGGTGGCCGAGCGCGAAAAGAGCAAAATTCTGCAGGAGGAAATGGAGGCCACGCTCCACGACATCCAGAACATGTGAACATGCACTCTCTCCCCCGCCCGACTCACTTTACCCATTATCGATATCGGGAAACGAATACGCCCTTTACTAGCCGGCTCTCGAAATGACGTCTGTCACTTTTGACAGCCAACAGGCGGCCATTGCGAAAGCGTGTCTACTGTCTATAAAACACGGGCTTTTCGAGCCGGGATGAATGAACTTTCGTGTTATTTATTGTTTTTTTTTAAACTCTCTTATTTTTTACTTTTTTGATATGATTCTTTTATGATATGACTTGTTAATTTGCAAGTGGAGAAGTGAAGCGGGCGGGTGACTAGATGTTACTAGAGTATAGAGTAATTGCCAGCCGCTTAAAAGTAACTTCAAGACGGAGCGTTCGCTACGACACCACTGCCATGTGCAATTTTATTTAATTTCTTACACAATTTACTATATATTTTTTTTGTCCCGTAGTAGGTATGCCGTTATGTGTAATTCCTCATTTTGTTTTAGTAATTTGTAAAAACTCGACCGCAGTTGAGCTAGATCGTGCTTATAGATAAATACGGTTTTTATATTTTTAAATAATTGATTAAGATATTTCGACATTCCATTATTGGGACCAAACGAGTCGTAAATACTCTTTTCTAAATTAATAGTTTTTATAAAAGACACGTAACAAAACAACATTCCTAACGATAGCTTGCTAAGCGATTTTCCGATGAATATATTTAGTTTTATTGGGGCGTACACTGTTTTCGATTTATTATGAACTTTTATTTACTTAATATGTACTAGGAAAGAGATTAGTTATTCTTATTTAATGTGTGACGGTAACACGTAAATTAATATTTATGAGTAAATGCTTGATTTATGATATGAGGTATATGATATTCTATATGGTTTCGAGAATGTTTCTTTTCCCTGTGTCATAGTTTCCGTTGTTATTTATTTAAAGTAATCTAGGAATAATGACAGATAATAACAAGATTTAGAACACGTTACAATATACACTATCGCAAACCAGCTGGCAATTCATCCTAGAGCTTGTGTTCCCGGGATGACTCCCAATATCTAAAAGAATACAGATTATAAAAATGTAATTCAAAATCAAGATCGATTGAACGTGATCCGTCTTTTTTGAATGTTATCGATTAATAATAAAATTGATAGATAAGTTCGTGAGAAATTAAATTAATGATTTTAAGAGTATTCTAACACAAGTGTTTATAAATATATTATATTATTATTTTTAACCCGTTGTCTTTTTTACTAATCCGAATGAACCTTTCATCCTCAAAACTAATGATTCCACCAGCTATATTACAAAACAATACACAAAATTTACAAAAAAAAAATAACAAAACAGTAATAATATTCAAAAACCAAAACAGACATTTAAAATTGTAAATATGATCCGATGAATGAAGCACGCGTCGTGAGAATCCGACAACCGCTTGGAATTGTTACAAAGTACCAAATTCAATACAGTGCTAACGCATGCTAAAGTATTTTTGGGCCACGAGGAAACTCCTGACTTAATCGTTATTCGAAATAGCGAAGCATGGAAGGATCCAATGAACCTTACCTAACGAAGCATGGAATTACCGCATGGCCCACGTGCTCACACGGACCACCCTGGAAGACTGCCCCGAAACCCCGTTAGAGAAGTAGCTCGGCATGGACGTTGACGCATGAACCCACACTTCGAGTCGAGCTCACGCTCCTGCCTGCTGCAGATGACCTGATCAACGAAAAGGAGAGGTACAATGACATCGGCGATGACATCGACCTCACTGTCGTGGAACTCATCCCGGGCATCGAAATGACGGACAAGCAAAGAGAGTTAGCCAAGCGTAAGCTGGAGAAGAAGATGAATGTGCCGCCGCCCAAGGAGCCCAGCCCTCCTCCACCACCGCCCAAGGAACCCACACCTCCTCCCCCGCCCCCACCTAAAGAGCCTACCCCTCCTCCAGCAGAGCCTGCACCCGCCCCTGAGCCGGCCCCTGCTGAGGCACCTCCCGCTGAGGCACCCCCCGCTGAGGCACCCCCCGCCGAGGCACCCCCTGCCGAGGCACCCCCTGCTGACGCACCCCCAGCGGAACCCGCTCCCGAAGCAGCCCCTGCCGAATAACCTGACCCCCTCACTTCATTTTACGCCGCCTGACCCTTTAACAAATACCAAATCATATAGAAGAATTAAATATTTTTTTGTTATGTATTAATAAATCGCAAAAAAAATCTTAGCTGGTGGAATAGCGTTTGATTAGCCCCTAAATTTAGTTATACTTTTTTCGGAATGCATGAGTGTTTTTGATGGACTAATACGAGTGAGGCTACTGACCGGGCCGGCCTTCGCAGACGATCTGATCGCCGGCAAGGAGCTATACCAAAACATCGAGACGGAGCTGGAGGTGGCTTTCAAGGAGCTGGGCATTTCGACGGCGGTCGCGCGCGGCTGCGAGCGATGCCCCCGCTGCCACTGAGCGCGCCGAATAACGCTTAACGTCTTACGCTTTCCATGTGCATTTAATACGGACCAGTAAAAATATCCCATCACACTTCTATCTTTCATATTACCCCCGATAATGTACGCTTTCTGCATGTATTTGAAAGTGTCACCGATCCGTTTTAAGGCAAAAATTAAGGCTTGATAAAAGAGACATCCGACGCATGGCTTCGGAATAACAAGGATGGCAACATGTAAGCATTTTTCTTGTACTTTACATATATATTACACAATTTGTTACATTTGATGCTAAACCTAATTTTCAGCTTCCAAACTTGACTTGTAAGAGTTTTTGTGAGATACGAATGTATTCTGAAAATTTCATTATTTTTTATACAATTTAGAAATGTTTGAGATATTGCCCAATGAATTATCAATATCATACATAAAATAATACAAGATTATCAAAAATGTACCATCTAAGTGGATATAAGGATGTTTACTGAATTCTTTTTGTAGGTTCGAACCCTATACCTATGTCTAGACCACCATGTTATTTACAAATGTGTCCTCCATTAAAGGGTAATCAAACGTTACGTGCAAAGTTCAAGTTCGAAGTTATTCGAAATTTTCGTTGGAATTCTTGTCATAAAATTGCTCTGCAACTCCACAAAAATAATGTTAAAACAATCAATCAATGTGTCAGCAAATTTTGCAACAATCATGCCTCTTGTTACTGAGGCGATGGTACAAGTTACTGAAATAATTACAACTCTTCGAATTGCATTAATTTGTTGTGAATGTCCAGACGAACTCGTCGCCGAGAAGGAGAAATACAAGGACATCGGTGATGATCTGGACACCGCCTTCGTTGAGCTCATCCTTAAGGAATAACCTGGTACATAGGCCACGTTCCTCGGGCCGTCGCTGCTCCAGTGAAGATCCGCCCACTATCGTTATATGTATAGACGTATTCTAATTTATATTTTATACTCCTAATTTAAAGTGTTACATCTACTTTGATGGCGGTATTTATTTTCAATTAATTTAAAATAAAAAATATAATTTATTAATATAAAAAAAAAATCTTTTGTGTTATTTCGAAACCCTTTTCTCGACTTTCGCACTTTTGTCCGATTAGTATTCATATAATGCGTTGAGTATGAAGATGACCGATTGACAATAGAGTAGCTAGATGAGATCTATAAAGCGTTCTTAGGCTTACCTCCGACTTGGAATCGAAAACAGTTAAAACGAAACAACGTTATGCGTGCGACATAAATCTGTCTCGTTCTAACACTAAGTTTGGCTGAGCTAAGCCAAAGTACGCTCTACAGATTTGAGCCAATGTGATACTTGAAATCATACGACTTCAATATAAACTTTAAGTTGGATGATTCCAACGTTTGGCTCTCTATTTTAAGTAAAAGATTTACGTTAAATTCAATCTCACGGTTTGCTTTCAAGTAAATTCGTCTTAACTTGAAAACAAACCGAACCCATTTTCAAAAATGGGTTCGGTTTGAAATTCACAATAGTTATAATAGTTATTAGCATGCAGGTGATTTATTTATGTAATTAGTTGCTTCTTTTATTTGCTTTTTGCACTCAGTACATATCGAAAAATAGTTTAAAAAGCAACGAACAGAACAGATCGTTGGTTTAGTAGAATTACTTAGAAATTTGTTCATTAAGCTAGATAGAGAGGAGAAATAGTTTCGTATTACGCTTCTAGAACGCCATTAAGTATCAGATCGTTCTTATAGTTCACTAATGACTACAGGTGTATTATCATAACTAAAGGATTTTATTTGATTGAATATTGTCTGAACAATATTCAAGTAATGTTCAGTTATAATTGAATAGAGATAAAAAAATCAATTTCTTTATAAGTTAATTGAATTGAGTAGGTGATTATGAGCAAGAACAAGACTCTTACATGATACCCGTTATAGTCGTTATAGGGTGTTTCTTAAACACCTTTATTTACTATTTTATTTTATTAAATAATGAATATGGGTAAATTGCGAATTTTACTTGTACGATGATAAAGAAGTCACTGTGTTTATCAGTAGGTAATGTAGGAATTAAAAAATAAAATATCACTTGCTTCAACGGTGAAGGAAAACATCGTGAGGAAACCTGCACGCCTGATAGGTCTCCATAATGTTATCAAAGCCGTGGGAAGTCTGCCAATCTGCACATGGCCAGCGTGGTGGACTATGGCCATACCCTTCTCATACTGAGAGGAGACCCGTGCTCTATAGTGAGCCATGACTGGGTTAGACCGTTAAGGGGTAGTGAACCAAAACAAAACAAACTATTTATAGATTTAATAGTTTTCTTTCGGCTTTTTTCCGAAACGGCAGCGCTAAAGTATCAGACCCTTTTTTTATCGTCGTGGATAAAAAAAGGGTCTGAGCATTATTGCTACCTCCGTGTCCCTTGGGCAGAACGAGGTTATGTGGGACTCCCACTCCCTTAGTGGGGAATACCCGAACTAAAAACCAACATACTGGTTCAGCGAGACGCCCCGGGGACCCGTTTTATACTTTCCGGACGATTTATCAAAGACTTGAGGAGTTGTTACAAACATACAAAATTGACGTTCTCAAAGTACTTTCATAGGTTTTGGTAGGTACATTAAAAAATTCCTATGTATTAAGCTAAGAACTCATATTGTGTATTGAAGTGTGAATACACTACTACGCTCACGATACTTTATGCTTTTTAATATTATGCAGTTTTTTCAACTGTCGCTATCAACAATTGTCTATTGTTGTTGATAGCGACAATGTGACGTTCGCGATGCTCTATGATTGGCCGGCACTATGTCTCTATTGGCTAAAATAGGCGCAATTCGAACGAGTTCCAATAATTCAGCCAATTACTCTAAAATAATCGCTATGTAGCAATAAATTGTTTATTTATTACCTGCTGTCTAACCGATCTATTGTATTTGCATTTCATATTATCTGTGGTGTACAATATATGTGTATTCATTCATTAACAGTCAAAAGTTTCACAGACAACCCATGGTTCGTTTTATCCACAATAAATAGATGTGGAAATTAATTTAATATCGTTTTAATCTCGTGGAAGGGACTCCATATACCTTCATACTTACGAACAAAACGAGCGAAAAAATAGGATCTTTTCGATTGGGTTAGTGGCTGGATCCAAAATCTGATCTGAATGAGTTTAGGTATATAAATCTTATGTAAACAATATATATCCAAATCCCTTCGTCAACATAGTGCAACCCCTATTAAATGATCCACTAATATAAAGTTTTACATAACACTTAGGTATATAAAGAAATGCTATATTCTATGCCCCGTATATAACTAAAATGAATAACACACTAATTTATTTACTAACATATCTTGTACTAACATTTTGACAGATGAAGTCGTCGAAGAAAGAAGTAAATACAAAGTCATCGTGGAAGAAGTGGACCAGACGTTTGCCGACCTTTCAGGTTATTAATCTCACTTCGCCATGTTGGAAATCCGTAATGGCGGGAACGCCATTTTGAAAAACGACAAAATGGCGATAGAATTGCTTCTGTATAATTTGCGCAGTCCACATGGTAACAAAGCGGTGTTTATTTGTATCCTCATTTCGATTACCTCTCGTTGCATTTTAAGTATACATGTCTAGCAACATGTACCTACATTAAATCTAAAATACCTTTTATAATGCAGCAATAAATTTGACTGTAAAGCAATGGCAGTCAGTGATATTATATTAATGTTATTATCTCGATGGAAACACTTTCGTGCCTTGAAAGCTAAACCTAATACTGAAATCAAAAATAAAATCGGCGCTAAATAAGTACTATTGGGCATATTGGAACAGGCTATGTGATCTTGATTGTGTGCCTGATTTTATGTCGCAATTATTTTTTGCTAGTCTAGAAGATTGGTAAAAAATTAGCTGATATTTGGAGGCTCAAAAGCTTTGCAAAATAAATTTTATAAAAAAAAAGTGTGATTAAAAAGTTGTGCAAAAATACATAATTATTATAGAACTAATAATAAAGAAAGAATAAGTATAAGAAAATTCTACCTATATTCAATACTTTAATGTATTTTTTTTAAACACTGCCGTTATTTGATGAGAATGTGATTAATAAGGCTATTTAATTTTCTGACTGTAATCGTAATGAAATATTTAATTAAGTACCCACTATCAACTATGTGTTTAGATACAATATTCAAATTAAAATAAAAAAAATCTAGCTTTGTAATAAATATTCCAACGAATAACATGATGCTTATTCTGAATAATTTTTAAACGCAAAACTGATAACTGAGAATTAACAGCAATGTTTCTTTTATACATAAATCTTTAAACTAATCATTCAAGAGATTTCTGTACAATAGAATTCACACCAATTAAAATATATGTCTTCGAAAAGTTAATAGTGTAAAATACTACTTGTCCAACCACATATTTTGCAAGCAGAATCGAATAGCGAATCTAATGAACTTACGTTAAGAGAAATAAAATTTTGTATCGATTGTTTGAACCATGTAAAGTAGATTTTCTACGTCATTTTATAGTGTCCGATTATTAAACAACTGTACCAAAACCAATTTTGTGTTATTGTTCGAAATGTTTTTTTATTTTTTTTTATTCTTAACCATTACACAGAATAAATATTAGTACAAGTAAACTAGACCTAATTGATTGAAATCGCATTATGCGATTATTCCTTACAATAAGAAGACATTAAATAGGCATTGGAAATTACATACTGAACTATTTTCACTACACCTATGCGCAAAATGGTTCTACACATGGGTTGTGGTATAGCGATTTGTACTTAGGTGCTTTTCTCACTACCGACAAAGACGTGTCGCCAAGCGATTTAGCGTTCCGGCACGATGTCGTGTAGAAAGCAATTAGGAGTATGGGTTTACCATCTTAGAACGCATCATCACTTACCATCAGGTGAGATGCAGTCAAGGGCTAACTCGTTGTGTATAAGAAATAAATAAGCAAACACTGGTTTTTCTTTAATAAAATTAGTATAAATCTTCTATGGTTATTCTATTCATATCGACTAAATCTACTGCCCTCTAACACATATCTTTTTAATAAGAAAATAACAATCTACCTTACTTCTTGTGGTACAGTTGTTTAATATCTATAAAGTTTGTAAAATTAGATATAGGTACTTACTTTACTGAGAATTGCATAAGATGCCTATTTTGTATACCAACTTAACAGCTTTGTACTACAAAATTCAACTCTCACTTCAATGCATGACTCCTTAATTTCTCTACTATTAAGCTTTTTTTATCTGCGATGTGTTTAACAGCTTGGATACTTAATTCTTGAATGTTTAATTCTTCAATTGAATTCATTCCGAGAAATATACACACGTTTCCACAAAATAAAAGGCTTGTTTTTGTTCTGCAGTCGTTTCGCCTTTACCATTATTCCACAATTATGTATTTTTAAATGAATGAACAGATTTCGTTTAGTATATATTATATATACCTATTACTAGAATTACCAACATAGCTCAGCGAGTTGCGAAGTTGAAGTTGCAATGGGCGGGGCACATAGCTCGGAGAACCGATGGACGTTGGGGTCCCAATGTGGTGGAATGGCGACCCCGCACCGGTAAACGTAGCGTTGGTCGACCCCCAACTAAGTGGACAGACGACATCAAACGAGTCGCAGGGAGCCGCTGGATTCAAGCGGCCCAAGACCGTGGCCATTGGAACTCCCTACAAAAGACCTATGTCCAGCAGTGGACGTCTATCGGTTGAAATGATGATGATGATTACTAGAATTCTTACATCATCTATGTGGCTAAAATTTTTGTTAAAAATAAATACATATTTAAGCCTTTTGGCGTCCAAAAGTTGGTCTAAGACCACCTCTATTATAGATGAGAGATTTTTTAGAGTTAATAGGCTTTTTAGCGTCATAGCTTGCCAAGACGGTGTCCTAGATTTTATTGCTTTCCATCAGGCATGATTGTAGTCATGCGCAATCCGATATCTAATTAAATAAAGAGAATTTATGAGCCTATACCCATCTCAGCCCCGCAATGCGAATTGGCTAGACTTTGTCTTAACTTACTTTATATTTTACTTGCTCCACTAGACACGGGGTTGGACAGTACTAATTTTAATAGTCCGGGTTGGTACTGAGAATACATTGAAAGAAACCCAGAAGGTCAGGACTACGATCCTTCAAATAATCTAGCTACTATCACTAAAACGGAGGATCACCAAAACCAGATCAGAGATTAGTTGGACGCACACACGAGAGTTCCTTACCAAGTTGCAATATGAAACACTACATATGACGTCATTGACATTGAGCGAAAATATTGTTGTTATATCTTAAACTGTGTGTTGTGCAAGCATGTGTGAGTCATTAAAAAAATCAGTCCTAAATCAATCATACTTTATTCAAATAATAGGCACTTTTGATGCATCAATATCTTGCATAGTAGTGAATTGATGTTGATAACTACATTCGTAAACTTAAAACGAAAGTTGTGAGGGTTCCAAACACCAAAAAAGCCCACAAGTAACTTATTCGAATAACAATTTTTTAAATGTCTCGTAAAATTATTTAAGAGATCTTATAAGAGCAATATTTCATAAACAAGCTTGTTTATCATTTACGTAATCCTTTACGTAAAAATAAGACAACAATACAACAACTACAAGCTAAGGTTATATTTAAACTTTGAACTCATTGAGAAACATCCCAGAAATGTCATATGGCACCTACTTTGTTATAAAATTCTATACCTTTTTACAATTTTACAAGCTACACAATATATATTTTTTTAAAGAAAAGGTATCCAGGACTTATCATAAGTTTAGTACACAACGAACTAAAAAGAGAATTAATACTATACGACTGAATAGGCTGTATGATCACTGATCTTTTCCTTTCCTGAAAGGGATAAATTAAAAAACAACAACAGAGAATAAACACGTCGTACTCATGATTGGTCTGCCTTCTATTGTTTTGCAAATTAGCTTATTTATCAGTTGATTTTCAAAATAATGGAACTTAACCTATAATTTGAATTCTTTTCTACCGTAGTTTCACCACATCCGTTTTCTTCCCGATATCAAAAGTTATTTTTAACTCTGGAATGGCATTGAAGAGATTTGTTTCCATCATGGATTAAAAAATACTTATTCATATAGGGTAACTATTAAATATAAATTTTAATTTCTTTTTTACACACCACATTAAACAGAAATACAAAATGCGCTCTTTACGCATGTTTCGCTCCGATACCGGTGCATTTACAATAGATGTTGATTACAAAGCGTAGCAATTACTTACAAATTACTTATTAGTAAGAAATAGAGGAAATACAGATTTCTATTTAGTTGTTAAGCTTAATAAGTAGTGTTGGTCGACTCCGAATTAGAAGTCATAAAGCAAGTTGCAGGGAGCTGCTGGAAGCAAGTTACAAAGCTCCAAAGTTTTTGTGTGGAACTACAACCCTACAAAAGACCTGATAATTATACACTATGACTTATTGATTTTATTCATATATATATTATGGATTATTTATATAATGGACTACCGAAGCTATGATAGTTAGGACGTCCGCCTCCTAATCAAAGGTCGCGGGTTTGAGCCCGGGCACGCACCTCTAACTTTTCGGAGTTATGTGCGTTTTTAAACAATTAAAATATCACTTGCTTCAACGGTGAAGGAAAACACCGTGAAGAAACCTGCACGCCTGAGAGTTCTCCATAACGTTCTCAAAGGCGTGTGAAGTCTGCCAATCCGCACATGGCCAGCGTGGTGGACTATGGCCATACCCTTCTCATATTGAGAGGTGACCCGTGCTGTGTAGTGAGCCTGCAATGGGTTGATCATACCGAAAATAACCCCTGCTTTTAAGCAAACTTAGATCAATACAGATGCCTATATTTGAAATAGCGCATTAACAACTACTGAAGTTTCTTATTGAGAGTTATTCTTAAAAATGCTTACGTAGCTACTCGTATTACGTATAGGACAACTGTAAGCTGGCGTCATCGGATATTTAGGTTCTACTAAATATGCAATTCCTAACCTGGACTACCAGTTAGTTAGGTATACCAGAGAAGTTGTATTTTGATATTTTAATTTAGTTTTCCCGTGGTTTAGCGAGCGTCTAATATTAGCATGTGCATTATTATCGTGCCCCTTAACTATACCTATCCGTGTTTTTTGGATTTTCAACCTGGATGAACAAAATGGCCGTAGTAAACTATGCAAAAAGGTCATCCGCAACGGATGACCTGTAGACGGTCTGTTGCTACATGCACTATTGAATTACAATTAACAATAATAATACTACATATATTTTTAATAAGTTGAGGTGTCCTAATTTCTCCTAAATGATGGATATATATTTAGACCCATTAATATCCAGCATGGTTAAGTAATGTAACGAACCTCGGTTATAAGTTACGATTAGGTAAGGTATAACTTGATATAATCTGGGATTCAGACTATGGAGATAACACAAAGGGTTTATTTTATGTGTGTAATCAACAACATAAAGTGGAAAATATTTCGAAGAAACCTACGAAACTTAGCGCTGGATTGAGATATCTCACGATCCATGCAGTCTTGGTAACACGATTTCTCCTGGTAAGTCGAGTAGGGAAATTATGAATAGTATGCGCGATAAAACATGAAGTCAAGAATGGTTGAAGATATAGTTTTCAGTAATTCAATGGTGATATTAAAAGTGGTAGGAAAATGCACGAATGTCTCATTTATTTATTTCACATGATAGATTAGCATTAAAAATATTACGATATAACGTATGTTTAAGCCGAGTACAGTTATCATTGCAGGTATATACAGCATTACAGTTTCTCCGGTTAAAGTTTGCATTAGAGTACATTACAGTTATTAGAACATTAATGTTAAACAATATAAAAAAAAAACTATGAAATTAATTAATTATGAAATATACAGACTTAAAATAAATACTAGGATTATAATGAGAACTATACATGTAGATATATATTTTTTCGGAAATTTAGTTTCGGAAAGCCAATTTTATTCCGGCATGATATTATTATCATGCGAGCTCTGAAGGAACATTATAACCTAATTTGCTATAATCTACGTAGACCAGATCAGATCTGCTTGGAGCAATTTGTAATTTTTTCAATCTTTAAATCACATCATACTGATCTTCCTAAATGCGCTGCCTGATGAGAGCATTTCGAAGGATATGGATTGAAGAAATCAAGGACATGCGCAAGTTAATGTCTGATTTTACCAACCTACGCGTCCATACATAATGCGGACTCCTTCTTCTGTATGTATGTGACTTCCAAACCATATAGGGACCTCTCTGAAAGCGTTTTAGCGACGCAGGCAATAGCGAATAATATGGAACAACAAAGTGAGAGGTATTCATAAGGATTTTTCTCCTCCTAACCTAACCTAACCTTACTTTTTGGTAAGGATGCTACACGATATAAATATGTCCCAGGGTGAGAGTGACCTAACGTTATTAAGTGGTATGAAAGAAGTGTACAGTTTTTATTAAGTAGAGGTCGACATAAACTAGTCGTCAGCGCAAGATGCATCTTTAGGGATTTCCCTTCTTCCCTACCTGTTTTGTCACGATATAAATAATTCAGGGTGAGAGTGACCTAACGTTATTAAGTGGTATGAAAGAAGTGTACAGTTTTAAGTAAGTAGAAGTTCACATAAACTAGTCGTCAGCGCAAGATGCATCTATAGGGATTTCCCTTCTTCCCTACCTTTTTTGTCACGATATAAATAATTCAGGGTGAGAGTGACCTAACGTTGTAAATTAAGTATGTAGAGTTTTTAGGAATTCGACGTAATCCAGTCGTCAGCCTAAGATGCATCAATAGGAATTTCCCTTTTTTGTCACGATATAAATATTTCCCAGGGTGAGAGTGACCTAACGTTATTAAGTGGTATGAAAGAAGTGTACAGTTTTAAGTAAGTAGAAGTCAACATAAACTAGTCGTCAGCGCAAGATGCATCTATAGAGATTTCCCTTCTTCCCTACCTTTTTTGTCACGATATAAATATTTCCCAGGGTGAGAGTGACCTAACGTTATTAAGTGGTATGAAAGAAGTGTACAGTTTTAAGTAAGTAGAAGTCGACATAAACTAGTCGTCAGCGCAAGATGCATCTATAGAGATTTCCCTTCTTCCCTACCTTTTTTGTCACGATATAAATAATTACCGGGGTGAGAGTGACCTAACGTTGTAAAGTAAGGAAGAAGTGTACAGTTTTTAGTTAGTAGAAGTCGACATAAACTAGTCGTCAGCGCAAGATGCATCTATAGGGATTTCCCTTTTTCCCTACCTTTTTTGTCTTGATATAAATAATTCAGGGTGAGAGTGACCTAACATTGTAAAGTAAGTATGGTAAAGGTGTAGAGTTTTTAGTTAGTAGCAGTCGACGTACCTAGTCGTCAGCGCAAGATGCATCTATAGGGATTTCCCTTCCCTACCTGTTTTGTCACGATATAAACAATCCCAGGGTGAGAGTGACCTAACGTTGTAAAGTAAGTAAGTTATGTGTAGAGTTTTTAGTTAGTTGAAGTCGACATAACCTAGTCGTCAGCGCAAGATGCATCTATAGGGATTTCCCTTCTTCCTTCCTTGTTTGTTAGGAGGAGGCTTCACGACAAAAAGGGATTTTCCAGGGTGAGAGTGGACCAACGTAAGTGGCGAGGTAGAAGTGTACAGCGATGTGGGAGTGAGAGCGCACAGAGATTGCGATGGCGGATCGGAATCTTGGATTTTTGGCACCGAAAATAGTGCGGGTGGGCGGCGCGAGCGCAGGGCGGGCGGCGGGCGCGCGCTTAGTGCGTGTCGCTCCGCCGTGTGAACAGCCCGCTAGGTGAGTGCCGCAGCCCGGATACCCACGGCCTCACCGGACCCCCAACTGCCCCAGCGAGTGACGGTGAAAGTGCAGTGCAGTGGCGTATCCGAGCTGATGCTTTGGGTGTTTCGTTAACCTAAGCGTATGTGTTGTGTGGTGCCTCTCTCCCGCCGCCTCCCCGAGTGACTCGGGTTTCAGCGCTCGCTGAAAATAGACAATAGCGTGTAGCTCCCGGCCTATTTGCGGCGGGTCGGTGTCGGTATTTATTTAGCGATATGTGGAAACCCGCTATAGTTTTTTATTTATACGCAGACGTGGCCCGGTTACCGTCGAATTAGGACGTCAGCGCCGTGCGTGCGGGTGTCCAGTTTCTCGGGCCACATTTAGTAATGCACCGATGATATGTCACACTATAAGCCCATACAACGCTACCATAAACATAACTTTAATAACCTTACATTTTACATACGTATTGGTGCTAAAACCTTGGCACCAATAGTGCTATACTCGTATTTTAGAATAGACTTCTCCCAGGTTCCGCAATCCGCAATCAGGGTCGTTCTTTCTTCATAGTTTTTTTGGGGTATACTCTCAATTCATATTCTCAATTCCGAAATGTTTTACTCACTTTTTATGCTCTAGTATGGACATAAATCACATAATATCCTACACATTTGAATCCCTCCTTCTAGGCTAGAAGTTCTAGTTTACCTGTACTAGATGTGTTTTACAACAAAAACAAAAAATCGGTTAATATTTTGATGTATAAGAAACACCATTCGAATCGCGATTGACGCGGTAAAAAAGTTAATTTAATTATCACTGTTGCGCAAAATCTTATTTATTTAAGCTGTATTTAATGGTGTTGAAGTAAAAAGAATTTACGTATAACAATAATCGTTGATTGAGAAAAAAACACGGTTATATTTATCGTACCAATTATATATAATTCGGGCCGATACAAGACCGATTTATGAAAATTGTTGAAAAACTAATTATTTAACCCGAGCCTTTTATTATCTTCAAGCCGGTAATTGTTTGGGGAGAAGATTGCTTTGGCCTAATTAGATTTTTTCATTTTGACTGAAATATCCTTTTAAGTTAGAATGAAGGAAATGTTTAATGATCCATTGATTATTTTTGAACTTTTCTTTAACAATCTGTAATTTCATCTACATTCATTATATAAAAACGTTTAAAATTTTATAGTTATCTGATATTAAAAAAAATTTAATTGTATGCTGTTAAATATAAAAGTTTAATCTTATAGTTTAAAGGTCTTAATCAATTTTTAAGTTGTAATTCCAATTTATTAAAACTTTAAGTATCGGATAAGTGATTGCTTCGTTTCAATTAAAAATATAAAACAACCATTAGCCACATGCCTATTAAAAAAAAGTTTAAATTGTTTAGTGACTAAAAATGCTTTAAGCTTTTATGTTTGACTCTTTCTTTATCTTTTTTGATATTTATTTATTAAATAATATATTTATAGTAATATTATTTACTTTCCAATTCCAATACTGGATTTCTAATATTATAATAAAAGCAAGAGTGTGCTTGTTGGACTGGTCTTTTCTATGCTATGATTAACTTAGTGTTCTGCAGAAAGATAGTTAAATATTCAGAGAGACGTAGGCTATAGTTTTTTTTTTGATTTTAAAACAGGAAAACGAATCTTCAAAGACACCGGTGTTAGATATTATGAAATAAAACCAAAAGATTAGTTTAAAAGATTATATAGCTTATTAATTTAAGAGTCATTATTACAGGGTTTTTTAAATATTTTCTGTGGAAATTTGCTATACGCAGAAATTCGAGTGTTGAACTCAAAACCTACAAAGCCGTACTTGTACCTACTTATCTCTGTATTCGGGCGGAAAATATTAAAACATCTGTAATTGCAGTTTTATTACTATTAGAGTTAGAGTTTACACCACTATTAGAAGCTGTAGGTGTTTAAATACTCATTTTGCAATTATCCCTAGAAATTGTAGATAAAATAAATAAAAATAAATAGGTCTGTCTGAAAACTCAGATAGTTTAAGATCCAGTTTTTGTCATTGTTACGCAAATACCCTACTTGCCGAAGTTCAATATCTATTGTTTGTTATTTACGACCTAAGTCTCTGAAGAGTATATACATAGACTAAAGATAACAGTAGCCTGTATATAAGGTATAAGTTTTTTACACTCGCAAACGTGGAGTTCCTTTCGATTACCGTAATACTAATGTCATAATAAAATGGCTCTTATACTTTGGGTTTAGAGTCTCAATTTCAATACCAATTATTTTTATTTTACATGGTATGGAAGTGCGAATGAATTTGAGTTTTAAAACTGAGTAGATATGTTTCAATTTTCTATAAAAATTTTATGTTTTGATATACGAAAAAAAATGTAAGCTAACAAATCTAAAACTAACGGTTCAGATTAATAGTTATACAAACTCCCTGGCTATAAGCTTCATAAAAGAATTAATCAAACTTCGGACCTTAGCCTTTAGTTTAATATACAATTGATAATTGGTAATTGGTAAAATATTAAAACAAAAGCCAAATTGTTAAAACATAACTGAATCTTTTACGATAAAAATACCATAGATTTTATATCATAGTTGGTCAGTTACTGTTGTTTTGTGCCCTAATACTTTTGTAAGTTTGCATCTCAGAAAAGCACTAAACATATTTTATTAGCTCAAAACAACGTGTTCAAAAGGCCAAGGTTCTAAACTGCAGCAGTTTTATTATTTCTTAATATTTATAGTAGATTATTATAAATAAATCAGACAAAAAGTAAGGTAAATTCGAGAAAGGGATATAAAAAAAAAAAAAAATTCCCTTCCCCACGACACAGGATTACCTAGTGTGGGTCCCAACGGATATACTAAACTTTCTAAAGTTGTATTTTGGCAAATAAAAATATTTTTTTCATTTTTTCATAAAAAATATTTTTTTCAAAAAATATTTTTCACAATACTGAATTATTGAAATCTGTCGAAATGGATATGTGGGTATTACCACACACACGCAATGGCCCACGGATATCTGTATCCATTTCGACAGATTGTCATATTCTGATATGTCATTTTTTAGACTAAAAAGATTTCTCAAAATCTCGTCTCCGCAGACTATGCAAGATGGAATGTGATCTAACCCCGTCCTTGTGTCTTAACGCCATCTTTGGTCAATGTGCAAGACATGCCGGCGCCACGTCTTGCTCCTCGCCAATTCAGTATCGCGTGGAATTTGTACAGGAATACATTCCGGAGCCGCTACCAGCTGTTCCCGTCGGTATACTTATTTCGGTAAACAAAATCGGTCACACTTGACGGCCGGCCAAAAATATAATCGCGTCATGCGGCACCGCCCGGCACTTTGCATTCTCCAGACATAAACTTGCCAGTGTGTTTTTAATAAGATTTTTGTTACACCTACGTTGGCCCGGGAGTCAGTTATAGGACAAGCAGCATAACTCATGCAACTATACCATCTGTCTATAACTGCTGCTAGTTGGCATCCTACTGGCAAAGACCTAGGTACCTAGGACTATTCGGGGGCATCTGATATTGCCCCTGAGTTGGCACCGTCCTAAGGACGGACTCTGCCAGCCTGGTTGCGGTTGTGTGCTCGAGCGTAACCCGTGACCCGGCCCCCAGGCGGCGGGAAAGGATATGCACAGTGGGGGTTTAGTCAGTAAGAGTCTGACATAACCACCGCGTTTCCTTGGACGCGGGGTATCCTTGAGGATTACCCACGTTAAAAAAATAAGGTACCTAGGACTAGGGCCCTAGGAAATCGATTTAAAGGATGAGTTCAGCCGGTAGCTTCTCTGGTGCTGTAGATGTTCACACACACACACTAGTATGACCGCGATGTTATATAAAAAAAAGTCTTGAACCAACCAACATAAATTAGCACTCTCTTATAGGAGACCGTCCGACCCCTCCGTTATCCCAAACGTCGCCTAAGCCGAGGTTCGGCCTCAAAGGAGGCGCCCTTAGGCAGACGTTCCCTTAGTTTCTTCGAGCCTTAGGGCTCAAAATTTCTTGTGGCAGAGCTTCTTTCCGAAGCTCGCTAAACAGCCCGGTTACGCTGTGGCAACCAAAAGGGTTAGCACCGCTAATAGCTGACTATTCCGAAAAAAAAATCTAGGAGAGAGCGATTCGTAATCTTTGCACGCTGCACCCTGCTCCACACCAGATTGGTGGACTTTATCGATTACAACTTATTGTGAGTTACCGGGTCGGTGGCTCTCTCTCTCTCACTCTCCTTTTGGTCCAATCTCAAAATTTACGACGTAATATTTTTTAATGTTTTTGACGACCTCCGTGGTGCAGCGCGCGCGTTGTCGCATTATAAATTTGGAGGTCCTGGGTTCAATTCCCGGCTTGAGTCTGGTCTGGTGGGAGGCTTTGGCTTTGGCTTTGGCGCAGAGAGGTTTCGCCAAGCGATTTAGTGTAGTATGGGTTAACCTAACAGGTTAGCCCGCTACCATCTTAGACTGCATCATCACTTACCATCAGGTGAGATTGCCGTCAAGGGCTTACCTGTGGCGGATAAAAAAATATATACGTGAATCGCTAGACCTAATAACAGTTGTCCGCAAGAGTTGATATAATATGGCCCGTGAAATAGATAGATAGATAGACAAATTATTTATTGCACATTACAATATTTGGATTCCACAACAAATAATAACAGAAATAAATAACAATGATAATGCGCAAAGGCGGTCTTATCGCTTAAAGCGATCTCTGCAATATCTCCTCCGAAATATTACAAAATTGAAATGAAAGCTCGCCCTCGAACAGTAAAAAGAAAGCCTTGGACGCATTTAATAAGATTTTTTAAAACTGTTTACAATAGAATATAGCTTGTTTCAAGCGTTTTTATGCAAAAATTTTATGCTTTTGTTAACAACTCATAGCCGAGCAAGGATAAAATTTATATATTGTTAGAACAAAGTACAGAAATATAATTAAAGTGTTGAAGTGGTGATATGCCAAAGAATTTAATAGACAGCTTAAAAAATCGCATCGATGCACATTACTAAACCGGTTTCTGAGCTCGTGATTAACACTCAGAAACCGGCACTAACCCGAAACAGAATAACACAGAAATAAAGTTTAACGTATATAGGTTATTGGTTAATGTAACACACATTAAACCGACGGTTAACTGTCGAACTCAGTGCATCTGATAATCTGGCGGAGGGCCAAGTGTGAGCTACTGATACAGAATTAAATTGCTCGAATATACCGGATTTCTGCTAGTAACGGGTTTGCCAAACATTCATGTGTTAAAAATAACGTGTAATATTAAAAACATGCAACAAAATCGTTAGGTTACGCGGTCGCTGTAAAAACTTCTACAATCTTTTTGAGATGTCGAAAACGTTCAAATTCGAGTATTATCATCATCATCATGATCAACCCATTGACGTCTCACTACAGAGCACGGGTCTTCTCTCAATATGAGAAGGGTTTGGCCATAGTCCATCACGAAGAACATTATGTAGAACTCTCAGGCGTGCAAGTTTCCTCACGATGTTTTCCTTCACCGTTGAAACAAGTGATTTATATAAATTGCTTAAAAACGCACATAACTCCGAAAAGTTAGAGGTGCGTGCTCGGGATCGAACCTCCGTCCTCAGATGAGGAGGCGGACACCACGGCTTCGATATCAAATATATGATGCCTTATAGCTATATATCTATGAATAAAAGAATACACTTTTATTGTACATGTCATATACAAATATCATAGCTAGTAAAAAAAAAACAAATACAAAAAGCGGTTAAACAGTAGGTACAATTTGGCGGCCTTATCGCTAAATAGCGATTTCTTCCAGGAATTCCTTCGCGCAAAATGAAACTATGATCTAATATTTACAAATAATATATGTATTTGCAAAAATTTTTATCCTGTTCTTAAGTGATACTTATCTCTTATTCTCAACGTAAATCCTAACATACAGACACACACTTTGAAGCATGTTGTACTAGCTGGTGTCCGCGACATCGTCCGCATAAATTAATAGTTTAAAAAAATTCTAAGGAATAAGTTACGTTTGTGATTGGAGATATTAATAGTTTAATAATTTAAAAAATCCTATGGAATAAGTAACGTTAGAAACTGGAGATTATCGCATTTCTCATTTCTGTTCCCATTACAGTTTCCGCTGTCTTTCGCAACATATAAATCTTATTTCGAGAATGTTTGCTATGGTAAACTATAGGACGTCATTGACGAGAAATTCGTTTATTAACAAATCGCGTGGAATCAAAGGATTATTACCAGGATAAATATCTGTTAATCCACTGAAAATTTCGAACGAGTACGAAAAACAAAATAAAAACAAATGTATAAACACACAGATAGATAAGAGACAAATTACAATAATGATGGTTTCACAAATAATAATAAAAATATGTAGGTGAGTGATCCAGGTCTTGGGCCGTTTGCGTCCAGACGTATCATGACGTCGTGTCCGTAACTAAATTTCCTTCACAGATCTCTTCGATTTAAGCTTTTACCTTATAAATAGTGCTTAGGAAAATACTCCTAACTCTTCCGTCGTACTTCTTATTTCTGAAGGCCTTGACTACCAATCGTGACTTTCTACAACACGATAGTTCGCCATCTCATCTAATTTCCAGCTATTGTCTGATTGAATCATATGTGCCTACTTCGGATCTGCATCTACAATCTTTCCAATCATTTCCTTCCACTTTGCCAGTACTACCTACTAGTTATTCGAGATAATCTCCGTCTTGCCTAGCAATGTGCCTAATGTTCTCTAGAATTCGCTTGAGGTAGAGAGCTTTAATTTTCAATTATGCAAGTATAGATGCGCTATTCCGAAATCCTGTCTTAGTGGTATATTTAATCGATATATTGGAAAATACTAACACTAAAAAAACATAATATACAAATTACATAACAACAAACTTACTGACAACGAGGATCGACATTTAAACGACGGCAAATATGATAATCAAACCAAATCACTCACAGCGAATCACTAAAGATATATTCAATAGTTAGAAAAATCTTAAATTTCCTAAAACACGTTAAAAGTATCCGTAATTTTTGAGGTAAATAATTTAGTATTTCTGTGTAACATAAAATGTATGCGTCAGGGACTGCTAACTTTACGGCATCAATAAATGCTTTATATCAAAAATACTAAACTAATACTTTCTATAAATTAGAGAAATATGACTTGAATGACTTTAGGTTTATATTTAATTGCAAAAAGTTAGCGATAGCCGTTTTTATAAAACATATAAAACCAAAACCAAACCTGATAGGTGTTCAGCGCAGGCGATTCAACATTTAAATAGATGACACATATACATATATTATATGCCGGATATGGAATTCTTTCCGCTGGGAAAGAATTTCTTTTCCTCAAAACGCCAATCTTCCACACAACACATCTGCTCAAACTCTGCTAACATGGCAGATAAACTAAGAAAAATATAATATATATTTAATTGACACGACAAAATATACCAATGAATATGCAATTTTGAAAAGGAAACATATTTATTTGTAAAACATATAAACATGTATCATCATGATCAACCCATTACCGGCTCACTACAGAGCACGGGTCTCCGCTCTATATGAGAAGGGTTTAGCCATAGTCCACCACACTGGCCATGTGCGGATTGGCAGTCTTCACACGTCTTTGAGAACATTATGGAGAACTCTCAGGCATGCAGGTTTCCTCACGATGTTTTCCTGCACCGTTGAAGCAATGATATTTTAATTTTTAAAAACGCACAAAACTCCGAAAAGTTAGAGGTGCGTGCCCGGATTCGAACCGCCGACCTCTGATTAGGAGGCTGACGCCCTAACCAATAGGCTATCACCGCTTCTAATGAACGTGTATATTAATTATGTATTATATAATAAAGTTTAACATCAAATATAATTATGTGTGAATTTCGTTTGCTAAGTGAACCCATTACCTCAAATAAGTTCATAACTCAAATATCATTTTACAAATTTTACAACTCAGGAAAATAATTAGTTTGCTTGTCACACTTGCATAGTTTAATTATTAACACATGTAAACATTTTGAAATTGCCTGTTCAATTTAACATGAATGTTTGTGTTCCTTAATTTACAGGCCAGTTGGCGTATTTTTTTCGACCGGACCGTAAAAACAAAAAGCCGCCACCATGGACGCGATTAAGAAGAAGATGCAGGCGATGAAGCTGGAGAAGGACAATGCCATGGACAAGGCAGATACCTGCGAACAGCAGGCCAGGGATGCCAACCTCCGTGCCGAAAAGGTGAAACCATAGACTACAACTATGCGCAATATTACAAGAAATTCTGAGCAACATCTTTTAATATTAATTAGTAATTTTTTCAATTCAATTTGAATTGAAAAACTTCCCAATTCTACGAAAAATGTGCTATCCACAAAAGAGCTAAAATATAATTAATGTTAAAGGTTATTTCAATATCTAGTTACGTCAGGAAAAGATTAATCTGAAAGAGTTTTTACAACAAATAAATGTTTACCTTCACAAAAGCTTCCAAGATTCCTAGAAAGAAAAAATATCTTCTGACATCAAACGGCTCATATTGTTTGTACTTAAATTACATTACGTAAGTAACTTTCCAATCCTCAAACGAGGTAAAATTCCGCGAACCCCGACTGAAATCTATATAACGTACCTTCACTTTGCTCAGATAAAGTTATTATTAAAATGAGACCGATAAAAGTGTGACACATAACGTTGTCTCGTTTTAACCGATTCAAAGTCAGTGTTAAGGCAAAGCTCAATTTATAGATCTCTGTATAAAATAGAAATCCTTTTTCCTAATACGACAAATGTCGTGGTTATTCTGAACATAAGTGATACCACGAACAACACCAAGTCCAAAGTGGTTTGACGTCAGTTATACCGCAACAAATATGCGAAAACCACAACAATGTGGTTTGAAGAAGTCAATTTGAAGTTAGGAAAAAATAATAGTTTTTAAAGAAAATATTTCTTTCTTACTCATTCCAGGTAAACGAGGAAGTCCGTGAACTCCAAAAGAAACTCGCCCAAGTAGAAGAAGATCTTGTTGTAAACAAGAACAAGCTCGAACAGGCCAACAAAGACTTGGAGGAGAAGGAGAAGCAGCTGGCCGCTACCGAGGCGGAGGTGGCCTCACTCAACAGGAAGGTGCAGCAGATTGAGGAGGACCTTGAGAAGTCTGAGGAGAGGTCTGGCACAGCTCAACAGAAACTGCTCGAGGCTCAACAATCCGCTGATGAGAACAACCGGTAAGTTATGTGCGACATTATACGATTTCAGATGTGAGAAGCAAATGGCTCCCTCTTTTTAAACCCATTGCAATATGGATTTGTAATCTTTTAACTATATACTCAATAAGCATCTTGAAGCGATACGTGCTAATAATAATAATTTCATTATTGAGGTAAATACCGAAAAGTACAATAGTACAGACATAAAATAATAATAATATAATGATAATGTATATAATAAAATAATTGTGCCAGTTATTTGGATCTCGATGTTTCGAGATCCAATGCGTCATCATTGGACTTCTCAAGTCCTGGCCTATCACCTGAAGGATGCTGTTACCAGAACTACGCAATCTTTCCCAGAAGGAAGATATACGCGCTCTGACAACAGCAAAGAAATAAGCTAAGCTAAGCTTTGCCCCTTGACATTAAATGAAATGGCAGCCTTGCCTTAGTCTGTAAGAATATTTAAAAAGTATCGCACATTCACACTCAAGTCACAACTGTTTGAAATCATTGATAGGACGCAAGTTTTAATAAAGATATCTGCTTAATTTATATTTATCAGTTAACATTGGCAATAACAACCTTGATCATGATCAACCCATTCTCGGCTCACTACAGAGCACGGGTCTCTCAATATGGTTTTGGCCATAGTCCACAACGCTGGCCATGTGCGGATTGGTAGACTTCACACGCCTTTGAGTACATTATGGAGAACTCTCAGGCATGCAGTTTTCCTCACGATGTTTCCTTCACCGTTGCAGCAAGTGATATTTTAATTGCTTAAAAAGTGCAACCTTAGCGGTTGGTGTGTGTGAAAAACACAAACACAAAAGTGGATGAAAAACAGTTTGTGCAATGTCAAACACAAGAATATGTCGTAGCATATAGCTGAACTTTTATTTAATTTCCATTTTTAAATATGTTAGCTTACGTTAGTTAATAGAAACAGCCATTAAATACGGTAAAAAAAACGCTGGAATCGGGCCAATAAAACTAGATCAGAACGCAGGAGTCAGTTAGCTGCCATTATTTAAATAGTTCAAGATACGCATCATCATCTACTGTTTTAGAATGGAATTTATTTAGTTGTGTTCATGATAACCTATATTAGTACATCTTCATGACTGAATTGAGGTGCTGCTATCGAGTCAAGCAAATAGTAATTAAACACTTAAGTAATTGCTAAACATTACTAAAAGATATAAGTGTTGCGTGTCGCGTGATGGTTTTGCAGCTAAAAACTTTTTATGGTGGACTTTATTGTACTGTCATTAAGAGGTTTATTTACATTTCAGTATGTGCAAAGTATTGGAGAACAGGGCACAACAAGACGAGGAGCGTATGGACCAACTCACAAACCAATTGAAGGAAGCTCGTTTGCTCGCTGAGGATGCCGATGGCAAGTCTGATGAAGTAAGGAACAAATAAAACCCGGCTAAGTTTGTTGTGGGCTGCCTGTAATACCTGGTCGCATTTTTAACTATCCGTGAATTGGTTAACGAATTTAGTTATCACCATCACAAAGTGAATTAATACGAACGCTTCATAGTTTCCTGTACTAGGTTGAAATGAATAAAATATTTTTGAATTTAAATTTCAGAAACACTTTAGTAATTATCATAGTTATTAGTAATTTTTAAGTCAGCTGTTTGACAAAGGCCTTTTCTTGCTAAGAGAGTTCTACCAAAAGGCAGAATCTCTAATGTAAAAACATTAGAGATGATATATTCAAGATTGGTGGTTTTTTTTTCTCTATTCAAATCCCCCGACATGTATCGGAGTCTTTTTGTGCTCGGTTTGCTTTATAATTCTGAATTTCTTACAATTATTCTTACCAGTTATTTTCAATTTTTTACTGAATCCGTGAAATATACCATTCAATTCACGTATTTTGCAATTTATACTTAGTTTAGCTGCTTAGCCAAATTAATGCCGCTATTCTTATAATAGTCGCAAAATTTTGGATCTATACACTTTTATTTAGAGATTGGTGGTTTAGACATTCATATCTAATACATCTTGTATAAATAACAGGTTTCACGTAAGCTGGCCTTCGTTGAAGACGAACTTGAAGTAGCTGAGGACCGTGTCAAGTCTGGTGATGCCAAAATCTCTGAACTTGAAGAAGAATTGAAAGTAAGATTAAACTATGATTGGGTTTCAATACTCAAAACATAAATGAACATTTTTTTTCAACACGATGGCTACTCAGATCAATGGACTGGTATTCGTCATGAAGAAAAAGTAGTTCCCACATTAAAAAAGAATTCACTTGTTTATAGGTCGTAGGTAACTCCCTTAAATCTCTGGAAGTATCAGAAGAGAAGGCCAACCAGCGCGTAGAAGAATTCAAAAAGCAGCTGAAGACCCTCACTACCAAACTGAAGGAGGCCGAGGCTCGCGCTGAGTACGCCGAGAAGACAGTCAAGAAACTGCAGAAGGAAGTCGACAGGCTCGAAGGTAACGACCTAACCCTGATAACAACACCTAAAAGAAAATTATTTCTTAGCCTTGACAGGCAGACTATTCTTGGATTGATCTGAAATCAAAGGCAAAAGGTTTATTTTCACGTAGTGTAAATACAATTTATGGTTTAAAGTTAATAAATTGGATTTCGAGAATAGTTCTGATGGAGACTTAAAAATACTTTCTAATTAATTTCTTCTGACTCTAATAAATTTTTCAAACTTATTTCAATCAGTAACCCTAACAATTAATAATAATAATAATACAAGGGATCGCTTTACTGCACCCGAAAAGTGACAAGCTTTTTTAATCAAAACATTCTAATGTGTTCTTTCATACTTTTCTATCAGTTTCAGGTTTGTTGCAAACTAATTCGTAATTGACGTAATAACAAAATTTTCAGACACACTGTTCAACGACAAGGAGAAATACAAGGCGATATGCGATGACCTGGACGGCACATTCGCCGAACTCACAGGATACTAACCGATTCCTCACATTTAGTTTAAGTCAACAGTTCCAAAGACATTATCCACAAAACCCGAATTACATTACCATTCATTTTTAAACTTAACTACCATTTAGTTCATTCATTATTCATCCATACGAATTATCCATTCATGTGACCCACATTCATCATTCAATCCCTTGTGACTAAGGGCGCTTGAAATTTTCATTTCTCACTAACTAACATTAACTAAGGAAGAAACCATTCGTCCGTATTGCCTGCTAATAAAAAATCTTTCTCATGTACCTTTCCTTCAAGACAAAAGCTTGCTTACCATCAGGAATGATTGTTAGTTAAGCGCAAGCAGATCTTACATGAAATAGAATATTTAGAATGCAAGTTATTCTAATACCTAGAGCATTTTAGGAGAAACCCTTATATATCTTAGTCTTTAGCCCCCCTTTTTGTTGTGATTAATATGTCTTATGCTTTGCTGCTACCGTCGTGGACCAAATGCTTCCAAGGTATTTTCTATTCTTTAAAATCTTAAAACCTCAATATAAAAACAAATGTTAAAGCTACACCGCGCTTGTGCGTTAATTATTTATATCTTAAAAATATTTTCTTATTTAACAAAATTAATAATATTTCATCTAATTGATAAATTTAATTCTTGTGTCTTTATTTATTTGTATATAGATGCCAACGATTCATCGTGTCGAAACTTTTCAGCTGTCTCAATTGTATTAGGCAGAGATATGTTTTACAGCGTGTTCATAAACATGAAACCACTCCACAAGTATAAAAGGCGTGATAAAGCGAAAATGGAACAGATTTCCTTCTCTTCGCTTTTCTGGAGATGCGTTACATTTTTAAGGACGCGTTTTTTATATAGCTGGCGATTAATATGATAAGCCTAGGGGTTGGTATATTTCCTCTAGTAGTGTGCGTGTATTGATGTATCATCATCATGATCATCATGATCAACCCATTACCGGCTCACTAAAGAGCACGGGTCTCCTCTCAATATGAGAAGGGTTTCGCCACCACGCTGGCCATGTGCGGATTGGCAGACTTCACACGCCTTTGAGAACATTACGGAGAACTTTCAGGCGTGCAGGTTTCCTCACGATGTTTTCCTTCACCGTTAAAGCAAGTGATATTTTTATTTAAAAAACGCACATAACTCTTAAAAGTTAGAGGTGCGTGCCCGGATTCGAACCGCCGACCTCTGATTAGGAGGCTGACGCCCTAACCACTAGGCTATCACCGCTTCATTCAGATGTATATATGGTGCTAATGTTGTTTGTGTTGCACAGACGAGTTGGGCATCAACAAGGACCGGTACAAGAGTTTGGCTGACGAGATGGACTCCACCTTCGCCGAGCTGGCTGGCTACTAGACAATCTTACATTCACATCCAAACATTCACCTGTCAAAGAAAGCGCTTCCGCCGACGCTACGCGATATACATTTTGTATTCGCGGTGTAATATTTATTAATATTATTATATGTAAATTTATTTACGATTTTCAATAAAATAATTAATTTATAACAACTACTGTTAGTATCGAGTTTCATTTCGCCTTCAACTATTAACAAATCGAAGTTCCTCCAAGTATATTACCAGAGCCTTCCAAGAGTTGGAAAATTGCCAATTTAGAGTTGAATAAGATTTTTTAACTAACTGCAATTTAAAACATAGCGTTCTGCTAGCATAATATTATTGGTAAGACCGTAACAGAGATCTCATATATTTGCAAAAACTATATTATTCGCGAGTTTTTTATCACTTATTTTATTTACTTATCTTTTTATGCAATATTTTGCAATGCAATGATTTCGAGTATATGTAATTTTGTAATTTAATGTAAGCACTACTTACGTATATCAAATTATAAATAATATAATACCAGTAAATGTGAATAAAAGATATATGATTGCAATAACTAACATTCATTGTAGAGCTGACTCTGACAGGGTAACAACACCGTATACTCTCTACTCCGGTAAAACCTGTATGAATACTAGATGAATGGGCATGAAAAAAAGAGCCCCATTCAAATATTTCAGATGCCATGCTACAAAGGAAGTACATAGCATTTGTGTCAACTGTCAAATGACGTCTTTCCGCCATAAGCTAGAGGACAGCGCATGCGTGTTGAAACAGGCAGAGCGCCTGCGCGTCTGCCCTCCGAACACAATCAATAGTGCAGTAGGGACAACAGCCTGTTGGGTGAAACAAATTTTGCCGTGTTAATATCGCAAAAGCACGGCTTTTTCGGTTCCCGTTTGAAATAAATCTTCAAGGTGTCGGTGTCAAGTAGCGTTCTACCAGGAGCTATCACCATGAAGATACTTGCACCCCGCGATGGGCCGGACATCGCACCGATCGAGTCCGGTAAGTATTTATACTATACAAGCACACCATCGCGAAACCTATCTTATGAATCATATATTTATGACGAGAAAACCCACTATAAATTGCGCAGAATTATTCTGCTACATTCAAATCTAAGGTTTACTTAAGACGTACAGTTTTAATAGAATTAGACTTACAAGAAAGACGCGCAATTCCAAAGTCGATTATGGTGAAATATGTATTTGTAAATCCACGATAATTATATTCCAAAACGATCCTTTGTTGATTAAATTTTTTCAAAATCTTTGGATCGTGGTTTCTAAGAGTAGATTAACGGTTCTCATTTATAATCCTATCGTTCCGAGCTTTACGAAAAATTTATATTAAGGTATATACTTTTGATACCATTAAAATATGTAAGTACACTTAAAGTTCTTCAGTATGTAAAACTTCATAGTGCTAAAAATAAAATCTGCATACATACTTATCGCTATAGAAGTTTTCTTTTTATGAAAAGCTTTTCATAAAAACTATGTTTTTATTTAAGTTCTTCATACTTTCAGCTTTTCTATTTAAAAAACCTTGGTTAGTTTTTATACGTCTTTGTCATGTTACTTACATCAGGTAGGTACATCTTTCGATTGATTAGTAAATGGGCTTTTACGTCACAGACTAGTGATCGAGAAAATGGAAGTGCTATATTTGTGTGACATTTTGCTGAAAGATTGATAACGAAAGCACCTATTGGTAATAGTAGTGGCTCAAAAATGTTAAAAAATACTAGAAAATGTCCAAGCTTCATTAATAATGTTAAGCTATAAGTGAACCTGTCATCTTTATTACATTAATTATGATGATAAAGCTTTTCTAGCAAGATAATTAGTCATGTTATATATGACCAGTGCAGAGCTTTTTAAATTGATCGTTGATGAGATTTTCAAGATAACAAAAGCTTAACTTTTATCTTGAAATTGATTTGTCGGGGGTTGGTTTCGAAGTTTGTCTATAACCTTTCGTTATAGACTAGGTTCTGGCCTAATTTAGCTAAAATAGTCATCATGTTGGCTAACTTCGTTCAGTTTGATTTAATCTGATCTTTCTTTTAAAATATCGTGGAACTAGATGAGTTAATAGTCAACTCGCAGGTACATTGTGATTATTGTGAGAGGCCTGTTTTTTCCCCTTATAATATACTATCTATTATACCAAAAAGAAGAATATTATAAAAAAGGACTATTTTAACATTGTATGAAGCACATTGCAGGGTTAATGCGGAGTCAAAACCCTTCGAAAAGTGCCTTTTGAAGTGGCTTACATTTTTTTTCGGCATGTATTCAATTAGCAATCGAGATTTCGTGAAACCTTATCATTTATCTTAAAAATGAATTAATCATACACTTTATTATGACTATGTAATGCACTTAAGGATTAGTATTATGTAAAATTTTCCTACTCGAAGAAAGCTTTATTTTACTCTGTAGTTTTTATGAATGTGAACTTGATAAAAAAAGGCAATTGACGCAAAGGCAGATGACGATACCAGTGTTAATTTATGGCACATATTAGATGAAATTATAATGTAAGATCAGAAAATAAAAAAGAAACCTGGAGGCTTTTTTAATTCTGGAAGAAACTATAGTAATTAAATTTTGATATGGGGTTTCTTTGCGTTAACTGCTCCATATTTTGACTATGTTCCGTATACCGACGTATCTTTAACTTTAAGTTACTATAATGTCGGTAATTTTGGACTATAATTGTAATGGCTGGTAGTGCTATGCTATGTGCATTGAGAGAGATGTTAATGTATCGTACTCACATTACTGATATTGATCAACGCACTAAACGTTATCTAACGTACAAGTGAACATTACAAACTAGCTGATATCTGCGACTTCGTCTGCATTGAGTTAGTGTGTTTAAAAATGTTTTTGTTTGTCCTCCAATCACAAAGCAATGGATTACTAAACCGATGACCTAAAAATAATTACAGGATAAACATTAAAGTATCTCCTTTTTAACAAAAAAAAAAGAATGAGTGAAATCGGAGAACGCCTTGATGAATTACAACTAAATATTCATTTTGACTTTCATCCTCCCAAGGGAACCGTGCTGGATTCCAGGATAAAAACTATCCCATATATTGAACCAGAGTATCAGCTACTCCCATACTAAATTTCATTCAAATACATCCATTTGTTTCTGCGTGACGCGCGGCCAAGATACAGACGGACAGACAAAAAAAGGGTTTTGGGCTCAGTATCAAGATTTAATGATTAAGAGCTTCAAAATGGATAGTATTAAATGAAATTTTAAATCACATGAAATATTTCTCCATCTTTTCCGATCGATCATCGAATAATGAAAACCAGCACTTTTTGTGACTGAAGCGCTATTTCCTGTAACTTTTCGAACTCATAGCTGTCATTCCTGTACTCCAGGCATAAAGTACCTTAGAAGTCAGCCATTATTTTGCACGTTTGTGGATGAGATTGTGGATCAAAAGTAAAATAATCTTCATTCGAATCGGTCGAAAGGCGTTTTACTAATAGTAAGTATAAAGATATAAAAGTAGTAAGAAAATGAATGCTTTCGTAGACGATTTTGCCTACCTGAAATGGAAAATAACTGACATCCTTTTAGGATTTTCTCATTTCTCATTTCAAGTACACCTACGTATGTCTACTAAGATTATTATATCTCTCTCCTCTAAATAGGATATTTCGCCGTATTACAGCTAAAGGACAGCTGCTTCAGACCGTTCTCTCACATTCCATCGACCCACTAGTCCTTGTGTATTTGTTATATATTTACGCGTCCTTTCGTCCTTCGTCCTAGCGTTGTACGCGTTATTCATAAAGGTCAGGCAATTTATTATACAAGCCCGCGGGATATTGTCGTCACATTTATTACAGAAGTAGGTACGTTTATAATAATCATTATCAACCTAAGTATTAAAGTTTCACTGCTGGGCAAAGGTTTGATATCTGATAGAAGAGAGAGTTTTAAGAGCATAAACTAACCACTCACTCTAATGCGAGTTTTCCCCTGACCTAAGCGCTCCTCTCCGAAAAAGGAGACCTAAACATATCCTTCATGACCCTGACGATCAGATGACTACTGACAACATACTATACTACTATATACTAGACATACGCTACACACCGTCTTCGCCGGCGAAGACGAGGTCCCCGCTATCTTACGTCATCCGGACGTGGGCTCCATCCACGGCCTCGGAGACGTACGGACCACTCACTGTCCTACCCCCCCGTTATCCCAAACGTCGCCTAAGCCGAGGTTCGGTCTCAAAGGAGGCGCCCTTAGGCAGTCGTTCCCTTAGTTTCTTCGAGCCCTAGGGATCAAAATTTCTTCTGGCAGAACTTCTTTCCGAAGTTCGCCAAACAGCCCGGTTGTGGCAACCAATAGGGTTTATACAGCTAATAGACAGCCCGAAAAAAAAATGCGAGTTGGTGGCATAGTTGGTTGGTGGTGACTAGCCAATGATGAAATCTAATTCTATTACTATAGAATTAGATTTCATCATTGGCTAGTATACCAATAATAAATCAGGGGTTCGAACCCGGGCACGTACCTATAACTTTTCGGAGTTACGTGCGTTTTTAAGCAATTTAAATATCACTTGCTTCAACGGTGAAGGAAAACATCTTGAGGAAACCTGCACGCCTAAGAGTTCTCCATAACGAAACTCGTGCTCTGTAGTGAGCTGGCAATGGCTTGAATAGGATGAATGCACAACAATAAAGCAATAACTTTTTTGTTTCTAATTTTTCTATTCTTATGTATTTGCTCTTTTAATTCTGAATGAATTAATTAATAAAAATCTGAATGAATGAATTTTAATCCTGTTGTGTTTCCCACATAAAGGCTAATTTTCGGTTCATTAATGTATCACCTCTGCGTTGTGCACGAAACTAATATTCCATAAGAGACAAAAAAAGTGGTAATTACTCAGACTGACTATTTAGCATACCCTCTGAAACATGGGATTGGATGATGTCAGTTTCCTTTAATATTCTTGGTTGTAATCATTATTTTCCTGACCCGGGAATTGAAAACCAGGACCTCGTCATACAAAGTCGAACATCCTAACCACTAAACAACGAGAAAATTACTTTTCTTATAATTTTCATTTTGATTGAGAACATTTCTAGCCGAACCTTTTAACGGTCTCAAAATGCTTTATTTTTTATTTAATCACCACAGAAACCAATACAATGCTTCCAAAGTTTGATTAATGTAAACTTCATTACGCCGAATAATACCTACCCACTAATGAGTTTCTTGTTTAGTTCTTGTCCAACTAAAGCAATATTTGTTTTTGTACTTGACTCACTTTTTACGTCTCTATCAAATAAATAAATATAACAATTACCTAGAAACGATAAAAGTTTTACAGGGCAATGTAATATATATTATTTTATTACTGATCTTTTTAATATTAGTAGCTTATGCTCGCAACTTTGTCCGCGTTGTTTTGGTTTTAGCGATTCCGAGGAATTTTTTTATTCTCTAGGGCTTAAAAGCACCTAGTAATTGCGACGGGGGATGCAAGACTGAGATCTATTGAGCATATTTTGACTTTACTCAGCCAATTTAAAACAAGACAGATTTATGTGTGAAGCGGTGATAGCCCAGTGGTTAGGGCGTCAGCCTCCTAATCAGAGGTCGGCGGTTCGAATCCGCGCACGCACCTCTAACATTTCGGAATTATGTGCGTTTAAAAAAAAAAAAAAAAAATATCACTTGCTTCAACGGTGAAGGGAAACATCGTGAGGAAACCTGCACGCCTGAGAGTTCTCCATAATGTTCTCAAAGGCGTGTGAAGTCTGCCAATCCGCACATGGCCAGCGTGGTGGACTATGGCCAAACCCTTCTCATATTGAGAGGAGACCCGTGCTCTGTAGTGAGCCGGTAATGGGTTGATCATGAAGCATGAAGATTTATGTTAGACATAACATTGTCTAGTTTTGTTTTAAATCATGGCGCCTCATAGATTTCCGCTTATACTCGTAAAACGCACTTATGCCCACGGCATAATTTTTATTGCTAAAACTTAAACGCTTAAATCATTAAAACGTAGATTTAGTCGATCGGTTTCTATATATTTTTGATTTCATATTATAAATGAATATTTATTGAATAGTTATTAACACTGACAAATAATTATTTAGCTTTTACATTTATTTAGTGATTCTCCGATTGGAATAATTGTATTGTATTGATATTATTTTGCAATTATCTATCATCATCATCATCATCAACCCATTGCCGGCTCACTAAAGAGCACGGGTTTTCTCTCAATATGAGAAGGGTTCGGCTATAGACCATCACGCTGGCCATGTGCGGATTGGCAGAATTCACACGCCTTTGAGAACATCACGGTCTACTCTCAGGCGTGCAGGTTTCCTCATGATGTTTTCCTTCACCGTTGAAGCAAGTGATATTTTAATAACTCACATAACTCCGAGAAGTTAGAGGCGTGCCCGGGTTCGAACCCCTCCGACCTCTGATTAGGAGGCGGACGTCCTAACCACTAGGCTATCACACCTTAAGACAATATTTGGTATATACTCGTAGATTGGATTGGATATCTATTATATGATAAATTGATTGTTGGTGCCACCGGAACCCTGTTACTTAGGTCTACTGGCCGTGTTTCCGTCCGTGATAAGAAGAGAGTTACAACGGTTAATTAAAGAGGATCGCCATATATGAAAATAAATCTTTTAGTGTTTTCGCCAAATTATAATGCCAATATTATGTACTAGCTGTTGCCCGCGACTTCGTCTGCGTAGAATTGCTGATTTCCCTTGAGATTGAGGTTACCCGTGCGGCCAATGCCTTGCTTCAGAAAGTAAGCTGCAGGCAAATGTCAAATTGCCGATTTTCGTGTTTCTAAATTAAAAAACTTAGGACTTTCATACAAACTACAAACCCCTTACAACAATTTTACCCCCTTAGGGATGGAATTTCCAAATATCCTTTCTTAGCTGACATCTCTTAACTATCAACTACCTACTTACTAAATTATAGCTTTATAAGTACAATAGTTTTTGAGATCTCGTGTTTAATCAGTAAGTATGTATGTATGTAAGTAAGTATGTAAGTAAGTGACCTTTCGCTTTTATATATATAGATTGCTCTATATTGGAGCACTCTCACTTAGCTTCTGACAGATGAGTGTGAAGCTGACTTCCATGCACTTTGCATATTTAATAGTACCTATTCTGGCGACTATAAACGCTAAATTAAAATTGACAGATCTGAAAATAGTAATATATCATAAGTTTCCACAGAGGGCATTGTGAGAGGAATTTCGTTGAGTTTAGAGTAGTGTGTGTGCTAATTTAAAAAAGTTTTAAAAAACATTTGGTTATCCTTTTTCGGGACATCCTTTTGAGTAATCAAAACTGTGACACGATGTCCCGCTTGGTAGAGTGCGCCAACCCCCTGACGATGTGAAGAGCATTAGTGGGTATTCTGGTTTACAGCTTGTCCGCCTGTAAGTCCCGCATACCCCGCCCAAAGCGGCCCAGTTCTGCCTGCGAGAGAAGATAAAGGATGCCATGCTAAAAAATCTTTACGATGAAGACCTAAACATATCCTTCATGACCCAGACAATCAGATACTGACAACATACTCGTACCATCTACCACACAATCATACGCTACACAACGTCTTCGCCGGTGAAGACGAGGTCCCCGCTATCTTACGTCATCCGGACGTGGGCTCCATCCACGGCCTCGGAGACGTACGGACCACTCACCGTCCAACCCCCCCGTTATCCCAAACGTCGCCTAAGCCGAGGTTCGGCCTCAAAGGAGGCGCCCTTAGGCAGACGTTCCCTTAGTTTCTTTGAGCCCTAGGGCTCAAAATTTCTTGAAAAATCCTTTTCAAAAAAAAAGAACCCGGTTACGCTGTGGCAACCAATAGGGTTAGCACGGCTAATAGACAGTCCGAAAAAAAAAAATTACGATGAAATTGCCACCATAACCTTGTAAAATAGAGTGAAAAAAATCTTCGCAGAATTTAACAAATGTCGCGACCTCATTTCTATAATTCCGCTATTGTTTAGCAAAATGAACAGCTCGTGGAATTTGTCGATGGCTTATCGAAGCTTTTTCGTGAGGGTCGTTTGTTTATTATTCGATTTGGTTTGCTTCGCACGCGTGTAGGGTACAATCCGCATTACCCTTGGATATAGCAAAGGGTGTCCTGACCTACTCTAGTGATCCCAAATAGATGGGTAATAGAATATTATGTATTATTGCGCATTTCATTCACTTTGATGTTTAATATAGAATTTCTTGACAGAATATCAATGCGAATATTTTAATTGCGAAAGTGCGATATCTGTTTTTTTTTTGTTTGTTCAAGTACAAAATATATGTCAAAAGCTAGACGAATATACCCTACAAGTTCCAAGAAGGCAGCGGGCTAACCTGTTAAGGGTTTGTTAAATCCATACACCTAATTGGTTTCTACGCGAAATCGTGCCGATACGCGAAATCGTTTGGCGACACGTCTTTGTCGGTAGGGTGATAACTAGCCACAGCTGAAACCTCTAGACCAGATTCGATCCGAGAATCGAACCCAGGACCTCCAACTTTATAACCGCGAACAAGCTGCGCCATGGTGGTCGTCGAAATACACAATAAAATAATATGCCAGAGTAATATCCAGACATAAAAAGAAATAAAATATAGCTTACTTAAAATACACAATAAAGGTATACAATTGGGGAATATATAGCATACTTTTAATAAAATACACAATAAAGGTATACAATTGGCGAACATATAGCATACTTTTAATAAAATACACAGTAAAGGTATATGTACAATTGGGGAATATATAGCATACTTTTAATGCGGAACAAATCCCGAACGCTTTAGCCGCGGTGTTTTAAACTAACCTTTGTTATGCAAACGTTGCATCAGCTTTGTCGATCGTAACGATGATCTTGGGGAAAATCCGAGTTAAGAAAAACATGCTCTTAGGGACTTTCTAGAAATCAATAACTAGTGTTTCATTCTAATTTATGACCCGATCTGGAACTTTATTTTGGACCTGGTATTCCATAGTTCAACATATTCAATTCAATTCAAAATAGCTTTATTCATGAAAACCTATTGCATGTATCTATGAATAAAATATTTGCCATTATTTTAATTCGTGAGATGATGGTGATAACATCGATCAACCATCTTCTGTGTTCCCTAATGGTTATAATATGGGGATCTTCAAACGGCGGATTAACAAATTGCTCAAGGGCCAGCAACGCATTGGCGGTTCCTCTGGTGCTGCAAATGTTCATGGGCGGCGGTAATCACTTACCATCAGGTGACCCGCCTGCTCGTTCGCTCGCTATGTCTATGTAAAAAAAAAACTACATGCGCCAAATTGAAACTAAAGCTATGAGGGTTCCAATCGCGCCCAATTCTAAGAAGAGCCCACAACAAACTTAACCGGGTTACACTAAGTAACTACTAGATCGATACACCATTACGAAGCAACGGAAGGTTTTTTTTTTTTGCAAATTAATAGTACGAGTATTTAGACCAGTTATAAAAGTCTACTTTTTGTCTTTAATTTTAACATATATACCTACTGTCAAAAATCAAACCTAAGTTGATCAATGCCTCGGGGATAAATCTGGTATTCCATATTTTATATCAATTTTTAAATTAATTAGAAATCTCCACGTCCGCGTCATGACATGATATCAAGCATTAATTAATTTGTTAACTATACGAGGGTTAAGAGATTTGCTCCCGAGCGAATTAAAGCCATTGCTATGATTACTTAGGGGCGTAGAAATAAAGTTTAAATAATGTATTTTTTATTACATGTACTACGTACTTTAGACGTTGACTTTAATTGTGATCTTATAAGTCAAATATCCCGTGTTCGAACCCTGGCTGGTTTTCCAAATTACTCCCAATTTGGAAAACTCACTATTACAATTAATATTTATTCCGTTCAATATATTTGTTGGCTCCTTTAATAGTTAACTAGGAATTTGTATAGATGGCTTTTAGTGATAATTCTTTGTTTTTATTCTCTTACCGTTTGTTCTTCATATGCAATAAAGATGTTTAAATATTTTTTCATAAATAGAATTTTAGCCCGTAATTATCTTGGGATCGATCTTATCCTGAGAAAGGTACAGAAACCCTTTCGAAAAGGTTTAGAATCTTAAGGAAGTTAGAAAATAAGAATTAGGAAATAAGAAGTCTTCAAACAACACAGCACAACAGCCTTCATAAATTTGATTTAAAGACAAAAGCTTATGCCCTCAATTAAATTCGCTTAGATTACGGGTTTTTTGAAAAATCTTTATAAAACATTTCTGCTTCCTTTCCCGACATATAAATATATTTTTATCGCCTTGCCTTTATAACATTAAAGTGATTATATTCATTCAACTAGATATAAAAAAGAATAAGACGGTCATTCGCATATTTCTCTGTAAAAGTTAATTTACTAACATAGGCTAAGTTAGTAAATACTAACAAAATATAAGCTTTATTTAATGCTTGAAATAAAAAATATCACTTTTATAGTTTCTAACAAAGGAGTTACTGAAGAGCCCAAAGCGAGTAGATATAGGTACTCCCATTTCTGCTTCCTTTTCCAACATATAAATATATTTTTATAACATTAAAGTGATTATCTTCATTCTTCTTTAGATATAAAAAAAGAATAAGACGGTGATTAGCACATCCCTCTGTAAAAATTAATTTACTAACATAGGCTAAGTTAGTAATTACTAACAAAATATGAGCCGTATTTAATGCTTGAAATAAAAAAATGTATTATTATAGTTTGAAACAAAGGAGTAACTGAAGACCCCAAAGCGAGTAGATATAGGTACGCATCGGTGTTTTCTGAAACAACATTTTATGAGTCCGCAAGTCGCAGACGCCCTTACCTGTCGACCCCTATCTCGGGGAATAAATTTCAGACTTTATTATCTGCCGTAAAATACGTTTTACTTTACGAATTACTTATTTGTCGGTGTCCGTAGGTACACGGTTGGTGGTTGCTAGTTATCAAATATCGCGGATATGTGTGTCTATGTGTATTGACTGTAACGCAGAGAACATTAGAAGCAAAAGTACACTTGTAATACCGTTTAGTAGGCAGCACAAAATTAGAAAGTCTTTCAAAGAAAATTGTATATTACTTTATAACAAATTACCTATTGATATCTTGGAGATAGCGGTGATAGCCTAGTGGTTAGGGCGTCAGCCTCCTAATCAGAGGTCGGCGGTTCGAATCCGGGCACGCACCTCTAACTTTTCGGAGTTATGTGCGTTTTAAAAAAAATAAAAATCATTTACTTCAACGGTGAAGGAAAACATCGTGAGGAAACCTGCACGCCTGCATAATTTTCTCAAAGGCGTGTGAAGTCTGCCAATCCGCACATGGCCAGCGTGGTGGACTATGGCCAAACCCTTCCCATATTGAGAGGAGACCCGTGCTCTGTAGTGAGCTGGCAATGGGTTGATCATGATGATGATTATCTTGGAGATGTCTATCAATAAGTTCAAAGTTTTTATAAAACGAAAGCTTATAGAAACATGAAATTACGATATTAACTATTATATAAACGATAGCTGAGCTTGGGTGCGAATTGCCTTAATTTCAATGATACTTACAATTATTTATTGACCATGTGAGATGGTGATAACAAAATTCCCCAGGCTAAGTTTGTTGTGGGTTTTTTCTTAGACCTGGGCGCGATTTGAACCCTCTTAGCTTTAGTTTTAAGTTGGCGAGTGTAGTTATCACCATCACTAATAGAAAAACAAAAATGTGATATATATGAACGATTCATAGATGCCTGTAATAGGTTTATGTGAATATAGCTATTTTTGATTTGATTTGGCATGTTTATTACTCCTTAGAACTACTGAACACATTTGGCTAAAATTTTACTTAGAGTTTTTTTACCCTGCATTAATAAATCGGCAAATTTTGTTTGCAACGGCGATTATTTGATACGAAATCATATCAGATTGTTTTCAAAAAGTCCTTATTAAGAAACTCATCTATTGTAAATGTACCTTGATGTGAATAAAATAAGTTTTAACACATTGTTTTTTTTTTTTGGCAAAATCACCAAGGTTACAAAGTAAAAAGATATACACCTACCTACATATTTCTTTGTACTTTTTACCATTACGAAAAGGTCCACTAGCCAGCGACCCTTCTCGAATTTTACATTAATCTTGTAACAAGTTTCGAGAGTGCTCGAACCTATCATTCTTATCAAGATTAGTTTGCGGTGGAAACTTTAAATGTGTCCTGTGACATTCACAAAGGGCTTCTAAGGATAAGCTAGGATTAGTGGCCTCGATGAAGGATATGGTTCTTGTTTGTTTCAATAAAAACATGTATAACATAGTATAATCTATTTATTTAGGTATCTATGTGAGAATAGGCCTTTAACTTTTCGCAGTTATGTGCGTTTTTAAGCATTAAATATAGGTATTATTCACCAAAATTTGTATGAAGAGTCTTACCTATTGTTCACCCGGGCACGACAGGGTAATACGAAATCTCTCGCTGCCTTTAAGCCCGGATTTGATGAATGTAAGCTGAATTTCGGTCAATAATATTTTCTATGGTTTAGTTATGCGGCAAAAGACTGTACCTATTTATTTTAGGGCTGTGACAGCCTAGTGGTTAGAACGTCAGTCTCCAAATCAGAGGTCGGAGGTTCGAACCCGGGCAGGCACCTAAGACTTTTCGGAGTTATGTGCGTTTTTAAGCAATTAAAATATCACTTGCTTCAACGGTGAAGGAAAACATCGTGGGGAAACCTGCACGCCTGAGAGTTCTCAAAGGCGTTCTCCATAATGTTCTCAAAGGCGTGTGAAGTCTGCCAATTAGCACATGGCTAATATGGTGGACAATGGCCAAACCCTTCTCATATTGAGAGGAGACCCGTGCTTTGTACTGAGTCGAGAATAGGTCGATCATGATGAAGAGACCTGATGGAAAATGTAAATGATGATGTAAAGAAAAATAAAAAAAACTAAGTATAAATTTTCTATAATTTTTTTCTTTTTCTATAATTTATATAATAACTGATATATATTAAGTCCTCTAACCCGCATAGAAGCACTGTCGCGGGTTTGTGATTCAAAACTCTTTAATAGGTAAATATCATAATGTTAAATTATAAGTAACTTTCATTGTCTTCTCGGTATAGTCCTATAGGAAGTCCGTTGTCATTGGTTTACGCGTAAATGTACACGTCGTACCGGATGTCTTTCCGCCGTTCGCTCTTCATACGTAGTGACACGTAGGGGTATCCCACTCCACCAGCAGTCACATTGGCTGATGCGCTATTGGTCCGGTCGTAGGCCAGGATACCCTGAAAAGAAGAAGGAATAGCTTGAGAGTTGGCAGAACATTGCATTAATGTACTAGATAGGTATATATATTATATGTATTATTTTTGACGACCTCCGTGGAGCAGAGCGCGCGCTGTCACATTATAAAGTTGGAGGTCCTGGGTTTGATTCCTGGCTCGAGTTTGGTGGGAGACTAGTTATCACCCTACCAACAAAGACGTGTCGCAAAGCGATTTAGCGTTCCGGCACGATGTCGCGTAGAAACCAATTAGGAGTATGGGTTTACCATACCCCTAACAGGTTAGCCTGCTACCATCTTAGACTGCAACATCACCATCACATACAATCACAAAAAAACATTACTAAGGACCATCGTGATTAAATACTCTTTCGGCACAACATCCTCCTTTAAGATTAAAAAAACGAAGTCAAAGAAGTCCACCCATTTGGTTAAACCACAAAGAAACTTACATTATATAATTCTCTTCTACGTCAGCAGAATAATACAATACCTAAATAGTCAGTTAGTAATGTTCAAATACGCGATACGTTCCGAGAATGTATTCTCACTGTACTTCACGAAGACCAGCTATCTGGATAACGCTACTAATAGAAAAAAAAACATAACTAAGAACCACCGCGAGTAAATACTCTTTCGGCAGAACATCCTCCTTTGAAGATTAAAAAACCGAAGTCAAACAAGTCCATCCATTAGGTTAAACTACAAAGAAACTTACGTTATATAATTCTGTTCTTCAGAATAATAAATATATCTATATAAATACCTGAATAGTCCGTCCATAATCCAGCGCAGTGGGTAGAATATAGTTAAAATACTCGATACGTTTCGACAACGTACTCCTACTGTAGTTCACGATACCATACCAGCTGTTTAAACAACGCTACTAACTTCAATTAATTGATAAAAAATATAACTAAGAACCATCCTGATTTAATACTCTTTCGGCACAACATCCTTCGGCTGACTTTCGACTTTTTAATCTTCAAATTCTTCTCGGTTTTTTAATCTTCAAAGGAGAAGATTAAAAAACCGAAGTCGAATAAATCCATCCATTTGGTCAAACCACAAAGAAACTTACGTAATATAATTCTGTTCTTCAGAATAATAAATATATCTATATAAATACCTGAATAATCCGTCCATAATCCAAAACAGTGGGGAGAATATAGTTCAAATACTCGATACGTTTCGACAACATATTCCTACTGTACTACACGATACCATACCAGCTGTTTGAATAACGCTACTTAAACTAATTGAAAAAAAACATAAACTAAGAACCATCTTGATTAAATACTCTTTCGGCATAACATCCTCCTTTGAAGATTTAAAAACCGAAGTCGAATAAATCTATCCATTTGGTCCAACCACATAGAAACTTATATATAATTCTGTTCTGTAGAATAACAATATACCTGAATGGTCCGTCCATAACCGAACGTAGCGGGTAGCGTATAGTTGAAATACTCGATACGCTTTGACAACGTGTTCCCGCTATACTTCACGTCCTGGTGGTAGACCAGCTGTTTGAACACACTGGTGCCCATGAAGGTGTGCGAACACTCCACCACTACCGCCGCCAATACCAGCGCGGGCAGAACAATGAGGAATCTCATATTGCGTGATTAGATTGTCCAATGAAACTACGAGCGACACTTTGATCATCAGCTAATGAGAAACGAGTGGGACATCTGTCTTATATACTAAGATACTAATCTTTGAAATACTTTAAGAGAGTTTTTTACACTCTCCGATACGTTTATTTCAAGTGAAATGCGGTTGCTGATATCACTGATAATGATTTATTGATTAGAATTTAACGGCGAATATTAATGGACGCATACCAATTGAATGTGTTTCTATCCACTGCAAATTAGCCCTTGACGGCAATCTCACTTGATAGTAAGTGATGATGCAGTTTAAATGTCTGGTATGGTAGCGGGCTAAATCGCTTGGCGACACGACTTTGTCGGTAGGGTGGTAACTAGCCACGGCCGAAGCCTCCCACCAGACTCGAGCCGGAAATCGAACCCAGAACCTCCAACTTTATAATGCGATAGCGCGCGCACTGAACACGACAGTGAACGAAGCCTGAGCAGACAGCCCCCTTCCTGAAGTCATGCGCATTGCGGTTCCGGGAAGGACGGTCAGTGTATGTAGGAGGTTTTAGTCCGTAGGGCACAAATAGGTTACTCTCTGTGAAATCGGGCATGTCAATTGGTCCAAGCCAAATGACACCCAAGAGGATTTCCTCCTACAATAATAAAAAAAAAAGCGCACGCACTGCGCCACGGAGGTCGTCAGAAATCGTAGTTACTACATTACTTGCAAAGACAAGCCGATAAGCGATTTAACGTTCAAATATAATGCCGAGTAGAAATCGATAGCGAGGTTGGCTACAGCTGGCAACGCACCGGTCGCTCCCCGATGCTGGTCTTCATTGGTTCAATCTGACACCCCAACCCTCTCGTAGTTGCGGCTTCTTTTTACTTCCGCGACCTAAGCGCTCCTCTTCGAAAGAGGAGACCTAAACATATCCTTCACGACCCTGACGATCAGATAACTACTAACAACATACTCGTACCACCTATCACATAATCATACGATACACACCGTCTTCGCCGGCGAAGACGAGGTCCCTGCTATCTTACGTCATCCGGACGTGGGCTCCATCCACGGCCTCGGAGACGTACGGACCACTCACCGTCCGACCCCCCGTTATCCCAAACGTCGCCTAAGCCTCCCAGAAGGCCCTTAGGCAGACGTTCCCTTAGTTGCTTCGAGCCCTAGGGCTCAAAATTTCTTCTGGCAGAGCTTCTTTACGCTGTGGCAACCAATAGGGTTAGTACAGCTAATAGACAGTTGGAAAAAAAAATCGAAAGGGATCGTAAACGCATTTCCCAGCGTGAAAAAAAAACAAAAGACGTTCATATGTGTGTGTTCATTGAAATTTCTCAAAAGGGCTCAAAATTTCTTCTGGCAGAGCTTCTTGCCAACAAAAACAAAAATGTCGCAACCAATAGGGTTAGCACAGCTAATAGTCCGAAAAAAAAAATGTTCATTGGTAATCACTTAACATCAGGTGACCCGTTTGCACTTTTTCCCATAATATATTAAAACGAAGAGAGTTTGTGAGACTCGCCGACTTTATAGCCAGATTACCAACTAAAATCCAGCGAATCCTGTCAATGTCATAGGAAGACGCCTCGAAAACATTTTTAGACAACCCACCTGAATAGTCCGACCAAAACCAAAAGTAGCTGGTAACGAGTAGTTAAATGTCTCGTAACCTCTGCTCCCGCTGTATTTCACGTCCTGATGGAAGACCAGCTGTCTAAACACACTGGTGCCCATAAATGTATGGGAGCACTCCACTATCATTACGGTGAATACTAACAAAGGCACAACGATAAAGAATCTCATATTGTACGTTTACCTATAGATCGATCTCGAAAGAAATGCACTATATGTATAATAAAGCAAGAATTAATGAACGGTGTCTTAAATAGTTATATAGGCGAAATGGGTCGTCTTAGAGAGTTCTCACATTATCCGATCTTTTATCGGCACGCCTGCCAGTAACTGACGTTCCACACGTACGCTCTCACAAATATGTCGCAGCAAAATTGTGGAGATCAGCGTTTTAACGCAGAGTAATGAAGGTCGCAACGTAACTGAAGCTGTGATGGCCTAGTGGTTAGGACGTCCGCCTCCTAATCAGAGGTCGGGTTAGAACCCGGGCACATACCTCTAACTTTTCTAAGTTATATAAATATCACTTGCTTCAACGGTGAAGGAAAGCATCGTAAGGAAGCCTGCACGCCTGAGAGTTCATAATGTTCTCAAAGACGTGTGAAGTCTGCCAATCCGCACGTGGCCAGCGGTATGTCAACATCGCAACGGAAAGCTAAATCGCTTGGTGACACGTCTTTGTCATGATAACTAGCAACGACCGAAGCCACCACACCTCACTGGCATAACACGATATGTATAGAATATAAATACCAGGCAAACATAACGCAAAGGACATGATGACCAGTGGTTATCGGCGAACCTATACGTAAGCAACAGTAAACTAAAACTATAATATAATAATGAAATAATATGTAGAATGCTTCTTACACTATGCGGTACTGAATATAGGACTGGGCTTGGCATTTGCATTGTTAGTATTAAAATTACACTTTTGAACGTACGAATATATTAAAAAATATCGCTGGTATTAGGTCGCTAAGTGGCATGTATCTAAGTAATACACCGACTTACAATTTGGCTGTGTGTGCATAGATACTATCCATAATTCCGTAACTATATTATAAATGAAGCGGTGATAGCCTAGTGGTTCGAATCTGGTCAGCCTTCTAATCAGAGGTCGGCGGTTCGAATCTGGGCACGCACCTCTAACTTCTCGGAGTTATGTGCGTTTTTAAGCAATTATAATATCGCTGGCTTCAATGGTAAGGTAAGGAGAGTTCTCCATAATGTTCTCAAAGGCGTGTGAAGTCTGCCAATCCGCACACGGCTAGCGTGGTGGACTATGGCCAAACCCTTCTCATATTGAGAGGAGACCCGTGCTCTGTATTGAGCCGGTAATGGGTTGATCATGATGATGATGATTATAAATGCGAAAATGAGTCTTGTTTATGTATTTGTTACCTACGTTTGGCTTAACTACCGCACCGATTTTCCTGACCGAACGACGAAACGAAACGGACGAAAAACTACCTAAGCTTAAAAAACACGGGTAATATCGTTTTAATTTAGAGATTGATTTTAGCGAATGACCAGCCTAGAAAACAACACGCTTTTTTAGCAGATGCCTATTCACTTTTAATCGAATGAAGCGTTTGTAAGGGCATTCCTAAAACCGTTGTGTGAGATTTTATTCATATTCGATCGCGTCAAAGTCAACTTCAGTTTGAATATAATCGAAAAGCGCCATCTAGTGATCGATATTGCTGTTGATGGAACAAGATTCCCGCTCTTTTTTCAATGTTACCGCCATCCACGTTCTTTTTTTTAATTTTCACATTACGTTCGAAAACCGTCGAAATGCGTCTCGATTGAGAGTTTATATGCATAATATAAATATTAAATTAAGTGAAATATAATATAATCTCTGACAATTGCACGTATGCCAGCTAGTTTAGTATAATTATTATATACGAAGGGTTCGTATAAGACGTAGGAAGCGAAGCGGTACTTCCAGTTCATGGAATACAAACTACCTACTTACGTAACGGCTTTCATTACGAAGCCTCTCAGTTCGATGTTATACTTTATAAATATTAGGTAACTGGTGGTTTCTCACAACATTGTTTACGTACAACTTTTAACATGTACTTACATTTTTTGGAGCTGCCAATTAGGAATATGGGTTTTATATAACTACTTTTAAATATCCAACCATAACTCCAACAGATTAGTTCACAAACATCTTAGATTTTTGCATTCATAATGAACCCATAGCTCACTACAGAGCACGGTTCTCCTCTTAATATGAGAAGGGTCTGGCCATAGTCCACCACGCCGGCCATGGGCGGATTGGCAGACTAAACACGCCTTTGAGAACATTATGGACAACTCTCAGGCATGCAGGTTTCCTCACGATTTTTTCCTTTACTGTTGAAGCAACTGATATTTTAATTGCTTAAAAACGCACATAACTCCGAGAAGTTAGAGGTGCGTGCCGGGTTCGAACCCCTGACCTCTTATTAGGATGTCCTATCCACTAGGCTATTACAGCTTCACTGCATTATCACATACTAAAAGGTGAGAGAGGAATAAAACTAAAAATAAATCTTCCTAATGGTACAACACAGATTTTTAACGAAAAAAATATTTATCTACCAACCGATATCAAATCGGATATCGTGAAGAGACCTTAACACTTAAAACATCATGAATAACCGTACAAATAACTGGAAAGGTGTTGATTATTTGTTTATTGTTATTTGCGGTCCCTGATAACTGATAAATAACGATTAATTGATTAGATTTTAACGATGACAAATTCATATGAGTAATAACTCTTAACAGTTTATTTCTCTCGGTAGAAAAATAGCCGGTACGTCTATCTTTCCTTTTATTTCTTCATTACATTTTCACGTACTTTTCATGGATTATTTGATTCCAAGTTTAACGTCATAGATGGGACAGTTAATATTGTATTTTAACTTTGACATAATTGCTCCCTAATCAGTTGGATGCTTTAAATGATAAGTTATCTATCTATCTTTCTATTTTACCATAAACTGCAATGCGCATCTAAATATGAGGTGTTGCCTAAGGACTATGTAATGCAAAAATGCATCCCAATGAGTTTAATATTATTTGAGAAAAGTATGTTTTTTTACCCACTTCAAGTTAGCCCTTGACGGCAATCCCACCCGTGCAAGTGATGATGCATTCTAAGATGGTAGCGGGCTAACCTATTAGGGGTATGGCAAACCTATACACCTAATTAGTTTCTACGCGACATCGCGCCAGAACGATAAATCGCTTAGTATAGTAATCTAACGGGCTAACCTGTTAGGAGTATGGTAAACCCATACACCTAATTGGTTTCTACGCGACATCGCGCCAGAGCGCTAAATCGCTTAGCGACACGTCTATGTCGGTAGGGTGGTAACTAGACACGGCCGAAGCCTCCCCCCAGACTAGATTCTAGCCGGGAATCAAACCCAGGACCGCCAATTTTAAAATGTGACAGCGCGCACGCTTTGCCGCGGAGGTCGTCAAATGTAACAGACTTCCTCGCATAAAAAACAATACAACCTTTCTAACCCTGAAGGTAGAATCTCTACTCAGTTGAGAGTAAAAATAACTTTTCCGAGGAATTTGTTTTTTGCAGTTTCAAGGAATTCTTTCAAACAAGCTTATTAAAAGGTATAAGAGTCTTTTTATTATACATATTTCGAGCTGTTCAAAGAACTTTCTCTTTGCTCCTGGAATAGAATTTGTACGTATTCTTGAAAGAAAAAGTACTTGCTTTTTTCCGCGGTAGATTAAATAAAAGGGTAGGCTAGGGTCTTTGATTTTAAATAAATAAAAATAATATATATGTCATAAATTACCAAGAAGAAAGATTAATAGCTATCAAACAAATAAAAAAAAACATAAGAAATATAGTAATAATAATAGTATTAAATATAGTTAACTGAATACACAATCATTACGAAAATACGCTATATAGTACAAAGTAAGGTAATGAGATTATCAATACCGTACGCCGATGTCTATTCCACTGGCAATCCTATTATGTAGTTTATATCTATTGCGATTTTATTGTCTCGGTCAAAGGTCGCACCAAATGACCTTGGCATTGACGCACGAGTGGCTATTAAGTGGACTTAATACTTTTAGACATCTAACTTCGTTTTAACGCAGTTTTAACTGGAACTTTTAGTATTGCCAATTCACCCTCATAATAATAATTCACCTTAATAATCAATCAAATCCAAAAACTTCAAATATCACATCAAATTAAATCAAAAATAGTTTTATCTATCGTATAGGCGTCTATGAATCGTTCATATATATTTATATTATATTAATTTAGTAGTGCTGTTCTTTTTCCACTCTATCCTGTTCATGATGATGGCGGGCGGAAGTCACCTATATATGTATATATGATGTCACCTATATCATCATCATGATCAACCCATTGACGGCTCACTACAGAGCACGGGTATCCTCCCAATATGAGAAGGGTTTGGCCATTGTCCACCACGCTGGCCATGTGCGGATTGGCAGACTTCACACGCCTTTGAAAACATTATGGAGAACTCTCAGGCGTGCAGGTTTCCTCACGATGTTCTCCTTCACCGTTGGAGCGAGTGATATTTTAATTGCTTAAAAACGGTGCGTGTGAGGTGCGGATTTTCTAGGCATGGCATGGATTGTGGCCGCAGTCTACCATGCTGGCAAAGTCCCAATTAGTAGACTTCATACCTTACCTTCTCATCACCGCTATGAAATATTTTTAAAATGTTAATTCTCGATCATGGAATCCCTGATCGCCCCACCTAGCATCTTCGATTATAGGAAAGAGTGTAAACCTACCATTCCAATAGTTGTTAGAGGTTCTTAACTATCACATGCTTGATATAATAACAAATTCATCAGAAACTTGCTCTCTTAGGCATTAGGGTAGACTATATAATTATTATTATACATTCGGCTGGGTACTTTCTTGACAAAAAAAAACTCGATTTCCATTTCATTAAGTCGACGCAGATACGATTATGTAATATATATATTATATAACATATATATAACATTGTGATCCACAGTCGAACATCCTAACCATTACACCAACGGAGCATATTAAAGTATGTTTAGTTATAACGAAAAAAAACCTCAATCTGCGACTTACTTTTACGCGATTTTATTACGTTGATGAACAGCTGTCCCCCAGGCTCCAGACGGGCTTGGCTTCAATCTTGTAGTCTTGTATTTCGTTGTATTTCACTCCACAAGAGCCTTGCCTCGGTACTTTTATGACTTTATTTATCTCAGGCTGCGCCAAGTAAAATGTTTTTCTGTTGCATACACATTCCATTTAGTTTTTAAGAAAAAGTTGCGATTATTTAAAGTAATAATAACGTTTTTAAATAGATAAACCGATTACAGCGCATACTTCATAGACTCGAGAGCAGTGCATAAAACCGAACGTCCTAGACCTTCGGTTTTATGAGGTCGGTTTTATGAGACTGACTGACTATGCATTAGATTAGTATCCTTGGAATACACTTTCCTTGTGCATACCGCTATAATATTTTTTCTTATAAGTTATACTTGACATTTACTGGTAAATGCACGAAAAGTTCTTAAACACGTAAGACAGGTCTTAGTCGGTAGGGTGGTACCTAGCCACGGCCGAATGCCCCACCAGATCAGACTCGAGCCGGGATTCGAACCCAGGACCTCCAACTTTATAATGCGATAGCGCGCGCGCTGTGCCACGGAGGTCGTCATTTAAATTTTAACCAACAACAGCTTAGTTATTGTGGACGTAAACTGGATAAATTTCTATAGTTGAATGTCATTACGTTAATTCGCCAAAACTTGATTAAAAAAGCCTTCATCATGATCAACCCATTACCGGCTCACTACAGAGCACGGGTCTCCTCCCAATAATTAAGGGGTTTGGCCATAGTCCACCACGCTGGCCATATGCGGATTGCCAGACTTCACGTGCCTTTGAGAATATTATAAACTCTCAGGCTTGCAGGTTTCCTCACGATGTTTTCCTTCACCGTTGAAGCAAGTGGTATTTTAATGGCTTAAAAAAGCACATAACTTTGAAAAGTTAGAGCTGCGTGCCCGGATTCGAACCCCCGACCTCTGCGGAGGGGGACGCCCTAACCACTAGGCTATCACAGCTTTAAAAAAACCTTACTTTACTATGATTTAGGTTATCGACGATATTAACTGGTTAGCGCCGAAAATTTCTTCAATGTAATTTTAAATGTTGCATACCATTTCGCGAGGCAAGCATTAAATATAGGTATTATTCAACGAAATATGGTTGAAGAGTCTTACCTATTGTTCGCCCGGGCACGCCAGGGTAATACGAAATCTCTCGCTGCCTTTGAGCCCGGATTTGATGAATGTAAGCTGAATTTCGGTCAATATTATTTTCTATTGTTTAGTTGTGCGACAAAAGACTGTACCTATTTATGGAATCCTACGTGTAAACTCGCACTTTTCTATGAGATCTATAATATAATAAAACTGTAACAGGACGAATTCTGTCATCATCATCATGATCAACCCATGACCGGCTCACTACAGAGCACGAGTCTCCTCTCAATATGAGAAGGGTTTTGGCCATAGTCCACCACGCTGGCCACGTGCGGATTGGCAGACTTCACACGCCTTTGAGAACATTATGGAGAACTCTTAGGCGTGCAGGTTTCCTCACGATGTTTTCCTTCACCGTTGAAGCAAGTGATATTTAAATTGTTTGTAAAACGCACATAACTCCGAAAAGTTAGAGGTGCGTGCCCGGATTCGAACCGCAGACCTCTGATTAGGAGGCTGACGCCCTAACCACTGGGCTATCACAGCTTTTTTTTTTCGTATTCTTTATTATTCATTAAATATATTTTTGAAGATTTTGATTGGAAGATGTTTTACTACCGATACTGCCCAAAACATTTAATTTTTATTTTTTTTGTCTGTTCGTCTGTCTGTATCTTGGCCGCGCATCACGCCGAAACTACTGGATGGATTTTAATGAAATTTGGTTTAGGAGTAGCTGATACTCCGGTTCAACATATAGAATAGTTTTTATCCCGGAATTCAGCACGGTTCCTTTGAGAGAGGGGATGAAAGTCAAAATGTGTATTTAGTTCTAATTCATTAACGCGTACTCCCATTTCACTCATTCTTTTTTATTAGAAAGGAGATACTTCAATGTTTATCCCGTAATTATTTCAATATCGTTGATTTAGTAATCCATTGTGATTTGAAGATAAACCAACACAATTTCACAAACATAAACTCGACGCAGACGAAGTCAAGGGCATCAGCTAGTCAAAAATAAAAGTAAAAAATGTTCAATCAAAAATGATATTTTTTTACCTAAAATATTCCTGGATCCTAACCGACGCCGGCTGCTCTAAATGAAACATTAAAACGAAGTCTTTTTGAGATTAAATTATTTAGAACGACGCTTGGTACAAATTGCTTTTGACCTAGTCTCGGCATAAATTCGCGTGTAGAGATCTTTATGCCAGATAATTTCAACAAAGAATATTGGATTATTTTTATTTTATTAATTTACTAGGTTCACTTGCAAACACATGCATTATTACATCCGAGAATATTAAACTCAAATATATTCACTTAAAAGTAAACAAAAAAAATATATATTTTGAAAAAAATAAAAAATGGATATAATACAGATGAAAAGCAAAAATAAATGTGTAAAAATACCGTGAAAGGGCTAACTTGTTGTTTATAAAAAAAAAAGAGATTCAAATATGGAACTGAATATTATGAATTACTAACAATTTTACAATACTTTTTTATATGAACAATCATTTAATTAAGAATAGTTTAGAAGTGCGTTTTCTAAATTAAAAAATAATCACCAAAAATATTATTTTATTCGGCAAACTACTTTTTCTTGCTATTTTAAAATATAAACTATAAGAAAACATTTTACTTTGAATGATATTTACGATGTAGATTAAAAAAAAAACTCTTATGTACAGCTATAAAATTATGGCTATTAAAATACTTTACATTGAATTAAATAAATATTCTCAGTACAAAGTATTTTAATATTTCCGTGCAAGTAATTCACACAACCCTCCCACCAGCGCAGAGTTCAAGGTCAAGATTCGTTATGAAACATCGACGTGAATTCTTTATTTCAGTTTCAGCTATTCAGCTGAAATTCTATTTCGAATCCATCAATAAATAATAGGCACTCATATTGAACTCAACAAGGGCCTAGCTGGGCGTGGTATTAATATTTTAATGGGGCCGACTTGAAATTTTGTTCCATTCTCGTAGGGTAGGGTAGGAGCTACCCTATTTAGGGTATTATAGATTATAGAGCTCGAATTGCTTAATCACCAAGTATCCTTTTGTCGGGAATATGGTGAAAATAAATAATTTGTAAGGAATCATTTAATCATAATTGTAAGGAATTATGTTTCTGTGGCTATTATGAAGCTGTGAAAGCCTAGTGGAAGGACATCAGCCTCCTAATCTGAGGTCGGGGGTTCGAAGCCGAGCACGCACCAGCAATTAAAATTTCACTTGCTTCAACGGTGAAGGAAAACATCGTGAGGAAACCTGCACGCCTGAGAGTTCTCCATAATGTTCTCAAAGGCGTGTGAAATCTGGCAATCCGCACATGGCTAGCGTGGTGGAAACCCCTTCTAATATTGAGAGGAGACCCGTGCTCTGTAGTGAGCCGAGAATGGGTTGATCATGATGATGTTTCTGTGGCAAGTTCGATCTAATGACCATTATAGTATTTTCATGCGTATTACACTTTAGCCTTAGACACGTTAGCTTAAATACGATAATGGAGCAGGTCATTTGAGCTTCACTATCAACATTATCATGATCGACCCATTGCCGGCTCACTAATGCACATAAGTCTAAAAAGTTGAGGTGCGTGCTGGATCGAACCCCCGACCTCTGATGAGGAAGCGGATGTCCTAACTACTAGGCTATCAAAGCTTTATTTTTTTAGTTATTTTTTTGTATCTTGAGATAGGTTTGCGCTTGACGACAATCAGTACCAGAAGGCACTGATGAGGTCTAGGTTGAAGCGCGCTTGCCTAGAAAATGCCTATTCACTCTTTCCTTGAAGAAACTAAGGTTAAACGTGGTTGGAAACACAGATGCTGGAAGTGAGTTCGACACCTTAGCGGTTCGATTCAGAAACGTTGATCCAAATCTTTTCGTCCGAGTAGGTTGGATTTTAACCACGTAAGGGTGCCAGTGCTCAAAATTTCTCGAAGTTCTGTGGTAAAACGGTGAAGGGGGCACGAGCTTAAACAAGCTAAAATAGTTTTGCTTGTTCATTAAGTAAACTCAAGACATGTTTGATATTGTTCTAGCTGGCGAATGGCACAGCGCAACGTTCTGGATCCTGGTTTTGGGCGCCGCAGCAGTCGTCGCGTCCATTATCGCCGCATTCGGGTGCTGGGTCGCGCGCCGCCGCGCCGCACTTGCTCACAAACTTGGTGAGTACCACCATCATCATCACCCATTGAAGTCCCACAGTGAGGCACAGGAATCCCGTCCCACAGCGAGGCACAGAACCTTTCTCAGAATAGATGTTTCTTAACCTGTGATAGCCTAGTGGCTAGGACGTCAGCCTCCTAATCTGAGGTCGGGGATTTGATCCCTGGCACGCACCTCTAACTGTTCGGAGTTATGTGCGTTTTTAAGCAATTAAAATATCACTTGCTTCAACGGTGAAGGAAAATATGGTGAGGAAACCTGCACACCTAAGAGTTCTCCATAATGTTCTCAAAGGCGTGTGAAGTCTGTCAATCCGCACATGGCCAGCGTGGTGGACTATGGCCAAACCCTTCTCATATTGAGAGGAGACCCGCGCTCTGTAGTACAACACACTTTCGTAGATAGTCAGCAACTGTGTGATTGAATGGATATCCTTTTCGTAGGAGGGAAGCGAGGGCCGGACAAGGCGTTGGTGTTTCAGCCGCCGCGCCGGGCGACAGCGGTGAGGTCCCCCGGTTCGGCCACTCACTACCTGCGCAAGTCTCCATCGCCGACCGCGACCGCACCCCAACCGGTCGCGTCCCCGCCGCAACCGCAGCCTCCTAACAACCCGGTGAGCGACGTTTGTAATATAAGTTATAATGTATATACTTCTTGTAATGTATAACCTTCTATAAACCTCTATGAATTGGTCATATATCACATTTTTCATTATCTCCATTCGTGAAGTGATAGTGAAAACTTTTTTTTTTTTATTCACCACAATTTAGTCCTTGACTGCATCTCACCTGATGACAAGTGATGATGCTAAGGTCTAAGATAGTAGCGGGCTAACCTGTTATAATTGGTTTCTACACAACATCGTGCCGGAACGCTAAATCGCTTGGCGACACGTCTTTGTCGGTAGGGTGGTAACTAGCCACGGTCGAAGCCTCTCACCAGACAAAACTAAAAACTACACTCGCCAACTTAAACTAAGGCTGAGAGGGTTAAAATCGCGCCCAGGTATACGAAGAAGCCCACAACAAACTTAGCCGGGTTTTTTTATCACCATCTCACATAATCAATAATAAAGTAAGCAGTAGGTCGGAGGTATTTGGAGACATTAACACTGATTGGAAGTTTCATTATCTTCGGCAACGCGGGTAGTATAAAAACAATAAATATGAATGACGGTATTTTTTCCTTTTCCGGTGCATTCGGCGATCTCTCGATAAACATGGTCTCGAGTTCAGTGTCTCTTTAAATTAAGGCGTGGTTATAAGTGTTCTGCAAAGTCTATGTAATTCTTTCAAGAGTCATAAAAAGTGTTCAGCTATATAATTCTATCACTATGGAGATGTTATTCACACCCAAGCGTTTTTATCGTAATATGATTTTTCTAAAAGCTTTCATTTAAAAACAATTTTAAACTTATTGATAGACTACCTACTTAGGTAATTTTTGTTTTATAGAATGCGGATTGAATATTGATTATGTACTTTGTTTTGGTTTTACATATGATACAAGTGCGGAATAAATTTAGATTTTTTTTTTCCATTACAAGTTAGCCCTTGACGGCAAATTTCATTTATTGCCAAAAACAATGTTGCGATTTCAAGAGTCAGGAAGAATTTATAGATTCCTTATGGAAATATTATTAGATATTCTGTGATAATTGACCCCGTCAACAAACTATTCTACAGTTAGTAATGTTTATTAGTTTTAATAGTTGTTTTTGTTAATACATTAAACAAATAAAAAAGATAGATTTTAAAAGATAGAGAGTTTAGAGAACGCAAGCTAAGATTTTCGGGAAGTGAATGAACGTGTGATTTGAAAAGTTATGGGTACGAACCACTCTGATTAGAAGGCAGACGTCCTAAACACTAGGCTACCGCAGCTTCAATATGTGATTACTGATCTCTTACTGATAAGTGATTTTATTGTAGCCGTCTGGCGCAAACAGTCCACACACTCCAACAGCCCCGGAGCCCGCTCCACTGAGCAAGGAGCTCGCCGATGCCAACGCCACTGAGAAACCCAAACCAGTCGAGCCGGAGCCAGCCACCGATGGCAAACTTGGTGACTTGCACTTCAAACTACGGTAAGTCCACCCTCAGAACTGTATAAGTTACTTCAGCATATCATCATCATCATGATCAACCCATTACCGGCTCACTACAGAGCACGGGTCTCCTCTCAATATGAGAAGGGTTTGGCCATAGTCCACCACGCTGGCCATGTGCGGATTGGCAGACTTCTTACGCCTTTGAAAACATTATGGAGAACTCTCAAGCGTGCAGGTTTCCTCACGATGTTTTCCTTCACCGTTCAAGCAAGTGATATATATTTTTTTTAAAGCAGCATATAATATAATGATAATAATATAATTTCTTTATTATGGCAACTAGGCCCAATTTACATTTATAATATGACTAGCTGTTGCCCGCAACTTCGTCTGCGTAGGATTGCTGATTTCCCTTGAGATTGATGTTACCCATGCGGTCAATGCCCTGCTTCAGAAAATAAGCTACAGGCAAATCAAATTGCCGATTTTTTAAATTAAAAAAACATAAACCCTTATTTTACCCCATTCGGGGTAGATTTGGATGAAAAAAAATTAAATGACCACTCGGCCGTTCCCGATCTACATGTGAATTTAAAAACTGTATGTAGATTGGAGAGTCGTATCGGTTTGTTACAGTATAATGTACATGTTAAGTGTTTTAATTGAAATATACCTTTTTTTATACTCCACAAGTTAGCCCTTGACGGCATCTCACCTGATGGTAAGTGATGATGCGGTGTAAGATGGTAGCGGGCTAATCTGTTAAGGGTAAAAGCATACACTCTTAATTGGTTTATACACGACATCGTGCCGGAACGCTAAATCGCTTGGCGACACGGCTTTGTCGGTAGGGTGATAACTTGCCACGGTCAAAGCCTCTCACCAGACCAGAATTGAGCCGCAAATCGAACCCAGGACCTCCAACTTTATTAGGGTGGTTATTAGCCACGTGGCTAGTTGGTGAGACCAGACTCGAGCCGGGAATCGAACCTACGACTTCCAACTTTATAATGCAACACACTGCGCCACAAAGGTCGTCAAATACATACTTTGAAGAGGCTTCGAAGTAACACCACAGGAAAGAATCAAAGGAAAAAAAACAATTTTAGGAAATTCGGAATATTTTTTTTTTCGGACTGCCTATTACCTGTAAAAACCCTATTGGTTGCCACAGCGTAACCGGGCGAAATTCGAAATATGGTTTCGTAAAAGCAAAAGATATAAAGGAAACACAAAATATTAATTAGCAATGTATACAATTACAAATAAGGTAATAAGATATGTATAGTCGTCGAAGTCATTGTTTTATGCTGACAAAGGAAGCACTTAACGGAATTCTAAGCGTTACGTGAACAGGGAAATAATTGAAAGTAGCTAGATAAAAGCTTTTCTTGTTAAACAAAAGCTGTACTTAGGTATAAGTTTTTTTTATTCCACTATAATTTAGCGATGACTTGAATTTAAACTAGTGGTAAATTATCACGTAGTCCTAGATCATCATCATTAATCAACCCATTGCCGGCTCACTACAGAGCACGGGTCTCCTCTCAATATGAGAAGGGTTCGGCCATAGTCCACCACGCTGGCCGTGTGCGGATTGGCAGACATCACACGCCTTTGAGAACATTACGGAGAACTCTCAGGCGAGCAGGTTTCCTCACGACGAAAGTGAAGGAAAACTCCTTCACTTTTGAAGCAAGTGATATTTTAATTGCTTAAAAACGCACATAACTCCGAAAAGTTTGAGGTTTAGGTTTCACTTATAAGAGGAAAATTTCGAAAGGAAATCAAAGCGTGTCTTTTAATTGAACGTAAATTTCTGTTAAATTAATATTTTCGAAGTGGGAATTGAGGGTAGATGAATTACAAATAAAGATGGGGTATCTAGAGGGAGTTTTGTAATAGATAATATGATTCGAATCGGAAAATGTAGAGCTCGGGTCTCCTCTCAATATGAGAAGGGTTCGGCCACCACGCTGGCCATGTACGGATTACCAGACTTCACACGCCTTTGAGAACATCACTCTCAGGCGTGCAGGTTTCCTCACGATGTTTTCCTTCACTTTTGAAGCAAGTGATATTTTAATTGCTTAAAAACGCACATAACTCCGAGAAGTTAGAGGTGCGTGACCGCGTTCGAACTCTAACCACTAGGCTATCAAAGTTTCACAGTATTCGTATGTACGTATGTAAAATAATATTATTCGAGTAATAATGTAAGAGTAGATATATATTCTTAACTTTCAGGCATACTTAAGTGGCCGGTACTTAAGTATGCCTACAAGTAAAGAATGTCAAGATATTCGATGAGTCTCCTCAACCCCGCCCTGCGTCCGCCCTACGGCCTGGCTGAGCCACATCTAGCCCGGGGCATAAACTATTCATGACTCAGTGCACAAACGACAGCCTATTTACGGATTCTCGTGGAGTGGTACCTGCAGTTGATGCATGACGTAGGCAAGTTATCATATAATACAGTTACCTGAACATAAGGTTATTTATATATTACCTTATGTTTAGGTAACTTATTATGCTGTCATTGTTTCAATATTTTCCACCTTCCTCTTTCCGTATCTCTATATCTTTTACATTTTTGGTTGCCTGGAAGAGATCGCTATGTATAAGGCCGAAAAATTGTATACATACTACTATTTCTGTGTTATTTTCTGTCTTTTTTGTTTTTTTCCCTACCTTGTGGTGTGCAATAAAAGTGCATTCATTCATTCATTCATTCAATCATTATTTTTAATTCACACGTGTTTGTTTTCGTTAATTATAGATGTTGTATCTATGATTTGATGAGGAAGCACTTATGATACGTTCAAAAAACCGAGGATTCCCAGAATTAAATAGAGAGTGGTTGAATATTAATTTAATTTTGAGTACTTAATCATTTCACAATGTACAGCTGTAACATAATCAATATGACTCAATACATAACATTGAAAGCCGTAAAAGATTGCCGCATATTAGAGTATACCTTGGTATGGAATATTTGACGAGTCGGTCGTATTTCGCCCGTCTTGGCGAACTACATCTAGCTTAAAGGCAAAGCGCATGAAAGATTCAAGACTTTGTGCATAATACCTGCTCCAGACTTTAAGATATACCGTACCTAATATGTGGATTCGTAAAACGTATGCACTAAAAACTTGCTCTAACATTTTTCATCATCGTAACTTTTATGTTTTACTAATGAAGAGTTTAAACCAGTCGTGGTGACTCGTTAAAATCATACATTGCATGAACCCCGGTTTTGTTTTTGCTGAAAACAAAATCCTTCAGTTGTCCTGTCTAATATTATTGAACCGAAATTCGAAGCAATAGAAAGTATTCTTTGCTAATAAAGCAATATAATACAAGCTTAAATTTTGCCTGATTTAAAAATCGTAATATAAATTTTTTCTCAAACTCTAAAACCTCTTTTAGGTAATTATTGACCCCTGTGGGTTGGATAAAGATAGTCGTGGTAACTCGTTAAAGTCATACAATGCATGGACCTCGGTTTTGTTTTTTCTGAGAACGACACCTTCTGTTATCCTACCTTATATCATTGAACCGAAATTCGAAGCAATAGAGAGTTTTCTTTGATAATAAAGCAATATAATACAAGCTAAAATTTTGCCTGATTTAAAAATCGTAATATAAATTTTTTCTCAAACTCTAAAACCTCTTTTAGGTAATTTTTGACCTCTGTGGGTTGGATAAAGATAGCCGTGGTAATTCGTTAAAGTCATACATTGCATGAACCCCGGTTTTGTTTTTTCTGAGAACTAAACCTTTAGTTGTCCTACCTTATATCATTGAACCGAAATTCGAAGCAATAGACAGTATTCATTGCTAATAAAGTAATATAATACAAGCTTAAATTTTGCCTGAGTTAAAAATCGTAATATAAATTTTTTCCCCAACTCTAAGACCCCTTTTAGGTAATTATTGACCCCTGTGGGTTGGATAAAGATAGTCGTGGTAACTCGTTAAAGTCATACATAGCATGAACCCCGGTTTAGTTTTTTCTGTGAACGAAAACTTCAGTTGTCCTACTTATCATTGAACCGAAATTCGAAGCAATAGACAGTATTCATTGCTAATAAAGTAATATAATACAAGCTTAAATTTTGCCTGAGTTAAAAATCGTAATATAATTTTTTTCTCAAACTCTAAAACCTCTTTTAGGTAATTATTGACCCCTGTGGGTTGGATAAAGATATTCGAGGTAACTCGTTAAAGCCATACATTGCATGAACCCCGGTTTTGTTTTTTCTGAGAACGACACCTTCTGTTATCCTACTTTATATCATTGAACCGAAATTCGAAGCAATAGAGAGTTTTCTTTGATAATAAAGCAATATAATACAAGCTAAAATTTTGCCTGATTTAAAAATCGTAATATAAATTTTTTCTCAAACTCTAAAACCTCTTTTAGGTAATTTTTGACCTCTGTGGGTTGGATAAAGATAGCCGTGGTAATTCGTTAAAGTCATACATTGCATGAACCCCGGTTTTGTTTTTTCTGAGAACTAAACCTTTAGTTGTCCTACCTTATATCATTGAACCGAAATTCGAAGCAATAGACAGTATTCATTGCTAATAAAGTAATATAATACAAGCTTAAATTTTGCCTGAGTTAAAAATCGTAATATAAATTTTTTCCCCAACTCTAAGACCCCTTTTAGGTAATTATTGACCCCTGTGGGTTGGATAAAGATAGTCGTGGTAACTCGTTAAAGTCATAGATTGCATGGACCTCGGTTGTGTTTTTTCTGAGAACGAAACCTTCAGTTGTCCTGTCTAATATCATTGAACCGAAATTCGAAGCAATAGAGAGTATTCTTTGCTAATAAAGCAATATAATACAAGATAAAATTTTGCCTGATTTAAAAATCATAATATAAATTTTTTCTCCAACTATAAGACCCCTTTTAGGTATATATTGACCCCTGTGGGTTGGATAAAGACTGTTTGTATTAACGCTAACAATACTGTCAAGTAAAGCTTCGCCTAATCGGGATGATTGCAATGTCTACCACACGTGATGTGTTTGCCGCAAAATCGATACGTAGGCACGTCGCTGTCTGTATTTCAACCGCGATGGCCGCCCACTCTCTGTCGTCCCCCACGTGAAGGGGGTTTTGGGGGGGCACCGATAGATTTCTCGGTAATTGTCCTCCTCCGTAATTGCGTTTGCCTTTTATAAACAACGTGATTTGCTAAGGAGACGAGGCTCGATTTACTACGCAATAGCAAATAACATAAAACAATACAATTATTAATCGAGGAATTAGAAAAATCTACACATGATCGAAAACATCGCGAGGAAACCTGCACGCCTGAGAGTTCTCCATAATGTTCTCAAAGGCGTGTGCAGACTGCCAATCCGCACATGGCGAGCGTGGTGGACTAAGGCCAAACCCTTCTCATATTGGGAGGAGACCCGTACTCTGTAGTGAGCCAGTAATGGGTTGATCATGATACATTATGAGAATTCTTAACTAGCCACTTAATGTATTGTGACGTCTATTTTGACAGCTCTTCCATACATATTATTTATTACTGTTTATCAAATTTTACTTCACAAGACTTAATAACTTGGTAATGGCTTAATTTGGTCAACCGGTGAATAAAATGGCATTTGCAACAATAATGATTAGTTCAGTACAAAACTGTAATGTAGGTGATTTTTATACTTCGAATACTTATGACCTACTCCATTTTATAAGATCATCTTACTCTCATCTGAGGGTAGCTGGAAGAGATCTCTTATAGAGATATGCTTTCCTTTGTATACTTCTATATGTGTTTAATATCACAAATTTGGTGCAAAAATAATAAAAATAAAAATAAAATAAAACTACTTTTGGATTTACTATTGGATTGAAGCGGTGATAGCCTAGCGGTTAGGTCGTCAGCCTCCTAATCAGAGGTCGGCGGTTCGAATCCGGGCACGCACCTCTAACTTTTCAGAGTTATGTGTTTAAAAAAAAATATTACTTGCTTCAACGGTGAAGGAAAACTTCGTGAGGAAACTTGCACGCCTGAGAGTTCTCCATAATGTAATCCATAATTCTCAAAGGCGTGTCTGCCAATCCGCACATGGCCAGCACGGTGGACTATGGCCAAACCCTTCTCATATTGAGAGGAGACCCGTGCTCTGTAGTGAGCCGGTAATGGGTTGATCGTGATGATGATGACTATTGGATTTCATTAAACCGTGGTTATGGATTTTTTTTAGGAACTAAAACTTAATAAATCTGAATTGATATTTGATATTGATACTGTTCGACGTTTATATACTGTTGTAGATACAAAAGCATATAAACGTTGCAAAGTATTCATTAGCCTAGTTTTATAGTTACTATCTACCCAAGTATAATGGAGGAAATTAGTTTTAATTTTTAATGGGAATGAGTTCACCATGCAACGAACTTTTAATAACGGATAACGAACCCGTAGTGCGCTGTCGTCTAATGAATGGGACTTACAATTTTCATCCTCGACATGGAATTTCGTGTGGTCTGTTAAGCTAGCACGGTTCGAGATAAAGAATCGATCCCTATTTCCCCAGTAATTATGGTCCGGAAACGTGGCAATTGTCCTGTTATTGATGTGGTAACTCCTGGATATGATGAAGCTTATCCCTGGCTGAAGGTGGTCGTTTGGAATGTTGTTTAATATTTTCAAGAACCTGTTCAAACAACATTTATTTCAAAAGATCAGCGCCCACTAACTTATTCTATACTAGCTGATGCCCGCGACTTCTTCTGCGTTGTGGTAGTGTGTGTGAAAGTAGGTATGTTTGTTTGTCTTCCAATCATGAGACAATGGATTATTAAACAGACGACCTTGAAATAATAATAGGATAAACATGAAAGATTCCCTTTCTAAAAAAAGAATGAGTGAAATCAGAGTACGCGTTAATGAATTATAACTAAATATACCTTTTGACTTTCATCCCGTCTCCCAAAGGAACCGTGCTGAATAAAAACCGTGCCGGGATAAAAACTATATATAGATGTTGAACCGCTCAGCTACTCTTATACCAAATTTCATTAAAATCCATCCGGTAGTTTCGGCGTGATTCGCGGCCAAGATACAGACAGGCAGAAAAAAAAATAAAAAAAAATTGTTTCGGGCTCAGTATCGATCCTCCAATAAAAAAATTCAAAATACATTTAATGTACAGAACGACAAAGACGTGTCGCCAAGCGATTTAGCGTTCCGGCACGATGTCGTGTTGAAACCAATTAGGAGTGTGGGTTTACCATACCCCTAACAGGTTAGCCCGCTACCATCCCAGACTGCATCATCACTTACCATTAGGTGAGATAGCAGTCCAGAGCTAACTTGTAGTGTATAAAAAAAAATGTATATAAAAAATATAAGGGAATAAATATTCGTATCCCTTGCTAATGTTTATTTCAAACTGTGTAACATTTCTAAATATCACTTAGGATTAGCATTATAAGACTACCCATTATATATGTACTACATTGTCCCCCCCCCCCTTCTATAAATAAATCCATATCTTATTAATAAATTTGTAATGTAATTAGGACTAGTGAAAACGAACCGAAACGAACTGGTGGCATTCGGTCACGTTTATTTTTTATGGAAGTAAAATTCCAAACACGACCCGGAAATCGAACCCAGGACCTCGGGCTCCATACTCACATGCTGTCGTAAAAGTAAACAAATAAACAGACCAGAGGCTTTAAAGTTACATTATGTCGGCCACCGGTACGCTCGCATTCTAATACCCGCTTTACGGCGACATTGTCCGGAGTCGTAAACTCGACCGTAACAGATACGGCTTGATATGCCGTGATATCCGTGTTAGCCTGTAAATGTACCAATTTGGGTTGGAGGTAAACTTTACACTTGCATGCCAATCTGTTTTACGACTGCCACAAACTTAAACGCAAACAAAACTGTAAACGTAAACACAGCTGTGTTATGTCACCGCATTTTTTATTTTACGAAAGCTTTCAAATTACAGTAATTTCTCAATACTGTTTATCATCACCTTTCGACGACCTCCGTGGAGCAACGCGTGCGCTGTTGCGTTTAAAATAAAATTGGAGTTCCTGGGTTCGATTCCCAGCTCGAGTCTGCTCTGGTGGGAGGCTTCGGTCATGGCTAGTTACCACCCTACCAACAGAGACGTGACGCCTGTAAAATGTACCAATTTGGGTGGGAGATAAACTTTACACTTGCATGCCAATCTGTTTTACGACTGTCACAAACTTAAACGCAGACAAAACTGTAAACGTAAACACAGCGGGTGTCATGGTTGTCACCGCATTTTTCGAACGAAGTTCTTTATCGCGCGTTGTGAAAGGGGGCTAGACGCAAAAAATTCTTACGAAAAGTTGTCACGACACTTTTTGTTATTGTAAGCTGTGCGGCGTCGCATGTTTCTCTGTCTGTCTCTCTCTCTCTTATAGAAAGCAAGCCAGATATTTTCATTTCTATTTCGCATTCAACAGTGTGGTGTCTCGACGATTATTTTTGTTACTATGAATTTATTATTGTTTGTATGAATCCTGACAGTGTTTCTGCACAAGTTCCGGATATTGCTGATGGAGTACGAAATTGAGCCTACTGATAAAGTTTATATAACATTATATTTGTTAATAATAAAAAAAATATTATTATAACTTAAATAAAATAAAATTTTATTACAATTCCTTCACTAATTAATCGAAAGGAACTTCGTTCCATCCGGGTGTCCCTTGACACCTCTCAAGTTTTTTTTATTTTACGAATGCTTTCAAATTACGGTAATTTCTCAATACTGTTTGATCATGATCTTTCGACGTCCTCCGTGGAGCAGCGCGTGCGCTGTTGCATTAAAAAAGTTGGAAGTCCTGGGCTCCATTCCCAGCTCGAGTCTGCTCTGGTGGGAGGCTTCGGCCGCGGCTAGTTACCACCCTACCGACAAAGACGTGTCGCCAAGCGATTTAGCGTTCCAGCACGATATCGTGTAGAAACCAATTAGGAGTATGGGTTTACCATACCCCTAAAAAGTTAGCTCACCGCCATCCTAGACAGATGAATCTTAGATCATCCATCATCATCCATCCTATGATGGTACTTAGACCGCATCATCACTTACTATCAGATGAGATGCCGTCAAGGGCTAACTTATGGTGTATAAAAAAAAATACGGAATTATGTTATACTCGTTAAATATATGTCATTTAAGACAGATGTCATCAACAACACGGCTATGAACACGATACATGAATTATAGATATCAAGTTCACAGACATATTATTTTCTATTATTTCGGGCTTAACTAAAACAACTAATGCGACTTGGCTTACCTTACTGTTATTAGATCCCAATCGCGCCATGTTCTATCAAATGCCCTAAACGTTATTTAGTTCCGATTATATTGTGATTTTGCTAACAAAACTAACAGTCTCAATATTTCAACCTAAACCTAAATGACTTTTATCCATGCAGTAACCGTATTATGGTCGGAATTACAAAAATCGCAGCTACGTGATGTTTAACAACATTAAAGTGATCCCGGAAGCGAAGCGAACTCGATTGGGATTCAGAATAAAATGGAGCCAGCAAGCCAATAGGTTAATTTATGAGATTACAAAAAGCTTTTGCCTCGCTCGCATGTCCCATTATCGCTTTTTTTTGTATAACCGCTGGCGTTTAACAGTTTCATCTGCACAAAATTTCTGATATAAAAGTTCGTATACAAACTTTCCCAACCAATTTTCCTTCGAGATTCGACGTAACTAAATTATATCTGATATATTATATCCGTGCGTGTTGCCAGTGATGACTTACGGATCCGAAACGTGGTCGCTCACTATGGGCCTCATAAGAAGGCTCAGAGTCACTCAGCGAGCAATGGAGAGAGCTATGCTAGGAGTATCTCTACGTGATCGAATCAGAAATGAAGAGATCCGTAGAAGGACCAGAGTTACCGACATAGCTCAGCGAGTTGCGAAGTTGAAGTGGCAATGGGCGGGGCACATAGCTCGGAGAACCGATGGACGTTGGGGTCCCAAGGTGCTGGAATGGCGACCCCGCACCAGTAAACGTAGCGTTGGTCGACCCCCAACAAGGTGGACAGGCGACATCAAACGAGTCGCAGGGAGCCGCTGGATACAAGCGGCCCAAGACAGTGGCCATTGGAACTCCCTACAAAAGACCTATGTCCAGCAGTGGAAGTCTATCGGTTGAAATGATGATGACGATGATGATATCCATTTTGTTTTAACGCTGATTTTGGCTGAACAAAGCCTTAGAAAGATCTTTAATTTGCTCTTAATACTAATGGCGTAAATACTTCTGCAATAAGTTAGAGGCGCTTGCCGGAAATCCTCGGTCTTCCGAAAGCAAAGCCGATGTCTATGCTACAGCTCCTACGTAGGGGGTATGTATTTTTCATGTTCCTATGAGAAAGTAGGTTGCTTATTCTCTTTTACACGTATCCCGACGCCAGTCAGTCGCCATTTCGATAGTATAAAGGCATATTCCAGTTCACTGCAGGAGGTATTACCGAATTTACTGTTATTGTTTGTCTCATGATATGGGTACAGAGTTTAAGTTTTTGTATTACTATCATAAATTTATATTATGTATCTTATCTAATTTATATATAATTTATATATTTTAGTTATGATATTAAATATTTATTTATTTTTTAAGATTTTTAGTTTTAGATTAATCTAAATTTTATTTTAAGTTATATATGTATTCCTAACAACTAATTGTCTAATTAATCAATAAATAAAGTATATGTTATTTATATATAATATATTATAAGATACGTTGTTTATTTTGAGTTTTTAGTTTTCTTATGAATGTCTATACCCTTAATTTCGAAAGTGGAACAGGGTTAACGGGACCAGGGGTAACCCACCCAGGGTTAGGGTTTCCCAGGGTGCGACAGGAGAACGAACGTTTGCATGACAAAATACAGGGATAACAATTCTTATGGGAGGGTTGACTGTGACTGTTAAAATATTGCTTTGCAATATAGTATAAACAAAAAAAAACTAAAATTTTGAATGTGGTCTATGAGAAAAAACTTCCGGGAACCTCTGGTCTATGTTATAAACCATGTTGTCCTTAGCCGATTTTTCTTAAATATGATGTAATATAATTGTTAAATTTGTTCACAGTTATGAAAATGAGAAGAGCGCCCTCGTGGTCTCGGTGGTCTCGTGCCAAGGTCTCCCGGGCCGCGAGCCTGCGGGGCCTGACCCCTATGTCAAGCTGCAACTGCTCCCTGACAAACAGCACAAGGTTAAGACCAGGTGAGCAATGCAACTAGCAGCCGCAACACCTGTGGCATTACAGGTAAACAGGTTTTTGGTTTTTCCAAAGTTACAACTATTTTCATTATTGCTTTGCACAAAGCACTGTTCGAGTTAGGGTCCTGCGTATGAGAAGTCACAAGACACGTCCTTTTGGTCAAGAGTCTGGTGAACCGCAGGACTCAGATTGGAACGCCTCCCGGCAGTGATTCTTTCCTTTTTGCATACCACTCTATTCGGGTAAATGGAGTGGTCATGTGTGCCTTCCACTAAAAACTGTGTGCGCTTCAATGGACCTGTGGACGGGAGGTACTTAGGTGTTTTTCACGTCGTTTCTGCCCGGCTTTGACCATCCACTCGTGTATGGCGGGTTCCACCGTCTTCAACCACTAGGGAACGTACGGGTGTGCAACACTTTCAGAGTTTCAATCCTGTTATACTCATAACGTAACCTCTATTAAAAATCAAACTAAGATTATAAAGAGCTATGTATGCTACCCTTTTCAGCTATCTCACACATAATTGAAGCATTGAGAAAAACGACTCTAATTCTAGGATATACCCGTAAATTGAGAGACTACCTTTTATATTACAGGGTGGTGCGCAAGACCCGATGCCCCGTGTACGATGAGGACTTCACATTCTACGGCATCGCGCCGCATCAGCTCTCCGCCATCACTCTTCACTTCGTCGTGCTGAGCTTTGATAGGTAAAACAGCGATCAATGGACTACTTCTGCATTTAAAATATATTACTAATCAAACAATATTTTTATTAAACGTTGGATTTACTCATTTCAGAATAAACAAAAAGGTCTATATAATGCTCCTAAAAATTATCGTTTTGATATTACTGTGCCAAAACTGGAAAATATATGGAAGGTAGGAAGGATTGAGAATGTACAAGACCATAATAGAGAAAATCCATGAATCAGTGCACTATGCAATAGACTAGTGCATTATATATATAACCTATTTATACGAAATGTTTAAGTCTGCATTTTAATATAATTTTAGTTATATTAGTAAGATCTGAACCACTTCTTTTATTTCTTAAAAGGTCTCAACTAATTTCCAAAAAATCAAGTTTCATTAGAACGCCAAGTTTCGATTTACGTTGTCCAGTTATAACTTTTCATGATACTAATTCATGCATTCAAATTTCTGATTTCAATTTAAAATTTATTTTTTCGATTAGGCTTACTTTACAAACAATTGAAACGTCGAGTTTTGCTGTTTTTCGTTATTCTCATCGGTTCGAAACGTAGTTTCTGTCGAAAATAAACTGGAAAGAAACTCAGTAGTTGCTCATTTCCAATATCAATTTATAATTTAACAATATTTTTTGAGAAATATAAGCGCAGCAGACTACAAAGAAACTGATCAATTCTGAACTTAATAAATGTATGCAATGGCAGGTCTGAAATTACCTTATTAGTTATATTACAGAAGCATATACTGAATCCCACTTCTGTACCTTCCGATTTGCTCAATTCACAACTTTATATCCTTTTGTGTTTAAGCTCCTTTTTGTACAGTCCAAAGAAAGTTTTGCCTTAAAAATGCTATATTATCATAATCATATTGTGGCCAGATATTCTCGTGATGAGATCATCGGTGAAGTGGTGTCTCCGCTGTCGACACTGCAGCTGCAAAGTGGCGAGGCCATGGCGCTCTGCAGGGAGATTCAGCCCAGGAGCCTCAAGGTACAGTTCAAGGCTACTTGAAGGTCCACTAAGACGGAGATCTATAGAGCGTACTTTGACTTCGCTTAGCCAAAGTTAGTGATAAAATGAGACAGATTTATATTGGACACATAACTATGTCTCGCTTTAACGGTGTGCTCGTCAGAGGTAAGGCTATACGCTTTATAGATTTCGGCTTTGTGTACACAGCTGATGCATAGTTGATTATTGTTCATTACTTGTAGGTTTTTTTTTTTTTTTTATTATTTATGTACCAATTTTGTGATATCAAACACAAGTATAAAAGAATACAAAGGAAAGCTTATCTCTATAAGAGATCTCTTCCAGCTACCCTTAGATGTGAGTAAGGTGAATTTATAAAGTGGGATAGGTCAAACAAGGTATTTTAAACTACATACAAAAATATACTTAGATCTATGATCTGGATAGGTTCTATGATCCTGGATGTTATGGCTTTGTTCTTTTCTTCATTAAACTTTCAAAAGACGGTGCTTATAACTTCGCACTTTATACTTATAAAGTGATCATATCGACCGTCAGTCTGATATAGGTCTCAGTTAATACTTACACTATCATTGTCATGCACTTCTATAATGTGTTGAGTTTCATCTACTTCTTTCGATTAGTTTCAACACTACATTTCGGAGCCTGAGTTGCGATTCCAAGTAACAGAATCGGTAATGAATCGAGGAAATTAGTTTTACTTACTTTTTAGTCCACTACAAGCTAGCTCTTGTCGGCAATCTTACGGTACTGATGGTAAGTGATGATTTAGTCTAAGATGGTAGCGTTACCCCTAACAGGTTACTATACCCCTATAGTCAACCCATATTCCTAGTTGGTGTCTACGTGTCATCGTGCCAGAACGCTAATTCACTTAGCGACACGTGTTTGTCGGTAAGGCATTAAATAGCTCGATCCGTGGCTATTGTAGCCACGGATCGAGCCTCCCACCCAGTACCTTTAACTTTATAAGAAGAGGGGCACGGTAGTCGTCAGAAGTAGTTCTTCGTCTTTATGGCTCGTACCCATTCTGTGAGGTACTTCCTTGGCTTAAATGACTATTTCTGTGTTCAGATGCGCAGCGTCGGTCGTGGGGAAGTGCTGGTATCGCTTTGCTGGCAGCCAGCCGCCGCGCGCCTCACCGTGGTTCTGCTGAAGGCACGAAATCTACCCAAGATGGACGTCACTGGCCTCGCTGATCCGTAAGCATTTAATCATATTAAGATATCAAGCGCTTGGTACATATTAACGTTTTTCCACGACACGTTATTTTTTTACTTTGGAGAAGATCCAGAAATTGCGGCTTGAACGTTAAGGAAATCTCTTTTCAGCATCTACTTCAAACATAACATATCCTCAAATTTATACTCACCAATGTCCTCTGTCTTTTTCTCCACTTTCTTTCTTTTGTCTCCACTTCATCTATTCATCCAGCTCAAGGTCTTCGATCTCTTCGAGTATTTGGTGAATCATATGCCACGCAATCTTCTGTGTAGTTTTGTCTATTTCAATTCTACTTTCTAACCGATCTTCATATCCAATGCTACAGATACGTGAAGATGTACCTGCTTTACAATGGACAGCGCATCGCGAAGAAGAAGACTCACGTAAAGAAGCGCACCCTGAACCCGGTGTTCAACGAATCATTCGTGTTTGAAGTGCCGGCCGCACCCAACGCCACGCTCGACCACGTGTCACTGGAGTTACTCGTGCTGGACTGGGACCGCGTCACCAAGAACGAAGTAGGTGTTCTCCCTCTCATTGTTTAAATCCGTCTGACGGTAAAAGCACTCTCTGGCGCACAATCTGATCTGACCTGCCTGTCCAGTTAGCTTTATTCTGAACCTTGCCGAAATATAATGCAATTGACAGCAGCGCTGTCCACGTAGCATCTACAGGGTTTTTGAGCAGGATACAGACCATTAAATATGGAATAGCTTTACTCTATTATGGATAGTGCTTATAAGGAAGTGTAAAGGTCTCTAAGCACTATTTCCAACAACGCCAAATCGACCCAAATTTTCATTTCCATTTTGCCGGATACTCCAGGACACTTCTTTTATGCATGAAAGTGAAAACAACTGTTCTGGCTTCAGATGCCATATTAAAATCTGAATGTAATGTACTTTCATGCAAAATTCGTCCCGCGTAATTTTACGACAATACTAACGTACTTTGAAGAATAAGAGTGTACTAAAAGGTATGAAGTCGATCTTATTAGGAGTTATACTGGTCCTTCTTTTTAAATATCCTCCCTTGGGCCTAGCATGATTCCCCTCTAATGTTGAGACACTCTAATGTCCAGCAATGGGTTGGTAATGGTTAGATTATATTCTGTAAGGGTGTAATTATGAAATATAGTCATTAGGTGTGTTATTTATCACACGCTAGTGTAATAGGGAGCTTTGTAAGCAGGTGTTCATTCATCCACTGTCCCCAGGTGATCGGCCGTCTGGAGCTCGGGGCGGAGGGCGCGGGCAGCGCTCGGCATCACTGGCGCGAGGTGCAGGCTGCTCCGCGCCGTCAGATCGCGGACTGGCACAAACTGAAAGAGTGAGCCGAGCTTATTCCCACTTCGCCCGTACCACCCATCCCCACGCAACCTCCCCCCAGTCACACAAGATACCCCCTAGCGTTGCGGCCCTCGAGTCTACCTTTGATCTTCTCTAAATATCTCGGGCCGTCTAATGTGGTGGTATAAGTTAAATTTGTGCCACAATTCAGTTTGCATCAGTTATTGACATAATTTCTATTCGCATTTTGTATCTCCATTTTATTAAATGTTCGCATTGAGTTGGCTCACTCTCGCGAAGCAGATTTCTCGGTATAGGCCGAGGCAAATGCTTGATCTAAGTCGCTGGAACGACGTTTTGATACTTCAAAGGAGGTAGGCATTCGGTTTGTTTGCATATATATCGACCCAAGGCTGTCTCGGCCAGAAATAACCTTGAATATTTTAAACCTTGCTTAGCTGTTGATTCATACATTGAAAAATTGAAAAATGGTGGACAGCAGATATACGTTAGCTGAAATATTCAAGCCCCTTCGGCTGCTCACTCGATGTGAATAATTCAATATATTTATGCATTGATAAAAGACTTCAGAGATGAAACTTCATTCCTCTTCTAATGGATCGTTCGAAAACTGGTTGGCAAAGGTTGATGGTAGGATATCTGCGAAATGATTCACAGTTTGTCACAACGTACGCGTACGTGGGTAGGTTCAATATTCTAATGCAGTGAGTTATATGTCACCTAACCTAAAAAAAATTACATTCAAACCAACATACTTTGTATTGGCATATATACCTACAGACGAATTATTGACGTGGAGAAAACACGATAAATTTGGCCATTTCAAGTCTTTAACATCGTGTAATAAATAATTGGACGAAATAAAAAACAAAAACATTATGTATTGAATAGAAAAAATATCAGATGCAGAACTAAAGTGACCTAATATGTAGAATATATTTGACATATTCAACTAGCATTCAAATTATAAGATATGAAGGTCACTTAATTGCCACGTGCACATTCATTGAATCATTAAAATCATCCGCATTTTGAGGCGAAAAAATCGGGTAAGTGGGAAGTAAAGTTAGCCAAAGTCCAGAAACAGGTAAACGGTTTCTTTAGCGATAATTTAAAAGTTAAATGTAGTTATATTTTGTATTAGATAGATTAAATTTATTTCGTTACCAATTAAGACGTTTCGGATCTCAAAGTTTATTCGACGACCCTGTTCTTTGAAATATTCGAAAACGCACATTTTGAATAGTAAAAATCGTGTCACTGAAGAATAAGATATTTTAATAAATGAATAAATAATCAAATATCTATTAAGAAATAGACTATTTTCATCTTTATTCCTTTGGTATTTTCTAAAATAAATACATAATGACGCCGAAAATACCATGTCACGTCATGGACACAGTAGAAACTGTGGGTGGTATTTTCCGCATGGTAGATTATACGAAGGCGTTATGAAAAATATTAAAAAATGAGTATACATTCAATGTTTTGTAATTGAAACAATGATTGTTACTCTACGAGTATTTTCGATGAACTAAAATTTAACATATCTAATTATAAGACACGATTGACAAATTTAACACAAATGCATTTCTTGTCCCATAATATATGTACTTGGAATATTAACAAATTATGTATTTATTTATAAGTTTTGAGTAAATGTAGGCGAAGAAAACACTAAAGTGGTCTTTCGGAATTCTGATTTATTAATAGTTATTAATGTATATGTTTAATACGTATGAAATTTTAGTTGAAATACTTTTAAGCTTATCGCTGTCAGAATATGAGGAATGCTTTCTAAGCTCTCTCTTATTTTTCTGCTATAAGTAGTTAAGGTAAAACTAATACAACACTGGTTGGCGTATTAGTAAACTAACACATTGACAAAAATCACATGTCTAAGACATGTTTTTTTTTTCAGTTATTTGTTTTAGCTATTTTACTAAAAGAAACTATCTTATCTCAAAGTTTATTTAAAAAGATTCTTTGTCGAAATTAGAACTTAAAATTTTGGATATAAGTAGAATTTCTTGTAATGTAGAAATTGTATTTATCTATTAAGTATAATAATTGCATTATCATAATGTATTCAATGTCAGTTTTCTAATAAAAAAAAAGACGGGTTGCACTCCGGGAGTGCCGGCAGAAGTGAAAACTTGATTATTAACGTTGAGCATGTTTGATATTTTGGAATGGTTAGGGAATAATTTTGCACCAATTGCTTTATCAGTATAAAAGTACTATCATTTATGTGGTAGAATACAATATTCATTTATTGCACTATCGTACACAAACATGACAATTTATATTACATTAAAAATTTAACACTTTAAAACTATAACAATTATTTTACATTAAAAAGTTTATCTCTCCGAAAAATCAACTTTCATCCATAATTTCAACGACTTTTTCACCATCATCATTACCAGAACTATCCATGGATGCGCGTGGCACGCTGTAACATACACGAACATTCGCGCAAGCGCCCTGCGCTGCCTAAACGAAACAGTAGGCCCAGGCATACATTTTCGCCGCGCCGTAGAGAGGGGATAGCTGTCTACTCTCCATCCGTCTTACGCTTTTTCGATCAGGTCACGTGTCCTGACGCGAGTTTAACATTTTATACCCATTACAGAAAAAGTGCTCAACGCCGCTAAAGAAGTTTTCACTTCAAAAATTAAAATATTTGTATTATTTCGATTGCATGAATTTTCATTGATTTCATTTAAACTGTTCAGAAATTATAAGTTATAAATAAGAGGCAAGGCACCTCTTGTTTCATGAAACAATAGAAAAACTGACGTTGAATTTGGAACAACGTGTAATACTCAAAATGAATTCTAGCTCCTAACAAATTATATACTTACAGTTAGGTCATAGGGAAATTAAATCTATTTTATACTAACTGTAGTATTTATTTGTAACTCTAGCGATAAATAAATATCTGTAACGGCTCATTCGAAGAGGCTTTGAGCTTTGTAGTCACTCGTACCTTATAGTCGCCAATCCAATATATGCTTCTACCTAGTTTCTTCTTAAACTGTAGCAACCAGTGTAGTACCAGCATTATCACTACAAGTGTTGTTGCTGTCAACTTTCATATATTCGTATGTCATTATAGATCACCATTCACATTTCATCCAATCTTAAACAGTTACTATTTTTCGCAAATTGCACCATATGTACGGTAGGTATAATCACAGTAATATTATGTATACAGTATTGTAAATCGGCCTGATCTTTGAAATAAAAACCTACAGCCACGCGGCACGTATACATACGATAGGGCTGCCCGCCTCCAGCATTTTAATTACATTTGTCTACTTTGTGTTCAAATTTCAACTATCTAGTGACAGACAGACGGTCAAATTTGTTTTTTCTGGTATTATTCATACGAACAGTACAATAAACAACTATTATTAATGCAACCAAAAACAGCACAATATATCTTACTCGTCATACTAAATATGTACTTGAAGTTATGTTTAGTGAAGAAATCGAATGGTTATTGATAAAAAACCAAAACACCGTCCGTTCGTCACTGCGGCACAGTCGCGACGTCCTGCATGCCAAGCGCATGCCGAGATCGAGGCGCGTAGAAATCCTCGCGTTTCGTCCATTTGTATGAAGTTTGAATGGTGTATACATAATATACCGTGGTATAATAGCCCATCACAATAAACCAAGCGTGATATAGATAAGATAAATTACTCAGTTAACCAACGATTTTTTATATGTACTTCTTTAGGGAACATATTTTACTGTACTTTTTCAGTAATGACACTTAATACATCAATAACAAAACGTACCTACTTAGTCCATTCACTCATTTGATACACTTTATATTTATATAGTATAACTATGTACATTCATCTTACTGAAACAAGCATGTCATGTAACGTTATATAACTGGAACTTAGATTCTAAGTGTATTCAACCACAATATTGGCCGGTTAGCCTGTCATTTAATTATGTAACATACCGTAGTAATTAAAAATAAGTATATTTATTTTAATCAATTATGTCATATAGTAGCGGCAAAAAATAAATGTGCAATAAGTTGTTATTATGTTTTCAAAATAACAAAAATGGTCTTGAAACTTTATTTTGTGTCATTTGCTTGCATTAATTTAAAATTAATGATAAAGTATCGTTTATTATTCTTTAATTTTATTCAAACACAACCTTTGTAAAATAAATAATAAATTTCATTTTATGTAAATATTTCTTATAGAACAAAATACACCGGAAAAAGTGTAATTTAAATTATATTATTTTCGCTATTCTTTAAAATGTACTATGTAGTTGTTAGAGTTAAAAACTAGTGTTAAAATATAAATTAATGGAATTATAAATGTATGTAACCTCAAAAACAAACATTGAGGGAAACTTATATGTGGAGTAGGGAAATTCGTAATTTTTGTATAATATTATTTCTAAAAAATCAATAACACTCCATACTTCTACATTCCAACAAAAGCTATCGTCGAAAATTAATTCCTAAATCAAAAATACTGTGATATTGGAAAAACAGAAACATGCTACTCGTTGCTAATTCGTTATGAGATTTAAATCACAACTCGTATGTACTTGTAATACTCGTATCAGACAATTATTTTCAATCTTATAGACTTGTATGAGTAATAGATACTACCTAAAAATGACAATTAATTGGCTATTAATTAATATATTTTTACAGAACTTTGTTGTTATGAATGAAGCTAACAAAACATAAGTTTTAACAGACACTTGCTTGCAATTAAAAGGGGCTGTATTATGTTGCTTACAAATAATAAATCAATCGATCAATCATAAACCTCATTCAAATAATCCTTTACAAGGCACTTTTGATCCGTCAATTACATAGTAGTGATTTGACGATTATACCAACATTCGTAAACTCAAAAAGCTATGAGGGTTCCAAACGCGCCCTGGTCCAAGAAGTTGCCCACAACAAAATTAGACGGGTAACTTTTATTTTTGAAATCACTATTTATCTTATTAGAACAATATTTTATGTCCAAGCTTGTTAATCATTTACATAAACCGTTACCCTATAATGGGGTTTTTCTACAAGCTAAAGTTTTATATAAACTTTGAACTTGAAAGAAATTATAAGCTACTCCCAGAGAGAAATACATAGGCAGGAACAATCACAATGTGGGATAAGGACAGAGAGAAGTTAAATGCATTTTTGATTGTCGGGGGTAACAGTAAATTAAGCGCTATGATCATTGTATATTGACTTCCGTAATACTGCGAGTAGGTTTCGATATCCCATCATTTTTGAGTTAGGGAAATTTCGTTTCGGCGATGCATTAATGTATTTTGTAAATATTCATCGAATCGTAACGAATACGTTTTACTCTTTAGTGTTAAGGTATTCTATGTGTAAAATTAAGTGAACACTCATTTAATATTGTGTTTGGTCTCGATATGTTTTATGATTTGTACATGTCTATGAATGTATTAGATGCAACATTAAACGCAATGAAACAACAATTAAGCTAAGCACTCACTCCACAGGCTATACTATGAAGCAGGAGATATACTATACGAATACTATACTTATTTTTTAATACTTTAAGAGTTTTTGATTAAAAAAGCCATGAAAGAGAAAAGATAAGTCCAGTAGTCACATATTATTAAGTTTAAGTTTAAATTTCTCACTATTGCCACAGTTTTAAGTAACTTTTTGTGTTTTATCACTATAATCAAATTAATTGTTTTTTTTTTTTAATTATTATGCGCCTAAAGTTGTCTCCTGCCATAGTTTAGTGTTAGCTGTACATGACATATGTCATATGAATTATCGCAAAGTTCAAAATATTTGACCATATGAGACATTACTCCTGATAGATACCAAAAAATAATAAAATTTATAAAATTATTTATTAAGTACATATATCTATTGTATTACAATAAATTATTGATGTCAGCTACGTCTCAGATACAAGAGACCTAAACAGGAATGTCTCCAACTCCGATGGTCTACTGTACAAGACAAAGACCAAGATACAAGACTGGCGTAACAAGCAACCTCGTTGTTGGCTATTGTCGAGCCAGCGTTGGAAGCCTCTTGTCTTCATTAAAGTTAGGACTCCACAGCGTAATGGAAAGTCATCGTTTTTTTTTCTGACGCTGGGAAATGCTTTTACGCATCCTCTCAATCATCAATGCAAGTTGAATTATATTTTCGTAAAAATTCTAACCTTGAGTACGAACCACAACGCGTGGTTCGTTAAGTCGCTCGGGATTTAGTTCTAATTATCTTAATTTGTTTTTATTATTTTATGGGTCTATTACGGCATTGAAAATATCTGAACGCTTTGAAATAATTCATGATGATGATGTAATCGATTGCAAAGTCCAGCACTTTTAGTACCGAAATACATGACTACACTACACCAAAATATCAGATTTGTATACTAAGGAATTTTTAGTGAATAAATTATTGACTGGTGCTTTCACAATAATTGTACGTTTTATTTCATTACCTTACACCTTATCACATAGCTAAAAAATAAAAGCGGTACAATATCTGAGCTTCAATAGAATTCCGCAAATTTGAGTGAAGTCATTTTTGGGACGAAGTTTCGTACGGCAGGCTTGGAGGAGATAGGGATTTTGCTGCGCGACCGAACTGAAAAAAATGTGATAGTAAAACCGTAAGAGAAAGTCCGTGGAATAAAACCGTTAAATGAGACGTGCGCAGGCGCGACAGTCGTATAGACAAGCGAGTAGTGTATAATACCTTTCTCTTTTCCACGGACTTCGTGTCGATTCAACATTAGCCGAAGGAACTTCGTTCCTACTTGGTGTCCCACGACACCTCATCTTTTTTTTTTATATCTACTACAAGTTAGCCCTTGACAGCAATCTCACATTATTTTAAGTGATGATGCAGCATAAAATGGTAGCTAGCTAAACTGTTGGCGATATGGTAAACCCATACTCCTAATTGGTTTCTACACGTTATCGTGCCGGAACGCTAAATCGCTTGGCGACAGGTCTTTGTCGGTAGGGTGGTAACTTATCACGGCCGAAGTTCCCAACAGAGCAGATTCGTTCCGGAAATCGAACCTAGGACCTCCAACTTTAAAGCGCTCGCAATGTGCAAGGAGGTCGTCAACTACGGGCTACTAAAGGCGAATTCCAACACTATTATAGTTTATTCAATCTGTGGTGGACCGTGTATTTACGCTACCAGTTGTGCCAGTAAAATAATTGGCTCTATGATTGGCGAAATTCAACCAATCAGTTGTGTTGAAACCAACCAAAAGCTAGCCCGGTGGTTAGCACATCCACTTCCTATCATAGGGGTTCGGTCCTGGGCACCTCTAGCTTTTCGAAGTTAAGTGCGTTTTTAAGCAATTAAAATGTCACACGATTCAACGGTGAAGGAAAACACGTGAGCAAACCTGCTTGCCAAAGAGTTCTCCATAATGTTCTCAAAGGCGTATGAAGTCTGCCAATCCGCAGATGGCCAGCGTGGTGGACTATGGCCAAACCCTTCTCATATTGAGAGGAGACCCGTGCTCTGTAGTGAGCCGGCAATGGGTTGATTATGATGATGATGATGAATATTTCAAAATGGTCTAGCTATAACATAGCTGACGGAGGAACTGGGTCCTATTGTAAATTAAAACATAATTATTTACCTAAATATTCCTCGATCATATTATAAAGATGAGTTTCCTCGTGCGGGTTAAAAGCAAATGACATTAAGTGACACGGCCGGATTCTGCCTACTAATAATCATATATTCATAATACATAAATGTTCAGTAATTATTCATAAATGAAATTACTTTTAAAATAAACTAAAAACATCGATATTTCTTCTACGTGTAACCCTTTTTAATATTATTCCCGATATAATTAGTTTCATAGCGTGATTCATGAATATTATGAAAGGAAGCAGTGATCAGAGGTCGGCGGTTCGAATTCGGGCATGCACCTCTAACGTTTCGGAGTTATGTGCGTTTAAAAAAATTAAAATATCACTTGCTTCAACGGCGAATGAAAACATCGAAAGGAAACCTGCACGCCTGAGAGTTCTCCATAATGTTCTCAAAGGCGTGTGCAGTCTGCCAATCCGCACATGGTCGGCGCGGTGGACTATGTCCAAACCCTTCTCATATCCGCGCTCTGTATTGAGCCGGCAATGGGTTGATCATGATGATGTCATCAAAATATTTAGGCACACTTTTGTTTTCTATTATACGTGCTCTCGCTTGGTCTCTGATCATAAAACTTAAACGGATGTAATCACACACTTATAAGCTTTAACACGTTGCACTGTATATTAATGAACATGAATAAATTCAAAAATTCAAAAATAATCTTTATTCAAATAGTCCTTTAAAAGGCGCTTTTGACGCGTCAATTATTTACATAGTAGTGATTTGATGGTGATAACTAGATTTGTAAACTTAAAACTAAAGCTATGAGGGTTCTAAACGCGCCCCCTTTCTAAGAAGAAGCCCACAACAAACTTAGCCAGGTAAATTTTATTTTTGTTATCACCATCTCACATGCCACTTAAAATGATATTAAGAGCTATCTTATTAGATCAATATTTCACACCCATGCTTGTTTATCATTTATGTAATCCTTTACACTATAGTAGGACTTGTTTACAAGCTTACGTTTTATATAAACTTTGAACTTATTGAGAGACATCCCAGAAATTTCATTTGACAATTTGTTATAAAATTGTATACAATTACCTTTAAATGAATTTCTAATTTTTTGTAGTCTAGTAGCGTGCAACACAAGTTTATTTTTACTTCTGATGTTAAGATTATTGCAATATTTTAATTAGGGCACAGCTCCATATACTTTCCGGCCATGTCATTTAAAATAGACCGTCCGACCCACCCGTTATCCCAAACATCGCCTAACCCGAGGTTCGGCCTTACAGGAGGCGCCCTTAGGCAGACGTTTCCTTAGTTTCTTCGAGCCCTAGGGCTAAATATTCTTCTGGCAGAGCTTCTTTCCTAAGCTCGCCAAACAGCCCGGTTACGCTGTCGCAACCAATAGGATTAGTATAGCAAATAGTCAGTCCGAAAAAAAATATTAAAATAGCTTAAATTAGTTTCAAAAGCGCATAACTCCAAAAAGTTAGAGATGCGATGCTGGGGATCAATGACAGACCCGCGAAAAAGAAACTGAGTTTTAACTGCTAGGCTATCAACGTTTTTTACTCCATTATCCATATCCATCCAGATAACTCCATTTAATTCTAATGAAACTTTTTTATTGTTTTTTTTTATTTTAGAAAGTATCACTAGGACTTAATATGAAATAAAACGAACTAGGTTTTTTATTTATCAATTGTATATTTGATATCAAATCTTAATACATATAACATAGCTTAACCAACTTGAAAATAAGTATACAATAGTTGAATAACACTACTTCACCGTTGAGAGGGGTAGCTATTGTGAATACATGTAAAAGAAACTTGGTGAGATCCAACGTACATATAATAGAAAACATAAAATTGCTTTATAGCATAGATTTATTTATAATTCATTTTATTTAGATAATAGCTATAAACAAATATCATAACTTATAGACATTTGTCAGGCAATACTCCTTATTACTCCCTCAGGATAGTATCGGATTGCTATATCAAAATTGTTTCAAATCAAAAATTGATTTCCACAGATAAACAAGCATGCAATTTTAATTATCTGTCATGAACCAGAAAATAAACATTACAATACTATTTACAAAAGTGCTGTGAAGAAAACGCTATAAAAACAAAGTTCGACTGAAAATTAAGATATCTCTAAGGGCTAGGTTTTTTTTAATTTTAACAGTTTTGATATAGTGGTGCGATATTGAAAAAGGCCTTTTAATTAAAGCAGCATTGCAAACTAGCTTTAAATAGTAATAGCTTTAGTAAATATAACATTTTAACACTCGCAATCGTGGAGTCGGTTTCGAGTACACAAACACTGTAACGTCAAAGTAAAATGGACCTTATTTCATAACATCAGAGTAGAAGTTGCCGTTATAATTATTTTTCGTTCACTGTAGAAGTGTGGATGAATTTTTAATTCAAAAGAAGTTTTATTTAGCTTTCAATTTACTATGACTTTATTGTATTACGATATTCGAAAACGATTATGATTTTGAGCGTTCAAATGTTATACTAACCTCTTAGTTCTCAAAGGCATTTGTCAAAGGTTTGTGTCATGAACACACACTTTTAAAAGTTTATTTAGTGAAGAGTATAGAAACTTAACAGTGATTTTCTCATATATCTATGAGTTGCAACTTAATGTAACATGTTAAGTCATGTTACATGAAAGTTAAAGTAAATCTGACATTGAAATGTGAACCAAATGCCATATAATACAAATAAATATGAGAGCTTTATTCCATTTATCATGACGGCATATGATCGATTTTAATGGCAAGTTGTGAATAGATTCATATCAAATGGATTTTCTGATTGTGATCATCATCATCGATATACATAATACTAACACAATCGATTTTAACATCGATATTATTATTATTCGGCAATTATTCACACAGGTGTGTGAATTCGTAACATGTTAGGTACAATTTTACAGTATCAATAACTTCATTCTATCGAACGCCAAAAATCGAAACGATCCACAAAGTAAACGATTTTAGACTGTGATGCTTTATTTTTTAATCAATTTTGACCACACTCAATTTAAAAATACAGAGCAGAAGTTTTAGAACCTTAGTTAAGAATAATGTTACTATTTATGTACGTTCTAGGAGCAATTAAGCGAAATATCTGTTCTTGGAGTCGAGGACATGTGCTTGCTTGCTCTTAAAAAAAATCGGGTCAAAACCATTGCAATAACTTTAAACATTTAAAACACGCATTTGATATGGTTACATCGTACACTTAATTCGAGTAAATATTCACAATGAAATAGAAATATATTAAGATACGCGAATCAAACTATAACACTTTCCTTTGCGCGGCAACATGAATAAGGAACCAAGATGGGTTCAAAACTAGTCCGTCACAGTTTAAAACGAAATTTATCGTTACTTCAGTCGTTTATAATTATATTTCATTGTGATGATTACTAAACTACAGCATAATTAAAACACATCCAATTTATAAATTAGGAGAACATCAATTTAAACACCACTTAACGCTACCATTGTCATGAAAAAATTACTACATCGACGACTTCTCCATCTGCGTCTAGAGTCCAAAGCTTCCGCTTCAAAGTTATCTGGCCTGGGTTCAGGTTTAGACTTTCCTCAAACAAAGTTCAACAATTCTGTTAAAGTGAAAATGTCTCACACATCTTTGCCTCGTTTTAACAGCTTAGATGTAATGCTAAGCGCAGTTTAAACATCTCAACCGCAGTCCCTGTTATCGCATGCGAAATAGTCATAACATAGAATCGATAAGTCCCAATTTGGACCTACGCGCCGCATAAACAATTTTGTTGATTTTCAAAATGTATATTGACCCAAATGTCAAATATCACAGTAAAATAATGAAGCCCTTTTGTATAAAACTTCTATGTACCAATGAAGTTACAACCTCTGAAAACAAATGTTGTTTTTTCGCATTCAAAAAATACAGTAGTTTGTAGTAATCTTAAAATATAGATAAATGATAACCAAAATTAAGTAACGTTTTAGACTTAATATTACTCGAAAATCAACAAAATCTTCATTTTTAAATTAAATCTTATTCGTGTAGAAAATAATCTCTTTTTATTTCACTCCTATCACTCCAACTTGATTTTCATCACACGCCAAATAAATTAAACGCAGATAGAGAAGAAACGTTAGACAAACATTCCATCGAACACTTAAGTAGCGGTTACAATACATGTCAAGCTTTTAATAGGTATTTTAATACATTATAAATACAATTATATTGTCATTTTAATACAAATCTACACGGACGTCTCTTTGATATCTTCTAGCTGACGTAAGAATTTACATACAAAAAACACACACACGTATTTAGCAGATTCTGCACCTAATTGTATGGTATTTAGGTTTGTTATATTAACTCTTGCTATTAACAATATCTATTTCGGGGTGAAATACTGTCAATTTGAATGTTGCTTAAGTACCACTCGAATTTCAATCCATTTGAACATTATTAGAGTTATAATATTGGTACATTCTCAATATGGATTTTACTTTGTTTATAAATAGTTTATTTAATTTGGAAAAATTCACTCTTTAACTCTAATTTTCGTTTCGCGCCAAAATAAGTAACTTCAAAAATCTTTTGAGTTTTTTCTTTACTTAAGTATTTCTAGGTTAATAAGTATTCTTTGTAAATCTTAATACGAATTCTGTTAAATTGTCTTTAATTTGAACAATTCAAAGTTATTTATTTATCGAAACTAAATTGTAGTATTTAATTGTATATTTATATATGATATTAAGTGTTGAACTCAAAAAGTACGCCGGTTATTCGATAGCCTAAATGCATCTTACCTAACTAGGTGGCAAGTATTGTGCAAACGTGTAAATTGTCGCTACTAATAAAGATTTTCAAAAATAATAACTAAAATTAATTAAGAGTTATTGCTAAAAGAGAGATATGGTGCCAGTTCAGATATGTTTGAACTATATTAGATATAAAATTTTTGGTCCGAAATGTACATACGCCTTTATCGAACGTAGATCTTTTGTATTATATAAAAAAATCTAATTTTGTATTGTGATTCAAAAAAGTAGTTTTTCGGAAAAATAGTGATTTATATTTTCAATTGTAGATAAGATTGTAAGTGTAGATAAGAGATGTTAGAATTTATATGTATATAATAGGTATATTAATTTGTAAAAGTTGAGATTGTTATTGGAATTTTATGTAATATATTTTAATTATATACTTAAATTATTGATTTATTTTATTATTTTTATATAATTTATCCGTTCCCCGCTACTTGGTCCGCGTGGAAACATTATGGGTATGCGTGAGTATACCTATCGAAAAACGGCCTGATAATAAATCTTTTCCACGGGTATTGTACCTACCTAGATTTTCCGGCATTAAAGTAGTCTGTGTTATTTCCGACTATACCTGTCTCAGCCAAATTACACCGAGAACCTTTCAGCCGTTCTATGATTGTGTAAAGAAAACTCCGTCGATCCAAACTTTCGCATTTACAATAGTAAAACGTATTCTTACTATAAGGAAAAGATCATGACGCGTTGATATTAGGTATATTTTTGCGATACCGTTCTTTCCAAGTATTTTGCGTTGTCTTTTTTATAAGTATATAGGATGAACTGGGCCGTGTCCGTCAGTAATGTGGGTAGACGTGAGTAGTATCGGGCCTCTTTGCCCGAAACTACCTAGATACTCTTGGTAGAACAGAATTACAATTATAAGTATGGTAATTTATAAGGACCAGACAATACGCTCCACCAAGTACGACTATGCACTACAGCGACTCGACCACCGATCCGAACCGACCGAATGCAATGCGCCGTCCCTCGCCGGTGAGTCTTTTAAGAACATGCATACGCCACCTAGTGTTGCGTAAAGAGAGGGGGCGATGCCACTCTCTTGTATGTCGTACATGACACTGAAACTAGATGGCGCTACTCTCTCATTGCCGTCAAGTATAACGAACCATTTTTACTAACCAAGACTACGAATATTCACACCGGATTATTTATTGTAAATTTAAATCTGAAGCTTATCCTTCACATGGAATAATCGCTTTTGTTTTTTAGATCACTGACTCGTATATGAGGATTACAAAAAAAAATTAAATATTATTGTCCGACATAATTAAAACAGCTTATAAACGATATCACTTAATAATAATTAAAAATAATTTATTGTTTAAATTGCTTAGCTGGTAATTAATTTATTGATTTTGGTAACGGTCAATATATCGCCTTAAACCACTAACCGTTAAAAATACAAACACGTGTAACACCGCATTAACAAAATAACATATTATTATATTTACAAAACCTAACGATAAAACAAAATGCTGACTAAACTAGGCAAGGTTAAAGTTAACGATAGGCAGTTAAAATAACGTAAACACGTAACTAAAACGTATCTGTAATACGTAATCATTTGTAGCGGACGAGTGCTTTTTTTATAAACTACAAGTTAGCCCTTGTCGGCTATTTCACCTGGTGGTAAGTGATGATGCAGTCTAGGATGTTAGCGGGCTAAACTGTTATGGTATGGGGTATGGTAAACCCACACTTCCTATTCTCCCCATTGGTTTCTACGCGACATGGTGCCGGAACGCTAAATCGCGTTTTCTCCCACCAGACCAGACTCAAGCCAGGAATTGAACCAAGGTCCTCCAACTTTATAATGCGACAGCGCACGCACTGCGCCACATCGCGTGCGTTCCCAAGACCCAGCCACCGGATGCGAAGGAGCATCGCTGGGTTTTAGGGAGTTTTTTTAGTCCGACCCCCCCGTTATCCCAAAAGCCGCCTAAGCCGAGGTTCGGCCTCAAAGGAGGCGCCCTTAGGCAGACGTTCCCTTAGTTTCTTCGAGCCCTAGGGCTCAAAGTTTCTTCTGGCAGAGCTTCTTTCCGAAGCTCGCCAAATAGCCCGGTTACGCTGTGGCAACCAATAGGGTTAGCACAGCTAATAGACAGTCCGAAAAAAAAAAGTCCGAGCTCCCCCGTGACCGTGGATAGAATCCACGTCCGGGTGACGTCAGATAACGGGGACAGAGATAAGCTAAGGATGTGTATCATAACCACAAAAATGTCCACCATAACCATAGAAACTTTAATGGCACTTGCCAACCCTTATACAAAATCACTCACTTATGTAACTTCGTGACTAAAGAACGCACAAATAAACACACTTTCGCATTTTCTAAATCGAGCTGGATAGCTCGAAATCGTAGGCATATTTTTAAAATCTGGCAAATATAGGGCAAGTTTTTAATTCATTATTTTCAATATACCTACCTACCTTGTTTTTTTACTTGGGTACGATATAAAATTGGACACCATGTTTAAAATGTATTTTGCATTAATACTTACGATTAATATAAATGCATACTAATCTTGTTTTAAATTATTTTTCATCCTATTAAATAAGGAAATTGTATGGTTGGTACAACCCTTACCCGATAGACAGTGTTTGTTTCTATTAAAGTCTTTTATTCTTGGGGATAATTTCACAGCATAGATGGATATATAATAAGCAATTTAAAATCTCTACTGCGGTACAAACAGTCGTTCTACCTACTATGTAGCTATCTATCATGATCAACCAATTACCGGCTCACTACAGAGCACGGGTCTCCTCTCAATATGAGAAGGGTTTGGCTATAGTCCACCACGCTGGCCATGTGTGGATTGGCACCTATCTATCGTGATAATGTGCATCGTGATAGTGTAATTATTATTCAAATTACTTTCATAAAAGTATAACTTAACTGACTTAACTGACTGAGTTTGTTTTCATTCTATTGCAATTGTCACTCAATGGTAAACCAATGACATTTTATATGCAACGAAAAAAATTACAATGATAAAACCGTATAATGAAGTTTTTATACAGTCAATGACATATTTCAAAATACATGCACAATTGATAGCAACCTAATATTGTTTTTAATAATATAATTTATTTATTTGGCAACTACCCCCAATTTAACATTCACATATAATTAATAGATTATAAAATAGAAATAATAATTTAAAATTAATATATACATGAGGCTGTAATAGCCTTGTGGTTAGGGCATTAGCCTTCAAATCAGAGGTCGGGGGTTCGAACCCGGGCACGCTAACTTTTCAGAGTTTTGCGGTCGTGTGCACGGGTGTACCCGTGACCCATCCACCAGGCGACGCGTAGGAGCATCGCTGGGTTTTAGTGGGTATGCTGGTCGTCAGTCTGGCCGCCGGGAAGTCCTACATACCCCGTCGGAAGCGACGCAGTCTTGTCTGCGCCGCTTCCGGAGGGGATGCGTAAACGCATTTCCCAACGGGAAAAAAAACCTCTAACTTTTGATATCACTTGCTTTAACGGTGAAGGAAAACATCGTGAGGAAACCTACACGCCTGAGAGTTCTCCGTAATGTTCTCAAAGGCGTGTGTGCCAATGTGACAAGGCCAGCGTGGTGGACTATGGACAAACCCTTCTCATATTGAGAGGAGACCCGTGCTCTGTAGTGAGACGGCAATGTTTTGATCATGATGATGATGATGTTATATATAAATGCCATTGATCTACCACTGAGACAATAGCAATAACATAATCCCCGGGTAATTCATTTCCGAATCATGGTATTTATGTACGCAGTAGTTAAGTAAAAACGATGATACATTCTAGAAGATAAACACATGAGCTATTCTTCCAGTTGGAATTTGAAATGCATTAATCTTAGTTAACAACCTAACAAAAATATACGAGAAAAACAAAACCTTTGCATTGAGTATTCAAAACAGTCTCGATAATTGTATACGTATAAACATTAATTGCGTTCCACGCAGCCGTATGTATATAGAGAGCATTCAAGATAAATAAACAGAAATTAGAAAACGCCAGTGCTGGTGAGTCGACTGAAGCGATACTAATGTCATTGAAACATGTGCTAGAGAATGCATGTATTATTCTTGGAGGAGGTAAACTTCATTTGTTGAGATTAAGATATAAGTGATCCCATCAAGACAGCGTATAACGATCCTAAGTTAAATCAGTATTTACGCACAGTTTAAGAATAGGACGGCACACTTTGTCTCCTTTTATCGTATTACAGCAATCCCCTGTCCAGTTCTTTCCGGAGCATCCTGGTGAGTTTGAGGACGTTCTCGTCTATTTGTCCCGCGAACAAGGAGTCGAGGAGGTCAGATCTGGAAGCGAGGCCAAACACTCCAGCCAGTCTAGAGACGGATTTGTCTGACAGGTGTCGCTCTACCACCGATCTGGAAATGGGAAATAGACGGAAATGAGTTTGACGCATGAAACTGTGATAGCCTAGTGGTCAGGACGTAAGCCTCCTAATCAGAGGTCCTAATTCAATCCCGGGCTCGCACCTATAACTTTTAGGAGTTATGTGCGTTTTTAAGCAATTAAAATATCACTAACTTCAACGGTGAAGGAAAACATCGTGAGGAAACCTGCACGCCTGAGAGTTCTCCATAATGTTCTCAAAGGCGGGTGAAGTCTGCCAATCCGCACATGGCCAGGTGATGGAAAAAATGCAGCAGTTTTGAAAATACATAGTCATTATTGATGATCATCAAATGGCGGGGAAAAGGATAAACAATTTTTTTATTCCACTACTAGTTAGTCCTTAGTTCAATTACACCTCCTTGCAGCTAAGTGTAAGGAAATGGCGGCACGTTTTCTCTTAAAAGTGTTAACAGGTCACAGCCAAAGTCCTACCAATATAAAGAAACACAAAAAAGCAGAATTAATAAATTCCCATATTGCCCATGCCGGGGATCAAACGTGAGATGTCGACTCATCGCATAACCCTGCGCCAGGCGCTCGTAAAAAATCCAGATCTTTAGTTCGTACGGATTCATACATGATACATAAAACGATAAACCAAAGTGCTTAGTGTCTAATGGATAACAACTATACGTAATTGAGTAATGTTTGTTACATAAAAGTATCAGTAAATAACACTCATACATACTTTAGGGATTGGTGGGAATCACGTAGAGCGTCTTGAAGAAAGCCTCTGTCGTAGGAGAAATCCACCTCGCAGAACGATACCACCGCCATTAGCACAGTCTGAAAACATTCGTTTGTAATAATCGAGCGGTCTGCATTCTAATTTAAAATATTCTTATTTTCAAAATGCCTTTTTTTGGGTCGCCTGATGTTTAGTCATCCTTCTTTTTTTTTGGCTGGGTCACGGGAACACTTGTGCACTCGACCGCAATGGATCATCCTTCTAATTACGCGCTTAGGGGTAAGTCTTTACCAGAAAGGCGGTAACTATATAGGCGATAATGTAACGCGATGCGCCAGTGATTTAGACAATTGGACATCGCATCTACGATCGGATGATTTCAGCCGACAATGCAATATTGGCTCCTCTGGTGTTGCAAATTTTCATAAGGCATTGGTATTCACTTAACATCGGATGAACCATGCTCGTTTGCTAACGATGTTTACTCATGCCAAAAAAATAAGTGTTAACACTCACATGAAACTTTGAACGGAATGCAGCAAGAGCGCGGTCGTCTGCCGCCGAAAGTTGGCCATGCCGCCGCAGCACGCCTAACTTCACTGCGGCTTTGATCACATGCTTTACAAGCTTCTCTGCTTCTCTCTTGTCCACACGCTCACGGAGCACTGTGAGGAACTGAAACGGATGTTAAGCAAGCCAATATATTTTTATAGTTCTTTCGCTCAAATAGTTTGCACGGATTGTTGAGGCCAACACGAGGCGGCCTAAATGGTAGTATCGGCTTCTTCAAAGACTCGGCATCTGCTGTACATGAATTGCGCTTTATAACAAAATAAATACGCGAAGTGATTTGGAAAATAACTATCTACTACTAAATTTTCTTAATAATTATTGTAATTAATGCAATCAAAATAAAATACAACACTATAAGGTTTTTGACCTTTTTATTTTCTATGGATTTGTATATCGTCAAAGATTTTTAGTTTAATTTAATTTAATTTAAATTTAGTTTAAATTAATTTTAACTCTGTTTTTATTTGATTCCATTGTTTTAAGAGTATTTATACTAACTTGTAAGCCGTACAACTAACAAAAATGGGCCCTTGTCGCCTCAAGAAAGATTTTTATTTATTAAAGATTTTTATTTAATAACTGTTATTAAAATACATAACAATCGTCGTTATATAATACATAATAATCGTCATAATGGGTCGATGGATGTCCTAGAAATAGTAAATAATGATACATCAATCAAAGAATCAATTCGATCAATGTAAAATGTACCAGGAAAACATGAACTTAAAGGAGTAAACGCTTTACATACCTGATCAAGAAGTTTAGCCGCGTGTTCGTCTAGGACGAGCGAGCGAGCGCTGGCAGCTCCGCCTACCCTCGACAGGAATTTCTTCTGGGCGCGCAATGAAATGTCGCGAGCGCACCACGCGCCGCCCTCCATCGCTGTAACAAATTGTTACTTGGCTTACTTTTAATTTGATTTTAATTGACGAGGAAATCGATTTTGTTATTACCACTATAATTAGACGTAGTTATACAAGAAGGATCCAATCCATAAAATATAAATATTGAGTTGGGTATTGTATCGTACAAGTCAGCACTCGGTCAGCGAGACGAACCCTTGTTATGCCAGGCATACTTGACAAATTTCAGGGTAAACTCAAATTCAATCTGAATATTAATAGACTTAATGTGGGATGGATCCTTTTTGCATTACTACGTCCAATTATAGCACATTGAAATAGGTAAAAACTTATCAAGCGTATTTCTTTTTGGCTAATGACAACCAACAACCGTGTTTTTATGAACCTTATCAATTTCTTGGAAGCTATATAATGGAAATCTTCAATGGTTAGTAGTACCTTTAGGGTCACGTATCTTTATCTCTTTTTAATATTTTTTTAAAGTCCGTGGTATAGTTATTTTTCCTTCATGTGTTGGTTGTAAACTCAAATTCGTCCAAACACCTAGATATACCTCTTTGCGCACGTTTGAAAAGGAATTTGTGATTCTAAAGTAAGGGACGAATTATCTCCACCTCTTTCTGTCTCGCTACTTGAAACAGGCCTTCACTATCATAGGAGAGAGAGGCCTTCATAGTCAAGACACTTTTTTTTTCGCTGGGAAATGCATCCCACCTGGTGCGAGCTCCAGGCGGGTATGTGGGACTCTCCGGCCGTCAAATTGGCGGCCAGAATACACACTAAAACCCAGCTCAGCCTTCTGCATCCTAGATGGGGTGCCAAAGGATCGCGGTAGCATGAACTTTGACACCCCGACGCGCTCATCAGTGTACTCGTCGGTCTCTACGGAGGTGGTAACAGGTGCGCGTATCGGCGCCTCCTGCCACCCGTTCTTCTTCTACGGAGAAGAGGAGTATCAGCCGCCTGCCCTCTTTCCCTCTCCGCGGCCTCCTTCAAACCCATTACGGTTTGGCAGAAGGGGGCTACAATTGACCAGCCCTCCTCGCTATCAAGCATTAAATTATAGCATAAATAACGCTTGGCAGCGAGAGGTCCCCGTCTAGGAGTGACATCAGTGAGTGCCTCTGCGGAGCCTATGACGAACACTCTGCCAGAGTGTGATCATAGTCAAGACACTGCTTTAATAGATGTAACCATGAGAAAAACACATTGCCTAACTCCAACTCCACTGATCAGGACATTTCTGTAATACATGAATGTAATACATGATTTTTCAACTCAGTTCAGATGTGAGATAAACAATTTACATTGCTGATTCATATAGATCGATTCATTTCCACATCTGGTAATGTTTTTGAAGTCGATTCCCCTGAAAGTTGGGTTGGCAACACTGCGTTTACGGGCACCGGCAATTCCAGTCTCTTAGGATCCCGTAAGTGAAGATAGAGTTTAAGATGGTAGCGGGCTAATCTTTTGGTGTGGTAAACCCATACACCTAATTAGATTCTATGCGACATCGTCACGGTAATATTATATACAGTATTCCAATTTCATACAACCGGCCGAAACGCGGGCTATGCCTACGCGCCTCGATCTCGGGGTGCATTCGGCATACAGACAGTCGCGATTGTGCCGCAGTGACAACGGACGGTGTTTTGTTATATTTAATATGACGAGTAGGATATATTGAGCACTTTTTGGTTGCATTAATAATAGTTGTTTATGGTACTGTTTGTATGAATAATACCAGAAAAAATAAATTTGACCGTCTGTTTGTCACTAGATAGTTGAAATTTGAACACAAAGTAGGCAAATGTAATTAAAATGCTGGAGGCGGGTAGCCCTATCGCATGTTTAGGTGCCGAGCGGTTGTAGGTATTTATTTCAAAGCCCGAGTTACAATTTTGTATACATATTATTACCGTGACACCGTGCCGGAACGCTATATCGCTTGGAGACACATGTTTGTCGATAGGGTGGTAATTAGCCACGGTTGAGCCCACCAGACCAGACTCGAACCAAGGACCTTAAACTTTATAATGCGACATCTCACGCGCTGCGCCACGGTGGTCGTCAAGCTAAGTTGGCCATTGCCAATTTGGATAATACTTTTTTTTCCCCGCTGGGAAATGCGTTTACGCATCCCCTCCGGAAGATCGTCCTCGGGGTATGTGGGACTCCCCGGCTGACGACCAGAATACCCACTAAAACCCAGCGATGCTCCTTCGCGTCGCCTGGTGGCTGGGTCACGGAAACACTTGTGCACTCGACCGCAACCCAGCCAGCGGCGTCCGCTGAGGCAGACCCTCCACGGGGGGCCCATGAGGGAGGCCCCCTAACTCCGTCCGAGGCACGCCAGGAACATTGGACGCGACTCACGACCCAAGGATAAGGCTCGACGGGTGAGAATGCCTATCATCCGTCACCCGAAGCTCCTCAATTTGGATAATACTTGGACCATCTATTAACTGAACTGTATCGAAGTGTTTGTTTATTGCTATTGTGTTTCTTGTGTACAATGAATTATATTTTATTTCCTTCTGAAGAGGCCCATACATATTCAGCGACCACGTTTCAGGTACTGGTTCGCGTATATTCATTTCAGTACATAGTCGTTAACTCGATCTCAATTGATTCTGACTCCGACGCGAAACAATTCTCCAATTACGTCGTGTTTTATTTCAATCAGTTTATTTCTATTGTTCTGTTTCAATTGCGCTGTTATAATAAACTTGTGACTTGTATTGCGGTTGTGTCTGCAATTGTTTAATGCGATGAGTATTTCACATTTTATCTCAGGCAAGTAGCATTAAAAGCAATTTCAGGCAAAGTCCAAAATAGACTGTCATAATAACCTCCGCGTCTTTCCGTGGTGAATTACTCACGTTAAGTACTGAGCGTTGGCATTGCTCACAAATTCTTCGGGACCACGATACAACTTTTAAAACTACATAATATTGACAATATCAATGAGTCACTAATTTTGTGCAGCCTACTAAACGGTACTACAAGTTTACTTTTACTTCTGATGTTCAGTGCGTTAAAGTCCATTTTTTTCTTGAATTTATCAATATTTTTATGATCATACATTAAATTTTCATATATATATTGGCTATGCACTGTCATTATTTTATAATTTTTAAATTTATCTATTTAATGACTCTCTGGGACCTAATTTATATATCGCACGAACAGCCCTCTTCTGCAAAACGAATATAGTGTCATCAAAAACACCAGAAAACTTCCCGTTAATTTTCCACTAGAATTTATTTTTAACTAGCTAATGCTAGCTAGCTCGATATCGTCAGCTTAGATGACGGACTCAAAACTCCTGTGGAATAAGCGAGGTTCGTAGGAACAGAAATGAGATATGATATAATTTTCGACCACAAACGCTGCTAATTCCATGGGATTAAAAAAATCCTTAATCTATGCGACAAAGTCGCGGACATCAGCAGTATTGTAATCTTGGTTAAAAGTTACATTCTAAAACTATTTACTAAAAGCATTTTTTCTAGAATACCTGAAGAGTTCATAAATTTCTACATACTGTGTTTTAAGCTGTGATATGCACAATAAAAAAAACCAATATCTCATCTGGTGGTAAGTGATGGTGCTGTCTAGCGGGCTGAACTGTTATGGTAAACCCACGCTCCTATGCGACATCGTGCCGGAACACTAAATCGCTTGACGTCACTTTTTTGTCGGTAGGGTGGTAATTAGCTACAGCCTATGCCTCCCACCAGACTAGACCCGAGCCGAGAATCGAACCCAGAACCTCCAACTCTACAATGCGATAGCGCAACTACGCTACGGATGTCGTCAAAAATCTTAGGTTCTAAAAGCTCAGGTGTCTAAATGATTAATGTTCATGAACATGAACAACCAAAAGTGCTTTCAAATATCCGGAATGCCAATGAACTGTACCGCGGGATATTCATCACGTTATGCAAATTAAAATCGCATTAATGATATTCGCGTCTGGCAAAGTTGATTAACCTTTTTGTTATTCCATTTTACCTATAGGGGCTACAAGACATTAAACTCTTTCGACGAAATGCACTTTACTCTTTAAAATCATTATTCTGGTGCAAAGCTCGCCAGCCGTCTACAATGTTTTTTTACCTTGGATTTACGCCGTGCCGACGGTAGGTTAGGTCCTAACCTTACCTACCGTCTTAATCATTTAATAATCTTTCGACACATGCACATTTCTATTTAATTTCATTAAATCTGGTTCGACAGCCGTCTGTAATGATTTTCTTACCTTGGATTTACGCCGTGCCGACGGTAGGTTAGGTCCTAACCTAACCTACCGTCTTAATCATTTAATAATCTTTCGACACATGCACATTTCTATTTAATTTCATTAAATCTGGTGCAAAGCTCGACAGCCGTCTGTAATGGTTTGATTTAACGCCGTGTACGCTAGGTTTGCTCTGCATCATCATCATCATCGAGTTCCCGGCTCGAGTCTGGTCTGGTGGGAGGCTTCGGCCATGGCTAGTTACCACCCTACCGACAAAGACGTGTCGCCAAGCGATTTAGCGTACCGGCACAATGTAACGTAGAAACCAATTAGGAGCGGAAGTTTACCATACTCCGAACAGGTTAGCCCGCTACTATCCTAGACTGCATCATCACTTACCACCAGGTGAGATAGTCGTCAAGGGCTAACTTGTAATGTATTAAAAAAAAACATCAGCCAAATAACGTAACGTCTCCCTTAGGAGATTAGGTCTGTGATAACCACAACCGATTGGCTTAAGCTCTCCGCTCATATGGCTAGACAATACCAATTTCTAAGCTTTGGGCTGGTTTTGAGACATTTTAACAGACGAATTCAACAAACTTAGGTATTTTTTTATTTTATTTATTAGGAAGCCAACAGTATACAAAGAAATATTTATATATATTTGAAGACAAATTATGTATACTTAGGACTATCAATGTATACGCACTTACAGGCTAACTCGACATGCATAATATAAAACTAAAATAAAAATCATAAACTAAAACATTTTTTACCAAAAAGAAAAAAAAAACTATAATAATCTACAACTATAAAATTATATTAATTAAAAGCCAGAATACCAAATTTTATGTAAACTAACAATTTAGTAACAATTTTAAAACAAGCCATATACTTATATACAATTTTATTTACTGATTCATAAGGTATTTTTTAATTTTGCTTTTAAATATCACAGCAGAATATTTAAATATGTGTAGGTTAGCTTTTCTGAACATATTGTTATAGCATATGACAATTCTATTAAGAGGAGCCGCCCTACCAAGGTTACTTTTCGATACTCTTGTCCTAAATGTTTGCTTGTTTTTTATTAACGATCTTACGTTTTGCTACTGTTTTAGGTACTGTGCTGTACTGTGCTAGGTATTGGTTCATGGTTGATTATCCAGCTATTTACCTTGTGAACTTTTGTTTCGTTGCCTTAATCTATCAACCACAGATGTCCAACATCCAAGAACACTGAAGGGTTTCAGACCGTCCTCTCTTAGCTAGCTAGCCTGTCGCATCCATGAGAAAAGGATCTACCGTATTGTCTTTGCTAACCACACATTGGTTGCATCATTTTGTCCACTAATTTGTTCCCAACAGTTACTACTACTATTACTACTAATACTACTGTGAAAAAGCCTCTTATCCCGTACACTCATTCAGGATAGTGTTCCAGTCGGATATAACACTTCAGTTTTAGAATAAGATAGAGATTGTGTTTGCAACAGTAAACAGAGTAAATTCATTTTATTTCTTTCTTCTCTCTCTCTCTTTTTCGTAGGCGACAGGAGATTTAGAGCTTCGCAGATCAAAATGCTCCTCTCATCATGATCAACCCATTACCGGCTCACTACAGAGCACAGGTTTCCTCTCCTCACAATATGAGAAGGGTTTGGCCATAGTCCACCACGCTGGCCATGTGCGGATTGGCAGACTTCAAACGCCTTTGAGAACATTATAGAGAACTCTCAGGCATACAGGTTTCCTCACGATGTTTTCCTTCACCGTTGAAGCAAGTGATATTTTAGTTTTTTTTAAAACGCATATAACTCCGAAAAGTTAGAGGTGCGTGCTCCTCTATATGGTTTTAATTCCAATACAACTACCTAACGGCAGCTACGAAATGAGTCAGAAGTCTAAATTGGGTGTAATAATTATAATTGTCCTTAAAATACCACAACAACAGTGTTTATCATCTTTTTCAGTTAATTTAAATTATTACGCAGCTGGTTTTAGACGATTTCGCATTGTTTATTTAAGTACTACATACTTCGACCGCCTACAATTTATAATACGTAGTTATGTGTACCGATTCCGATGTTCCAAGCCAGCCTTGCGTAACATTCGTAAAGTAAGTGTTGCAATCGTTTCCACCTAAAAAGACCACCGGCGAGACCACCGGCGATGGTAAGCAGCATGGGAAACGGTCACAAAGACAATGGGTAGTCCCTAACTCGACTCGATAGGTTTAAGACGTTTAGTATGTATAATTAAAGTAATTAAAGTAATTAAATATAATTTCAATTTCTTTTCCTTTTTAAAAAAGGATAATTACGCTCTCAAAATTTCACTGGCGCAGCCGGTAGTATTTCGCGTTATAGGCTGTCCTAGGGGTCCCAAAATAGATCCCAGGTGCGGCTCGCGAAATTCACGAACCAAATAAATAAGTGATCGAGTAGCGGTGTTCCTGGAAGAAGAAGACTACCTTGAGCGGGAGAATGCAGGCGCACAGAGGGTGAGTAGAACTTTTCACTATCCTGTGTGTCCCATCCTATACCTGTTGGTAGCTATTATTTTTCCGGATAGAAAAAGGGGAGATTGAAATTAATAACTTCAGATAGTTCGGTCCAAAATCACTGATAATCTGATTTTTTATTAATAAGTCCTGTAATGCACTAAATCGGCATTATTTAGGTATTAGAGTTAAGAGGCAAAGTTCAAATTTTTATTGCGAATATTTTCTTTTAATTATTCCTGTAATGCACTAAATCGGCATTATTTAGGTATTAGCGTTAAGAGACAAAGTTGAAATTTTAATTTTATTGCGAATATAATAAAAGAAAAAGAAAATAACTTTCCTACGTAAAGTTTTAGTTATATTATAATTATATTATATAAGTTTTAATACGCACACTTAGCGTATTGTGTTAGTCCTTTTGTGTTATTAAATCCAATGGAAATGGAAAAAATAACGATAGTTCCCCGCGAGATTGCAGAATTAATTCCGAAATTCGATGGAGAAGCTAACTTACTAAACATTTATATAAGGAAATGCGAATATGTAATTCACAACTTTAGGCAGTCTGATAGTTCAGCCCAGGAGTTGTATCTATTTCACGTTATAACGAGTAGGTTAACAGGGAAAGCCGCTTTCCTGATAAGTGAACGAGAGGACATTTGTTCATGGCAGTTATTAAAGGACACGCTAATTCAGCATTTCGGCGACCCTCGCTCGGAGGAATGCGTCGCAATCGAAATGGAATCGCTTAAAATAAAAACTGGCGAATCATATACCGATTTTTGTAAACGCATTCAACACGTACGTAGTATTTTAATTTCAAAGGTTAATAGACTAGACGATATGTTGCTGAAAGAATCTAAAATTATAATCTACAACAACTTATCGCTCAATGTTTTCCTATATAACTTACCTGAACATTTAATCCGTATAGTTAGGTTAAAAAATCCTAGAACATTAGAAGCAGCTTTAGAGTACGTAACCGAGGAAGTTAATTTTCAATTCCAGTACGACTCTAAAAATAATATAAAAAGATCTCATCAAAATCAGTTGAATCCAAGTTTCCTTAATAATAAGCTTACCACCCCACAAACAGCTTTTAGAACGGCAGTAAACCCGTTCCAAAACAGATTTACTATGCCAGGTCAAATTAACCAAGGTTTTAGACCCTCAAATAATTTTCAAAAGCAACTGAGGTCCAATAATAATTTTGAATTCGGAACCTCTGCGCAACCTAACAATTTTAGATTTGGTATTCCGAACCAACAGCAGAATTTTAAATTCGGCATACCTCAACAAAATCAAGCCAGAAACTTGCAACATAGTAATAATTATCAGAACTTTAATAGACAAGTGAATCAGAGTGGTCACCCTACAAATCAAAATCAATTTAAGTTTGGCATACCAAGACAGCTAAACGAGAATATGCCGACCGACGTATCCATGCGTACCGCTCCACAGATAAGACAGAATATGACGGAAATTCCGGAAAATGTTTTTTACAATAACGATCTTGAAGTAGATGAAAATTATCACTACGATAATTATTGCGAGACCTATCCAAATTTTAATTATGATGAACCAAGTCAAATGCCATCGGAACCTTATTTCGTGGAAAACTCAGGCATCGAACCCGAGACCTTTTGTGAAAATCCAAATTTAAATCACGACGAAAATTTTTGCGTAACAGCCTCGAAGGTACCGAATCCGAAATAATACATCTTAACTGCGATAGTATATTAAAATTGCCACACATAGAACTCCCTGAAATTCAGGCTAAGTTCATGATCGATACCGGTAGTACGCGATCTTTTATAAGTCCTAAAAAGGCAGATCAATACTTTTCTAGATTTAAATATACAGAACCTTTTGAAGTCATAAGTACTCATGCCCGCAGTAGGCATAGCGAGGTGCTACTCATACCTCTTTTGAAAACCTTTAAAAGCAATTCAATCCATAAATTTTACATATACGACGTAGACAGTCGCTACGATGGTCTTATAGGGTCAGACTTACTGAAACAACTTGACGCTACAGTGGACATGAAAAATCAAATTTTACACACGCGCGACACTGACATACCAATCGTATATAAATCTCCATATGAGTTAACGTTGCAACCACGAACTGAAACTCGTGTAAAGGTACCAACTACCTTAGAAAACGGTGAAGCTATACTAAATTTCGTAGACTTCGGACAGGGAGCACGCATGCCTAGCGCTTTAGTGAACTGCGTAAACTCATTCGCGACAACGGTAATTCAAAATGCTTCTGAAAATACTATTACAATAAAATTTAACGAACCCTTTAGTGTCACTAAATCTGAAAATAATACATGTAGAGTGAATTCAATCCGTGAAAACTATGAAATCGATGGTAGAAAATTTCGTATATATACAGATCATAGATCACTGGCTTGGTTAAACTCTATTAAAGAATCTAATAGTAAACTTACACGATGGAAATTACGACTTTCAGAGTTCGACTACGATATAGTATATAAGGCGGGATCACAAAATACTAACGCAGATGCACTCTCAAGAATAAAACCAAATGCTATAGAAGATGACAGTTCTCTCCAAGTAAATATCGACCCCATATCTCTTAGTAGTAACGACGAAAGAGACGAAAATGACAGTATTATATGTATTCCTGACTCTGACGGTTCAAATATGACTTTTCCTATTCGTACTCCATCTGAAAGCACGATAAGTTGTAGCTCTAGAACCGACACTGCTCTATCTGCTCTAGACATGGACGGAGAAGTCATCCCCATACTTAACGAAGCTATTGACACTAAACCATACCAATTCCTCATATTTACCTGGAATAGAAATCATACCACAGTTCAGGATTTCTCTCGAGATAAGCAAAGAGTTTTTGAGGCACATATGCCTGAAGGTAATCTGGAATTAATTAAAAATTTCTTCAAAGAATATATAAACCCCAAAATTAGACACTTTATCTATTTCGAAAGCGATACTCATCGTAAAGATTTCCAGAGATGCGTTTTAAAATTATTTAAAAAAGACTCAGTAAAAATTTACGAATGCACTAAAAGAGTAATTTACGTCTCAGATGAAAATCGAACATATAACCCAGGCATCTTACCTGTAAAAGAAGGCCAAGCATTCATGATAATTGGTCCTATGTTAAGATGTTAGATTTAAGTCCATTAAAGGAAGATTTAGATTATAATGTTAGAATGTACGAGCACCTAAATATAAATTTATTAAGATTCTTTAGTAATAATACGCACTATAGCGATATAATTAATATTAAGACCCAAACGGATCATTTCCTTAATATAACTTTAGATAAATGTAGGCAGCTTATTCCGATTCGTAGAGTTAAACGCGGTATATTAAATCCTTTAGGTTCACTCATAAAAATTATTACGGGAAATTTAGACAATAGTGACGCTTTAAGGTATGACGAATTAATCACGAATTTAAAGACGCGACAGGAAAGAATAACAAGAAAAATAACCATAGTTTCGGAAATGGTGCAATCTTTCGTTAATATCACTGATTTCTCGAAAAACAATTTAATTCAGTTAGATAAAGACATTTCTGATATTAAGACATGGATTAATAGCACAGAACGAGTAATAAGCAATACCATATTAATAAGCACCTTTCAATTATTTCTGCATAATTTTCAAATGATTTATGTTAAAATAGATGAAATAGAAACGGCTATAGCTTTTAGTAAGTTAAGAACCTTACACCAATCCATAATTGATACTGACGAATTGTATAGTTTGCTAACCGATATCGAGAAAACTGATAAACTCGTATATCCTGTCAATTTAGATAATCTTTTGTTAATAGAGCAATCTATTGAACTTAAAGCTTATTCTAAGAAAAATCAGATAATCTTTATTCTGGACATTCCCCTAGTTAAGGACGATCTATATAGCTACTTTCGTATGATACCTCTTCCCGTTACAAATACGTTTAACCAAACATCCCTTATAATTCCTAGAACTCCTTACCTATTAGTGAAAGGTTCGAAAACCATACCGCTCGCCCAACCCTGCAAGGGAATGGATAATTTCATGTTTTTATGCTACGAAATGGAAGTTGAACCCATAATGAAAGATAGCTGCTTAGAGGCGCTTATGTTGCTATCCCAAAACACTAGCGCTTGTAACCCAGTCCTGGTAGAGACATCTGGAATGAAAATAGAACCAATCCAACCTAACCAATGGATTGTATACAGCAAATTTCAAACACTCCTCCTAAAAGTATGTAATACAGAAGAAACTCGTGAATACATAAAAGGAACCTACATACTTACCATAGATGATACCTGCAGCTTTAAAGTAAAGGGATTGACACTAAGAAGACATCAAGCAGTTGGTAGACCTATAAACTACTCCAGGATACCAACTATCCACTTGCCCGAGATACCTACCTCGAGCCCGTTACCTGAAAGGAAGCTTCTAAACCTAGATGGCGTTAACCTTCAGCATCTTCAGCAGTTAGCATACAGTTTAAAGGAAAGTGATAGTGAAAATGTGTTCGATCAAAGTGAAAGCTCTATAAATGTGAAAAGTGTTAGCGTCGGAACCTTAATTTTATATGTTATATTAGCCTTAACCATTTGTATCTTTTCCATGTATAAATTCATCCCTTTAAAGTTTTCCCGTCAAATTCAGCAGACGGAAAATCATCCCTCTGCTGACTTTGAACTTAAGGAGGGAGGAGTTATGTGTACCGATTCCGATGTTCCAAGCCAGCCTTGCGTAACATTCGTAAAGTAAGTGTTGCAATCGTTTCCACCTAAAAAGACCACCGGCGAGACCACCGGCGATGGTAAGCAGCATGGGAAACGGTCACAAAGACAATGGGTAGTCCCTAACTCGACTCGATAGGTTTAAGACGTTTAGTATGTATAATTAAAGTAATTAAAGTAATTAAATATAATTTCAATTTCTTTTCCTTTTTAAAAAAGGATAATTACGCTCTCAAAATTTCACTACGTCGAAAATCATCTCATCTACATACCGAAGTTGTTTTGAAAAGAAATATTTATCAATCTGTTTATCTTACACGTAGGACGTTTTTTATAATCTTTCTACCCACATTTTACCAATTTATGAGTGGATTTTAATAAAACTCTTAGAGGATACCAACACCCTAAATAGATCGGAATTCCATTATACACCGTCCATAGATTAAAAATAGTATACGTGTCTCCCCGTATGAACGGACTATCGACCGTCACGTTTGAAAAGGATCAGCTGTTCCAAAGATGAGCCTGTACAAACAGACACACGAAAACACTTGAGCTTTTTTTTATACACCACAAGTTAGCCCTTGACGGCATCTCACCTGATGGTAAGTGATGATGCGGTCTAAGAGGTAGCGGGCTAACCTGTTAGGAGTATGGTAAACCCATACTCCTAATTGGTTTCTACACGACATCGTGCCGGAACGCTAAATCGCTTGGCTAACGCTAACATGTCTTTGTCGGTAGGCTGGTAACTAGCCACGGCCGAGGCCTCCCACCAGACCAGACTCGAGCCGGGAATCGAACCCAGGACCTTCAACTTTATAATGCGACAAAGCGCGCGCTGCGCCACAGAGGTCGTCAAGCTTTTTTGATTTTATTTATTTCTTTAACTGGGGCACTTGACTCGGTATTCTGAGATAGATTTCATTATTCACGATACGTACCTACTAAAAGTGTATTTGTAACAATTTTCCCAAAAAAATCCTAAGCTCGCTGTAATTGTATTGCAAATTAAATAAATAAAAATCACTTAGCTCCCAGCCTTAGCCATATCTATTACCAACTTAGTGGCTAAGCTTTATTATCAGGTCCGCAGTAAGCGACCTAAAATCACCACGAACTTTTCGTAATAATTCATTACTTTCATGAAAATCGATAGGCTCCTTATTTGTAGGGCTTTCTCATCAGAATGCAGTGCTAACTCTTTAATAAAACTGCGCTATCATTCAACGTCGCTCGTGACTCACTGTAGATAGACCGTGAAAAGAACAAAATTAAACAATGACGAATTCCGTTAAACAGGGCGAATCATACGTTTTACAAGAATTACCTAGAGAGCAGGATATAATAAATATACAAGCAGGCTTAGGGTGTACAATTACAAATCATCATCATCATCATCATAATGAACCCATTGTCGGCTCACTACAGAGCACGAGTCTCCTCTCAATATTAGAAGGGTTCGGCCATAGTCCACCACGCTGGCCATGTGCGGATTGGCAGACTTCACACGTTTGAGAACATTATGGAGAAATCTCAGACATGCAGGTTTCCTCACAATGTTTTCCTTCACCGTTGAAGCAACTGATATTTTAATAGCTTAAAAACGCACATAACTCCGAAAAGCTCTAGGTGCGTGTTCGAACCCACAACCTCTGATTAGGAAGCTGACGTCCTAACCACAAGACTATCACATACCGACTTATGACGCCATAGTTTACCGTAATTTCCATACACCCCGGATGCCACTACTCATTTCTTTTGTATACCCATCTATCAATCGCACCCTGCCCTTGTCAGATAAAAGCGCTAAGTAAGCGAAGCAATTTGCGTAATATACCTCATACAGCTCCAAGGTAATATGCTAACATGGTGTTATAATATTTTTCTATACTCTGCTAGTTAGCCCTTGACGGCAATCTCACCTGGTGTAGTTAATACAGTCTAAGATGGTAGCGGGCTAACATGTTAAGGGTATGGTAGATCCATACTCCTAATTGGTTTTTACGCGAACGCTTAATGGCTTGGCGACACGTCTTTGGTAGGGTGGTAACTAGCCACGGTTGAAGCCTCCCACCAGACCAGACTCGAGCCGGGAATCGAACCCAGGACTTCCAACTTGATAATGCGACAGCGGGCGCGCTGCGTCACGGAGGTCTTAAAAAATTGCTGGCGTCAAAAATACTCTACAAATTAGCCCTTGTCAGCTATCTCACCTGGTGGTAAGTGACCAGACTAGAGCCGGGAATCGAACCCAGGACCTCTAACTTTACAATGCGACAGCGCAAAACGGGGGCTTTTTACCATCGTTTAAGCAATATGCTATGTAAAAAGATTTTGACAGCCTTAACCATTTGACGCGTCGGCTGAAATTAGACATAAAGATAGCTACTTATAAGTACGCGTTCACTAAGAATTGGTGAAAATTCATCCCCTTAGTTTGCATAATAGGTGATGAATTGGATTTTTTAGTCTGAATTTGTTGGACTAGGGATCTTGGTTCACCTTTAGCACCAGCCAGGAGTTAGGCTATGGCAGTTTCTCGCGCATCCAGAACAGCATAAAAGAAAAAGTCTTTCGTAGTTATTATGATTCAAAGAGCCTCCAGGCTGTTCAAGACTTCATTCAGGAGGTTAATCAACGTGATAATAATCAGTGCCAACGGCTCAGAGGTGTATGCATGTTAGTTTAGAGCCATTTCAGCGCTAACTAAAATAAGCTTGCTGTTGACACGTCGAATCGAATTTATGAATAAGAGCCCCCAATGGCCTTAAAACTAGTCTGGTATTCTCCGATGGACACAGACAGACCACTTGATTCTTTAAATGAAATTTAATAAGGCAGTAAGATTCCATTATATAAATTGCACAGCCCCATCCGCCAGGTACATTATGGTTATTTGATTCCCCGCGGCACGATACCGCGAAGGCTTTCAACTTGACATTGCTTAATGCCCCACCTGATTGGGGGGGGAGGGGGGCACAGTAGCCAAGGCCGCGTCGACACGCGATATGCTAATATTCCTTGGTTGTCCGTAGTTCCATCCAATCCTGTTTAATGTTACTGCATATTATTTACTACCTATTCCCCGAGGTTTCACCCACATTAACTAAGGTAATATAAATTTCTCCTCCCGTACATTTAAAAATTGCATTAGTTTCTGAGCTATATGTCCAAATAACATGAAGGGCAAAATTTAGCGACATGACATTGTCAAGCAATAAAATATTTGATTTGGTATGGATTAATACGTTACGTTTAATAATAACAGTTGAAATTAACCTTTAATTTTTAAATTATTATCGACATGCGTTCTTGTGGCATATCATAAGATCATAATATCATAATATGCTTCCGCGATTTTTTTTTTTGTGTATATATATTATAATGACCAGTATTTTTGTAGTACATAAACGTGATCAACGTGCGATTAAATTATCGTACCGTCATCGTAGCGTAGATAACGAAGCTTAGTACATAGCACATTTCCTAACGCCTTGTTTTACAAGTAAACATGTATCTTTATTTCAGGCTGAAATCTTATTATTACCGAAATAAAGTAAAGCCTTCTAAAGTACTTTTAGATAACATAACTTTATAAATGTGGATGTCATTTAAAACTCAGTAACTTCAGATTCGCCGATTACAAATAAACAGGCATACAAATCGTTCCTCTGTATAATATAAGTGTAGGTATACAAATATACATAAAACATACAGTGAGGGATTATGTAAATTACGTAAGAAATAACTCGTGTAGGTACTAGGTAGTTAGGTGATAATCCAACCTCTGTCGTAGTTACAAAATGTTTTAACTGAAGAATATTTATTTAACAACAATTACACAAATGGTGGCATTAAAAAATAACAAGGTTATTTTTACTACAAGTTAATTGAGTAAGCCTCAGGAGGGACCTCGATCATAGGCCCCCGGTGGAGGGTCTGCCTCGGCAGACGTCGCTGGTTGGGTTGCAGTCGAGGGCGCGGGTGTTCCCGTGACCCAGCCACCAGGAGCATCGCTGGGTTTTAGTGGGCATTCTGGTCGCCAATCTGGCCGTCGGGGAGTCCCACAAACCCCGTCGGAAACCACGCAGTCTTGCCTGCGTCGCTTCCAGAAGGAATGCTTAAACGCGCTTTCCAGCGTGAATAAAAAAGGCTCAGTAAAAATGTGATAAATTTTTCAACCCATGTATAATATTGCCCTTTTATTATTATAATATCTTGTATATTGACTCAAGCAAATGACTTAATCACATTAGCTCTCAACGTAACATATGATTAGCTGTTGGTTTTTCGTAATAATAAATACATAGATGAACAAATAGTTCCGCTTATCATATTGTTCGACGGATGCTTATCGTGTTTACGTGTTCGTATAGATACATTATACGGTATAGCCGGTGCAATTGTTGCAATGAGCGAGTATTGAACGCGGCTAATGACACCAGCGGGCTGGCTGCAATGTTTGAATAGCAATTGAATGGTTAATTCTATGCGCAAATGTAATCGGATATCTGGTGGTTTTGTTTTGTAATTCATTGAGATGCTAACTCACAGTGCTCTTATTTTCTCTGTGAGTGAAATTCACATCTCAATGGCTCTCATATGACTAAAACATCAAAGTCAAAGAATCCTCAGCCACTCATGTTTCGTGTCCACCGCTCTAATAAAAAGTTTTTTTTTTTTTGGCAAGTTTTGACTATATGAAATAGTATGTACACAAATATTTGTATAGTAAATAAAGTTGTGCAGTCAAGCGGAATATACAGTAAATTTAAGGTTAATTGAAAGTAAATTTAAAGTATAGTTAATATAATAAATTTCAAACGGCAATACACCTATCCCCCGATTTACACGATACTTGTTTTACACGATTTTGCTTTTACTCGGTTCATAAACTAATGAAATTCGGAAAATTTCTAAACATATTGTTTTGTCTTGTAAATTTCGAACATATTGTTGTTTCTGCAGGTACTTTTTGAAAAAAAAAAATCGTTTCTATTTTCGTTTTCATTTTTAGAATAAGTTCACTACGACTCATGCCATTTTTTGGGCAAACTATACCTAATTTAAAGTTTCTAGATATGTTTTACTCTTGTTCCATTTGAATAAATGACTTAATTGCGCAGTTTTTTTCGATTTACACGGTCTTATATGAGAAAAACAGAGATTTCATTTTACACGGATTTGTCTGGAACCTATCTACAGTGTAAATCGGGGGATAGGTGTACGTTCGTTTCAGGTGATGTGCTAGCGTTAGGGCCTGACACACCTGGCCAGACCTGTTACGCAATACGTGTAAAATATAGTTTGTTTAGAATTCTGTTGAACAGAAATCGCTCGCATCAGATCTTGTGGGCAGTTATTTGTGGGCTTTTTGTCATAACTGGAAGCTTTAATTTTAACTTGCGGATGTAATTATTAATTGATGTTGAAAGAATTAAAATAATGAAGAATATTATATAACGTGAACGCTTTATAGATGTGCTATGTTTAACTAGTTTTAAATAAATAAAACATTATTAAATTTTATCGTATTTTAATATTTTAACGGGCACCATATCCATTAGTAAACATTTTAATAGCTGAACCTTGTTTGTAAATATTTTTAATAGTCATCATGATCAACCCATTGCCGGCTCACTACAGAGCACGGGTCTCCTCTCAATATGAGAAGGGCTTGGCCATAGTCCACCACGCTGGCCATGTGTGGATTATGGAGAACTCTCAGGCGTGCAGGTTTCCTCACGATGTTTTCCTTCACCGTTGAAGCAAGTAGTTTTTAATAGTAAAACCCCGTAAATATTTTCTCGCAAACATTTCACCGAGCATTTTCCGGTGCAGCATTATAGGTAACTGGATTTCCAGGTAAATCATAACAAATGCGTTCACTGGCAGAGAACCCGTGCGTTACGTTTATAAATGCCCTGTCATGGGCAGATGTGTCTGTTTCGCTTTAGCTTTTCTCGGGTATTTTACAGTTTATGTTTTTAATGATTTTTCTTAGCAAGTCCTTCAGCGCAATACCCGTACAATAGATACTATTATGCTTTTTGCATTTTTATAGTTTTCCTTGGTTCTGTAGTAATGTTGGCATGATTATCGAATCGAAAGTGTTTCACTTATATTTTGTTATTGGCTTCCTTTGACTTCCTTTTGGAATCAGGACATCGCAAAACAGCTTACTTTCAGTATGTTACGGGATTTTCATTTTTACTGTCTGTGCACAAATCTTGATCTGTAATAAGTATGTCACAAAGACGTATAATAACAATTAAAGCCCTATTCTCGTATTGGAGGAAGCAGCATGTGGGTTAAATGTTTTAAACCTTTCACATATATAAGAGCAGGCCACGAACTCTTTGTAGATCCAGAACAGTTCATCACAGGATTGGTATTTAGATCTACTAAGTCATCATCATCATGATCAACCCATTACCGGCTCACTACAGAGCACGGGTCTCCTCTCAATATGAGAAGGATTTGGCCATAGTCCACCACGCTGGCCATGTGCGGATTGGCAGACTTCACACGCCTTTGAGAATGTTATGGAGAACTCTCAGGCGTGCAGGTTTCCTCACGATGTTTTCCTTCACCGTTCAAGCAAGTGATATTTTAATTTTTTAAAAACGAACATAACTCCGAAAAGTTAGAGGTACGTGCCTGGATTCGAACCGCCGACCTCTGATTAGGAGTCTGACGCCCTAACCACTAGGCTATCAGTAATATCTACTAAGTAATTCAGGTTAAATAAAACTCATGCTCGATTTGTTTAATGCGATTCTTAGTCAAAGGATAATGACTAAACCAACGAGGCAGTTTTTGAATGAAATGAATAATATAGTTTTTAACAACATATTCATTTAATTACACTAAATTAGAATGGAACAACCATATGTACTATGTCCTAAGTCCCAATCAGTTGTCCTACTATAGTGTAAAAGATTATGTAAATGATAAACAAGCATGGGTATGAAATATTGCTGTAATAAGATAGCTTAATATAATTTTAAGTGGCATGTGAGATGGTGATAATAAAAAGAAAATTTACCTGGCTAAGTTTGTTGAGGGCTTCTTCTTAGACCGGGGCGCGTTTGGAACCCTCATAGCTTTAGTTTTAGGTTTACGAATGTAGTTATCACCATTAAATCACAACTATGTAAATTATTGACGCGTCAAAAGTGCCTTTTAAAGGACTATTTGAATAAAGATTATTTGAATTGGAATTTACATTTGTCGAAATAACAAAAATAAAATAAAAACCCAAGAAACATATTTACCGAGTTGGAAGAACGCCCCTACCATAACCATTTTAATAACATAATCAGCTTTGGAAGTCAGTAACCTCATTGATGCATCTAAGCGGCAGTATCAGTTTAATGGCCGGCCACAATTCTCTCCAACAATGCTGCGTCCAATTAACTCGAGATGTGTATCAGTTACGCGGACGGCAACAAGTTAAATTCTATGAACGATAAGTCTTTATACCAGAAACTTAAGACGATGCCGTTCTATGCTTCATGACCTGACAGTCGCTGCTTATTCTGTATTGAATAGACACGTAAAAAAAATGCTATCCCCTTCATCATGGTCGACCCATTACCGGCTCACTACAGAGCACGGGTCTCCTCTCAATATGAGAAGAGTTTGGCCACGTGCGGATTGGCAGACTTCACACGCCTTTGAGAACGTTATGGAGAACTCTCAGGCGTGCAGGTCCTCACGATGTTTTCCTTCGCCGTTGAAGCAAGTGATTTTTTTTTAAACGCACATAACTCCGAAAAGTTAGAGGTACGTGCCCGGATTCGAACCTCCGACCTCTGATTAGGAGGCTGACGCCCTAACCACTGGGCTATCACCGCTTCATAACCGTATTTATAACTATACCTGACTGTATCTAGTTAATTAGAGCAGAAGTATTATACGGGACTAGCAGTTAACACGTAGCTTAATTATTAATAAAGCCCCAAATTGTCATGTCGGGAACGGTCGTTGACCCTCGTTGTTTAAGATTTAATTAAAACAAGCGGGAACAGAGCCCTAAATATTTTCAACATTTTATCGCAATATTCTGACAATGATTTAATGTTGCTTTAATATTATAATTCCAAGTCACGACAAACTTAGTGATTTCTGTCAACAAGTTTTCTACACCAGTTATTGACATTTTTGTTTTCGGACTGTCTGTTAGCTTTGCTAACCCTTATTGGTTGCCACAGCAACCGGGCTGTTTGGCAAGCTTCGGATAGAAGCTCTGCCAGCAGAAATTTTGAGCCCTAGGGCTCGAAGAAACTAAGGGAACGTCTGCCTAAGGGCGCCTCCTTTGAGGCCGAACCTCGGCTTAGGCGACGTTTGTAATTACGGGGGGGTCGGACGGTGAGTGGTCCGTACGTCTCCGAGGCCGTGGATGGTGCCCACGTCCGGATGACGTAAGATAGCGGGGACCTCGTCTTCGCCAGCGAAGACGGTGTGTGGCGTATGATTGTGTGGAAGATGATACGAGTAAGTTGTCAGTAATCATCTGATCGTCAGGGTCATGAAGGATATGTTTAGGTCTCCTCTTTCGGAGAGGACCGCTAAGGTCGGGGGAGTAAAAAGAAGCCACAACTACGAGAGGGCTGGGGCGTCGGATTGAGTTTTTGACAGCATTACGTCGGTAGCAGCAGTATGTGTACCAACATTTTTTCCGAGGTCCGTAGTCACAAACGCAAACTAATAGACAGTTGCAACAACGCGGTTCTCACCAAACTACGGAAGAATCAGCAAATGTCAAAAATCATGACAATAAGTCCCGAAACGGTTTTGAATAAAAAAGTTAAATGTTCTATATACAAAAGGGTCTTTATCCCCCATCTATGCTTGCAAGATTTGATTCTCACACTAATCTTCAGACGCTAGAACATAATAGGCAGGATATACGCGTAAAACTTGAGAATCCGGTTTCAACCCAGTAACCCAAGAAACTGGAACAAGTGATATCCTTGACATGGCCGACCTGCTTTGTTACAATAGCTGCATATCCTAAGAACTGTTTGCTTGCTAAGTGTGGGAATTATAACAATGACTTGAAAATTTATTTTTTTGTTAGCAACCTACCGTAATGCACGACCTCCGTGGCGCAGCGCGTGCGTTGTCGCATTATAAAGTTGGAGGTTCTAGGTTCGATTCCCGGCTCGAGTCTGGTCTGGTGGGAGGCTTCGGCCGTGGCTAGCACTAGTTACCACCCTTTTTTTTGTCGTGGTGGAAAAGCTTTATGGCTACCTCCGTTCCCTTGGGCGGGAAGGAGGTTATGTCGGACTCCCACCCCCGAAGCAAACCCGAACTAAAAACTACCACGGCATGTCCCTCTCGCTGATTTTACTGGACACCCGGGGGACCCGTTGTATACTTCCCGCACATGCTAGTTACCACCCCACCCTGGTTTTATCATACTCTAACAGGTTAGCCCGCTACCATCCTAGACTGCCTCATCACTTACCACCAGGTGAGATAGCCGTCAAAGGCTAACTTGTATTGTATAAAAAAAAGCATTTTATGTTTGTTAAAACTTAACTGCTAACAATTTGCGTGTCTTATTTCGGATGACCCGGTCATAAAATTCTTGGTCATTCGTAATATCATAACGGATTCTAATCTAAAAATTTCGGAGTACGGATATTGGGGTATTACATTCCAGTACCGAATGAATGGAATCCCTAATAATACCTACCCCCGCTCCTAAACCCCATGCCTTAAACAACACAAATTTATTCGTAGTTAGATCAACATTTTTCAGATCTATAATACGATGATTAGATTCCACTTTTTTGGAACATATGTTGAAAAAATAAAAAAAATCGTCCAAATTCATTTTCCTCATTACCTATTAGCTCTAACAGAAATCTCCACTCTACTCTCCCCGGAAACCTAGACAACTTGAAGAAACTGTTGATTGCAGGCAATATGGAAGGGACAATACCATGAGGACGTAGCCCTATACGTTAGGTCGACCAAATCAGCATCTCATCAGGTCCTCACTGCCCTGCACCACAGACAGATTGAAATGGCGTAACATCGTAAAAAACAAAAATATTCCGTGGCAAAGATCACGACCCTCAGCAGTGAGGTGAACGACGCATGGAGGAGGAATCTCCCCAGAAATGATTTCATTGGCACCGACTTAGCCAGAAACTGGAATAAGTGATATCCCAACAGAAGATTTTAAATCTGTTGTTGAGATATTTCTGCATAAGTAGGCAGTTTCTGTTACATTCGTAAGTTATAGTTTTATAAGGGTATTTTAGTTATATATATATTTTTCTTTTTTATTTTCGGACTGTCTATTAGCTGTGCTAACCCTATTGGTTGCCACAGCGTAACCGGGCTGTTTGGCGAGCTTTGGAAAGAAGTTCTGCCAGAAGAAATTTTGAGCCCTAGGGCTCGAAGAAACTAAGGGAACGAATGCCTCTTATGAGGCCGAACCTCGGCTTGGGCGACGTTTGGGATAACGGAATACGAGTATGTTGTCAGCAGTCATCTGATCGTCAGGGTCATGCTGTTGTAGTTATAAGGTAGTAATGTTTAATTAGGAGATGTTGGGCTGGCATATCCATTTCGGACAAAAGTCCCAAAAATAAATAGATTTCTACATAGCAACAATATCTACTGCATATCCTAAGAAACATCGCTTGCTAACTGTGGAGCTATGGCACCGGAAGTAGGATCGTAAATATGAAACGTGGCTGACAAAAATACTGTCTATTTCAGCAAATAGTCTATCATTATTTTAACTGCCTCGTGGTCTTGTGAGTTTAGTAATTGGCCTTGTCTAACACGTGCCTTATAAAGGAAATGACTTCGGTAACAGTTTCTATCACAAATTGCTAAAGTCCACCATGTCTGTACAGCGTGGAACTCTGTCACTCTTGCCTGAGCAGAAGCCTTGTTGCCCAGCAATGGAATACGAACAGGTGGAAGATGATATAATTAAAACTCGTTCACTTTCTAAATGTGTCCAAAAGAATATCGCGTTTCCGAATCGTTGGTCTTTGACGCTCGCGTCCCACGGTCATAACTCAACACTTTCCCATAGCTGACGTTCAAAAATACATGTTCTTTTGCTTCTTACATAACTCATCTTTTAAAGAAGTCGACTATCCGGATTCGTGGATATCTTTAACTTCTTAAATACATTAGACATATAATGTGTTAATTTTTTCTGGATGATGGCTCTAGGGATGGTGCCTACATTGTATATAGAAGGACATGTCAAGATTTTGATTGGACGTAGGTAGTTTTGGGCATAGTTTTAAGACGCACTAACACAGGATCATCAGGTTTTACATTGTATATAGAAGGGTCACATCAGCATTTTGATTGGACGTAGGTAGTTTTAGGAATAGTTTGTAAGACGCACTATTACAAGATCACCAGGTTTAACATTGTATATAGAAGGGTCACGTCAGGATTTCGATTGGACGTAGGTAGTTTTAGGCATAGTTTGTAAGACGCACTAACACAGGATCATAAGGTTTTTTTTTTTACTAGTTAGGGCGACGCCTGATAAATAAATAAATAATAACTGCCACTGCCACACAATTCATAATACAATATGTGAAGTATTGAGCAAATAAAAATTAATAAATGTACCTAATCCAGCACAAATGACGCTAAGTAAAGACCGTCTTATTTCATGCATTTTCCGTTCCATGGCAATCTTTGATTTTCTATTAAAAATTGACCTTTCCCAATTGTCATGTGTAATATTGTTGTTTTACTGTACATAGTAACGGAAAAGCACCTTCTTTCTTCAAACGTACTCAAACTTTGATAGGAGACTATCCTGCCTGCCTTCCATTCCGTTCCGTTTCTTCTGTTCTTTTGGGTGAGTACCCTGTAATTCAGTATGAATTTGGCCAATATATTTTTCATTCACTACTTCGGAATCAGTGATAGAGCCGTTGTTTTTATTATATTTCCACACCTTATTTCCTAAACTTAAAAATCGCATTTAAATCCTAGCAGTTATTTGTGTTCGAGCATTAAAAATACTTCATCATCATCACTAAGATACAGCCCCCTTAAAAACTATAAAAGCTTTAATATTACCATACGTTAAGGCCACCGACCTACAGATCACATAATAAAAAAAATATTAATCCTCCCGGCCAACAAATCCCTTACGAATTATTCATAAGCCCGGATAACACGACTGTTTAATGTGTACGACACGATATTTTTTTATATACATTATGCACTACAATTTAGGCCTTCACGGCTATCTCGCCTGCTGGTAAGTGATGATGCTGTCTAGCGGTCTAACTTGTTAGGAGCATGGTAAACCCACGCTCTTAATTGGTTTCTACGCGACATTGTAGAACGCTAAATTGCTTGGCGACACGTCTTTGTCGGTAGAGTGGTAGCTAGCCACAACCGAAGCCTCCCGACAGACGACCATACTCGAGCCGGGAATCGAACCCAGTACCTCCAACTTTAGAATTTGACAGCGCACTCACTGCGCCACGGAGGTCATCAAAAATATCGTCATCGTAGTTAATAAAACACCATGAATTTAGAAAAAAAAAACCGTCGGGGCTGGTATTCCGAGTTTGTACTAAGACCTTCTAAAGACTAAGGAGAAAAACTAACCACTCATAATTTCTAGCCCTACCGAAAAAACCCTGGGCTATCGAAGTAGGCTAAGTTTGTTGTGGGCTTCTTCTTAGACCGGGGCGCGTTTGGAACCCTCATAGCTTTAGTTTTAAGTTTACGAATATAGTTATCATCATCGAATAACTACTATGTAAATTATTGACGCGTCAAAAGTGCCTTTTAAAGGACTATTTGAATAAAGATTATTTGAATAAATTTGCTTTCAATTTATGCACACAAGAAGTAAAACTTCTAGTTAGTTACAAAGGTAATTAATAGGAAAAATATAAGATAGATAGCCAACGATTTCGTCCTATAGTTCGACAGATCTATGAGAGCTCGACAAAATCTTCGGAATGTAATTCTTTTTATTTATTTATTTTTATTATTTATGTACGAAATTTGTGCTATCAAACACGTACAAGTATATACGCTTTCCTTTGTATACTTCTATGAAGTATACAAAGGAAAGCGTATCTCTGTAGTAAGGTGAATTTATAAATAATTCTGTAGCTTTGTCGAAATGTGTAAAACAGAGTGCCTAATATTGAGAGTTCACTGTCAACGACCTTCAATACGTACGAGTCGCGAAACCTGATATCCTGAATAATTTCGATACTCCAAATCCGGTCGAGGAGATCAGCTGTAGGTATCGTTCCGTGTTATCTGTCAGCTTTTTTTTTAATTTAACGCTAACGTGACTTTGACTGTATTTGTATCACTTTTAAAAAATCTGATATTACATATGCTTTTCGGGTGAATTAAGTCTTTTTATGTCTTATTTCGGATGCCAAGCTATGTCTATCATCTATGCTACATTTTACAGAAGATCTGTTCAGAGTATAGGTAACGAACAAAGGAGCCATTTCTAATTTAAGCTTAGACTTATTAATTTAGAAAACCGCTTTATCGAAGGCAATAAAAGGCTAGGGAAAAACCAACCAGACCTACAATGAACGAGCGCTTGCTTAACAAAAACAAAATGGTGCTCATAAGCACCATTCATCATGACAACGTCAAAAATATAAGGCAAAAGACAAAGTTTTATAAATTAATATAATACAATTCAAAAAACATAATCTAGCTACGGTGCAGTATTCTTGTACCGCTAGATTACGCTTCGCGCTGTCAACGCTACCTTGAAGAAATCCTCGTGTAAGAAAGAAGGTAGGTATAGCGATTACTGCAGGTATATTGAGGGTTAATACGGTTTACTGTTTAACACTGATAATAATAACCGTCGTCATGTTATTCAATGGATTTTTGAAAACTCATTCCTAGCAGATACCTCCAAAAACAAATAAGTATCAAAAAAAGTCCAATGAGGCGCATATGGAAACCTCGATGGCAGCTTCATTTTTGTGCCTTCTGTGATAGATATTCTGGTACCACAGGAATCGAGGGCGCGGGTTCTTTTCAAGAAGATATCAATAGTGTAAACATATCTTGAACATTGCCATAATACTTTTAAATAACTTGAAAAATACCCTAAACTATTTACCCCAAACGTCAAAGTATGAAGTCCTCCGTGGCGCGATGCGTGCGCTGTCGCATTGTAAAAAAGTATGTTCGATTCCTGGTTAGACTTGGGTCTTGTGGAAGGCAACGGCTGGGGCTAGTTATAGCTTTACGCATTACCATCTTAGACTGCATCATCACTTACCACTAGGTAAGATTGCAGACTAGCGCTAACTTGAAGTAAAAACATTTAAGCAAACCCGCATGGAATGTGTTAAGAATTCAGGCTGCATTTCTGTACTGAACAGCCGGATGATTTTTTGCACATAAAGTGTGCCAGACCTTCAAATCAAATCAAAACAAAAGTAGCTTTATTCATTTAAACATAATACAGGCATCTCTGAAGCGTTCATACAATATATAATTTTTATTATTTTAATTCGTGAGGTGATGGTGATAACTACATTCGCTAACTTCCGTCACCATTCTCCACTGTGGTGGAGTGTGTGCCCTGTCGCATTATAAAGTTGCGAGGTCCTGGGTTCAATTCCCGGCTCGAGTCTGGTCTGGTGGGAGGCTTCGGCCGTGGATAGTTACCACCCTACCGACAAAGACGTGTCGCCAAGCGATTTAGCGTTCCGGCACGATGTCGCGTAGAAACCAATTAGGAGTGTGGGTTTACCATACCCCTAACAGGTTAGCCCGCTACCATCTTAGATTGCATCATCACTTACAGGTGATATTACCGTCAAGCGTTAACTAGTAGTGGATACAAAAATAAAAAAATATGCGGTGAGATATCTTTTCTAAACTCTACACTCTATGGCTCACACACACACACACGCACATACGCAAATTGTTTTATTTTGTTTATATTTTTCGTTAATTTAGTCTTTTTTCTTTAGAAGAACATAAAATTGTTAATGTAAGGTTCGGAGGTGGGCGGCGGCTCATGCAACACAGTTTATACTAATGCAGGGCCGTCCTTGCCATCTGTCTGTATGACTTAAGTGACAAAGACGTGTCGCCAAGCGATTTAGCGTTCCGGCACGATGTCGCGTAGAAACCAATTAGGAGCGTGGGTTTACCATACTCCTAACAGGTTAGCCCCGCTACCATCCTAGACAGCATCATCACTTACCACGAGGTGAGATAGCCGTCAAGGGCTAACTTGTAGTGTATAAAAAAAAACAGAGGTAGGCGGTTCGAAACCGGGCACGCACCTCTAACTTTACGTGTTTATGTGCGTTTTTAAAAAAATTAAATATCACTTGCTTCAACGGTGAAGGAAAACATCGTGTGGAAACCTGCACGCCTGAGAGTTCTCCATAATGTTCACAAAGGCGTGTGAAGTCTGCCTATCCGCACATGGCCAGCGTGGTGGACTATGGCCAAACCCTTCTCATATTGAGAGGAGACCTGTGCTCTGTACTGAGCCGGTAATAGGTTGATCATGATGATGATTATATCATCATCTTCATCATCATCACTTCAACCGATAGACGTCCACTGCTGGACATAGGTCTTTTGTAGGGAGTTCCAATGGCCACGGTCTTGGGCCGCTTGTATCCAGCGGCTCCCTGCGACTCGTTTGATGTCGTCTGTCCACCTTGTTGGGGGTCGACCAACGCTACGTTTACCGGTGCGGGGTCGCCATTCCAGCACCTTGGGACCCCAACGTCCATCGGTTCTCCAAGCTATGTGCCCCGCCCATTGCCACTTCAACTTCGCAATTCGCTGAGCTATGTCGGTAACTCTGGTTCTTCTACGGATCTCCTCATTTCTGATTTGATCACGTAGAGATACTCCCAGCATAGCTCTCTCCATCGCCCGTTGAGTGACTCTGAGCCTTCTTATGAGGCCCATAGTGAGCGACCATGTTTCAGAGCCGTAAGTCGTATATATTATATACGATGATTATAAACTCGTAGATAATTGTTACACTTGTGTTTGGGTAAGTTTGGTATCATAATTATTTTTGACGCTGTGGCCTTAAAACCCGGCGCGGGTTCGATCCTCGGCAGGACAAATTGCGAAATCATAATTACTTAATTTTTTCAGTTTTGCTCTAGTGGGAGGCTTTGGCTGTGGCTAGTTAACACCTTACTGGCAAAGATTTGCCGCTAAACGATACAGCCTTACGGCACGATGTCACCCCTTCAGGGGTATGGAAAATCAATACTCCTAATTGGTTTCTACGCGACATCGTGCCGGAACGTAGGATGGTAACTAGCCACGGTCGAAGCCTCCCACAAGACCAGACTCGAGCAAAGAAGCGAACCCAGAACCCAAATCATTACTTTCTGACTATCTTCTTCTTCTTGTCCTTATCCCACATTATGTGAGGTCGGCACAACACGTCTTCTTCTTCCACTCAGTTCTATCAGCCGTCACCTCACTACCCACACCTTTTACCCGCATATCCTCTTTTACACAATCCATCCATCTCTTCTTTGGTCTTCCTTTACTTTTTTGCCCTTCCACGTTCATATATAACATTCTTTTGGTGACATCACTTTTTTTCCTCCGCATTATATGACCATACCATGCCAGCCTGTTACTCCTCATCTTTTCTGTCACTGGCGCTACTTTTAGACTTCCCCTTATATATTTCTCTGACTATCATGTAAAATTAAAATTATTTTAGGTTAGCTTCACAGTATGAGCCTACAAAATATTAAACGCCAGTGGCATTGGAAAATTATTAAGACCCTCACCGGTATGAGAGAAAGGCCTTCAAAGTTCTAAGAACTAAACTATAAAACTTAAGTAACAAGGAAGACTATTCATAATGCAATAAGGCATGTTGCTCTAAGAAATTTCTGCCAGACAGTCTTAAGTTTTAAATCTAATAAACATTACTTAGTTATCTTCATACGCGTTACAGTCTAATGGACTTTAATGAAATCCTATTTTTTATATTGTCGTCATTAAAAAAAACAATTTATTATTGTTTAGTATTACAGATGTTGCATCTTATACCTAATCACATTATATTAATACTAGTTTTACCCGCGACGTCGCTAGCATTGCAGCCATTAAATAATAATCAGAGATCGTTACAATAGAAATGAATCAGTGTGATAACTATGTTTTAACAAACCATTTTTTATCTTTCGTATTTTTTAACAGTATCCTATGTTACTTCTAATACCTCCAAGAATATGTGCACAAAGTTTCATGACGTTCGGTTGAGGTAAGACGCCGTCACGGCTAACTTGTGGTAGATAAAAATTCATAAAAAAAACTCTTCACAACAGGCAATCTCTTGTACAGGAGTAACGTGAATTTCAGTTTATTTTTCACGTGACCGGCCTTTTTCTCCAAGGCTTCGTTGAAAATATTTACTCCGAAATTACTTCTCCATTCTCGGATGATAAAAAGCGACGAAAACGTGCCGCTTGTTTTTCACAAGTATCGTAAAAAAGTGGCTGTGAGCGTACTTACAATGTTGCTGAATGGCTAAATGTTTTGATTAGTTTGTTGTCAACTAGGAGATGTATTTTTCTTTATACACTACAAGTTAGCCCTTGACGGCAATCTCACCTGATGATATTATATTCAATCTGTTGTTTAAAGTTTTTGGATTAAATTGATTAGTAACCACGACTGTGAATAGGTACTATAATAAATACCAAAGTAAATCTCAAAACAAGTTCACGAAAACATAACCATTATAACATAACAATAACACTTTTTGTCAATCATCATTATTAAAATAATGTCAAAATAAACTTTGATTTTTCCCGCTGGGAAATGCGTTTACGCATCCCCTTCGGAAGCGTATGACGGGGACGGGGTATGTGGGACTCCCCGGTGGACAGACTGGCGACCAGAATAATCACTAAAACCCAGCGATGCACCTTCGGGTCTCGGGAACACTTGTGCACTCGACCGCAACCCAATGTCAAAACAATGTCAAAAACTGGAATTCCGGTTCCTATTGCACACGAGATTACCAGTTGTGAATACAGCCAAAAATATTGGACAAACTATATCTAATGTCTGGAAAAAAAATGCTGCATAATTACGTTCTTTACTTATCCTTACAAAATGTTACTTTCAAGGAAATCGCATGTCATAATATTTGTACTTATAGTAAAGGAGATAAAGAATAATTAATATTTAAATACGTACGGGAGGGGACGGGGTACGGGGAAGTTTGCATCTATGCGTGTGTGGTACGCGGATCATGTTATGTTAAATAACATTATTTAAAGACTTATTAAACGCTAGGAACATTTTTTATATAAGCGTTGTTTCATTCCCCAGTTCACGTGGATCGATTATTAGTACAATTATTTTGCATATTAACACTTTAGCTGACAAAAATGCGGACACCCATATCAGGTAGGTACATATATCCTATTCGATATATGTACAACTTCACACAGGTACGTAAGGGATCCTATGTTACAAAAAGTAGAGCGATGATAATCTCGACCCCTCGAATCGACTCGTTACCCCCCTAACAGGTGGTACCCCCTCCTGGAAAATATATTCTTTACAAATATAAAGCAGATTTTGTATAGTCTCGGGACTATATGTTCTCTTACATAACGTTGCTTTATTGGTAGGCTGTTTTCTAAGGTACAATATATTTAACGCCGCGCTGTGTTGATATAAATTCCCTGATTTAAATAATTAATAGTTTTATAGGGTATTGAACACAATTCAAGAAAAAAATGGACTGTAACGCACTGAACATCAGAAGTAAAAGTAAACTTGTAGTACCGTTTAGTAGGCTGCACAAAATTAGTAACTCATTCAAAGGAAATTGTATTTTATTCTATAATAAATTACCTATTCAAAGTTTTTATAAAACGAAAGCTTGTAAAAAAATCATATTACGATATTAAGGATTATATAAACGATAAAAAAGCTTGGGTGTGAATTGCTCTATCTCCATAGGTACTATAGTTTATTATTAATTTTAATCATTATGTGAGATGGTGATAACGAAAAAAAAAGAAAAACCCCGGCTAAGTTTGTTGTGGGCTTCTTCTTAGACCGGGGCGCGTTTGGAACCCTCATAGCTTTAGTTTTAAGTTTACGAATATAGTTATCACCATGAAATAACTACTGTGTAAGTTATTGACGCGTCAAAAGTGCCTTTTTAAGGACTATTTGAATAAAGATTATTTTGAATTTGAATTTGAATTAAAATGACATATTATATTTATAATGGGTAAAATAGCAATTACATAATGGAAAATAACTGATGAAATTAAAAGGTAGAACTTATTCTACGATAGCTTTTGAACGCAAATGATTAATGTCATATATTTCTTTTTTACTTAAGTTTTTTTTTTTAGTCGGTTTGCTCTTGCGGTCATATTAAGGTAGACTTGTAGACTAGAAAATGACGTACACAGTAAATAAAGTTCATCAATAAAAAACAAAATAAAAGATATGGAAAAATAAAAATGAATGAAATAAAAAAAAAAACAAACAATAAAAATAAAAAACTTACAAGTGGCTACCATGAAGGAAACTAAAAAAAACTCGTCGAAAAAGCAACAGGACTAATGAGCAGCGCCTGCAAAAAAAAGAAACAAAAAAAATAAAACAAAAGGAAATAAAAATTAATAAATAAAAAGAAAATTAAACAAGAAATATAATTTGACAAATAATTATAATACGGAAATGAATTACACAAATAATCTAATGTATATTTAATGTATGTGGAAAAATATAGTGACAATGAATGTTCCAAAATAAAAAGCTCGCTACGTTGAGACACAGTAAAGGTAAGTAAGTTCTCAAGGCTTAGATTTAGGCGTAAAGTTAGTACGTAAATGAAATAATAAAGTGTACACGCTTAAAATTAATAATCGTAATATAAAAATCACGTAATTAGAGCAATCGAATTCTTATATATATGTAGTTCTAGGTCATGTAAGCAGACATGACATCTAGAAGAATAATTGCAGAACTGATCTTTTAAGAATACATTTTTTTATGAGAAACTTTAGGTCGTTCAAACGCCATTGTATGGTTGAAGTTTTTGTTTTGTCTGAATACAAATAATCCAATAATTACTACTATACTGTTGTAGTTGTACTATACTATAGTAGTAATTATTGCCTTTGCCTATTAATAACCCGACATTTTAAAAAAATAACTTAATTATTAATATTAATGGTAATTTTTTTCCCGCCGCGTCGCCACTGAGATGTATGAGACAATAAAACAACCGTCCGTTTCGAAGGCTAGTGTATTACTGGCGTAAATATTTAATACACTTCAAGTACGAATATTTTTTTAACTACCATCATTTGGTCTCGGAAGGCAGGGATCAGTAGTAATCAATTTTTTTTTTTATTCTTTTTATTCACCACAAATTAGCCCTTGACTTCATCTCACCTGATGGTAAGTGATGATGCGGTCTAAGATGGTAGCGGGCTAACTTGTTAGGGGTATGATAAACTCATACTCTTAATTGGTTTCTACACGACACCTTGCCGGAACGCTACATCGCTTGGCGACACGTCTTTGTCGGTAGGGTGGTAACCAGCCACAGCCGAAGCCTTCCACCAGACCAGACTCGAGCCGGGAATCGAACCCAGGACCTCCGACTTTAAAATGCAACAGCGCACGCGCTGCGCCACGGAGGTCGTCAATAAATGGTAAGGAAATTCAGTAATTAATCAAGGCTTACGTTAAGTTTTGATATTTAGCTCTAGTGAACTTGAATCCAAACAAATACAGTTATAATATTATTATGTACATAATCTAGTGAGACGTTATTCAAACCTCCACAAGTTGGAAACAACAACAAAGTTCGTGCTTCCAAACATTGTTTCTTGTGGGTGATTTATTACGAAACTGCGTCTTAAACCCGACATGGTTTCCGCTCACAATAAACAACCTATGATTTGAAATCATAGACACACAATTAATTTATCAAAACACAATTATATACACCTACATGATCAAGCCATTTTCGGCTCACTACAGAGCACGGGTCTCATCTCAATATGAGAAGGGTTTGGCCGTAGTCCACCACACTGACCATGTGCGGATTGGCAGACTTTACACGCACGAGAACATTACGGAGAATTCTCAGGCGAGCAGGTTTCCTCACGATGTTTTCCTTCAACGTTGAAGCAAGTGATATTTTAATTGCTTAAAAACACACATAACTCCGAAAAGTTATAGGTACCGTACCGTACCCGGGTTCGAACCACCGACCTCCTACAATGACGACGACGTGTAGCCTAGTGGTTAGGACGTCGACGACTCCTCGACGTCCTAACCACTAGGCTACACGTACATAAGCAATATTTTAAGACATATAGCTGCTTTGAACTTAATATTTATGCTGATCGCCGGTAGAGAATAACATCCAATTTGCATTGAATTTATAATCGCGCTTACCTTTGCATATAATTAAATGTAATTTTTAATTTATTTACGGAGCAGTTTCCATAACGTTGCATAATTTATAATAATTAATACACTTATCGTAAATTTAATTTCACAATATGAATGCCCACTTAGAGCGAAGCAATATCATAACTATTTTAAACATATATTTTAGACTTGGAACGTCACTGCGTTGTTGGGTTGTGATATATCTATAAATTTACCTATAACACAATCTTCCGCGTGGAGGGCTAAAAAGCATTTTCCACCTGTATGCTTTGAGGATTATGGATCTAAGTCCTGCTGAAAGGGTATTTATAACAAAGCACAATGTCCCTATGATTCGCTTTGATCCTAGACAGATGAACGCGTCGATACATGTGGCGGAAGGATCCTGTATTACACATCCGGGCGAGTTCAGATAAAGGGACAAAAATACATAATTCTATGAATATAGTGGCTTGGCATTTAACTCAACAATCGCTGATGCCCCCGATTTTTTACGCGTAGATTAAGGTCTTTGAAAATTCCTGTAAACTAAGCTAGAACTATCATTAAAGACAGTCCCTGTCGGAAAAATGCTAATTTCCTCGAAATTAGTTGCTTTGGCAAACTATAGCAATAAGGTATAGTATAGATCTTTAAAGTGCGATTGAGTTTTTCAGAAATCTCGATGGAACTATGTATGTTTTTATCTAGGATGAAAGTAGAATATTTATTAAATCCAAAGCAAAAAGGTAGAGAAAGGTAAGAGAGTGTATGCGCAGGGACAGATCGGTTTAGACGAAGGCCATTAAATGAACGTAACCCTGGGACATGAGAAGTAAGAAGCAGTAGCTATTGGATAAACCCGGGACATACTAGGGCTACATAGTTCTGCTGTACATTGCCATTTTCTCAACACATGGCTTTTAAGACGTTCATTTGTAGCAACTAACGTAAATCTGAACTGTTGTGGTGAGTGGACATGATGACGCTCCTATAATAGAGAAATCTGTCTTCTATTCTACATAACATAGAGTCTAAATTCTAGTAACTGAATGTACAGTTAAATGCAGACGCACGTCGTCGTTTTCCACCTAATTTATTATAAGGGTCGTCTTAGATAACAAGTCTTTTTATACTCGGGATATATAAGGATAGGACGAGTAGGAAACTATTTTTAGTATGTAGTTTTGTTTTATCATTTTTGTCGTCTAGCTGATTTTTTATATGCTTATGTCAAATCAGAGTATAAAATCATAGATCTATCGTTTCTGTGTTCTACATTGGAATATAAAGTTTATTGCTCCTTATTTCCACATCTTATTGACGAATAAGTAGAGTTCTTAACACCTTTTTATCATTGGTATGAGATCTTATTTTCTTATTTTGTCACTATCAAGTATTGACCTTGGCTTGCAAAAAAATTATTGGCTCATTCTGTCTGGGTGCAGAATGGAGTGCTTTGTAAATAGACGAACGCCTAAAGTGCATTGTGAAAATGTTTATCTTGCACTCTAAGGAAAACACAATGTACCTAAATATAACTATAGATACAGCATGAAATGTACTACTAGTATCTTACTAGGTTTCATATAAATAAACTTTAGTTAAAGCTCGCTCTGTTTGCTTATGAGAAAATTATCCACGTTCCAAATAGTACAAACAACTATGGTAAGTAAGCAACAAGGTATCAGAGAGATCCTGTATACTATAATTCTCTTATTTCTGCTCCATTGTGTTTTGCGTTTTTCTTCCACATATTTCGGTATCTAACAAATATTAGGTATATATTTAGTTTCGGTAAAAGTTCCAAATTGGTGAATAATTGGTCAATAAAAGGATGCCTCCACTATTGATGATAGACAAAGAATATTTTTACAGCTTTATTTCTCATATTTTTTATTCTAAACCATTGACTGCAATTCCACCTTGTGGTAAAGGCGGGTTAAGCTGTTAGGAATATGTCATTCAGACTACATTCATATAAAGCTGACGGGAATCAGTGGAGTGTAACAACCCATGGCCGAAACCCCCATCCTGATCTGACCAGAGAAAAATCTGAAATATAAATTCCCACATTGACTCCCATGAATATGACATCTGACAATCAACACAGACCAGCGCTAAGAAGGTAGTCGTTAACAAATTTGAAATTAACTTTAACTGATAAAATTCTAAGCATAGCATTATCATCATGATCAATCCTTTGCCGGCTCACTACAGAGCACGGGTCTCCTCTCAATATGAGAAGGGCTTAGCCATAGTCCAACAAGGTTTCCATGTGCCTTTGAGAACCATATGGAGAACTCTAAGGCGTGTAGGTTTCCTCACAATGTTTTCAGTCACCATTGAGGCAAGTGATATTTTAATCGCTTGAAAAAATCACATTATACTAAATATAAAATACTTCCTCAGCGTTATAGTCCCGTATTTTATATTATAAGTTTATATATCTTGAAGGTAATAAATGAACTCGAATTTGGGAAATATTTAACTTCTTTGATGTTTTATAATCCACTCGCGCATTGCAGTTTGACCAGCTCCGAGAATAAATACCGGAGATTATAACTCCATGAGTCATTAAAGTGAACCGATAAAAATATAAATACCCCGCATGCAACCATCACTGTATTTTTATTTGCCTTGGCAGAACGCCCTGTTTAGGTTCATTTGGTCCTAATATTATTTTAATTTTGAAATTTACCTTCAACGATTCCAACTTATATTATAAATATAATATTTGTTCGGACGGATGGATGAATGGATTTTTGTTACAATTTCACGAAAAAAATTCTGAACGGTTTTGGATGAAACTTGACAATATTTTTGTTTATACATCTGAATAACATACAGGTCATAATTTAAAACAATATTGAATGAATTGGCCATTTTACAACGATATGTGTCAAGTCGGAAAAATCCTGCTATCTGACGTTACACGAATAACTTTTCGTCATATAGACATATTAAGAAACAGATACTGTAATTTTTGGTTAAACAGATGGAGTGTAAAAGCAAGTAAGTCGAATCCCAAGCTAAACTGAAGTCGGATGGAACTAAATTAACTATACTTTAAATAAATGTTTCAATATAGCTTACGTAAGTGTATTGCAGTAAGAATAAAAGGTCCAAAACCAGAGACTTATCGAAACTTGCGTGGACGTAGTCGCCGGTAGACGCTAGTCCTCCATAATGACTAATTCGTCAGAAATATGAACTGCGGTTTCGTTTTTAAAGCTATATTACCAGTACCAAAATATATCCTTCAAGAAGATACGCACCTGTTTGAAATAAATGACTATTTAACATGTATTATTATCCTACCGTGTGTAGACCGTAGTATAAGATGCGCACACTGGCAATCATGGAGTCGCTTTTGAGTATCGAAACACTATAATGTCAATGCAAATTAGACCTTATAAATCGGGCTTAAAGTTGTAATTTTCATGCTACCTTGTATTAACATGATGTATTTATAGATCTAGGTGGATACATTTTATTTTATGCTATACTATTAGTATTATATTTCGATAATTGAAAACTATAATACGACTGTGAATGATATACATACGGATGAAACTAATTAACTTTATCTTTTGAATGGTATCGTAATCTGTACGTAATATATTTGTTTAAATGCATCTATCCTGCATCCGAACAAGTTCTTATCGATATTAATTTAATAATTTATATGCTGGGTTGAACGTGCGTGAGAATTGGTATTCAATTTCTTGGCTGTCTCACAGTTCCGGTGACTGAGTTTACATCCATTTACTGAACGCATTTAATTATTATTTCCTTATATATTCTGCATAATGTTTTGCTTATTGTTCATACTATGATTCCAAACTAATGCTATATACTTATTTGTAGCAGACAAATTAGCATATAGCATGTTACCTATGTTCAGCGTAAATACAGCACCGATCTTAATCAAATTTACCACATCTATATGTAACTATTGCTATGATTGCACCTATCAATTTTATATCATAAGAGATGTTGTTAGGGAATAGTTAAAAAAACTCAACACTACCTTTCTTGAGATATGTACTTTTTAATGAAAAAATCATTTATTTGTCGAAAAGTACAAAAAAATATCGCCGCAAAAATGATCATCGATATCAATTGATGTCGTAATTTTAAAAGAGTTCATCAAGGCATGTTTTCCAAATATTAATAAGATTAGATTGTAATTATATAAAAAAAGAAACAAAAAGTACTTAATGTCCTTATTGAAATGAAATTAAAAAGGGTTTTTATTTTGACTGTCGGCATTTTCGACGCTGGGAACATTTGGAGTGTTATTGTGGCATGAAAAACTGGACAAAAACTCGATGCTCGAGACAGCTGCCTGTGTGTTTTAAAAGTTCTTCTTCTTGTGGAGTTTGGAAACTTTGTTATCTTTGATAAGTCGAATATTACCGAATGTAATATTCGACTTATCACGTTATTAATGGTAGTTATAGTAAGTTGTTTAAGAGTATGGATCAAAGTACACACAGAATTACCGGTGCTGGAAGAAATATTGTTTATTCCCTGTAATATATAATTAAGAACATACATACAGTCATCATTATCATCATGATCAACCCATTCTCGGCTCACTACAGAGCACGTGTTTTCTCTCAACATGAGAAAGATTTGGCCATCGTCGATTGATTTATTGCATATTGTGTAGAGTAGCCAACGAAAATTTTTTACGATTTTTTTAAAATATAGTAGATACTTATCCAAATTTGTATGCGGACGAAATCACCATGTGAAAGAGAGATAGAACGGCAGAACATTTCCTCTTATAACGTCGGCTCACGACGCCGAGTAATGATGCAAAATGATGTTCATCTTGCCGTTCATTACCCATGCTATTCAATTATAAATTACGAGGCGACCGAGGCGTAAAAGCCCGTTCGCTTTGCTTAGTGCAAAATCTTGTTCGACAACTTTTCAGGATTAAACTTAGCAAGTTTAATATATCATTTGATATATTTTAAGACAGTGACAACTTGCCGGTATGAGTTTACCGTTTTATTGGTCTATGAAGATTGAATATCTGCTACTCACTAACTTTTCTGTAAGTTCCTAGCGCTGAACCTGTCATCTCCATACAAAATTTGCTGTGGTTATACAACTGGTATTTGTTTTGTAACTATGCGTTTTTTATGATGACCAACTGTGGAACGTTAAATCTTCGGCCTTTTTGGTTTCCGTTAGGATTAGATTTCTTTCAGTGAACTGGTGTGGCATATCCAGCAAATATCCAGCTATGTTGTCTAACCAGCTTTTATCATTTGGGTCAATTTTTTTTAGGTACGAGGTAGATTAAAAATTGGGAACAGACCCAGTTCTCAATCTACCTCATAAGTACTGACACCACTTTTAAAACCACTTTTAACTTGCGTTCAGTTTATCCTCACAAATTTATAGGAGTGCATCTTTGACTCCAAAGCAATGTTTGTAAACTAAATAGGTATGATGTGTCAACAATTCGTAAGTTTTTTACAATGTTAGTATTAAGAACGGATGTAAGAAGTGACTCATAATTTTTATGACCACCAAAGATTACGTGTTGTAGTGATAAAGTGAAAAACTGTAATGCCGGAATGATTCATTCTTCATCATCATCATAGTCATCACTAGCCCACTGCTGGGCCCAAACAGGAGAGATAGAGAAAAAAAGAGCTATCACACTACACTATTGTAGCATCATCATGATCATCATTAGCCCACTGCTGGGCCCAAGCAGGAGAGAGAGAGAAAAAAAGAGCTATCACACTACGCTATTGCAATTAGTAACCGAGCCTTGACATGTTGCTCGTTAATAGTATAATGAATCTCTGTACAAGACTGTAAAATGGAAATGGATTCGTACCTCCAAATCACAATCTAGATATTTAGTATCTACCATTTAATAGACAGTCGAGTAGTTGAGTTGAGTCAGAAGAAGCTTGAATCACTCAGCGAGACTGAATGATATACGTCATAATATCTGTTTAATAAAAACGCAAACTAGAATCTATAAAACAATACATATTGGCTTGACTTGACTTGAAGTATGAACGTAAGCAAATCCGTAAGGCATGAAAATATATAAAATACTAATTAAACGAATTCTTTTAATTTTTGCATTAGTTCTGTAATATGGCGTGACTTATCTCGTCCCTTACTTAGAGATTGCTGCACAACACAGGGCCTTTAACTTTTTAACTTCTTAGGCATTTTTTTTTTCACGCTGGGAAATGCTTATACGTATCTTCTCCGGAGGCGACGCAGGCAAGACTGCGCCGCTTCCGACGGGGTATGTGGGACTCCCCGGCAGCCAGATTGGCGACCAGAATACCCACTAAAACCCAGCGATGCTCCTTCGCGTCGCCTGGTGGCTGGGTCACGGGAACACTTGTGCACTCGACCGCGGCCCAGCCAGAACTTCTTAGGCATACAAAACAACACTACTGAAATGACCGGGGCGCAAAGAGGTAGAACTCTAAGGCCATCTTCGCTGGGGTGTCATAATTATATATTGATCAATAATACGAAATAACTTTTCCACATCACAGACCCAGACTGGGAGAAAATCTTGAATCCCGACACTAATACCTGTTTGTAAAAGATCTTCCAATGAAACACGAACAAAAACATAATATGATGATTTATTGAACGTGACAGCTATAATATAATTTCACAAAACTTTCGAGACGAGTAAAACCGTGGGACCAATTAAACAATAAGCGTTAAGCCAACGTTATGACTGATATCTGCCGCTTAGAAGCGAGCTTGTGCAAATAATACTATTATAAATTTCTTTGTTATATTTAACACTATTTATGCGACCCTGGTGCAGATGTACGCGCAGTGATCTTATAAGTTGGAGGACCTGGGCTCAGTCCCCAGCTGGGTCTCGTTTTTTTGTACACTACTAGTAACGCCCTTGAGGGCTATCTCACCTGGTGATGATGCAGACTAAGATGGTAGCGGGTTAACCTGTAAACTAAACCCATTCCCTAATCGGTTTCTACGCGACATCGTGCCGCAACGCTGAATCGCTTCTTTATCGGTAGTTACCAAACTAGCCACGCCCAAAGCCTCCTACTAGACCAGAGTTGAACCGTGAATCGAACTTAGGACCTCCAACTTTATTATGCCCCACGGAGGACCTCCAAACTTCTGGACACGTGTCTTTCCGAGGATTTGCACACTCCAAGGTCTTGTGCCGCATGTGCCCAGCGACTTCAAATGATGTGATCTATACATCTAGAGGCAGATCTTCCAACACTGAGGCCGAGATCTATAAAGCATGCTTACCATCGCCATTGCCATCAGGTAAGATGGCCGTGAAAGGTGTATAAATAAAAAAGAAACTATGGGCGATCTACTTTAAATATACGTTGTAATTCGTCAAATGAATGCATTTGTAACGATATTAAGGATAACAAAGCTTGTGTATGAAAATCTTTATAGATAATTATAATCTATTTTAAACTATGTTATATAGTGATAACATAAAAACCCGGCTAAGTTTGTTGCGGGCTTCATCTTAGACCTGGGCGCGATTGGAACCCTCTTAACTTTAGTTTTAAGTTATCACCATCATCTCATGAATTAAAATAACCAAAATTATTATATATGAACGATTAATAGACGCTTGTAATAGGTTTACATGAATGAACGAATAAAGCTATTTTTGATTTGATTTGATTTACACAATCCCACGTAAGGGGAGTTTATGGGGCTAACAAAGCCCTCCCGAAACGCCGTAACCAACACATCGATACGTTAATTGAATACCCAGTTTCCACCTCGGCGAGGGAAATCAAAATGGAATGTAATTTTAACTCTTTCGCCGGACCCTCCCAAATTACTTCCTGGGCTTTGATCACAGACAATACGTAAAACTTACGCGCTGTTGAATCATCGCCACCAACCACTGAGTGTACACCAATTCTCTTCGACTTCTTCTTCGACTGGGTATCCTGAATTTTAGAGATATCAATAAGGGCGTCGTTCGTGTGCCCTGATGTAGCTGATGTACCCTATTTTTACACGGAAGAACCGCGCTGTGAGAACATGATAGGGCACCATCAACGTTACTATAGATTATATTGGAGGGTGGTCTACTTTTCAGTAGATCTCTGTACAAATCCAGATCCACCCTCCTTTTATCTTCAAAATCCGTGATAGCCTGCTGAGCCAAGTGCCTCAACTCCCCTCGGTTTTCGAACGTACACCAATTACTTAAGCAACGCCGTGGTATTTCCGTAACTATGACAACATATAACGTAAACTCAGTTATAATTAAATCGGCCACCCTTCGGTATCGTGACTGTTGGCCGTTACTCCCTCACCGACGGATTGTTCCGTCGATGTTAACTTGAGAAATAAAATTTATTGCGTCTGCAACTCAGACACAAGCCTTGATTTCATGGCTTTTAATACCTTACCTGGTCGCCAGATATATTCGTATACCTTACCTGGACCTGGATTAGATATATGTAAAATCTAGTTGAATTATTGCAAAATTTGACTTGCAAACGTAAGCGTCAGAACTAGTATGGAATGCAGTTTGTTGAATGACGAAGCTAGTAACTGATCCATTTTGTTACCAGAATCAGTAACCTTTGGAATCTTTTATCTGAACTTTACCTTTGCCTCAGAAACAGTTACCTTTGGAGGCTCTTATCTGAACTTTATCGTTACCTTTCCTCTGATAATAATGCAGTAAGTTAATTACCTTAACCCTTCAATACAGAATCGAGAAGCGCGGTTTAATATCACATTTAATATCAGTAATAATAAACTTGATGCTGGGACTTTAAGCCCTGCATAACAGATTCTTGAAGTAGATTCCTAATCTTATGAAAAGCAAGAGAGTTTCACACGGTCCTAGTACAATATTTAGTTCAGAATGGATAGTAGAATTCATAATAGAATTTGTAACTAAGAAGAGAAGTATTGAGCAAACGAAAATAAATAATTATACCAGCACAAATGACGCTGATAAAGCTAAGTACAGACAGTCTTATTTTATCAATATTAGATTTTCCAATAAAAATCAATCTTTCCCAATTTTAACGACCTCCATGGCGCAGTGCGTGCGCTGTCGCATTTTAAAGTTGGAGGTCCTGGATTCGATTCCTAGCTGAAGTCTGGTCTGGTGGGAGACTTTAGCCGTGGCTAGTTCCACCCTACCGACAAACACGTGCCGTCAAGCGAGGTAGCAAATTCACGAAGTCGCGTAGAAACCAATAAGTTCTATGGGTTTACCATACCATAGTATCCTAACAGGTTAGCCAGCTACCTTACCGAATCATCGCTTACCACCAGATAAGAGTATCGCAGTACGTTACCAAAGAACCCCGGATTCTGTTAGAGCATTGTTACGGGCACATTAATTTAGACTTATAATTAAGACTCATAATGACGTCTTGCATTTTGTATAGTCAAATGGAGATACAAATTTAACGCTAACTGGCAAGAGGTCAATCTAACTTGCTTAACTGGTTCAGCAGCCCGTTTTAAATGACCCAACTATATAAGTCAATTCGCCGCACCTCCACTAAGTCTTTATAATCAATTAACCGTGATGCCGTTATGCTACAGTTACTTTGATTTCATTCTAATTGATGGGATTGGTCATGTTTTACGTCTTACTTAACAGTATGGAAAATCCAGGGATTCCACAGAGGCCAGTTTCATTTTAGACGAGGGTCCCAGTTATCTAGTTCAGCCTTTGAAATCCGTTCCAGACAGGTCGTGATCGAATGAACGAAGCAATTTTAAGGTGTAAACGCCACCTTAAAATTGATGTTACTATTTTTATTTTAATTATTATCAGAATTAATGATTTTTAAGGTTATAAACAAGTTTTTTTTTTTATAAATGTAAAGATCGAGCTCTATTTGACTTCTGAAGTTATCAAACGTTATACTCGTACCTTTTTTTTTGTGGTAAAGTTTTATGGCTACCTTCGTCCGTTAAGCGTGGACTGAGGTTATGTGGGACCTCCCCCCCCCCCTATCGTGGGGGTTTACCCGAACTAAAAACCACCACAGCATGTCCCACTCGCTGGATTTGAACTGAACGCATGGGGAATCTATTGTATTCTTCCCGGACATCCATCAGCCGCCCCAGCCTTAGCAACAGGGCTCCTGGGGTTATACTCGTACCTACTTGTAAGTTAGCGTTTACGTGACCTATTTATATGAAGTGATATTAGGACTTTGAGCGCATTATTTGATATGAGTTTACATGACAAAACATACACTAAGTTTTGTGGTTACTATTTTGTTTATTAAGATATTAAAGTCACATCCTAATGTAGGTACCTAATAAAGTTACGTGTGTTCACTTAAATTTTTATATTACTAGCTGGTGCCCGCGACTTCGTCTGCACAGGATAAATATTTCGAGTAGCTTATATTAGCGTGGCGTAGAAAAGAACTAACATTATGACATTAAAATTATCACGCAGATGGTAGATTTTTTCCTACTTACTTGACAGTTACCATTTGACAATTCACACAATATCTTTATGAATTGTAGCCTATGTGTTATTCTGATGTATAAGCTATATTCTTGTAAAGTTTCATCAAAATCCATTCTGTAGTTTTTACGTGAAAGAGTAACAAATCACATCATCCATCCATACTTACCAACTTTTGCGTTTATAATATTAGTAGGATTTTTTTATTTTGAGATAGGTTTGCGCTTGACGACAATCAGTACCAGAAGGCACTGATGAGGTCTAGGTTGGAGCGCGCTTACCTAGAAAATGCCTATTCACCCTTCCCTTGAGGGAACTAATGTTTTACGTGGCTGGAAACACAGATGCTGGAAGAGAGTTCCACACCTTAGCGGTTCGATTCAGAAACGTTGTTCCAAATCGTTTCGTCCGAGTAGGTTGGATTTTAACCACGTAAGGGTGCCAGCGCTCACGATTACTTCTTAGCTGTTTTATACATGCAAAGAAACTTATTCCGACGTAAATTTTTGTCTGGTGGGAGGCTGCGGCCGTGGCTAGTTACCACCCTACCGATAAAGACGTGTCGCCAAGCGATTTAGCGTTCCGGCACGATGTCGTGTAGAAACCAATTAGGAGTGTGGATTTACCATACCCCTACACCAGGTTAGCCCGCTACCATCTTAGACTGCATCATCACTTACCATAAGGTGAGATTGCCGTCAAGGGCTAACTTGTAGTGGATAAAAAAAAAAAATCGTAATACTAACGTCCATTTAACAGCGAATGATCGTTGAATCGACCGCGTTCGCATGATTCATTTACTAGAATCATTTACCGGTTTCCTTGTAAAGACGATGTTTGGCTTAGAAACCGTCGCGTAGGCTAAAGGATTGTATCTAGATTCTAGTTACGCTATTATTATTGTTAGACGAGACTTTTTGCTTTGAATTGAAAAAAAGTGAAAAGATAATCAGCGCCGAATGATTTAGTAAAATAAGATGTAAATATACAAATAAATAAAATTGGAGTGTCTGTTTGTAATATTGAAATAACCGTTTTTTACTACATGCATATGAATATGTATACCGTACATACACCAAAATAACATTTTTTACAATTTTTGTCTGTCTGTTTGTTCCGGCTAATCTCTGAAATGGCTGGACCGATTTTTACAGAACTGTTATTGGCAGGTAGCTGATGTAATAAGGAGTAACTTAGGCTACTTTGATTTTAGAAATAGTCTTATTGTTTAGAACCGAGATACTTTAATGTTTATCGTGTGATTATTTCAAGTAATTCGGGTTAGTAATCTATTGCTTCGTGATTGAAAGACGAACAAACACACTAACTCAACGCAGGCGAAGTCGCGGGCGTCAGCTAGTTTAAAATAAAAAGCTAGAATGTGTCTAGGTCAATGATTTTTCAGAGCACGTACACTACCTATTAGTTTTTTTTAAACTTTAATACGACTTGAATAGAGAAAGCAAATGCAAATTTTCATTGTGGCTAGCTGCTAACTGGATTTTAAAAATTAACTCGGAAATTTAGGTGTGTACCCAGTTGGTTACTCGATTCACCTACCAACATATTTTTCAGAAATTAACGGATTGTATCGAAACATCCATTCTTCATCTGCATCCATCGATAGAGGAAACTATCGAGATGGTTAATATTGAATTGTTTATTTTTTTTTTCTGAATTTAGCAAATTCTCGAAACGGTAAATTACGAATAAACTTTTTTTAATGTTTATTTAGCTGTGATAATTGATATGCTGCAAAACTTCAGTATTGTATGTGTAGTATATTATTTAAAAAAAATGTTTATTGAGAACACTTAAGACATACAGACAAATGGCAAGGACGGCACTGCATTAGTAAAAATTGGGTTACATTTTTTTTATCCACTACAAGTCAGCCCTTGACGGCAATCTCACCTGATAGTTAGTGATGATGCAGTCTAGGACGGTAGCGGGCTAACCTGTTAGGGGTATGGTAAACCCACACTCCTAATTGGTTTCTACGCGACATCATGCCGGAACGCTAAATCGCTTGGCGACACGTCTTTGTCGGTAGGGTGGTAACTAGCCACGGCCGAAGCTTCCCACCAGACCAGACTCGAGCCGGGAATCGAACCCAGGACCTCCAACTTTAAAATGCAACAGCGCACGCGCTGCGCCACGGAGGTCGTCATGAGCCGCCGCCCACCTCAGCACCTTACATTAATAATTTTATGTTCTTAAAAAAAAGTTTGTGTGTGTTTCTGCGTGCGTGCGTGTGTGTGCGTGTAGGAATAGCAGTAATATATACTCATATAAAAGAAATAGGATACGGGACATCCCACTTATAATACCAAAGCGCTCGGCACTGCGCCACGGAGGTCGTTGGTTATATTTCCTTACACCAAACCACATCTATTAATATTAATAGCGCGCAACGGAGGAATTATCAGTTAATGTGACTCAGACAGTGTTTGCCTAACAAGCAGCTCTATTATTTATTAATTTTAGTCATACGTTAGTTCATAATCGTTATTACGTCTGGCTAAAGCCCAGTTCCGTTAACGAGGATAATTGGCATAAGTACAATACATAAAATATATATTACGGCTATTTATATATATCTACTAGCTGTTGCCCGCGACTTCGTCTGCGTAGAATTGCTGATTTCCCGTGAGATTGAGGTTTTAAGCTACAGGCAAATGTCAAATTGCCTATTTTCGTGTTTCTAAATTAAAAAACATAGGACTTTCATACAAACTTCAAGTTAGTGGTTAGGGCGTCAGTCTCCTAATCAGAGGTCGGCGGTTCGAATCCGGGCACACACCTCTAACTTTTCAAAGTTATGTGCGTTTTTAAATAATTAAAATATCACTTGCTTCAACGGTGAAGGAAAACATCGTGAGGAAACCTGCATGCCTGAGAGTTCTCTATAATGTTCTCAAAAGTCTGCCAATCCGCAGATGGCCAGCGTGATGGACTATGGCCAAACGCTTCTCATATTGAGAGGAGACCCGTTCTCTGTAGTGAGCCGGTAATGGGTTTATTTTTTTATTTATTGATTGATTGATGGGTTGAGCATGATGATGATTTACTTATGAATATTTATTACTAATTTACTTACTTTAATAGTAAACACATGGACGACCAACTGTCGTCCAGAGTTTATGTAAAAATAGTTTTTTTTTTTTTTTGGGAGAAGGTAGGTGAATAAACAGTGTATTGTTCATATTTCATTCTATAAAGATGCTCACATAAATTTGCTTTTAGAATAGTCCTATTATAGTGTAAAAGAATTAGTAAATTTAAAACAAGCTTGGGTATAAATGTGTAAGTTATTGACGCATCAAAAGTGCATTTTGAAGGATTATTTGAATAAAGTTTATGATTGATTGAACATTCAATTAAACTTTTAAAACAAAACGTAAACGCAATATAAATTTTGAAACCCAATCTTTAGAAACCTTTCTGATATACGAGAGAAATAAAAATGTGATGCAAATCGTTTCCTTGATACGGTTTTTTTTTTCGGACTGTCTATTAGCTGCGCTAACCCCATTGGTTGTCACAGCGTAACCGGGCTGTTTGGCCAGCTTCGGAAGCTTTGCCAGAAGAAATTTTGAGGGCTCGAAGAAACTAAGGGAACGTCTATCTTGTGAAGCCGAACCTTCGCTTAGGCGACGTTTGGGATAACTTTCGGACGGCAGATACGTAATAAAAATAATAAATAAATCCGTCATTGCTGCCGTAACACAAACATCTACAAGCGCCGTTCGTTAAATGGTGCAAGCAGCGTCGATCGCGAACATTCATTCGTACGCTAACATTATGGTAATCAATCTATCAATCGATCCATCATAACCTTAATTTAAATAGTCCTATAAAAGTATATTTGTCTAAGAAGAAGCCCACAACAAACTTAGCCAGGTAAATTTTCTTCTTGTTATCACCATCTCACTTGCCACTTAAAATTATATAAGAGTTATCTTATAAAAGCAATATTTCATACCCATGCTTGTTTATCATTTACATAATCCTTTACACTATAGTAAAACTTTTCAACAAGCTTACGTTTTGTTCTATTTAATAATTTGTCTAGTTTAGTGTTTTATACTTTTGATGTTTTGTTTAGGTTAAAGTTGCGTTTATTATAGTAATATTAACTTACCCTAAGTTATAAAAAGAGATCCAGTACCGCGTCTGCGAGCAACTTTAAGCTCATCACCGCACTGTTAAGGTAGCTATTTCAGGAAGCAGTGTTAAGAAAGTACATCTTCTGTACTTGTTAAGTATTTCTTAGTAATGTATATACGAGTTAGTTCGTTGTATGCGTTTAAAATATTTCTCTGTGTCTAGCGTAACTACTCTGGGTTCTACTTGAATAACTGTAGTGCAATCTAACCTTGTCGTAAGTTTAATATTTAACAACGTCCCAGTAGTAAAGCTTCCAGTCTAAAATATTAAAGTACATACACTGAAAACTGGCTGAAACGTCGACATATTAAAAATGAAATCCAATCTACTCTAGTGCTTTTATATGAGAGAGCGTAATGAATGTTGAATTTTAACTTCGTTCAATGTATTTTTTATTTCAACTCATGGTTTACTATTTTAATTGAGCACCTACTGTACCGTACTGGCAATGTTGTATTATCTTCTACAGCGGGGCACGGTCTTCTTCTCTCATAGAAGAAAGAGCAGGATTTGGCGTAAACCTACCAGGCTTTTTTTCCGCTGGGAAATGCGTTTATGCATCCCCTTCCGACGGGGTAGGTATGTAGGACTCGCCGGCGGCCAGACTGTCGACCCGAATACCCACTAAAACCCAGTGATGCTCCTACGCGTCGCCTGGTGGCTGGGTCACGGGTACACCCGCGCACACGACCGCAACCCAACCAGCGGCGTCCGCCGAGGCAGACCCTCCACCGGGGGCCTATGATCGAGGCCCCCTAACTCCAATTTAGGCGCACCAGGAACATTGGGCGCTACCAGGCTATTCCATTGTAAGTTGGTGGGCTTTAAGTATAAATATCACATTTTTGATTTAGTAATAACAACCGCAATGAATTGGGTACTAGTAACGTGCTCTCCGAGGCGCGGAACTAATTTTCTAACTCCGGTTTGGTATCCGTTTTGATATTGAGAATTCTTAAAAGAAAACGACCTCCGTGGCGCAGCGCGCGCGCTGTCGCTTATAAAGTTGGAGGCCCTGGGTTCGATTCCCGGCTCGAGTCTGGTCAGGCTGCGGCCGTGGCTAGTTACCACCCTACTGATAAAGATGTGTCGCAAAGCGATTTAGCGTTCCGACACGATGCCGTGTAGAAACCAATTAGGAGTATGGGTTTTCCATACCCCTAACAGGTTAGCCCGCTACCATCTTAGACTGCATCATCACTTACCATCAGGTAAGATTGCCGTCAAGGGCTAACTTGTAGTGGATAAAAAAAAACTAACTGCTTACTGCATAACAATACTTGTCTAAAAGATATTTGTATAATTTCAAATACATGTATTGTATATGAAAAAGTACATAATTTTTTAAGCTATTAGAAGTTAAAACAAAGGAATAAAGTTAATATCGATCGTATGAAGTTTATACATTTTTAAATAGACAACGTTCTACTTTTTTGAAGCGGTGATAGCCTAGTGGTTGGGCGTCAGCCTCCTAATCCAGGCACGCTCTATCTTTTCGGAGTTATGTGCGTCTTTTAAACAATTAAAATATCACTTGCTTCAACGGTGGAAAACATCGTGAGGAAACCTGCACGCCTGAGAGTTCTCTATAATGTTTTTAAAGGCGTGTGAAGTCTGCCAATCCGCATATGGCCAGCGTGGTGGACTGCGGCCAAACCTTGAGCCCTTAATGATCATGATGATGTTTGTTGGTTGGTTTGTTTGTACCGAAAATTGCCTGATTTCATCAATATTTTTACTTAAATTATAATTTACATTCCAAAAAAAGAAAACTGCATTAATTTAACCCAATAAATACAGAAATAATCATCATGATCAACTCATTCTCGGCTCACTACAGAGCACTGGTCTCCTCGCAATATGAGAAGGGTTTAAGCGATTAAAATATCACTTGCTTCAACTACAGAAATGTAGCTTATTAATTTTTATTTGGCGTGTGTTCATTTAAATATTTATAATGCATAAAAAATATTGAATACTATGTGTATACGGTGAGCTCGTTGACCTACAAAAAATTGGCGCAAATTTGTAACAATCGTATTTAAGTCACAATAGCAGCTTGACGACGCGGAAGGAGGCGGCGGAACAGCGCCGGGGAGGGGGCCTCTCCGGCTCAATGTTCCGGCCGCTTCAGACAGATTTAGGGGGCGTCGTAGATAGGTGGAGGGCCCGTCTCCCACCGGTTCCTTTGACCTAGCCACCAGGAGACTCGAGCATCAAGCACAAGGAGCATCTCTGGGTTTTAGTAGTATCTCTGGCCGCTGGCAAGTCCCATATATATCGTCATTCATCCCTTGATAATCTGGATACTGCTATTGCTGATGTTAATAAGGACCTAGCGAAAATTTCTGTTATTAGTATGCAGGTTTTTTTCTTATATTACTACTTATGCCACCTACTTTCTTCTACTTTCTTTTTTCCTAATCCTAAGGTTGCCTGGCAGAGATCGCTACTAAGCGATAAGGCCGCCTTTTGTGTCGTGTTTCTTCTTGTTTTTCTTATTATTTCAATATTTATAATAAATTAAAAAAAAAAAAAATATACCCCGCCATAAGCTGCTCAGTTCTGCCTGCGTCGCTTCCGGAGGGGGATGCGTAAAATGGTATTTGAGTAAAGTGCGTTATTTTTTTTTATTTTTTTCGGATTGTCTATTAGCTGTACAAACCCTGTTGGTTGCCACAGCGTAACCGGGCGGTTTGGCGAGCTTCGGAAAGAAGCTCTGCCAGAAGAAATTTTGAGCCCTAGGGCTCTAAGAAACTATGGGAACGACTGCCTTAGGGCGCCTCCTTTGAGGCCGAACCTCGGCTTAGGCGACGTTTGGGATAACGGGGGGGTCGGTAAAGTGCGTTAGAATCGGACATTTAATTTCGATGCTACGCGAATATAAAAATTCAATACGCGAACCGTTCGACATTGTTCATCGTATACTCTCTCATGCAATCATACACATCACACACTCTAGCTCATTAAAAAACATTTCGCATACACTCTTTAAGCTTACAGACGCTTGCAATTGTCTTCTGATCTTAGTGACGAGATGTCCGAGACTCCTGTTTTACAGTCTCAATAAGTTCGGAAAACAGGTGCATAATGCTAGTGAAGTATTACACAAGTTTTACAACTTCTATTTTATAACTATATGTATGTTTTGCTGCAATAAAGTTGTTATTTATTAATACTATGTATGTATATTGTATGTGAAAGTTTCTGTTGATAACTATATAGGCACATAATATGTTTGTCACTCCTTCACGCAAAAACTAATGGACCGATTGCAATGACACTTGGTATGTAGGTACTATGTCACTTTTTAAGCCCGATATTCACACGGAATCGTTACTTACGCAGGTGAAATCGCGGGGCACAGTTGGTACGGCATGTATGTTGGTATGCAAAATATGTTACTTAAATAAAACTTCTTCAACATAGTGTAGGTACTCTTCCCTAAGAGATGTTATGTAAATAATAACTCTAAGACTTGTAAATATGTTAGTAAATTTTCATGTTATATTTGTGTACTGAAACATCGCATAAATCAACTTTCCACCCTGCTAAAGGGGGTGGAAAGTTGCGACCCTAATAAGGAGTCGAAAGTTATTTCGCAGATACATATGTGTGTACCTTGTATATATATGTGTAGATATTTATATATGGAATCTAGTTATAGTTATACCTAAGATATTACACTCCCTTTCGACAGAAGGGTAAACCGTTATTAAAGCTTCAACATATGTGCCAACAGGTCTGCTATTAACACATTCCAATCTACTTCATCGAATTTTATTTTATTAATTAAGTTTGTATTAATATATCTAGTTTTGTCATTATGTAGATACCTCTTTTGATCTAATCCATTTTATAAAATCATCTTAGTCACATCTGAGGGTAGCTGGAAGAGATCTCTTATAGAGATAAACATTCCTTTGTATACCTCTTATACAAATGTTTGTTATCACAGATTTAGTACAAATATAATAAAAATAGATAAAAAAAAACTGAATAGAGAAACTGTTTCATTGGATATGGATATAAAGCTTAGTTTCACTAGCAATGGTAACGTTATTTTTCCGGACTGTCTATTAGCTGTACTAACCCTATTGGTTGCCACAGCGTAACCGGGCTGTTTGGCGAGCTTCGTATAGAAGCTCTGCCTGAAGAAATTTTGAGCCCTAGGGCTTGAAGAAACTAAAGGAACGACTGCCTAAGGGCGCCTCCTTTGAGGCCGAACCTCGGCTTAGGCGACGTTTGGGATAACGGGGGGGTCGGACGTTATAAATGGTAACGACGATTATTTTAAGGTACTAGCGTGCAGCACATGACTTAATCGGCATAGATTAATGGTACTTATACACAAATATTCACCTTTATTAATACATGATAATGTAATAAGTACAGAGTTAAAGGAACATTCGAATGATGCTTGTGGTCTCGACAGGCATCGTCAACGGATAAACATGTTATACAAAGTTCGGAAGAAGTTCGGAAAAAGACCAATCCAAATAGAGAGGTAAGTTTAGACTCAAATTGAAATATGTTTGTCACTATATATATATATATATTACCGCCAACATAGCACTTTGAATATCATAAAACCGTTTGATCACATCGAAGGCTGTCCTGGGTACAACAAGAATAATTCAGCGGCCTACTAAAGCCATTTTAAGTTGGCACGTCTGAAGACTCTTTAATAAATAACAGCTGTTCGCACACCTGCCCCTCGCCGGCTGCGAAGACATCTTGTATTCTTAACTTTTTTATTAACAATGGCCGCCGGGATCGGTGTTTGAAAAGGGCACTTAAATTTGTAATTCGCAAATGTCATTCGGATATGGAGGTATGTTTTTAGAACTACTCTGCAGTTACTACAAGAATTCCGCGGTTTCGTCTGCTATCGCCGCGATTCTAAGAAGCTATATATACACACATATTATATATATCATCATCATCATCATCATGATCAACCCATTATGGGCTCACTACAGAGCACGGGTCTCCTCTCAATATGAGAAGGGTTTGGCCATAGTCCACCACGCTGGCCATGTGCGGATTGGCAGACTTCACACGCATTTGAGAACATTATGGAGATCTCTCAGGCATGCAGGTTTCCTCGCGATGTTTTCCTTCACCGTTGACGCAAGTGATATATACATATATATATATATATATATATATATATATATTTTAATTATATATATACTCGTGTATATATACATACGTGCATGATGTATGATGTATTTTTTAATTAAGACATATATTTAACAAGTTGTTTTTAAGGGTTAAATAATATTAATCTGTATAAGTACTTAGCTAATTATAATTTATTATGATTATGTGAGATGGTGATAACAAAAAAACCCGGCTGTTTGTTTTGGGCTTCTTCTTAGACCTAACCCTCTTAGCTTTAGTTTTAATTTCGCGAGTGTAGTTATCACCATCACTTCACGAATATAAATAATATCAGTATCAATTAACAGGGTTCTAAAAAGGACTACACCCCACATTACAAGTACCAAGTGTTTTTGTAATTAATTTTTACTATTGTATTGTAAGAAGCTGACAAAGCCTAGTAGTTAGGCTGTCCGCCTCCTAATCAGAGGTCGGGGATTCAGTCCCGGGCATGCACCTCTTCGGAGTTATGTGCGTGTGCGTTTTTAAGCAAAACCCTTCCACATAAAACCCGTTCTCTGTAGTGAGCTAGCAATGTTGATCATGATGATGATGATGATGATGATGATGATGATGATGATGATGACGATGATGATGATGATGATGATTGTCTTGTTAATACAAAATATGATTGTCGTTAAAACGTTTTTTAGCCATCGAAGTTTTGAGCTGATAATAAGCCATAAGCTGATTTTGTAATTGTTTTTGTTGTCTATTACTTCATAACGAAGTTTATTTCGGTTTGTTGACAACAGCTTACTTAACTCCGAGTATAATCCTCTAGAGACCTGTAAAGTCCAAATTGGTTCAGTCATTTCGAAGGTCGAAGGCAGGAAGACTATAATATCTAATCGAATTATAACTGAAGTCGTTGAAATAATCTTGGAAGATTAAGTAACAGCAGAAATTCAGTTGTATCTCTTCATCGCTACAAGCAATATTATTTTAACATTATTTTATCGTCGTCGTGAACAACCCATTACCGGCTCACTACAGAGCAAGGGTCTCCTCTCAATATGAGAAGGGTTTGGCCATAGTCCACCACGCTGGCCATGAGCTGATTGGCAGACTTCACACGCCTTTGAGAACATTATGGAGAACTCTCAGGCGTCCAGGTTTCCTCACGATGTTTTCCTTCACCGTTGAAGCAAGTGATATTTTAATTTTTTAAAAACGCACATTACTCCGAAAATTTAGAGGTGCGTGCCCGGATTCGAACCGCCGACCTCTGATTAGGAGGCTGACGACACCCTAACCACTAGGCTATCACCGCTTCGTTATTTTATAATAATTATCAATAATAACAAATTAATTTATAATAATTATCAATAATAATATTGAAGCTGTGATAGCCTAGTGGACGTAAGCCTCCTAATCAGGTGTCGGCGGTTCGAACCCGGGCAGTATAAGAATAAGCCCACAACAATGTGGGCTCCTTCTAGGACTAGGGCGCGTTTGGAACCCTCATAGCTTTAGTTTTAAGTTTACGAATGCAGTTATCACCATCAACTCACTGCTATGTAAATTATTGACACATCAAAAGTGCCTTTTAAAGGACTATTTGAATAAAGATTATGATTGATTGATTAATACTTTTCCCTATAATAGGACTTTTCTACAAACTTACGCCTTTTTGAATGTTCAGAGTACATGAAGAGAAGCAATAAAAAACAAACATCTATTACATCTATCGATGCATGTCGAATCGTTACTTCGAAGGACATATTATCATACATACATCTAAGTGTATAAGGTACGGAAAGCGTCTCGGAATGCCGGGTTGTGAAGTTAGGCAAACTCATAACTCCGACCTTCGACCTTCCATTCATTTTCTACATTGTCGGGAAACCTACGCAATAACATACCTATATGTAAGCTCTAGAAAGGTCAAAATAATTTGTTTTAATGTGCCTATATGTACGGTGAATATTCTTATTAGCATAGTTAATTAGTATTGGTTAGTTTTGACGACCTCTGTGGCGCAGTGCGTGCGCTGTCGCATTATAAAGTTGGGGTCCTGGGTTCGATTCCCGGCTCGAGTCTGGTCTGGTGGGAGGTTTCGGCCGTAGCTAGTTAGTAATTACCACCCTACGGAAAAGACGGTAGGATGGTAACGGAAGGCACGATGTCGCGTAGAAACCAATTAGGTATATGGATTAACCTAAACCCTAACAATCTAAACCCGCTACCGTCGTAGACTGCATCATCACTCACCACCAGGTGAGCTTGCCGTCAAGGGCTAACTTGGAAAATTTAGAAAAATCTAAAATGTGTTTTTCAATCATCATAAACTAAAATAGCAAACTAAACTAAATTTAGTTGCATGCATGCAAGCATATCTATTAGAAGTTATATAATTCATATGCATGTTTTATCAATGTTTTATAGAAATATTGATAAAACATACATTTTCATTGCTATAAAAAAATATTTTACGAAATAATGCCAGATGCTTTAAAACACGCAGTTCTCTTTTTAGCAAGATGACAGCTTTAAGCCCATCAGTTAACATCTCTAAAAAGCGAACCAAACTTAATATTGCAGATTGCGAGCTCTATTCAAAACTTGGAAAGTATTATCTCCAGACCGAGGCAATTCCACCCAAATGTTGCCACACGAAGAGACTGAACGCTCAAAGTTTTGACGAACGAGGACAACTCCACAAGAAGACATCTGTTACAGGAATAATAAATACTGTGAAACTTTCCGTAAGTGTATATTTTGAGAAATAACAAGCGTTTTTCTTTGCAAAACTGAATTACGAGAATATACAACTAATTTATAAAACTGAATAAGAATAATATTATACAAACGGATCTTATCATCATCATTTCAACCGATAGACGTCCACTTCTAGACTTTGATAGGTAGATAGGTCTTTTGTAGGGAGTTCCAATGGCCACGGTCTTGGGCCGCTTGTATCCAGCGGCTCCCTGCGACTCGTTTGATGTCGTCTGTCCACCTTTTTGGTGGTCGACCAACGCTACGTTTACCGGTGCGGGGTCGTCATTCCAGCACCTTGGGATCTTATATAGAAAAAAAAAATGTCCCGACTTACGGATCAGGCTGTTTTTGGCATACATATAACATAGTGCGAGATTTTCTACTTATTTTATCGCGCGAGAGTTAACTTCGATCTCGTATAATGGAAAGAGTGCCATATATTGAAATCTCGAACTCGACACTAGGCGTAGGGGTATCCTAAGATAAGTTTTTATCATACCCAAGTGTGCGTTCATCTAGCCAGCCGTGATAGCCTAGTGGTTAGGACGTCTACCTCGGAGGGTCGGGGGTTCGATCCCAGGCACGCACCTCTAACCTATTCAGAGTTATGTTCGTTTTAAGCAATTAAAATATCACTCGGTTCAACGGTGAAGGAAAATATCGTGAGTAAGTCTAAGAGTTCTCCATAATGTTTTCAAAGGCGTGTGAAGTCTGTCAATCAGCATATGGCCAGCGTAATGGAATGTGCCCACACCCTTCTCATACCTATTGAGAGGAGACCCGTGCTCTACAGTAAGCCGGCAATGGGTTGATCATGATGACATATTATACAATAATTACTATAATTAATCTAAAGCATTTGTAATAGAATAAGGCGCAGTAATAGGGCTAGAAAAAAACCGATGTTGTAAAAGTGGTAAAAGTTAAAATATTGTTGTAGTTAACAGGAAAACTTTTAAGTAAGTAACTTTAGCTCAACCCAGTAACGAAGCAGTAATTAAAATCACTTTTGTGATATTATACTGTTGCAAAGTTATATTTTTCTCCGAAGATCCAAGTTCCTTTGAATCTGTTTTTGGTATCTTCATCTTAGTTTATGATAATATAAAGCACGCGACGTTGAATTTTATGTATAGGTTTGAAAACCGACGGTCCAGCCTAATATATCTATTCTACGGGAATCGTAAATTTGCTATTTTAAGCACTGTGCCAAATCTATCGCTGTGTCAAATTTCATCAGAATCCGTTCAGCCGTTCTGGCGTGGTAGAGTGAAAAACATCTAACATCTACAAGCTATTTAGAATTGCTTTATATATATTATTATTATTACTATTTTTATAATACATACATATATGAAATGACACCACGTTCCGACCATTTGACCAACGCGGGCGAAACCACGAGAAACAGCTAGTGAGTCATAAGCTTATCATATCTAATATTATTTCCTTATATGTTTTGTAACGCCCTTGTTATTTTCATAATTATTTATTAAAATCGTAGACAGTTATGAGGATATTTAATAATATTGATTAATGTTTATCTTAGGTCTGTATTAACATGTAATATATATATACAATTGCTTACTATATACAAATATATATAAAAGAACCCTGCATACTAATCTATGATATAATAAAACTGTAACATGACTGTACATTAAATGATACTTTACTATCTACTGATCGAAAAAAACATTTTTTTTTTGTCTGTCTGTCTGTAAGATACAGAACGCGCATCACGCCGAAACTACTGGATAGATTTGAATGAAATTTGCTATAGGAGTAGCTGATACTCCGGTTTAACATACAAAATAGTTTTTATCCCGGAATTCAGCACGGTTCCCTTGGGAGAGGGGATGGAAATGAAAATGTGTATTTAGTTGTAATACATTAACTCCGATTTCATTCATTATTTTCTTATTACAAAGGAGATACTTTCGACGATTATCCTTTAATTATTATTATTCGTAATTGGAAGACAAACAAACGCACTTTCGCACACACTAACGCAATGCAGACGAAGTCCCGGGCATCAGCTTATAGCTATATAAGCAAATAAATTCATTTATTTGCTTCAAACATGGTAAGTACAAAGATCGTTCGCTCGTAATAGTAGTTAGTGAAACAAAACGTAAATTATTAAAGGCAAAGCGTGCACGTTTATCACGTGGCAAGTTTTCACGTTAGCGAATTACAGAATTTATGTGTTTATTTAACAGGAATGTTCGTTATAATGAGTAATATCTCTTTGGCGACACGTTTTTGTCGGTAACTAGCCACGGCCGTAGACTCCCACCAGACCAGTCTCGAGCCGGGAATCGAACTCCAACTTTTATGTATGTATAGATAACGTCCCATGATTTCTCTTTTAGGAGACGAAATGAGAGTAGATATACATAAAATTCAATATGCATTTAGCAACGTTAATTTATTTTGTGCAATAAATACTGCGAGTGAAACGAACTTACAACCACGATACAAGCTGTATTAGCCCAATTATTTAATAAACTTTGTAAGTTTATTAAATAATTGGGCTAATACAGCTTGTTTATAGCAGTTTTATTGTTATTAGATATGTATTAAGAATTATGATTATGTTTAAATTATTATTAAATTAAGTTTTTTTACTAAACGTTTTTAAATTTAAATTTTCTTTCGTTACTACATTAATATCACTGATCGACAATTGAGACACGATTGTCACAGAACACTTGGCCCCCGGCGACTTTATTTTGTAACACTGGGATTTTAGTCTAGAAGTCTAAGTCCTTTTCGCTTCCCCGTAACAATTATAAAAAAACTATAAAAACATGTCTTTCAGCTTCTTAGTAAAATTGTTTGAATTAAGGACTCCATATTATTGATATTCCAGTTGACTGGTTAGTTCGATCTAGTGACGTCTTCGTAAACATCACTTTTTTAAATTCGTTTTACGGCCCTGGATTCAAGTCCTGTGTGACCTCGTAAATACATCATAAAATTAATACCACAGAATAAATTGTAACAGTATGGTAATCAAGTTCAAGTTATTTCGACACAAGTTTTGTTAGAATGATTTATTAAAATGTCTCAGGGACTCAAGGGCAGGGCACATGTCCCTGAAACCGTTATGAGGTGTGACGGAAGAATCGATTCGACGTTCATACGCCGTGTGGACTTAACTGATAGGTCATTCGGATACCGCTTCTTTACCGGACACCGTTTTCCTTTAATTTATCACAATAGCTTTCCTACCTTATCGACTTCCAAGCATTATTTTTAGTAAACAAAATAATTAATTTATTCTAGTACAGTTAACAAGAACCTACTTACTCCATTTTTTGTTATCTGACATGGTGAGAATGAAGTATACAAGCCTAAGCCTAGCCACGTCAAATTGGCACCCTTTACTCCTTCGATAAGCGAAGAAGTCTGTGCCGCCTGTATTTGACCAAAAGGCACTAACCAGAACAAATAGAAACAGCAGTGTGACCTAAAACCGATCGACCGAAATCCTAAATACTAAGATGGAAAGAAAGAAATCAGTCATCCGACCCGCGACTCCTTAAAACTTAAAAAGTAAATATATTATTTATGTATAAGAGCAAAGGAGTAGAGGACCAAAGAAGAGATTGATGGATTGTGTAAAAGGTGTGGGTAGTGCATTGACGGCTGATAGAAAGGAATGGAAGAAGAAGACGTGTTGTGCCAACGCCACATAGCCCGGTTCTGGCAGTTTCTTTCCGAAGCTCGCCAAACAGCCCGGTTACGCTGTGGCAACCAATAGGGTTAGCACAGCTAATACTGTCTATTAGCTGTGCTAATAAAAAAAAAAAAAAATAGCCCGGGGTAATGTGAAGAAGAAAACTGGTAAGTTTGCACCTTCCTACCTATTAACTAGTTATATTCCAAGAACTGTATGTCTGTAAATCTTCATTATAAGTTATATATCAGTACATCACGTATAATAGTATGAAGATATATATCAATCTTTATGAAGTAGTCCTCTAACTCCCGCGTGTGGAATTCTAAGGACCACAAATCACAATCAAGGGGAAGGGTTTATCAGTAATATAAAGCGAAGTAAGTTTCGTTCCTACTTTATTTCTTTTTTCCTGCATTCATATACGATTTATTAACATTCGAATTATATTCGAGATCGAGTTCGAGAAATGAACATCGCCTTATATCGAACATGTTTTTTTTTATTCACCACATGTTAGCCCATGACTACATCTCACCTGATGGTAAGTGATGATGCGGTCTAAGATGGTAACGGGCTAACCTGTTAGAAGTATGGTAAACTCATACTCCTAATTGGTTTCTACACGACATCGTGCCGGAACGCTAAATCGCTTGGCGACGTCTTTGTCGATAGGGTGGTAACCAGCTACGGCCGAAGCCTTCCACCAGACCAGACTCGAGCCGGGAATCGAACCTAGGACCTCCGACTTTAAAATGCAACAGCGCACGCGCTGCGCCACGGAGGTCGTCTATAATATAATCTAGCGACTATGAGGACGCTTTTCGCGTAAAATGTCCGTTTTCCTGCGTATGAGTTATGATTGATGATCAAGGCGAGCACAGGGTTTTTTGGGTATGCAGGCATGCATACCCTGGACAATATGGTTAATTATTCTCTAATATAGGTCATTCGGGTAGTAAAAGCATGTAAGAAGTACCCGCTTATGTGGTTTAGTTATCAACAAAACCACAAAGACAAACAACCTCCGTGGGGCAACGTGCGCGCTGTCGCGTTATAAAGTTGGAGGTTCTGGATTCAATTCCCGGCTCGGTGTCTGGTCTGGTATAAGCTTGGCCGTGGCTAGTTACCACCATGGCATGGCATGATTTCGCGTAGAAAAAGATTAGGAGTACGGGTCTATCATACCCTTAACAACTTAACCCGCTATTATCTTAGACTGCATCATCACTACTAGGTGAGATTGCCGTCAAGGGCTAACTTGTAGTGGAAAAAACGCTAAGTGTGAAGTGCAGGTCACTGACGATAAATGATGATTGTTTTTCTACTATTAACAACTTTTTCAGCACCAGCACAAAGTTGGAAAAGTAGCCTTAGTAGGAGTCTAATACTGGATCCTGCCTCCTGGTATTAAATTATTAATAACGTGTGATTAGGCTAACGACGATAGCCAACCTGTATTGGAGCTGCGTCGTGGGCTTCCTCTAAAGCCTTCCTACAAAGAACTATGTAGGTCATGGACGATTATACCCGCTGAATTACTTACGAGTTTTCTTTTCATTAGGTACGTTGTTACTAATTAAAATTTTAATCCAAAGATTTTTAATTCAATAAACTCTGAAAGACCATCGAGTTCGCTTAAATAACCCAAAAAATATATATACTCGTAGAGCTTGTTCGCTACGCAGTAAAAAAAACATCGTTATTAATTCAATAGCTTACTGGGACAGAATTGCCAAGTAAAAAAAAATCTTGAAACTATTTAATAACACTTTGATCTTAGCCAAAAGGCCGAGAAGCGTTTAAGCTGTGATAGCCTAGTGGTTAGGGCGTCAGCCTCTTAATCAGAGGTGTGGCGGTTCGAATCCGGGCACGCACCTCTAACTTTTCGGAGTGATATGCGTTTTTAAAAAATACTAAAATATCACTTGCTTCAACGGTGCAGGAAAACATCGTGAGGAAACTTGCACGCCTGAGAGTTCTCCATAATATTCTCAAAGGCGTGTGAAGTCTGCCAATCCGCACATGACCAGCGTGGTGGACTATGGCCAAACCCTTCTCATATTGAGAGGAGATCCGTGCTCTGTAGTGAGCCGGCAATGAGTTGATCTCGATGATGATTTAATAACATTAAAATTGTAACGGTAACATAAGAATCGAAATAGATAATTTAGTAAATGAAAACAGACGTGTTTGGTGTTAAGTTCATCTCCAATTGACATTAATTAAACGTGTTCGAACGTTAACCAACCCCGCGACCACATTTTAAATTAGACCGTTTTATAGCGTTATTATTTTATAACTGTTTTATTTCCTCTATGAACTGTCAATGTGTTAAAAAAATAAGTAGTAGGTAAAATTATAGCTAAAATAAGTGTACATTAAATTAAAACATAAACTAATTCGGAAATATTTTTGCAAATAATATTAATAATAAAAAACAAATGTGTAGGTATATATTGTTTATATACGTACCTACACGTTTGTTCAAATATTTTTATTATTTTATATCTACTACTAATAGTCTGTGTATTTTTTATAAATAATTTTAATATACATACATGATCCAGAGACATGGCACTCATTTAAAACACACTGGTAGATTATCCAGGATTCCAGTTCAATCATTGTAGAAGCTGTCATTTTTGCAACAATTACTAGAAAACAGTCAATAAATGCAAAACCGTAGTATCTATTCAATTTCACTTAGAACCTTTCACTCCGCATTTTCTTTTAATATTAAAAATGCACAATCCATTTGTTTTCAGTCAGATTAATGTAAAGTAAATAGTCCGTGTACACGCGATTCGTATCCAATGTTTTGATGCCGCCCACGTAGGTCAGTAGCTTTCGCTTCGTATGAAATGTATGACTGTTCGAGCAGACAATCCCTTCGGGCACTAATGTATTTGTGATAGCTCATAGCAGGCAGCGCCGTCTGGAAGCGGAAATTGAAACCGGTGCTGCCATATAAAGAAGGTTTAATTACCCTTCCATATTAAAGAAAATATTTACTAAATCTGCTCAAATTATACTCACTCACATAGTAGGTACAAATATTTAAATTCACATTTTAATTTAAATGTAGTTAAAAATAGTTTTTGAATGCATCCTTAATTACGCATTTTGACATATATATATGAGATAGTAAAAGATAGAAATGATATTAACGGGATACAGTGTGAATTATGTAACGCTTGCTGTTCTGACAATTTTGAAATTGTAAATGACAAAGGACTGCCAGTAAAATAATATCTATCGATCACGTCTTTAGTAGAATTGACTGGCACCATTCCAATGAATTCCAGTCTTATGACCAAAATGTTTATATAGATCACTTCCAACAAACTTTCAAAAAAATCTGGATCTGGATTTTTTTCCAGAATCGTATTAGATTTTTGTCGCTATTTTATACTTTGATTATCATTCCTCTAATAATTTATAGTTTACAGTCAAACTCCATTAATAGTCTTTTAAAAAAAAAAGAATTTACTAACGATAACATTAGTGAATAAATGGGTTAAATTTCAGAATCTGGCAGCATTATTACCATAGAGAATGTTGTGCCAGAGAGCGCGATAAATTCAAATGTATCGAACATCGATAAAATCACAGACTGATATCACAGTTAAAATTATCTTTGATAAAAGTTAATTACAACAAAAACAATTGGAAATATCTTTTCAAATTGTAATACTTATACCCATTATTAATTAATTTAAATAACATCTAACTATTAATCAAATTATCGACAATTATTACAGCCCAGCATGTCAAGCTCCTTCCTTAAAACATTTAGTCTATGGGTTTACACAAGTGCTTCGGTCAGTAGAAAGTGTTCTATTTGTAAATATTGGTACTTTGTAAATATAACAAGAAAATTGTGTTATTTTAAACAAGTGTTTCATTTTAAAAGTGCGATCAAGTGATTTATGGACAGATAGTCCATTAAAAGGAATACTTCGGCCCTCAAAGGTAAATAATAGTTACTTCGCATAATATTTTTACCACCTGCTTGTTAGAATAGGTAATCAATCTGTATTACAGCATTATAATTTATTAGATTCAGTTTTTAATTAGTGTATTAGCAGAAAACTTTCTTATTAACTCAAGGAAACGTCCATGAATTTCAGTTCCGTGTAACCTTGAGTGGTACCAGTGTCATCATTTGGTACCTACCTACTGCCTTTACAATTTACATACGTTTTTAATTCAGTATCCGTCACAATTGTTGAATTTTTAATTAGTACGTACTACGTTGTCATCATTATCATTAGCCTATTAGTGTCACGCTGCTGAGTGATGTCTCCACACTTACTGGCGAGATGAGATGAGAAAAAAATATTTATCATCACAAAAGACATTGTTTTTCACTATATATCAAAGAAAAGTAAAACATTTTTTAAACAATTTTAAATTCAGAATAGACAAATTAATTAGGTAAACACTGTCACATAAAAGTAATCTAGGCTGCCTTACTTTGCACTAAATAAATGTCTATCTTTACAAAAATTGTTTCTACCGATTCATATCTATTATAGACGTTAAAACCATTGACCAGACTGTTAGGAAGTTTTAGTAGGGTGTGCTGGGTAAACCTGCAGGGGTTCTTGAGCCAAAAATCATGTATATAATTTTTTTTTCATGTGGCATTGGATCTCATACTGGGTTCAACTAGTTAACTAATATAACTTATATATTGTCTACAGCACAGGTATAATGTCAGTGGTCCCTATTTATTCCCCAATTAATTAATTAAACCTTTTCTTATTAAAATGTAACTCTGTAAGTTTATTTAGTTCAGGTGACAATACTATAATCAGTATCTTGGAGCTGTTTTGATGATAACACAAGAGGTGGATAGCGAAGGAACTCTAGTTGTGATTGGAGATTTTTATATATAGGATATTTTTCATTTGAACCGACTAGAGAGTCGGTTGTAGGAGGTATAGAGGCTTAACTTTAACATTATTGAGGCAAATATGCCCATCATACTTTGAATATGATTTGATATTTCAAATAGCTGCTAAGTGTACTCATAAAAACACAGGTGTTAATGGTGTAGTTTATATACCTGATAAAGTTAACTGATGATCATCATGATCAACCCAGTACCGGCTCACTACAGAGCGCGGGCCTCCTCTCAATATGAAAAGGGTTTGGCCATATGTGGATTGTCAGACGTCACACGCGTATGAGAACATTATGGAGAACTCTAAGGCGTCCAGGTTTCCTCAAGATGTTTTCCTTCACCGTTAAAGCAAGTGATATTTTAATTTTTTTAAACGCACATAACTCTGAAATGTTAGAGGTGCGTCAAGCCTGGATTCGACCCGCCGACCTCTGATAGGGAGGCAGACGCCGTAACCACTAGGCTGTCACCACTTCTAGCTATAAGCTATTTATTTTATATTAAATAATAAAAATAAAAAAAAAGACTACAGGTTACAGGTGTTAATGGTGTAGTTCATATACCTGATAAAGTTAACTGATGATCAATTGATGCCAGTTGTGTCAAACAGACAACAAAACTCTTATCAGTTAGAGATAACAAATGTCATGAAACAGAATCATTATAGTTTTAGTCATAGGTATTTTATTAATATATACTATAAGTGGAACACTGCATATTTACAGATAACACTACCATTTAGGTTGGGCTAGACTTAGGTTTCTATGATTTTTCCCGCACAGAATTAATGTATTGGCATTTTCTGAGAATCATGTAAAATTATTTTGGCAGATTTTGAACAGCAGGTTTATTTATTGCCAATTTTACAGTTTTAAAACTCACTTATCTGTAAAAATCATTCATGTAAATAAAGTCCTCTACCTTATTGTGAAAGTCTGCCACAGCTATTTGAACTGTTTTGATTAGTCTGGTACTGGACATGGGACAAGAATATAGTTTTTAATAGATAGCTAGATATACAGAAGTTCTATCATTCAGTAAGCTTTATCTTCCACATTTGCCCAGTTTGGTTCCAAAAAGTGATCTTTCACAATCTCATTTGTAGGAAAATGATGCGCAAATTTTCATCAATTTATCTGTATAATAGATATACAAACAAACATGATTTCGTAATATTAATAACAATAAATATCTTATTAAGATATAAAACTATAAACATAGTAAAAGAATTTTATTTTTCCACAATTTTACTTGTATGCCAGAAAAACAAATCCAAAAAAAGAAAACCTCTACACAATTAGAACAAACTGATTTCTATCTATTATTTTTTAAAATTAACTATTACTTTAACTTGCAATGCCAATACTCGCGAAAGTTGTTTTATAAAATCAATTACCTGGTATCGTTTCAAACGATCCCAAGTCAGCTCATGATACCCCAGTGGGCGATGGAAAAGATAATATGCTCAGAGTAAACTCTCAAATGCTTATGTGGTAATTGGCGGGGCACAAAGCTCAAAGAACCTATGGACGGTCGGATACCAAGAAGTTAGAATTGCAATTCAACTTCTTTCTTGCTTGCTGATAGACTTTTCTAAACGAGTCGCAAGAATTCGTTGGAAAAGTCTTTGGAACTCTTTACAGAAGACCTACACTCAGCATTGGACGTCTATCAGTTGAAGTTATGATGATTTTACATACCTACTAGCTTTTGTAGAACCATTGACGCGATTCTACCATATCGAAGTTACCCATATGTCTAACAACCATTTGAAATAGATTCAACTTTCTCCTAGGTGAATGACAGGAATGCACGATGCCATATATCGCACGCCAAACACCACTCGCTGTATCCACCTACCTGACTTATATAAACGCTTGCGAAAACCTATCTTATGTAGCTACCTACAGGTGAACAATGCGGCGAACGTTTTGTACAGTTATATGTTTATATGCGTTAAAATATTTAACAACGTGATAAAGAAATATCGATGTCGAATTCGAAATGCGCTACTACAGATGGCATGTATTTTTTTTGATAGTTTATTTATAGCCAGTGTCATTGGGAATAGTATAAAGATTTTAACCACACCCACGTAAACGCCAAACTATTTAGATTTTAACATTTTTGACGACCTCCGTGGCGTAGAGCGTGCGCTGTCGCATTATATAATCGGAGGTCCTAGGTTCGATTCCCGACTGGTGGTTCCAGTCTGGTCTGGTGGGAGGCTGCGGCCGTGGCTAGTTACCACTCTACCGACAAAGACGTGTTGCCAAGCGTTTTAGTGTTCCGGCACGATGTCGCGTAGAAACCAAGCTTTCCGAATATCGCCAAACGTAGTGGCAACCAATAGGGTTAGCACAGCTAATAGACAGTCCGGAAAAAAAAAACTATAACCACTTGAATACAATTTCAAAACACAGGTTAAAATTTCTAGACACATGTACACATACTTGTACTAAATTTTAGTAATCGTCATATTTTTACAGTTACACAGTTTCGAACTTAAATATCGGTGATAGCCTTGTGGATTAGACTGCCCTCCAATTAGGAGGGGACAGAGTTCGATAACCGACATATAATCCAACTCGCAATTAGCTGGTTTGGTTCTTATATGGAACTCGAAAATGCTTTGAATTTCATGAATAGATTTTCATCATTGTATTTACAGTATATAATGGTGACTTCTGCACCGTGTAAATAATCGTAGCATTGATAAGGCACGTCGTATGCTGCTACGTTTTAGAAGGACTTAATGATTCACTGTTATTTTTATCGCGAATTAGTCATACATAATTTTTATGTGTCTACCATCTACAAAGAAAGGCTCAGAGTCACTCAGCGGGCGATGAAGAAAGCTATGCTAGGAGTATCTTTACGCGATTAAATCGGAAATTATGAGATCCGTAGAAGAACCAGAGATCCGACATAGCTCAGGTAACTACCTGAAGCTGAAGTGTCAATAGCTCGGAAAACCGATGGGCGTTGGGGTCTCAAGGTGCTGGAATCCCAGGGTGCTGGACAGACTCCTTCAGACGAGTCGCAGGAAGCCGCTGGAAACAAGCGGCCCAAGACTGTGCTTTGGAACTCTACAAAAGACCCTTGTTGTCCATCAGTGGACGACAATCGGTTGATATAATGATGATGATGATGAATTTTTATTTTAGTCCCGTTGAAATTTTAGGAGGCCTTTAATGATTGAAGTTGTCAAAAGCTTGATAATTACAGTATTGGTGATTTTTAAATATATTATTACATTTTTATACTACCGGCCCAATATTCAATGGTCGTATACAAGCACGGTTGCCTAGTGCGGATTGGTGGACTTCAGGCTCTCTTTCTCCACTTTCAATCGTTAAAGTGATTACACACATAAGTAATGTTTCGTGCCGATGATCGAACCCCTAAAGGAAGGCCAACGTCTTACCCACTAGGTAATCACCACTACCAATACAAATTTAGTAAATAGACAGTAAAACATGTTGAACATTGTTCAATTACTATACACCGGAAAAATGTCTACGCATTTCGAAATCTACAAAGAATCTCAATATTGAATAGACTTCCTTTTCAAGACACTCACGACACGCCTCAACCCAATATGGCCTCGGATCATTTTTAAAACACACAGAAATCCTTGGGAGGCTTAACAAACTTGTTTTTACTATGTGCGCAATTTGTAACTTGAAGATTATTTAACACAAATCAATTGAATATATTTATAGATGACATAATATTATGTTTAATTAAATCATACACAAAAAAAAATGTATTCAATCCAAACAAATATCTTAATTACGACATTTTAGATAGGTTTTTGAGTCTATATTATTCCAAAAACCGTATTTTTTTTGTCTTTTTTGTAGTTCTATCGTTTTCAAACTATAACACCTACAATATGATAGGATATATAGACATACATTTTACGTCAAAGAATTGACACCAATTGGTGGCAAAACAGCAAAATATCGTTTTTAATATAATTATATTTTCGCTCGAAATTGCATTATTTCTCTAAGATGTTATATATATGTTCGTTTTATAATATAAATGTGCATATTTCTTATGCGCATCCTTTTAAGGTGACATCACAGCGCGTGGACAAATACGGATGGCGATTAATTTGAATGTGGGCGGAACCGTGTCGTTCATTACGGAACTGTATCAGATTTTTGTATGAAGTACCTACCCACCCAGCTCACTCGTATCGGTGACCTGGCCGTATTTATAAACCGAGCCCGACTACAAGATCGATCTTAGCATCAGCTTTGAAATCTTTATGAACGTTTGGAAATCGAACTCACCCGGACCCAGTCGGTGCCAGTCTGAGGTGAAATGCATATCGACAAACAAAGACTTTCTATCTTGATTAATTTTTAATTTATTAAACTTCGATTACCTCATTTAAGATATTTTAGGGTTGTTTAAGAAAAATTGTACTAGATTGAAATAGACGTTTATTATTATAGGATTCTTAATCCCAAAAAGTTCCCTCCTATCAACTTCATTAGAAACTAAAGTCTATAAAGCTATGAACATACTGTACGACTTCAGCGAAGTATTATAAGTGGGAAGTCTTGGGTCCTGGATCGAGTCTGTTCTGGTGGAAAGCTTCAGTCGTCGCTAATCTGTGCTGGCAAAGACATAACGCCAAGCTATTCAGCGTTCTGGTATGATGCCACAGAGGCAAACCAATTGGTAGGATGGCTTCAGTTGCGAACGTACCGGTGGCACGTCAGCTGCTTGATGTCATAGGCGGCGGTTATCACTTTAACATGATCTACGTTCATCATGATCAACCCATTACCGGCTCACTACAGAGCACGTGTCTCCTCTCTATATGAGATGGGTTTGGCCATAGTCCACCACGCTGGCCATGTGCGGATTGGCAGACTTCACACGCCTTTGAGAACATGGAGAACTCTCAGGTGCGCAGGTTTCCTCACGGTGTTTTCCTTCACCGAAGCAAGTGATATTTTTTTTTTAACGCACATAACTTCTAAAAGTTAAAGTTGCGTGCCCGGATTCGAACCGCCGACCTCTGATTAGGAGGCTGACGCCCTAACCACTAAGCTATCACCATCTACGTTATTAGTATAAAATTAATTCTCAAAGTTTCAGTTGTCGATGTTAGATTTGAAACACTAAGTACAAATAGGTAATATACCACATTTTTGAGTTACCAATTGATACATCGATCGCAGGAAATAAAAGTTAACCCTCTTAAAGTGACAGATTAGATAGATAGATAGATATACTCTTTATTGCACACTACAAACATGAATAGAAAATAACTAAAACAAAAAAAAAAAACAAAAAAGATTAATCATAGGATAGTTATATATATACGGTTACATTCTGTAGATGTAGGTTACATTCTGTCTGTGAAGTTTGAAAGAGTATCCAGTGTAATTTTAGGCTGACGAAGTCTCTGATATCCACTAAATAATCGATACTACTGTATATAAAACCCTAACTTTCCGAAGATGGAATTTAGGCCAAGGTTCTGTAGTCAACTGTTTTGTGTTCCAGATACGACTTGTAATATAAGAAGCCTTAGTGTGGTTCATAAGCCGATTAACTTATAATTGGACGCAGTTATGCAAAAGGATCCAACCACATTTAGCAAGTTTAGCTATCCGGCTTGAATTGTGATGTTTGTCTGAATTTTTTATGAATGCCTGCTATTATAAGAACAAAGAACGTCTCGATGATAAAAGTGTCGACTTGTGTCATGAACACTTTCTTAGCCACAACTCGATTTGATGTTTTTGTGGAATAGATCCTTGTCTGTTCCAAATATAATATTCAGGCCAAGGCTCTGTTTATCACCCTACATTGTCATGATGTGGTGTCCTATGTGTCTTCTTCTTCTTCTTCTTGCCCTTATCCCACATTATGTGGGGTCTTAGCCACAACTCGATTTGATGTTTTTGTGGAATGGATCCTTGTCTGTTCCAAATATAATATTCAGGCCAAGGCTCTGTTTATCACCCTACATTGTCATGATGTGGTGTCCTATGTGTCTTCTTCTTCTTCTTCTTGCCCTTATCCCACATTATGTGGGGTCGGCACAACACGTCTTCTTCTTCCACTCACTTCTATCAGCCGTCACCTCACTACCCACACCTTTTTTTGTGTCCTATGTCCTATGTGTCTTACGAGCCTAAACTTTTGGCATGACCTTGTAAGCTGATATCAACCAATTTTACTTACAATCTTGTTAATCATGTATCTACTTATATGTTTCACTAGCTAGCGTTGTTTCGTGCTTGCTCAGATGGTTTCCAAGTCCCGCGTGAACTATTTGTTATCCCGGATAAAAAGTTTTCTGTGCCGTCCAAACTATCTTCATGTCAAATTTCGCCAAGAATGATTTAGTTGTGAATCCATTGTCCATCTCTAGGGTGCACATATTGTCTGCCATATTTCATCAAGATCTGCGCAGTGGTTGACCTAATAAAATCCAGCCAGTCAATCAAATGGGATTAACAAAATATATATCTTAAATATTCTAATAACCATTAAGTCAAAAATCCCAAGCACTTTGTCGAGACGTTCACTGAGGATTATATCATCCACCATTTCCCCTTTCCATATCAATCAGAATACACTAATATGTAATAAAATGAACTATGCTACAATCATATTGATTATATATTAGTAAACTTGATAAATTTAAGTTTACATACAAATCGTCTAGGCGTCGAAAAAATACCAAAACCAAAACAACATGTTTCCAGCATACAAACGCCACAAGTCATTGCCGCTTACGCCGCCATATTGGAAAAATGGCGAACAAAAACAGCTTTTGGCCATAGACAACAGAAATATACCTTTTATTTTGTTATATGCGAAAAACGGTAGCATATTCTTTTTTTTAGTTTTTTAGAAAAAACCGATACATTTTATAACCAATCAAAAATAAAATCTTAAGTCATCTTTGAAAAAATCACAACACACCGATGTCGATGACTTAAGTATGTCAATGTACTAGCATCTTCCAAGAAGAGCTTTGAAATAATTAGGTAGAGTCTACTGTATTTTTAGACGTTGTATACAATTTTAGAACAAATGTTATAAAGTATATAACATTCGTCTCGAGACCTATTTAAAAAATATATTTGCAATTATATTTTTCACCTATCGCGCCGATATAAAAATGGAACTGCCAACCTAAATGACAATACTGTAAGACATTCAATTTATTTTATTTTGATGAAAATATGACGGTGTTTTGTGGGATATACATACAAAAATGACGTGTGCGAGGTGTGGTCAGGATTCCGATCTGCGGTCCCTAACTTGAGAGGTAAAAAAATAAAATAATGACTTATCAAGTATTATTAGTTAAGGTTGGTATTTTTGCTTTGAAAACGGCGCCAAAAGTTAGATATACTATTTTTTTGAACTAGGTTTTTTTAGAAGCTAGTATGTTGATATTATTTTGTATCAACATCGGCATTAACCGCTTTTTTGTTTTCAAACTTCGCAGCACTTACCCATAAGCGAAAATCGAAATGTATAATGTAAATATAAGATAGGAAATAGCAAAAAGGTTTGAAAGAAAAGGTTGACAAAGAATTAGTCTAGCTATTCAAAGGGGGAACGCGGCCAGTATCTTCGGAACCTTTGCCTAAAGGGACTCCTTTTAGTATTATATTTTTTAAGGTTTTTAGTTTCTTTTCATTATTTCATTTTTTAATTAAGGCCTAATTTTACTATTTGACCTCTGAGTTGTGGTCCGCAAACATCAAATAGCGGAACCCGGACCACAACTAATACAGATTCGGCTTATCAATTTGAGTAAACAATTTGAACATTCTTTCATGTTTTAGTTGATAACTCATAATTTTACTAATTTACCTCTCAAGTTGTAGTCCTCAGACGTATCAAATAGCGGAACCTGGACCATAACTAGTACAGATTCAGCTTATTAATAGAAAAATTGAAATATGTGCTCCAACATATAAAAATAAACAATACTGTAATAATTTTCAATTTTTTTAAATAAAAAAAATTATATATATGAACGATTCATAGATGCCTAAAAAGTTATATATATACTTGTATATGAACGATTCATAGATGCCTGTAATAAGGTTCATATGAATAAAGCTATTTTAAATTTGATTTGATTTATGAGTTTTATTTATTTGTTTAAGGAAAAACATTGACATAATGTAATAATAGTTAGGTGTAATCACAAACTCGTAGCTTGAGTTAGTTAGGTGTAATCACAAACTCACAAGTTTTTCCGCACACCTGAGCCATCGAATAATTATTTACACGTACATGCTTATCTACAAACATAACACTTACTTAAAATCTAAATAAATGCTACTTATAAACTAACACAACGTAATACACATTATATATTAAGATCAATGTAGTTAAATTTGCGAATTATGAAAAAGAGTCTAGTCATTCGTATGTTGGTAAATAAGAATGGAAATGTACACTAGCCTCTTCCAAAAAATAGCTAGCTTAAAAAATAATTAGGTACAAGCTACAGTATTATTAGACGCGGTATCCTATTTTAGAACCCGTGTAGGTGTACACGTCTGCGTGTTTGTTATATGTTGCTTACATTCGTCATGTTCCGTTTTGGCAACGACGATAGTAAACATAGGAATCTCTACACTCGCCGACCTCTAGCGTAACGGAGCATAAAGTAGCCTCGCGGACAAGGTCTCAGGTTCGATTGACGGTTGGAAATGTTTAAGGATTTCTTTTATTATTAAACAGTTTTGGCGACCTCCGTGGCGCAGAGCGTGCGCTGTCATTATAAAGTTGGAGGTCCTGGGTTCGATTCCCGGCTTGAGTCTGGTCTGGTGGGAGGCTTCGGCCGTGTCTAGTTACCACCCTACCGACAAATATATACCACAAGTTAGCCCTTGACGGCTATGTTACCTGCGTCCATCGTCCCGGCACGATGTCGCGTAGAAACCAATTAGGAGTGTGTTTACCATACCACTAACAGGTTAGCCCGCTACTATCCTAGACTGCATCATCACTTACCACCAGGTGAGATAGCCGTCAAGGGCTAACTTGTAGTGTAAAAAAGATGGTCAATGCGATTGTCGGCGACATACCCTGACACAAGAAGAGTTATTTGGTGTTTAACATATCTAGATAAATTCAAATTCAAATAATCTTTATTCAAATAGTCCTTTAAAAGACGCTTTTGACGCGTCAATTATTTACATAGTAGTGATTTGATCATATCACCAGATAACTACATTCGTAAACTGAAAACTAAAGCTATGAGGGATCCAAACCCGCCCCGTTCTAAGAAGAAGCCCACAACAAACTTAGCCAGGTAAATTTTCTTTTTGTTATCACCATCTCACATGCCACTTAAAAATATAAATTTATATATAGATCTTTGTCTTTGGCATCGTAGTTCCTAAACGGAATCACAAATTTGATGCAGTTTTTTTCTTTTGTTTTAAAGTGAAGGACGTGTTTTGTGACGTTCGTTACTGCAATTTATAATTTAAGCCCCTTCATTTATATTCTGTATCTTATTCTGACAGTTGCTAATTAGTTGCGTACTGTCATATCCTATACAATATTTACGAAGAAAATCCAATTGGCGGTTAAATTAAGTTCGTAGTAAGAAGAATTGGCGTTTTAAGATTATCAGCCAGCAATTTGTATTTTTAAGGGGTGCTCTCATGGCATTACGTCTCGCTCCTGCTGCAGGTTGTATTAATAATAGATAAGGCCGCCTTTGCATGCCTACATTTTTTTTTTTCATTTTTTTTTCGCCTGTGGATAAAAATCTAGACGTCATTCATGTCGGGGGTTGCTTTATACAAAATAATTATCCTAATAAACTTGTACGCGAATTCACCTAATCCGGAAAACGAACAAGGCCTCTTCATTAGTAACAGAAAATCAAAAATGCTCACAAAAAATATTTATACTTAATGTTTTATTGTTCTAGGGCTACAGCAATGGTGATGGAAGCTAACCCTATTGCTGACAATCGGACAGACGGTAAGCCACTTAAAACTTCTAGTCAAATTCAAAACTTAATTTATTCTTATATAACCTCCATACAGGGCACTTTTGATGTTTTTTTATACATTAGTATAACTTTTTTACCATTTTAATAGTGACCGTATTTAAAACCAACGTAACAACCAAAAACTAGTAGTAGATAAAAAAACAAACTTGTTAAAGAATATTGAATATTTTATAATGGGAAGAGCGAGTCTTTCTGACACAGATTTTGAGATTAGGGTACCCAAATAGGGGTATGGTAAACCACACTCCTATTTGGTTTCTACGCTACATCGGGTGGTAACTAGCTACGGCCGAAGCCTCCCACACGACCAGACTCGAGCCGGGAATCGAACCCAGGACTTCCGTCAAGGGTTAACAATGAAAGGAAAAGAATCAGAATTTTCAATAACAATAATAATGTAATCTATACAACGCGTGTTAACAATGCATAGTGCAGGTGGACGAAGCCGCGGGCGTGTCGAGTGTAATACGATACAGTCCACAAAGCATATGGAATGTAGTTATATGTAGATCTAAAGGTAATTGATCTCGAATCATACGAGGCCAAAATTCCACTTAGCTGTGCAACCTTCACTACTACTTCTAGTGGTAGGTGGATAACTAATTAACGGTGATCCACTGGAGACCTTGGTACATTTTTAAAATACGTCACCATGTTTGTTTCGTTTATTTTTTATATCTAAGTACAGTGAGTACGTTAAGGTTAAACGTTATGTTATGCTCATGTACATAAGGAATGTCCAAGGGACAATCGGGCTGTATGTTTTTTCTTTGAAAGCTTTGAGTAGGTTCATCGTAGGGTGACTTTCTGATTATCCGCCTACCACTAGTAAGTAGTAGCCAAAATCCCACTGAATTCTGCAACTTTCACTACTACCTAATAGTGGTAGTCGGATAACAGTGATCCACTGGACACTTTGCTACATTTTAAAAATACGTCTCCATGTTTGTTTCGTTTATTTTTTATATCTAAGTACAGTGAGTACGTTAAGGTTAAACGTTATGTTATGCTCATGTAAATAAGGAATGTGCAAGGAACAATCGGACTGTCTGTTTTTTCTTTGAAAGCTATGAGTAAGTACATCGTAGGGTGACTTTCTGATAATTCGCCTACCACTAGTAAGTAGTAGCCAAAATCCCACTTCTGCAACTTTCACTACTACCTAATAGTGGTAGTCGGATAACAGTGATCCACTGGACACTTTGCTACATTTTAAAAATACGTCTCCATGTTTGTTTCGTTTATTTTTTATATCTAAGTACAGTGAGTACGTTACGGTTAAACGTTTTGTTATGTTCATGTAAATAAGGAATGTCCAAGGAACAATCGGACTGTCTGTTTTTTCTTTGAAAGCTTTTAGGTACATCGTAGGGTGACTTTCTGATTATCCGCCTACCACTAGTAAGTAATAGTCAAAATCCCACTTCTGCAACTTTCACTACCCAATACGCCAAAATTCCACTTAGCTTTGCAACCTTCACTACTACTTACTAGTGGTAGGTGGATAACTAATTAACGGTGATCCACTGGAGACTTTGTTACATTTTCAAAATGTCTCCATGTTTGTTTCGCAGTCAGATTTTCACCTATGACTACAGGATTCTACAAATCTACCAAAATTGTGTTTCTATGGTCGATCAATGACATCCTTTATAAACGAAATAAAATGAAACGAAAATGAATTATATTTCAATTGGCACTCACAATAGGCAGACTTGTGTCGTAGTGCTCATTCAAGTTGTGTTCACTTTTCGTTCGGAAACGTTTACTACTTATTACACAGAGTATTTTACTGATAAAATCGTTTTATCAACGTGCGCTCTTCGAGGCCAATTTTCCAACTCCTAGCGACTTTAAATTTCTAAATAAAAATCGCAATAGGGTAGGAACCTTGATGCCCTCGCGATACGTAATCAACGTGCGAAAAACTAGAGTAACGAGATATTTTGAGTGACACCGGGTAAGTCGTTGCGAAAATGCGGTTTTTCTGAAAACTCCTAAAATAACAACTGTTTGGCCCATTTCGCCCACGTCACTCATTGTCCTGAATGTTATACTGTGAGTTCATGCGATCCACCGAAAATATCTATCCGGGTCACGTCTCCCACAGCTCTGTTTTATATCACGATTATATAATTAAATCGTTAAGCTGTATGTACCTCTTGCTTTAATAATAGACTAGAACAAGTGCCGTGAGTCGTCAAAAAGTGTCCGTATAGTAAATTACTCTCATATGTTTCCTCCCATTCATTTGTTATGCTACAAAAAAAAAGCAAATGTGTTCGTGCTTGACATCTGAAAATATAATGCAAGTTGTTAGATACTTTATTTAACTTATTGAATAAAGCTTATTATAAATAATAAGCTTTATTCAATTATTTTACTCTCTATACATTTCACAGATACAAAGTGGTAAAAAACAAAAAAAGTCCAGAATTTTTTTCTCTTAGATTTTGTATGTCTATATTATTGATCATTGAATAAACGAGAACATAAAAAAGTCTAAAACTAATGACTATATGAAGTTTTGTAAATGTTGCCACATTTAAAGAGATGGATAATGAGTATTGTTTCGCTCGAGGTCCAAGAGATTTTGTTTCGACTGATGATTCAAGGGCTGGATATGAAAGACTTAATCTTAATCTTAACACTGTATAGTACAGTGTTAAGCAGTCAGTGATTATCTTTCTATAACCCACTTTCTAGAGTAAGGTGTTATAAATTCGGTATAGTTGGAAATAGTACAAAACTTAAGTTCCCTGTGCACGAATTGAGGATGAAGACGTCATATGACATGAGGTCTATTTTATGGTCCCGTTAATACCGGAACCCTTAAAGGATCACTCCATTGTCTCCATCGGGTTCACAGGTTATTTTTAATCCTATTATTTAAGTCTGTTTAGTCCATATTTGTGGATATATCCTTTAACAATGAGTGTGTTAAACTTATGGGAAACGGTTATGCAATGTTCACAGATCTATTGAAGCGTACAATACGCTATTGAAACTACGCTGCTCTCAATCGCATCCTGTTTTCGCTCGGTTGCGTCCTTTGTATTCAATCAAAAGACTACCCTGTACGATGCACCTACTCAAAGCTTTTATAAGCATTAGTTGTATCATTCAAACAGTTCTAGAAATGTTTGACTACTTATTTCTTTTAAATTTGCAGAATATATAAGCGTGGAAACAAACTTATTACACGTCAGCTTATCCTAGCCGTGCGATCGATGTTGATCTAGAAACGAACTGTTCGAATTTTCCATGGCTAGAATAAACTATTTCCAGCTACTTAACTCGACACTTTGTCACAAAGGGTTTTCCCATAGTCCTTTTGATGCATTAAAATTATATCCTGGCGAGGAATTTCTTAGTAAAAGTTACACAATGCTGTAAACAGACATTATGCGCAGATCTTTTGGAGCGTACAATAGACGTCCACTCCGGTCTAAATCGCATCTTGTCCTCGTTCCGTTGCGTCCATTGTATTGTGCGTTCGAAGGACTCTCCTGGACCTACTTGAAGCTTTAAATATTGGTTGTAACATTCAGCTCAATTCTTTCCACTTTCAAGATTTGCAAAATTAAAGTGGAAACACACTTATGATACATGGCATCCGATCTAGGCTACCGCGACACGCGACTTCTGTGTCCTTTGTTTCTGTAACAATGTAATGACTAATGAATGACGTAAAAAGGAAATCTCATCCAAATCAGTCAATCCGCTCACGCGATCCTTTAGGGTAGATAATAGATATGGCGTAATACGACGGAAACGTCCCGGGGCACGTCACGCCCTCGCTTATTTTCGTTGTCTTATTTGATTTAGGTCCCTAAAATATATCACTTAGGGTTGGAGTCAACTTCATGTTTTTTCTGTTTAACTGATTAAAGAATTATTTGTTTTAATTTACATAAGTAAGATCCTTGAAACATGATTTTAAAGAATACCCTTTTCATGACTCGGTCATCAAGAAATCCGTGTTGCCTCGTTGGCGTAGTTGGTCTGTATCCAAAGCCAAAATGGCAAGCCAAAACTATATATAAAGTTTATCAAGAATGATCGAAGAAAGAAGAACTTTTGGGCAATGCCCTGAGTAAAGGAATTGGCGTCTTTGCTTCGGAAAGTACAGTGGATCATTGATCCCAGTTATTATCACATGTGATTATGTTTGTGAAAGTCTACAAATGTTCTAACTTAGTGACACTAAGCCCCTATAAAAATACTTATAAAACGTCCTTATAAATCCTTCACTCTTGATGCGAAGGTAAGTATACTCTCATCTCTTCTAATTGCAAATTTGACACAATTGCGAGACTAGCCTCCGATAGAAGCCGGTGGAAACAAATAATCCGCATGAGGTTGCAAATACACCAGGACCACAAATACTTCAGTAATGAAGAAACGACTGGAGAGAGATATCCCATACATATAGGTGATGGGCACAACCATCCACCTCTGCGATGTGGAAACGCTTTTCACTCATGACTATTTCCTACTGCACCCAAAAAAGATTCACTATTTATTCTCACGCAGTTTTGAGAGCGTTACAAGGACAAAAGATGTACGTTCAATGGGTTTATCGTGTTACTAGTGTTTCGACCGCAGCACTGTGCGCATTGTCTACTTGTCCAACAATAAGTGGAACGAAACCGCGAATCTAACTACACAATACGAATATATACAAGGATAGATATTTTAGGATAATGGAGTTAAATACGCATTACAAAGGTTACCTCAAGTTATGTTAATGGCCTTATTTGATTTCAAAATAAATTGGAATCTATATATACGAGTATCTTTTCAAGTATTCTTTTATCACTTAGAAATTTAAAAAAAAACATTAAGAGTAAATTAAGAAAGTTCAAAATATTTCCCATAATGTTTTTATTCTTTAATGATTCTAACAAATCAACACACATTGCCCTAGTGGAACTACCTATATTTTGTTTAAATTATTGTGGCAGTAGTATACTTAACGCTTTTTCAATCTGACAATTCGTGTGTGATAGTTGTTTAAACATAACACGAGTTTGGTTTCACGTATTTTGGTAAGAGGAAGAAATGCCATTCTTTAGCGAAAAGAATGGGGTTTGAAAATCTGTCAGACTCATTATTAGAACTGTATAAAATATGTCTAATTTTGGTCGACGATAGATCATGAAAACCTTGCTTCAAGAAACTTCTATCTAAGTGTTATATATTGTTCAACTGTAGGTTGATTACTATTTTTGTGGAACAATCAATGCAAACGTTTGATTGTAAGTGACAAACGATTTTTAGAACATGAGTTTTGGGAATTGTACATAGTCAATGTTCAATGGGCATGCAATAAAATTTTCTAGGAAACACATTTTAAGCCACTTATGTTTGGTTACCCAGATATTATATGTATGAATTATTATGCGTTCCATTTTATCGATGTTGTACACCGATGACTGTATTGGCACGGGCTCGCGGTTATAATAATATTTTGAAGTCATGTTTGAACAACGCATCGCGTAAAGACGAGGCGGTTTTATAAATATCCTCAGACATTTGTGACAATAATAAACATAAGTTAATCATTTCATTCTTATATTATGTTATAAGCTACCTAATTTAATGTGTAATACCTAGAAGTTTTGTTTGAAAGACCTTGAAATATAAATTAATCTTACCTCATCTTCAGACAATAAAAGGCCTTCTCTCGCATAGCAGGGTTGTTTAGAAACCTCGCATCTACACAAATAGCCCTAAATGCTATTGCCCATTGAAAGAAACATTATTCAGTATACATATTATACATGCTTCGTTTCAATATGATTGACATGAAAGAAAAGTAAGAAATAATAAGAAAATATGCGGTATATAATTATGTTCCTGTAAGCTGAAATCTACTAGTTATAAGATGAGCCGGTAGAAAACAACCTGTGCGGCGAGACGCAGAGATTATGTCTGACATCCCCTCGGTCATTCTACTCGACGCTATACGGAGCCACAGTAACACCTCCGCACATAAAGATCCACCTCGCGCCCAGTTTCGTGTGTCAGAGGCGTGGTCGACAAATTAGTTCTAATTACCCTCAAATCCACCGAGGCCGTCAGAAGTGAAGAAATGGAAGATCAACACCCTACTGCCCCTGGCTTTCCCACCAGTCTGTCAGGTGTTGTCAGTCCTGAACAGGCTACAAACCGTGCATACGACGACAAAAAAAAACCCCGCCACCGCCTCCTAATTTTGGCAGCAAAATATTTGTTTGCCAATCCCATGCCTGGGAAAGCTTTCCACTTCTTGAGGTCAGCCAACTCCTGCCATCATCCAATGCGCCCTACGCTGGAAATCGATTAATACCAAGGTGCACCGGCCTAATGTTTTCTTCCCTCGGATTAATCAAAAGGTGACTTTGAGATTACGCAACCTGGCACCGTAACCCTACCCTTACTTGATACTATCATATCATCCCTATAGTAGCCTGGTAAAGCTAGTTTTTATGCCACTAGGCCCACCTATTGTAGCTCTCTTTTTTAAATATGGCGTACACTAAATAGTTTTAACACTGAAAACTTAAACGACGTCTGTATACAGGGCATTCACCCCCTATTTATTTACAAAACTCCCACAGCCTTGTTTCTTTTTGCCACAATATTTTTATTACATCCGGCAACCCGTCAACATATGCTTGTATTGCGTCAAATCAATTTTTTTTTCGTTTTCACAGACAGAGTAGAGCGTGTCATGACGTCTATGTCTACATGTGTGTTCTTGTTACAGAGAAATTAAGAAATGATGTGTTAATTAGTAAAGTATTGTCTATGGTGGAAGTGCATTTAGAATCGAAACATTTTATCAAGGAGGTTTATACACCCAAGCCGTAAACTAGTCACTTCTTCTGGAACAGCGAAAATGTATCTTCTGTTAAAATTCTGAACGATAGTAATAGTGTAAAGTCCCGGGTTGGATTCCCGGCTCAAGTCGTCTGGTGTGAGGTCTGCGTTTGGTCACCGTACCGTGTACTGACAAAGACGTTTTAGCGTTCCAGCAAAAAGCCGCGTAAAACCAATGAAAAGGATAGGTTCGGCCGGTGGCTCCTCTTATGCTGCAGATGTTCATGGATGGATCTTTTTCTGATTAACGTAATCATCTTTACTGACACTACAATTAAAAAACATGTCTCTTATGCCTTAGATTCTAAGGAAGAGACTAAAGAGCAGTTTAAGGCCATACTCGGAGCACATAAGGGAACTATACAATTTGTTTGTTTCACAGATCGAGTTCACAGTACGTCATTACGTCCCAGGGCGGGCGGTGACGTGATCGATCATCGTCAAGAGCGCTCAGTTGGAACCCTCGATCTGAACATGTCATATACCGCACCTTCCAATTTAGTCCTCACACCGGCACCTGAATGTAAGTTTATAATAATAATAATACATTTCTCAACCTGTCACCCTGACCCCCGACCGTTTGGTCTCCCCTGCCGGGGTGTAATCCTCCGCCAGGTGCAAATATGTATCTATGTAATGTGTTTATAGGTTTATTTATTTTTATTTATTTAAGTTTATTATATCTCTTTTGGTTTTTATATGTATTTATTTTGCACACGGGCGTGAGAGTTGGAATATATAAACTAAATAATACATTTATTTATTGAACTGCTATAGAAGCCCGTGATAGCCTAGTGGTTAGGACGTCAGCCTCCTAATCAAAGTTCGGGGGTTCGAACCTTGGCACGCACCTCTAACCTTTTTAGAGTTATGTGCGTTTTTAAGCAATTAAAATATCACTTGCTTCAACTGTGAAGGAAAACATCGTGAGGAAACCTACACGCTTGAGAGTTCTCCATAATGTTCTCAAAAGCGTGTGAAGTCTGCCAATCCGCACGTGGCCAGCGTGGTGGACTATGGCCAAACCCTTCTCATATTGAGAGGAGACCCGTGCTCTGTAGTGAGCCGAAAATGGGTTGATCATGATGAATGTTATAACACCTTTTAACCACTTTACACATTTTACAAAGTACTTACACGTATACTAATAAAGAAATATAATTTCGCGATTTAAGTAGGTGACAATCACCTACTTAAATCATATATTTGGTCCTTCATATACATACATACATATACGTGTATTTCTTTATATCAACCAAGTGCCAAAATCTAACAGAACGTTTGTATGTACCGTAGTTTGGATGTTTGTTACTCTTTCACATAAGCTACTGGACCAATTTGACTGAAAATTGGAATGGATATTACCTACCCTGGATTAACTCATGCTACTTTTTATCCCGGAAAAATGTATGGTTCCTGCGGGATTTGCGATAAAACAAAACACGCTGCAACAGCAAGTAAAAAAAATATTTTCTGTCTAATATCACTTACAGAAGATTTTTTTTTGCAAAAGAAACCGTGTTATCGAAATTGTAAAACAGGGTTGCTGGATTAATGATCGTAAAATCATTTTTGGGTGTTCCAAATTATTTTTAGGTCCAGGTCAGATTTCTAGCACCATACGACGTTGCTTGCTAAGTTTTTTCTCGTATATATAATCAAAGTGCTTAATGTTTTGTGTATTTTTAGCTTTATATTTAGGTCCAGGCCCAATTTCTTGCACCAAAAGGTATTTTTTTTATTTATTATTTTTGTACCAAATTTGTTATATCAATTACTTACAAAAGAAGTATATAAAGGAAAGCTTATCCCTATAAGAGATCTCTTCCAGCTACCCTTATTACCCTTATTCTTTTTGTCTATCGATTATTCCAGGATGCTTTATTTATTCCAGGTCGCAAACTCTCGCGAGGAATATCCCGGGCGACGGACAACGAGGGGCTGGTGTGGGCGTTGCGCAGCAACACGGAGCCCGAGCCGAACACGCTCTCCTCCGATCACATACTCCTACTGCCGGATATCTCTGTCTATCCTCCAGATTTTAGGTGAGTTTGGAGAACCATTTTCTTTTGTGCCACTACAAGTAAGCTCTACGTAGATATAGGACTTTGAATTGTAACATAACTTAACTGTACTAGCTATAATGTCAAAAGCGTGTAATGCCCGATAAGCAACAGTAAACCGTTTTAAATAAATAAAAACGAAGATATGTTTGAGAGATTATGTCGGGAGAAAAGCTTCAGCCTTGGTCGTATGATATCGCATAGAAACAATTGTGTTACGGATAAGCGCCATATCACTAACAGGTTAACCCGCTACCATCTAATTTCGTCTGGTTGGAGGCTTCGACCGTGGCTAGTTACCACCCTACCGACAAACACGGTTCGCCAAGCGATTTAGCGTTCCGGCACGATGTTGTGTAGAAACCAATTGGAAGTTACGGTTTACCAAACCTCTTACTGGTTAGCCCTCTACCATCTCAGACCGCATCATAGCTTACTATCAGGTGAGATGCTGTGAAGGGCTAACTTGTGGTGTATACAAAAATGCTGCATCATGATCATCATAAATCACTAAGAAAGATTTCAGAAAAATGTAATGATATAAAAAACTCATTACAACTTAAAAATTCTGCCCCATACTGAGTCATAAGTTATATATAAAAATTGAAAGCTGTATGGCACAGAAGACACGATGCGTTGTTTCAATTTTCTTCCGTAAACCATATATACGCTTCTCACTTCCACATTCCTCACTGTTTCTTGGCTTCATCTACTACTACTAAATCTGAAACGTAACATATTCCAAATTTCATATTTGCAGCTTTCGTTGTAATAATTGGTAATATGAGTTCCGTTATTTCCGTTTGGATACGGAATCACACAACGTTTTAACTTGTTTTTGAAGTTGTTGATAAGTTAAAGCATTACGAACTGTTGCGGTGATACATTTATAACCACGATTTTTTTGGCCCCATCTAAACAAGTCACCGTGACATTGCAGCGCTCGCACGTGGCTTGGCAAAGTGCCAAACACGTTTAGGGTTAGCTCCTGAAATATTATAGAAACATGAGCATAACATAATCTACTTTTGTTTTTAGTGTATTTATTATCATCATCATGATCAACCCATTCTCGGTTCACTACAGAGCGCGGGTCCCTCTCAATATAAGAAGGGTTTGGCCATAGTCCACCACGTGCGGATTAGCAGACTTCATACGCTTTTGAGAAAATTATGGAAAACTCTCAGGCGTGCAGGTTTCCTCGCGATGTTTTCCTTCACCGTTGAAGCAAGTGATATTTTAATTGCTTAGCGCACATAACTCCGAAAAGTTACAGGTGCGTGCCCGGGTTCAAACCCCCGACCTCTGACTAGGAGGCTGACGTCCTAACCAGTAGGCTTCATATTTATTATATGACAAAATAAAAGTGAAATGTAACTCATATATTTTGTTTTAGAGCCAAAATCGTCTACTCTTCAACAATTTGCCAATTAAAATGGGACTCATTTGTCTTGGTTTAAGGCTCAAATTCCTTTACTTTAACACTTCGCAAGTAAACTCAAGTATTGGTACTTTAAATTTATATTAAAAAAGAACAATATGAGTAGACAAAACTATCGCTGTTAAATAATACAGTTTGTATGAAGACTTAAGACATTCTCGATTACCCTACCAACTTTTGAGAACCCTAAATTTACCAAAGCGGCATCATATTTAGTCATTGAACCCTTTAATCGTACTTTAAACTTTCACCCTTTTAACCTTTACGTATTATGATGGCAGAATTCAGTTTCAAGGCCAAAGGTCAGTTGAATATTTTCCTAATCTCGTAGTGTCTCCACGTAATCAAATCAGAGATAAGAACATCCATAGACGAAGCAACGATACTGAGCTCAGCTAGTTGTGTCAAAGGATGGGGGATATAACTTAGTTTCTTAATGGACAGATGTCCTAGGTTCTGGGTCACCGTGTAACATACTTTTTCTTTTTCCAAACATTCCACGTTCATATATGCCTAGCTGTGCACGTCATTCGGTCAAGTTAATGGTGATAAGTATGTACGCGTGTAGAAGGATCATCCATGGTAGATTTCGAGCAATAACACCTATAATGTATATCCGAGGGTAGTGTGTTCTAGTAGCGGCAACGCTCTCGCTAATTATCACTAGTACTTGATAATGACTGTCACCTACCACTCGGCAGTTCGTTGCCTAACCCAGCAAATTAACATTCAACAACTTTATATCTTTGAAACAAGATTGGGTACGATCTCAAAGATTTATTAGAAAGTGGTGTAACGTAAAGGAGCAGTAAAACACCTATCACCTCTGGTTATGATATAATATTTGACATACTGATCATTGGAATAGAATATCTTTGTTTGCAAAAATGTGGTTCATTTTGGTCTTACAATTATTGTGTGTCTCCAAAACATTCAACTAGTTCAATAGTATGCAAAAATTCTTAAAATTAAATATAAAAATAATGGGCATCGTCACTTACTGCTTTACTTTTATTTCAAAAAAAAAAGGCTTTATAAAAAAAAGTCCAATTTATAAGGTAATCAAAAATTATTATCTTATATTAAACAGTTTTAAATATATTCATATTCATTTATATTATAAAACATTTGTCTATGAGCGAATTCTTTAACTTAATCTTAAAAGCTTGGAGAAGTCTCCAAGTTTATTAAATTGGTTTAAAAATCGAGAGAGATTGCGTTCGCTAAGGCGGCTCTAGAGTACCTACTCTAGAGTTAACTTCAATATCAATAAGTAATGGAATCGAAAGATTTGCTGGACATTTGCTGGACAATAGATAGCGCTCTTTCGATTCCAAACAAATTGAAGTTAACTTTAACGTGATCGAATAAGTAGAAAATTTCGCTTTCGGCACTAAAAATCGGTGGTCAGGGCTGAACTTTTAACCCTATGGGAATACGTTCTAGTTAGACCATGTTGAAGTAAAATGTCACGCAAGTTTTCAAAATATTTACCATTTCTGCATTTACAATGGCGGTAGACACATCATTAATTTCTTACGAGCGTTGCGTGCGGCTAACAATAACAAGCGACAGTTTGTCAAAGAAACAAAAGCGTGTGCACATAACAAAGGTAACAAAGAGATATATGTGATGTATGTAGAAAATAAAGCGCGAAACATAATTGTTTTGTCTGGTAGTTTGTTTAAATGGATGTGTACATTTGTCTGACTTAAAATTAACATTTATTTATTTATTAGGTACTTACACAATATAGTTCTAAACTATATTATAATCGAAATAAAAAAATAACAAGCTTTTGACACCGGCAAGACTAAAAAAAAAAGTAAGAATAAAATATAATAATGAAGTTTGTAGAGATAACTAAATTAAATCATACAAGATTAAATTAAATTAATATTAGTAAGGAGTAAGCAGTTTTAAAATCTTAAAGTTACGTGCAGTAGGGATAGTAAAATTTTGTATAAATCTTGAATATTTTTAATGATATATTTAATTTTTAAACTAAGTAACACCTTTAAATATAAAAGACAAATTATTTCCACCTACATCCGTTATCGACTTTGAAACTATTAGAGAAACCATCAGATAGCGATGAAACTATTGTAGGGTGTTCTGTGAGCACTGGCGAGGTTTCCAGATGAAAAAACCATACATAGGTTTTATAGATCTATATTTTTTTTACATAGAAGGCATACCGGCTACGGCTTGTATATAACACATTTAAATAAATTGGAACCTTGTTAACACATTCAAATCTAAAACGTTTTTTATTAATCAATTACGATTAGATTATGTGACGAATGGAAAACCGGCTCTAAATACGTATATATATAGGGTATGAAACATCATATGAGAATCTTTAACTTTTTAAGTGAAAATTAGTAGTATATGTAACATGATCCAGGTGCGAGCTGCGGTGTTGCTTATTGTTATAGTTTCCTGCTTAGGATGGGAAACATTCGGTGCATAGTGGATTATGTTTGTCTTACATTGCACCATATATATTAATCTGGTGTTTTTTTATACACAAGTTAGTACATTGGTAAAGCATAATTAACTACACAGAGACTTCATCCAATTCTTTTATACTCGTACATCAAATTGAAGTGTACAGAAGATAGATTAAACCATAGGCTTAGAATGTACAAGACCAACAGTGTCAGATTACGGTGTTACAAAAAAGTTAAGTTTTAATAAAGACGTAAGACTATTAATTAAATGCACAAAATTCACCTCGACTTGGAATAGGCCGGGACGCTATGGCCTCTTACTCACGTAAAAAATGACATACTGGCCTTTTGTTTCTCTATCTCTTTTTCGCTCGCGGCAGTGTCTATTACCTAAATACTTCTCGCTCCCACGATTTATCAGTCTATTGAGCGTAGCGAAAAAATTCTAAGTCTATGGATTAAACTCAACATTGTATATGTGTTACTCCTATGCTAATAATCAATTTTTGTTGATTGCATTCGACAAGGATGCGTAGAAAAAGTATAGCACTACTAAATTCAATCTACTATCTGAAGTTTTTGGATTAGATTGATTATTAACATCGGGCTTAAACCACCACAAAGTATTGCCTGGTGCTTTATCCAACATTGAATTGAACAGTTCTTCCTCTTTTATCCCTAGGATATTCATCGAAAAAGACCTCCTCGAAACAGCCACACTAGTTACACTAGAATCAGCTACTATTCTCAACTGGTGGCGCCAAGGTCGTGTGCCAGGCGCGCCTCGCTTACTGCCGCTAGCGACATCTGGTGATGGCAATTGCTTGCCACACGCTGCATCTTTGGCTGCGTATGGATTCCACGATAGACTACTGGCTTTGAGGACGAAGGTGCAAGCGCTTTTGTCTGGTGAAGAAGGCGATGTGCTAACAAGTGAGTTTATTAATAATACCAATCAAACTGAGTTTTATTTTATTTTATTGTATTTTTATTAACACTAGTTTGGCCAAGCTTTATTAAGTTTTAAATAAACTTACACCCAGGGAAGTCGGCACTGAAGTTGAAGCACAGGTAACACCCAGTTTGGCTTCAGAAGCTTACTATTTACTTTATCATCATCATCATGATCAACCCACTACCGGCTCACTACAGAGCACGGGTCTCCTCTCAATATGAGAAGGGTTTGGCCATAGTCCACCACGCTGGCCATGTGCGGATTGGTAGACTTCACACGCCTTTGAGAACATTATGGAGAGCTCTCAGGCGTGCAAGTTTCCTCACAATGCTTTCCTTCACCGTTGAACCAAGTGATATTTTAATTGTTTATAAACGCACATAACTCCGAAAAGTTAGAGGTGCATGCCCGGATTCGAACCACCGACCTATGATTAGGAGGCTGACGCCCTATCCACTGGGCTATCACCGCTTCATATTAAGTAATGAAACTCATGTAAAGTCATAAGGCTGCATACCATACTTGTTATTTTGCATTGTTGTTCTTTGTGTCTTATTACCATGAAAATTAAAATGTGTTAAATAAATAAAAATAAAATAAACTTAACAGCAAAGACATAAATAACCAAGCAGCCAGCCACGAAGCTTGTTCTTTCACGAAAAACTTGCTCTCTAGTAATGATAGATGCTAGATTGGCCCTATTTTAAGCAATTAAAATATCGCTTGCTTTAAGGAGAGAGAGGAGACCCGTGTTCTGTAGTGAGCCGGAATGGGTTGATCATGATCGTAGATATATTCAGTTACCTTTATACCATACTTAATTTATTTGTCACAATGTTGTTTATGACGTATTACCTACTTGAGTCCTAATAAAGCAATTTTATATGTGATCCGCGAAACGCTATAGCCGAGATCTATAAAACGGACTTAGTCTTACCATTGATGTTCAAGAAGAGTTACGAGACAAGGTCAATACGTCTGACACAAATTTTTCATCGTTTTACCACCACGAAAGCTCATCATATCTTAACTTATTCTATTTTATGGTATAATGGTTTGGTTTGACACGTTTAAGAACGTTGAACCTTAAGTGGGTTGATACCCACTTTGAGTATGTTTTTGCTGATGGAATAATCGCCTCCCGATTCAAAGGGATAATAATTTTAATCGTAGGTCGTCCTGTTTATCCGTATAATGTTTCCGAACCCTTTCGCAGGATCGGGCATTGCAAATAAATCGACTTTGTTGATAACTGTCTGATAGGTCTGAATTTAGTCTCATCTTTCTTCAGTATGATTATTTTTCGGAGATGTTTCTCCATCCGGAGAACATCAAGTTATATATCCTTCTCGTCGATGCATGTGCGTCAATTGGGTGGGAGGAAAGTAATTAGGATTTTTATATTTTATCTCCATCAGGAGCAATTAAACGCCGCTGGCGATGGTCGGAGAGTCTCTCGCTGAAGTCCGCTGGATTAACGCCATCGGAGTCAGAGTGGGACAGGGAATGGCACGACGCAGTAAGGGCGGCTTCAGCGGAGCCCAGACCTCGACATCAGCCGACCGCAGCGCCTCACTACGCTGGGTTGGAGCAGTTGCACGTATTTGCTCTGGCGCATGTCATGCGGCGGCCGGTCATCGTGTTCGCTGACGTGGCGTTGAGGGTATGTTTTTTCTCTACGGCGGTACCGCACTTAATTGTACCTACAACGGTCGACGTAGTCGGACTTCGAGCCTTTAGCCATGGTGTTTTGGTTGATTTTGGCTCACACTATCTTAGAATAGGTAATTACAACGTAAGCTGCCAGAGATATATATTTTAAATAACAAATTATGAAACTCTAGTTCATCTTAAATTTTCTTTACTATCTTTTATTGTTTATGAATTTTTAGTTGATTTTAAATAAACAACTGAAAATATAAATTTAAAATTTGCGAAATTTGCACCCGTTATAGATGTTGCGATGAAATAGATATTAATCTTGATTCGTCCCAAAACTGTTTAACCCAGGCGAATTTGATAAATATTTTATGAATCTTTTATGACTTCATTGGTTTAGGATTTCCGCGGTGATCCCGTAGCACCGATACCATTCGGTGGTATCTACCTACCCCTCGAGCTGGAGCCCGAAGTTTGCAGTAAAGCACCGATTTTACTAGCGTACGACGCTGGACATTTCTCAGCTTTAGTGCCTTGCGAACCCCTGCCCACTGATGGGGCCAGGGTGCCCTTAGAAGACCAGGCAGGGAACCCTATGCCTATACGGTAAGCACTGTTCACTCATCAATCATCGAGCATATAATCATATATTAAGGGTATATTATTTCAATCAAGTAAAGAAAATAAAAGCATACAAGTTTATAGAATAGTTTTTTGGCTGAGTTGGACGGTTGACTCATTTGTGTCGACCGTCTAACTCAGTTAGGAAATGTTCTTTTCATGCCTAATTTGCTTACTCAGTTCCTCTAGTTTTAAGCTGTTAAGTTACAGATTAGCACTGAGGACAAAGCTCTTTGGTTTTTTCGGTGCCTTTATTGTATCATTAATTATATTCCTTCTATATTAATAATAAATAAATAATAATAATGTGTCTATATATAATAAATTAACAAATAAATAATAATAATGTGTGTGTATTTTCTAAAAAAAATTCAATTTCCAGATTTAACGTTGATCCCGGCCAAGATTTCCGATGGGAGGTCGAACCGGATCAAAAAACGATAAACAACCTCCTTCCAGACGAATATCAACGCTCTTCCATGTTAGCCGCTTACCTCGACCTTGAACGTGTGGAATGTTTGTCCCATAGTCAACCGTCAGAAGAACTGAGGAGATCACTTGATGCATTATCAACTAAAAGCTCAAAACAACTTAATTCCGTAGCAAAACAGTTTGGAAGTATTGGCAGGTAAGACTATCTCTTGATTTATAACCGTAACTACGAGGTATTTCTTTCAAAACAGAAAATCCACTGTTATTAATAAGATAAACCTAATCCATTATATATCGATAGATCTATTCTCAATCCTTGAAAAAGACTTTTTATGAATCAAAACGACATGACATGTTGTTTTAAAGAAGAAATCCGGGAAAAATAATTTCAAAGTAATTTCTGCAAGAAACAGTTTGGGTGTATTGCAAGATCTTTGTACTGACCAATATGTACTATTTATTTATTTGCTTCCATATCTAACAGACATGAGACCCGGTCAGGGCATTGCAAACAGTACAATTGTTATACATTCATCATATTCTAATGTTAAACAATTCAATAAAAAAATAAAAAATAAAAACAATAATAATTCAATGAGTCAATGTTATGATAGTCAAAAAAAAAAATTAATTACTATTGTATTTTATCCAAGAAACACCGATTTATTTTATACACACAAAATCTATGAATTGCGAAGCAAATTCTCTTCTAGCACAATTAGCTTTATTGATAAATGATGTGCATAATGCTCCATATTGTTCTTTAAGGTCGATGAGTAGTAAACTGAAGAAAAATTTCGGCTCGATAACCAAATTGGGCGGTAAGAGTGGCAGCCAAAGTAACCCTGAAGAGGGTTTACTGAGGAGACAGTCGACGTGTGAAGTGCTTTGCTGCCGAGTGTTAGCGGCGAGGGCTCCAGTGCAAGAGGAAATGGTCAAAAATTACCTTAATGAGGCTTGGATTGGGTAAGATTTTATACAAATATGCTAACAGTATTGAATGAAAATTTTACTACATGAGCCAAAGGTTCATTATTTTCCTTTCGACGATTGAAATACCCTAAAAATGCACTACAAGTTAGCCCTTGTCGGCAATCTCACCTGATCGTAAGTGATGCTGCAGTCTAAGATGGTAGCGGGCTAACCTGTTAGGGGTATGGCAAACCTCATACTCCTTATCGGTTTCTACGCGACAAGTGTCCGGAACCCTAAATCGCTTGGCGACACGACTTTGTCGGTAGGGTGGTAAATAGCCACGGCCGAATTCTCCCACCAGACAAAAGTCCCACCAATCTCAAGGTCACTAATGATTTATAAATTGTTTTACACTTTCAGTTACACAGCGGAGAAGAATCGCAAAGAGCAAAGCCAATCCGTACCATCGCAACCGAGATACGGTACTGGACGTTCCCAATTCTACGCCGAAGCGGACCGAGCGGCGCACGAGGTCGCCCGAACTCTAACCACGCGGTCGGCGAAACCTGCCCAGGATAGGACCTTGTACTTATCAAAATCTACGTTCTACGACGATCGCCCCCCCTCCCCAAAGCCCTGCCGTGCTCCCTTGTGTATGTATTATGGAAGTCCGGCGAATAATGATTATTGTTCAAGATGCTCCAAGCTTCAGTAAGTGCTTCCATCGTTGTATTAGAATCGTTCGATTTTGACGTTTTTTAATAGTGTGGTAATATTTTGTGATAGTTTTTATATGAAAAACATCCATAATATCAGTTATATTATGATTATATACCTTTGGTATGAGATTTGCACGCTTGTAATAATACAGTCGTTTTCAATTAGAAAGAAGAAGGTATATTTTTCCTTAGAAAGAGAGTTCCTTCCAAAGAGTTTGAAAGCACCACCTAGCGTTATAAAAAGTTAGACAAGTCGCAGGCAACCAAAAATTTCATTCTTCATTTTATATCTATATATACATATACACACATATATAAATATATATATATATATATATATTGTATATGTATATATAGATATAGGAAAGGATTTGAAAATCTTCGATTTCGTTGTTTTCGACTTAATACTCTTATTAATAATATTCTTCAATGAAAACACAAACACAAAATTCCATATGGTAAAGCAATGATTATTTAAAGTATTATAACAGCTAGACAAGCTGTTATTATTAGCTGTACTATACACGTGGTACATACACGTATATATTAATTTCACAAATCTCAGCTCAAAAGAGTATAGATAATTTGCATTCTATAATTTTCTATGAACAATGCAAATAGGTTTTTTATGCCAAAACTATCGCAAACAAAATTATACAATGTTTTTGAGTCCTAGTGTAAGATAAAAATACACCCCAACTAAAACAGAGTAGTTACAATAATACAAAGTATAATATATAATCATTGTAATGTTACAATATTATGATATATTTTTGTAATAGATTATACAGAAATTATTTCTCTTACAATCGTAACACCAAAAAAATTCTGAAAGTTTCCAATCATAGCTTTTAATGAAAATACTTATTAACTTTACACATGTTATCCCAGTCGCTAGGTATTTTAAGAGTAAGAAAAATAATTGAAGACTTAAACATAACAATATCTATTCAAAAATATTTATATAAAATATTTACCCTCTAACTAATAAAACGTTTTGTACAGTTAAACAATGTTTTGTCTTGTTCTTTAAAATGTCAAAGTACTGATCACAGAAAGAGAGGATTTGGTGTATGTTTATTTAACAAAAATGTTTAGTCAGACCATTACTATGAATATATTTTTTAGTGTTCCAAACTCAGCACAATATTAAAAATATTTTAATGTTATTTTAGAGCCACTTTTATCACAAGTGTTAAAATATTGAATAGAAATTATGATCCAATTAAGATTGGATTTAAAAATATTCCCAAGAAGCTATTACTGAAACTTAAAAAAAAAACTCTACTTCTAAATCATGAGAATTTATGATAATATGATAATGGTTAACTAGATACAGGTTATTTTTAATATATGACTGTATTAACTAGTGGGTAAAAAGTTATTAATACTAAGTTATTGATATAATATTATTAAATATGGCTACTTAAGTATTAATTGTGAATTGTAACAATGTTGTTAACAAGTAAGATTGTTATTAGTAATGTTCAACTGTCAAAGTGGAATGTCCTGTGGATCTTTTTTAGTATGTGCCGTTGTTAAAAGCGATACAAGGAATTGTGAAATCTAAAGGCCTTGTTTTTTGATATGATCATTATGTCTATACTAATTCGACAATATCCAATTTTTTTTATAGCAGTCAGTGATTTTAATAAAAACCATACAGGGAAATTTACTCTTCAAGGACCCTCATTTCCAATTCAAATAGTGAAACACTTAACGACAATAATTAAGAATTGTCATTTGTTACATTTTGAGGTGGCCAAATTTGTAACACTTTTGTGAAACATTTCCTGCACTGTTAAAGTTTTTAATCCTTTAGAACTAGTGTCCAGATTTATCTGTAAAGCGTGATTTTAAGTGTAATCTAATGATGTATGTGTGAAAGGTGACACAAAACCTTCTGTCTGATACATTTACGTGTTAATCAATGCATGTATATTAGATTCATAAATATCTACATATTATATGATGTATTTGAAACAGTGCTGAACATCTGAAGCAATTGTAAACCGTTTATACATTTGCTTCAAATAATGTTAACTGCACATGTAAAACGGATTGAGTGCACAAAACAATTGCGCAAGCAAAATTCGTGCTTCGTTTTACTTGTACAATTTAACGATTTCTTTAGAAGCAAAAGATTATAATTCCATAACCTTGAACTTTTCTGCTTGCTATGATCCACTAAAACATAATATATTTAAACAACTTCCAGACTGACAGATCTACTTTAACTAGTATAATAGTATGTGTTGATTGTACTTAGGTATCGAAACTTTATGGACACGTAAGTCTAGTCGGTAAAATTCCTAAGCCTTGATTCGTTTATGAATTATTTATATTGTTCCTACACAATTTTTTAATTACATGAAATTGATGGGACTTAAGAAACTTGGCGAAAAGGATTTGTTCTGCTTTAAGACATGTTAATTTATAGATGTATGTGGTGGCAATATAATTGTCATTTTGCAATGATATTTTGGACTGGCACAACCTGTAAGAGTCATACGGCGCTCGAATGTACTTTTTACCTAAAAACTAAATAATGCGAATGAATCATTTATTGGAAGTGCAATGCTAGGTACGGTCTCAATGAGCACACTCACTTCTTAAGCACCCAATTAATTTGTTTTATTTTAATTCTTTTAGTAGTTAAAAATGCAGTACATGCTTTCGGACCTCACAATATTCATATTGAATAAATTTCTGGCAGGTCGTCTCTATAAATATTATGCGAAAGTGCCAGTTTTACACTCGTATTGTTTTGGGTAAAAATACGGCCTGGATTTGGCAACTGCCAGTGAGTTCCCCCAACTAACTGGTCTTCAATCAGTTCACGATAAAGTTAAAGAATCAACCAAGTAACTATATTTAGAATCTGTTTAGAATCGGCAATAATGCTTTGATATTTGTAAGAGTACTCATTGCTAAAATATATTGAATTAAATTAGTAATAATGGGGATGCCAACATTTTTTCCAATAGATTTTAACTGATTTTGAAAAGTAATTGTTTTAGTCTTTTGTATATCCTTCCGTCTTTGTTTGACATATTGGGTGGATGGCACAGCTGTGAGCGCCTGATTTAATTTTAGGCTATTCAACATTCTTTGTAAAAATTATTGGGAGGCTTAATCCATGGTTAGTTTCTACCCTATCGGCAAAGACGTGTTGCCAAGCGATTTAGCTTCCCGGCACGATGTGCGTAGAATCCAATTAGGATTATGTGTTTACCATACCCTTAACAGGTTAGCCCGCTACCATCTTAGACTGCATCATCACGTAGCATCAGGTGAGATTGCCGGCAAGGGCTCACTTGTAGTGTATAAAAATAAGTTCTGTATTTTTTTATTCCAATTGTACTTTTAATAGCCGTGTCACTTTTGTTTACAATCGATTTAACGACACTATTAATTTGTAAAACCATTCTATGGCCCCAATATTAAACTTAATTTAAGAACCCTAATAATAGTTAATCAATGTAAAAAATTATATTATGGTATTAAACGAGCCAATCGCAGAGCTTCATAACAGAATTATAAATTAGGAATAAACTTTATTATAACTGCACGATAAAAGAATTGTGTAAGTACTTAAAATTAGGTAATAAATAGTTATATAAAACAACACCACAAAAATAAAATAATTTGTGCTTAAGGACGACAATTTTATGTTCATTCTAAAATACTGTGATATAATGTGGCATCGACATCTCGACCAAATAGGCAGGTTTTAAATATAAAAATTATATTGCGAACTCTACCCGATCGACCCTTTCGGTTCTATTGGCTGATACAGTTGTCTAAACAGTGCCAAGTCTGATATTGCAAATGTGTCCCAATGATTTATTTATTTATTTATTTATCCAAAGCGCTACCAACAGATTTATATGTAAAAAAAATAAACATTTAAAAACCTTAAGTGCTAGATGTGTACATATAAATCAATTTAGAGGTAACTACAGCATGCCTAATATAATAACTTAAGTCGACGCTAATATGTCGCTAATAATATAATATGGAAATTAACAAACAGCAAATAACAAAAAACACAAAAAGGAACTTATTACAAAAGAACAGAAAAGTAAACCTTGTGTTTTATAATAACGAAGTAAGGAATATATATATACAGGTATACGCACTATGCAAAATGTAACTACACTAGGGTTAGGGTTTTTATTATTTTATTTTTGAAATTGTGTAGTTTGTCGTTAAAAATATCAATCGAATTATCTTTAGAAACGAAATGTTTGTATAAATTGCTTAGTCGGGGTATCAAAGAGTGGCGACCAAGATTAGTCCTACAAACTCGGTGCGTGAAAAGTGGAACAGGGTAGCGCGGGATTCGGATGGGAACCTTGAAAGAGATGATCAATAAATGACATGAAAAACTAATCTAAGTACTAATGACAATATAATTGAATTGATAACCCGTAGTATAAACAGTAAGACAATCAATCAAATTTGCGTCAACACCCAAGCAAGACATGCTTGTATCCAGGTCCCTGTTCATTACGTAAACTTTTCTTTCGAGTACTCTTTTTATTGCACAAAACATTTCGATGTAAATAAACTTTTTTTTTTCTGGTACTGTGATGTAATTGATCGAAAATTGAGACACAGTTGCAATAGCAGACTGGGCCCCGAACAGTTTCCATCTTCGATCACAAAAAAAACGATCCATCCCTTCTTTGGTCTAGCTCTACTCCTTTGCCTTTCTACGTTCATATATAACATTCATTTGGTGACATTACTTTCTTCCCTCCGCACGAATGACCATACCATGCTAGTCTATTACTCATTCTTTGCCCTTTCACATACATATATAACATTCTTTCGTCGACATTAGGTTCTACCCTCCGCATTACGACCATACCATGCTAGCCTATTACTCCTCATCTTTTCTGTCGCTACTTTTAGACTTCCCCTTATATATCCCTAGCGTTAGGTAGTAAAACATGTACGAGTGAGACTAGGAATTATTCGATAAAGTCTGGCACTACTTTTTATGAGTAGGTACATAAATTCTTAAACAACAATATTTCTTGGAAAAAGTATAATTTTTATTGTCATACGACTAATCTAGTTGTATAAGGTAAATTAGGTATACTTCCTATATAATTCTTTGAAAGAGAAAACACGCGTTTCGCAAAAAAAAAACATTTCATTAATGATTTCATTAATCACTGACTGTATCCTTTTTTTTGTGATCGGTGGTCTCCATACTTACTTCTACGCATAAGTCGTGACAGATGTATTGTAGCTGAATAGTAATTATACAAAAAATATTGTTGGACCTTGTAGCCTATATACTATGTTAGAATAAACATAGACTTAATGAGTTTGGTCGTCCTAAGGAAGTTAACACGTTTTCAGATGATATACAAGAGCTTGGGAGAATGTCCTCCCTTCCTAGCTATTATAAAAGATGCGTTCAAAATTATGTTTTGATCTTCTAGTCCCGTAGTCATAGTTTCTTGTTTTTTTTTAGTTTAGTTTAGTCTTTTGAATTAAGTTGTCTCAGACTAAAGGAAGAAGATAGATGTTAAATGGAGTAAAGAATAGGAACATCCCATAAAAGCTGATATGTTTCGCGTGGTCGCAGTGTTAGTAACGTCTACAGAACTGTTCTTGTAGTTATTATTATTTCACTCACGCCATGTACAAGATTCGCATTACAACTAATAAAAATTTGCAACTAATATTTTTGGCTTAGTATAGTAAAAAAATCTGGCCCAGTGGCTAAAATTCGAAGTAATATACACTGTATTGAATTCGTTCGGTTGCAGTCACGCTGCTTTTCACGTGTTATCAGCGTCGCTAAAGGGCACATAAGTTTCTGGCACCACACACTCAAATCAACGGTGGACAATTCAGGAAGGCACTATCGTAAACTTTTACATAACTTGATTAACTAGTATATCTTTAATCATAACCTATAATTAAATCGATTTGCAATGAGAACACTACTATTAAATTTTTTGTTTTATTTTAGTTTATCGATCGCTTTGACATTAATAATGAAAAAAGGTATTACTAAAATATTATTAAGCATGGCTATTGTTAACGCTATTTTTATAACTGGTAGCAGTGTGCCGGAATACACATTTTTTAAATATTAATTCGAGAAAATGTACCATCTATCTTACTCCTTTAGTCTCTTTGGTTTAGTTTAGAAAGAATAAGTCGAATTGTATGTACTTTTTTATATTATTAATTAATCATGCATAAAATGTTAACTTTTCCCACCATTGTGTTTTAAGTTTTGTTATCCTATCATCCTTAACACTTACTAATTTTGTTATTTTTTAGCCTTTTAGATCTGTGAGATGAATTTTAAAGTGAGATTACATGACATAAGATTCACTTCTGTTATAGCTGAAATACTTAAAAGGATGTATTTAAAAGTGTTGAACAGATGGTATTGTTATATTTTTCATAATAACTTACGGTTAAGGAGAGCATATCATGTTTTGTAGACATATAAATGGTTATGCTATTAAGATTGTGTTTATTTTTTACCTTATCATAAATATCATCATCAGCCTTTTCTTTTTATTCCACTGCAAGTTACACACACACATCTGTGTGGACATACAAATTGGTACAAGAGTAGGATATTAGGAGGTTAAAATATTTCTACGATCCTTTAGTCATGTAATAATTCTAGAAACTTGCTTCAAATGGCATGATGCAAAAAAACTTATAACAAGAAAATGAATCAATATAAGTTTAAATTATATAAAGGTACAGCGAATCTAGCCGCAAAGACTACGTTATCATTTCCCACACTCATATCAATATTTTCAACACGAAAATTATGGTACTTCATTTTGATTGGTGTTATCTTATGAATCAAAGAGGATACGAGCACTACATACTCGTAGTATCTATTGTAATCTGTGATGATACAGCATAACAATATGCTTGTTTCTGAACTGTAGCGTTATGTGTCAAAACACGTTGGTCTTACATGCCATTATTATCTGTATCTTGTTTTGACATAAGAAGAGTTTCATGTCTTTTTCCGTAAAAGATGCATTCGACGAGAATAACGTAAATAACGTTTTACTACAGTAGTTCCTATTTTAAATCATGTCTGGTGGACTTATAGACAAAGTTTATATAGGCTTAGACCATGCGCCGGCCGCATTTGATATCAAATCGCGTATACTGGGACCAGTGAGTTATCATTCTTTCTTACATCGTATGTAAGATTTGATAGTAAATAACTAAGTTTTACGTTGTATTACAGAATGGGACTAACTTAGAGTATATACGGTCAGAGACGGGAGTGGCTGCTGTGTTGAAGAATGATAAATTTGAACCCTTGCATTTGGCTCTTCACCACACGAGATCTGAGGCGTTGGCTGCTGCTAGATCGCTAGCGCAGAACTTGATAGAGACAATACGTGCCGAGTTAGCACAGTGGAGTGCAGCGCAAGCGGGTGGGCCGCCACCTGCTTTGAACGTGCCTCCGCCAACATTGACGACTACCGCCGCGCCGCCGCCTGTACCTCCACCGGTCGTATCAGTCGCCTTATCTGCCCCGTCTACGTTAACAACGTCGACTCACCCTACCGTCATACCTCCAGTTGTTAGTGTAGCTCCGGCCACAACTCCTCTCATGACGGTCCGCCAACCTACTGTATTACAGGTAATGCAATTATAAGAATCCATGCTTCAAATAGTGTTTATAGTGAATAATCAGTTAGCATTTGTTTTGACGCTACTATGGTGATCCCAAATACAACTAATTTTGATTTGGGACTGTGTTACCAATATTTAATTATAAGTCTGCAATTTTTGGAGTTTCCAACTTAATAGCAAGAATGTTTCCAAAGAAACCCTACTTTTCCATAATTTCTATAGAAATAGATTTTTATATGGCATTTCTATGGTTTGCTGTTCCACAATAAACCACATATTTATAATTTTGTTACCAATCTAAATCTTCAGTGGTTTTTAATGCTCTATATTGCCGCAGAGATACAAATAAGATTTGATTAGCTAAGAACTTACAAATTATTTTTATATATATATAAAATATATACAAGAAATTAATGAAAATGTTTGCTTTTTACAGTTACTACCTCAGCAACACTATGTGCTAAACCAGGAAAATGGTCAACTAATACCCATCGTACAACCTGGGGTGCAGGTGTCAAACAATAACTTCACATCACTACCTTTAACTCAACAATTAAATACAATACAGCAACCAAATTATGGGACACAAATTGTTGATATATCGTCAATGCAACCTGTCAATGTTACTCAATTACGATTGAGTGGAGTACCAAATTCCATGTCTATGATCTTGCCCAATGGACTGTCTTTTCCTCAAGCAAGTTTAACAGGTAAATAATGAAAACATGTCATTAAATACTAATTCAAATTATATGAAGAATGTAGTGATGCAATAACATAGTAATATAAACATGAAAGTTTGTAAGTATGGATGTTCATCACTCTTGCACGTAAAAACTACTCAATGTACTTTTATGAAATTTTTATAATAATATAGCTTATACATCACAATAACACAGGCAATTTATAAAGATATTGTGTGAATTGTGCAAAATATTATGATAAGTGTCAAGTAAATAGGAAAAAACTATCATCTGCGTGATAATTTAATATCATAATGTTTATTTCTACGCCATGCTAAAATAAGCTACTCAAAATATTTATCCTGCGCAGATGGAAGTCGCAGGCACCATCACTTGAATCTATAATTCACGTGTATATTACTATTAGTAAGGCAGGCAACATGGTTATTTTAAAATGAAAATCATCAAAAAAACAAATCATAAGACTTACAATCAGCGATAGACATTTCAGTTTTGTTTATATGTATAGTTACGCATATGGAAATATTATAAGCGGTGATAGTCTAGTGGTTAGGGTGTCAGCCTCCTAATCAGAGGTTGGCAGTTCAAATCCGGGCATGCACCTCTTAACTTTTCGGAGTTATGTGTGTTTTAAAAAAAATAAAAAATCTCTTGCTTCAACGGTGAAGGAAACATCGTGAGGAAACCTGCACGCCTGAGAGTACTCTATAATGTTCTCAAAGGCGTGTGAAGTCTGCCAATCTGCACATGGCCAGCGTGGTGGTCTATGGCCAAACCCCTCTCATATTGAGAAGAAACCTGTGCTCTGTAGTGAGCCGGTAATGGGTTGATCATGATGATATATTTTTGATTAAACAGGCGCAGACACAACAACAGTGAGCTCTGCAACTGCTACCCCTGTTGTGTGTGCAGCACAAAGCACAAATTCCTCGCAGAAGTTCCTATACAGTACAGACAAAGGTGACAAGGAAATCAAGTATCATATACAAGGGACTGATACTATGCAATGGACAGTGCCAGGCTCTCAGACTATGTTGATACCCTATCAGCAACTGCAGGAGTTGACATCAAATCAGACTGGGTTGACTAATTTACAGCCTCAGCAGTTTGTTTCTGTAAGTATGCCACTAATATATAAAAAACTTGAGGTGTCAAGGGACACCCGGATGGAACGAAGTTCCTTTCGATTAATTAGTGAAGGAATTGTAATAAAATTTTATTTTATTTAAGTTATAATAATATTTTTTATTATTAACAAATATAATGTTATATAAACTTAATCAGTAGGCTCAATTTTGTACTCCATCAGCAATATCCGGAACTTGTGCAGAAACACTATCAGGATTCATTATTATTATTATTTTTTATTATTTATTATTTACAAAAAACCTGTATACACTCAACAAAAATAATCGTCGCGACACCACACTATAAGAGAGAGAGAGACAGACAGAGAAACATGCCACGCCGCACAGCTTACAATAACAAAAAGTGTCGTGACAACTTTTCGTAAGAATTTTTTCCGCCTAGTCCCCTTTCACAACGCGCGATAAGGAACTTCGTTCCAACAAGGAAAACATATATACTGAATATTCAACCTGTTTGAAATTAGATCTGAATACAATTTGTATTATTTGCAAAGAAGTCAATTGTTCCTATTATTGCTGTTTTTTGTCCACTACAAGTTAGTCCTTGACGGCAATCTCACCTGGTGATGATGCAGTCTAAGATGATAGCAGGCTAACTTGTTAAGAGTATGGTAGACCCGTACTCCTAATTGGTTTATACGCGACATTGTTTGGCACATCTTTGTCGGTTACACAGGTTCCTACTCTGATCATAACTAAATTAAGTAAGCTCTATGCCTTTGATAAGAAATGATCATATGTTGTAGGAATTAAAACATATAATAAAAGATGCAATTGAAATAAATTGCATATTTATATTGGAATAAAGTTACTGCTGAGTTTCATCTTTTGATTTTATATATATAAATATATATATATATATATATATATATATATATATATATATATATATATATATATATATATATATATTATACAGAAAGCGGGACATCCTGACACAAGTAAAATACTTAAAAGAATGTCTCAACAATGTATAAATGTTATCTTAAAACATTTTTTAATAAATAAAATGAAAAAAAGTTTAATTCAATGGAATATTGGAATATATTGTGTTAATAAAACACTTGATTCATATTTTTTTTTAAACCGTTTTGGGGTTAATGGGTAAGACGGTTTTTAAGTCTAAAATAATATAAGCTGTGTCTTACTAACACTTACAAAATGATTTAGTTGACGGCAATGAGAGAGCAGTGCCATCTAGTACGACAGACAAGAGAGTGGCATCGCCCCCTCTCTTTACGCAGCACTAAGTGGCGTATGCATGTTCTTAAAAGACTCGCCGGCGCGGGACGGCGCATTCCATTCATTGCATTCGGTCGGTTCGGATCGGTGGTCGAGTCGCGGTAGTGCATAGTCGTACTTGTCCACCAAATACGACTATGCACTACCGTGACTATACTGCGTATAGTCTGCTCCTTATAAATTACCATACTTATAATTGTAATTCTGTTCTACCAAGAGTATCTGGTCTCTTTGCCTACCCAAATTATCGACGAAGACACGCCCCCACCCCGTAGTCATCCATATATAATTATAAAATATGTATTGTTGTTTATGTGTTACAGATAGCACCAGCAAACAGTTTCCAACAAACATCTCTCCCATTGTCAGCGATGCAGCTACAACAGTTGCAAAGCACTGGCACATTGATGCAATTTAATCAGAAGGTAATATAAACTCATGATTTTCATATCACTTCAATTATATAATCAGTACAGTTTTTAACAAAATCGTTCCAGCATAAAAGTTATGGTAAATGTTATGACATTCCTTATTTCTATCCTATATAAACTGGTAAATTTATAATATTATGAAATTCCATATTTCAATCCTATATAAACAAATTTGATCAATTTATATAAATTAGAGATGAAGATAAAGCAACTAGAAAAATTATAGGTACTATAATTTATTATTGATTATGGTGATAACAAAAAAACCTGGCTAAGTTTGTTGTGGGTTTCTAATTTGACCTGGGCGCGATTTGAACCCTTTTAGCTTTAGTTTTAAGTTGTTGATTGTAATTATCACCACCACTTCACGAATATAAACAATGAAATGAATTTGAATTCATAGATTCCTGTAATGGGTTTAGGTGGATAAAGTTATTTTTGATTTGATTTGATTTAGATATCAAGGGCTTACCATCACACAGCATCTCGATTTCTTTAAACAGTATATTGTAATTATCATAATAATCTTCAGTTCTTTAATGTTCCAATGGAACTGCACGGAACTCTCTTATAGAAGAGGGAGGGTTCCCACTCTGAAACAAGAGTTAAGACAGATTGTATTAAAAATAAACAGAACTTTAAGCAATGATACTTGATGGATCCTTGAGCAATATGTGTCCTTAGAATCTGATCAAAACTCAAACTGAAAATAACTGAAACAATAGGATTTAGATATAAGGTTTTAATTTCCAAGAATACGCCGAAATTAAATTTAAAATGCTGGCAACAAAGTTGTGAGGGCTATGCATCATCTCGTTCATCAATTTTGCATTAATACAGAACCTGTTTTTCAAAAAATACTGTAATACTTGAAACATTATTTGTGGCCAGTACATGATGTGATTTTATTAACTTAATAACATCCCGTGGAGGGTCTGCCTCAGCGGACGCCGCTGGCTGGGTTGCGGTCGAGTGCACAAGTGTTCCGTGACCCAGCCACCAGGCGACGCGAAAGAGCATCGCTGGGTTTTAGTGGGTATTCTGGTCGCCAGTCTGGCCGCCGGGGAGTCCAACATACCCCGTCAGAAGCGGCGCAGTCTTGCCTGCATCGCTTCCGGAGGGGATGCGTAAACGCATTTCACAGCGGTGGAAAAAAAACTTAATAACATATAACAAATATAAAATAAATCACACAGAAAAGAAAGGAAAATTTGTGGCCTACAAGTGGCCTCAATCACGCTGAAACTGGTGAATCGATTTAAACAAAATACATATTTGCACACAGAAAGACCATATCATGTGTAAGAATATTTTTGCCACAGGAAGTTATTTTGTCATGTGTGAAATTTAATATGCCACCCAACGACCAATGTAATTTTAAACCATACAGTGTGCCAAATCATAAATTAATGTTTGATATTTTTTAACAGCCCATAGTAAGCAGTGCCTCTCTAATAAATATAATTTCCACCGGCCAAGCGTCTTCTCCTCAAATTATATCAGTGAGCAAGTGCAATATTACTGTATTAGCATTTCACCATACTAAACATATATTTCCTTCTCACTATTCCCTTATCTACATTTTAAGCTTTAACATTATAAAATATTTTATTTGCGTCTCATCTATTAAGTTTACTTTTTTTTTATTACCTAACTGTGATCATATTTTTTAAGTACACTTTAAATAATAGTCAGACAGTGACAGTCCTAGCATCTTTTTTTTTATCAATATCACCAAAGACCTAATCTAAACAGCATTGTTTAAGCTACCTTGTTTACATGAAATGCCAGCGACGTGTATTATAAACTGGTATCCTATTCAACCTTGCTGATTTGTATTTTGTATAAAGAGACTAATTGAATCAACACTTAGATTATATGTAGAATCGTATATACTACCAATAACTTTCTGCAAAACATTGTCAAAAGTACAAAATTGTATATACCAATAAATTTCTCCAAAACATTGTCAAAGGTACTGCACTGTTTGACCCATCCATTTAATTTTAATTGTACTAGCGTACATCATATTAGCAACTTTGAAATGCTAATGTTAAATCATACAATCTTAAAATAGCATGTTAAAAGTAAGTCCCTTTAGAAAACCCTAAAGCTTCTATCAATCACTCACAAATTTATGTTGCAATTAATTCTGGAATAGTCTTCTACCATTTTTTTTTACCCATCTCTATCGTTTACTTCATTTAGTAGCCTTCACTTCACTTGGTTTGTGGGCTTCACATTGTTATACTACGCGTCACGAAAGTTGAAAAGGATGCTTTACATGCTTCAAACAGGACACTTTCTGTAAGCGTACATCTGGATTCAAATAAGCATTTGCTTTATACACTCCCACAGCTTTTCTCCACTCTGATAGGAGAGAAGTTTACGTTTTCGACGCTACTGCGATGCATTTCGGCGAATTTAAACGATATAACTATAGCATGTTAGAAATAGCTGGAACTGGCTAAACGTGCTCTAAAAAGAATGAGGCACAGAACACGAACTTCCATAATAAATGTCCCGGCTGATATTGACAATTTTAATACAGTAGAACCAGATCCATTATTCGCCAAGGTCGTTACAAATAATCTTACTATTGTTAGATTTGCAAATTATATTTATTTGATTTTAATTTTACAAAATGTAAGGAAATTTCACTCTGATACAGTATTTTGATACTCGAAGACGATCTCCAAAATGTTTCTTCATTCAACAACATTGGCCTTTTTAAAAGCGCGTCTACGCATTTGGTCCTTCACTTTTCTAATACAGCTGCGTCCCTATCTTCTGAGGGTCAGTCATCCGGCGGTCAGCGGCTAGGCAAGGTCTTCCCACTGCTGCGTATTTCAACACAATCACCACTACAGAGCCTACCCCATAGTCCTCCATTACACCGTCCGACCCCCCCGTTATCCCAAACGTCACCTAAGCCGAGGTTCCGCCTCACAGGAGGCGCCCTTAGGCAGAAGTTCCCTTAGTTTCTTCGAGCCCTAGAATTCAATTTTTTTTCTGGTAGAGCTTCTTTCCGAAGCTCGCCAATCAGCCCGGTTACGCTGTCGCAACCAATAGAGTTCGCACAGCTAATTAAAAAGAAAAAAAAAGTCCTCCATGCACGTAAACAGAAAACTGTTTTTCTTTTTATCGATAAACATCCGATTTTAACTTACCTTTTTTATGTTTAAATAGATTAATTAACAGTTTCTTTCAACTTTCGTGACCGGTACTATGTATCCGCTATGAAGCTTTATTATAAGCATTTTCAACAAAATTTGCATAATTTTTTCAGAGTTCGACACCGACCAAAACTAACCAAGAATCTAGAGGTCAGAAAAGGTTATCGGACGGTTCCCCAAGTCAGTTACAATTGCGGCCGATCGCACCAGCTGGGTAAGTTGAGTTTAACTATTTTACTGAATATTAAAGGCAAGATTGAGTTTGAAATTTTCTATGAAAGTTTTATATTTTGTAGTTACAGAGATTTTAATATGCAGTTAAATAATCTGTAAGTAACCCTGTACTGTAATTAAAAAGATATTGACAGAAACAAATTTAAATGAAACTTAAAAAAATATGCAATTAAGTATAAAATACAAAATAAATATTAATATTTATAAGGTTTTTTCTACAACAAGGACAATTTGGTAAAAAAATCTTTAAAATCTTTCGTGTCGCCAAGCGATTTAGCGTTCCGGCACGATGTCGTGTAGAAACCAATTAGGAATATGAGTTTACCATACCCCTAACAGGTTAGCCCGCTACCATCTTAGACCGCATCATCACTTACCATCAGTTGAGATGCAGTCAAGGGCTAACTTATGGTGAATAAAAAAAACATTTTTAAAAGAATAACCGCTGAATTAGTTAGTTTGGGTAATGCGCGGTTTTAATAAGTGGAGGTCTTGCTTCGTCATGAACGATGTACTTAAAGATAAAGTACGCAATTTTTAGATTTTTTATTTTTTTTTGTTATTTTGAGGGTTGCTGGAAGAGATCTCCAATTGAGATAAGCTTTCCTTTGTTATAACTCTCATATAAGTGTTTTTTATCACAAATTTGGTACAAAAATAATAAAAATATAAAATAAATAGATTGTATGTTTTTGGGCTTCTTTTAATTACATATAGCCAAACTAACCTTAAAATATATTTCAGGAGATTTGAACCTATGATTAATGTAATGTTGCAGGTCGCATGTGAGCCAGGAGAAGAGCTCGTCGAGAGATTCAAGGTCTTGGACAACCGCCACAGGTATTGCAGATTTACTGAAACTAATTTTTATAACCGGTTTTTATTGATGTGTATATCCTTAAGTATTTTCCAGCGATGGGTCAATTCCAATTCAAGGACTCTTAAATACCGGTATAACGAATTCATGTTTTTAAAGTCTTGAGGTAATTTTGTGACTACTGTATGGTCCCTACTTTTAAAAAGTATATACTTTATTGTACACCATATAAAAGAAGAAATAAAAGACAGCAAATAAACACACACATACAAAAAAGAAAAGAGGTCCAATAGGCGGCTTTATCGCTGAAGAGCTACCTCTACCAGGCAACCTAGCCCAGGATAAAATATAAAGATAGGTACTTTGAATTTCTCTCATTTGAAATTGGAGCGTTGCGTCACATCTCGATTGTCGAGTAAACTGCAATTATAGTTTTCAGTCCAAAACAGTAAAACCCAGTCCTAAAGCTGCCTATGATACGTGCGTAGTCACTTGCAACCTAAAATTAAGCAATAGGTTTGTAAAATTAGAGCATCAATCAATTGAATGAGTATACATAATCATATTAAAGTAAAATAAACCTCGGTATCCAAAACTTTTACATAAAGTTCTCCATTATAAGTAAATGTTACATATCCTGCCAGAATTATTTCTACATACTTTTAGCATTATTTTTAATTTATGTAGATATATTTTTCTTTTCGGACTTTCTATTAGCTGTGCTAACCCTATTGGTTGCCATAGCGTAACCGGGCTGTTTGGCGAGCTTCGGAAAGAAGCTCTGCCAGAAGAAATTTTTGAGCCCTAGGGCTCGAAGAAACTAAAGGAACGTCTGCCTAAGGGCGCCTCCTTTGAGGCCGAACCTTGGCTTAGACGATGTTGGAATAACGGGGGGGTCGAACGGTGAGTGGTCCGTACGTCTCCGAGGCCGTGGATGGAGCCCACGTCCGGATGACGTAAGATAGCAGGACCTCGTCTTCGCCGGCGAAGACGGTGTGTAGTATGTAGATAGGTAATTGCCATATAGTAGAAAGCAACTGTTTAAATTAACTAAATACAGTTTGCATTTGCCAGATAGGTAAGATATAAAATACGTGATTAGATAATATGCAGTCATTGAGTAAAATTATATTATAGATTGAACACAGATAATTATCCCCGCAGCTAGAGACAATACGGCGGTCAGTATGGGGATGAAGATAAATCCCGCTCACGGAACAATCATACACGTATCCTCGGGGCAGCAGACGAAGTGAGTATTGGTTCCAATAATTCTACTGTACACAAACCTTGTTAAGAAAATGTATTTATTTATTGGGAACAAAATACATAACAAAACAGTTTATATACCGGCAATGAGAGAGCAGCGCCATCTAGTTTCAGAATCATGTACGACAGACAAGAGAGTGGCATCGCCCCCTCTCTTTACGCAACACTAGGTGGCGTACGCATGTTCTTAAAAGACTCACCGGCGCGGGACGGCGCATTGCATTCGGTCGGTTCGGATCGGTGGTTGTGTCGCGGTAGTGCTTAGTCGTACTTGGTGGAGCGTATAGTCTGCTCCTTATAAATAACCATACTTATAATTGTAATTCTGTTCTACCAATAGTATCTGGTCTTTTTGCCCGAAACTACCCACGTCTATCCAAATTACCGACGAAGACGGTATATTATATATATAAAAATAACCTTGTTAACTGCATTAGTAAAAAATGAGTTGCAGTTAACAAAGAAAATGTATAGGTCTTTACAAATATGGACAGTGATGTCCTTTCCACGGGAAACTTTGTGATGATTGCATCACTTTTAGATCTAAAAATGTAGTTTAGGTTAGGTGTAGGTTCTTTGACGACCTCCGAGGCGCAGCGCATGCGCTATTGCATTTTAAAAGTTAGGAGGGCCTGGGTGCGAATCCTGGTTCGAGTCTAGTCTGGTGGGTAGCTCTGGCCGTGGCTAGTTACCACCCTACCGACAAAAACGGTGTCGCAAAGCGATTTAGCGTTCCGGCACGATGTCGTGTAACCAATTAGGAGTATGTGCTTACAATACTACTAACAGGGTAGCCCGTTAACGTCTTAGACCACATCATCATTGACCCACCAGGTGAGATGCCGTCAAGGCCAAACTTGTGGTGTATAAAAACGTTAATAAGATACTTGCGAGGTATAAGAAAGACATTTATTGCTATGGTCATAAGGTTGATTTTTTGTTTGTAATACCGGAAACATTCCAGAACAGCATTGAATAGTATCTATAATAATTTTAATAAAATAAATGTAAGCTTTAAAGTAAATCGATACTTTCTCTTTATAGTGTATCAGCTTCATCGGTGACACAAGATGGCACAGGGATGTATATAAAACAGAATACTATCCAGATCCAGCCCAATAAAGACGGACAAAAGGACCTATCGGCAAATAAACTACAAAATACAGCGCAAAACGTGCAAATGATAACAGTACCACAAGGCATGACTGTGCTTCAGAACCCATTGAACATCGGTCAAATGCCGATGTTCAATGGCCAGCCGAACAGCCAAGTTTACATGATTCCAACGAATCATCAAAATTTCGTCCAAGGTGGTCTACCCCCCGGGTTAATAGGACAACAAGTTTTACAACCAGGGCAGAATGTAACAGTCATGCAGCCAAACCAACTTGGCATGCCAGGCGGCGTCCAATATAATGTGCCACTAATGCCAATGAATGTCCCACAAAATTCACAATACTTGCCAGCTGGAATAAATCTTAACACTCAGCTCACAGCCCATCAGCTAAACGCAGCTCTCGCTAGCCAACAATTGGCAAATTCCAACTTAACAGTAACTGGTGCAATTCCTATAGTCCAAGCTCCGCCTTCATCGCCAATGTCCAACACGCCAGCAATACCAGTTTCCCAACCTCCGCCGGTTCATCAAATCGTTCCGCAAAATACTAACTTCATAACACCAACATCCCAATACGCCAATTTACCTCCCCAATACGTGATGCAAACGAATTCCGGCACAATGACAATGCCAGTGTCCAATTCCAATGTCCAATACACTATGCCCGCAAATCAAGCAACGACGCCAGCCCCTAATAATGGCAACGGCCAATCGACGACTACCGAAACTGAATCTACTAACGGCACTAGTAATCAGACAAATTACATATCATCATCACAAGATAACTCTTATCCGATTTCCGGGACAACTCCCGTCGCAAATCCCTCGCAACAGAACTTCACAGCAGATGGAAACTCAACTTCAACCCCAGCTTATACTCCTTCGAACCAATCTGTGACACAGCAAAATTACGGAACGACTAACGGCAGCAGTTCTCAGAACACAGGCTATAATGGTAGTCAAACAGCTAACCAACCTCCAAGCTACCCAACTAACGGGTCAAATCCTCAAACACCCACTCAATCATATGGCACATGCACAACTGCAAGTTCGCAGAACAATTCGCAAGCAAACTTTTCACCTTCATCAACCCCAGCGCCCAATCAAACTTACACGAACATGCCCAACGCTGCTTACCCTCCCAATCCAACTGGGCAAAATCCGTACCCGAATGCCACAGGGCAGAATTTAGCGGCATACGCCAGTAATCAGTACCAGTATACCAGCAGGCCTTGGTTCAGACCGCGGTACGGGTCGCCACAAGGCTCGCCCTACGGAACAAATGCTGTCCCCCCAAACGGACCTCCGATGCCGGGTCCTCCGATGCCCGTTCCCCCTCCTGCTGGAAACTACAACAACTACTGGCAGGACAGTTGAGATTTGGAGAACATAATGAATACGGAAATTCCGGATTCGTGACAAATGTTGGACATCTCGGACGCTGAAATAATAAATATTATGCTTCTTGTACAGGTCGATTAATTAGAGGTGACATTATCTCTTTACGAACACTTACTTTTTATAAAACTTTGTTTTTACTCTTAGTAATCGCATCGAATAAGTAATTGTACTTATTTTACCGCGTTTGCTCTATTTTTTAGGTAGCAAATACTTATCTATCAAATTTTATGATTTAGCTATTTTGATGATTTAAATATATTTATTAACGCACAATAAATGCATGAAATCCACAATAAAACTTACCTATTTAACATGGTTTTACGCAATCCAAATACGGAAAATTCCACACCTCATATCAAACGGTGGACATCCACTTCACATCTCGAATACTTGATCTTTTGTGGAGGTTTCCACATTCAAAGAGCTGGCAACGCGTCAAAGCCTGCTTTTTTAGTCTAGTGCTTCCATAAATTGTCTAACTGGAAAACTAATGAAATAACAGAATTTTGACTGCGCATCAACTAATTATCCCATATAGGTGATCGAGGAAATGTTTTCTATCTCTTATTAGAAACAAAACGTCACACAGAATTCTTTGTCTCACTAATGTGTCTTGAGTGCGAATAATATAAGATTTTGTTTAATATGTTATTCATGCCAGATTTCCCTAATCGATCTGTACTTTATTTTGGACATAATATTAGTTGACTATAACGCTGAGCTGACCAATTGGCCCGTAACAGTCGATAGTATTTTGAAACTGGAAAATTACTTTAATGGTGTGTTTTTATAGCTTATTTTATAATTTGGATGCATAGTCGAAGCGTATTAGTGCATTGTAGAGATAAAAGTCGCTTGGGAAAATTTAATTGACTAATATAGCGTAAAATGCACTTAATTGACAAGTTCCAAAACAAACAATTTGAAAAATATAGCACTACTTTAAAGCCTGCCAATTTCCTATAGAGATTTGTTTGCAACGAAATACGCACCAGTGGATTCTATATCTACAGCATCGACTTCGCTTCGACTCTACATCAATATGAATCGGACTTTGGCAGGATTGAAAAAAGCAAACAATCAAAGTAATTATCCAGTATCAAAAATACTATAACGTCAAAGTAAAATCGACTTTAACCTGCTCTTGTTAGAGTTGTACATTCAGTACCACTGTTTTTTATTTTACAAACGTTCCGCGAGGAGCGCTGGTTGTAGAAATATGTACGAATTTAAGCTTTAAAACCAAGGGCATTAAGTTCAGTTTACTGAGACATTGCATTGTTTCGATATTCAGAAACACGATCTATTTTGCGACTAGATAATCTCAAACTAAGGAAAACCTGCTATATGCTGAGAACAACATTTCGGGAAACATTTTGCACGAATGGACAGAAAGTGATCTTTGTAAATAGTACATTCAGTGATTTATATAGATTATAGTTAGTTAATTATGTTTTAAGTGTGCAATTAAATGTTTAATTTTACATAATACTTATAACAAATAAATGTTATTAATTCGGATGTATATATTAATCTGTTAACGAAATGAACCCAACAATAAATCTATGTCACAATATTCATTATATATGAATGCTGATTTATTATAATTTGTATGGTGTTTTCTTTGATTCTATTTATATATATATTGATTTGGAATAAATATCTTAAATGCGCGTCAATTAATACATTTAGTGACATGTATTTTTCGATTAAACAAAGCCGGATCTCCTATTTATAATAGCAACCCCTATCGAGTACATAGTTAGATCGTATAATGGACATAGTAAACTTATATATGTGAGTACACCTTGAAGGTGTCACGCGTCACTGCAAACAAGACTTTATGTCACATGATTTAAAGCTCATATTTTAATGGTTTTTTTTATTTGAATCTGTGCTGGGTTCAATGCGAAGTTGATAGGTGTGGGTAAAGTTTAGGTTGTTCAAGTTTACAGATTTGTATACAGCCGAATAAATATCTATATACAGACTTGTTTTAGTGGAAGTGGTCGAAAGGTTGAAACAATTAACTATTTTTATGGAATTTGGGCCTCATAAGAAGGCTCAGAGTCACTCAACGAGCAATGGAAAGAGCTATGCTAGGAGTATCTCTACGTGATCACATCAGGAATGAAGAGATCCGTAGAAGGACCAGAGTTACCGACATAGCTCAGCGAGTTGCGAAGTTGAAGTGGCAATGGGCGGGGCACATAGCTCGGAGAACCGATGGACGTTGGGGTCCCAAGGTGCTGGAATGGCGACCCCGCACCGGTAAGCGTGGCGTTGGTCGACCCCCAACAAGGTGGACAGACGACATCAAACGAGTCGCAGGGAGCCGCTGGATACAAGCGGCCCAAGATCGTGGCCATTGGAACTCCCTACAAAAGACCTATGTCCAGCAGTGGACGTCTATCGGTTGAAATGATGATGATGGAATTTCATTGCTTCCGTAACGCTGGAAAGACGAAAACCATCGACATTTTCGTATCATAATTATTTTCATTTTATTTTCAATCGGATCGTAAATTTTGAGGAACTTATTACAAATGTGGAGTTCTTTCCTTTGGAACTCTTAAGCGAAATTCTTAATATAGTTATTTGTTTTTAATTATTCGTATATCCAGGAGGACTTTGCAAAAAAAGAGTTTTCGTTTAACGGCCGTTGCACGGAACCAAGTCTGCATCCCTAAAGATTGACGTGTGCCTGATGACTAAGTATCTTTAGTTAAGAAGATCTTTATGTAAGAGAGACTGCTTTATTGTTAGATTGAATTTATAAAGGTTACATTTATGAAATGTATAAAATATACAAATGTATGTATCTTGAATGCAAAGTCTTTTTCTTTCCCAACTAAAAATACCCATTTCACATTACCTTTGCACCCGTTCCATCATGATCAACCCATTGCCGGCTCACGACAGAACACAGGTCTCCTCTCAATATGAGAACGGTTTTGGCCATATGCGGATTGGCAGACTACACACGCCTTTGAGAACATTATGGAGAATTATCAGGGATACAGGTTTCCTCACAATGTTTTCCTTTATAGCTGAAGCAAGTGATATTTTAATTGCACAAAAGTATTAAAGTATATTGATAAGTTAGATAAAGTTGACAGGACTCCGCACGCGAGTGATCGAACCCCTATCACATCTTCCTTATATAGGCTCCCAAAAATGGATATAACTTAGTCTTTACTCGTTATAGTTCTCTCTTTTTATGGCTTTACACAGATTAGCCAATGTCAAGTTTATAGCAATGTAGAAGTTAGGGAGAAATGGCGGGAAACTTCGCACTCTGCGGACGCGGCTCGCTTAAACCTTTACCAAACCAATACCTGTTAACCATTCAGAAAACTAGCCACTACACAAACGACATCAAAACTTTCCCCGACACAACCAACACCAGTCCTTTTCAAAATTAGCCAACAAACATTAATTAAAGAAAAGCGTGATAAAACCGCGCCCGCCATATACGATGTCTCCCGCCTTTCTCACTCGCTATATGAATATAGGTAATTATGAAAAAGATTAGGTTTGATGTATTATTTCCATGTTTAAAATCAGAAAAATAACGCTCTGACAACGTCATAGACAAAACATAATGTGGTTGACTTACGATGAAAACATCGCTAATTTCCAATCAGTCTGAACGAAAAAACTTGGGAAATGAATCTAGAAAACCGCTACCCGGTAACAGCTTCTTTTTTTATGCTGCGGGAGATAAAAAATCGACAGGAAAAAGTGAATAGAGGATACCAGCTACTAAAGAGGAAAGCCGAAGCTCTGCGTATTCGGGGGCGCCAAGCTGCGACCGAATTGGCGACCACTCAAGCAATTTTGGGGCACACCTTGCGTGAAGCGTACATATCGCTCGCCGCTATAAAGTTTACGAATGGCGAGTCAAATGCTTTGGTGCTGGAAAACGTTGGTGAGGTTGGTTCTTATTTCCTTAATCTTACCTTTTATATTACTATGCTGGACAGCTTATTAGGCTCATAATAAGGCCCAATGAACAGACAAAATGGTTTCGATTTATTGGTGCGTGCGAAAACGTTAAAAGAGCGCCAAAGCAAGGTAACCTTGTTTGCCCACTTAACAGTAGATATGGTTTAACGATATCGTGTCGGAACGCTAAATCGCTTAGCGACACGTCTTAGTCGGTAAGGTGGTAACTAGCCACGGCCGAAGCCTCCCACCAGACCAGACTCGAGCCGGGAATCGAATCCACGACCTCCACCATTTATAATGCCACAGCGCGCGCGCTGCGCCACGGAAGTCTTCAAAATCCGATATCCGGATAAATCTAACCCCTTCAACTACTACAGGCACAAATACGGGTCCAGCGAATACCAGAAAACATATCCGGGGTTTCTACTGTCTCTTTGCAAGTGGTGGAAGATGGTACCGTCAACGACGCGCTACGCTATGCTGGACTCGGCGCAGGCGGTCACCGCACAACAGAAACCAAGAGAGCGTTTCGGGATGCTGTGAAAATATTAATCAAGTTCGCTTCACTCCGAAACACTTGTTTGCTGTTGGATGAAGCTATTAAATCAACACTAAGGTTCAATTTACAAGTAGTAAGAGTATGTTTTAAGTTCTTGTATGATTTTCAAGCTGAATTTAATGTAGCAATTTTTTTTAATCTGAGTTTTATGCTTCATAGAAGCTGTGATAGGCCCCCCTAACTTTTCGGAGTTTTTTCGCGTTTTTAAGCAATTAAAATATCACTTGCTTCAACGGTAAAGGAAAACATCGTAAGGAAACCTGCATGCCTAAGAGTGCTCCATAATGTTCTCAAAGGCGACAGGAGTCTGCCAATCCAAAATTTTGTTCTCTTGTGGCCGTTTACATGTAACTTTTGCTGCCAATGTCGTGTACACTTGTAACCGATATGCATACTGGTAAATGTGACACTTTTGTTTGCTGCAATGTATTTTTTTATTTATGTATATTGTAAGTGTATCAATAATAATAAATAAATAAATATATCCGCACATGGCCAACGTGGTGGCTATGACCAAACCCTTCTCATATTGAGAGGAGACCGGTGTTCTGTAGCGAGTCGGCAATGGGTTGATCATGATGATGATGAAATGCCTGTAATAGGTTTACATAGTAAACCTATTACAGGCATCTATGACGCGTTCATATTAAATAATATATTTTCAAATATTTTAATTCGTGAGGTGGGGGTAGACCAAGTAGAGTCCGCAAAAAATGTCTAAAATCAAAATAATTTTCAGAAAAGTGAATGGCATCGAGAAAGTTATTATGCCCAAACTAAGAAACACCGAAAGTTATATTCTTACCGAAATGGACGAAAGGGTAAATAGAACAAGACTTAACTTTGTAGTATGATCACTGCATCTGAGTTGCCATACATTTATAACAGCTGTTCCCTCGAGCCACGAGCTTCTCTGATACTTTATGAATCCCGCCGGAACCTTTTGTTTTGCGAGCTAAAAGTATCCTCAAGGATGCGAACTATCACTATGCAAAATTACAACAAGATAATAATAATAAAAAAAATAAAAAAACCTTTTTTATTTCAGGCCAATTGCTAGCCCATAATTTGTTAGTAACAATCACTTAACCTATGTTAGTAAAAAAACAAACAAACCTACTCTTATTCTGAGGAAGTTGTTGGTACTGCTCACTATCCTGCACATCACAGACGGCTCACGCTTGCGCTTGCGCATGATCGCGTAGAAATCATCCTCGCGAGCGCCCACCCTCAGCACATTGTTGTATTGAACTAAGCTTTTAAGTTGTGCCTCAATAAAAAGCTTTTGGTTTTATCTCGATATACCGGTTCCCATATGAATTTATGGGATAAAAGTATGTTCATTTACAGGATCTAAGGTTTAGGTAAATGTGTTGAATTTCTTCATCACTGACGACCTCCGCAATCGAATTATAAAGTTAGGCTAGTTACCACCCTACCAACAAAGACGTGTCGCCAAGCGATTTAGCGTTCCGGCACGATGTCGTTTAGAAACCAATTAGAAGTTTGGGTTTACCATACTCCTAAAAAGTTAGACCGCTACCATCTTAGACCGCATCATTTACTGCACTTACCATCAGGTAGGTGAGATGCCGTCAAGGGCTAACTTGTAGTGTATTTAAAAAAAAATTGTGGGACCTGGATTTGTGTGTGGTAGAACCGAACGTAGGTAACAGACACGCGTTACTATCGCTAATGTAAATAGGGATATTGATCAGTATACATTTATAAACAACACACTGGCGGACGCCTCCTTAAGAAATAATTTAAGATTCATGATATGACACATCCATCAAACAATTCGACTGCACTCTAGCATCTGTCATTATGAGCGACTTGTGATTTCATTCGATTACACCCTTATTCGACGCTCATATAATGGGCGACGATATGAAACAGGGACAATACTATTTATGTATTTTACAGGAAAGGGAAGAGTTCCATCGCTTGAAAATGGTCAAAGCAAAGAAGAATATGGGTCAACTATTGCCTAAAGTGAAGACCATTTGTGGGGATATAGGTGAAAGTGGTATGGCGTGTGTGCGATATATTAATATTATCTAAGCTGGTAGTAAAATATGTCGACAATGGATTTTCTTTCGGTATCGCAATTGTAGTACACTCGTTGTAACGAGCATCGATTTTAATAGTATGCGGATACCTACGGACCACGTAGTTATTATTTAGGTACCTACCGTTTATCTATGCAAGTTTTAGAATCGTAATAAGTAAGCTACATCGACGGAACAATAATATGTTGTTCTGTCATCAGAATGGTCGGTGTATGAGATTATTTATTATATTTTAATTGCTCTAGGTACTATTTCATACGTACCTATATAGAGTATTATTTAATTTAGGTACAATTATTTGGAGAATATTTCATGAATTTACCGAAACTTTATGCGCGTTTCCACGGTTGTGGCGACTTGCAAGCTTGAAGGGTATAAAGTAGGTATATTTTTATTAGGCGTATTCAGATTTTAAGATCGGATTTAGTACAAAAGTGAGGAGGGTTTCATTAGTAAATTGATAGTTACATAATGTAAAATTGTATGTACAATCATGTGTAACATATTTCATCAGTATTCCAACACTTCGTGTCATTCTGATATTAACGTAAGCCCTTAAGAAAACGGTCAACTTATCTTAATTAATATACTCTTCATATTTCGGTTTTAAATACTTTTACGTGTAGTTTTATAAAACTGTGTTACTAATTTTGCAGACAATTCTTCAGTACCGTCCGTATCCCAAGAAGATTCGCTGGAATGCATCTCAGACATATCCCCTATCACGATTTCTACAACTACCGTATCTGGGGGAGATTACAAGCCGGTTTGCTACCCGCATAACTGGGATGACGAAGATTTGTTGTTTTAGACTTTGTTTCAATTTGGTTGTTTGTTTAGTTACGCCATTAAAAGTGTGAAATAATTTAATTTGGTTTTATTTTATTTTGTTCTATATAAGTGTCAAAATTGGAGGATTGCGGCGGTTTCCATATAACCCTAACCCTAACTTATTGGTTGCGACAGCGTAACCTGGCTGTTTGGCGAGCTTCGGAGAGAAGCTCTGACAGAAGAAATTTTGAGCCCTAGGGCTCGAAGAAACTAAGGGAACGTCTGCCTATACCCCTCATTACAGTTCTCTCATCCAATGAGAAGCAGTTTTAAGCTAAGTTCACCTACACATTATTTGCTGTGCGACTAGACCCTTCTCAAATGGTAAGACTAAGAAGAGACTTAAACGGCGAGGCGGAAGTGGAAGAGTTTATTTTAACTCTTCCACACTATCTATTTAGATAGATTTCGACTTTGAATATTTTCCCTAATTAACGGTACGAATATAATTATATTGAACTGTTTTGTAGCTGGCTTAAACAGCACTTTTTCTTTGCTAGCGCTAATTTGCAACACTATTTACAGCCTGTGAAATGTTTCTTCTATAATTACGATACATTTATATATAATATATTATTTAATTACGATACGGCTGTTTGTTATAAGCTTCTTATACCAGGGCGCGTTAGCAACACTCGTCGCTTGAATTCTTCATCGTTCGTATCGTCAAGTTAATCTTCGCAGCTACTTTAAAGTTTACTGTCATGTCATGAACAACCCATTATCGGCTCACTACAGAGCACGGGTCTCCTCTCAATATGAGAAGGGTTTGGCCATAGTCCACCACGCTGGCCATGTGCGGATTGGCAGACTTCACACGCCTTAGAGAACATTATGGAGAACTCTCAGGCGTGCAGGTTTCCTCACGATGTTTTCCTTCACCGTTGAAGCAAGTGATATTTTTTTTAAAAACGCACATAGCTCCGAAAAGTTAGAGGTGCGTGTCCGGATTCGAACCGCCGACCTCTGATTAGGAGGCTGACGCCCTAACCACTAGGCTATCACCGCTTCGTAAAGTTTACTAGTTAAATATAATTATCGCCATATTACGTATTGTGTCTTAGTCACTTTATTTAAATACTTAGTTCACTTTTTTAAGTTTATGATTGATTGATTAAAAGATATTTATTTTAAAATATTTTAATTGAACCAATTAAATGATGTGTATAATTTCGAAAATTATATTAATATCTTTTTTAAAAAAAAAGTTAATTGGCAATTATTCGAATTAAACTTTTGATAGATGTTTAAGTCTCAACGCATTTATGAAAATTGTTGGCAGACAGATTATTAAAAGCAGAGATAATAACATTACAAAACCCAGCCATTATCAAGTCTTTCTTCCATTGGTTTTGTGAAGTATTGGCACCTTCGAAACTTCTCTAATATTTCTCCCTGAAAATGTAATATTATCATAAATAAAAATTTCGTCCGTGAACTGAGATCTCCTCTGAATTTATCTGCATTTATAACACATAACCAAAAATAAACATGTCTTGCAAAGTTGTATTTTGGAACGAAGTTCCTTATCGCGCGCTGTGAAAGGGGGCTAGACGGAAAAAATTCTTACGAAAAGTTGTCACGACACTTTTTGTTATTGTAAGCTGTGCGGCGTCGCATGTTTCTCTGTCTGTCTCTCTCTCTCTTATAGAAAGCAAGCCAGATATTTTCATTTCTATTTCACATTGAACAGTGTGGTGTCGCGACGATTATTTTTGTTGAGTGTATACAGGTTTTTTATAAATAATAAATAATAATAATGAATCCTGACAGTGTTTCTGCACAAGTTCCGGATATTGCTGATGGAGTACAAAATTGAGCCCACTGATTAAGTTTATATAACATTATATTTGTTAATAATAAAAAAAATATTATTATAACTTAAATAAAATAAAATTTTATTACAATTCCTTCACTAATTAATCGAAAGGAACTTCGTTCCATCCGGGTGTCCCTTGACACCTCTCAAGTTTTTTTATAAATACATAGTCCATAAGTTTGGAAACACGGGTTTCTTACAAGAATACCTCTTTGGAGGAATTAGAAATTTACCGATCTTTATTAAAATGCTTACAAATTATAATGTTAGGTTTTTTAATCCTTGAGTCATTTTCGTCAAAAGCAACAAAATGTCACAAGATGGTATTACAAAACGGCAATATGGCAATGCAGTTAGAAATACCTCGGGCCTAGAATTATATTTCGATATTTGTGCTTACGTAACGTAAAATATACTCTACAGTAGTAAGATACTTACTGGGCCAGTCTTCTTTATATTCTCACTGTAAAAAGTTATAGCGCTTGATCCAGTGCCGTATAAGGGATATTTCAGATGCATCTGTAACACAAAAAAGTTAAGTGGAAAAGCTAGGCATAAACTATTAAAAAATCTTGGGTGTGATTTGCTCGAAATGAATTTTGCTTGGGTGTGATTTGCTCAAAGGTCAGTTTTTATATTTCTTTTTATAATTATAATTAAATATAATTATGGATAATGTGAGTTAGCGATAACAAAATAAAACTGGTTATGTTTGTTTTGGGCTTCTTCTTAGACCTTTTTTTTATGCGTTGCGGATGCGTTTAGAAAGAACTCTACTATTTAGTTTTGCAGTTAACGAATGTATTCATTATCATCACCTGATTTAATTTATAATTTTAAATGCGCGAAATGCATTTTGTGATTTCGAAGTTTTGACACCTTCCACTTTCGAAATGGACTTCACAAATTGTTACAAGAGATTTTAATGACAAAGAAATTCAGTGACCTTGATACTGTCTCAACGGTTTTCTGTTTTGATTGACTTTTTTTGTAACATTGTTACCCTATGTTTGATTCTTAAAAACCTCTCAATTACTTACGTTTTTATCAGCAGTCACCTCCAAATTCCGCGGTTCGAACTGCTCCTTTACGAAATTCGCATCGTATTCGGAGCAGTACTCTAGAACAGGCTGTGAAGTCGCTAATTCTTCGATCACTTCTTCTAACATTTGCTCCCAGAAGAAATCCGTTAGCATACGTTTGCGGATACCTACAAGGTGTGAAAAATTTAATTTAGTTTAGTGTAGTTCAGAATATTACATTCGGGCATGGTTAATAGGCCAAACTAAGTCGTTCAACTTGTGTATGCGATGGATTGCTTGGTATGCCACCGACAAATCACAAGATGCACCGTTTGAGCTAATCATTTGATTGGTGGCAAATACAGAGAGCAGGCTAGATACGTTGGTTTGAACGACTGCTTGTCTCGTTTACGGTAAGGATACACCGTACCGGAAGTTCGATAACTAGCTTATTTTGCTGACTTTTATATCGACCGATTTTTTGTATGGCATATATAAATATGCCATTGGAGTAAATAATAATGTTTACTCCAATCCTGCCATCATTTTTTACCAAAAAAAAAATGATCATCAATTATGGCCCTTTTTGACAGAGGTTTTTAAAATTAAATCTCAACCAAAACTGAGTAATATCTAATCTATACTGTGTACTGTTATTTTTTATTTTGCTGTTTTGTTGTACGTGTAGTGAATGAAATATATCAGCACAGATTAGGTGGTAATTCTCTTTTTATCCGCAAACATGAAACACGAATTATGTAATAAATAATAATTTCTGTTTTTTAACCTTCTGATCGTCTGGGTTTTTTAGGTATTGTATATTTGTCGCGCATTTCACTTCCTTTATCAGGAACTTCACGTCCATCCTGAAGGATCCAAGGTCGACTGAAGTTTTTCCCTTTACCGTAAGCCGATGGTTCTACTGGAACTTTGGGAAAACGCGTTATGCGCTCCAAGGGTCTTATTTTCAATTCCGTATCTTCGGCTATTGGTTCAGGTATATCTGCTTGCACTTCTTCATCCATCATTGGTTCTATTCTCTTTTGAAGTTCTGTATACAAGATAGATTTTTGATAAGGCGTTTATATGTTGCTATGGTTTCCTAAGTTTCCTTATTTCAACCGCTTTATGATTAGTTACTGAGCAGTAAGGACTATAAAACTGTAAAACTTTTCAAATAATATTTTGAAAGGCAAATAATGTTGGGTGCATTTCAATCAATCCCGAAAAACTCAAAAGTAATATTGTACTCAAAATTGTAACATTCCTTTGCTAAGAATATGTGTCATTTATAATCGATGACGAACGATGACAAGGATTTAATATTCTATCCTAATCGTTACTATTATAATACGAATTTCAGTTTAATTTGTTTGCTTATTTATTACACTTTCACGACTTCTATTTAAAAAACTTTTGTCTTAGTAACAGCGTATATTTTATCCCCTTATTTCGTTCTTATTTCGAGAACGGAACTTACGTGGGTGAAACCGTGCGTTGAAGCTAGTCATGTATTATACGGTATAAGATGATGATGAAGTTTGATAAACGTTGTCTGCGGTTTGAGCATTTACACTCTGTCTGTGATTAAAAAAAACTGCGTTTCACCAATCTGTGGCTTATTCCAAAGCCGTAAAGATATTTAAAAAAAAAACACTGCTCGTTATAGTTTGGTCTGACGTCTGACGTCTGTGATTATTGCCAAAGCAACGAAAATGTCGGAGGCTTTTCAGATAGCCCGAAAACAAGATTTGCCTCCTCCGGGAGGCTACAAACCAATACCATATAAAAGATTGCCTGCAAAGCAATATTTCAGTGGTAAGTATCACAAAAATTTAATGTTAGTGGATATAATTAATGATACTTGTTATGTAACCGTTGCTGAGGTTAGGTTTTCTGCTTATGTTTATTGCTTGTTAGCGAACTTATTTATCAAAATTAATATTTAAAGACATAAACACAGGGCAATGCTATTAGTAACTGTCAGTTATAAATTGAATTAGAAACAAACAAATACCCCAAATGAACAAAAAAATTACTTTATTATCAAAGTACCAAATTGTTTACCTTTTCAGCACATTATTCACTGCATCTTCATCATTATAAAAACATACTTTGCTTATTACTGAGATATAATTAGCAATAAATAATATCAATAAACAGGATTGAAAATAATTTCATAATTTCCTAAGTGAAATGTAAAAATCTGAATGAATGCATTAAAATGCATTCTATAAGGCTGATTGAATTAAATTTATTAGTTTAACCCTTAACTGCACTAAATATAATCTAATATTTTTGCAGGGTATACAATGTTTGCTATGTACATTGGTGTAAGTGCAATTTCTGCTTACTTATACAGCATTACTGCTAAGAAGATCCAAAAAAATGAGATTGAGATGCGTTCAGCCAAGATGGCAATATATCCAATGTTGCTGGCGGAGAGGGACAGGGAATACTTGAAACAATTGCGCAGGAACCGCGATGCAGAGACTGAACTCATGCGTGATGTTCCCGGATGGGAGGTATGGTGTTATGAAATTAAGTTGATTCTTTGCTTATCATGACTGGGTGTGGGATATTTAAAAATAATTTTAAAAAAATATTTAAAATAATAGATAAATTTAATTCTTTTGCCTATTATACCATTTAGTTGTGTTTATTTTCTATTTCTACAATATTATTAGATTATTATTTTAGCACTTAATTATTATAAAGTATGGGTAATGGTTTGATCACCTAATTTACTAATTATTTCCATAGTTCCATCAGCATATCATAAGCATATTATATTTAAAAATAAATGGCCTATTCAATTTAGGACCGATTGTAAAGTTGTAAATGCAGACTCAAATTATGATTTAGTTATAATCTATCCTGTTTCAAAATTGTTATTGGTTTAGAATAATTGGTAAATTTTTATTTTTGGCTTGTACAGCATCTTTTCATTCCTCCATAATTGGGCATTAAACTACTAGACCCCACAATCTGTGTTTCATTTTCTTTATTATGTTCATTACAGCGTTTTTATCTACTCTTGGTATGAATTGCTGGCTTATAATTTGCAAGATTATTGGAAAAGTGCAGATTTCTAGTTTTGGTTATGGTTGAAATGGATCTCTTAGATGGCAGAACACTCATACCATGATAGACAGAGGGTTTAAGTTGTGCTAGTTTTGAAATTCTTATATGCTTTTATAAAATTTTCACACTTGCAGTAGAACCATGGCCTGCTATTGTGTTTAGTATTTTTCCATGTGAAGATTGATTTCTTTAGACCAATATCAGAAAATACTGAATCCAAATGAAATCTTAAATTGCAAATTTGTCCTTATTTTAATATTGACTCACATTATATAAGAAGAGTATAGGAGTCAGCGGGAATTAAGTGGCTAATATAAAATCATTTGTGTTTCACAGGTGGGCACTTATTATGGTGAACGAGTTTACAAGCAGGTGCCAGCCGACACTTTAGTGGAACCAATCTTCCATGAGTACTATGCCCACAGTTCTCCTTCTGAGTGGTACAAGCGAGCTCACCACAAGTTCCATTGTTAAAAGACAGTACTTTTGAGCTGCGTTTTGTGAGGCTTAGAACAAAAATTATATACTCATGATGGAAGTTGGCATGAAGATTCAACATTTTAATGACAGTTCACATAATATTGATACAGGTACAATTGAGGACACAAAGAAAGAGTGATTAATTATTATGTATCGTGATAATATAAACATTACTCATAATAAAGAATACTTAAATTGTGAACATGCAACCATCCAGAGACAGCATGTTTGTTGTCAAAAATTAAAAATAAAATGACAATAAGGGATATTTTAACAACCTGTGGACAAAGTCAGAAGCAGCATCATTAAAATAACTGACTTACCTACTATCAAATGATGACCACAAAACGCAGCTTTAGAAGAATCTGCAATGTCAGTTATGTACTTAGAATGTAAAGTGGATTAAGTTCTTATGGTGAAAAAGTCCAGAATAGTAATTTTATACAACAAGTACTGAAAGAGTAAATAACTGACAGAGGGTAATTTATTTAGTTCAAATCTGTTCGCGTTTGTAAATTAAACAATTAAACTGTAGTTGCTTGGTCAGAATAAACGAATTATGTTTACTAAAGAGTTTTCTTTCATATACCTATTTATATTAACAATTAAATTGTGTTACGCTATTGCGTAGGCTACTGTCTGTCAACGAAATTTGGGATGTAATTTGACAAAATGTAGCCTAAAATTTTCATAGAACACATTTAGTCTCATAGAAGCAGCTTTTATTTTTTACTTTGCACGGTTTCACAGCTCTTATTAAATTATTTTAATATTTTTCTGTGATTCACCCGCGTTGATTTGAGGAAAAAACTTATTCATTTAGATTTTATTATTTTTGGTTGCACAGGTATTTTATAAACTAAGTCAAGGGCAATTTTGTTAAATACTTTACTTGCGATGCAAATCGTATTCATTTGGTTAGGGAACAAATGGAAACATGTTTTTATGAACAGGATATTCCTGTTCAAAAAAACATGTTTCCATTTGTTATAATGCATATATTTTAGTACAATTACATATATACATACAATATGATTACCATTTAAAAGGTTATATATATATAAGTGAGTCAATCTTTCAAGTAGACGCCGTCGCTAAATTTTTTTTAAAAGCAAAAATTCAGTCGTTCAACGGAACTCCCAAACGTTTGTATTGCAAAATTTTTCATTGATGTTCCGTTCCTATCGCTCGTAGGAAGAGGTTAGATAGCCATCATCGACAAATAGAGTTATAACAAAAGACAAAGTTTTAAGCTTTATAATTTAAGGTATTATTTTTTCTCAAAATAAAAAACACACACTGATAGAAGAAGTTCATTTATTTATCTTCAAAGTATTTTATAAAAATATAAACAATAACAGGAAAATGCTACCACTTTTATAAGCTACGTACCTGTAAAACGATGTAGATGACACATGTAATCAATTTTAGGCGCGAAATTATTTCAGACAATCAACGTTTACGCGGGAAATGTTTTGTAGATTTGGTTGGTATTGAAACGTCAATGTGTCTATTCGTATTTCAAATCTAAACGTGGAACAACAAGGTGTTTTTGATTGGCGTATAAATTCTCTTTTAACTGTAACTTACAAAGGTGATAGAACTGCACAACAAATGTAAATATTAAATAATATAACAAATAAAATGTTGATTTACTAATCCGGAACAAACAAATATAACTTAAAATAATTACAAAATAATAAAATGCATGAAGACTACGGTTCTTAAACAATAAACTATCCTAAATATTAGGCAAATTAATTATTACATTTTCTCAAACATCCATTTATTATTGCACAAAAACTATGCAGGTTTCACAATCTAAAATATTTTTATCTACACATTATTTACTACGCGAATATAGGAAATTGATGTAACTACTAGTTTTCCAGTACCTAATGGGGAGGGGGTCTCGTTTAAACTATCACGTGCAACGTCAATAGATGCGGTGTCATAATATTATAAGACGAGCACAGTAAAGTCTACGGGAATAAACATGATGTCACTACATCCAAAAAGCATTTTTTTTTCGTCACTAGATCGACGACAGAGAGCGATACTTTTTCAATCTTAATTAATCAATATGAATTACATACAATACAAACACACTCACACACAATATTAGAAAACTTAATACAAATGTTTTACCCAATAATTTTCGCCAAAATATTGTGTGATAAATAAAGGTAGATTTTGTCTCAGTATATACATATAAATACCTAAAACGATGGACATTCGTACGCGGTGGCATGCAAAACGTCCTGCAAGCCACCGTTGAGCTGGAAAATTTTGCACGCCACCGCGTACGCCCTTATCTGGAATTCGTAGAGGAAGATAAATACAATGTTACACTTAAGTATGTTATACTCGAATTATATAGCAATGTCAATAGTCAAAAATGTTCTTAGCTTCTATTATTAAACTAACAGTTTATTAATGAAAAATTTTAACATAAAATACATGTAAGGATAGGTAAGGTCTGAGAGAGGTGGAGGTTTGGGGGGTTTGACGACCTTCGTGGTGCAATGAAAGTTGGAGGTCCTGGGTTCGATTCCCGGCTCGAGTCTGGTCTGGTGGAAGGCGTCGGCCGTGGCTAGTTACCACCCTGCGGACAGACGTGTCGCCAAGCGATTTAGCGTTCCGGCACGATGTCGCGTAGAAACCAATTTTTTTTTTCGGACTGTCAATTAGCTGTACAAACCCTATTGGTTGCCACAGCGTAACCGGGCTGTTTGGCGAGCTTTGAAAAGAAGCTCTGCCAGAAGAAATTGAGAAACCAATTAGGAGTATGGGTTTACCATACCCCTAACAGGTTAGCCTGCCTCTTACCACCAGGTGAGATAGCCGTAGGGTGTGCCCTGCCACTGCCCCCCCCCCCCCAAGGTAGTTATGTAATAAATACGTTATGGACTGCTTACATTATATCGATAATAGAATCAGGCTTATACATTTATCGCCGATAAAATTAGAAGTCAGGTTATTGAAGAGTGATTCTCTACCTTACTCGTAAACGTGATTATTTCAACTCTATTAATACGCATACATAACTTACTTAATCTCAGCCGATTTCAACCGGACTTTTCAACGCAGACATGTTCCTATACGTCTAGTTTACCTATAACTGTGACGTAATAATCATAGACAATGAAAACATTACATTACATGACATAGACAAGTGTAATTGTTCACTTGGAAACTTATTTGCATTTCTTAATGACAACCCTGGGTTTCAACTTGACGGTACGCAGTTTAAGCATGTGGCTCATAACGAAGTACAGGCCGGGGATAGTGAGTACCAACAAATACACCCTCAGGAACGAAGGCATATGGAACGCGAAATTCCACTCGTTCGGCATGGAGATGGTGAACCTTTGCGTCTCCTCGAAGTACGGTATGTTGCGCAGGATCACTATGGACTCGCACAGCACCCCCAACGGGTAGAGGGGTATCCACATGGAATATCTGAGCCATGTTAGTATGCAGAACTCCTTCTTGTACAGTTGGGTAATGTAGTACGGGTACCTGGAAGATAAAGGTATTTTTATTTCCGTGGAACATCTTATAAGTGCGGGTCGGACCAACTGCTGGCGACAGAAGGTGTAGAATCGAGCATTCTTTACATCATCATCATCATGATCAACCCATTGCCGACTCACTGCAGAGCACGGGTCTCCTCCCAATATGACAAAGGTTTGGCCATAGTCCACCACGCTGGCCATGTGCGGATTGGCAGACTTCACTCATGATCTTACTGAGAGTTCTTTACATCATTCTTTACAGGATCTTAAAAATAGCATGTGTATTACAGTGGATTTCATACAACGATCTTGGTTGTAGCGACCTTGCCTTATTTACCTTTAGCGATGTTAAATCTTAGTGGATGAGCAGTGGAGTAGAGGAAGACCAAAGAAGAGATGGATGGTGTAAAAGAAGATATGCGTGTAAAAGGTGTGGGTAGTGAAGTGATGGCTGATAGGTGTGAGTGGAAGAAGGAGATGTGTTGTACGGACCCCACATAATGTGGGATAAGGGCAAGAAAAAAATGAACGTTAAATCTAAGTCTCTTGAATTTAAAGCATACTTTAAAACAAAATTCATGTAGGTACAGACTTGGGTGAAACGAAGACTTCGTGTACTGCTTTTAATGGATCATTTGTAACAAAATTCTTGAAATCTCATGGAGATTGCGACCGGATTCAGCCGCCACAGACACAAATGGTCAGCAAGTGCGAAGATCTTTAACTTTTGGTTACACCAGCTAAGTAGGTAGGGAAGCGTGTACGTTTCGGAGTTAAACATATGGTTCAGCTACAAAGTTATATTCTGCGTGGGAGGTGGTGGGTGGGTTTAGTATAGTAAACTTTTGAATGAATATGTGTGCAAAATTTTCAATAGTAAATGCATATAAACAATACATGTGTAAGTTTCCGTATCTCTACCTTATTTAATTTACCGTATGTTAAATAATCGCGTTACGTATATACAATAGCAAAGGTATTTTACTTTGATCAAAGTATTCGTGACTTAATGGTCACTTAAATGTTACGCAACGTTTAGGGAGGGGGAGGCAGAAAAGGGGGGGGGGAGGGATATTTTACCGATATCTGTATATCGCTATTATGGTATTTTGGAAAGTGTGCATGGAAGATGATGACTTCGATAAAGTGATTACCTGACGACTTCAATGGCGCTCCACAACAGGAACAGGTAGAAAACCACCGGCTTGGTCTGCATGCGCGGCTCTGCTTCTATCATCACGAACAATATGAACGCTCGGCCGCTTACTTGCATGAAAGGTACCAGTGCACCGCCCTGTAACAAATACAGATCTAAGAACTGGAAATGTAAGAACCGCCTGAAGACTGGCGATTTTTTTTTTAAATGCAGCAATTTAACGTCCATTGAATTTCAACAAACTGAACTTAAGAGGAAACACCGCAGATTGTAGTATTCTACTGGTGGTGAAACGGACGGTTAAGCTATCCAGATCGTGATCAACCCATTACCGGCTCACTACAGAGCACGGGTCTCCTCTCAATATGAGAAGGGTTTGGCCATAGTCCACCTCGCTGGCCATGTGCGGATTGGCAGACTTCACACGCCTTTGAGAACATTTTGGAGAACTCTCAGGCGTGCAGGTTTCCTCACGATGTTTTCCTTCACCGTTGAAGCGAGTGATATTTTAATTTTTTTTTAAAAACGCACATAACTCCGAAAAGTCATAGGTGCCCGGATTCGTACCGCCGACCTCTGATTAGGAGGCTGACGCCCTAACCACTAGGCTATCACCGCTTCTCAGCTATCCAGATGGTGGAGTAAAATAAGTTTTAGCCTCATGGTACCATCAGATAAGGAGGGTGGTATACATTCAAATAAATGCCTAGCACACTCGCCATTATATCGACGATAGAAGATGCGTAGGGAACTTTGGAATGTCTCTTCGAATCACCTACGATTTCTAAGACTCGTTAGAACTGCCCGGTTTTAAATCCCATCAAATGGAAGTTGGTAATTGGGTACTCCAGCGCAGATGAGTAAGTAATACCTTCATATGAGGTTTAACCTGAGCTTTATGTATGATTCCAATTGACCAATTGGTCTTGGGACCGAAATACCGCTTTTTTAGTTCCACACCGACTTTTTTAAGGATAATTTAGCTTTACCCTCGCAAAACTGGACCTCAATTGAAATACTGACAACTAGAATTGCAATACATTTGGAAGGTGTAATTGGAATGCTCTATAAGTGAAGAGGTTTCGTAAACGCAGTCTATATAGCGGTAACCGCGTAAACATAAATTCTGGGTCCGAATACCAAGCCGGCCCAATGATTTTACCCAGTATCAAAGTTCTCAGAGCAAGCCAGAAGCTGGAATAACCGGGAGACCCGTGCTCTGTAGTGAGCCGGCAATAGGTTGATCATGCTGATGATGAACCGTTATAGCCCACACACAATCACAGTCAATACACTAAAACCATGCCTATACCCAGCTTTCAGACGTTGTAGGCTGATTTTTTTTTTATTCACTACAAGTTAGCCCTTAACAGCAATCTCACCTGATGGTAAGTGATGATGCAGTCTAAGATGGTAGCGGGCTAACCTGTTAGGGGTATGGTTAACCCACACTCCTACTTGGTTTCTACGCGACGTCGTGCCGGAACGCTAAATCGCTTTGCGACACGTCTTTGTCGGTAGGGTGGTAACTAGCCAAGCCGAAGCGTCCCACCAGACCAGACTCGAGCCGGGAATCGAAACCAGGACCTCCAACTTTTATAATGCGGCAGCGCACGCACTGCGCCACGGAGGTCGTCAAAATGATTGATGAAAATGAGTTGCTATTGTGGTCCTTACCTTAGTATATCCAAAGAGAGGATGCAAAACCTCCAAGTACATCATTAATTGCAGGAACTTCATAGCCGCGCCAACGTGCTGATATGTTTCGGGCAGAGAGTCATAACCCGACTTGGCGTAACGCATGATCATGACGATCAGCACCAACATGAAGCCGACAAATTGGAAAAAGTTGTATATGCTCAAGTACACCCTCCTGAATTCTTCTGAAAATTTGACAACCATTTTGAAATTTTAAAATAACTTATCAAAAACGTTCACAATGCTTAATTTATTTTAGAATCCCTTGCAGAGTTCATGAATAAGAGCCCCAATAGAGTACGGACAAGTCTTCTTTGGTTGAATAACTTTAAAAGATTATATTAATGTGTATGTCTTCAAACCAAAGTCTTCAATAACTTTATACACCAAAAAATAGCCCGCTACAAAACTCCACAGTAATTTATGATTAAATAAAGTTAAAAACAACAGCAAAAAATTGTCACAAATAAAAATTTCTTTCAACAAATGTGCCTTGTAACATACAAAGCTAATCTAAACAGATATTTTGGGATTATTTGATAACTTCACTTGGTAACTACTGAACATTTATCGGAATCTAAATTAAAGATATTATATATTCCTTATCTCGCAATTTATGTGGAAGTGATTCTTGTTTACAGTAAAACTACAGCGAAAAAGCTTGAAAAAACATGCTCAGGGAAGAAAAAACAACTGATGCTTAGGCACACTGTCTTTGTGATTAAAATGGGACCTTATTTATATAAAAAATGTTGTGCCAATCCCAATTAGCGTGGGAAAAGGCCATGAGCAAGATTTGTTTTCATTAAAAATTTAAGTTTTTACGAAAAAAAACCTATGAATTGTTAACCTTAATTTTTGGTTGAGGCAAAATAGATAACATTATGGACAGTATTCAACAGAGGTTTGAAAACTTTTTTGTGATGATTTTTATTAGATTAGATTATTAATGTGTGATTATGACAATGTCAAGACATCAGTTAATTTGCAGTTCTCTCCAAGAAGCAGAAATGGTAAAGACTAGACCAACTTTGGACATCTATGGGTATCCATGATGTAACCAAAACCAGTACAATGCTCTGATTTGTACTTAAGTTACTATGCTGATTTGACGACCTCCGTGGCGCAGTGCGTGCGCTGTCGCATTTTAAAAGTTGGAGGTCCTGGGTTCGATTCCCGGCTCGAGTCTGGTCTGGTGGGAGGCTTCGGCCGTGGCTAGTTACCACCCTACCGACAAAGACGTGTCGCCAAGCGATTTAGCGTTCCGGCACGATGTCGCGTAGAAACCAACTAGGAGCGTGGGTTTACCACACTTCTAACAGGCTAGCCCGCTACCATCCTAGACAGCATCATCACTTACCACCAGGTGAGATAGCCGTCAAGGGCTGACTTGTAGTGTATAAAAAGAATAAAAAAAAAATAGAATGAGTCACAGAGTGGGTGAGAGCATACATATCATATAGAAATAACACACACTAGAATCCAAGCTCCAAGAATCTCAACTAGGCTTTGGAAGTGAGGAGATGCGCACAAAAGCCAGGAACTGACATAAAGCAGGGGGTTAGAAACGCAGAGGCCAAATGAAAAGCCAATGTACTTTGTCTTTTCGTCCACAAAAGAAAGGAAGGACGGAAAATAGACAAAATATCTTGTTCTAATTAAGTAGTTAACTTCACAGATAAACAGTTTCTCAGCAAAATTTAATATGGGACTGCATATTTAGTAAACTATTCAACAAAGGGCTAAATAGCTCATGCTTCTGAGGACGCCAACCAAGACTTTTCTGCCTTGAGTTGGGGTCAAGGTGTCGAAAAGAAACTCTGCATTGGCCAACACAGTATTGGCAGTCAAGAGTTGCAGGAAGACAATCAGTACAAGACAGTGGAATCCCTAAAAAACACTATGCAAGAGGACATGTCATCATGATCAACCCATTACCAGTTCACTACAGAGCACAGGTCTCCTCTCAATATGAGAAGGGTTTGGCCATAGTCCACCACGCTGGCCATGTGCGGATTGGCAGACTCCACACGCCTTTGAGAACATTATGGAGAACTCTCAGGCGTGCAGGTTTCCTAACGATGTTTTCCCTCACCGTTGAAACAAGTGATATTTTAATTTTTAAAAACGCACATAACTCCGAAAAGTTAGAGGTGCGTGCACGGATTCGAACCGCCGACCTCTGATTAGGAGGCTGACGCCTTAACCACTAGGCTATCACCGCTTAGAGAGGACATCTACATAGATATTATGCATTAGGTCTATTAATCTTCACCAACCTCATAGGAGAATTTATGATTTAAAATAAACGTTTACCTCTGCTATACCCAATCTCTTCTTTCTGCAGTATATCATACATGTCCGGGTAGTCTTTCATCACATCCCTGGTTTCCACCTCCTTCTTTCTTGGCTTCAATTGTGGCTTCTCCTTTTCCATTTCCACCTCGGACTCTGTGTCCTCACTATCTTGAGCATCTTCTGATTTCCACAGATCAAAGTTAATCTGCACAAATAACAATTAAGAGTACTATTATAAAAGATTTCAAATTATTATAGCCCAATTTTTAGTGTTATAAAGAATATAATTCGTTGAGGTACACCCAAACTAAAAACCACCACAGCATGTCCCACTCGCTGGATTTGCTGAACACCTGGGGTACCCATTGTATTCTTCCCAGACATCCACCAGCCGCCCCAGCCTTAGCAACAGGGCTCCCGCGCTAAAAGAGAGAGGATCAGGACAGCTTGATCCCCCCCCCCCCCCCCCCCAGACAGTAAGGAGACTCGTGCAATGACGGGTAGTTAGCCCAATAGCTACCCACCGCCTCCCAAATCACACTTCAGCCCTAAAGATAGATGGAATATTAAGAATAAAAATTTACATATCAAACATTGCTGCCTAATTCCCAGATACTGATGGTGCAAGAAAAAATTATATTCCAGTAATTTGTGTTAAAAATTATATTCCAGTAAGTTAAATTTGTGGCCAGCTGTAGATTAACCTGGTCCAATATGGAAAAGGTTGGGTACAGCATTGCAACTACTGGTGGCATTCATATCCCTTTGCCTCGAAGCACTCACACATATATGTGAGGTGTGGTTTTATGAATTTATGTAATTCAAAGGTATATCTAATTTTTTCTTTTACCTTTAACCAAGCTGGCTTCTGTGGCTGAGCTGTGAGTCTTGGCCACCAAGCTGTTGTCTCCTTCTTCAAAACCACCTCAACCCGGTTTTCATATAATCGCACGATTTTTGTCTCTTCCTCACTATTCTGTTAACAATTGAGAATAAATATGTATATTTTATTAATGATAAAGCGAAGCGAAGCGGTGATAGCTTAGTGGTTAGGGCGTCAGCTTCCTGATCAGAGGTCGGCGGTTCGAATCCGGGCACGCACCTCAACTTTTCGGAGTTATGTGCGTTTTTAAAAGCATTAAAATATCACTGGCTTCAACGGTGAAGGAAAATATCGTGAGGAAAACTGCACGCCTGAGAGTTCTCCATAATGTTCTCAAAGGCGTGTGAAGTCTGTCAACCCGAACATGGCCAGCGTGGTGGACTATGGCCAAACCCTTCTCATATTGAGAGGAGACCCGTGCTCTGTAGTGAGCCGGTAATGGGTTGATCATGATGATGATGATGATGATTAATTCTACACAAGTATTTATATAGTATATAGCCCGGCCATAATTCAATCATATCTCAATTATTATTTTCAATTATTGACATTAATGACAATATCATGACAATGAATGCTCAATGACAGAAAATATTAATAAATATCTTTTAACGACGTGTCACCAAGCGATTTAGCGTTTCGGCACGTTGTCGCGTGGTTACTTCGGACAGGTTAGCCCGATTACCATCCTAGACAGCATCATCACTTACCACCAGGCGAGATAGCAGTCAAGGGCTAACTTGTAGTGTATTAAAAAAAATGGATATGAATGAAATTCGTTACAGACATAGATTATTGTCTCTAATAGTACATTGGCTTCTTTTTATGCCAAAAAAACACCAACAGCAACTAGTAAAAAAATATGTGCAGGGCTTCAAACTGCTTCAGGGTTGCCCTACTCAATAAATTAGAAAGTTCAAGCTGGGAATTCGGTTTCTCTATTAATCCAGTAAACTCGAAGATAATTGTAGTTGCTTGAAGTGGTAAAATAAATTTTATTGGAGCGTTTAGTTTTGAAACTCTTGTGAATAATAAACCAATGTTTATCTGAAGCAGACATATTGGAATGGCTAAACAAGCGAATGTCTCAGCTATCGAAAACTTGGGGCAGCAGAGATAAGGCACACAAAATAGAGACTGGTACATGTTTTATCGATAATTAATTTTAAACAAAACAAAGTTGGCTTTTTAAATAGTATTTTAGCCGAACCAAATTTGTTATCAGCTAAAATACTATTTAATTTTTATATCGAAAGTGTAAAAAATATATAGGTATATTATGAAAAGCAGTCGATTTACATGTATATATAGTTAGATTTAATACAGAGGTAGAAGAAAAAATTGTCGTAGATATAAGTTTATAGTAAGGTAAGATAGGACTGTCATATATATTTATAATATAAAAGTCCTGAATAATAAACAAAGATAATAAATAAAAAATAAAAAAATAGAGACTGGTAAACTCTCAGGTTTTCTCTATTGTTTTATATGCTTGCGAGATATGGACTCTGCAGACCGCAAACACATAGAAGAAGAGGTAAACACTTAGGATACCTTGCTTTTAGATACAACGCCTACATCCTAAAGCAACTGAATATTAGCACCAGGCTGTGAACCAAGCACATGCCTACAATGAACGTTGGAATATTTCACATTGCTTACAGAAACCCAGACAACTTGGAAAAACTGTTGACTACAGGTGAAGTGGAAGGGAAAAGACCAAGAGGTTGTAACCCTATGCATTGGGTAAACCAAATTAGCATCACTCTCGGCGCACCAGTCCACACTGCCCCTCACCCCTCAGCAGTGAGGTGATCGACACATGGAGGAGGAGTATTTAAAACACTAAAATAATTAAAAACATGTCATGATCAAACAAACAAATCAATATCAACAATAGCTTCGTCCCTATCATCCCTATCTTTATTTTTTTTCAATAATTTTAAAATTATAACAAATTCCAGTGGCCTCCACACTAGGTGACCTGTATTTGTTTATTTTTTATTTTTATTTATTCATAAGGCATGCCAGCGACAAGTTGTATGTTACATTTTAAATCAGTCTAAATAAGCTAGTGCTGGTGCTGTTACAACTTATCCATTACAGGCACACTCAGCATTGCCAACAATCTCCGAATAAAATTTAATTAATATTTTATAAAAATTTACAATTTAATTATGACTTTGGATAATTATTAAGTATTTAAAATGTCAGGCGAAAAAAGGTTACAAAATGAATAAAATTAAAATTAGGTAAATTAAATTAAAATTAAAAAAAAAAAATTAAACATATCAAAAATTAAACAAATTAAAAATTAAAAAATATTTACTGTATTGTAGAGACCATGTTATTTACCACTTTTGATATTGGACTAGATGTTACATTATTAATTAATTAGCTAATTAATTTCATATAGGAATAAACTTAACATTCATTAATAATCAAAGACAATATGACTGTTCAACTTGGTGGTGGATTTAAATAAACATTTTCCAAAGAAATGTAGAAGTATGTCAAATTTACTATTCTGTGGCATACATCCAAAACTCTGACATACAGACTGATAAAAGTCATCATCATTCAGCCTAGACAGACATAGATCATAGGAAAGAGAGAATTAGAGCACTGGCCCACTACCAGTCAGCAACTGGTTAGAAAAATAAGCATTATGATACATAAATGAATCTCAATAAAGAAAACTATATTATTATAACTAAGATATTATCTTTAGGCAGTTAAACACTCTAACATAATGATGTTTCATCGAATGTGATTGTTGTTAATCTATGGTTAAGGATGCAGCACATCACTTGACAGACGTGAAGTAATTCTTGAACACCAGTGATATATTTTGTATAAAGCATTGCAGTCCATACAAAATGTACCATATTTTTGTATAAATATTCTTACAAGTATGAAAGTAGTGTCTGTACGTAGTTAATACTTTATGTATTAATACACAGAAAAAAAAAACTTGTATCTATATATATAAAAGCGAAAGGTCACTTACATACATATTGATTAAACACGAGATCTCAAAAACTACTGTACATATAAAGCTATAATTTAGCAAGTAGGTAGTTGATAGTTAAGAGATGTCAGCTAAGAAAAGATATTTGGAAATTCCACCCCTAAGAGGGTAAAATAGGGGTTGGAAGTTTGTATGAAAGTTCTTTGTTTTTAGAGTTAGAGATACAAAAATTTGCATTAAGATAAATAATAATAAATAAGAAACATGTCCATCAAATTTTTTTAAATATGACCTGTTAAGGGTGGTAAAAAAGGGGATGATAGTTTTTGCTTATTTTTTATTATGAAGTCTACAAGTTTGAAATTTTGAAAATAGAATATATCGAATAAAATCTACCCCGAAGGGGGTAAAATAGGGGTTTGAAGTTTGTATGAAAGTCCTATGTTTTTTAATTTAGAAACACGAAAATTGGCAATTTGACATTTGCCTGTAGCTTACTTTCTGAAGCAGGGCTTTGGCCACACGGGTAACCTCAATCTCAAGGGAAATCAGCAATTCTATGCAGACGAAGTTGCGGCAATAGCTAGTATATTATATGTGTAGGTACAATAAGGCAAATTTATTGCTACAGATCTCTGCCAGACAACCTTAGGGCCTTAGTAATTATTTGAAAAAAGGATAAACAGTAGATGGATATACAAAAAACTAACATTCTAAAAAATGATATATAGAAATGAATACAATACACATTCACACACACATTTATCGTTACAATAAATACAAATCAATTTGTGTATCAATGCAAGAAAGACAATGATTTGTTCAAAATTACACCTAATTAAAGTTTTCGCTTGTTGATTTTCAAGTGGTTATTTAATTTTAAAAATATTTGGTTCTTCAAGCTAGCTTGGGTCTCCTCTTAATATGAGAAGGGTTTGGCTATAGTCCACCACCCTGGCCACGTGCGTGCGTACGTGGCGGATTGGCAGACTTCACACACCTTTGAGAACATTATAGAGAACTCTCAGGCGTGCAACCCCAACCTCTGTATAGGAGGCTGATGTCTTAACCACTAGGCTATCACAGCTTCAGCAGGTCCAGTAATGGCATCTAAACACAGTCGCCGGTTGCAACTTCTGGACATAAAATTAGTTGAATACACAGTGTTAAGTTAAAGAAGTTAAGACACCAAGTGACTAAGAACTAGTTATTCAGTATTCTGCATAGGTATGAAAATCAACTTAAGTTTGTTTGTCTATTTTACTTGCGCAGCGCCTTAAGTGTTAATAAAATAATAAACGCTCGAGCATTAGATCTTAATATCCAAAATTGTGTGATACACAAGAAGGAAAATTAATACTTACTGGCTTTAATGGAGAAAATAGATCCAAACTGAATTGGTATACATTTTCACCATGAGCACCGGAGCCGCGCGCCACAAATTTTATTTTGTTATCCACGACATTCAGGTCAGGATTCGTAACATTTCTTAAATCAATTTTTAATGATACACATTTATCCGTTTGAGCCCAATAAACAAAAGGACTTGGGTTGGCCATTATTTAAGTCTTCTCTCTTCGTTCACTGTAAAAGCAGTTATAATGGAAAATTATATTTATATTTAATTAATTCAAAATCTTGAAAATTCTAAATTTGACAAAAATATAAATTACCCACATATACTTGCCAATAAATTTAATTTTCACACTACAGAGTACAGACTGTATGTATGCTCCATTCACAGAGTATGTATGAGGCAGTAGACAGTAGTCTATAATGTAGTTATTGACCGCGTCCGTTTTTTTAAATTACCTATGCCACTAAACCTTAGTCCATGCCGGCAATACCACCTGGTACTAACTGACGATACAATCTAAGATAATAGCGGGTGAACCTGTTAGACTGTTGTAAAATCATATTCCCGATTGGCTTCTTCCCGACATAGTGCGGAACGCTAAATAGTGTGTCGCTAAATCAGTGCCTAGCCGAACTGGCCTCGGCCGAAGTCCCGCACTAGAAGAGAACAAAGAAATTCAGAAATTACTCTAACCGTTAGCGGTCTTCAAAGATTATGCAAACATTTAAGTCAGACCCCAAACATTTCAGACTTCGTTGAAACGGTTGAGCTAAAATAATATTAAATATTATTTCAGACAGAATAAAGAAATCTTTACTTATGTGTAATAAAGAAAAAAGATTTGTTTAATCATTCAACAACGAATCTACTGAACCGATTTTTATAATTATTTCGTTATAAAATAGTTATTTTTTTAGAAGCAGCATTAGCAGACTACGCTCCATCTCAAGCAACCATAGATAATACACTATTAACTGTTATACTGATACTGACTTATAATGACTGAGACTGTTTATAATTTCAAAACCGGTTGCGCTAAGTGACTTTTTTAATTGTTAGGGATGGAAATATCCGCTACGATATCGCTATTACATAGCTGGGCCGCGGTAATATTATGTATACAGTATTGTAACTCGGGCTTATTTTTGAAATAATTACCTACAGCCGCGTGGTATCGAAACATGCGATAGGGCTGCCCGCCTCCAGCATTTTAATTACATTTGCCTACTTTGTGTTCAAATTTCAACTATCTTGTGACAGAAAGACGGCCAAATTATTTTTTTCTGGTATTATTCATACAAATAGTACAATAAACAACTATTGTTAATGCAACCAAAAAGTGCACAATATATCCTACTCGTCATATTAAAAATATACTTGAAGTAATTTTAATTGTAAAAATCGCGCTGTTATTGTTTAAAAAAACAAAACACCGACGTTCGTCACTGTGGCACAGTCGCGACTGTCTGCATCTCGAGCGCAGCCCGAGATCGAGGCGCGTATACATAGCCTGCGTTTCGTCCGTTTGTATGAAGTTGGAATACTGTATACATAATATTACCGTGCCAGATGTTTGTTACTGTTGCTTGTTGTGCAACAACTTGTGTGTGTCCAGGGCAGCTGTGTGAGCGAAGGTCGCCTAGATACTACTATTTATTTGCGAAAATAATTAAAATTACCACGACAAATGCGTTGTTCATTCTGTTGCTATCAACTGAGACCATAGATAATACACTATTAACTGTTACAATTGCAAGCAACAATCATTATTTGTGCTGCAATTTAAACTCATATTGTTATTAGGTTTTTTTGAGCTGTAATTTTTATGGATAAAATTATTATTACGATAAACAGTATGTGATTTGGCACTTTTGGAAATAATCAAAATACCTACTTATGGGAAGGTTTTATGTCTATGTGTTATTTAACAATTTAATTTTACCTTTAATTTCGGTTTTTACTCTGTATTTGATTCATTTGACGGCTCTTCTGTTGTCTATGATTTGTAAATTTGTCTGTCAAAAAGCCGTTTGGCCTATTGATAGGTGTTGAGTTTCCGTAAAAAAATTAATATTTATTCAAATTCTTTTAAGTCTCACCTTTTGTGTGTTTCCAAAAATGGTTTAACTACATCCGTACATTACAAAATACGTTTAGTGGCTGTGCACCAACTCTCGTAAACAAATCCAAAATGTCCGTTCCGAGCACTGGTTTAAGCAAATTGAAAAAGAAACATATTCGCGTGAAACATCAAAAAGTGAAATTGTTCCGTGCTAATGAACCGTTACTGTCTGTTTTTATGTGGGGTGTAAATCACACGGTAATTACACATCTATATATTGGTACGCATGAAATGTAGTTTGTGACAAAGTCGCATTTGATCACATATTAATAATTAATTGTTCATTAATACTACTTATTTGGGTCATACCACAATCAATTTCGTCTGTACGAACAATGAACGTAGAGTTAGTGATCGCGGTCGATGAAACCGTAGACTTCGAAACTTTAAAAAACTTTGATCGCGATATGATCCTAAAAAGTAATTAACCTTATTGAATTTACAGTTCTTATTGATCGTGCAGTACGAGAAATAATATATATAATTGATTTCTAAACTTGATAATGTTTATGTAGTGTCACATTATTGCATTCTGGCAAAAGATCAATAATCAAAATCATTATCATCTTCTTCTAATAATAGCTCTTTATCGTGATATTGAAGGATTTACAACCAAAAGAATTGCCAACTACTGCTCTTCAATACTTCTATTCTAGTAATAATTATACATTCAATCAAATAGTATATACTATATTATACTCATGAAACTATATAAGCACTAAAATATTATGGGTATCTACATCAGATTGGCATAGTTGGAAGGAATTTAAAAAAATTTAACCAGCTACATGTGTTCAAAAGATGTTGATGGAATGGACAGAATATGATAGAATGGAATGGAAATGATAGAATACATATTATATTATATACATATATATATACATAAAGAATATATATATATATATATATATATATATACATAAAGAAAAATCTTTACAATATTGATTATTTATATTGTCTTTGTACATTTAAAATTATTTCACAGTTTAAAGTTTAATGTCCTAAAAACTATACAACACTTAGCTAAGTGATAATAGTACTCATGAACCCTTTAAAAAATTGCAATCCAAAATTATCTTTTCATCTCTACATATTATTTTTATATGCTAGCCACAATGGCCTCTGTTACTTATCATTCATAATCCATTCTAATGTGATTTAGGCAATTAATAATCTATAAAATGTTGGATCATGAAATATGGCTTCAATTGACAGCTGTTGTCATTAATACTTCAGTTTTCTGTCTCATATATAATAAAAATTCATTATTTGTGTTATTAGGAATTATTTTAAAAATATATATATCGTTACATTCATGAGTGATACTAGGGTTCTTAGCAATTAATCTGAAATTGTAAAGCGCAAATTTTCTTCATTTCTACACTTGGATAATCATTCTTTATAACTCCAAAACTAACTTTAAATTGTTTAGCTAATTTAGAGTTAGTTTTGGAAGAAAGTTTAGCTACTCAAAAACTCTTAAGCTCTAAAATTAATTACTGTTTCAGATAAATGAATTAAGTCATGTCTCTATACCAGTCATGCTGCTGCCTGATGACTTCAGGGCATATTCCAAGCTCAAAGTGGACAACCATTTGTTCAACAAGTAAGTTGTAGTATTCTATGGGAAATCCCTTTTTTCTAGATCCTTTGTTGTACTGGTAGTGTCGGTGCACTTTGATAGCAATCATTATTTGTATTGATTAATGTAGGTTCTATGAGTCATCCAACCATCCATAAGCAACCCATTACCGGCTCACTACACAGCACGGGTCTCCTCTCAATATGAGAAGGGTTTGGCCATAGTCCACCACGCTGGCCATGTGCGGATTGGCAGACTTCACACGCCTTTGAGAACATTACGGAGAACTCTCAGGCGTGCAGGTTTCCTCACGATGTTTTCCTTCACCGTTGAAGCAAGTGATATTTTAAATTTTTAAAAATGCACATAACTCATAAAAGTTAGAGGTGCGTGCCCGGATTCGAACCGCCTACCTCTGATTTGGAGGCTGACGCCCTAACCACTGGGCTATCACCGCTATTTGTTCTATTAGTAGGTCAGTCAAAATATTCAAGACCATTTAATAAGATTAATTACACATTACTTTATTACATTTTTGATTAATGCGGACCAAGCAGTGGGCACATTTGCAGCTTACTAAGTATAAACATTGTTTAGAATATGTAAATGAAGCTGTACCCTAAAATAGTAGACCACTTGACCTTGCTTATAAAAAAACCTAATGAAGGAACTAGCGTCTCTTTGTTTTTAGGTTTCATCAAAAGGTTAAAATAAAACAACCCAATCCTAACAAAGAAATATTGTCTTTGAGAATTTCTTATATATGCTTGCTTGGGCATGATTCTAATAAGAAAATTATAGTTTTTTTTTATATCCACTACAAGTTAGCCCTTGACGGCAATCTTTACTGATAGTAGGCGGTGATGCGATCTAAGATGGTAGCGGGCTAACCTGTTAAGGGTATGGTAAACCTATACTCCTAATTGGTTTCTACACGACATCGTGCCCGAACGCTAAATCGCTTTGCGACACGTCTTTGTCGATAGGGTGGTAACTAGCCACGGCCGAAGCCTCCCACCAGACAAACAAAAAATGCTACTAGGTATAAAGTCAAAATTATAAAAATATACATAGAAAAATTAAACATTTTCAAATAGCAGTTGGAAGCTTAATAAAGGCTGAAATGGTACTTTGTTGGCAATAACAAAAGCTTGCTTAATTTTACTATGTTAAGTAGTGAAATCACAAATTACTTTATTTCCATTAAGCAAACATTTTACTTAGTGACCAACAAATTTTGTCCGTAGTATTAATTTTCTTCTCAGTGTATTTGCTTTATTTTAAGTCCAGTCTCGCTGGTCTGCGGATAAGTTCTCAACAAACTAAGCTCATGCACAACATATAGTTAAAAAGTAAAGTATCTATTGAGTAATATCTTGAAAAAGTCATATCTGCAATCTGGGCTAGAAACTTGCTATATGCTTTTGAGATTAGAAGTCTCAAAAATTATTCATATTGGGGTTCTTATTGATGAAATCTCATACTACGCGATGTTTACGCGTCAAGCCTGGTCAAGATAATAAGTATCACTTGCGCGATCAGACTGCCTAGTGCGAGATTTTTTACTTATTCGAACGCGTGAAAGTAAATTTCAATTTGTATACAATTGAAAGAGCGCCATCTATTGTGTAATGACGGCATTCTGTCAATTCTCTACAAATTTAAGCAAACTTTCACGCCATCGAATAAGTAGATATTCGATCACCATATCCGTATAAAAGATGCGCATATCATGATCGCATATAACGGGTGATGATACTTAGTCAAAAATGCAGCCTCGATACGTCCCTCAAATACAATACCCGATATGAGTCGTTCCACCGAGTCGTCGAGTTGATTATTGTCTGATCTTCAAATCAGAGCTGACACAGAACTGGACGATTTGATGGTATGATACGAGCTAAAGTCATCTCGTTCACAATGTCACGAAGCTTGACACTTGATAAGATGAACGGAAATGATACAAGATCTGGTCAAGGCCTAACGCGACGTGTAAGATACGGTAAGGCTCGGATCTATACAGCGTACTTTGACTTTGCTAAGTCAAATTTAGTGTTAAAACGAGATAGTTTTCTGTCAGATATATAGTCAGGTAGTTGTACGATAGCTTTGCTTAGTTTTACCTTTGTCTCTCGGTAAGGCTAAGCATGTTTTATATATTTCAGCATAAGTGTGTTTCGGCGCATTTATATACTTCAAAATGTCATCGTCAAATGATTCATACACCCTTCTAATCTAAAACTCCCAATTTTCGGGCGTCGCCGATTTAATTTTGCCAAATTAAACCATTACCGGTGCATATGACATTAGTTAACGCTTGTTTAACATTTAACCTTGTCTAATTTGTGGCAATTTACGCGCGTTATACGCGATGGCTATGATTCTTGACTTCAAAAAATGAGTTTTATTTCGAAGTGTTTGTTGTATTCAATTACTTGTGATAACAGGTAACATTTTTCAAACATCGAAACTTTTATAAAATGCAAGCCAACTTTCCACCGCACTGTATAAGTGTGTGATCGAATATGAGAGGTTAATCAACCCGTTTAACGCTCGCACACAGACATGGCCTTTTAACAGGACTTGGGGTTTTTTTCTGATACCGTTTATTAATGGTTATTTTTAATAAAAAAATACTAATTCCATTATTTAGTTAAAAATATCCTGTTACCTGTACAAAAATAACGGCTTTTAAGCACGGTCACAAATTTGTTTACTTGAATAAAATTTTCACGATGTATTCTTGATTGCAGAGAGAACATGCCATCTCATTTCAAAGTGAAAGAGTACTGCCCACTGGTCTTCAGAAACCTAAGGGAGAGGTTCGGTATCGATGATATAGACTACAAGGAGTCGCTGACACGGTAAGCTACCATTTTTATAATATTAATGTTAACTGACCTTTACTTATTCGTGACCACTGCTGAGGCACGTGTGAAAAGCTCTAACGGACATAACTTCTGAAATATATATTTATTTATTTTCTGTCCTATATTCTATGGACCATCAAGCAACGCGCCTTTGGAGTAGGGAGGGTAATGGAGTAGACATAGCGCGCTTGTTCTGTACAAAAAGTTCAGGTACTAAGTTCACAAACAAAATATTTCTTTTTTTAAATACACTACTATTAGATTTATATATACTATTAGATTTTTTAAATATACTACAATAAATATGTGGATTTGTGATATTTCTAGTACTGCGGAGGTTTTATTTATATTAAGAGGATTAATAATAATTTAAACGAATTGATGCTTAAAATAAATGATTCGTCTTTTCAAAGCAATAAATAAATAAAAACATTTGATATACTATATAAAACAGAGAAAATATGAAAAACGGAGTTTTATGTTATACTTACAGATTAAACACAAAAATCTATTATATTTTATTTTTATATAAATTTTATATTCGACAAGCTTAAATTTATATAATATATTTTGATAAGTTATTACATTTAGAAGCTATAAGGGGTATGACAGACGAAAGGAAGCACTGACAGAGTCTCGATACTCACAATACAATACAAGAAATTACCGCGCAGAAAAATATTTGGCTACGTTTGGTATAATTTTTTTTTAAAATATGCGACCAATGTTGGAATGTGACACACCAAAAAATACAGTGCAAAATACCGTTGGCCTACGATCGGTCTAATAGAAAATACAGCGCAAAATAACATTGGCCTACGATCGGTCTAATAGAAAATACAGCGCAAAATAACATTGGCCTACGATCGGTCTTATAGAAAATACAGCGCAAAATAACATTGGCCTACGATCGGTCTAATAGAAAATACAGCGCAAAATAACATTGGCCTACGATCGGTCTAATAGAAAATACAGCGCAAAATAACATTGGCCTACGATCGGTCTAATAGAAAATGATTAAATGTTAGAGTGACCAATTTTTGACGACCTCCGTGGCGCAGCGTGCGCTGTTGCATTATAAAGTTGGAGGTCCTGGGTTCGATTCCCGGCTCGAGTCTGGTCTGGTGGGAGGCTGCGGCCGTGGCTAGTTACCACCCTACCGACAAAGACGTGCCAAGCGATTTAGCGTTCCGGCACGATGTCGTGTAGAAACCAAGGAGTATGGCTTTACCATACCCCTAACAGGTTAGCCCGCTACCATCTTAGACTGCATCATCACTTACCATCAGGTGAGATTGCCGTCAAGGGCTAACTTGTAGTGGATAAAAAAAAAAAAAAATTGCAATGTACACATCAAAAAATACCGCGCAGAGTGACGCGAGTTGTCAGAGGGGAGAGAGCCGCGTTGCTTTTTGGTACCCACGGACTAGCATCCCGTCCTTGGTCCCGTCCTGTCCTTAGGTTTAGAAAGCCAGATAACTACCTCTGTTCGAGGCGGGCGCGGAGGCTCGCGAGTGCGCTGCGCAGGTCCGCCACCGCGCCCTCTGGCGTCGGCGATCTCAAACCGGACGCGGAGAGCTTGTTCCGCGATGCTAGCGCATTCGTCAAGCGAGGGCTGACGATTAAGCGACTGAGGTCAGCGGAGTTTACTCTAAGAACGCTGTACGATTTTTGTTACCCTTATAACAGTTTGTTTTTAGCGTGCCTTCGGAACTCGCACGGCATTCATCTCGCATAATATCGGAGCTCATTGCAATTTTTCTGATGAACAAGCGTGCAAGGTGGTTAGTTGCGCAGATCTGTGATTTTGTATGAATTGCCAAGTTTGACAACTCGCTTGTAAACCAAACTGATGTCGCGATTGTTAGCTTACACTCGTGATACATCAAATTTGATCGGGTTAAACCGGTGTTTTTTTTTTTAACGTTATTATGCGTTTTGTATGAAAAACTAGGTGGCAAGACCAAGCTATACGTCAGTTTGTCTGTTTTATAAGAATGTAGTTTTCAAATTTTGACGGTCGATCATACAAAATTACAAATTTACGTTAATTCCAACGTTACGTCAGTTTGTTTGGAAACTTGGTATGAAAATCGAGTGTGGTAACTTTTTGCGTGGCTAACTCTTTCACTGAAGTTTGTGAAATAAGTCAATATTTTTTATAGGATTTATATGACGGCAATCAGAGAGCAGCGCCATCTAGTTTTGGAGTCATGTACGACAGACAAGAGAGTGGCATCGCCCCCTCTCTTTACGCAACACTAAGTGACGTATGCAGGTTCTTATAAGACTCATCGGCGCGGGACGGCGCATTGCATTGATTGCACTCGGTCGGGTCGGACCGGTGGTTGAGCTGCGGTGGTGCATTCGTACTTGGTGGAGCGTATAGTCTGCTCCTTATAAATTACCATACTTATAATTGTAGCTCTGTTCTACCAAGAGTGTCTGGTCTCTTCGCCCGAAACTACCCACGTCTACCGAAATTACCGACAAAGACACACACCCGCCCGTAGTCATCCTACATATATTTTGAAGGATTTTTGAGTCCATATCAAAAGTCTGTATCATGTATCTTGTCCTTATCCCCAGCTGTGTGGGGCGCCACAACGTGCCTTCACATATGCTGTTTCAACTTGAATAGTTATGTTGTTCTGGTTTCTGCATATTTTTCACGACCAGCCGGCTGCCTGACTTGACGTCAAGTCTCCTCTCTACCCTCTTTGGGTTTTATTGTTGGTGATAAAACCGCCACCTTTCTTTTCTAAGTGGGTAACGTAATAAACGTTAAAAAACAATTAAAATATCACTTGCTTCAACGGTGAAGGTAAACATCGTGAGGAAACTTGCACGCCTGAGAGTTCTCCATAATGTTCTCAAACGCGTGTGAAGTCTGCCAATCCGCACATGGCCAGCGTGGTGGACTATGGCCAAACTCTTCTCATATTGAGAGGAGACCCGTGCTCTGTAGTGAGCCGGTAATGGGTTGATCGTGATGAACGTAATCCCCTTCCAAAAGCAACTCGATAACTCTGAGCTAACGCAAAATATTCCGGACCCTAGGCTAGCACCGATTTTTAAATGAAGTAAGTTCAAATATAAATCACTAACGCAAACTCCAGTGATGAGTTGGTCCACTCCACAACGTATACTTAAGACACAGTTCATTATCACTGGCTGGTTTCGCTGCGTATCGTTTCCCATATAACAAAAGTGCACTCATTTTTCAGAGAGTTTATTTTTATTTTTATTTAATACAAGTGTGTTATTTGAGGTTTGCTTTGTTCTGGATTGAGAATACCACGGTTTCTCCTATTTTCGGTGTTTCAAACTCCCCTATATTTTTAACAGACGTACCCATTTTCCTAAATCCTTAACTCGTATCCCTTATCAATGAGACGATATCACGCAATGCAAATAACTCTTATTTATATGTATTTTAATGCATTTAGTTTGTATAAACACGTTAACAGCGTTAACTATCATGATTGCACTTTAATGCAGCATTTATAGCGAAGGTAAGTGAATTAATTAGGCACTATGGAACACGACCACAGATAATAAATTTTATTTTGTGTTTTATACAAGGTCATTCAGAAAGATGGTACAATACTACTCGATTATATGATGTTAGATAAATGATTCTTCATTTCAAGTATATTTCAGTTTTCACGTGAACACATAATGTATCAACCCGAGCAATGGAATGATTTGACATCACATTTACACGTATCTATGTGTTGTGTGTGCTGTGAACGTGTGCGTGAATTATTGTTTTTACAGTTTCGACGACCTCCGTGGCGCAGCGCGTGCGCTGTTGAATTTTAAAGTCGGAGGTCCTGGGTTCGATTCCCGGCTCGAGTCTGGTCTGGTGGGAGGCTTCGGCCGTGGCTGGTTACCACCCTACCGACAAAGACGTGTCGCCAAGCGATTTAGCGTTCCGGCACGATGTCGTGTAGAAACCAATTAGGAGTATGAGTTTACCATACCCCTAACAGGTTAGCCCGCTACCATCTTAGACCGCATCATCACTTACCATCAGGTGAGATGCAGTCAAGGGCTAACTTGTGGTGAATAAAAAAAAAAAAAAAAACCTTAAGAGATAATTCTCTTGTCGTATTATATATATAGAGAGAGAATTATCTCTTGTCGTATTAATCCGCGACTCCGTTGGACCTTATGTCGTTGATTGTCACCGCGTATATACATAAAGCTTTTTCTTAAAGAAATTATTCCAGAAAAAAATTGTTTATATAGTTTTTATTTATCATTAACATTAATAATAACACCATCGGCATAGCACATTATGCCAAAAAGCTTTTTGTAAGCAACAGTAATATATAGCTAGAGCTGGTGCAAAAGGGAGTTCAGTTTGCAAAACTCATTATGCTGGTGGATAATTTCTTATCCAACTGGTATACATCTCCACCTAATTTTAATAGGAGATGAGATATACCTACGAACCTTAATGCCTGTAAATATGACCGAAGCACTCCAGTATTCGTAATTTTACTCCAGTAGACGAATTTATTCATTTGACTTCAATTGAGCTTCATTTACAATAAATTCTTTTTGAGCAATAAAATGGACCAAACCAGAAACTCATCGTCATCATCATCATGATCAGCCCATTCTCGGCGCACTACAGAGCACGGGTCTCCACGCAATATGAGAAGGATTTGCCCACAGTCCACCACGCTGGCCATCTGCGGACTGGCAGCGCCTTTAAGAATATTATGGAGAACTCTCAGGCGTGCAGGTCTCCACACGATGTTTTCCTTCACCGTTGCTGCAAGTTATATTTTAATTGCTTAAAAACGCACTAAACTCCGAAAAGTTATAGGTGCGTGCCCGGGTTCGAACCCCAGACCTCTGATTAGGAGGCGGACGACCTAACCACTAGGCTACCACAGCTTCCCACTAGGCTAGGCTATACACTAATCCAGAAACTCAATTAGTTCTAATTCTATCGTACACAAATTTCCAACTTAACTAAATTGCCAGATCTATACCCTTTTCGGTAAGAAGAATGGAAGGCGTACCGATCGAAGTTGGCAGCTCTTAGGGATACGTGAAATAGAAATAAATATAGAAAAGTCAAGTTTACTCCAGTATTGATTAATAGAAAAATAAAAGGCAGTATTAATGGAGTACATATTTTCGTTACTGTAAAAAAATACCATCGATTGACACCATCGGTATATACCATAAGGTAAAATGTTTTTGTGAGGCACATAGACTAGCTCATATTGTGAGACAAAAAAAGTATAAAAACAATATATATTTACGTTATATATTTTCAACGGAAAAAAAACAAAAGCCTATACATTGTTTGTATTAAATTGATTAAGAGATTTAAAATACTTTAATGGACACAGAAGCATGTATTATTACGCAGTATGTACTATTTGTTATTTTTGTGTGGATAGTGGATAACCAACGACACGTGTTTTTTTTGTTTTTTCTTGTAAATGTTTTACCCTTGAAACTACCGATGTAAATAGTCATCAGAATATCGGGAAAATAACCTACTCTACTCTAATATTCTACTTGAAATATTATTGCCTCGATTATTTATCATATTTAGTATCACGAACCCGATTGCTGCAATCTCGTTTTCTAGCCTAAAATCATCTGAGGGATCTGCCCAAGAAATTGGTAACTCGAATATTTTTTTGAGTGATAAAATTACCGTTTGAGCTCATACACATGGAAAGTGGTTTGACATTAAACAAAAGTTTAACATATGTTTGCTGTAAGCATCTGAAGAAGTGCTGTTTTCGCAGTAAAACGTGTGTTGACAGCACACTGTAGAGAAATCGGTGTGGTGTTGCGTTACAAAAAATATATAAACATTTTGGTCTTCATTTTATATCTTGGACCTTCACGATGTGACGTTGCTATCTTCATAGACAAGTCCTTTGTTGCCAGGTCGCAGCCAATCCCCGATGACTCGTCGGGCAAGTCCGGCGCCAAGTTCTACCAGAGCTACGACCGGCTTTTCATACTCAAGACACTCACTTCGGAGGAAGTCGAGAGGATGCATTCTTTCCTCAAACACTACCATCCGGTGAGTTAATATTTATTTTTAAACCTATTTTACGAGTGGTTTTTCTTTTGAGAGTGTTTTTGGTGATAATCGAAAGAAGGACATAGATGTGTGTAGCGAATCCGCTATTCTGATTTGTTTGATTTAAATACTTTATTAGTAATTGTGGTGTTATTTCGTATATTGACTCACATTATTGTAAAAGTTGGATTAATAAAGTCTTACGAAACTGTTAATATTTTGTTAGTGCTTGCATTCAAATTCAAATTCAAAATAATCTTTATTGAAATAGTCCTTTAAAAGGCGCTTTTGACGCGTCAATAATTTACATAGTAGTGATTTGATGGTGATAACTAGATTCGTAAACTTAAAACTAAAGTTATGAGGGTTCCAAACGCGCCCCGGTCTTAGAAGTATTTTATTTTTGTTATCACCATCTCACATGCCAATTAAAATTATATTAAGAGCTGTCTTATTAGAGCAATATTTCACACCCATGCTTGTTTATTATTTATGTAATCCTTTACACTATAGTAGGACTTTTCTACAAGCTTACGTTTTATATAAACTTTGAACTTATTGAGAGACATCCCAGAAATTTCATTTTGTTATAAAAAAACATTTTTGGCAACACACAAGGCCTTTTTGTAGTTGACGCCCACTGGAAACGTGTACGATAATGATGATGACAATAATTATTGCCTTTCCCCGACATCCTAGTCCAGCGAGAATATGTATACCAGGTTTAGGGATTTATTAATAAGAGTTGGTTTGCTTCATTTTTAAACTATAACATCCACACGGCTGACATAGCTGACATTAGACACTTCCAGACAAAAGATATAACCTACTTACGTCACCACTATAATCCGGAGAGTATGTATTCATTTTGACAAGCTATGACAAAACACTCATGGCAGAGGCAGTGGAGAGAATGCACTCTTTCCTAAAACACTACCATAAAGTGAGTTAATATTTATTATTAAAATCCTACGATTAGTTATTCATGCTCACGACAAATCGTAAGAAGTGGAGAGATTGCACTCTTTAAACCCTACATTCCGGAGAGTATACATTCATTAAAAAAAACTGCGACCCTCAACAACACACACTCAAGAAATTCAATCACAGAAGTGGAGAGGCGGCTCTAATTTCTTACCGGCAGTTTACCGTTTTTATTTTTAAGCCACGACCGGCTGTTCATAGGATTGAAAAACTTCTATGCCAACATAACACCGAAAAGTTACGAGCTGCTAGAGATCGATCTCGGTCTACCCGAAAAGAACGCCGAAGTCTAACACGAAGCACGTTAAAAATAGGTATACAGTATTGTAACTCAGGCTTATCTTTGAAATAAATACCTACAGCCGCACGGCACTTACACATGTGATAGGGCTACCCGCCTCCAACATTTTAATTACATTTGTCTACTTTGTGTTCAAATTTCAACTATTAAGTGACAGACGGACAAATTTATTTTTTCTGGTATTATTCATACAAACAGTGCAATAAACAACTATTATTAATGCAACCAAAAAGTGCACAATGTATCCTACTCGTCATATTAAATATATAGTTGAAGTTATTTTAAGTGAAAAAATCGCGCGGTTATTGTTTAAAAAAACAAAACACCGTCCGTTCGTCACTGCGGCACAGTCGCGACTGTCTGCATGCCGAATGCACCCCGAGATCGAGGCGCGTAGGCATAGCCTGCGTTTCAGCCGTTTATATGAAGTTGGAATACTGTATATATAATATTACCGTGTCTTAAGTGCCACTTTGCTATCACCGCTACATATTGTATAGTCAGCTTGAACGAGGTAGTCACAATTTATTCGTAACACAAAACAGATACTGTCATCTTTGAAAAGATTATCTCACAATGCACTTCAGTCTTACCTACTCCGTATATATCACACACTAATAATATAGAATTGGTATATATATCAGGCCCAATACTAAGACAGGAGCATAAGGCATGTGTTACTTACTAGTACACGTAACGACATAACACAGAACGATTAACATATAATTCCTAATTGAAGACATTTTTATAATTTACATTATGATTATATATGCCGATTTTTCAGTTTGTCTGCTCTTTGGTAATTTTTTTCATTCTCCGAGCAAAAAGAATGCAAGATAGATCTCTAGATCTTGCATATATACGCAAAGATCGAATTAGCTGTTAATCCGTAGGTAATAAAGGTTATTTATGTAAATTCCCCGAAAACTGTTTTGAAGTCTTTTATTCTTTATATAAAAAGTAATTAATAATTTATAAGATGAAGATGTTGTTATGTTTGCTACCACATAAACAAAATTCGGCCCGTAGTAATTCTTAACCATGTAATGAATAAACAGGTGGATCTCAAACGATTGAAACGACAAGGAGGTTTATCATACTCCTAACAGGTTAGCCCGAGTCTGCATCGTCACTTACCACCATGTGAGATTGCAGACAAGGGCAACTTGTAGTGGAATGTAAAAAATAAATGACTCACAGCTTTCGGTATTTGTAATTGATGAGTTTTATCCATTCAGTTCTGCGAATTTTTAATATTTGTCTTATCACTAAGAATAGATATTATACAGCAAGATAAACAACTCAATGTTCGTGTGAATCCAATATTGTATACTTATAACTTAGCGCGGTACCTAGCTATCGCTCGCGACATTTTTCACGTTTTTATTGCAGGAAATATTAGTTTCCCCCCAATATTAAGTACCATCTGTCCATCTCCTGGTTGTAGCTAAATATGTCGGAAATTACATCATGATCGGTTGAAAGTAAAGGGAATAAAAAACCAATAACCGAACACTCATAGGCATTTATAATATTATACAAGGATTGTATTAGGTTTTTATGGAGTATTGCCTCTTTAGTGTGTTGCAAATAGGTTTGGTATAACGCCAGAATAGATACGCAGTGTTTTGTCACTCTTTAACTGACAGCACCCTTCAGATATCACAATGTGAGAACACACACTGTATAACTATTCCGATTTTATGCCACGTTTATTTTTGTCAGGCCCATATTGTCTGTTTATGATTTACTACACTGCACTTAATAAGCGAATTTGGTTGTTCTGAACGAGAAGATTAAACAAACAGACTTTTTAAGAACAGTTGTCTGTTTGTCTGGTTTAATCCTAGGACCGGCTGATCCTTATTTGAAAGGATCAGCCGGTATCTGGTCTATTGCTGAGCTATCTGGTCCACGGGAAAGACATTTTCCGTTGAGCAAATTACAAGACTTTGAAAGTATTGACCTCCGCGGGGTAAAGCGTCTGTGCAGCGGTAACTTAAAATCCATGGAGGACACTGGTTCGATTCCCGGCTTGGGTCTGCTCTGGTCTAAGCAATTGAGCGTTTGCGTATCATGACGCGTAAAAACCGTTTGGGGGATGTGGTGGCTCTGGTACTGCAGATGTTGGTATTGGTAGCTGATTACCAATCAGGTAACACCAGGTTCTCCATCCCTTTGTAACCGTCAGCTCGTTGGCCAGCGATGTTTATCTATATATATAAAAGCGAAATACCACTGACTGACTGACTGACTGATGATCACGATATCTCAGGAACTATAGAACGAACGAACTTGAAATTTGGAAGGTAGATTTCTTTTATGAAGTAGAGGTCAGCTAAGAACCGGTTTTGAGAAAATCCACCCCTAAAGGGTTGAAATGGGGGTTGGAAGTTTGTATGAAAGTCCTTTATTTTTGAAGTTAGAGACATGAAATTTGGTAACTAAGTTTTTTATTATAAATGATAAAGATCTGTATAATCAATGTTACGAAAATCTACCCCAGGGGGGGTGAAATGGGGGTGGGGCGTTTTCATGAGGATTCTTTGTTTTCGAAGTTAGGGACATGAAGTTTGGCATTTAGGTAATTTGTTTTAAATTATAAAAACCTGTATACGCAATATTACAAAAATCCACCCTTAAGGGGTAGAAATGGGGGTTGGAAGTTTATATGAAAGTCCTATATTTTTGGAGTTAAGGACGTGAAAGTTGGCAACTAAGTTGTTAATTATAAATAATAAAGATCTGTATGATCAATGTTGCGAAAAACCACCCCAAAGGGGGTAAAATGGGGGTTGGAAGTTTTCATCCGGATTCTAAGTTTGGGACATGCAAATTGCCATTTAGTTTATTTGTTTTAAATAATAAAAACCTGTATATGATATATTACAAAAATCCACCCCTAAGGGGTTGAAATGGGGTTTGAAGTTTGTATGAAATTCCTATATTTTTAAAGTTAGAGACATGAAAGTAGGCAACTTAGTTGTTAATTATAAATAATAAAGATCTGTATGATCAATGTTGCGAAAAACCACCCCAAAGGGGGTAAAATGGGGGTTGGAAGTTTTCATCAGAATTCTAAGTTTGGGACATGCAAATTGCCATTTAGTTTATTTGTTTTAAATAATAAAAACCTGTATATGATATATTACAAAAATCCACCCCTAAAGGGTTGAAATGGGGGTTGGAAGTTTGTATGACATGAAAATTGGCAACTAAGTTGTTAATTATAAATAATAAAGATCTGTACGATCAATTTTGCGAAAATCCACCCGAAAGGGGGTAAAATGGGGGTTGGAAGTTTACATCAGGATTCTAAGTTTTCGAGGTTATGGACATGAAAATTGGCATTTAGGTTATTTGATTTAAATCATAAAAGCCTGTATATACGCCATATTGCATAAATCCATCCCAAAAGGGGGAGAGGGGTGAGGGTTTGGTGATTTTTGAAATTATAGGTGAGGACCTGGAGAGTGACATAGGAGAGTTCCCGTTGGCATTTTTACAACTTATTCTGACAGAATTTTAAAAACTTATGCCACGCGGACGAAGTCGCGGGCGCCAGCTAGTCTATATATAAAAGCGAAAGGTCACTTACATACTTACATACTGATTAAACACGAGATCTCAAAAACTATATTGTACGTATAAAGCTATAATTTAGCAAGTAGGTAGTTGATAGTTAAGAGATGTCAGCTAAGAAAGGATATTTGGAAATTACACCCCTAAGGGGGTAAAATAGGGGTTGGAAGTTTGTATGAAATTTCTTTGTTTTTAGAGTTAGAGACACAAAAATTTGCATTAAGATTAATAACAATAAATAAAAAACATGTACATCATTTTTTTTTTAAATATTACCTGTTAAGGGTGGTAAAATAGGGGATGATAGTTTTTGCTTATTTTTTTAGTATGAAGTCTACAAGCTTTAAATTTTTAAAATAGGTTTCTTTTAGGGCGTAAGTATAATGTTTGAATATTTTTTCATCCAAATCTACCCCGAAACGTAAAATAGGGGTTTGAAGTTTGTATGAAAGTCCTATGTTTTTTAATTTAGAAACACGAAAATAGGCAATTTGACATTTGCCTGTAGCTTAAAACCTAAATCTCACGGGAAATCAGCAATTCTACGCAGACGAAGTCGCGGGCAACAGCTAGTATATATATATATATATATATATATATATATATGTGACTGGATACTTTCGTTTGTTCACAGTACATAGTGGAGAGGCACGGCAAGACCCTACTACCTCAGTACCTCGGCATGTACCGACTCACCGTCGACGGTATAGAACACTACCTCGTCGCCACGAGAAATGTGTTTTCTAACCACCTCAATATACACAAGTAAGATTTCATCATTCATAGAGCGTAATCTTATTTTTGGTTTTAGTGTTAAAACAAGACAGACTTATGTTTGACGCATAGTGTTATCTCGTTTTAACTGTTCAGTCAGAACTTAGGCTTAGCACGCTATATTAAGAGATAGAGATAGATTTAGATCTTAGACCCTCTATTCAAAAACTGCACGAGGGATTGTAAGCGCGGGTGTTTTGAATTTGACATTTCACCAGGCTATTAGTTCATGATATTTCAAACCCCTTATAGCATTTTTTACCCTGCGTTGGTACGGAGATTTTACTGGACAGAAAACCGAATAACTTTGTTACCACGTGTCTTTGTCCAAGATGGACTGAAGACAGTACACAGGAGGGATACAATCAGACAAATATCCTATCCTCTAAAGAGTACATTTTGCCGTAGCCATTGGCGTTTTAGTAATGTGTGTGTGTAATGATAAAAAGGCATTCCAAGAAAGCTTTCTGTTTCTGGCCGCCACCAATTGACGTCAACTTGTGGACAAAGGCTTTTCTAGTTACATCTCAAAGCTAGAATATTGGACCGCTTGTATCCAGCGGCTTCCGCTACCAGAAACACTGCCAAATATAGCTGCAGGGTTGGCTATGCCATTTCTACACCTTGAGATACATATAGAAATGGGATCTGTAAAAGAACATCAGTGACCCATCAGTTTTTTTACGGATCCCATTTCTGATTGGATAACGTATCGGTCGGTGGCCATATGCTTTTATACGTGATATACATTAACTTTTTAACTTATTATAGCTATATAGCTCTAATAAGTTTAAGAAAAATAATAAAACATAGTTTAAAGCATTTGTACGTTATTAAATTTTGGCTATTATTTTATTTTTTTAACACTTCATTGATTGATTATTGTCGTCTTTAGAAAATACGACCTGAAAGGCTCAACCGTGGACCGAGAGGCGTCCGAGAAGGAGCTCGAAAAGGAACTACCCACTTTAAAGGATAACGACTTTATCAAGCAGGGCGTGAGAATCGACATTGGCGACGACGCCAAAGAGAAGTTGCTTGAAACATTGACGGCAGATGTTGAGGTACTAAATTATATTGAATATTTAGTAAAATAATTGATCATTATTTTGTGTTTCCCTTAGAATTAAGGAATTTAACTAAATCGTGACCTCTTAGTTAAATACCTTAATACTAAGAGAAAAAAGACCATCTGTCGGATATCAACAAGAGGGTTCGAATCATGAAATAGTTTGTCTGTTTGCTAAATACCAATGCGTGTATTAAATGCTGACTACATGTTGGTCCTGACCTACTTTGGTCATGGAAAAACAAATGATTGATATGGAATTTAAAAGGAAATATGTTTGCCAATATTCCTTCATGTACCTATTGGTATACTATTGTCTATATTAGAAACAAAGAATGAAAGAAATGTAGATGTGGGTATTCACGTTCATAATAAAAAATTGAGAGACAGACAATTATAAAAACAGTAAGGTCAAAAAGGTCTTCACTTGGCTGATTTGTGATGAATGGTGGATCTTTCGTGAAGCCAGATGTGACTTTGGGACGGAGTACAAAAAACAATAACGAAAACGATTTCTTTATTCTTACTTAGTTACATATTAGCTACGAATTGCGTAAATTAAAACAAAAAATTGTAATAATATATGTATGCGTCAAGAGTGCCTTTCAAAGAATTTTTTGAATAAAAATAATGATTGTTTGATTGATAATAGAAATAAAAAAAAATATATATATATAAATATTTATTTATTAGAAGTTAGGAAGAATGAAAGATAAAGTCAAGTTAGTCAAGTACTGATACTTGAGCTAAAGTAATGAAGCTCTTGTCTCAAATATAAGCGCTCCTTATATTATATCTGTTACCATACCATTAGTTGGGATTAAGCTTCGGTATGTTAAATAAGTGCTATTATAAATAAAACCTTAATATTTTGTCCAACAGTTCCTAACAAAACTACACCTTATGGACTATTCTTTGCTACTTGGCGTACACGAGTGCGGGCGAGGCGAGGCCGAGGCGGAGGCGGCGAGGCAACGCGAGGCCGAGGCGGATAGCGAGGCAGAATCTGATAGCGACAGTGACACCGACAATCGGCATGGAGACAGGTACGGGATCTAACCACTACTTACCTTTCTCTTTCTCAGTCTTTCTCCCTCTAACTGTCACTATAGTGCTGCCACAGTATTAATATCTAACATAGCCAACCTCTCATAACCCTCTTCTATGTGCGAGGAGGATGTGTGGAATGTTATTGGGCTGATGATGATGATTAATATTAACAGGTTGTACAAAAAACTACAAAGTGCCTTAAAAATAATAACATTTTTCAAGTTTTGAATGTTATTAATAGCCAAGAGCATCAAACTTTTAGCTGCTTTGGTCGGGTGATACTTCGTAACTGCCTATTTGAACTCGTGCATAGAATGTTCGACTATGAGTGAATTCGGTCCAGTTTTTGATTATATATATTTACTAGCTGTTGCCCGTGACTTCGTCTGCGTAGAATTGCTGATTTCCCTTGAGATTGAGGTTACCCGTGCGGTAATGCCCTGCTTCAGAAAGTAAACTACACGCAAATGTCAAATTGTCGATTTTCGTGTTTCGAAATTAAAAAACATAGGACTTTCATACAAACTTCAACCCCCTATTTTACCCCCTCCGGGGTAGATTTGGATGAAAAAAATTCTAGCCTTATACTTACGCCCTAAAAGAAACCTATTTTCAAAATTTCAAGCTTGTAGACTTCATAATAAAAAAATAAGCAAAAACTATCATCCCCTATTTTAAACCCACCCTTAAAAGGTAATATTTAAAATAAATTTGATGTACATGTTTTTTATTTATTATTATAATGCAAATTTTTGTGTCTTAACTCTAAAAACAAATAAAATTCATACAAACTTCCAACCCTCTCTCTTACTCTATTAGGGGTGGAATTTCCAAATATCCTTTCTTAGCTGACATCTCTTAACTATCAACTACCTACTTGCTAAATTATATCTTTATACGTACAATAGTTTTTTAAATCTCGTGTTTAATCAGTAAGTATGTAAGTAAGGACCTTTTGCTTTTATATATATAGATTTCCAAGTACTAGCTCAGAAATAGGAACTTTTTATTTTTGTGTTTTGGTAAACACATCAAGCAGTCGGATTATTGCCACTAACTTACTCTAAACCCTACCTGGATTGTTTTAGGATGTGAGATGGTTGAAGATAAAAATCCTACTATGAAATAGGTGGTACAAGGACATTAATGGTCTGAGGATGATGATAATGATTTATTATTTAATATCGTTGAAGTTTATCTAATTAATTATATGAATGCGTTATAATTAATATATTAACAGGTGGGGCTTCAACACGCCGCCAGACAGTCCACGTGGTCTGGGCCGTCAACCGTCCCTGCGGTACGAGGGCATAATCCCCGAGCTAGACATATACGCCATTCCCAGCCACGAGGGTAAATAATAACTTATAAAATTTCGTTTTTTTATGTTGGTACCCTTTCGTTCGACCCAAGGTTTGACAATGCAGCATATCAATCATAGAGTATACAAACACAATGCTTTTTTAAGCGACCGCCCTTTGAAAATGATTTTGAAAGCAAACCTTTTCCTAAGAGCATTTTTAAAAAATAAAAACTGTAGCTCCTACATACAAATGGATTGTTAAATTTTACGTTCGAAATTTAAAGTACAGTTTATTTTACATTACGTTCTCTATTTTTTACTACTCAAGTATCCAATATTTTTTTTATATACAGTTATAGATTTTATTAGTTCACTGGAGAGGTTGAAATTCTGTTCAATTATCATATTGCGCGTATCGCGTTTACGTTCGAAAAATTATTACTTTTTCGTAATAATAATTTGAAAAACTATTTTTTATGTAGACCGCCAATTTTATGTAGACCGCCAATAAGAAGTATGGAAAATTCATTACTATTTTAAATAATTTTCTTTACTTTCTTGTATTTTATCAAGAAAAGCACCATTTAAACCACACCCGTATTATCGAAGAAGAAGGCACACACTTGAAACTTGAGTTGAGTAATTGCCTACTTTTCCTTCCTTATATACCTACCCACATAATTATTTCTTGCTTTCCAGGTGCTCCAAAAAAAGAAATATACTTCGTCGCGTTAATTGATGTGTTGACTCACTATGGCGTTAAAAAACAGGTAATTTGGTTTTCCTACTATAAATATTTTTCATTAATAATTTTGACAGATTTTCTTGCAACATTAATAGAGTTAATAGATGAATGAACACACTTTTTTTTTAGCCCTTGACGACAATTTCGCCTAGTAGTAAGTGATAATGAAGTCTAAGTTGGTAGCGGGCTAACCTGTTAGGGATACGGTATACCCATACTCCTAATTGCTTTCTACATCGTGCCGGAACGCTAAACCGCTTGGCGATACGTCTTTGTCGGTAAGGTGGTAACTAGCCACGGCTGTAGCCTCCCACCAGACCAGACTCGAACCGGAAATCGAACCCAGGACCTCTAACTTAACATCATCATCGTCATGAACAACCCATTACCGGCTCACTACAGAGCACGGGTCTCCTCTCAATCTGAGAAGGGTTTGGCCATAGTCCACCACGCTGTCCATGTGCGGATTGGCAGACGCCTTTGAGAACATTATGGAGAACTCTCAGGCGTGCAGGTTTCCTCACGATGTTTTCCTTCACCGTTGAAGCAAGTGATATGTGAATTTTTTTAAAACGCACATAACTCCGAAAACTTAGAGGTGCGTGCCTGGATTCGAACCGCCGACCTCTGACTAGGAGGCTGACGCCCTAACCACTAGGCTATCACCGCTTCACTATATATAATTTTTTTTAATTTTATATTTTTATTGATTTGCAGGCAGCGAAAGCAGCGAAGACTGTAAAGTACGGCAGCAACGTAGACGGCATATCCACCTGCGATCCCGAGCAGTACGGTAAAAGGTTCATAGAGTTCGTGGCGAAGGCCATCGAGGTCAACTAAACTGTACACCGCACGCCCAATGTGCGGGACGTGCGCTCTGATTGTTTAGAAATGTTCAACTGTGAAATAAATAGGCACGAACCACTACAACGGAAGGATTTTAATATGGCTCTTAATGTCCAATTGCGTTGGGCGAATTTTTCATTGGTCACTTTCAAGGTCGTCAACTAGGTATTCTCTACAGGTGGGTTGAAAGATAAATCCCGTATAGGCTTGCGTTTTGGAACTTACGCACGCTTCCAATGCTTCTCATATCGACCAATGGATCAACGGAATAACTGCGCACGCGTTCAACAAATCTTTAACTATAGCTTACAAGTGTTTGTAACTGTTTGTTTGTATGGTCTAACTATCGAGGGCGTATTTTTCAATGGTCGACAGTTCAGTTTATTCACCGCGCGGAATACCCGCTGGCGGGATAACGAAAATGTAATTGACCAGGAACGTTCCTTGCTTTGGACCAATGGCCATGAACATCCACACATGTAAAATATAATTTACTTGTCTTGTTTTAAAGCCCAAATTCGTTCAACGGTGCATTTTCTATGTAGATCTTTATTATGATTAAAATTATAATGGAAATTGCGACTTAAAATTAGTAACATTAGGTCCATTATACTTTGACTTGATTCTACGATTTCCAGCTACTATTTGTGTTAGATATTTGCAATGCGATTCGATTCGATGCGATATGCGTCACAGCGTTTCCATTAATAAATTCTATTGTATGAGAGGTATGTTCTGAGAAATGTAAAATTTGTTTCAAAAAAACTAATGCAAAAGACTATTCGTGTTTACATAAATATTATTTTAGTCCACAACCATTAGAAAATTATAATTATGCCGGACTATACGTCAGTTTAGTTAGTTTAGTCAGTTACTCAAAAACAGTTTTGGTAAACAAACGTTGTATGGAAGATACACTCTGACTCAAAATGTACAACCAGATAACTGAAGTTCATATGTATTGAGATATTGTTTAAAAAAGATTGAATATATAAAACATTTCTAAATATAGATTAATTTGTAACTTTGTCCATTATTCTAATATTACTTCTCATACGATGGTCTGTGGTATCTTATATCTTTTATCTGTGACAAACGAAAACATGTTACGATGTCGGAGAGGACATGAATCCAGGGCCGTAAAATAGAACATACTGCGGTATTCATAAGTTACTACAATATTTTGTCAGTTCGTTAAAACCACCGTTTAACCATTCCTAATGCATATGATGTACCTTCGAAACATTTATGCGCTTTTGGGTGTTGTGTTCAAAGGGAAACCTTTACGCAACGAGCAGTAGCGTTTTGTCAAGGTCTGTGGTAGCAATAATTGGCAACATGAGTGTTGCCAATTATTGTTTTTATTCGGCGATAAATTACTTTTTGCGCTGACGAATATTGTCGAACGTAACTTATAAATACGTTTCATGTATCTGACGTCTTAAGGCGACAGAGCCATGATTGTTAGAAGCTGTTGTTATTCCTAAAGTTGTGGTCGGTCTCGAAGGGTCTCGAGTACTTTTGCAACCACTGATAAAACATTATCCTTATTCAATTCAAATTGAGTTTTTTTATGTTATTACACAAGCAATCTGAAGATTAATTAATTAATAATCGAAAAATCGATATGGACAATATTTAATCGGCAGTTGAAAAGTACTCAGGCATGAAATAGGAGATTGTGATGCGCTGTCCCATAAAAGTGTTATTTTCTCTCTTTGAACTGATATGAAAACAAATTAAGCACACAATTTGCAATAATTTCCAAATCTCGTTACTAGCTTTTATAATGTTCCCGCTATCGTAGACTAGTTCGTAATGGAAATCAAATAAAATAAATAATTAATTAATTATTGTTATAAAAAATATATATATCATTGAAATAAAACTTTTGAAAGTTAAACTAATAAAGTATAATTATAACTTGCTAAAATTCAATGTAAAGTTTTATATACGATTAGTGGTTTGTGCACATTTAGTCGGATGTTACATTTTCGGAATTTGGAAGTGATACGAATGTTTCGTTCTTAGAACCCGTTTTAGGTGGACCCATAAAGAAAGTTGGTTATAGGCTCAAATTTTTTTCTAAGTACATATTCGCAAGTTTAACTTAACAGCACTGTTTTATGTCCCATAAATAAATAAATAAAGAGTGTACAGTAAAGAATTATATAACATCCAGAGTTTTTAAGCTTAAAAACATGATAATATGTCATACATTCAAGATTTAGCCTGATCTGGTACACGGTTCTATTCATTCCATCTCTCTAAATATCGTCAATGGTTTGGTGTCATTAGCAACGAAGTGGGCAAGATTGAGGCATCTGTCCCTAGCTCGATTATCTACCTTTTTCTTATTCATAATAAACGAGCAGCCTTTATTTTTAGTTCAAGAAACAGTTTTCGTATAGTTAGTCTTAAACGTTCCACTCTTTTTTTATTTGTCCTTTCGAGGCTGTCATTGAAGACACGGGCTGAGATTTATAAAGCTTGCTTTTCCTCATACTTGACAAAGAGTTAAAACTAGGCAACATTATGTGTCCCCAGTAGGCAAACTGTTAGCGGCCGACTGAGTTTGCAGCGTATAGGTTTAGTATAGTGCATTCAATATTAACTGGCGTCCTTCCACTTGAACCTAAACAATAGGGGTATTAAACCAAACACTCATAGAACCTATTCATTTTTAAAGAAGCCGTTTCGGCCTTATCTATTTTGTTGCAAACCAACCAGTGTTGATACTTTTGAATAATTTTAAAAAATTACGTATGTTAAATAAAATACAATTACAAAAATTGGAAGGTGATTTCACTCAAGAACGAAACATAACGTAAGACGTAATATTTCCACTGAACTAATCTCTTCAAAGTTTAAAAAACAACTGAGCGGTATTTCTATATGATTATATTATTTAAAGGAAGATAACATAGGGAAATTATCAGAAACGTTTGAACGCCGCACGTGTTTTGCAATACAAAGAATTCACCCGCCACGACTTAATCCTATTGTTATTACTAATGACGGTCTCAAGTGGAAAGACGCCAGTTAATATTGAATTTACTGATACGCTTTACCATATATTTGAAATGGAGTGTCCACATTTTGCTACTTTTGCACTCACTTTACGCAGTTTGCAGCGTCACGTGCGCCGACTGTCTCAGTTAGTGGCCGACTCTCATAACAGTTTGCTTGCGACGCACGAAAATTGATCTGAGTTAGCTGCTAACTCAAATTTCAGTTTGCCACGAATTTGCGGCTTAATGCCTGAAATAAAGTCTCATTTTAACACTAATTTGAGAGTTTAGAAATTTTAGCCTGAGTGTTCAGTTTAAAGCGTGACTGATCTAGTTCAGTATGTTCAGCGAATTTGGTTAATATTAATTTATGGTCTTAGAATGTGAAATGACCTGTCTAAATGTGCGCAAATCATAATGGCTGTTTTTATGGGCATTGTAATAAAAAACGTGCGTCCAAATCAGAAGGATTTGTTGTGTATTTCGCCACTTTGCCAATACAATATGATAAATAAATAATAATTTGCTTAGTTTCTGTCTAGTGTAGCGTTAAAAATACTATATTGTAAGATTTTGTTATTTATTATTCTATAAATGATGATTTGTTCTAGACTGTACCGTGCAAGTCTTTATAAGATATCAATAATATTGATTATGATATCATTTGTTCAGCTAGAATCTGTAAAGTTCTTTTTTCTGGCTGGGTAATGCCAACATTTGCGAGTCCCCAATTTCTTCAAAGTCATTAAATACTATGCAGACTCGACGCGTAAACGTTAATGGCTCAAAAGAGCCAAAAGCGCAAAAAGGAATCCCGTTTCCAGCTGGACTTGTCTGGATATATTTGTCTAACGCTGGACGCTGGCAAATAATTTCTTTTAATTCACCGTGTGATTTTGCTATCTAGTTAAACACCCAAACCCCGATATATTGAGCCGATCAAAGATCGATGCGAACTTGTAACACGGATGAGGTTCGACTCTGAACAGTCTAGTACAAATCATTCCTAACGGTTTTAAGACTTGGATTGTTACGGTGGTATTTGTGATTTATTATTCTATAGCCTAACGAGGTAAGCATCACTTGGCTGATGCGATTACCGTGTTCTTATCACTATCGCATATTAATTTGGATTCGTCATGATACTATACTCGTTATGATGGTCCATTCCATGTCGTGTCTGTTTCGTAGGATTTCCAAACGAGAGTTCAACAGGCAGATGTGCTATTAAACGAATCTGATCAACCGACAGATGTGTTGTTAGACTCTGACCCAATAGGAGTTTGATTCAACATTTGGTATTTCATCGGGATTTCATGAGGTGTGGTCCATTTGATGATAAGATAAGTAGTAAACAGGAAGGCGTCCTAAATGAGATAGCTTTCGACGTTGATACGGTTTTACGGATACTGTGATCGTATCGGCCAAATGTCTTAACTTATCAGACTTGTGAAAGTCGATTGACGTATTACTCGAAGTAAATTCGTTTTTATATCTTTTCATGATTGTTGCATTATTTAGTTTTGTTTTAATAAAAAATTGATAATTTGCATGTGTAAATTTATTTAGAAAACGTGTATTAAATAAACACTTTGAATAATAAAGCCGCGTTGTAATGAGGACTAGTGCTGGATAACAATTGTAGGATGGCCTTCGCGTGAAGAATGCGTTGCTTAGTTGAGGTCTTACTAGCTTTGCAATGTTATTTTGATATGACTGTTTTATATACTATATATTGACCATCTAAGGGTTATATTACTGAATAAAGAACGTCAACAATACTATAATAATATTGCTTTTAGCGATAGTGAGATCTCTGTGTAGATACAGTTTTCATAAAGCGGTGCCTGTTCTGTTAGACAAGCTCCAAAAATAGATACAGTGTTCATAAAGCGGTGCCTGTTCTGTTGTATTTTAATAGACAAGCTCCAAAAATAGATACAGTGTTCATAAAGCGGTGCCTGTTCTGTTATATTTTAATAGACAAGCTCCAAAAATAGATACAGTGTTCAAAAAGCGGTGCCTGTTCTGTTATATTTTAATAGACAAGCTCCAAAAATAGATACAGTGTTCATTAAGCGGTGCCTGTTCTGTTGTATTTTAATAGACAAGCTCCAAAAATAGATACAGTGTTCATAAAGCGGTGCCTGTTCAGTTATATTTTAATAGAAAAGCTCCAAAAATAGATACAGTGTTCATAAAGCGGTGCCTGTTCTGTTGTATTTTAATAGACAAGCTCCAAAAATAGATACTGTGTTCATAAAGCGGTGCCTGTTCTGTTGTATTTAAATAGACAAGCTCCAAAAATAGTGCTGCCTATATCACAAAGATTTTAACGAGGAAAAAGAATACTTTCTTTATTTTTCTTCTACTTTACACGCTCCGGCCCGCCAATATGTTAGTACATACAAAATGATTTTTGCGCAAGGAATAGGAGCTTATGCAATCGCTTGTTTCAAGACAGATGTCTGTCAGTAACAACACGGCTTTATTATGGCAAAATAAATAATATATAAATAAAATTAAAATTAAAATAAAATGTTCTCAAAATTCACCTTTCTCAAAGATAGCTTTTTTGTGATAGTTGTTTATTACTTTTAGAATATAATTTTGCTCTAAGTAAGATATAGTGGCGTCTCTTAATTCCGTTTTCCAATTATTACCTATCTATATTAATATTATGCACATTTCAAACACACAAATAACTTAAATCGTGATTCGAGGTCACGGTGGTGGAGTGTGGGTACGTCTGTGTATTGTACGTTTTTCTTACCTGTCTTATAATGATATAATTATTAATGTAAAATTGGTTTTAAAAATTATTTATTTGATCTAATACTAAAAGCGAATCTGTTCTGTTGCAACCTTTTCACAATTATCACATTCATAAGTGGGGGAAATAGGTATACAGTAAATGAGAATAGTACGCGTGGTTGATCTTTTTTTTTTTAATTTTTATAACATATTTTCCATGCGAAATTGTAAGACAGTTAAGAGAAAATGGACGTTGTGTTATCATCTGTGACTTTTTGTAAATTCTGATGTGTGTTGATAACTGAACAGGGGCCCATTCGCGATGAGACCGTTGTTACAGGTTATAAGCTTAGTTGAATTTAAGGTAAAGAAAGGGAACACATTCACAACCGTATTCCGAAATATCATCGTATAGCGACTTAAACTCGACTATGATTCGTATATGACGGCTTTTCATCAGCTTGCTTATAGAACACTATAAAAAATCTGATGAAATGTGATGAAAAGCATAACTAACTACCATTGGAGTGGCGCGGAAGGTCTAATCTCTTAATCCCTCTCTCCTATGTTTGTAAAAACCTGTACTCAGCTGTGTTATGTTTATAGGCTGTTAATAAGTTACAGTTTGAAAAAGGTATCAAAATTATCAAACTACCGTCATCTTTCATCATAATATTAAAAGCCACCCACATGGACAGCTGTACAAATAGTCTCATATTGATGTTTATTTGGTTTTATCATCAAAAACGTCACAAAACGACAAAGAAAACGTCACGTCACAGACAGACCGTCACTTGCAGTCCAGTAGACCGCATAACTATCTTAACTAGTTACTTGCTTTACGACAGATTCAGTATATTAGTACTAAAAATTAAATTAAAGTGACAGCTCTTAAACGTGACGCCGTCCTTTTCTTATGTTACGTGTTGATAAAGGATGGCACTAGTTTTGTAGGTGTCAATTTAATTTGGTGATTTCTACCCGAATTAACACAATCGACGAATGGGTACTCTTGCTTACGCCGGAAGGTAATAAATTTATCGAATTTAAAATCGTCAGATCATATTCATCCAATTAGGAATACGGGTTTACCATACCCCTAAGAGGTTAGCCCCCTACCATCTTAGACTGCATCATCATTTACCATCAGGTGAGATTTCTGTCAAGGGCTAACTTGTAGTGGGAAAAAAAATTCTATAGAGAAGGATAGTAATGATGAACTCAATCAGCGATCTGAGGATTTTGGATTAGATCGATAATTATTCATTACGTGCGTCTATGGGAAGTTTCTAATGTCATATTATAATGTGTTGCCATTGCTTAGGTCGATAAATAATTAATTGTAATGTTACAATTGTATAATAAGTTTCTCTACTTTGTTTACGGTGAGGGAGCTATAGCCTATTATTACGGGCGTATACCTAATATTTATTATGAATATAGGCACTGTGTGTTGGAAAAATGTAGACGGTGCACGGGACTTCGAAAATCAAACACTGCTTTGAAGCGCGTTAATTTATTCCAGTAATCATAGGGCAAGAGCCCGTGAACCCCAGACCTTCGTTATTTTATAAAAGCTGAAAGTTTGTCAGCGCATGCTCCCAACACAGGTAAGAACGATGGACTATTGTGAAGTTTGGGTTGCCGTGGCTTTGGCAGGTAAACGGTACTAAAGGTGTGTAAAATACCGATCTAAATTCATCAAATAATAAAGTGTGATTTTTTGGTATTACCTTCAGAATATTATTAAAAATCACGTTATTGATTGCCAGACACTTAACATCGTGGCAACCCCTTGCCAGACACCCCTAATGTTCATGAAATTATAATTCTACTTATGTTATAGTATAAAAGCTGATTTTTATATATAATATTTAGGTAATAATTAGATGATGTTTCCTCATCAGCCAGACATTTTTGATAGTTCCAACCCCTTGCCAGACAATGATGTAGGGTCGCTGTAGGAGCGAGCGCGAGACAGTATATGTATAGTGGGTGCGATCGAGATGGCGAGATAGGTCTATCGCGATCCCTCAATAACAGATTATAAAAAAAAAAGCCAAATAAATAATACTCAAAAATTTAATTAAAAATATATTAATGACATTACAAGTTATTATAAAGCATAAAAAAATAGATTGATGACATGACAGATTATTATTATAGTGTACTAAAGAAAATATTATTTTATTCATTATCATCATTATAATCAATGTTATCATTTTCTTCGTCACTGTTACTCCATTCCATATCGTCGTCTTCTTCTTCTTCGTCAGTTTCTGTAGAAATATGAAAAAGTTAATGGGATTGAAAATATCAAAAAATAATGTATAATGGTTTAAAGTAGTATTATACCTGAGACAGTTTTCAGTGATTCTCTGACGAAATTTGGCAACTGATCACCTTCGAACCATATAAAATGGTACTGATTATCTTCAAGAACCCAACCATTATTCTCGGGTTGATAAATTGTTGGAATTTGCTGATTTGCATTATTCCAAATGCTAGACACATAGTTGGCTCGCAGAAATTGTTGAAGCAGCACGGATTTACATGGTGGCAGACTGCTAGCATCAAAATTTCGTAGTTTTTTACGGCTAAACGCGATAGACCTATCTCGCCATCTCACTCGCACCCACCATACATATACTGTCTCGCGCTCGCTCCTACAGCGACCCTACATCATTGTCTGGGAAGGGGTTGGAACTATCAAAAATGTCTGGCTGATGAGGAAACATCATCTAATTATTACCTAAATATTATATATAAAAATCAGCTTTTATACTATAACATAAGTAGAATTATAATTTCATGAACATTAGGGGTGTCTGGCAAGGGGTTGCCACGATGTTAAGTGTCTGGCAATCAATAACGTGATTTTTAATAATATTCTGAAGGTAATACCAAAAAATCACACTTTATTATTTGATGAATTTAGATCGGTATTTTACACACCTTTAGTACCGTTTACCTGCCAAAGCCACGGCAACCCAAACTTCATAATAGTCCATCGTTCTTACCTGTGTTGGGAGCGTGCGCTGACAAACTTTCAGCTTTTATAAAATAACGAAGGTCTGGGGTTCACGGGCTCTTAGACCATCATAAATGCGCAGGAAATCTCGTATAAAATTAGACACCTCTTTTTAAAAACTTAACGTGTACATTTAACATTAACGAATTGTACGAGACGCACACAGCAGTGATCATTGGCTTTCATCAAAATTTTACTATTTTCAGTCGCGTTAACGGAGTCGTGACTTTCTTATTGACCCCTATGATAAGAGGAAAGTTACAACAATACAAGTTGGTCAGTAAAGATACGAATACATCATCATCATCATCATCGTCATTAACAACCGATTGACGTCCACTACCGGACATAGGTCTTTTGTAGGGAGTTCCAATGCTCACGGTCTTGGGCCGCTTGCTTCCAGCGGCTCCCGGCGACTCGTCTGATCTCGTCTGTCCACCTAGTCGACCAACGCTACGTTTACTGGTGCGGGGTCGCCATTTCAGCACCTTGGGACCCCAACGTCCATCCGTTCTCCGAGCTATGAGTAATCATAACATGACATAATAGCGAATTATGCCTAGATAAATTGCGCTTTCAATATTGAGCAATCCCCGGCTTCATTTTAAAGCAAGGTGAACGAAAAGCGAGTGTTCCGTCTATTTTTTTCCTTCCATATGTGTAAAATGATACAGATGCTTTCGCTAAATATTCGGCATTGTATGCGACACGATTGAAATGTTAATTCTCTAGTCTCCTTACTCTTGTAAAGACAATTGTGTATGAAAAAAAATAAAAACTTTAGTTTTTTAAATATTCGGTTTATAATGTTTCCGCATTGGATGAGTTTTATTTCTCCTTGGACCTTTACCTATCCTTAGATTAGACCTCAATTTAGTCCTTCACATAAAATCGTCAGGGATCTTATTGAGACTTTTAACAGCTGAAAACCAGGACCGATGATTTAAAGGTTAGTAAACTATTTTATTCTGGGTAAAGGGTTGATCCCAGTATGTAAATATTATCCAACCAGACTACAGGTTTTGCGGTAATTTTTCTACATTGTTTTTTAGTTTCATCATACATCCTTAACAAGAAAACCCAATTCGTAACAATTTTTAACTCAACCTGGGAAACAGACCCAAGATGAGTATACTAGACCAACCAGGCAGTGGACATACGGATCTAGTTTGAACTAAATTAGATAAGTCATAATTATTGAGATTGGTGCTAATAAAATAAATTCAAATCAAAGGGTTGTAGGAGAGTTTTATAATTTTATTATTAAAAGCAATATCCATATACCACAACTAATACATTAATCCATCCTTGTCTTGACATGTTTCTCGGTGATCTTGTCTTTTTCGATGATGTACACCACAGCTCCCCATCCAGATATAGCGTCGCGATCTGCAGCGTTCACAAGAGCCTGTAATAAAAATATTTTTTTATGACTCAAATTCGTCCTTAAATTCCCAAATGAATTAATCATTAACTTTATTCAAATTATCTTTTATAAGGCATTTTTGATGCATCAATAACTTACATAGTAGTGATTTGATTGTGATAACTACATTCGTAAACTTAAAACTAAAGCTATGAGGGTTCAAACGTGTTTGGTCTTTTGTCTTTCTTTTAGACCGTAAAAATGTATTGTTTATGCACTGAGATTTAGGCAAAAGAGTGGTGTTTATTTATAATCTTGCGTAAATTGGCTTAAGTTATATATTTAGGTGTAAGACATTAGGTTTTTGATTGAATTAGGTAATACCCAATATTGGTGTCGTTTGTGTAGTGGCTAGTTTTCTGAATAGTTAACAGGTATTGATTTGGAAAAGGTTGAGGAAGCCGCGTCCGCAGAGTGCGAAGTTTCCCGCCATTTCTCCCTAACTTCTACATTGCTATAAACTTGACATTGGCTAATCTGTGCAAAGTCATAAAAAGAGAGAACTAATAAAATAATAAACTTGACATTGGCTAATCTGTGTAAAGCCATAAAACGGGAAAAAAAGATTATTCTGTTTGACATCTTCTTTAAATGCTGTTCTGCATGTCACTCCCAACAGCATGGCATAGATAATCATTTCCTCCAGGAAGACTCGAACTTTCTTGGTGGCTAGATCTAAGCTTAGCATTTAAACTAAGCATTAAGCTTGTACTAGCAGTGGGTAGAGCAGTAACCCATTTAAAAAGATATACATACCTGTGAAATGGTCTCAAAGAGTTCATCAGGCTTTAGGTCAGGCTCCCACAGGGCCTCGCACATACCATACAGCTGATCTGTGCATGTGCCTGATACTACAAAATCTTCGGGTTCATTTGGACAACCAATCTGGGAAACAAGAAATAATTATACAGTTTAATTTAGTACAATAAGTAGTTTTGTCATTTTGTAGAGCAATATTTATGAAATTACTTTATTGGCACAAAATTAAAACCAAGTTTTGTTTATCACAATCATACATAAACAGAAAAATATCTTATAATTTTTATGTAATAGAATATTATGTATGCACAATAAAGTATTGTAGTTAAGAACATCATAAACATCAGTACTAATAAGAAAAGCTATGGCAGGGTACATAGCTTGCAGGATTGATGGACATGCCATTCCAAATTCTCGAGCTGGAACAATAATCCTAAAAAACTAAATGTTAAGAGTGGGATGAGGTTTTAGGTCCACAGTTCCCAGGACTTATTTAAAGGCTCATTTTAATCACAAATAAAAAAGTTACTACTAGATTAAAGTATGGATGATGATGATTATTCATGACTAGTAATATAAATCTTTCAGTGATTGTATGTTTATTTTTACTAAAATGACTTGAAAAGCTTTGTCCCACTGCAATTATAGGTGTGGCCAGTCCAAGACTGAGCATTTTGAAACTTCCTAAAGCTTAAGGGAACTTGCCAATTGACAAACAAATAAGATGATACAACATATCATTAAATGGTCATCTGAACTAAAGAACACAGACAGCAAGAAGATATATATCATCCTTTCATTGAAATGATGATATTAGTATGTAAAACATTTTAGAGTAAAATGTTAGTACCAAGTCCATATTGCAGACATATGGTGTATTATCCAAGGGGTCCAGTCCAGCAACCACTGGCTCAATGAAGTATGGTCCAAAACGCCTCTCATACAGCAGGTTTGACAGCATGGCCGAGAATGTCTTAGGCCTCATTATTCTGTTCTCTTTCAGCTCATAGAGATTCATTCTGAAAGCATATATTGGCATATAAAACCAAGAGTTGATGGCAATAGCAAATTTTTTTTACCTAAAACTTTACCTAGGAGGGTTCCAAACACATCCAAGACTTATTAATAGTAGTATTAGTCAAGTAGTAGTCCACAACTTAGCCATTGTTTGACTATTGATTTCAATATATCGGCTACATACAATAGGTCAGTGTGAAAAATCCTACTAGATAGAACTATATTGAACCAGCTATTCAAAACTTATTCTTAATATGAAATCTTGTGTATGCATCAGTTTGTAATAGCTCAAATAACTCCATATGGTTATAGAATTTTAGACCCTTGTATCATATAATTCCACTCTACTCATCATCACTCAAACTTCAATTCAGCTTGCTGCACAAATGTTTGTATGGAGTTTATAACTGAAATTTTATTTACCTGAACTTAAGCCTCTGATACACAGTTTGAGTGTCTGTCGCCAGACCTGGAAGGCCTACATATAACGTGGGGCCCATTTCAAACACTTTGGGGAAATTCGACGATATGGTCTGTGCTTGGATACCGTAGCGCTTGTCCGTAGCTATAGCCACGCAGTCCTTGCCTTTCATGGCTACTACGGCACCTCCATTGTACGCCAAAATCGACTAAAAAATAAAACAATATTTAACAGTGTGATTTTAGTACAAAGTATAAGAAGTAAGTTTTTATAGTAAATATTAATTTATATACACTTTAGTAAAATAAAGTGCATATTAACAAAGGAAGGAATATATTTCAATAAACCCTTTGGTAATATTATGACGCTAACATAACCAAAGCCGGTGTTCACAATCAAATTAACGGAAACAAAATGTAACTTAATTATTTAAACACTTAGTTTTAATATATCACTAACCATTGTCACTGTATTTTTGTTACAGTATCTAAATCGAATATTTTCTTTACACTTTGCAACTTCGATTTCTTCTTTACCTACTTCACACAAAAACGAAAAATAACATATCATCGGCCATAAACTAACGTCATCCGTAATTCTATCTATAGACAATTAATACAGATGAATAACCTTAAATAGAATAAAAGAAGAATAAAAATACTTTACAATCAAAATAGGACTTTATTGTCTTTATGTATTAAAATCATTTATTATTGTATCACTGGAATGTTGGTGCAAGAGATTTCGCGTACATATCTAAACGCGCAGTCATGTTAAAATTCCATTTGTCTCTAATTCGACGACATAAATTCAAATCTGTTTCCACAATAAGCAGCCCATCTTTATCTTTGGAAAGACCAGGTGTTCTTGATCCATCAGGAGCTGTTACATAACTAGAACCATAATATTTTCTTATTTTTTTTCCACCTTGCCCGTAAAATTCTTCAATGCCAACCCTGTTAATGCTACATGTGAAATAGTTATTAGCAATAGCAGCATTACGAGCTTCGATACCCCAAAATGTTTCTCCAAATTCAGCGATAGTTGCTGAGGGGTTAAAAACGATTTGTGCACCGTTCAAGGCAAACATGAGCCAGTTTAATGCTTGATGGCGACCATAACAAATGTTTACTGCAATCTTCCCGTACGTTGTATCGAAAACTGGGTGACCGGTGTTGCCAGGAGCATAATATGCCGTTTCACTGAAACTCCCAACACTAGGTAAATGATTTTTGCGATGTTTTCCCATGTATTTTCCCTTCTCATCGATTATAACTGCAGCATTCCACCATACACCGTCCTCATCTTTTTCTAGAATGGGAGATATAATAACCATTTCATATTTTCTAGCTAGCTTGCTAAGAAATAAGGTACTTGGACCATTTTTCGCTGATTCTGCGAAATCCGCCCACTTTTCTTTTTCTCGTGTGCACAAAAAGAAAGGCATTGGCCATGTTTCTTGTAAGCAAATTATATGCACTTTTTCTGATGCTGCTACAGCTATTATTTTTTCAATTTTATCGAAAATCGCTTGCCTTTGGTTGCATACTGGCTCATCAGTTGCTTGAACGATAGAATTTTGTATCAATCCTAACCTCACAATATTTGGTTTTCTAACCTCTTCTTTCACTGCGTCAAATGAATAAGCTGCTACTTCAAAATTATTTCTTTCACTTGCACTTATTGTTGATTCCAAAAGATTTAGCTCACAATGATCCTCTCTTCCATAGTAAATCTTGTTGAACTGTTTCAATTGTTCACGGTTTAAACGTGTTTTAATTATACTGTCGAGATTGTACATGTTATTCCTGTACGTCAGTTGGTTAAATAATTACTTACGTAACACTGGGTGTGAGTACAAATATAAGCTACGAATACTTGTACGTATCGGTATTCAACGATGCATTCCGAACTTGATGAATGACCCGAGAATGGCTCGATATCTCGCCTCACCATTTACATATTAATAAGGACTTTGCGTGGAGACTGTTTCATAATATTGATATTAAATGGGAAACGTATTTTAAAAATTAGGCCAATAGATGAATAGATCAATAGAGAAATGTTTGTCTTTGATGAACAGTAGTAGTAGGTTCGTCGCAATAACGGCCCAAAGTTTTTAATTATTTTTAGTGTTTTTGGGTTATTTAGTTTTTGTCTTTTAGAGAACATCTTGAAAATTACTTATTTACCTTATATCTATAAATCATATTCGCGCTTTGGTTGATCTACTGATTGTATTTACTTAAATATGTTGACATTCTTGGAAACAATTCGAATAATTTTCATTGATAGTAAAATAATAAATAATGTTATCCCATTACAAATAACTTATTAATATAAATCTATTATCATCAGACCTAAGTGTAAGTACGGTAAATTTTACAATTTTTTTTTAACATATTGTAAAATTTACCGTATTTATGCACACATCATTACAAACTCGTTACCACATGTTTACACTTAGGGTTCGTGTGTATCAACAACGATAAACCAAATATTTTCTCAAAGTGAGTTTTGTTAACTTATCGCAGAGGGGCTAAGGTCATCGGGATCTAGTCACTATAAAATACAAACAGTTTTAAATGCATTCAGTGTAACCGGTGAGGCTATTTAAAGGCGCGAACGATCGAGAACGACCAGTCGTTAACACCGAGTTCATAGCGGCCGGTATTCACCATGGACGGGGAAACACAGAGCCTTGAAGCTATTATCAACAACAACCTTAGTAGTAAAGATCTCGACGAGTTCAACAGAATATACTATGGTCGGAAGAACCATCTCGAAGTTAAGCTGAAAGACTCCACACTCGCTGCTGCGAAAGAAAATGACTTCGAAGTCGCTGCATACGCCTTTCCTGCAAAGAAAGAATCTACGCGACCCCCAAGGATAGTCAAGGTAGGTGTTATCCAACACTCAATCGCCATACCAACCGATCGGCCCATTAACGAGCAGAAAAATGCGATTTTAGCAAAAGTTAAGAAAATAATTGATGTCGCCGGCCAAGAAGGTGTTAATATACTATGCTTCCAAGAGCTTTGGAACATGCCCTTTGCATTTTGTACCCGAGAGAAGATGCCTTGGTGTGAATTCGCAGAATCCGCAGAAAATGGTCCCACTACACGCTTCCTTCGTGAGCTGGCTATTAAATACTCGATGGTCATAGTTTCTTCGATCCTCGAAAGAGATGAGAACCATGCAGACATTCTGTGGAACACAGCAGTCGTAATTAGCGACTCGGGGAACGTTATCGGCAAGCATCGCAAGAACCACATTCCGAGAGTTGGTGATTTCAACGAATCTAATTATTACATGGAAGGTAATACTGGACATCCAGTTTTCGCGACCCGTTATGGTAAGATTGCTGTGAACATCTGCTTCGGACGCCATCATGTGCTAAACTGGATGATGTTCGGCCAAAATGGGGCGGAAATAGTGTTCAATCCATCAGCGACCGTCGCCGCCGAGGCCGGAAGTGAGTATATGTGGAATATTGAAGCTAGAAATGCTGCGATAACTAACTGCTACTTCACTGCAGCTATCAACAGAGTTGGTTACGAGGAGTTCCCCAATGAGTTCACGTCAGCTGACGGCAAGCCGGCGCACAGAGACTTGGGGCTTTTCTACGGTTCGAGCTATTTCACTGGCCCCGATGGCGTGAGGTGCCCGGGTCTGTCTCGTACGAGGGATGGCCTTCTTATTTCAGTCATGGATTTGAACATGAACAGACAGATAAGAGACCGTCGCTGCTATTACATGACACAGCGTTTGGACATGTACGCGGAAAGTCTTAAGAAAGTTCTGGATCTGGATTTCAAGCCACAAGTGGTTCACGAGACCGAGAAGTAAGAATATAATGGTTAAATTTTAAGTTATTACTTGTTTTTTATTATTGTCTGTTTTGATGAATATGTTAACAACTAAGGTTGAATTTTAAGCATGTATAAGAATTAACTTCGGTATATTTTTTAAATCAAAAATAAAAATTTCTTATTTTAAAAAGGTTATTTCTTTTACCTACTTAGACACCTATATTTTACACAAAGATATTTGCATTTTTTCTAAATAGTTTGGAAATATTAATCATTCTATTTTGCATTGAGTTTTTGAGAAATCCAATCGGTACCGACCCGAAGTTAAGCAATTGGCAAGATCTCTTGTACCTTGGAGAGTACTTTAAGCCATCTTTTTATTATCAATAAACGTGAAACTAAAACGTGGGTCTTCGCTCTAAAACTCTCACTATATAGAGTAGCATTGTGCAAGCTGTGGGTCATTCATAGAGCGAGGTTGATGTTGATAACAACTGATAGACAGAAAGACATACCTACTGTTTACTGTATTAGTAGTGTGTGACATATAATAACATCCGACATTATCTAAGCATATTATTATCATGCCATGTTTAATCACTACCACACACGTCGATTGAACCTAATTAGGTTCCCTTATCGATTTATTTTACTCCAACCACCCGTATCAGTTTCTTAGGCTGAGATAATAGGGCCAAGTCAGATCGTGTTAATACGAGACAGACTTATATAGGACACATAACGCTGTCTCCTTTCAACTGTTTCTTAAGATCACTTTATAGATCTTGGCCTCTTGGCGTCGGCACTCAAATAACCAGACATAAGAACATACATGTACATTCCAATGTAATAAGTATATCAGAACTAAAATATATTATTAAAAGGAGTCCCTTTTGGCATGGTTCCGAAGATACTGCAGCGTTCCCCCTTTGCATAGCAAGACTAAGCCATTTTTTAGGTTCATCTTAATCTAAGGTTTATTTAAGTTTTTTTTCTGTCACTAGTTGAAGCCTATATGAATAAAAGAAAATCAAAAACATTTAAAACTATGTATCCAATGTCATAGCCTAGTAAGCTGTGATAGCCTAGTGGTTAGGGCGTCAGCCTCTTAATCAGAGGTTGGCGGTTCGAATCCGGGCACGCACTTCTAACTTTTCGGAGTTATGTGCGGTTTTAAACAATTAAAATATCACTTGCTTCAACGGTGAAGGAAAACATCGTGAGGAAACCTGCACGCATGAGAGTTCTCCATAATGTTGTCAAAGGCGTGTGAAGTCTGCCAATCCGCACATGGCCAGCGTGGTGGACTATGGCCAAAACCCTTCTCATATTGGGAGGAGACCCGTGCTCTGTAGTGAGCCAGTAATAAGTTGATCATTATGATGATTTTGAAATTTAAAGTCTTTGTGATAAGTATATTCATTTTGAATGTTTATATTTCCTTTTAAATGGTTCCTTTCACAAACGATTGTGTACAGAGATTTTTTTGGAATTCCTTTCGTTTTGTTTTACTTTTAATATGTGCAGTAAAGAATTTGTCCATCTATCTACATTATAATTGTTTAACTCTGACAAAATATATGAAAAATATATAACAATTAAGATCATTGATACGTTTTTATCAAATGATGTATTTTATCAAACTGTTATTACATACATTGGAAGAAATGCCCAAAATTCATATAAAAATGTCAGTACCGGAAGACCATCAATCTGCATCTCCGACAGTTGCGCCCCCTGTCGGTGGTTGTGTAACAGATGCTTTAAAAACTATATGAGAATGTAATTTTTACTACTATTTAGCATTGAAGGCGTAGTGGTTAGTTCAATTAGCAATCAAGCATTCTGAAGGGATTCCGCTACGTATAGTGGGATCGGTAATGGGTCGGTCATGATAATTATGTCAACATAATAATGATTAGGGATATGCATTTAAATTAAAATATATAATCATGGATCCTTTTTTGTGAAAAAGTGTTAGAGGTCCATTTGTTCACGAGCGTTCCCATGACCCCACCAGATGCGAAGGAGCATCGCTGGATTTTAGTGGGTATTTTGGTCGTCACTCTGGCCACCGCACATATATAGACTGAATTGGTAAACGTATTTCCTTGTGTTAAAAAAAGGTACAGGCCATTTCCAGTGCGTATTTCTTTGTATGTGACAATTTTCATTAAAATCAGCGTATTAATTGAGCCGAACATAGGACTATTTTATCTATCCCTCTATAAGTTAGTCGTTACTTAGTACCTTAACTGCAATCTCACCTTGTAGTAAGTGATGATACAGTTTAAGATGGTAGCTGGATGTATTAGGGTGTTGATCTTTAATATCCACTGCGGAGGGCTGTTCGTGCAGTTTAGAAAATGGCTTCAAGTAAGTCAAGAGATAAATTCTATGTATGTCATGTATATAAGTAATTTTAATAAGACTTTCCGATCATTTTATGAAGATTAATATACACCTGTTATCTATCCGCTAGTTATTAGGTACCTACATACCTACTCTTAGTTCTTTGAGATTTAATTAAAAATATAATAATTAATTCCAGGTAACCTAACTACTCACGCATTTGTTTTTTGCGCAGTTAGGAAAACAATATCAGGTGCTAAATATTAAACAAACATGTAGGCAGGTACAAGTAGACGCTGGATCGCTTATTATTATTGCAAAATTGCGTAGTTTATGTAAAGTACTTGGTCGCCATTGGCATACCAATGATTGAACGGAGATAATTTATTAAAATAAACAAGTTACTTAGAAAAATAATAAGTGCATGGTAAAGTATCTGTTAATATGCAATATTCTCTTGAATTTAAGTTAAACTTCTTTATTTTCGGACTGTCTTTTAGCTGTGCTTACCCTACTGGTTGCGACAGCGTAACCGGGGTGTTTGGCGAGCTTTGGAAAGAAGCTCTGCCAGAAGAAGTTTTGAGCCCTAGGGCTCAAAGAAGTAACGGTTCCATGGTGTAATGGTTAGCACTCTTGACTCTGAAATATAACTACGAAGTGTCATCACTTACTTCGATTTAATCTAGTTATTGATGCTCTAAAGAACTGGCACCATTACCTATTTCATAGACAAATTCATAGATATTAATCAGTAGATTCTAAATTGAAAGTTACTAGCTAGAAATATGCCTAATATACCGGCGATAGTTGGTTTTTGTATTTAACGTGATCGGCCATTTTTAATTCGTTACGTATTTAGCATTCAAGGTATTTATTATTTATAAATTTTATTTTTACATTAAGGCGCTATTACTATACATTGCATAAGCGACCCCCGCTTTGAATTGTGAAATATTAATTTGCAAAGAGAATTTTATATCTATTATAAATATCTAAATTAAAGTTTAACATAATCGATATTATTGTTTTAGGATTTTATAATAGGTAGGTAATCATAAATTTTTCGTCTGTTTCTATATACGGGTATACCGACAGAACTAAAAACATGGAAGCTATGTAACTTTTGGATAGTAAATAGTGGAAGAATGAAATCCTTATTTTTTTTTTCAGATTTAATAGTAGGGGCTAATTGACATTTGTAATTTAAATGAATGTTTTAACTTTATTATATCATATAGTTTTTGATTCTTGCTTTTGTAGTTGATAATATTGCATTTTTGTCATGTGCGGTATTTGTGAACGTTATGAAAACCTGTAAAAAGCTAAACATTCATATTAGCTCACAACAGTAAAAAAGGTCATGAAAAATGTATTAGCTGTTGCTTTTCCGTAATAAATAAATAAATAAAAAAGAATATCACAAATATTTATAATCGAGTAAGACACAGACACGATCTTGGGATCAAGGTTTTACATATTTGGGTGGTTTTAAAATATTCGTAAACAATAATATTGTGTTTTTACATAGATAACAAACAAAGTTGAATGATAACAATTCGGACAAAATAATTGTGTAGCTAAGCACAGATAAAAGCACTTTAACCCCAGTGTCGTCAGATGGAGCGAGGATCTTTCTGGTGAAACGATGGAACATCCGTTTCACAATCTCATATCACGGCTTTTATTTATTTATTTATTTATTTACACACTTTTATTGTACACCACGAAAAAGGAAAAATAAAACAAAAAAAGACAGAAAATAACAGACACAGTAGTATACAATTTGGCGGCCTTATCGCTACATAGCGATCTCTTCCAGGCAACCAAATATGTAGAAGATATAGAGATACGGAAAGAGGAAGGTGGTGCAAAATATATACATAAATATATACCTTGATATAAACAAATATATATACATACTAATAACCATATTATTCCCAATCGAATGAAAAAATAAACATAGGCTGTCTTAATACTTATTTCTACAAGATTCAATGAACATTGGAATATTTTATTTCTGAAAAATGCTATATCATTTAATAACCACAGGTTATTATTTTTATTCTTACTATATAAATGACCACAGATAATGATAAACTTAATTGGCAGGTAGAAAATCTTCCTTTCTTTTCACACTGAAAATGATAGCAATATATTTCACTTGTAGTTGTAGGTGATTAAAAACTCAGATACCTTTTAAATTTTTTTTTTAAGTATAAAAGAAAAGTTAACCTTGGTCCTCGTAATTGAAAACCAGCGCTGCAGCTCGATGCAGCTGATGCCGCATGATAAAGTTGGAAGCCCTGGGTTCGATTCCCGGCTCGAGTCTGGTCCAGTGGAAGGCTTCGGCCGTTTGGTTGTGGCCCTACCGACAAAGACGTGGCGCAAAGCGATTTAGCGTTCGGGCACGATGTTGCGTAAAAACCGATTAGGAGTGTTCGTTTACCATACCCCTAACACACCACACACACACACACACAACCTAACACCGCCAGGTGAGAAAGCCGTCAAGGGCTAACTTGTAGTGTATAAAAAAAAATGCTGAGTGGGGGGTTATCTTTATATGTTCGTCAAATTATGTTATGTAGACCCAAATATCGTACCAAATAAAAAACTTTTTCTTTTTTGCTTTCTTTCGCGAATCATAATCTGTAAAAGACGTTTAAAAAGACTTTTCTTTTAAAATCCCCTTCAGTGAATATGTTATTATAAAACTCATTATATCTCCCAATACAACAATGTCGCATAAACTTGTGAGTTTAAAAGTCCAAGAAAACCATAAATTGGAATTTTTCCGAATCCACCATTAAACTCTGGCTCCATAAAAAAGAGCTCGAACTAAAAGCGAGAAAACTCGAGCGTGAATTATAGTTTCACTGTAATTTTCTCACTCGCGGCGAGAGATGTCGCTAATGTGTCGTTTTCGGATGTCGCGCCATCTAGTCATCGTGAATGCAAACTTAGGTGGGTAGTTTGATTTGACTTTATTGTGAGCGGAGTGAGGGTGGTTTTTGTGTGCCTAGCTGCATGATAAGTTGGTTACTGTCTTCCAGTGCTCTCGTGAAGTGTTACAGCCCGTGACATCCATTAAAGTAATGATGTGTTTCTCTCCAGGGGTGGGAGGTATTTTTTTTATAATTTTCAATACGTAGGTTAGGTTTTGATAAAACTGGCTTATCTATGGAAGACGTTTTCTTAGAAGCTTCTGTGTTGAAACCACGGTCCATTACATTATGTATTTTGTTCGATGACGTTTACGACTTCTTTCAGATATGAATGCTTCGTGGAACAGTATCAATAATTACATACAAAATGGATTCTTCAATTATACCCCTTTGTTTCCCAATAGAAGCGGTGATAGCCTAGTGGTTAGGGCGTCAGCCTCGATCAGCCTGGTCGACGGTTCGAATCCGGGCACGCACCTCTAACTTTTCGGAGTTATATGCGTTTTAAAAAAAAAAAAATATCACTTGCTTCAACAGTGAAGGAAAACATCGTGAAGAAACCTGCACGCCTGAGAGTTCTCCATAATGTTCTCAAAGGCGTGTGAAGTCTGTCAATCCGCACATGGCCAGCGTGGTGGACTATGGCCAAACCCTTCTTATATTGAGAGGAGACCCGTGCTCTGTAGCGAGCCGGCAATGGGTTGATCATGATGATGATGATGAAACCACAAATACAAGAAATACAAAAACTCGCGTGATTCTATTGCATACAAGTCAAAATAAGAGTCCATTATCTATAATAACTTTAAAAATTCGAATTATTAACCATCAAATAAATATATAACAGTGGCTACTAAGCCGTTTAAATAGATGTTTTTTTTTTTAAATTTAATTTTCATTTCATGCTGGCAACCCTATAAACAACTAGGTCGACTGCGGCCGGAAGTCACCGGAGCGCTCCACACTTCACTAATGTACCAACCCTGCGTCCCTGATAGGTGCTTTCACACTTTCCATTGCATTTAGGTGTTGCGATGCCTGAGAGAGATTCATAATTACTTAACTGTCTTCTTTTTGCTGTTTATCTAGAAACGGGGGTTAAAAGGAGGGTCGGTTCTAATTTTTTTAATAAAACCACAAGTGACTATGATGAATTGACGGCATCTCACCTAATGGTAAGTCATTATGTGGTCTAAGATGGTAGCGGGCTAACCTGTTAGGGGTATTGTAAACCCGTACTCCTAATTGGTTTCTACATGACATCGTGCCGGAAATATACATCGCTTGGTGACACGTCTTATTCGGTAGGGTAACTAGCCACGGCCGAAGTCTCCCACCAGACCAGACACGAGCTGGGAATCGAACCCAGGACCTTCAACTTTATAATGCGAAAGCGCGCGCGCTGCGCTACGGAGGTCGTCAAAATGCACATAGACATAGATTTTGTACACTTAAAACGTAATTTCCGACTTTATTTTTTACTCCAAAACAATGAAAAGGCATTACGCTGAGAATCTTACTATATTTAATAACACCTCTCAAATTATTTCATTAGTTATCACAAAATTATTTCACTGGTCCGTTAAGATTTCAATAATCTGTAGCGATGACAACAACATTGGATAAAAGTCCCAAAAAAACAAAAAAAAAAACATTGGATAAATGTTCGACACGGGTAAAATGGCGGTAGGTTTGTGGCCTTGTGAATGGAATTCAAAGTGAGAAAAACATGATAAAATTTCCTACCGGATATTGATCATAATTATTATCAACCCATTACCAACTACAATGTCTTGCTTCCCTCAGAATGAGAGAGTTAAATCGATTAAATTACTTTATACATATTATTTAGACGCCTTAGTATCATGATCGACCCATTGCCGGCTCACTACAGAGCACGGGTCTTCTCTCAATACGAGAATGGTTTGGCTATAGTCCACAACGTGCCATGTGCAGATTGGCAGACTTCACACTTCCTTTAGAATATTGTACTATTACTAATTATTATTGTTAATTTATTAATAATTATTATTGTTGTAACTCAAGCATCCAGCTGTCATCACGATGTTTAGATAAATTTCTCACGGAAGATAAACACCCAAGTTATTTATGTTTTTTTTTATATTATTCATTGCCTTATTTGGCTAATTCGCATTTTATTTTAAGATAAGAAAAATAGCGCTACAGTATAAAAAAAGGGAATATTTAAAAAAAAGTCGAAACAAGTCACGCTCGAGATCTGAAAATTCGATTAAAAATATAATTATTTTGCGCTTTGGCTGTTTGTTTCTTGCGTTGCGTAATTAAGGCCATTACGTTTTTTGGAAGAAAGATTGGCGGCGCTGCCGCTTCCGACGGCACTTTTTTAATTTTTCATCCGCGGTCGGGTGGTTTGTTTCCATTTTTCCGCTAATTTCTCATTTAACTTGGTGGCACGTTTTGCCCTATGGGGGACTTATTTTCATAGAAATTAATGGTCTATTTGAAAAAATATCTTTATGATAATGATAAACATTGCTAACTGTTTTAATTACATGCTAGGTATGTTATTGTGATGGCCTGCGTGTTGCAGCGGGTGCACTGTGGCATTAGAAAGTTAGGGGTCCTGGGTTCGATTCTCAGCTCGAGTCTGGTCTTGTGGCTTTGGCTGTGCCTAGTTACCACTAAAGACGTGTCGCCAAGGGATTTAGCGTTCCGGCACGATATCGCTGTAGAAACCGATTAGGAGTATGGTTTTACCGTACCTCTAACAGGTTAGCCACGCATGCAGATTTTCCTCGCGATGTTTTCTTTCACTCGAAGCAAGTGATATTTTAATTGCTTATAAACTCACATAACTCTGAAAGAGGTCGAACCGGGATCGATTTCCCAACCTCTGACTAGGAGGCGGACGTCCTAACCACTGGGGTATTACATTTTTTTAGACGTATAATATGTGTTAATTAATATTTTTTGCGTGGGATATATGAATTTGCCCTCCCTGGGGACGATGCACAATATCAAGATCTGATTAGGAGACGGACGTCCTAACCACTGGACTATCACAGCTTCTCTATTATACTTGAGACTGCTTTATACTTATTATATTTTACCCATTCTCGGATCACTACAGAGCACGGGTTTCCTCTCAATATGAGAAGGGTTTGGCCATAGTCCACCACGCTGGCCATGTGCGGATTGGCAGACTTCACACGCCTTTGAGAACATTATGGAGAACTCTCAGGCGTGCAGGATTCCTCTCGATGTTTTCTTTCACCGTTGAAGCAAGTGATATTTTAATTGCTTTTTTATTTTTTTATTTTAATTGCGTTTTTACGCACATAACTCCGTAAGGTTAGAGGTGCGTGCCCGGATTTGAACCGCCGACGTCTGATTCTGAAGCTGACGTCCTAACCACTAGGCTATCACAGCTTTATACTTATTATATTTTACCCTCACTAGTGGAAATTGAATCTATAACCCAAGTGCGTCTGTTAGCAGCGGAATGGAGTGGAGTAGGTATATTCCGAATTCTCTCCACGTTTGACAAGCCTCGTTACGTTTGAGGATGCCGATTTTTAAAATATGCTCAATACAGAATGGTCTACGAAGTATTGCGAATAGGACGGAACATTTTCGATGCCAACGAAACACTGGTAAGAACACTAACTACTGGTAATCCGCTTGAATTAAAACAAAAACTTTTATATAATTATGTATATATGGTTAGCTCACTCAATTACTTCATTAGATTGATTATTTATTTCCTATTCAAAAAGGACAGAACGTGTCTTAAAAACTTTTTTATTGTGCACGCAGGGTGCATATATATAGGTATATGCATATATAAATTCTCATGAAAAAGTAGAAAGTACCTGCTACTTCAGCACTCGAACCTAGCCCACGGTCAGGGATAAATTTAAAATTCTATTATTTTACGCAGGTTATTAAACGGGGCACATAGCTCGGAGAACCGATGGACGTTGGGGTCCCAAGGTGCTGGAATGGCGACCCCGCACCGGTAAACGTAGCGTTGTTCGACCCCCAACTAGGTGGACAGACGACATCAGACGAGTCGCAGGGAGCCGCTGGAAGCAAGCGGCCCAAGACCGTGAGCATTGGAACTCCCTACAAAAGACCTATGTCCAGCAGTGGACGTCAATTGGTTGATGATGATGATGATGATGATGATGATGATGATTAAACTTTTAACACCATAAGTCTGTCTATTTGTAGTGTGTACCGATTTTGAAGGAAATCAGGAAGTAAATATTCTTTTTGTCATATTTTTTCATCCACTCACGTCTATCAGCCGTCACCTCACTAGCCACATTGCCTCCCCGTGACGCAGAGGTCCAGGAGGATTTTTTTTACCCATGATAAAAAAAAGGGTGGACAACATATCGCGCAGGCTCGGTAGGCCGTATGATTTTTAACAATTGAACGGCGACGGTGATTCCATCGACATATGCTCCGTTTCATTTCCGGTGCGTCCTGTCCCCGGCCGCTGGAGGTTTTCCAACCGTTGGAAAAAATGTCTCACTATTACACCAACTTGATTTGACTATAAACACAGAAATCTATGGAGCTATCTTTCCTAGAAAATAATTCTACAGTTTTATTTATTTATGTTTACAATTTTATAGCTGTGATAGCAAACATAGAACATAAAACAAGCTATGATAGTGTTTAGGAGGTACGCCTCCTAATCAGATGTCGGAGGTTCTATCCCGGGCACGCACCTCTTAACTTTTCGGAGTTACGTGCGTTTTTAAGCAATTAAAATATGACTTGCTTCAATGTTGAAGGAAAACATCGTAATTCCCGAAGGCGTGTTAATCCGCAAATGAATAATTTATATATGAACGAATCATAGATGCCTGTAATAGGTTTATATGAATAAAGCAAATTTTTGACTTGGTTTGATTTGACATGGCCAGCGTGGTCTATGGTCAAATCCTTCTCATATTGAGAGAAGACCCGAGCTCTGTAGTGAGCCAGCATTGGGTTGATCGTGATGATAGCAAAATATGGAAAGTATTATTGTTTATTAACAAAATTAGAAGGTTAAAACATGATACTAACAAAAATAAAATGCTTTGTTTTTATTTGTAGCTAGATGCGGGTTTGAACGCGTCGAACTTTTATGCTTGTCTTTAATAAAGTTGATTATCGTAACTCGTCATCTGTTTTGAGGTTACTAGGTAAATTTATTGAAATAAGAGTCATAAATGTGTTCATCGTATAAATTTACCAGCTAATACTTTGTTCACAAAAGATGTGGGGTGTCTACCAAACCGCTCTTGGCTAGCTCGGTCCAAACCCGCCTCATGCTGAGATTTGATAATGACGATGATGACTGGTACTGCGGCATCAGTATTAGACCTTTTTTAATTGCAGCTTGAACTAAGTAATAAAAATAAAATGATCACTTCAAGGAAATTATTACGAATTTCGTAAAAGTCACATATTGTTATTTATGTAAAATTCATAAAAATTTCACTTTTTTAAAAATATTTATCGCTGCTCTATGCCATACTCTGTTCTATCCGTATCGCCATCGCCAAATTGAAAAGTACACTCCAAAACCCCTTTAGTGGCACGAATGCCGCACAATGGAGCCCGAACACCCCACGGTTTTATCTTTTTAAAAATTTGACGTGCGGAAACCTATGGCGGAAACTTTCAGAGCCCCTGAGCCACTATGTGCTTATAAAATGTTACAGCGTCGCCCATGGTTCCAGGCTTTGTGTGTCTTTTTTTTATTTTTTTTTTATTTAAAGCTTTACAATACCGTATTAAATCTGGTATCAATAGCGTGAATAGATACATAGGTACACCCACTAACGCACGCAAATGACAAAGTTGGAAACTTTGGATCATTGTTACAAATATATATTTTGATTTTAATCTTTAATAATCTTTATTTATTTATAAAACTCAATACAGCACAATACAATGGAATCCTGACCCGTAAACTAGGTAAACCCGAATCTTAGGGGCCAGAGTTTATTTCAAAGGTTATATTGAAATTAAAAAATATTAAAATAGGTTGCCCAATGGGAGCCATATCAGGATCTGATGATCGGATTCTGGAGAAATCGAGCGAACTCTTCAAAATAACTTCAAAATTAATATTATAAATGTGAATGTAAGTTTGTTTGCTACGCTTTCACGCGAAAACTGCTTAACCAATCACCATGAAAATTTTTACATATATTCTTGGAAGTATTAGAAGTAACATACCTATTTTTTAGTTAAAAAATTAAATACGATAGATGTTGGTTTATTAAAATATATTTATCAAATTGATTCACTTTTACTGTAATGATCTGTGATAAATATTTAGTGGCTTCAATGCGAGCTAAGCCACGCGTCAATTCTGGTAGTTTTTAATAAGTTAAAAAATAATATTTTATTGCAGTTTGCTTTTGCCAGCCAATTTTCGCTTTTACAAGCCATTTATCTTGTGTAAACAAAAATAATTTTAAACTGTACGGTGGAATTGTCGATTCTTTAGAGAGTACGTGAATAATATAAAACTAAACTATACTATAGCTAAATAATAACACGAATAACACGATTTATCAAATTAGTATTTAGTTAGTTATTTATATCTTTATATATCTCATCATTAAATTATATTTATATCATTAAATAGCTATATTTTTTGCTGCTTCCTTCGGTTTCCCGTTATTTGTAATTTGTTTTTTTTCTTTTCTTTTGCTTTTAATTATTATTATTAGTAGTTTTTTGTTGTTGTTGTGGCGTCACTCTGGTCTCAGCTGAAAATCAGCGACGTGTTTTTCATAAGATACACGATGTATATGTTCAAATTCAAATTCAAATTCAAATTCAAAATAATCTTTATTCAAATAGTCCTTAAAAAGGCACTTTTGACGCGTCAATAATTTACATAGTAGTTATTTCATGGTGATAACTATATTCGTAAACTTAAAACTAAAGCTATGAGGGTTCCAAACGCGCCCCGGTCTAAGAAGAAGCCCACAACAAACTTAGCCGGGGTTTTTCTTTTTTTCGTTATCACCATCTCACATAAAGACTAAAAAAACTATAGTACCTATGGAGATAGAGCAATTCACACCCAAGCTTTTTTATCGTTTATATAATCCTTAACATCGTAATATGATTTTTTTACAAGCTTTCGTTTTATAAAAACTTTGAACTTATTGATAGACATCTCCAAGATATCAATAGGTAATTTATTATAAAATAAAATACAATTTCCTTTGAATGAGTTACTAATTTTGTGCAGCCTTTACACACAAGTTTACTTTTACTTCTGATGTTCAGTGCGTTACAGTCCATTTTTTTCTTGAATTTATCAATATTTTTATGAACATACATTAAATTTTCATATATATATTGGCTATGCACTGTCATTACTTTATAATCTTTAAATTTATCTCTTAATGACTCTCTGGGACCTAATTTATATATCGCACGAACAGCCCTCTTCTGCAAAACGAATATAGTGTCAATATCAGCAGCATTACCCCATAATAAAATACCATATGACATAATGCTGTGAAAGTAGCTAAAATATACAAGTCTGGCAGTCTCTATATCCGTCAAATGACGAATCTTTTTTACCGCGTAAGCAGCAGAGCTAAGTCTGTGCGATAAATTATTTATATGTGGGCCCCATTGAAGTTTAGAGTCTAACGTTATGCCTAGGAATGTAGCCGTATTTACCAGATCCAATTCCTCATTATTAAGTAGTACACTGGTTTTCACCTGTTTAACATTGGGCAACGTGAATTTAATACACTTTGTTTTCTTCCCATTAAGTGCTAAGTTATTAGCCTCAAACCAATGTACTACTTTCGCGAGAGAGTTGTTTACATCGTCAACATTTGTTTCGCGTCTTTTAATTTTAAAAACGAGTGATGTATCATCAGCAAACAATACTATCCCGCTATTGTCCTTAGTAAGGTAAGGAAGGTCATTTATGTAAATGAGGAACAGAAAAGGTCCTAATATTGATCCCTGAGGAACCCCTATTGTCACAAATGACCCGTTAGACCGTTTCCCGTTTACGTCTACTTGTTGAACTCTGTCACGTAAATACGAGGTCATTAAATCTAGAGTTACCCCCCGAAGTCCATAATGGTGTAGTTTTCTGACTAATGTTTCATGTTCAACACAATCGAAAGCCTTGGACAAATCACAAAAAACACCAAGTGCGTCACGTGACTCCTCCCAGGCTTTAAATATATTGTGTATTAACTCAACACCAGCGTCGGTTGTTGAGCGACCCCGTGTAAAACCAAATTGTTTGGCGTGTAATAAATTGTTTCTATTAAAATGATTAATTAATTGAGTTAAAATAAGTTTTTCAAAGATTTTACTGAAAGTAGGTAGTACTGATACCGGTCTAAAGTTAGTGGGGTCAGTAGTACTACCAGATTTAAATAACGGAATTAACTTGCTATGTTTCATTAAGTGAGGGAACACACCACAGTCAATACAATTGTTAAAAATAAAAGCTAGGTCGGGTGCAACAATATCAATCAAAGACCTTATAACATTAACGGAAATACTGCTAACGGAAATGTTTTAACAACACCCTTTCTGGTGTTACAGATAAACATAAAATTTCGGATTACAATAACATGTACTGTGTGTAACACCATATGAGAATAAATACATTTTCTGTCTTTATTTCTTTTTATTTCCTTAAGCCGTTTTTTGAAAAAAAATCATTTTCACTCATAATATATAGATTTTTTTTTTCTCACTCGTATAATATACAAGACTGAAATTTATACACTCGCAACAGTGTGAGCAAGGAGGCAGAAAAGTGCAATAATAATTATAATTAGCACCATAATTGGATGGGTCGCCGGTCGCGTAGGGCCATAATTTAATAACAAGCTATGATGGATCGCAGAATAAAACTTGTATACCCTCCAATATTCGTTTTCACCCCCGGGTGGGTTACATACCTATCTATCAACTGTATTCAGCATCATTTGGCGACTTGTGTGTCTTTTTGTTTTTGTAGCTGTTGGCTTTGAGTCTCGGAACGGTGGGGAACTATGGACAAACCCTTCTCATGTTGAGAGGAGACCCGTGCTCTGTAGTGAGCCGGCAATGGGTTGATTATGATGATGATTATATCACTTTTTTTTTTTATCCACTACAAGTTAGCCCTTGACAGCAATCTCACCTGATGGTAAGTGATGATACAGTCTAAGATGGTAGCGGGCTAACCTGTTAGGGGTATGGTAAACCCATACTCCTTTTGGTTTCTACGCGACATCGTGCCGGAACGCTAAATCGCTTGGCGACACGTCTTTGTCGGTAGGGTGGTAACTAGCCACGGCCGAAGCCTCCCACCAGACCAGACTCGAGCCGGGAATCGAACCCAGGACCTCCAACTTTTTTTTTATAATCTGACAGCGCGCGCTGTCATCTATATGTCGTAGCAAGCAGTAACTACAGTTTTAGAGCGCTTCTTCTATCGTGATTTGGTCTACTGAATCGATTGAATTCAATATATAGTTGGGACGCAACGTTTTTTCCATATACTCTACTATGTTTAATATATTATTAACTAATATGTTTAATATTTTAAGTAGGATTCGCAACTGATCAATTTGTTTTTTTTTGGGAGGGCTAGATTAGAAAGGAGGGCTTTGGTCGCGCCTAGCTACCATGTTTTATTCATTTATTCGAGAAACAAACAGTCACATTATAAATATATATAGAATACAGAAATAGAAAAGAACATAATTAGACCAAAAATCTCACCGGCAAACCTACCTACCTACCCAAATTTAGCTTTTATTTTAAACCTTAGACATGATCAGGCCCCCTATTCTATAAATAATTTGCAAGCTTCTAACCAGCTGGAGCTCTCAGAGGACCGGTTAGCAACCTGTCAGATATGTGACAGAATACGCATATGTGAAATCTATCTCACACCATTAAATTAAAAATATTATGATTCCGAACCTTAGTTTATTCGCGTTAAGAAAATACACCTTAACTGCACTACACTAGCGGACTATAGATAGATAAATATTAATAAGATTTAGTTTAGTGTATAAAAATTAACTCAATTATCTCAAATTAAAATGATTTATCTCTGCTCATTTTTGTCTCAACACCAATGATCGATAGATAACATTGAATGATTTGAAAATGAAACCTGGCATCGACATATTTCATGACTCGGCTATTACTTTCAAGAAAAAACTGACTGACCATTTATCCCACGTGTAACTGTTAATTATTTGTTTAGAACATTACCTTTCTTTTTTATTTTAATTAATTTAATTATGTTTTAATTTACTTGTATTTAATTAGATTTCTTGCTTTTTTTTGTTGGTCTTACATCTGTTGTAACGTAATGTTTACTTGGCGTATTGTGAATGTTGCGTACACTTATTATAGATATACGTATCAGTGTGTGTAATAGTGTGTAATTAAGTGGCGAGTGTATGATATGTATATTGTTAGTGTTCCTTTTTAAATAAATAAAATAAAAAATAAAATATTATCCTAACCCAACATACATAGTTGGACGGAAATTAATCGTATTTGCTATTATTTTTTACAGGCGCTGAGACATACCCAGCATGACTAGTTAGCGTGTCAGTGTTGGTTGAAGCTTTTATTGTAAGAGACTAAATAGCTAATGCCAAGTGATTACGACCTATGAAAATCTACAGTACCAGATTAACAAGGTGTTGTCGGCCTCTGATGGACTAATTTGGGAGACACTGAAAGAGCATCATATTGAAACTCAAAGGAAACACCGCAGATGCAAGACTTCCTCTTTCAAACCAGATAGGAGAAAATTTACATTATTCTACTGATCGCTGGATTGGCAGATAAGCGTATTTAGCTATAAATAAATTTGTAGCTAAATACGCTTCTTTTATATTGTTTGAATACCTACTTTCAAATTAAACACTGTACCGATATTCGTGAAAATCATCACATACATAGCTTACAATCCTATAAGGATAGGTTACTTTTTATCCCAGACAATCACTTGGCATATTCCGTTAGCCCTAAGAAATAGCGTATACCGTAATAGCGTAATACGTTAAGTCAAGCCGCAGTTGGTGAATTGTAAGTTATAAGTCAAATTCCAAAGACACGAATTTGATACAAAGGTAAAGGTCCTTAGCATGTATTCAGCCATCGTTCAACTGTTCACTTGACGATAGGAAACTAGAATAATTTGTTTGGTTGCGTAGCTGATCACTCCCAGGGGGACCATACGTCATCTAGAGGGGGACGCCATTGGACGGTTTAAATTTAGAATTACGCCATCCATTTTGACAATGGATTAACCTGATTAAAGTTTTCACGCATGAGGAAAAATGACCAGTGTTATTTATGGCTAGGTCTATATACTCTTTGAAAGTTAGTCTTTAAATTTTTTTTTAAATATAAGAATGCATAAAAAGCTGTCCTATCGACTATTAGTTGCTATGGTCAACTACGCATTACTTTAGTAGGTTAAGTTTTTTTTTAAGAAATTCCCAGTACCAAACTGAAGTGTTGCCAAGCGATTTAGCACTATGTCGCGTAGAAACCAATTAGGAGTGTGGGTTTACCATACTTCAACAGGTTAGCCCGCTACCAACCTAGATATCACTTACCACCATGTGAGATAGCCGTCAAGGGCTAACTTGTAGTGTATAAAAAAAGCTAATAAAATAATAGACGGAAGAAAATAATAAAATAAATAAGTCAGTATTTTTTAAAATTATTTTTTACTTTTCATGTCGCTGTTACATATATTTGAAGCTGGAAGGTGGCACGGCACGTTCTCAAAATCCAGATCCCGACCGGTCACGTAAACGCATAAGTTCAAACAATGTTTAAATTAATTTGTTACCTAAAGGTTAAATTAAAACAGTAAAAGATACCCTTACGTTTCTTAACAATATAATAAACAGTGTAGAGTATATAAAATAAAACGTAGTATTTCTTCGTCCCAACTATATATTGAATTCAGTCGATTCAGTTGACAAAATCACGACTGTAGAAGCGCTCTAAAACTGTAGTTACTGATTCAATCCGATGATCCTGAAGGAGGAGACTCAAACATATCCTTCATGACCCTGACGATCAGATGACTACTGATAACATACTCGTACCACCTACCACACAATCATACGCTACACACCGTCTTCGCCGGCGAAGATGAGGTCCCCGCTATCTTACGTCATCCGGCCGTGGGCTCCATCCACGGCCTCGGAGACGTACGGACCACTCACCGTCCGACCCCCCCGTTATCCTAAACGTCGCCTAAGCCGAGGTTCGGCCTCACAGAAGGCGCCTTTAGGCAGACGTTCCCTTAGCTTCTTCGAGCCCTAGGGCTCAAAATTTCTACTGGCAGCTTTTTTCCGAAGCTCGCCAAAAAGCCCGGTTACGCTGTGGCAACCAATAGGGTTAGCACAGCTAATAGACAGCCCGAAAAAATGTAGTTACTGCTTGTTACGACATATAGATACAATTCGATGCACAGTTTAAAAGTGATATAGCCCATGTCTAATAAAATACCATAAATCCGGCTTATTATTTAGTCCAGGAATAGTTTTCCCGAGGGAACTGCTGAGCGCAAAGGGCACGACATTTGGCAACAGTTCGCGACCTTTTTAAACGATACGGCACTAAAGGGCAACTCCATAAAAATGTGTGGCCGTCTCTATGACATTTCTCTACGTAATTCATGTTTCTATTTATGGGAATATGGAAACAGGTTTTTTTCGAAGTACTTTATTAGCGTTCCGACACGCTGCCGCTTTGAAAAATTTAAGAGTATGGGTTTGCCATACTCCTATCAGCGGAGCTATGAAGCGGTGATAGCCTAGTGGTTAGGGCGTCAGCCTCCTAATCAGAGGTCGGCGGTTGGAATCCGGGCACGCATCTCTAACTTTTCGGAGTTATGCGCGTTTTTAAGCAATTAAAATATCACTTGCTTCAACGGTGAAGGAAAACATCGTGAGGAAACCTGCACGCCTGAGAGTTCTCCATAATGTTCTCAAAGGCATGTGAAGTCTGCCAATTCGCACATGGCCAGCGCGGTGGACTATGGCCAAACCCTTCTCATATTGAGAGGAGACCCGTGCTCTGTAGTGAGCCGGTAATGGGTTGTTCATGATGATAATGATGATATCATGTTAGCCCGCTTGCATATCCTAGACAGCATCATGACTTTCCACCAGGTGAGATAGCGGTCAAGGGCTAACTTGTAGTGTATAAAAAAAACACAAAATGTAGGTAAAGCTTCATAACTGTAATACACAGAACGCCTCAGATCTACAATACCTAATGTACAGTTCTAAACAAGAAATAATAAGGTACTGTACTGTACATTTTTATATTAGGTTAAATTAAATATTATGTATCAACTATGGGTATCAAGTCACCTGAAATAAATGAATATTATTCTTATTATTAATACTGTTTATGCATATTGATAAACCCTGCATTTTGCATATACTGACCGTATTTTATTTAAAAATAGTACAATTTAACCTAAGTTACCCAAAGTATCCACAGAAAACAATATGAAGATGAAATGTCACCAGAAAAATAATCTAATCTTTACCGAAGGAGAATTAAATCCGTTCAACATCTACCCTTCACACCGTTTCGAGGATCTAATAAACCGGAATTATCTTCATAAATCGCGATTCTCGGCTCAAACTCATAATTTCATATCATTAACTCGTGGTTGTAAAACATGACCAATTAGCGTTGATCTTTCAAATCTTTGCAATTTTGTGTCCAGGTTCAGTTGTCTTTTACCGGTTTGTTGATCGCGATTTTAACATAAGTAAGTGAGGGATTCTTAGAAGAAAATAATTGACTGCATAAAAGTTTAGAAATACAAATACAAAATAATGCGGGCACTTGAAAGAAGATTTCTAAAAAACTAAGGATAATGATGTTTCTGAGGGTAGATAGGTTTTTACTAATATGCATAACTATTGTAAAACTAATATGACTGCTATTATCTGAATAGATAATCATATAATATTTATAAGTTTTCACCAATTCTTTAAGATAAATTAATTCCTTAAAATGGATATAATTTATTTATATAGGTATATTTTTTTTTCTCTAAGTTCGATCCTGCAATCAGTCAAATTTTATAGAACTGACTATGAGATGGGTTTTTGGACAAGTTAGATATTATGTCATATATGAATACTTCCCATTGGATATATTTTTATATTTTGTTAGATCGAGACTAGTCTTTATCTCTTCAGGCGCTTTAGGTAATCTGTGAGCTGAACTGAAGCTGAATGGATTTGGATGATGATTTGTTTATATAGAGCCCAGAACTAAACCCGAGCATTCCTGGATTTATTTCAAACGGAACAAAACAAAACTTTGAATAATAAAAAGGCGATTTTGTAAAACAGTATCGGATGTGAAACCTTAAAGTTGATAATAAGTTTAAAATGACGGCACTAGATACAGTTATACCGTTTGCCGTTACGGATTACAGGAAAGCAAATGTAAAATAACATTTACAAGGTTACGGATAAAATTATGGATTCCTAATTAAAAACAAAATATAAACCGACGGCAATCTTTCTAAAACAAACTGATTTTGCAATACTTTGGTATCTATTATTTAGTATTTTAGTAGGACTAAGGTAGTATAGTGTCATCCGAAAAGAGCAAGTCTTGAGTTTCATGTCAACAAAAAAAGGTTGTGCTTAATTCAAATTAAATATATATTTGTATTTGAAAGCAAGGATTCGAACTTGAATAAATGGAACCCTATTTATTTTTAAAGGTTGTCAAAAATCTGCCATTTTGATGCCTTCTCATTTGAAACACGGTTCTTGATGTAGTGGCTTAGGGGTTTGTCATTTTACTGTGGTTATCTGCGCGGATTGAAATAAGAGTTAAAGAGGGGGGGATGCCAACCCTTGTGTTTTCATAGGTCATTAACAGCACCTGCGCCTTTAAGGATCATTCCTCTTGCCTTTTCAGGATAATAACTGGATACGATAGTTTGTAGATTAAGAAGTGCTTTTTCTTCTTACCCGCAATTTTTTTATGGGGCTGCGCTTTTGAGTATAGTAGCCTTACTATAAGAAGTACATACTCGCAGAAGTGAATTGTAGTTGAAGTGAACTTGTAACGAGATTATACTATAATATCGTTACAAGTTTTTGGTAGAAGTCGCCTCTCTGGCGTAGGCCTCCTCCCGCTCTTTCCAAGTATTCCTCTCCTTTGCTTCTCCGGTCCATAGTGGGCCAGTGACGTGAAGGAACGTCTGCCAACTGTCTTCTTGGTCTTCCTCTATTCCTTTTGCTATTACGCGGAATCCAATCATAGAATCCTGTCGCAATATTTGTCCATTTTGATACTTATTTTTTAATATCACCAGAACTTTCGCATTTATTTCGTAGTCATTGACAGAAATAGTACTGTAATAAAAAATATCATAGCAAAAGGAACAATTGAGACGCGGTAGCATTTATCCGACTGTACACAAAGGGGTTAGGGGATGTAAGTAATCGAGTGTGAATATCTAAAGGCCGTCTTATAAAAAAACATCGAATAACACTTTATTTGTAAAAAGGGGAACGATGACGAGTTCTAATTGTACAATTCTTTTTGTGTTTATGATTTGACGAAAATATAACAACTAGATTTACCTCTCTAATTTCACTCTGGCATCAAACAACATCGCCTGAGTGAAATCAGAGAGGTAAATCTATCTATTATGGGTGTTAGTGGAGTTTAAAGCAGATTAGGGAGACCAATACAAACCCGATTGGAAACTAAAATTACAGCAATCGATGGAGAGCCAATACATATCCCATAATAATACAAAATGATGCTTTTAGGAATGAATGATGAATGAATATCGTCATAGAGTCTCCTCTCAATATGAGAAGGCTTTGGCCGCAGTCCACCACGCTGGCCATGTGCGGATTGGCAGACTTCGCACGCCTTTGAGAACATTGTGGAGAACTCTCAGGCATGCAGGTTTCCTCACAATGTTTTCCTTCACCGTTGATGCAAGTGATATTTTGATTGCTTAAAAACGCATACAACTCCGAAAAGTTAGAGGTGTGTGCCCGTGTTCGAACCCCCAACCTCTGATTAGGATCGCTTTTTAGCGATAAGGCCGTCGATTGTACCTCTTTTCTTTTTTCTGTGTTTCTTTGCTGTCGTGTATTTCTTCTTTAATATGGTGTACAATAAAGTGTATTTTCGTTTCATTTCATGTCATTGGTTTCACTTCAAAGACTCATCGCATGTTGTACACCTGCAGTGCATATTGTTGCGAGATGCTGAACTAACTATTTTATTATTAAATATACAAACTGATTCAGAGGATTGTGAACTGATTGAGAACTATGTTTTTGAATTATTGCATTATTGTAGAGTTTCGATAGGTGTGCAAAGTTTCAAACTAATCCGACGTTTTGAAGGGGGTGAAAATCAAAGATTTCAAAACATGAGTTACGGTTGGCCACACATTCTAAGTTCTTACAACTAACACGAGTGGACTTTTCCGATGTTAGGATAGGAGTCATGGGAACACTCTTTTCCTGCAATCTCGTGACGTAAGGCTAGCGTTCCAACACACACAAACAATATTCAACACTTACCAGCGGTAGCGACTTTTCCACAGGCTCGCAAGGCGGCTTCAAAATCGCCGCCTGTAAAATCAGCAGTTGCTGTACCAACATAGTTTTATAATTAAACAATAATTTTACTACCTTGTGAGACACCAGAGTGTATTAGCCTGCTTCTAGCAATCTGGTAATTAAAACCCTTATATCGAAAAGTAAAAAAAGATTTGCATGTACCTACAGCAAAAACCATCACAGTACATGCAAATCTTTCTCTGTGGTTAGTGTAATGTACGCATATTCTTAGTTAACAATATTGTTATCGAATGTATAATTATCACACGATGATTAGGAACGAGTCCAAAGTCGTAGCAGTCCAAGAAAGTGTTTGCTTACGTAGTCTAATTAATATTTGTATTAATGGGTTTATAAGCTCCTCTACCAAAATTGTAAGTTAGTTCCTTTTCACCTCTCTAATAATAAACTTCGTATAGTCGTGACGCTGCTGTTGTCATTTCAAGACCCCTTCCGACCACCCGAACATTACAGTTAGTACACATACCATATGAGAGAGAAAACCGTAGACAGAAGTAAGTATCAAGTAAATGGGAATCGCTATTAAGATTAAGAGTGACAATTCGCAGCTATAAAGTAAATTGGGCCAGCTTGTGACACGCGGCGTTGATTCGCTGTGGCTTTTTGACAACTCCTTTGGAAACCGACTTAAGGGAATGTCAACCGGGTAGCGGTATTAATACATTTTGATACTTGCATTTTCTACCGTTTGAAGCGGTGATAGCCTAGTGGTTAGGTCGTCAGCCTCCTAATCAGAGGTCGGCGGTTCGAATCCGGGCACGCACCTCTAACTTTCGGAGTTATGTGCGTTTAAAAAAAAATTGGTGAAGGAAAACATCGTGAGGAAACCTGCACGCCTGAGAGTTCTCAATAATGTTCTCAAAGGCGTGTGAAGTCTGCTAACCCGCACATGGCCAACGTGGTGGACTATGGCCAAACCCTTCTCATATTGAGAGGAGACAGATCATGATGACTTGCGTTTACTCAGATATCGCTTCTTATAATTGCTTAGTATATCATTTTCCATGCGATGCGACCCTTGAGATGGATATGCGCTGTGACAAGAATGGATAAGATACAAAATTAATATACAGGGGAAGTTAAAAATTAAGGCCAGTGACCGAAAAGAAGAGGAGTAATAGGCTAGCATGATCTCGACCAACCAATCAATCATGATCATGACGATAGCAATGTTAACTAAATAATGCCAAAAATTTATGTTAAGGGCAAAGTAGAGAAAATCAAAGAAGACATGGATGGATTGTGAAAAGGATGTTCCCACAAAAAATATTCTGTAAAAAAATAACCAAAAGTCGATAGAGCTAGAGCTGCTTGTTTATCTCTAAAAAGTTATGAACGATATCTAGACAAAGTCGTTCCAAGTCTAAGGTTCCTTAATTCGATTTCTTTATTATTATAGTTAATGTTGGCTTTAGACTAAATAAGTTAATTAATGCATGCAAATAAAGTTTAATAAAAATCTGAATACTTATTGCTTCTAATCTAGTGTTTGTAATTATTACATTTTTTAATAAATTTGTATCAAGTATCAAAACCTATCACCGGCACTTCACTCAAATGTAATGCAAATGGCGGCCGAACAATAATCACAAAAGTAAGCGATACGCATAAAAAATATCGCAAAAAAACCGCTCCAGCCCCTAAGGGGCCCAGATTTAACATACCTAATGCGATTTGCGTGTTCCCTCACACCTTGACAACTGCCTGTAATCGTTTTAAGACGTTGTTGACTTGATACGGCGCGAGGCTGAGTAGATACTTTAAACGCGGGGGATTGTGGCAACACTTTTTTTTTAGGGAGAATTCTTTATTTACATTTATCATAAAAATTTTGATAAATACGTATAAGAAGGAGATATTTTTTTTTGAAGCGGTGATAGCCTAGTGGCCAGGGCGTCAGCCTCCTATTCAGAGGTCGGCGGTTCGAATTCGGGCACGCACCTTTAACTTTTCGGAGTTGTGTGCGTTTTTAAACAATTAAAATATCACTTGCTTCAACGGTGAAGGAAAACATCGTGAGGCAACCTGCACGTCTGAGAGTTCTCCATAATGTTCTCAAAGGCGTGTGAAGTCTGCCAATCCGCACATGGCCAGCGTGGTGGACTATGGCCAAACCCTTCTCATATTGAGAGGAGACCCGTGCTCTGTAGTGAGCCGGTAATGGGTTGATCATGATGATGATGATGATTTTTTTTTGAATAACCTTCTTTTGACCTATTCCACTCTAAAAAATCATTTTATATTCAAATCTTTCACATCTTAGTTTCGCTGGAAAAGATCTCTTATAGAGATAAGCTTCCCCTTGTATACTTCATTTGCAAGTAATTGTTATCAAAGATCTAGTACAAAAATAACAAAAAAAAAACATTTTTTATATGTAAATATCTGATGGCTTCATGCTGTGAATAGGCCTCTACAAGATTGAATAGAGGGTTTTAGAGCATCGATCTGTATGTATTATTATTATCATATTTTGGTGAAATTTTTATTCTCAATCTCTCTCTCTCAAATCTTTTATCCCAGATGCATATTCGTTTACCTTGCTTATTGGCATTCGAGCAACGAAAAGATTAACTATTGATTCATCTCTCCGACTGCTAAACCAGTCCAACAATTCCCAACGTCACCCTAATTCGAGGTCCGAGTCTTACAGGAGACGCCCGTAGATCCCGGAACCTTCCACATATTTTATGCTGATGGTGGCGACCGAGGGGGTTTTAGTGGGCAAAAATCCCACATAACCCGAGCTATTCCCCAGCAATAATCGGGTATCTCAGCAGGAGATTTCCCCCCCGTAAACAAAAAAAAAAAAAGGGGGACATTCCTCAGATGTCGTCGAGCCCAAGTGCCCTTCTCTGTGTGAAGGCTGTGTTTGGCCGAAAACCCTCGGTGACGCAGTAATAACTACTGTTAACGATTGTGTGAAATTATAACAAAATAGTCTTCTTTTTAAATAACTTTATTATCTTGACAATAAACAACTATGTATTTTTTTGAAATTAACTTAAATACTAATAAATTTGTCAAAAATCAATCGCGCTTGTGCCGCGTCCTTCCAAAAAAACGCTGCCTCTAGTTCCCGCTCTTTTTCTCCTTCACTTACGTTCGAAAACCGAAGTTGTCTCTTCTTTAAAATGAGCACTCGTACGTCATTTGACATTTGATATTGACAGTTTATATTCGTAATACAAATATTAATTTAATTGTACTATAATATGATCTCTAACATTACTATGGTAATCTGCAACTGACAATTCGTATAAGACAGGATCATTATGTCGTCATTAAAGCATTAATTCTTCACATAGTTTCTCACACCTTACTATTCCATCATTACGAATGCTAATAGAGGTTCTATATCCGTAACATCGTGATTCCCTCTATCAAGACAATTGCCATAACTGTCCTTGATTGTCTTCAACCCAATATCGTGGTGCCCTTGTCGCTCATATGGTATATTGAACGTGAGAGATAGAGTACGCGTATATTCGCAATTAGTATGACTCTGGATCGTTCGCGGTAGATTTATACGCTCATTTGTAAATAATGAAGGCGCCACTCATTGTGATGGGAGTCCCATTGTAGACGACCTACCACTCCCCTAAGTAGGGTTGTCACAAGAAGGTTTATATTTTTACCATTTTCATAGATTTCTCAGACTAATTTGGCGTATTTCTTTGAGTTTCGTGACAAGTAAAAGAAGTAAGCAACATCAATTTTACATCATACTAAAATTCATATGCAGTGAATGACGTTGTAAATGTGGCAGTGCCTGAAGACCAAAACCTTTAGACAGTTTCTTTGCCAGTGATGACTTATCGCTCTGAAACATGGTCGCTTACTTTGTGCCTCATAAGAAGGCTCGGAATCATACAACCTATGATGGAGATAGTTATGCTTAGAGTTTTGTTAACTTTATCAAAAAAGAATTGAGGAGATCCATAAAAGAACCGCAGTTTATGACATACCTGAACGAGTTACGAAGTTAGCAGGCAATGGGTGGGGCGTATAACTTGGGGACTTGGGGTCCTAAGGAGCTGGAATGGCGATTCGACACAGTTAAATAAAATAACCCAACGCTGCGTTGGTCGAACTCCAACTAGATGAACAGACATCAAATGAGTCTCAGGGAGCCGCTGGAAATAAGCGGCTCAAGACAGTGGACTTTGGAACTCCCTATAAAAGTGTCCAGTCCATGTCCAGTGATGATAGGCACTGGTCTTTTCTTTTGTAGGTGTGGGTTATCTAGATAAGAGCGCTGTCAAAGCTGTTGCTATGCGGTTAGTGCGGTTAGTGGGCTTAAATGAATGTGATAAAGGATATTCTAAATGCTTAGGCGGTTAGACCTGGGGAAATTTATGAATCACTTATTTTACTCTCGAATGTACATAGTGCTTCTAAGGTATACTTGGTTCTAAGGCTTTCATTCTAAGGCTTCTTGGTATATTTCCCTATAAAGAATATTATCCTCCATTAAAGTCCTTTTGTTTCTTCTTTATTAGTTCCCTAGGAATCCAATGTTCTTCTGGCAGAGCAGTGCTCGGTTTCGCTGTAGGTTGCTACATCTTAACTCTATAACATAGCAATAGGGTTCGTACAGCTAAACACAGTCCAAATAAAAAAAAATTGAGGCTAGCCAACCGTAGCGCAGAGAAAAGGCGACATAAAAAAATAAAATTTTATTACGCGACAAGTGCCAACCCTATTCTGAGGCCAATTACTTAAAGTCAGTATGCAGATTCGCGAGTACACCTGCTATTGTCCAGGGCTGAATGTATCGCTTAATTCCTCGCCCCTTCGCGGGGGCTGCCTCTTACTACGTGGTTTAGTGGAAAATGGGGTTAGTGCACTTCACTTTATTAGCAAGTGGTTTTAAAGTGAAGCTATTGAGTAGAAACTGGAAGGGACTGAAGGCATTGCTAATTGTCAATGGTGTCACTATTATCTCGCATTATATTAATGCTTTTTAAACAAAGAGGAAAAAAAATCTTTATCATTAAATCAACGTCCAATATTGAACGTCAATAGCTACCACGTTCGGCATTTATTTGTTTATTTTTTCATGACCATTTTTTAACGTTGTTACCCAAAATGCAAATGAAAATTTATTTGTTCACATATTACAGTATCCTATAATGTTGCTTTTTACAGGTTTCACAACGTTCACAAATATTTTCAAAGAAACATTTTAAGTCATTAGCTTGAGTCAATATAAAATATCATAATCAATCATACAATATAAAATAATAATTATATAAACAACATTATTGTTTTTTAATATTAAAAAACAATATTAAAGACATGGTGGTTAGGTTGGTGGATGGTAGCAGATCGATCGATTGGTAAAAAATGGTAAATACCATCACTTGTAGGCATCTAGTGCCTCCGATGTTATGTTTTACCACGGGCAGGTGAAATTGCCAATTTCGAAGGCTGACTGGTTAGTTTAGGTTTTAGGTAGATCGTAGAAGTATTAAGGGTAATAGCTGAGACACTCTGGTTAATCGTTGGTCTGGAGACAGGCTTCGGCCGTAGTTAGTTACCACCCTACAAAAAAAAGGTATAAAGCTAGATAGTACACGTTTGTAATTGCTAGTTATACTAAAAACTATCATAGAGATGATTTTTGGGAGAAATAAAAAAAATGCCAGCAAAATGTAATACATAGCATAGGTATAAAAAGACACACACGTTGATTGATAACTATATTCATTTTTCTTCTTCGTCTTCAATTTTTTTTTATCCACTACAAGTTAGCCCTTTTCTGTAATCTTATCTGGTATAAGTGATATAAGATAGTAGTGGGCTATCTGTTAAGAGTATGGTACCATACTCCTAATTGGTTTCTTGGCGATACGATAGGGTGGTTAACAGCCACGACCGAAGCTACCCAGCAGACCAGCCTCGACCCGGGAATCGAACCCAGGACCCCCTTTATAAATTACAATGCGACAGCGAATGACGGAGATAGTCAACACAAACGCAACCATAAATGTGCTACATATCCATCCGATGTTAATTATTACAGTGACGACATATTACTGCCCGAGGGCGATATTAGGCAAACCGGGGGAATTTCATTAGCTGCCCGTTACCAACAGGGCAGGCCTGGATTAGAATGTCGGGGCATTGTGCATTGAGTTATAGCTCGGCGAGGCTGCTATTGAAGTCGGACGTGCTGCAGCTGTATCGTAAATTCAGGTTTTCCCTTAAGATAGCCCTTAAATAATTTTAGGGGGCATGTGAGATGGTGATAATAAAAAGAAAATTTACCGGCGGCTAAATTTTTTTTGGGGGGGGGGACCCCTTTTTTTTTTTTTGTCGTGGTGGAAAAGCTTTATAGCTACTTCCGTCCCTTGGGCAGCACGGAGGTTATGTGGGACTCCCACCCATGGGTGGTCTACCCGAACTAAAAACCACCACGGCATGTCCCTCTCGCTGGTTTTACTGGACGCCTGGGGGACCCATTGTATACTTCCCGGTCGAAAAAAAAGACCAGGACGAGTTTTTAGACCAGGGCGATTTTGGAACCCTCATAGCGAATCACAAATATAGTTATCACTATCAAATCACTACTATGTAAATTATTGACGCGTCAAAAGTGCCTTTTAAAGGATTATTTGAATAGTATATGATTGATTAATTTTGGAATATGCATCGTGTTTAAACTTATAACTACCCTGTCGGTAGATATAATAATGTACGAATTATGACCGACTAGCTGTAACATGGTGGCCGGCAGAGAGGCGAATTGGCCGCGATTGGTCCTACTAATTGTTTGAAATATGCGACCAGTTGCAAGGAATAGTTCAACGGTGCGAACTATAATGTTTTGTCCAAACGCCAAGCATGGCATCAGATTCAGTCAAGAACGATATCTCGTAGACACCTATTTGGAGTGAGGGCCTGATGTAACTGCGATAACCCTAAACCCAAATTGCAGTCGGCCATTACTCATAACAAGTAAGCTCTTGATCTTGGACTGCGTTTAACCTGTACTTTAATTATATTGAAATCAATTTGAATGAATTAATGAACACACCTTTACTGTACATTTTGACGACCTCTGTGGCGCAATGCGTGCCCTGTCGCTTTGTAAAGTTGGAGGTCCTGGGTTCGATTCCCGGCTCGAGTCTGGTCTGGTGGGAAGCTTCGGCCGTGGCTAGTTACCACCCTAGCGACAAAGACGTGCCAAGCGATTTAGCGTTCCGGCACGATGTCGCGTAGAAACCAATAAGGAGTGTCGGTTTACCATACTCCTAACAGGTTAGCCCGCTACCAATTTAGACAGCATCATCACTTACTACCAGGTGAGATTGCCGTCAAGGGCTAACTTTTAGTGAATAAAAAAAAATTGAATGAATTAGCAAATCTAAAAGTAATTCATTATTTTCACAATATTTCTGTTACTTCTAGATTTATTAACCTATGCACAAAATTTATTTAAACGAAATAGTTATAATGAATTAATGAATTATGCACGTATTATACACCAAATAAAATAATACAAAGATTCAAATACAATAGAGTGGTATGATAGAAGGTACAATCAGGTAGCCTTAACAGCGATTCCAGTCAACCAAAATACTTTATTTTACTAAAAATTATGTAAAAGTTTGATTTTACGTAATGTTGTTCAATTATTTTGAATGAGTTTGGTTTTTTTTATATATTGTAAATATTGTCAAGCTTCTAAGGATAGACGCGTTAAGAAAGTATGGGTATGGAAAAAATGTTACATAAATCATCATCATCATCATGAACAACCCATTACTGGCTCACTACAGAGCACGGGTCTCCTCTCAATATGAGAAGGGTTTGGTCATAGTCCACCACGCTGGCCATGTGCGGATTGGCAGACTTCACACGCCTTTGAGAACATTATGGAGAACTCTCAGGCGTGCAGGTTTCCTCACGATGTTTTCCTTCACCGTTGAAGCAAGTGATATTTAATTTTTTTTTTTTTTTAAACGCACATAACTCCGAAAAGTTAGAGGTGCGTGCCCGGATTCGAACCGCCGACCTCTGATTAGGAGGCTGACGCCCTAACCACTAGGCTATCACCCCTTCCAAATACATTAGTTACATAAATACTTTATAATAATTGATATCTCAACTTGGATGCAGAACAATATTAACAGGGAGAACGGAAATATCATAAGAGTGTGCACTCGTTATTTTTGTACTAAAAGCGATCTTAAAATGTTTATCTCGACTCATAAATATCCATGAAATCTTTAAGTATTACGAACGAATTAGTGAAAGCTATTACATATTTCATTTAAGATAAAAAAGTCCTTTGATGTCAGTAAGTATATCATGCAAATGTATCTATAGCCGTCTGTCTGTTCCAAAACAGAGCTGTATTGTAATTCATAACAAAACTGGTGCGAGCTTGTGTTGCAATATCGATTGAAAAAGTCGAACTTGACTTTGAATTTGCACCAGTTATTTCGTAGCTAAAGGGACTCCTTTCAATAATATATTTTAGTAATAGTTTTAGTTTTAGGTTCAATTTAAGGTTTATTTTAAGTTTTTAAGTATTTATAATACAGTTACATTGTTTTAGTTGTTAATTATAATTGAATAAATCAATATTAAGCGGTGACAGCCTAGTGGTTAGGGCGTCAGCCTCCTAATCAGAGGTCGGCGGTTCGAATCCGGGCACGCACTTCTAACTTTTCGGAGTTATGTGCGTTTTTAAAAATTAAAATATCACTTGCTTCAACGGTGAAGGAAAACATCGTGAGGAAACCTGCATGCCTGAGAGTTCTCTATAGTGTTCTCAAAGGCGTGTGAAGTCTGCCAATCCGCACATGGCCGGCGTGGTGGATTATGGCCAAACCCTTCTCATATTGAGAGGAGACCCGTGCTCTGTAGTGAGCCGAGAATGGGTTGATCCTGATGATGATGATGAAACAGAATATTCTACGTGACTTAACTCGTTGAGAACTTTATACTCTCCCTTCATATAATACGACACGTATTTTGTAACATAAACCATTTCGAGACGCGACGAAATCGATAAGCTTAGCTTAGTCTATATACTTCATTAATAACAACGCTTAGGAAGTACTGAGTGTTACGTAACACCGCTTTTGTGTAACATCTATTTTGTAACATCTATACATCAGAGGGCGTTGGGCAAAGCATAAGGCTATTTGCAGTTGGTAGTAATAATTAGGCTAACATTACTAGTTCGGTGCGTAAGCGGTGATAGCCTAGTGGTTAGGGCGTCAGTTCGAATCCGGGCACGCACCTCTAACTTTTCGGAGTTATGTGCGTTTTTAAAAATTAAAATATCACTTGCTTCAACGGTGAAGGAAAACATCGTGAGGAAACCTGCACGCCTTAGAGTTCTCCATAATGTTCTCAAAGGCGTGTGAAGTCTGCCAATCCGCACATGGCCAGCGTGGTGGACTATGGCCAAACCCTTCTCATATTGAGAGGAGACCCGTGCTCTGTAGTGAGCCGGCAATGGGTTGATCACGACGACGAAATCAATATTATCTTTCGTAGCTCAATTATATGTTCTGTAAAAATGTTAACCAATATGGAATAAAAAAAAAAAGAAAAGCAACCAAATACGTACTCATGCACACGCGCACACACCCCCACACACTAAAGGAGCGCTTTCCCAGTCACTCCGTGATATCAGCATGGGTTACGCCTGAAAATCAGCGCTGCAGTCAATTTTGATGCAGCATCAAGCTGAGACAGCGCCCTGTTCAGCCAATGTCTAGACACATACGTTTTTAGATGAAATGTACTTTTTTCTTTTAAAGGCTGAATAAACGCAATTTTGATTTTTTGATTTTGATTTGATTTGTATGGGAATGTGAGTCAGTTAGTTTGTGACGTTTTCGCGCCTTAACTACTTGAGCGAAATTTATCACATTTGTGCATACTGTAGATCATCATCATCATGATGACCCATTGTCGGCTCTCTACAGAGCATGGGTCTCATAAATATGAGAAGGGTTTCGCCATTATGCAACACCCTGGCCGTTTTTGGCAGTGGCAGACTTCACACACCCTTGAAAACATTATGTAGAATTCTCAGGCGTGCGAGTTTCCTCACGATATTTTACTGCACCGTTGAAACAAGTGATATTTTAACTGTTTTAAAGACGCACATATCTCCGATAAGTTAGAGGTGCGTGCCCGGCATCGAACCGACCGACCTCTGATTAGGAGGCGGACGTCCTAACCACTAGGCTATCACAGCTTCTTATGCTTTAGATAGACAAATAATACTTTTGTACCCGTGAGAACAGTTCCCGCGAGATTGAGTCTATAATAAAAATAAGTCACTCATGAGATCATGACAGACATGTTTCAGTAAATCCTTAGTGACGTCAAAAGTTAACTGCACGCAGTCATGCCTTATTCCGTTGAGATATTATTTCGATATGGTACAAAGCTTTATCACCTGTCGGAACTGACCTAAAACTCCCAAACCAGTGCACAAATTAAAAGAACAATACTACCGGAAGTAGTCACCGTTCCCTCACGTCCGGTTGCCGATTGGTTGAACCTTTGACCCCACCCCACCTGTGTACATATCGCATATGTAACGCTACCCCTATGTGCTGAGTGATATATTTTTTTACCCTTCGCAAGACTTAATAAGGCAGTATCGATTAACTGACATGGGGAAAAAGAGTTGGAAAAGAGGACAGTGTACATTTATCCCTGTAGGGACCGCCTCGTTCGACTTCCTGCTAAATCAAATTCAAAATAATCTTTATACAAATAGTCCTTTAAAAGGCACTTTTGACGTATCAATAATTTACAAAGTAGTGATTCGATGGTGATAACTATATTCGTAAACTTAAAACTAAAGCTATGAGGGTTCCAAACGCGCCCCGGTCTAAGAAGAAGTCTACAACAAACTTAACCAGGTAAATTATCTTTTTGCTATCACCATTTCACATGTTAAAGAGCTATTAAAGAGATATCTTATTAGAGGAATATTTCATATCTTGTTTATCATTTACGTAATCCTTTCCACTATAATAGGACTTTTCTATAAGATTGCATACCACTAAACATCAATCGAGTCCTAAAGCCTCATAAATGTTATGCTATCCTGGTAAATAAGGTTGCGTTAGATAAGTCTAGATCTAGAACTTCAGACTTAGAAGTCTTGTACAGCAGAATCACTCGACAGGACAGACTACATATAACTTAAAATAAACATTAGATTAACCTAAAACTAAAAATCTTAAAAAATATATATATAACATCATAACTAAAATATATTATCAAAAGGAGTCCCTTTAGGCAAGGTTCCGAAGATTAGTATCTTCCCAGCAGCGTTCCCCCTTTCTGGCTGGGTCTAGTGCACAAGTGTTCCCGTGACCCAGCCACCAGGCGACGCGAAGGAGCATCGCTGGCTTTAGTGGGTATTCCGGTCGCCAGCCTGGCCGCCGGGGATTCCCACATACCCCGTCGGAAGCAGCGCAGTCTTGCCTGCGTCGCCTCCGGAGGGGATGAGTAAAAGCATTTCCCAGCGTGAAAAAAAAAGCGTTCCCTCTTTGAATGGCTAGACTAATTCTTTGTTCGAGGTAGCTGGCAGCTCTTCGGTCTCCTGTGAAACAGACAGACTTATTTGTCTCAGGTTTGTACAATAGAGGCCAAAGATCTTTTTAAGGCCATGATTTCATTGCAAGGCAACAAATTAGTAAAGGTCTAGCAGTTAATAGGTTTAATTCAAACTACAGTAAAGCAGATACACGAAAGGAAATACCAATTAAAGCGTAAGAACATTAATAGCGTTGCGTGGAACATCTTGCCGGATGTTGCTTGTTGTGTGTCTCTTTGTGATATAACTTTTGTTGACGTGCTTTTTTATATTTGCTATGATTAGTAGTGATCGGAGTAGGCAGTGCAATTTGGGGTCAATACCCAAACAGAAGCCGATGGACTTATTTAACAAGCACTAAGATCTTCAGATATGAAGGAAATACCGTAAGAGACATGATTATTCAAGAAAGGATGACACGAGATGGTGTAAAGAATGGTGCCAATGTCATATATGAAAACTAAACTATTAATTCGATATTTGTTATTTTAAACAATGAAACGAAATAAGTACTATGTATAATTGTATCTTAATTTTTTTATGAAGCGGTGATAGCCTAGTGGTTAGGACGTCCGCCTCCTAATCAGAGGTCGGGGGTTACAACCCGGGCACGCAACTCTAACTTTTTGGAGTTATGTGCGTTTTTAAGCAATTAAAATATCACTTGCTACGGTGAAGGAAAACATCGTGAGGAAACGCGTTCTCAAAGGTGTGTGAAGTGTGCGCACATGGCCAACGTGGTGGACTGTGGCCAAATCCTTTCATATTGGGAGGAGACCCGTGCTCGGTAGTGAGCCGGCAATGGGTTGATCATGATTATGATGATGATTGTAAAATTCCGTTCGGTATTATCTCTTTGCCTAGTGTTTTGCTCTAGGCAAAAGCTTTGCTTTCACTTCTGCGGTGACTTCAGCCGTAGGTGAGCAAGCATATTCTAAATAGTATTTCGATATATAGATAAAACTCTCTCACTGTGACATATTTGCAGGCCAATGGAATACAATCGCAAGCCAATGCTTGCAGTTTTCCGAAAAGTATAATAATACCACTATGACTCTGTTTTAAATATTTGTTTTTGTCTCTCTTTTATTTTGTTTGTTTTAATTTTGTTTTTAGTGTATATTTGTTTTGTTTAGACTTTGTTTTTGTTATAATGTTATTACATGTAATCATTTAATTTATTTAATTAGTGTTGTTGGATATTGTCCGTTCTAATTAAATTAAAAATTAAATAAATAAATAATAGTATATAGATATTTCTCAAGTATGCAAGGTAAATTTGTGCTATATTTTTGAAGAGAAGAATAATTGAGCCGTAAAACGATTACATACAATACAACACACATTTTCATCTATATAACAGTGTGTATATGAATAAACTATCGTCTTAATTGTTTCAAGAACACACATATCAAATACTTAATCCTTTACAAACATCTTCATACTATTTACCGAGCCGATGTCAACTAACCAAATAATTATCAAGCCCAACCGAAATTTAAACATCCATTTTATGCAGAACCGCGTGTATTTAAATTCCCGAAGTTTACATTCGATATCGGGCAAGATAAGGGGCTCCAGTAAATTGGTGGTAACAAATAGGGGAAGTAAAACAAATTAATCAGAGGTCCAATTTCGTGGAACAATGAAGGAGGGAGGTAGGACTGGCAGGAATGGCTGGATTTTGTTATTGCACCGAGGTCGTGCGGTGACAAATAGTTTATGATTTGTCAACGTGGTGTTACTAACCGCGTATAACATTGTTACAGACTTATTCACAAGTGCTTTTGATAACCTCCGTGGTGCAGCACGTGCGCTGTCACATTGTAAAAATTTGAGGTCCTGGGTTCGATTCCCGGCTCGAGTCTGATGTTGTGGGGGGAGGCTTCGCCCGTGACTTGTTACCACCCGACCGACAAAGACTATATTTATATACATATTTTTCTTTTTATGGCTTTACACAGATTATAGCCAATGTAAGTTTATAGCAATCGGGAATTGAAGTTAGGTAAAAAGGGCGGGAAACTTCTCACTGGGGGATGCGGCTCCCTCAAACCCTTCCCAAATTAATACCTGTTAACTATTCAAAAAATTAGCCACTACACAAACGACACCAAAACTATAATATCCACAACACAACAAACACAAATCCTTTTCAAAATTACCCATCCGATAAATTCAAGAAAAACGTGAAAAAACCGCGCCCACCGAAGACGAAGTCACCCGCCGTTTTTCCTTCTATAATACATACATACTAATATAAAAAATTTGAATGGAATATATATGACGAGTAAACGGAGTCCGAGTTGGTTTTAGTAAGCAATCAGCAATGCTGGCGTCATAATTTTCCTTATTTTCGATCCTAGTAATTAAAACCACAACTTGCGGGATTACACTTTTATTGCGACAATAACTAAGAGGTCTGAAAAGTCCGACGTCTCGAGCGAGAACGCCACGAAAGGCATCAACCGCCCGTATTTATAGCAAAGCATGCTTGTGCAAAATTGATTGCTACCATCTATATTGTGTTAACAAAATCATCAAGAGTTCAAATGTGGGTAATTTGAATTCTTGAGGTTCTTGGCGCCGCTGAATGAAGTTAATAGCTCCTTCGCGCCTACATATATAAATTAAAATAATATGACGTCAAATAATGATGTGCCAATTTTCCTTTCCATGCCATTCTTGGCATTGCTGCCATTGCGTGCCAACCCTAGTGTACAGTATTAAGACAGTGTCTCATGGGGCCTTGTTAGCCATCCTTTAATTACTAAGACTACGACTAGGTGTAGGGGACGGGAGATATTTGCTCGCGCGTGCAACCTTGTCACATTAAGCTAAATCATTATTGTCTTTAGTCCTTGCCATTTCCTCCTACAACCCATAGGTATGGGTATACAAAGATACTCAGTTCTTTAACAACTAGCACGAAGAGTTAACTAAACGAGTTTATGTATGACTCTTCTCATGTGATTATATATAGATTGATATATATAGATATTATAAAAAACGTAAAAAACGGTAAACGTAGCGTTGGTCTACCCCCAACAAGGTGGACAGACGACATCAAACGAGTCGCAGGGAGCCGCTGGATACAGGCGGCCCAGGACCGTGGCCGTTGGAACTCCTTACAAAAGACCTATGTCCAGCAGTGGACGTCTATCGGTTGAAATGATGATGATGATATAAGAAATATTTTATATTTTTTTAATCTAATTGTGTTATATATTAATTACATCTTACATCTAGGTCAATATAAAATTGACTTCTAAAATGATTCCCGCTGATTAGAAACTAGATAATGCTTTATTTTACACTTGTGAAGGTGTGTTCGTTTGTCTTCCAATCGCGAAGCGATGGATTACAAAACCGATGACCTTGATATAATTACAGGCTAATCTATAAATTATCTCCTTCCTAACAAAAAATAATGAATGAAATCGGAGTAGGCGTTAAAGAATTACAATTAAATACACATTTTGACTTTCATCCCAAGGAATCTGTGATAGAATTCTGGGATAAAAACTATCGTACATGTTGAACCGGAGTATCAGCTACTCCTATACCAAACTTCATTCAAATCCATCAAGTAGTTTCGGCGTGATGCGCGGCCAAGATACAGACAGATAGACAGACAAAAAAATAAAAATAATTGTTTTGGGCTCAGTATCGAAAGTAAAGCATCCTCCAATTACAATTTTCAAAATATATTTAACAAGCTTCCAACCCCCATTTCTACCCCTTAGTGGTGGATTTTTATAACATTGCGTATACAGGTTTTTATTATTTAAAAAAAATTACCTAAATGCCAATTTTCATCTTACTTAGAAAAAATAGAATCCTCATGAAAACTTCCAACCCCCATTTCACCCTCCTTAGAGTAGATTTTCGTAACATTGATTAAACAAATCTTTATTATTTATAATTAACAACTTAGTTGCTAACTTTCATGTCTCCAGCTTCAAAAATATAGGACTTTCATACAAACTTCCAACCCCCAAATCTACCCCTACCCAATTAGGGGTAGATTTTCTCAAAACCGTTTTTTAACTGACCTCTACTTCATAAAATTAATCTACCTTAGAAATTTAAAGTTCTTATGTTTTATAGTCTTAGCTGACCCATAAAATTAATCTACCTTAGAAATTTAAAGTTCTTATGTCGTATAGTTCCTGAGATATCGTGATCATATGTCAGTGAGTGGTATTTCGCTTTTATATATATAGATATACAGAATTCGTCCTGTTACAGTTTTATTAAATTATAGATTGGGAAAAAACAGTCGCTGAGTTTCTTGCTATCATTTTCTGTGTCTATAAATAGTTAGTAGTAGGTAGTAGTAGTAGTAGTAGAATTTTAATGTCCATCGAAGTTTGATGCGGTATGTTGCGGTTGGTATTGTATCAACGTCCACCCCAAACGGTATGAAAGCATAGATAAGGTTACAGATGCATATCGGAATCTTGAGTTTCCCAAGATTTTCCGCAAACAAGGGCCGTGTAAATTACTGGCTCGAACAAGTTGGCGACGTTTTTGGGGTTGTTTTTGGCAATTCGCTGTCAACGGGTTAATTTAGGGAGTTCTTTTGACTCTCTCGAATTTATCTCGACATCCGAGTTGATTTATACTTTTACGTGCTGCTTACAGAGATAATATTTTTAAAGCGAAGCTGTAGAACAGCCTTTTAGAGTTTTATTTTGCTATGATATCATCATCATCATTTCAACCGATAGACGTCCACTGCTGGACATAGGTCTTTTGTGGGGCGTTACAATGGCCACGGTTTTAGGCCGCTTGTATCCAGCGGCTCGTTTGATGTCGTCTGTCCACCTTGTTGGGGGTCGACCAACGCTACGTTTACCGGTGCGAGGTCGCCATTTCAGCACCTTGGGACCCCAACATTATAAATATGATATACATATAATTATATAAAGTTCAAAATGGAAGCTGTGATAGCCTAGTGGTTAGGACGTCACGCACCTCAAACTTTTCGGAGTTATGTGCGTTTTAAGCAATTAATTTATCACTTGCTTCGACGGTGAAGTTAAACACCGTGAGGTTCGCTGTTAACGGGTTAATTTAGGGAGTTCTTATTTTTATTTATTTATTTATTCTTTATTTGTACACCACAACAAGTAAAAATAGAAATAATCATCATCATCATGATCAACCCATTCTGGGCTCACTACAGAGCACGGGTCTCTACTTAATATGAGAAGTGTTTGGCCATGGATCGGCAGACTTCACACGCCTTTGAGGACGTTATGGAGAACTCTGAGATAGGTTTCCTCACGATGTTTTCGTTCACCGTTGAAGCAAGTGATATTTGGTTAAAAACGCACATAACTCCGTAAAGTTAGAGGTGCGTGCGCGGGATCGAACCGTCGACCTCTGATTAAGAGGTTGACGTCCTAACCACTAGGCTATCACAGCTTCAATGGAAATATAAATAATAAGAAATCAAAAGTGAAGAAGAAGCAGGATACAAAAGGCTAAAAAGGAGTTCTTTTGACTTTCTCGGATTTAACTTGACATCCAAGTTGATTTATTCTGTTACGTGCTGCTTATTATTTTTAAGGTGAAACTGAAGACCGTTTAGAGTTTTATTTTGCTATAATATATATATATGCAAAGTTTTGGAAAGGAAGCTATCTACTTACACATAATATTATAATAAGTTAGACTACATGAGGCTCCGTCAGGGCCTTGCAAGTTACAATTATACACAGTATTTGTTTCGTTTCATTGTTTAAAATAACAAATATCGAATTAATAGTTTAGTTTTCATATATGACATTGGCACTATTCTGTAGATAATCTCGTGTTATCTTTTCTTGAACAATCATGTCTCTTACGGTATTTCCATATCTGAAGATCGTTGTCCTGGTAAGATCGCAGCTTTGAACTGGTTAAATAAGTACATCGGCATACAGTGGTGGACTATGGCCTAACCCTTGTTATATTGAGAGGCTAAATACATATGTATTTATATTATATAAAAGATTTTTGATAGTATAATTGTATTTTTCTTGCGTGGCAACACAGAAGTGACTTTTGACCAGTTACAGCTTGTAAGATACCAAAACATAACAATTTTTTTTTGACGTATAATGATATATGAATAAAGTAAGTCTCATATCTAAGCCGTTCGTTAAAGGATTAATCCATGGGAAATGAAATAGGCGGTGCACAGCTGGCCGTGTCGGGGTCATTTCTGATTTATTCGGACGTAGAGACCCTGGATTATACTGAATATGTATTATATTCACTTTTCCGGCGCTTTAAGTTCTTATTTAAAGCTAGTTATTATTTTTGATGCACAAGAGCATAAAACTGCTATTTATGCTCTTGTGATAAAAGACTTTGAGAAGGCGAGGTCTTTTATCACAAGGCGAATTTTTAGCCATGCAAGTTTTCTCACGATGTTTTCCCTTCATCGTTAAAGAAAGTGATATTGAATTGCTTAAAACACACTTAACTTATCCATTGCCCACACGTTTAAGAAAAATCTATGGAATGAACGTTATTGACATATGTTCTAAGCTATTTTTAAGTTTTAAACGATAAGACCGCCTTTGCGATTTTAATATGGAATTCCTTTCTTATTGTACTACTTTAAATATGTGCATAATGAATTTATCTAGCCATCTACCTATCTTTACATTCATTATGGTCTCTCATCACGAGTTTGTTGACGCTAAACAGATTGCCTAGATCATCTCTTGCACATCTCAACATCGCCAGATGTCCATAATTACTTCAACAAAGCGGTTTCGGTGGCCATAAATTAGCCAACATTGCGGACGATTTGTACAAATCCCGTGTCAATCGGGGATTATCCCGGACAATTGGTCGTAAGCCCGCGGCCCGGTATTTATAGCGGCCTGGTCAAACCGCCCTATAAGTCAGCTGTGATTAAATTGTTTGCAATAATTAAATCATTGTCTGTACCCATTACTCGTTGTTTATTCTTAACGTTATGTATATTTATTGTTAATTCCGGACACTTTATTTCATTCAGCGATTTTGTAACTTTTTGTCTATCTATTTTTAGAGACTCTACCACCTGTTTACAAAGGCGAGTTCCCCGCGAAATTAGTAAGAAATTAGACAGCATCATCGTCATCATGATCAACCCATTCTCGGCTCTCTACCGAGTACGGGTCTCCTCTTAATATGAGAACGGTTTGGCCATAGTCCACCACGCTGGCCATGGCAGACAGACTTCACTTTAAGAACATTTGGAGAACTCTCAGGCATGCCAGTTTCCTCACGATGTTTTCCTTCACCGTTGAAGCAGGGTTATGGTAAACCCACACTCCTAATTGTTTTCTACGCGGCATCGTGCCGGAACGCTAAATCGCTTGGAGACACGTCTTTATCGGTAGGGTAGCCGCCAGACTGGACACGAGCTGGGAGTCGAACCCAGGACCTCCAACTTTATAATGCGACAGCGCGCTCGCTGCGCCACGGAGGTCGTCACAAAAGCTATCCAGAAAGAGATAATTTAAGAACACAAGCACTCTGGAACCTTATATATAAGGAAGAAGTTACTGGTGAAAATAGCGTAAAACTGCTTGATGAATTTTTAACCCTAAGAGAGCAAAATAGGGAGTTGAAAATTCACTTAAAACAACGAACCCTGTAACCAAACACCCAACTTTTGCAAGAGAGGTCGCTTTGGTACGTCATCAATAGTCCGAGATCTCAATTAGCTAAGTGAACTCTAATGACAGATTGGTGTTGCCAGCAACCACCTGAGCGGTCGCGGGAAAATATGCAATAATTCACCGGGCCAGTACACAATTCTCCCAGCCCGGATCGCAAACAATAAATTCATCACGGTGATTAGTGAGAAGGCGTTAGGAAGGCAACTGTGGAGTGTACTCGACTAAACAATTCTACATTTAAAATCAATTTTTTTAAATATTTTTTTATAGCCAGAAACTCTGGAACACCGTACGAAAGTTTCATTAAAATCTAATCTGTGGTAGACAAGTCAACAAAGGGCATAGATAGAAACATTTTTTGTGTTTTACATATGTACGTTATGATACGATAATCTACATGTAATATTGGTGTCAAGATTATGAATTTACTGTTAGTTTTGTCCTTTAAACTGACGTCAAAATATTTTGTAAACATAAAGGAATTTATATACCCACAGTTAATAAGATAGCTATTATTATTATTTCTGCGTACAAAAAATACTTTTTGTGAGTGTCATCTTCTCCATGCAGGTTGACATTTTAATGTTTATCCTATAAAGTTAGTACAGTTGTCAAGGGCGACGGAACTACTTAATTTAAGTTTAGAAATAAACCGATCTTGTGAAGAGGTAAAAAGAAGTAAAGATCCAAAATTTATACCGATTTAGTTTTTTATAAATCCTACACTCAATTCGAAAATAAACTAGGTACAAATTGTTTAATAATATTATAAATATATATTTTAATATTAAATTACAACACTACTGCAAACTTAATGTATACAAATTAAGAATGTCAAAAAGTTAAGTTTAATTTCTTATTTACGATCGCTGTATTTTGTATAGCACTATCATCTAATGCCTTACCAGTTATAACTAGTCCTTTTGTACGTATAATTGCATTATTACTTTTTGAATCTATGATGTCTAAATCATTAGTTTTACTTACAATATTACTAGTTTCTTTCCCAGTCTTAACAGCTATGGGTATCTTACTAGCTTTTATACTGGTCCCCGATTGGGTGACTTCCCTATAGTTAGTGATTCCTACTTTTATTGAAGTGTCCGGTCTTTCTATATGTATTCTTAGCATGGGTTGATCTATAACAAGTTCAGTACCTTTCTTACTATTGACATGTATTTTGTGTGACTCATCCATCTTCTGTCTCTGAATGTCAGGGGTTGCATTTTGACAAAACATTACAGTTTTACTCAAATCATTATTTTCATTTACTTCATTTCTTAGATTTTCTCGTGTATTTTCCATGCAATCGCTTTTGCCTACATTTTGGTTGCCTTTTAAGCAAGCTTTACAAGTAATTTTTCTGTTTCTATGAATACTACATTTGCAAGTTGAACTATCTTTATCTAATAAATTTATATTTTGTTGTTCAATTTCAGATATCGTATTTTCTCTGTTATTCGACGATAACTTTAAGTCTCGCATTCTTGCATTATTTATTTTACTTTTCGTATCCCTTAATATGGTATACTGTTTTGTATTGTAATTTTCAATCAATGTCTTAGTCGTATTAAATTCTGGAAATATTGTTTTTGTAGATGGCTTTTCATTCAGTGAAGTTATAACATCATAATACGAGAAATCACTCTTAAACAATGTATCGCTAGTTTTGCTTGATGTCATATTTTTGGAGTTGAAAAAGGGAAATTGACCTGCACCCTCGGTTGTGGCTTGACAACAATACTTTGGTTTTGGTTTCGGTTTCGGTTTTGGTGGTGAAGGTGGTGGACAGCATCTTTTTTCTTGTTTCCTTTTATTTAATACTTTTTTAATAAAGTTAGGAGTCCTACTTCTTGGAGATTTGGGTCTCTTCTTTTGTTGTCTTCGCTTGTTTCCTGACCGCAAAATGTAGATTATTGTGGGAATACACCAGATTAGTTCTATGATTAATATTAAAGCTATAACAAGAAACTTTTTCGACGAAACTTTCATGGGATCTCGCAATAACTCCACTTTATCCTTTAATCGTTCATCGTAGAATCTTCTTGTTGCATTCATTATGCTAAGGATACCCCCGAAAGCTGCGTACAATTTGTCGTCATTCAAATGTGGGGTGACGTCACTGGTAAGCCACGTCTGAAATCTTTCATAAAAATCATCCGATGTGGGACTTCGGTACATTTTAATACAATTATCGGCGACGGAATAATACTTCAGCAATGTTGATGAAGAATTAGGAGAAGATAGAGGTACAATAGACTCGTTCGCTAATGGCACAAACATAGTTGGTGGAGATATGTTCCAATTTATGAACGGTAGTGGAATTTTCATACCTGAATCTGTTTTTTCGTAATACGCTAAATTTTTGCACGGGTCTGCCATGCTTTTTTTGAATTTGGGCACGGAAGCTATATTTATCGCAACAGAATTAAGCAAATTCTCATTCGGGCTATGCCACCCGCGTCCATCTGTTTTTAAACTTCTCTTTATATCCTCATAGGCGTCAAATATTTTTAGAGAGTTGTCTAACGACACCGTTCCGCCGTAATACGCATATTTCGTAATGGGTAAAACCCATATTTTGAGGTACCCTCCCAGAACGTCTGATAGAGCTACATCCATCATGTTACGTAAGGATGGGTTTTTGATTTCACGTTTCACTGTTAAATAAGAATTTTCGAAGTACGCTAGCAGGCTGGTTAAGTAGTCTTCGTTTATAGTCGTTGTAAATTGCGAGGCAGGTATAACGTTTTGCAAGTACATTCGCGCTTGTAGCAATGCAATATTTGATTTACTCCAGTGTTTCCTTTTCAGATCTGAAGTCGTGAAGAGAACAGTGCCTACGTTAGGTGATCGCGTTACTGGTAAATGCGCTAGAGTATTGCACACCATTATAACGATAAAGAATGCTTTCATTATATCGATAGGTTGTAAAATTGAATACAAAATAAATTTTTACAAAACTCAACACGTCAACCCAAGTCAATAACAAAGTGTCACAGACAATTTCTTTTTTTTCAGATGGCATATTGACGTCTTATGTAAGAAGTTTAGGATTATTGTGGCCTACAGTGTTGCCTATTTGAACTATTATTTATATATAGGATGAACGGGTTTCGTACATGATTCTAAAACTAGATGGCGCTGCTCCCTGATTGTCGTCATATATAATGTCATTAGAGAAACAAGACAAGAAATGAATCTAAAAAATAATCATCCCATCCAATGAATTAATTAAATTAAGTTCCTTTACGCGGCTTGTGGAAGAATTTAACTGGTAAATCGACACGTAAGCGAAAAGGGTTATGCCCCCTCCATGCGAGTCGCTCCGTCCTATTCGGCGTGCTTCGGATACTATCGTCAAGCGCTGATGTCATACTTATTATAATATTAGTTAAATTTAGTAAAATGTTATTTTTTTCATGGCGAGCGTTAAGTACAATACTTTTTGCTTGTCTACTGACGCATACCATACGTTTTATAATGAGTTTTTTTTTTTAATTTTGTAAACATATGCCTCTAACTTCAAAAATATAGGACTTTCATACAAACTTTCAACCTCCATTTCAACCCCTAAAGGGTGGATTTTCTCAAAACCGTTTCTTAGCTGACCTCTACTTCATAAAAGAAGTCTAACTTCCAAATTTCAAGTTCGTTTGTTTTATAGTTCCTGAGATATCGTGATCATATGTCAGTCAGTCAGTCAGCCAGTGAGTGGTATTCCGCTTTTATATATATAGATCATGGTAAGCAATCCGGAAGGACACTGTAAGAGACTCTGCTGCCTAAAACTCTAGTTAATAAGAATAAAAACAATAAGCTAGTAGAAAATAATAATATTCTGCATCCATAGTTGGCCTAGCCCCCCAGCTGTCAAATTATAAGCATACGTGTCATTATTCGGCCCGCGCAGGGCTTCAGGTGCGGGCGTAAATCAGAGGAGCCCCAGAAATTGTTTAATTAAACAGGGATCGTGGTACAATTATCATTACATACATACATTGCTGTGATAGCCTAGTTGTTAGGACGTCAGCCTTCTAATTAGAGATCAGGGGTTCGAACCTATAACTTTTCGGATTTATGTGCTTTTTTAAGCAATTAAAATATCACTTCCTTCAACGGTGAAGGAAAACATCGTGAGGTAACCAAAATGCCTCAGAGTTTTTCATAATGTTCTTAAAGGCGTGTGAAGTCTGCCAATTCACACATGGCCAGCGTGGTGGACTATGGCCAAACCCTTCTCATATTGAGAGGAGACCCGAGCTCAGTAGTGACACGAGAATCAGAGAGAGTGAGAGAGATCATGATTATGATGATGACATGCTTTGAACCGTATCATTGAAAAGCTAAAATCCGTAGTTGGCTCGTGTCGTGTCTATGAATCTCCGACATTCCAAAACCGAAAACTGTGATGGATCAGATCTTATACCAAGGACTCATAAGAAAAGAAGTGCAACTGAAATAATAAAATATTCATTTCATTCTATAACTGGACCTTTTTCTTTTGTCTGTAACTTGACGGACGGAGGTTGTGGGACTCCCCTCATTCCCCTCCCCTCGCCCCTCTAGCTAGCTTTGGTGAATGCTTGGGAAACCCGTTCAACCGACGAGACAACCAGTTAAGAATTAAATTTAATTTTAAGGTAAAACCTATTTATTTATAGGTTCATTCGGAGAATCAACAGGGCAAGTTGAATTCAACTAATTAAAAACTCGCAATTGAAATTAATTAACAAACTCAATGAAACTCGAATAATGACACATATATGTAAATTTTGGTACCAGGACTTCAGAAAACAAAGAAGTGCGTTTAACTCAAATCGAAGTAACCTAAGTCAACATTTTTTTATTTCAATTAGGTTTACTATACAACTCCTTTTGAAACATCAGTCTTTTAAGTCTCCACCGGTTCGGAAGTCACATTCTTTAAAGAAGAACCCAACAAGAGAATAAATAAAAAAATATTCGTCACATCCGAGAGCTAGACAATACAGGATACCCAATGAGAGTTTAAATTAATTAAACGTACTGTTAGTTACCAAAGATGGCGTGACAACGTGGCCATTTGTCACGCTCGCGTGTCTTGTCACATGTTAATTGGCGATGGTGTTATGATGACAAACGAGCCGGTCAGTGGTCACAAATTAAACGATGACGGAATTTCTAATACGCCGATGTTGCTAATTAAAATGAAATAGGTGAAATTAATGAAATTAATTGAAGTAATTAGGGTACCTCAAAGCAGAAAGGAAACCCCTACAAGCTCACTTATTTGTCAATTCGTGAGTTTGGCAAGACCTTTGTTCACAGGAACGTATAAAGGTGTCTTTATGCCTTAAAGTTGAAATTTTAGTCAAATATTAAATAGTCTACGTGATGAACATAAGATACCTAGCTTTTATGCCGCATACTTCGACGGGAATCGATACCTATAAGGTAATTTTCGTTGACGTAGAATCATGAAAGACAAAACGTAATTTCAGCATGTGAAAACCGAAAATTATATTTAGATGATATCCTGAAAAAATCTATTTATTTATATTATTTTTTTCCACTACAAGTTAGCCCTTGACGGTAATTTCACCTGATAAGTGATGATGCAGTCTAAGATGGTAGCGGGCTAACCTGTTAGGGGTATGGTAAACCCATACTCCTAATTGGTTTCTACGCGACATCGTGCCGGAACACTGAATCGCTTGGCGACACGTCTTTGTCGGTAGGGTGGTAACTAGCCACGGCTGAAGCCTCCCACCAGACCTGACTCGAGCCAGGAATCGAACCCAGGACCTCCTTTATAATGCGACAGCGTGCGCGCTGCGCCACGGAGGTCGACAAATTTATTTATATAAATATGGGTTTATAAATGTTGGGTTTGTACGGAACCCTTGGTGGGCATAAGCTTTTGTCAGACTTGAGGTTCGACTTTTTTTCGCTATGAATAGTAAGCGACGATTGGAGAAGGTTATAAATTAATACAGTGTAATGTTTTTTGAGAACATCTTATGGTTCTAAATAACAAATATAAATACCATATTTACATTAAATATACAAACATTGAATTGCATACTTCATTCTATTCGAAAGACTATTACGTAGTAAGTCAGTGTAGCTTTAGAATTGAACCCGGTTTCGACTCCGGGTAAAAGCCAATTTCTTGGCTCAAATTGGCTACAATAGCTAAATGATCTTAAACAGTATTCAAGAATTTCATGTCATTTAAATTTATTTAATTACTAGCTTATTCTGCCTTGCTGCCTGTACTGATATTATAAATTCGACAGTAAATCATTTTTTCTCTTAACTTTGTACACTACATTAAACAGATATCGATACAATTTTACAAGGTGATAGATTGTATATTGAATAAGCATTGCTGTGAAATATTGCTCTAATAAGATAGCTCTTAATATAATTCTATGTGAGATGGTGATAACAAAAAGAACATATACCTGGCTAAGTTGGTTGTGGGCTTCTTGTTAGACCGGGGCGCGTTTGAAACCCTCATAGCTTTAGTTTTAAGTTACGAATATAGTTATCACCGTCAAATCACTGCTATGTAAATTATTGATGCGTCAAAAGTGCCTTTTAAAGGACTATTTCAATAAAGATTATTTGAATTTGAATATATTTTATAGCCCGAATATATTTAAAAAAACAGGCGATTGAAGCGGGATATAAAAAAATATATGAAATGCGAAAAAAAGACTAGATAATAAGATAAGTTATCATCATCATCATCATGTTCAACCCATTACTGGTCTCCTCTCAATATGAGAAGGGTTTGGCCATAGTCCACCACGCTGGCCATGTGCAAGTTGGCAGACTTCAAACCATAAGTCTCACTTTACTAATTACAATTTAACCCTCTCGCTAATAAGATGCTTACATATCGGCATGTTTACACATTGTTATGTTACACCAAAGCCGTAGCAATAAAGGCATTATCGTATAATCTGTGATAACCCTTTCATCGGGTATTATTAATACGGCCCCTAATGACGGAACACAATACTGTTGTGTTAATAGGTTATAGAGTTTACACACACACACCGCTCGACCGATCTGTTAGGATTAATATAGATACTTGTTTTTACCCGCGATGTTGTCTCCATTTAAGTTACTTGGATTTCTTTGAACAGTAAGTTTAAAGACGAATATATAACTTTACTGCAATATATAATTTTCACAAGTATGCAAAGGCGGTCTTATTGCTTAAGCAATATCTTCCAAGCGATCTTAAATAGCTCATAGTATAGTATTACAATCTTTATATATACATTAATCTATATATAAATTTTTAATTGCTTAAAAACGAACATAACTCCAAAAATTTATAGGTGCATGCCTGGGTTTGAACCCTTGACCTTTGATTAGGAGGCTGACGTCCTAGCCACTAGGCAATCACAGCTTAGCAATTAAAATCATTGTCACTATCAAATCAATATCACTTGCTTTAACGGTGAAGGAAAACATCGTGAGGAAACCTGCACGCCTGAGATTTCTCACTTTTCTCTCCAAATGTTCTCAAAGGCGTGTGAAGTCTGCCAATCCGCATGGCCAGCGTGGTGGACTATGGCCAAACCCTTCTCATATTGAGAGGAGACCCGTGCTCTGTAGTGAGCCGAGAATGGGTTGATCATGAATAATTATCTCAAAACTCCGTAGTTTCGAGTACAACCTCACCCTCTCAAAGTAAGGAAATAATTTTTCAAAGTAAAAGTTATTAGTTAAAATCGTTTAGATAACCACGAATAAAAGTGAAACTACAATAGGCAAACCACTCAAACATCACTTGAAGACTAATTTCATGGTATCTAAGTAGTAATTAGTAGTGCGTTGTGATTTATAGTCGATGGGGCAGATTTATTGCCTTTTAGCCAATGCCCTTATGATTAGTGTCGGAGGTAATGGACATAGAGAACAGAAACTTTTCTGGATGTGGCATGGGTTTTTTAGTCTATGTAAGCGCTGATGTAACTCGCGCTAAGTTCGAGTCGAGTCTGATCTGGTGGGAAGCTTCGGCTGTGGCTAGTTACCACCACAACAACGACGTGTCGCCAAGAGATGTAGCGTTTCAGCACGTTTTCGTGTAGAAACCAATTAGGAGTATGAATTGACCATACCCCTAACAGGTTAGCCCGCTACCAACCTAGACTGTATCATCACTTACCACCAGGTCAGATAGCCGTCAAGGGCTAACTTGTAGTGTATAAAAAAAGGATTAACAAGTCCAAGTGTAACATTGGTTTTTTCTGGCTAACTATCTGATGCATGCGACTTCGTCTGCGTTGAGTTAGTGTGTGTGAAAGTGGCTTGTTTGTCTTTCAATCACGAAGCAATGGATTACTAAACCAACGACTAACAAAAAAAAGAATGAGTGAAATCGGAATACGCGTTAATGAATTACAACTAAATACACATTTTGACTTTCATCCCCTCTCCAAAAGAAACCGTGCTGAATTCCGAGATAAAAACTATCTTATATGTTGAACTGGAGTATCAGCTACTTCTATACCAAATTTCATTCAAATCCATCCAGTAGTTTCGGCGTGATGCGCGGCCAAAATACAGATAGACAGACAAAAAAAAAATTGTTTTGGGCTCAGTATCCGTATATAGATAGTAAAGTATCCTCCTTCAAATCCATCCTTTCAAAATATATTTAATGTACAGAACACGTCGTCCTGTTACAGTTTTATAGATTATGCAATTTTTTTAGAGTTATTGCATGCAGCTAGAAGAGCAAAAAAAGCTTATATGGGTATTCTTTCTAAGCGTAATAAACATCTATCAATTTCAAAACAGAGTTCATGCTAATCATTTTAACGCAGCCTAAGGATAATAGCGATAAATGAATCTTGTCTCTTCCAGTAAAACCGCTTTAGGCTCGAAAACTCCTTTTGTCCGTAGGAGCTCTCCAAGTAATAGGGATGATCATTAATATTTAACGCTGCAGATAGGAATTCATTTATATTTATAATCTCGCCCGGATTCGCCCGTGTTTTGTGTTAACAGTGTAAACGGATTAATAAAGTTTTGCATCATTCGTATGTGTAAGCAACTGATGACATGACATGCATATTTTACGTGTCTCAATCCGTTATATCAACCATCATCATCATCATCATCATCATCACTAAAGGGCGTGGGTTCACCACTTTGTCTGTCTGTCAATATTGATATTTTGTCATCACCGTTATCGTCATTCGCCTCCCCTATATTACAGCACCTATTTGGTTTCCTTGATAATTTTTATTTATTTACCAAATTTTAACCTTTTAATTTTAAACTATTCAGATTGTTTTAAAAGTTATTCTTGCATTTAGCTTAATTAAGACATTTTTATTATAAGTATGTTACTTTTATTGTTATATATATTGTAAGTATATGTCGGCGCGAAGTATTAACTTCATTCAGCGGCGCCAAGAACAACAAGAATTCAATAACTACCCACATTTGAACTCTTGATGTTTTTGTTAACACAATTTAGACGGTAGCAATAAATTTTTCGTCAGAGTTGTTTACCCGTCATATAAATATTTTTTTACGTCTACCCTTTACTGCATATCATTACATCCTCTGCGAAATAGAGATCACTTTTTAGCAATAAAGGCGCCTATTGTACATTTCATATTTTTTTTATGTATTTCTTGTTTTTGTGGTAAATTAATCTGGTAAGTTACAGGAGCGTGCGAACTAAGTCCCCCGCAAAATTAAAGTCTCACCTGTATACTCGTATATCACCGCTAAGAAATCAAATAAATCAATACCTATTTTGATTACCAAAAAATACTCAACACGCAATACCACTCAACTATTTTAATCCCGTCAGGTCTGGTGTCAATGATGGAGGCCGAAGGCAGAGGGCGGGAGGCGAGGGGACAAATTGTGCGTGCTCATGGGAAATCTACGGTTATTAGCTGTCAATCATTGCAGATCCGATCGCTCCCCGTGGCCAGTTAAGGAAGCTGCAAACGCAACGATTTGTCGTAACGATTTTTCATTTGATCGCGAGTACGAAAAATTCCTTTTTTTTTTTGACGCAGTGAAATGCGTTTACGCATCCCCTCCAGAAGTGGCGGCAGTAGATGCTAGGTCGCTTCCGGCGAGGTGTTTAGGACTCGTCGCCGGCCAGACTGGCAACCAGAATATCCACTCAAATCAAATCAAATCAAAAATAGCTTTATTCATATAAACCTATTACAGGCATCTATGAATCGTTCATATATATCACATTTTTTTATTATTTCTAATAGTGATGGTGATAACTACACTCGCTTACTTAAAACTAAAGCTAAGAGGGTTCAAAACGCGCCCTTCGTCACGGGCACGCTCGCGCATCTTTCCGCAACCCAGTCAGCTACGAAACATTATTTACAGATTTGGCCAATCAATAAACGATAACACAACACAACGTTATCGCAAATTAAGCTAAAAAACGGAATAATTGCATAATTGTAGCTTTAAACCACTGAAATTGCGGATCTTTTCAAATATGCAATTACTTTTATATATCTACGATTTTGCTCGCGATTTTAACCGCATGGATTAATAAAAAAAACTCGCGGTGACTGTTTAATTATACGGAATTGACAGTAATGTTTGTCAATCTCCTAGATGCAATCTATCTCTTAGCCAAAGTTTATTGAAAATATCGATTCTGCGTCAAACAGATTAACTTTCGTGTATATATATATATATATATATTATCCTTAGAACTTGCAACGTCAAGTTATGAAATAGATGAAGCCATATTGATTGATTTTTTTACCTCGATCGCGCAAAATACTTTATAATTCAAAATCTTCGCAGATGTCGATGGGATGTAGTAGAATAGGGTACGTTTGATAATTTGATTTAGCCTATGTAAGTGCAGTTTGAAATAGCTATGACATATCGTTACGTGTGAAGCTAGCTTTACCGATGATGTTACGATGTCATCGTGCTGTGATTCATATTTTTGATTTTCGTACCTATTGGTTATCGTAGTTACGAAAATAACCATTATTTTTGATTTTATAGTTCTTTGCCGTATACTGGTATAACGATCTGTTTGTTTTCCAATTAGCTCGTACAATTTTAAACTCCTAATAGTCACTTATCGTCCCAGTACGTAGTATTAATAAATATTAATTGTGATATTAATAATAATCTAATTTGTTTCACTTTTGTCTGAATTGTTAATCTTCTATTAATGTGTTATTTTATTATGATTATTGTAATTAAGGTAGGTTAGGTTATCATTTATTATTATGTTAAGTTAGTTATTATTATATCTTGTTATGTCATCACGTCCGTGATTTATTATACACATTACCGCGTAATCTCTACAAGATCTTCTTGATAATAGAGTCTTAACTGATATTGAATGTGATGTTATTTGTAAATACTAGGATAGCATAAAATCATAGGTGGTTAAAAATGAACTTCGACTACTATATGGAATCGAAAATACACATAACAAGTAAGCAAGTGAAAAGTTTCGCTCAGGAAATTAACTCGCGATTCGATTTCCACTCGTAATCCGTTCCGATATCTGGCCCGCCATCTTTAAATGCTACCTTTGGTTACTGCATTTAATACTAGTACCTTATAAATAAAAACAAAAAGCATAGCCAATATTTCACTATCTTCGAAACGTGCTTTAAATATAAAAGATACTATAATAGTTTGAATATAGTTACTTTTTGTTCCTTACGGCAGGCTTGGAGGAGATAGGGATTTGGATTATTATTATTTAGATAAACCGTAAGAAAAAATCCGTGGAATAAAACCGTTAAATGAGACGTGCGCAGGCGCGACAGTAGTATACACAAGCGAGTAGTGTATAATACCTTTCTCTTTCTCCCTCTTTAATTATTTCTATTTCTATGTAATTTTATGTTGCCCAACAAAAATAAAGATTTTGTTATTTTAGTTGATAATTTGAATTACGATTTTTTTTTATTTTACGTAATTTATTATTTCTTAAAATACTGAATTTCCTAAATACTTTCCTGTACTTAAATAAAAACTTTAAGAGAAAAATCAAGAAAATTTTGCAAATTGTGTCGATTCTACATTAGCCGAAGGAACTTCGTTCCTACCTGGTGTCCCACGACACCATATCTTTTAATTTTTTTTTATTAATATAAATGTTTGCTGAAGAAGTTTAAGTAAGTAACAAAGTTTAAGTTATTTGGTTTATAAGACTAATGTGCCCGACATGTACATTAGAATGGAAGTCTCTAACAAATTGTGAAAAAAAACTGGTGACAAAGATAAAAAAAAATATCATGGTTTTATAATGGTAAATATAGTTAGGATGACAAAAAGATCGCTAGCTAATCTGTGTAAAGTCATAAAACGAGAAAGAAAAAAAAAAGATCGCTTATGCAAATTAAATGCAGATTTGCGTAGGTCAAATTATATTAATTAACATTAAAAATTGATTTTCAAATTAACTTAAATGTTTTTTAACAGAGTAGTTTTAAGAGTGTTTGAAAAGTTTTATCTATTTACCTACAGGTATGATTTATTTTAGGATACCCTCGTTCTTGAGAATGGCAATGATGTCTACCGACAAAGACGTGTCGCTATGCGATTTAGCGTTCCGGCACTATGTCGCGTAGAAACCAATTAGGAGTATGGGTTTACCATATATCTAACAGGTTAGCCCGCTACCATCTTAGACTGCATCATCACTTACCACCAGGTGAGATTGACGTCAATGGCTAACTTGAAGTGAATTAAAAAAAAGACGTGGAACCAAACATATTTTGCCTTGACAGGTGTGCAAAATATTATTACTGATTAATTGTTATTCTTACAATCTATATATATAAAAGCGAAAGGTGACTTACATACTGATTAAACACGAGATCTCAAAAACCATTGTACGTATAAAGCTATAAATTAGCAAGTAGGTAGTTGATAGTTAAGAGATGTCAGCTAAGAAAGGATATTTGGAAATTCCACCCCTAAAAGGGTAAAATAGGGGTTGGAAGTTTGTATGAATTTTCTTTGTTTTTAGAGTTAGAGACACGCAAATTTGCATTAAGATTAATAATAATAAATAAAAAACATGTACATCAATTTTTTTTTAAATATTGCCTGTTAAGGGTGGTAAAATAGGGGATGATAGTTTTTGCTTATTTTTTATTATGAAGTCTACAAGCTTGAAATTTTGAAACTAAGTAGGTTTCTTTTAGGGCGTAAGTATAGGTTAGGTTAGGTTAGAATTTTTTTTCATCCAAATCTACCCCGAAAGGGGTAAAATAGGGGTTTGAAGTTTATATGAAAGTCCTATGTTTTTTAATTTAGATACACTAAAATCGGCAATTTGCCATTTGCCTGTAGCTTACTTTCTGAAGCAGGGCATTGGCCGCACGGGTAGCCTCAGTCTCAAGGGAAATCAGCAATTCGACGCAGACAAAGTCGCGGGCAACAGCTCGTACTATAACAAAACAAAGGCAATGAAAATTGTTTTGACAACGCGACACTATTCACAATTTCCCGGCTTTCCCATTCGGCATAGTATTGCCAGATGGCAACCCTTGTTACAACACAGTCCATCGGCAGACGAACAAAATGAATAGTTGATCGACACCCAAATGTCAGGCCAAATGGAATAATAAACTAGATGAGATTAACCGAAACGTCGATACCTGCCTATATGTATGTACCTACCCACTCAATATTACATTGAGAACATTCGGTAGTTCGACTACTACAGAACACGCAAGTATTTCAGATGGGTTCCAAATAAATGTTACACGTAAGCTATGATAGCCTAGTAGTTAGGACGTCCGCGGTTGGGGTTCGATCCCGGGCACGCCTCTCACTTTTCGAAGTTATGTGCATTTTTAAGCGATTAAAATATCACTCGCTTCAACGGTGAAGGAAAACATCGTGAGGAAACCTACATGCCTGATAGTTCTCTATAGTATTATCAAAGGCGTGTGAAGTCTACCAATCCGCACATGGCCTGAGTGGTGGACTATAGCCACACCCTTGTCATATCAAATTCAAATTCAAATTCAAAATAATCTTTATTCAAATAGTCCTTAAAAAGGCACTTTTGACGCGTCAATAATTTACACAGTAGTTATTTCATGGTGATAACTATATTCGTAAACTTAAAACTAAAGCTATGAGCATATTGAGAGGAGACCCGTGCTCTGTAGTGAGCCGGTAATAGGATGAAAATACTTTGTGTACCCGTTTTGTCTTTTCATTTTTAAATCCACTACAGTATATTAAATCAAATATAAAATAGAATAAATGAGAGGGCAGGTGGGTACAAAAATTTCGATTCCAAGAACGTTACTCATAACTACAAAAACCAATACAAAACATACACTGAAGAGAGATTGCTGCTTCAGAGGTACTCACCAGACCAGACTCGAACTGGGAATCGAAACTAGGACCTCCCACATGAACATGCGCGCGCTTTGCCTCGGAGGTCGTCAATCTAAGCCAAAAGGAAATAAATTTATACTATTGAGTCATTACCAACTCCATAGTTGTTCAATACCTACAGTTAAATTTAATTAACTATGTTTTTTTTCATTTACTTACAATATAATTTTGTTGCATATGTATTGGTATAATCACACAGGCTTTTCACCAATGCCAGTCTGTGCTTACATACGTAAATAATATCATACAATTCGTATGTACATGACTTCAAGCATAATTTTATCAAAGTTCGAGTGAACAAAGGATTTCGGAATTTAACGTCAAAGCCACTAATTTACTTCCGTTTCTAGCGACAAAGCAAATAAGTTTTCAATTTGGAAATCGCAGCATTTTTTTGAATAAATAGTGACCGCAAATCATTAATTGAAATAACGACACTCGGCCAGGTGTACGTCAATCAAAGTGGAATACAGAGTACGTGCCTACCTATTAATGAAAATACATAATATAATTACAAGTCGTGCCACGTGCCGGTTCTCCGCTCCATTGACTCAAGAAATCATAGCTACACACATGCCAATCTTTACCGTCATACCCCCCGTTATCCCAAACGTCGCCTAAGCCGAGGTTCGGCCTCACAGGAGGCGCCCTTAGGCAGACGTTCCCTTAGTTTCTTCGAGCCCTAGCGCTCAAAATTTCTTCTGGCAGAGCTTCTTTCCGAAGCTCGCCAAACAGCCCGGTTATCTGTCGCAACCAATAGGGGTTGTACAGCTAATAGACAGTCCGGAAAAAAAATATACCGCATGCAATCTGCAATAAAGAGTTTATCATTCTATCTATCTAGTTCTACTATTTGGTTCGGGCCGTGTACAGACGATTTTGCACTTACCGGTGGCTGGTAATACGAAGATAATTGGGTCGGAAATGCCTTGCACGCGTCACGAATGCCATTTCTCGACTGGACTTAACGCTACGCAGTACCTGACTTCCTATATTTTCTATTGTTTAACTTTTTTCTGTTACATATATTAACAAAAAAAAAATTTAGGAGCGCGTACGGCGTCCATTTTTTTCTATCCATAATAAAAAATTGTAAAAATTTATTAAGAAAAACCCAAAGAAACGATAAATTTAAAATTAAGTACCGCGCATTTTTTTCGTACTTATATCGATTTTTAAATAAATTTATATAGTATTAATAAGAAAAACCACAAAAAATATATAAAATAAGAAAAAAGTCTTTGGAGGTGCTGGGATTTGAACCCAGGACTTTCAGCATGCGAAGCAGACACTCTACCACTGAGTTACACCCCCGATGAACATGTACGCCAATTTAATGATTATTAGGTAGGACATTTCTTTGTCATAAAGCAAAAATTACATTACGTAATATTATTTATAGCTGTATACATAATATGTATGTAATTTGTTTTGTGCTTGTATGGATGATGTCCTTAACTTTGGTTTACAGCAAGGCACAATGCCTTAAACGTTATACCTCCTTTAGCTAATTAGTTTAATTGATAATATAATAAGGATTCAGTTTTACCATCATGTTAGCTATACCTACTTTAAATATTAATAATTTTCTCATGTTATTTGTACTTAGGTATATGTTATGTAAAATATACTAAAACATATTTAATTTGAGTATAAAATGCTTGAAAATTAAAGTTCATATAAATAAATGTAACATTTAATAGTAGTCAATTATAATGTCTAATTCTGCAGACAAAAACAGGATATTTCTATATAGTCTCTAGTTTCTACATACATTGCTAGATGGTAGTACCAATAGTTAATCCTTCAGCTTGTTATTTAAAATAAACTTGTTTATAGTATGAGAGACAGCTCTGCGATACGCAAAAAACTAGCTACAAACTTACTACTTTTATAGCTTCTAGTTATTCTGTTCGCAATAGCCCAATAAAATTTAACCATTTGATCAAGATAGCTATAGTTATTCAAAGCAAGAACTATCTTAAGTTAAACCATTTAATTAGACAATTAAAATTTTCCATTGGTTAAAGTTTATTTAGAGATTGTGTAACAAACTTGGAGAGTAACTTTTCCAGATTACAGGTTTCAACCGTAAGGTGAAAAGTTATCCTCCAATAATTTACCACGTAATAGTGATAGCTCAGTGGTTAGGGCGTCCGCCTACTTATAAGAGGTAGGGGATTCGAACCCGGGCTTGCACCTCTAACTTTTCGAAGTTATGTGCGTTACAAAGTAATTAAAATGTCACTTGCTTCAACGCTGAAGGAAAACATCGTGAGGAAACCTGCACGCCTGAGACTTCTCCATAATGTTCTCAAAGGCGTGTTAATTCTGCCAATCCGCACATGGCTAGCGTGGTGGATTATGACCAAACCCTCCTCATATTGAGAGGAGACCCGTGCTGTTTAGTGAGCCGGAAATGGGTTGATCACGAATTTACCACGGACAGCGTTCTAAAACTTTTAGTTAAGTTTAAGTAAGAGATTTGTTAACAAAACCATTGGTAACTTTAAAAATATTATTTTTTTATAACTTTTATGACAACCTTTTATTGCACTCAGTTGACATACCTAATTATATATTTTGCAAGTCACTCAATTAAGTGAAAAAGCCTTCTGTTTCTTAGACCAGGCACCTGGCAGCGTATAGCTTTAGCTCATAGCTTTAGTTTTATGTTAACGGATGTGAATCACTATTGCCTAAAGCCCATGGCCAGCGTGGTGGACTATGGTCAAACCCTTCTTATATTGAGAGGAGACCCGTGCTCTGTATTAAGCCGGCAATAGGTAGATCATGTTGATGATGATGATTGCCTAAAGAATTCAAATAATTAAAAATAAATATAAACGCGTCGTGTATGCCTTTATTACGTACACTTGTTTTTTTTTTACATTTTCGTTTAGAATTTTGACACATTTATATCCGTCTCTTAGACTACACGCAGTGCGCTATCGAGTAAAGTGTTTTGGCAGCGCGGCCTTTTAATTAGTGAAAATATTTAATCTGTTGCGACGACAAATACACGGACAGAATGAACCCGGCTTTAGTTTTGTAGAATTAAAACAAACATTCATTTTAATGATATATTAAAATTAGACGAACAATAATATTGCTGATGGCGATCAAATTGTTGGAGCTGCGATATCATATTACTGCGGATTTAGCGAACAGCGATAATTTAAAAAAGACAAATATGCATCAGACTGATATTTGAAAGGATTGATAGTTTGTTTGTTTTTTATTAATATGAATACATTTTTGTGGTTAATTAAATAAATGTAATCTATATATATATATAAGCGGTGATAGCCTAGTTGTCAGGGCGTCAGCCTCCTAATCAGAGGTCGGCGGTTCGAATCTGGGCACGCACCTGTAACTTTTCGGAGTTATGGGCGTTTAAAAAAAAAAAAAGACAAAAAAAAAAAATTTAAATATCACTTGCTTGAACGGTGAAGGAAAACATCGTGAGGAAACCTGCATGCCTAAGAGTTCTCCATAATGTTCTCAAAGGCTTGTGAAGTCTACCAATCCGCACATGGCCAGCGTGGTGGACTATGGTCAAACCCTTCTCATATTGAAAAGAGACCCGTGCTCTGTAGTGAGCCGGTAATGGGTTGATCATGATGATGATGATATATATAAAAGCGAAAGGTCACTTAATTACTTACATACTTACTGATTAAACACGAGATCTCAAAAACTATTGTACGTATAAAGCTATAATTTAGCAAGTAGGTAGTTGATAGTTAAGAGATGTCAGCTAAGAAAGGATAGTTGTTGCTTATTTTTTTATTATGAATTCTACATTCAGCTTAAAATTTTGAAAATAGGTTTCTTTTAGGGCGTAAGCATAAGGTTAGATTTTTTTTTCATCCAAATCTACCCCGAAGGGGGTTAAATAGAGGTTTGAAGTTTGTATGAAAGTCCTATGTTTTTTAATTTAGAGACAAGAAAATCGGCAATTTGACATTTGCCTGTAGCTTACTTTCTGAAGTAGGGAGGGCATTGGCCGCACGGGAAACCTCAATCTCACGGGAAATCAGCAATTTTATGCAGACGAGGTCGCGGGCAACAGCTAGTTTAAAATAAATGAATTAAAAAAAAAACAGTAAGCTGAAACTACATTTGTAAGCTTTATTTAAAAGCTACGAGGGGTCCAAACGCGACATTTTCATAGACCCCTAGTCTATGAAAATGTCCTTAACAAACTTAGCCGGATAAGCAACAAATAAAACCGGGTAATGTAATATAATAAAGTTTAGAATCACACGGGTGCAAACAAGCATTCACTTCTAAAATAAAACACGAAACAATATTAATTTTTTAACATCCGATAACCACATCCTTGCGCGGCGATGCGTGAAAATCACATCAAAATGATTACAGCTCTTTGTTGCACCCCCTCGTCGGAGCCCCCGGTTACGTCAGACGTCACCGTGTAATTATACTTGCGGTATTGACACCCCGAGTTAGGGGTTGCACGAATTGGGTCAAAAATCATTGCTTTGTAGGGGTTTTCATACCACGTCATGTAATAATACCGCGATAAATTTGCCGACTATTAAAAAATATATAGCTCCGATCTTGATCTCGTAATGTAATTGTTTTTTTCTTATTTACGCGATGGTCTCGTTGGTCTTTTAGTTAGTAAGTTGTAATACGGACCAGAATGTCCCGAGATCGATTCTCGCGTAACGTCAAATGGTTGCTCAGCCTTGTATCTCAAAAGACAATTTAAGTTTTTTTTTATCTACTACAAGTTAGCCCTTGACAGAGACCTCACCTGATGGTAAGTGATGATGCAGTTTAAGATGGTAGCGAGCTAACCTTTTAGGGTATGGTAAACCTTATTGGTTTCTATGCGATTTTAAATTGCTTTGCGAAATGCAATATTAGGTTTCTATGCGACGTCAAGAATGAACGCTAAATCGCTTTTTTTATATCATTACAATCACAGCTAATAGTAAGTCATGATGCAGTCTAGGATAGCACCTGTTAGGGGTTTGGCAAAACCACACTCCTAATTGGTTTCTTCGCGACATCGTGCCGGAACACTAAATCGCTTTGCTACACGTCTTTGTCGGTAGGATGGTAACTAGCCACGGCCGAAGCCTACCACCAGAAAATTAGGTCGTAAGCTACCTAATTTTCTGTATAGGTTAGCTATACTTTAAAGTGGGCTATATCTTAAACTGGTTGCTTGTATATCAGGAATTCCGCAAAGTACCGTCTAGTGCAATTCAATATTCAATCGATTAATCCCTAAAAGCTAATAATTCAAGGAACTGGTTCCCGGGCAGGTTTCCGGAAGCATAACCCACCTGACATAAGCCACAATGACCCATTACCAGCACAGTTACCCAAACCTTGCCTCTGGCTTATGCCGAACCAGAATCCAAGAGCGTTCACCCCTGACCCCTAACTGGCGTTGGTCATCTCGAGACGTAGCATCTCTCGCTCGCACTTATTGCCAGTGTGTATGCGTGTCTCGCTCGCCTTGCTGTGCACGATTCGCTATTACAGCGTAGATTGGAGTACACTCACAGAATTGCACTCGGCTGTACGTTACAAAAATTGTAGCATTGCTTTGACAGTAAAAAAAACAATGATATTACTGTTTTTACTACTACTAGAAGCGGTGATAGCCTAGTGGTTAGGGCGTCAGCCTCCTAATCAGAGGTCGGCGGTTGGAATCCGGGCACGCACCTCGAAATTTTCGGAGTTATGTGCGTTTAAAAAAAAATCAAAATATCACTTGCTTCAACGGTGAAGGAAAACATCGTGAGGAAACCTGCACGCCTGAGAGTTAGTCATAATGTTCTCAAAGGCGTGTGAAGTCTGCCAATCCGCACATGGCCAGCGTGGTAGACTATGGCCAAACCCTTCTCATATTGAGAGGAGACCCGTGCTCTGTAGTGAGCCGATAATGGAGTTGATCATGATGGCTTACTACTAGCTGACCATGCTAGCGGCCATGTTCCCTGTACCTCAGTCTAATTTTCGAAACGACAGTAAAAAAACTCTTTGAAATACATAGCGGCCATCACTTTAACTATCGAAACGATAATTAAAAACTCTTTGCAATAGAACAATGTAAAAAATTTATTATAAACTCTATTTTCAAATTAAGTTATTTTAAGTTTAGTGTTCCTTAAGTTATGGAAACAGAATTTTTGTAATATTCTTTTCCATTTGTGATTAGTACGAGCTTATATCTCTCTGATTTTTGATTGAGTTCGTGGCTTTTAAACAACAGATATATAATAAATGTGTACATGAAATGTTTGTCTAGCGGGAGTCTTGGGCCGTGGCCAGTTACCACCCTACCGACAAAGACGTGTAGCAAAGCGATTTAGTGTTCCGGTACGATGTCGTGTAGAAACCAATTAGGAGCATGGCTTTACCATACCTCTAACAGGTTATCCCACTACCATCTTAGACTACATCATCACTTACCATCAGGTGAGATTGCCGTCAAGGGCTAAGTTGTAGTCATGATCAACCCATTACCGACTCACTACAGAGCACGGGTCTCCTCTCAATATGAGAAGGGTTTGGCCATAGTCCACCACGCTGGCAATATGCGTATTGGCACTTCCCACGCCCTTGAGAACATTATGGAGAACTCTCCGGCGTGCAGGTTTCCTCACGATGTTTTCCTTCACCGTTGAAGCAAGTGATATTTTAATTACTTAAAAACGCACATAACTCCGGAAGTTAGAGGTGCGTGCTCGGATTCGAACCGCCGACCTCTGATTAGGAGGCTGACGCCCTAACCACTAGGCTATCACCGCTTCAAGTTGTTGTGAATAAAAAAAAAATTTGAGTGGAAATAAAGCCGCCACTACATGTGAAACGCGTCGCAGCGGATAAAAGGGAAGATGTACGAATGTTACCGCATTACCTGCTCGGTAAGTATTCCGCACCTATACGAGAAGTATATCGTGGCTGGGCTCGTACATATACTATGCCGTTAGTAAGGTGCTAGATACATTCCTGGTCCCATAATACATTTGTTTGGAATCAAAAATATATTCATGCTCTTATTTGTACACCAACCACTTTGATATTGTTAAATGTTTCCTGTAAATAGCGGTTGCCTGGAAGAGATCACTTGCAGTGATAAGGCTGCCCTTACACCGTTATTGTCTTTTAGTTTTTATTTTTTATTTTTGTTTTTTGTATTTGTTGTGTGTAATAAAGAGTTTTATTATTATTATTAACCCAGGAGATAGAATTTTTATATACTGCACTTAATACCTATAGACGAAAATCCGTAGCGTAGTACTTGCTGTGGCGCTTAATAAAGTTGGAGGTCCTGGGTTCAAGTCTGGTTTAGTGGAAGTTTTTGACAGTGACTAATTACCACCTCATAGGCAATGACGTCTCGCCAAGCGATTTAGCGTTCCTTTTTCAATCAAATCATTTCGTTTCATGTGTGGGGGTTTTTTTTTTTTTTTTTCTATCCACTACAAGTTAGCCCTTGACGGCAATCTCACCTGATGTTAAGTGATGATGCAGTCTATGATGTTAGCGGGCTAACCTGTTAGGGGTATGGTAAAGCCATACTCCTAATTGGTTTCTACACGACATCGTGCCGGAACGCTAAATCGCTTGGCGACACGCCTTTGTCGATAGGGTGGTAACTAGCCACGGCCGCAGCCTCCCACCAGACCAGACTCGAGCCGGGAATCGAACCCAGGACCTCCAACTTTATAATGCAACAACGGGCGCGCTGCGCCACGGAGGTCGTCAAAAAAAGGTCGTTAAAAAAGGGGCAGAGTAGTAATTCCATCAATCCTGCGTCAGATAAAAATGGACTGAAGAAATATCTTCTCTTCGCAGCTGTAGTGGTGCTGGAGACTCTCTTTCGATTAGGATAGGCAGCATATCAGACACCTGCATTCATATCAAGGAACTTAAAAAAAACAGAGAATTTCGTCACGTCTAAACTTTGGCCACGTCACAAGTAGGCAAGAATATTTTTTTTTTATGTTTTTTTATACAGTACAAGTTAGCACTTGACGGCTATCTCACCTGGTGATAAATGATGCTGTCTAGGACGGTGGTGGGCTAACCTGTTAGGGGTATGATAAAACCACACTCCTAATTGGTTTCTACCCGACATCGTGCCGGAACGCTAAATCGCTTTACGACACGTCTTTGTCGGTAGGGTGGTAACTAGCCACGGCCGAAGCCTCCCACCAGACCAGACTCGAGCCGGGAATCGAACCCAGGACCTCCAATTTTATAGCGCACGCACTGCGCCACGGAGTTCGTTGCAATTAGTACTTTATTGATGTATATATATCTATTTATATCATTTTATAGCCATAAGCTTGCAGCTTCTTTCGGTTCACCTTTTATTTGCATTTTTATTCTTTTAATTATCTTTCATTCGTTTTTTTACTGTGAAATCACTTGAGTCTTATTTCAAAATCAGCGACATTTTTGTAAATAATTTACATGTTGATGTTACAGACAGACATAACATTTCTGCATTAGATTAACATGTACTGTTTGTAACACTATATGAGAATAAAATGTTACTTTATTCTTTCTGACAAAATTTTAAAGGTCCTAAGGAAATCGCCTTCATACCTTAAAAAACTGGACGACTGCAAGCCGCTGTATTGCTTTCTTTTTAATGCACCGAATTTAAATGGTTTCTGGGAACCCGGTATTTGAAATTTCCTTTAATTTCACAAGGTCAAATGGATAACTGCATCGTAGGATCATATTACGATATTAAGGATTATATAAACGATAAAAAAGCTTGGGTGTGAATTGCTCTATCTCCATAGGTACTATAGTTTATTATTAATTTTATTCATTATGTGAGATGGTGATAACGAAAAAAAAGAAAAACCCCGGCTAAGTTTGTTGTGGGCTTCTTCTTAGACCGGGGCGCGTTTGGAACCCTCATAGCTTTAGTTTTAAGTTTACGAATATAGTTATCACCATGAAATAACTACTGTGTAAATTATTGACGCGTCAAAAGTGCCTTTTTAAGGACTATTTGAATAAAGATTATTTTGAATTTGAATTTGAATTTAGGCACAAAAAGTCACACATATAAACTAAATAATTCCAACAGTCCAAAATATTCCAATCGGAAATCGAGCCAATAAGAAATCGTAGTGCGTCCAATTCGGGCCACATTAACCAGGGCATTGATGCGTGAAATTTGTCGTAAGCAATATGACATTAGTGTGTTTGTGATTTATTGGAGACCGGAGTCGCGTTGCAGGATCACTTTCCTAATAAGAAATGTTATGGGCACGTTTAGTCCAGTCGGTGGGTCTTCAAATGTGTAATTTAATAACTACGTTCCTTCATCATGATCAACCCATTGCCGGCTCACTACAGAGCACGGGTCTCCTCTCAATATGAGAAGGGTTTGGCCATAGTCCGCCACGCTGGCCATGTGCGGATTGGCTGACTTCACAAGCCTTTGAGAACATTATGGAGAACTCTCAGGCGTGCAGATTTCCTCACGATGTTGTCCTTCACCGTTGAAGCGAGTGATATATATATTTTTTTTAACGCACATAACTCCGAAAATTTAAAGGTGCGTGCCCGGATTCGAACCGACGACCTCTGATTAGGAGGCTGACGCCCGAACCACTAGACTATCACGTTCCTTCAGATGATTCAAATAGTTAAAAATTAACGGATGAATGGTACAAGCACGCAAATAAACTCGAAACCTATCCTAATGAACATTAAAACGTTTGACCTTGAAAGTTTGCAAACTCTGATCGATTAATGTAGTAGTAATTGATCGAATCACTAAGCTCTGCATTTTTTTGTGTTACTAGAAAACCAGTGGTTAACACGTCCACCTCCTAAACAGAGGTCGGGGGTTCGAGCCGGGAACCACTATAATGCGGAGCAATTTACGTTTTCTAAAGAGGTCTCATGTCCAGGTATGTATGTATCTATTTTTAGGCTTAGAGTGAAGTTTATGACCTTGAAAAACATAATCCGCTACTTCTAATTGGACAAAAGTAATTTCATGATAGATTAAAGATTGAAGATTGAAACTAAAAGATTTTCATAGGAATGCCTATATTGGAAACTAGTATGATGAACCGAAGACATTGGCCGTTGAGGTTCCAAGCTGCTGGTGTGGCTAAACCGTACGTTCCAGTACAGCCAGTTTTGGTAGTGTACTACCCCCACTAGGTATACTTCAAGCGAGTCGCAGTGTTCAGCGGCAGGTCATATGCGGCAAAAGACCGTATCGTTTGGAAGTCCTTACCAAATATTTATCTCCAGTAGTGTAGTAAATCGAAAAATAAAAAAGGTTCTTGTTGTTTATCTATTTACTTATATGAATTGTATCATCAATCCATTGGGATTACCTGGATAAAAAACCCAAGTGCATTGTGTATTCTTAGCTCAACATTTGCATAGCTAAGAACACTTAAAGTCAACATCTCTGTCGATTAATAAACCGATTCAACGTTTGAGTGCTCCGATAAACAGAGAAATGAACATTTCAACCTTATGGAGTCTCATCTGCGTCTTGGGTAAATAAAACTTGTATTATTAACTCCCCTTCGTTAGGCGTTCTTGCCGAAGCTGTTTTTCCATTGTGCCATTTCCTCTCAACCTGCACCGTATCGGCGGATTCATCTCGCAGAAGTATTCCCGTGGAATGCAAATGGAGTCCCTTTTGAGATTCCTCAGACCGACCCCGCTGTTTATTCTTACTAGATTACGCCGCCACAAAAGATACTGGCTGCCATTTGTTCAAACGAGATGATATACTACCCGCCCGTGCGTGTGACGACATGTCGCAACCTCCGAAACCTTTTTTACCCACGAAATGTTGCAAAAATACGTATCACAAAGTACTACGGCTGATTATTACGGAAAACCATAAATTGCCGACCGCAAAGGGAAAATTTGTCGCCGGCAATGGAAAACGACGAGTAGAGAATAATATATCGCAAAAAAGTGGACCCCGGACGCAATAAAATATCAATTTTTTAGCTTTGCACTATTAACATAATAGCTATGCGTATAGGTTGATACAAAAATTGGTAGCTAACTCATTGCTGGTTTAGTCATTCAATACCTATTGACGCCTTAAAGTTATCGAGCAATGTATGTGAAGTTTTTAAATATTATCATCATATGTTGTGATGTTGGTAAGGTTTCGGTGAAAGCAGATTCCCCTTCCGCATAGTTTTAGTTTTGGCCCGAGCAGTTGAATGTTATTGTGGTATGTAATACCTATGGCGAGGGGAATTTGTGGTATTGCTTTTTAAATATTCTTGAGATTTCCCAATGAAGGAACAATAAAAAGGCGAAAAATTAAACTAAAACCAATATAAAACTAGTTTAGGACGTAATAATAAAATGCGTGTATTTAAACTAAATTCCCAATTGGAAGAGATAAATTCCTAATTGGATTACATTGAAATTGTATCTTTTTTTAATATTTATTTTTATCAATAAAACTTACAAATATAACATAAAAACGATATCCCGGCAAAACTCAAAAAAGGTTTAATAGATTTCGCGTCAGTCAGTCCGTTAAAAAAATGTTCACTCCTCTTAGTCTCCTTAATATTCCACTGCTGGGCACAGGATCTCTTATAGGAGAGAGAAGAATTAACACGATTTAAATAGACTCATGAGACTCTTTCCCTCCCTACTTTCTATTTCTTTTTTCTTGTAACTTATGTATAAAAAGAAGAATATAATTCTGTAAATTTAATAAAGTAAGGCTGGCATGGCATAACATCGACACAAATAATTACTTTTTTTTTTTTTTTTTTTTTCCGCTGGGAAATGCGTTTACGCATCCCCTCCGGAAGCGACGCAGTTTTGACGGCGTCGCTTCCGACGGGGTATGTGGGACTCGCCGGCGGCCGGGTTGGCGACCAGAATACCCACTAAAACCCAGCGATGCTCCTACGCGTCGCCTGGTGGCTGGGTCACGGGAACACCCGCGCACGCGACCGCAACCCAACCAGCGGTGTCCGACGAGACAGACCCTCCACCGGGGCCGTATGATCGAGGCCCCCTAACTCCATTTGAGGCGCGCCAGGAACATTGGGCGCGCCTTACGACCCGAGGATTAGGCTCGGCGGGTGAGGATACCTCTCATCCATCACCCGGAGCTCCTCGTCAGGGTGGCAGGCGGCGATCGTGCGCCCGTCGCCTGCGCCCCGCCCTACGACGCCGGAGAGGATGCGCGTCTGCGTCGTGCTCCCGGCGCCGTTCCGCTGCCTGCTTCTGCTTCATCACCTCCTCGCAAAAGGAGGCAACGGCGGCCCAAGACGTCTCACTAGCCACCATGGAGCGAACCACGGTGGGTAGAGAAAGGTCGGGCCCCACCTGTGCCACGAGTAAAGCTCGCTCGACCGACCACTGGACGCATGAGTCCAGCGTGTGCTGCGCCGAGTCCTGGGCGTAGCCACACTCATGGCACTCCTCCGTGGGCTCCCGCCTTGCAACCTTGCACAGATACCTCCCGAAGCAACCATGCCCCGAAAGGATCTGCGCAAGGTGGAAGGACACGGTCCCGTGCTTCCGACCCATCCAGAGCTCGAGGACGGGCCGGATCGCCTCGATCGTACGGTGGCCGGCTGTCGGCGCGTGAAGCCTCTCCCGCCATAGGGCGATGAGATTGGCCTCCGCCAACTGCCTCCACGCACGATCCTCCGCTGGCGTAGGGTGTTCCCCCCGGAGTCGGGCATTCACCCTACACCAGTACGCTTCGGAGAGCAGTCCAGCGTCCAAGTCCCACGGCGGTGTCCCCACAAATAATTACTCCCTTAACTTAATTTAGTATGTTGTTACAAAGTTAGCTTTATTGCTAGTAACAAAGTGTTTTGAACTTAATTGCCCTATATAAACATTTATCTTTATAGTGATTAACAAAATTATGTTGGCGGCAATTGTTTTTGTCGGTTTCGTGGGTGGTTTTGGCCGTGTCTGGATGCTACCCTACCGGCAAAGAAGTGCAGCTTAGCGATTTAGAATTCCGGTACGATGTCACGTAGAAAGCGATAATGATGAAATAAAACTGCAATACCCCTAACAGGTGAGTCACTTATCACTAAGTGAGACACCGTCTTCGCCGGCGAAGACGAGATCTTACATCAACCGGACGTGGGCTCCATCCATGGCCTCGGAGACGTACGGACCACTCACCGTCCGACACCCCATTATCCCAAATGTCGCCTAAGCGGCCTCAAAGGAGGCGCCCTTAGGCACACGTTCCCTTAGTTTCTTCGAGCCTTAGGGCTCAAAATTTCTTCTGGCAGAGCTTCTTTCCAAAGCTCGCCAAACAGCCCGGTTACGTTGTGGCAACCAATAGGGTTTGTACAGCTAATAGACAGTCTGAAAAAAAAAACACAAAGTGAGATTGCATTCGAGAGATTATTTGTAGTAGAATAAAAATTAACGCCTTTTGCATGCGATCAAAATAAATAAATACGCACGCCTATACCCAAATAATATAGATAGTGGAAAAATCAGTAGAGCACATAACAAGTGACGCGTCGCAATTACAGGGGGCAAACAGAAATCAATTACCTCTGGCGGTAGCATCGGCGGATTGACAAACTGCTCGTTGACCAGTACCTAGGCAAAGATCTTGTGTACCGGAAGCTATAGCTATACTTTTTTTGACGACCTACGTGGCGCAGCGCGCGCTGTCGCATTATTAAGTTGGGAGGTCCTGGGTTCGTTTCCTGGCTCGAGTCTGGTCTGGTGGGAGGCTTCGGCCGTGGCTAGTTACCACCTTGCCGACAAAGACGTGTCTCCAAGCGATTTAGCGTTCCGGCACGATGTCGCGTAGAAACCAATTAGGAGTATGGTTTAACCGGTTAGCACGCTACCATCATAGCCTGCTTCATCACTTACCATCAGGTGAGATAGCCGTCAAGGGCTAACTTGTAGTGTTTAAAAAAACACATAAAAGTATGGGGATACTGACAGTTGTATTAAAAAGTGTCACACTAAATACAACATTCAGCATACTAGATAGATCGGTTTGATAGATCTTTTTGGCACAGGATTAAACGGACGTATAAATTATTTTTTCACTCCATTTGCTTCGTTAAGGAAACTTTTGTCTAAAGTTGGACTTTGTGATTACATTTATTGGTTTCTAGTCTTGTAATGATATACTTTAGCCATTACACATATAGGTTGGAATCGAAGAAAAGTTTGCTGATTAAGTTCCCTCATTACAATAGTGATCTCTCGTTTTGACTAATTACGTCATCCCTTTTGCTCGCCAGAATCAGCGAAGCATAGAGAGTATGAAAAAATCCCTCTAAAACCTATCATCCGAAACGAAAAAATTAGAAGTTGTGTGAGGTGTGATAATGGAGTATTTGTTGTCCTTGGCGCCCCTGAACCCCTCGCTACACTCAGGATTCTAGAAGCGATATCTTCGCTGCTATCGATAGTTACTCTTAAATTCCTCAATCGTTTGTGATTAATCCCGGCGTCTGTAACGTGTAACACACTGTATTACCCTCATGTTTTATAATCTACTATTACCTGGTAACCCTATTATTCCGAGTTATGGTTTTTAGCAATCATAAACTTGCTTTAACAGTGAAGGACAACATTGTGATGTTGAAACCTACATACCTAAGATTTCTCCATATTGTTCTCGAGTAAGCCGGCAACGGGTTGATTATGAAATCATCATCATCATCATCATAATTATTGAATACCGAAATATTGGTATTTCGCAAGTGAATCTAAGCATCTTAAGTTACTTACGTAAGATTTGGCCTACCACCTAAGCGTTACCAGTCTATAGTATGTCTCCGACTGGTGGTCAGCCTCAACTGAGATGAGACAGATGCAAAAGAGTACGCCCTGTGTGATTCGATCAGCGCGTATTACGCTCGGGTATGGGTGGTGAATAATTGACACGGATTGGGGGATATGTTGCATGCATCTTTTATGATTTTCAGCGTACCTACTCATATGCAGGTTTTTTTTTATACACTACAAATTAGCCCTTGACGGCTATTTCACCTAGTGGTAAGTGATGATGCGGTCTAAGATGGTAGTGGGCTAACTGGTTTCTACGCGACACCGTATCGGAACCCAAAATCGCTTTGCGACACGTCTTTGTCGGTAGGGTGGTAAATAGCGACGGCCGACGCCTCCCACCAGACCAGACTGGAGCCGAGAATCGAACCCAGGACCTCCAACTTTATAATGCGACAGCGCACGCGCTGCGCCACGGAGGCTGTTAAAATTTACAGAGGTTTTTAATAGTTAGTGTTTATAAACTCTAGTACAGCGGTGTGCGCATGGGTTTGCATGCATGGTTTGATTTCGGAATTTTCATAGTACCACTAGGGAAAATTATAATATATAAGTGGTTTTTTTTTTTTTTTTTTATCGTGGGTAAATCCTCATGGATACCTCTGCGTCACGGGGAGGCACAGAGGTTATGTCAGACTCCTACTGACTCAAACCCCCACGTGTTCCTACTTGCCGCTGTATGGTGGAGTCACGGGAAAGCTTTCGCATACAACCGCAACTCCACCAGCGGGTGTCCGCCGCAGCAGACCCTACTTGGGCACAACGTACCCAGTTTCGCCGGTTAGAGGTGTGCCGGAACAACAGCACACCAGCCAACTTGAGAACCGTACTGTGAGTGATGGACGGCCCCGTTTCCATCGCCCACAAGTCCTCCGAAGGCACAGGAGCAAGAGAGGTGGAAGATAAAACACTCTCTCGCACCCGGCCTTCCATCGCCGACGGCAAGCGCAGCGAACGCTCGCCGTCCAGCCCGGCCCACCAGTCCCATTCTTGGACGGGCCCGATATAAGTGGTTTACACTAAAAAAGGACCTAAGCCGTACGGGCGATAGTAGGACGTTTAAAAATTATTTACTTTCCTTTTTTTTATTCTTTATTTGTACACCACAATATTAAGGGAAATACTAAAAAAAAGCAGGAACAATAAGAAGCGGGATACAAATGATTACAAATTATTAGGTTAAATAAATAGCAAAGGGACCAGTATAATACAGGCTGTGATAGACCCTAATTACAGCCTATATTAGACACAGATTTCAGTATATATTATAACCTTCCTGGCGCATAATTTTATGCTGTGGTCCTTTTAGTGGGAGATCCTAGGTTCGATCACCACCAGGGATAATTAAAAAAAAAATATAATTCTGAATTTTCTCTGGTCTGGTCTGGTGGGAGATTACGGCTCGTTACCATCCTACAAAGACATGCCGCCGATTTTAGCTTTGCGGAACCATGTCACACATCTAGCAACCCCAACACAGAATCTGCCATACTTGCGTAACTGTGTACCTATTTATGAATTGTTTTGCTTTGAAATTTTAAGCATTGTAACAGTATTATTCCTGACCTTCAAAAGATCGCCGACGAACACAATATAACCTATTCAAAGGCGCCTTTCGGGACAGCTACTAAACTATTATAAGGTATTTAACGGAATGTTTCCCACACACGATCAAAAGCATCTTGGGCATCGATCAAGCTTAATACGACTCACCCACTCACCCAAATACGAATTATGGGTAATAAATCGCAAGGAATAGTTGACCCCAATACCTGAAATAATACCACAAACCATGTTTGGACTACCGAGACAATACCCACAATGGGACCCCTTACCCTACAAAATTAAATTTGCACTTACAAATATGTTTTACGCACTAAAATCGACTTTACTGGTTAAGTAATAAGGATTTGATGTATATCTAGCGCGCTCGATTAGTCTTGGTGTTTGGACAATGTTTTTGGTGTATTTGCAATTGTTTAACTTCGTGGGAATGTGAAGACGATGGTGACGTTTTTAGAGGCTTTTGTATTGACCGCAACGAGCCGGTGAGTTTATCATGTAGTATTTAGTTGCGTTGGTGTATAGTGGGCTGAGATGACTTGATATTTCATACAAATCAATGAAAGTTTATTTTTATCCACTACAAGTTAGCCCTTGACGGCAATCTCAACTAATAGTGACGATGCAGTCTAAGATGGTAGCGGGCTAACCTGTTAGGGGTATGGTAAACCCATACTCCTAATTGGTTTCTACGCGAAAACGCTAAATCGCTTGGCAACACGTATTTGTCGGTAGGGTGGTAGCCTCGGACGAGTCCTCCCACCAGACCAGACTCGAGCCGGGAATCGAACCCAGGACCGCCAACTTTATAAGCGTTGCGCCACGGAGGTCGTCAAAATACAACTAAGTTTTATTACCTTAATAACTTTTCCAGTTTGGTCATTAGATGGTACTGCAGTTATTGCAACGACAAACTTTACTGCATCAAAATATAAATTTCAACAACTTTTACCTAGTGATGTTTATACCATCCAAAGAGCGCCATCTATTGAATGTAATCTAAAATGATATTTTCCATACAATAATGCCTACTTTGGTATTTAAATTTAGGAACACAACATATCGATTATTGCACCTCACCAACATAATCATCATCATGATCAACTCATTGCCGGCTCACTACAAAGCAATATGAGAAAGGTTTTGGCCATAGTCCACCACGTTTCTTTGTTTTTCGGACTGTCTATTAGCTGTACTAACCCTATTGGTTGCCACAGCGTAACCGGGCTGTTTGGCGAGCTTCGGAAACAAGCTCTGCCAGAAGAAATTTTGAGCCCTAGGGCTCGAAGAAACTAAGGGAACGACTGCCTAAGGACGCCTCCTTTGAGGCCGAACCTCGGCTTAGGCGACGTTTGGAGCAACGGGGGCTCGGACGGCTGGCCATGTGCAGATTGGCAGACTTCACACGCCTTTGAGAATTTTATGGAGAACTCTCAGGCATGCAGGTTTCCTCACGATGTTTTCCTTCACCGTTGAAGCAAGTAATATTTTATTTTAATTGCTTAAAACGCACATAACTCCGGATATAAGTGAATATCAAGACTCGCCAACATATAAGTGAATATTTTTTATTTTATTATACAAACGAGAATTGCGAAAGCATCAAGTTATATAAATCGCAGTGCAATGCGCATGCGCCGGGTGCACTCGATCGCCATTGTTCGCGTACTCACGGAGAGGTGATGTATGGCCTCACAACTTAAGAAAGTGCTACCATCTATACCTGATACTAGTAGAATGTATGAACCGTTAGAGCAAGCTATGCTCATTAGTAAATAGTGATTGTGGAAAATACAACTGAGAAAGGATATGAGAAGAAAAAAAAACATTTTATTTTATTAAAAAATAAAATCTTTTTTATTTTACTTTTTAAGTCTTTTTTTTTTAGGATCGTTTCAGCAACAGAAACACTTTTTAATTATAATTTTAGACGTCCTTAAAGACACTTTGAGTTTATGGGGAGGATGGCGAGTTCGCCGCAATAATATTTAATATAAAACTAAAATTTGATCCCTGAGATTACTGAAAATAAATTGCAAAATTATTCGCGTGTCAAGATTGCTACAGGTTGCTTGTGCGCCGGAAGTGACGTGTAGCATAGAATGCTTAATTTTCAACTTTGGAAATAAACTTAGATTCCCATTTCGAGTCTGCTCTGGTGGGAGGCTTCTGCCGTGACTAGTTACCACCCTACCGAAAAAGACGTGTCGCCAAGCGATTTAGAATTGCGGCACGTTCTCAAATAGAAACCAACTAGGAGTATGCGTTTGTCACCGTCCGACCCCCCAAACATCGCCGAAGCCGAGGTTTGGCCTCAAAGGAGGCGCCCTTAGGCAGACGTTCCCTTAGTTTCTTCGAGTCCCAGGGCTCAAAATTTCTTCTGGCAGAGCTTCTTTACGAACAGTCCCGGAACAGCCCGGTTATGCAGTGGCAACCAACAGGGTCAGTACAGCTAATAGACAGTCCGAAAAAATATACGCTTGTCATACCTCTAATAAGTTAGCCCACTACCATCTTACATTGCATCATCACTGTGACATCAGGTATGATTGCCGTTAAGGGCTAACTTAGTGTAAAAAAAAGTTGTAAATATAAAAAAAAACAGTGCGTGTGTTGCGTTTTGTCATTAAAAGATATAGCAACAAGGTAACAATGTGTTTTAGCAAGTAGATTTACATTAAAAGATTCTTCTTCTTCTTTTAGATTGTAAAAAAGATGTGGTGTCATGGGACATGAGGTAGGAACGAACTTCCTTTCAAATGTAGAATCGACATAATTTGCAAAAATAAATTATACTTATGCAAAATGTACGATTTTACATAAGTATGTCTTGATTTTTCTCTTAAATTTTGCTGATTACTTTTTATTTAAGTACATGAAAGTATTTAGGAAATTCAGTATTTTAGGAAATAATAAATTATGTAAAATAAAAATCAATCATAATTCAAATTATCAACAGAAATAACAAAATATGTCTCTTTATTTTTGTTTGACAACAAAATTACATAGAAATAGAAATAATTACTATCACATTTTTTTTCAGTTCGGTCGCGCAGCAAAATCCCCATCTCCTCCAAGCCTACTGTAAGGAACTTCGTTCCACAAGATTGAAATTAACTCAACTCAATTGTAATGGATGTCAAACAGAGCGTCTCCAGTCAGATGGACTGGAACAATCGCATAGTCAAGCGCGAGCGGTGATCGTGTGACGCCATGTTTTTCATTACCTTCCCCTTCGTCACCCCTGTCTAACCAGCGAGTCTTTTGTCTTTTAACCACTGCGCTTGAAGTATGCTCGGTAACGATACTGCAATGGATACCTTCTATATATTTCTGCTTCTTCCACGAGCACAGACATTAAAATGTCTGTTTTTGATTTTTTTACAACTGCTTAATATCTGTATCTATCTGTCTATATATAAATCACAGGAATTGTGTCTGGTGGGATGCTGCGGTCGTGGCTAGCTACCACCCTACCGACAAAGGCATGTCGCCAAGCGATTTAGCGTTCCGGCACGATGTCCAGTAGAAACCAATTAGGAGTATGGCTTTACCATACAACTAACAGGTTAGCCCGCTACCATCTTAGACTGCATCATCACTTACCATCAGGTGAGATTGCCGTCAAAAAAATTGTTTTTATCTATTCCTTTAATAGTTTTACACCCAATATTATAATTCTAATTTTAGATGTATCTATCTTTCTATATATAAATCATGGATTGTTTCTAACTATTTTCCTTAAATAGTTTTAAACTCGATTTTAAAATGCTAATAATTTGTATCTATATGTCTATATAAATATAGTCTATCTATCTATCTGTCTGTCTGTCTGTCTGTCTGTCTGTCTGTATATGGAAGAGATAGCTATGTATCGATAAGGCCGCCAAATTGTTTTTTTTCCCTATTTTGTGGTTTGCAATAAAGTGAATTAATTTAAAAGTTTTTGTTTGTTTAAAGCAACTACTACTACTACTTCAACCGATAGACGTCCACTGCTGGACATAGGTCTTTTGTAGGGAGTTCCAATGGCCACGGTCTTGGGCCGCTTGTATCCAGCGGCTCCCTGCGACTCGTTTGATGTCGTCTGTCCACCTTGTTGGGGGTCGACCAACGCTACGTTTACCGGTGCGAGGTCGCCATTCCAGCACCTTGGGACCCCAACGTCCATCGGTTCTCCGAGCTATGTTTAAAGCAAGTGATGTTTTAATTGCTTAAAATCACCATCACTATCTCACATAATCAATAATATTTATATCATACGTACGTTCGTTAAAGTATGTAGTTACAAGTAATATTTGTCATGTCGGAGCAGAATTTTCTGTGGGTGTAGAATCTTCCTACCTAAAGGGGAACTTGAACTCTGTAAAATAAAGTTTTCCCCGCGATTAGTAAGGAGTTGAAAATAAGAGTTTTGTTACGGAGCCATTGTGGCGTGACGGGTTCTTTAATATCGCTGCTCCGCCACGAGCGGCGAGAGGAGAGGAGGAACGCGGGGTCCTAATTTCCGTGTATTAGCTTTGTTTTTTATTTTCCAAGGAGTGCTTACCTACTTTTATGAACTGAAATATTGCTTACTGTATTTTTGGAGTTAACTCCTTAAGAATTATTCCATATTTCATTTTTGACGACCTCCGTGGCGCAGCGCGTGCTTTGTTGCATTTTAAAGTCGGAGGTCCTGGGTTCGATTCCCGGCTCGAGTCTGGTTTGTGGGAGGCTTCCGCCGTGGCTGGTTACCACCCTACCGATAAAGACGTGTCGCCAAGCGATTTAGCGTTCCGGCACGATGTCGTGTAGAAACCGATTAGGAGTATGAGTTTACCATACTCTTGACAGGTTAGCCCGCTACCATCTTAGACCGCATCATCACTTACCATCAGGTGAGATGCAGTCAAGGGCTAACTTGTAGTGTATATATATATATACATATATATATATATATATATATATATATATATATATATATATATATATATATATATATATATATATATATATATATATATATATATATATATAAAGCACCCAGTATGAAAAAAATATGAGCGGCAAAATCTACTGAACAAATGACCTCGTTACGCGCAACACATTCTGTTACTTTTCAAGCGTGAGTATTGTTTCCATGTATGATCTGTCAAATCTATTTTAGTAAAATGGTTTATGTATACTTCACCGAATAGTAATGATAAATGTAAATAGAACCAAAAATATATAAATTTTTTAGGTATTAATCATTTTCTTAGACGCATCGAAGGTGACACACACATTTTTTTTTATTTATTGTTCAAGATACAAGAGAAACAAATTTTAATTCAAAAATGTAATCATACTAAAGTTACTTTGCGTTTATGGGGAGGACGGCGATTTCGCGTTAATAGTACGTAAATTATAACATTTGATTCCTCTTTGACAATTCTTTGTTATCACCATCTCACATAGTCAATAAATAATTGTAACTATCATTGAAATTAAGGCAATTCGTACCCAAGCTTTTTTAATCGTTTATATAATCGTAATAGGATTTTTCCGACAGCTTACGATTTATGAAAACTTTGAAATTATTGATAAACACCTCCAAGATTTCGATAGGTAATTTGTTATAAAATAATTTAATTGAATCTGAAGAAAAACGATGATAATCTGTGACAGTTCATTTATTTTTATTTTTTATTTGATTTAAAATCAAATATTGGGTATTTAATTTTGATTAGAAAAAAACACAATATCATGATCGCAATGTTAACCTAACGTATAAAACAGACCCGATAGGTGCCTACCAATATTCTCTAATTAAAATGTAAAAACCACGTATGACGGATTGCGTCCGACTTTTAATGAATGGCTTTGTTTGGGCGAACACAACACCGCTATACACTCTCCAACCCCTTGCTAACAGACCACAGTTTCCAACGCTGTCCCAATAGATTTAACTTTTGTTCGTTTCAGGTTAAAATCCCTAAAGACGTAGTATTCTGTCAATGATAATCTCCAACCTGGACCGATATAAGATATGATATATTGAATTATACAATCATCATGATCGACCCATTGTCGGCTCACTACAGAGCACGGATCTCCTCTCAATATGAGAAGGGTTTGGCCATAGTCCACCACGCTGGCCATGTGCGGATTGGCAGACTTCACACGCCATTGAGAACATTATGGAGAACTCTCAGGCGTGCAGGTTTCCTCACCGTTGAGGCAAGTGATATTTTAATTGCTTAAAACGCACGTAACTCCGCGAATTTAAGGTCCGTGCCCGGGTTCGAGCCCCAGACCTCTGATTAGGAGGCGGACGTCCTAACCACTGGGCTATCACAGCTTCATTAATCATAGAATTATACAATAGCTTGTATAATATCTGTATGCAAAAGATTGTTTAATAGGTTTGACGACCTCCGTGGCGCAGCGCGTGCGCTGTCGCATCATAAAGTTGGAGGTCCTGGGTATGAGTCCCGGCTCGAGTCTGGTCTGGTGGTCAAGTCACCACCCTACCGACAAAGACGTGTCGCTAAGCGATTGAGCGTTCCGGCACGATGTCGCATAGAAACCAACTAGGAGCGTGGGTTTACCATACTAATAACAGCTTAGCCCGCTACCATCCTATACAGCATCATCATTTACCATCAGGTGAGATAGCCGTCAAGGGCTAAAAAATACTATTGAACAAAGATTATTACTTTGAAAACGAGTAACGTCCCTACGCATTAAAATTGTCTCCTTCACTGGAATTAGCCTACCTCCATAATAAACATCAGAAAGGGGAATCGTAAAACTTGACGGTATTTGAATGAAAACCTCGAGATCGACCTAATTAAGCCGTATCCCGGAACAGACGGCGTTATCTTTGAACTTACCTGCCTTTCAACAGATTTTCTACCTCCCACACATTTTCATAACCCAACATCAGAAACAATTCTCAACCTTATTGTTTAAGAAATTATGGTATAATTTTCAGTGCAGGAGTGTATAGGTGCAGAATTTTAAGTCACGGAACCCGCCTTGGGAACATTAATAAGGAGAATTAAGATTAAAATGATATTAAATTTTGATATTGTGTTGTGTTCGGATTATTCTCAAGGAAATTTTAATATGGGCTTCTTTCAGGGCTTTGTTGGTGAGGGGCTCGCTGCTTAGTCGGTTTTTGACTTGGATTGGTGGCTCACTAAGTTTTCACTAAGACGTTGATTCAATATTTTTTTTTTTTCAACTACAAAATTATTACATTTATTCAGTTATAATTAACAACTAAAACAATGTAACTGTATTATAAACACTTAAAAACTTAAAATAAACCTTAAATTGAAGGTTCAATTTAAGGTTTATTTTAAGTGTTTAGGTTAAAACTATAACTAAAATATATTATTAAAAGGAGTCCCTTTAGGCAAGGTTCCGAATATACTGGCAGCTTTTCAATAATTATGTCTAAGTACTAAGACACTGTATATCAATCAATACTTCCTTTATATATACTATATACAAATTTACTTATTAACTTTGTCTGTTAGTTTCAGGTGATCCTGATATTTAAAACGTAGAAGTAAGGATTTCACATTTTGGTTTAAGGCATATTTTAAATTAATAATAAAACTATGCTTATATTTAGAAAAGAAAAAGTTTTATGTTTTATTTCTATTTTGTTGTTTACATATTTTTCTTGTTTCTGCTCAGTGCACCTATAATTTTTACTAATTACGTTTTTTTTGGACAATGTTTTGTCTGTTCTTAAGTTTCTTTTTTGTATCCATATGTAAATTAGTTTAGCAATGACTGTTTTTGCCAAAATAAAGAGAAAAAAAAAATAGTAATAGTTTTTTATTCGAATGTATAGCCACTATTATTAACATCTGCTTCAAACACGGAAAAAGTCGCATGCAAGAGGATTACCCGGCTAAGTTTGTCGTCGGTTTCTTCTTAGACCTGGGCGCGATTTGAACCCTCTTAACTTTAGTTTTAATTTGTCGATTGTAGTTATCACCATCACTTCACGAATAGAAATAATGAAATGAACGATTCATAGATGCCTGTAATAGGTGTATGTCAATAAAGCTATTTTTGATTGGATTCCAATTTCACGATTCCAAATGAGTTTTTTGACAAAAAAACACAATTTTTTTTACCCTCCGGAACCGATAGTTTGTTTTATATCACCAAAATGTATGACTCAAATCAATAAAATGAAAATTTACGGAAAACATTCCAAACTTTTTTGGATCACGGCAACTGGGGTAAGGTCTGGACTTCTCAAGTCGAGCGCACAATAATAGGTAACTAGATGCCACACAAACTCCGTTTTTCAGCGGCGACATAGTTTGAATAATTAATTCTTGGGGGTCAGTCCCCCCTCCAAGTCTCAATCATGGCTCATCAACTCCCATTGAGAGGGCTTTTTATAAACTCTCCACGGTTCCCCGCGTTCAAAAGACCTTAGATTAGTTTGACGATCTTTTTAATATTGTGATTGTAAAAGTTTAGTGACCCAATAAGTAAATTTTTCGTGTACTGTATTATGATATGCGCCTGTTCTCTGAAATATATATATACTAATAATAATATATGGAAATGTAGTGGTAATAACCCAGTGGTTAGGGCGTCAGCCTCCTAATCAGAGGTCGGCGGTTCGAATCCGGGCACCCAACTCTAACTTTTCGGAGGTATGTGCGTTTTTAAACAATGAAAATATCACTTGTTTCAACGGTGAAGGGAAACATCGTGAGGACACCTGCAGGCCTGAGAGTTCTCCATAATGATCTCAAAGGCGTGTGAAGTCTGCCAATCCGCACTGGCCAGCGTTGTGGACTATGGCCAAACCCTTCTCATATTGAGAGGAGACCCGTGCTCTGTAGTGAGCCGGTAATGGATTAATCATGATGATGATGATGTAAATAAACATTCATACATCGACTTCAAAAACCCCAGAATCCGAATTAATAAAAAAAAATCATTGTCTTTTAGTGTAAACAAAACATTTTTGCTCTGTAAGATTACTCAACTTATTCAATGACGTCACAACACCTAATCCTTTAATTGAAGGTTCCTTTAAGTGTAAGGTATGTTTTAAAGTATAAAACCAGTTAGGAAATTCTATTTTTAATCTGTTTCTTTTTTACTTTTAAATCAAATTTTACGCTTAAAGGAAATGCAAAGATTTTCACATAAGACAAGAAAAGTAAAAAAAAATAAGTATGAAATATCTGTGAATTATGTTATTTAATTTTAAAGTGTATTGTTAGCTGAAAAAGATTGTTTATTTTTTGTTTATTTTTTATCACACTGTGTTGAGTTGAACGCAACTGTTTGCTGTTTTAAAGGACTGATTTTGGCAGTTAAATTTAACCCCTTACGTGTTGGGCAGATGTCCTCTCGCAAGATTTAAAGGGCAGGGTTTTACTCGCATCGCCCGTGAGTACATACATTTATCTTATGAATTCCTCGGCCGTTTTTCTATGTGGACAGATAGTCGATCAAAGCGTACAATATTGATACAACTCAACAGGCTTTAAATGCAACCGCTACTGAGCAAATCGCATTTATCGGGATTATCTCAGGTTATCGAACATCTGCCCGCGTACTAATGCCAACCAAAATATAAAGGACCACCGATTAGTACTACTATTTCAACATACATTGAGGTGAATGATTATATCTTCGGTTTCAGCTCGCATACTAAATACGCAATGGATTGTATATAAGAAGGATGGTATATGTGATAGGTATTTGTTTGATTTTATTGGGCTTAGAAAGAAGGGAGCGCCAGGGAACGTGATCGCGGTTTAGAGGTATTTATGCAAAGTTTAACGTTTGTGTTATCATGTCATTTTATCTGAGCCGCAATCAGATCTTAGGACTGGTCCCGTCTATTGAGGTAGATGCCGGCAGTTGGGTCACTGTTTGTGTATTTTATGAAGTTAGTTATTTATTAGTACCAGCAACATGTATTTTTTTACACTACAAGTTAGCCCTTAACGGCAATCTCACCTGGTTATGATGCAGTCTAAGATGGTAACGGTCTAACCTTTTAGGGGTATGGTAAGGCCACACTTCTAATTGGTTTCTACGCGACATCACGCCGGAACGCTAAATCGCTGACGACACGTCTTTACGTGTTAACTATCCACGGTTCAAGCCTCCCACTAGACCGGAATCGATCCGGGAATCGAACCCAGGACCTCCAATTTTATGATGCGACAGCACACGCTCTGCGCCACGGAGGTCGTCAGACTTCGCCTAATTTTAAAGAATCTTTCAGACTTGTTTTGGTCTTGGGAATCTTAAAGTAGTATTATCATCACTAATACCAGGTGAGATTGCCGTCAAGGGCTAACTTATAGTAAAAAAAAAAAAGGATAACTTCTTCATACATAGAGTAATAATTGGAAACTCAATAGGTATACGTAAACCTACCGATAAAAACATTACCTCACAAAACCCAACACATCTCAAATGTTATGCATTCGTCGAAAAAAAGTCGACAAAAAGATTCGACATGTTTTTCAGTATAGACTGAAATCTCACTGTTTAATAACCCTTTTAAGGGTAGCTATATTCCGGCCTATTAAAGTAATCAAAAAACAATTAAAAGAAACAAACGCAAAAATTACAGCAGCACTCAAGAAGTTAGAAACAATAAAAAACAATTAGCCAAGGCACTGATTCGACTTGGCCGCTACAATTTTAAAAAACAATGGCCGGCGTACAGTGGGGTAAAAATCACTAATTTTGTCTCCAAATTTGTCCGCTGACAACATTCATCTCAATCAATTCTCGCACTCCCTGAAGAGTAACCCTACCGTCCCCGGAGACATAACCCTCCAGGCCGTAACCCAATTAATGTGAGAGGGTAGTGTTACCCCGTTCTCACTCCGACCGCAAAAAATGTAAATTGAAATGTTAAATTAATTTGATCCACCATCATATGTGACGGCGATGTGCATTACGTGTTTTTATTAGTTTAGTAGTGATTCGTCCTGACTTAAGATACGATAGATACTATTCAATTAAAGAATATTTAACGGATATCAATATATAGTTACATACATTTATGATCGTTAGAATAGGGGCGATATTTATAAACAATTAAATTTTACGTTTGACATATTGATTGGCCATAAACATAAATTATTAAAATATTGAGAAGCGGTGATAGCCTAGTGGTTAGGGCGTCAGCCTCCTAATCAGAGGTCGGCGGTTCGAACCTGGGCACGTACCTCTAACTTTTCGGTGTTATGTGCGTTTAAAAAAAAAAATATCACATGTTCATGTTCTCAAAGGCGTGTGAAGTCTGCCAATCCGCACATGGCCAGCGTGGTGGACAATTGCCAAAACCCTTCTCATATTGAGAGGAGACCCGTGCTCTGTAGTAAGGGTTGGGTTGATCATGGTGATGATGATATAAAGTTACTAAAGTAGTATATAATGTTTCAATCAATTACATATTTACATAAAAGTGGTAGATTAGAAAACTCCAAGAAAATACCTCTTAAAACCATATACCAATTATAAAACTGCAAAGAAAATATCTCTTAAAACCATAGACTAATTATACGAGTATAAACTGCATATGGACGTAGTCATTGAACAAACAAAATAGCACCGATTTATTTGTGCTGAAAGGTATTGGTGCTAAAAAAAATGAAAAAGCACCAATCATACTCACGATATAGCTTTGTAATGCAGAATTGACAGTAAGCACGATTTAACTAAACACAACAAGCTATCCTGACCTCTTGGTACGTAATTTAATGACAAATATATTTTAAGACGCAGTTTATTATATGACATAAATTGTCTACTATACTTCGAGAGTAATCTAAGAGAAGGCGCCGATTTATTTGTGAGTCGAATAAGTGTAAAATATTTATTCGCATCACTATATATATATCACTTGATTCAACAGTAAAGGAAAACATCGTGAGGAAATCTGCACGCCTGAGAGTTCTCCATAATGTTCTCAAAGGCGTGTGAAGTCTGCCAATCCGCACATGGCCAGCGTGGTGGACTAAGGCCGAACCCTTCTCATATTGAGAGAAGACCCGTGCTCTGTAGTGAGCCGGAAATGGGTTGATCGTGATGATGATTTATTCGCAAAACTTTATCTAAATATATATATGATGCTTAGAGCAGACTGCAAAAGTGTATAAAAAGCAAGTTCAAAATTTCACAGTGTGACAAAACCTACTGAATCCAAAAAGTCTATCTCATAGCAGCATATGTTTACACTTTTTCTTATAATTCCGTTATTAATTATACTTGAATTTTATAATTAAATAAACAGGTACATATGCTTATGGACAATCTGGAAAGATCTTTACGAGCACGTATCTGGCGAGCGATATCGGCAAATTAAATATAACGCAAACCTGTTTGTGTCTTGGGTGCGTTAGGTTTTAGTAAGGTTGCTTAGATACGTGGAATATACGGGATAGTTTGGCTATTTTAATATTACAAATATTTCTTAACATCTCATTATGAAGTTGGATTAAGGCGGTGATAGCTTAGTGGCTAGGGCGTCAGCCTCCTAATCAGAGGTCGGCGGTTCGAATCCGGGCACGCAGCTCTAACTCTTCGGAGTTATGTGCGTTTTAAAAAAAATAAAATATCACTTGCTTCAACGGTGAAGGAAAACATCGTGAGGAAACCTGCACGCCTGAGAGTACTCCATAATGTTCTCGAAGGCGTGTGAAGTCTACCAATCCGCACATGGCCAGCGGGTTGGACTATGGCCAAAACCCTTCTCATATTGGGAGGAGACCCGTGCTCTGTAGTGAGCTGGAAATAGGTTGATCATGATGAATTTGAATTTGAATTAATCCCTACGAAAAGAAGGCTCTAGTCTTAAAACCATTGGGTGGCAGCGCTTTTTTTCTCGTAACATACTGATTTGTTAATGCTGAATGTTCTTTGTTATACTTATTTGTTAATGCTAAATGTCCTCTTTTCTCGTAACATACTATTTGTTAATGCTAAATGTCTTAAATGTCCTTTAATCGTTCTTTTGAAAATGGTAACCCTTTGAGCGTGGTGGGCGAGCGCCATAAATAAAATAAACTAGATAGCGATATTAATAGCGTGGCCAACAACTCGTCACTTTACCCCATATTACTGCGTGCTATGGGACACTTCGGATAACCATTGGAACTTAAGTCCGATTTATCGACCTACGTTATTTCAACGAACGGAAAATTATCGTATCGTGTTATTGACATGAACAGATTTTACTCTGATAACTAAGACTTCTATTTAGATTTTAGTCTGGTCTGGTGGGAGGCTTTCGACGTGGCTAGTTACCACCCTACCGACAAAGAGTCTCGATAGGATACCCCCCGTTATCCCAAACGTCGCCTAAGCCGAGATTCGGCCTCAAAGGAGGCGCCCTTAGGCAGTCGTTCCCTTAGTTTCTTCGACTCCTAGGGCTCAAAATTTCTTCTGGCAGAGCTTTTTTCCGAAGCTCGCCAAACAGCCCGGTTACGCTGTGGCAACCAATAGGGTAAGTACAGCTAATAGACAGTCCGAAAAAACACCTCTAACTTTCGGAGTTATATGCGTTTTTAAGCAATCAACATATCACTTGTTTTAACGGTGAAGGAAAACATCGTGAAGGCCTGAGAGTTCTCCATAATGTTCTCAAAGGCGTGTGAAGTTTGCCAATCCGCACATGGCCAACGTGGTGGACTATGGCTAAACCCTTCTTATATTGAGAGGAGACCCGTGCTCTGTAGTGAACCGAGAATGGGTTGATCATGATGAATATATAATTTATTATTATTAATATCATTGTGATGTCTTTATTTACCCAAATATCAGCAGCTATTCAATATTTGGATAATAATTTTTGCATGGTCAGAAACTCAACGTATACGTTCTGTATGGATGAGTTAGATTTTTTTTATACACTACAAGTTAGCCCTTGACTCTCACCTGGTGGTAAGTGATGATGCTGTCTAGGATGGCGGATGAATTGAATAGTAAACTAGGTACTACGACAAAGTATTATTAGGCCAACGACTCCGTTGCAAAACTTATTAGCTAGTTAATCCCCGAAACGGACCCCAGCCGTTCCGAACGGTTCTCAACAAAACGGACTTCACCAAAACCCGATGCTAATAATTCATAAACATTGGACATCGGACCTCTCGAAATCAATAAAGCGAAGCAGCGGAGTCCGCTATTAATTTGAACATGGCCGAACAATGCCCCGAACTCGCCCTTCAAGACTACGAGTAGAATCTCTAGATAATAGTGGATAGTCCACACTCGTTTAAGAATGATAAATTACGTAATGGAAGCCCGGTATGTCCATTCCCACAGATATTAAAATCGGGGACAAAAGACCGACCCCTTGGCAGCGCGGACTCACGCGGCGGTATTGAAAAACATGGCAAAACACAAGACGCTTTGTTCGAATATCATGCAAATCCTTTGAGGGTGTTTGGGGGGGAAATTGGAAAAGTTCCGCCGTTTTTAGACTTTGATGTTGCGCAGCTTTATTGGCGGCTAATCGCCCGATAGTGGGCGAGACCAATACCACGCTAAATGTTAGCTTATGTGTTTAACTATACATCAAAGGGGATGTTTTTAATAAACAACTTTTATTGCTGGCTGCTTACCTAGTGTTCATGTATATTTTAATATATTTCAACGTCCGTGGCGCAGTGAACGCGCTGTCACATATAAAGTTGGAGGGTCCTGAGTTTGATTCCTGCCCCAAGTCTGGTCTAGTGGGAGGCTTCGTCCGTGGCTTGTTACCACCCTACCGACAAAGACGTTGCAAAGCAATTTAGTATTCTGGCACGATGTCGCGTAGAAACCTATTAGGAGTATGGGCTTACCATACCCGTCAGGTAAGGTTGCCGTCAAGGGCTAACTTGTAGTGTGGATAAAAAAAAAAACTGCGAAAGATTGTCGAACAAATAAGAATAACACTCGTTAAAGTTTTTTGCGTTTGATTCCTATAAATGGTTATAGTACCGATAAACCAAAAGTGTTATTAGCGATAAAGTTAAAAATGATATGCTTTGTAAAAATCATTTTAGTATATCACTGTAAATTCAATCTTATCTTATATATAAAATACTCGTGTCACAATGTTCGTTCCCATACTCTTCTGAAACGGCTCTACCGATTCTTATGAAATTTGTTTATGCATATTCTGTAAGTCTGAGAATCGGCTACTGCTTTTTTTTTATCCACTACAAGTTAGCCCTTGACGGCAATCCCACCTGATGGTAAGTGTTGATGCAGTCTATGATGGTAGCGGGCTAACCTGTTAGGGGTATGGTAAAGCCATACTCCTAATTGGTTTTTACACGACATCGTGCCGGAACGCTAAATCGCTTGGCGACACGCCTTTGTCGGTAGGGTGGTAATTAGGTTTAGTTTAGGTAGGTTTGAAAATATAGTATTGAATGGTCTACCTATTCAATACTATATTTTCAAACCCTTAAGTGATAAGGGGTGTCCACCCAAAAAAAATTGTTTGTCGGGTCAGCTAGTATAACTATAAATTATTCTAATTTGGATCTGGATGCAACATGAAGTTACGTAATACATAGAATAAAAAATGTATCCCCTTGTAACTGATTCAATTAAATTTCTAAATTATTCTAATCTGGAACTCGATACGAGATGAATGCTTACGATGAGGATAAATGGTGTATCGACCCCACTTTTTGAGCAAGTTTAATGTGTTATGAATAAAAAGTCTCCGGCAACTATTTACTCGCACCTCAAGGTCCAGGGGTCATCTTACGCCACCGATTAACACAACAAACGTAATTTTTATTCATGAACGAGATGAGCGCAGCTTCCCTCGGCCGGAGGTCAGTGTAGGGTCAGCTTGACATGTTTATCAGACACGAGCCTTGCACGCGTTTTTTAAAAAAATCAAAAGAAACAGGGAGAGATTTTTATTGAGATGTAAATTTGGGAAAGTTTGATTTTGGCTAGGGATAACACAATTACGTCTTTAAGGATCATAGTTATTATTATTAATAATGTATACAGGTTCGTTACAAAGTTATACAATGCACTGCGAATTTAAGGACAATATGAAATATGCCGGTTCGAATCCGGGCACGCACCTCTAACTTTTCGAAGTTATGTTGCGTTTAAATAAAATTAAAATATTACTTGCTTCAACGGTAAAGGAAAACTTCGTGAGGAAATCTGCACGCGTGAGAGTTCTCCTTAATGTTCTCAAAGGCGTGAGAAGTCTGCAAATCCGCACATGGCCAGCGTGGTGGACTATGGCAAAACCCTTCTCATATTGAGAGGAGACCCGTGCTCTGTAGTGAGCCGGTAATGGGTTGAGTGATGATGAAAAATTGTAAAAAAAATATGACTATAAAGAAAATTAATAAACAGTCTTTATTACACACACCTGGACCGGGTGGATTCTAAAATAGCCGTTGACCAGGTTTTTTTTTCGGACTGACTATTAGCTGTGCTAACGCTATTGGTTGCGACAGCGTAACCGGGCTGTTTGGCGAGCTTCGGAAAGAAGCTCTGCCAGAAGAAATTTTGAGTCCAGGGCTCGAAGAAACTGAGGGAACGTCTGCTTAAGGGCGCCTGTGAGGAGGCACCTCGGCTTAGGCGACGTTTGGGATAACGGGGCGGTCAGACGGTGAGTGGTCCGTACGTCTCCGAGGCCGTGGATGGAGCCCACGTCCGGATGACGTCCGGAGATAGCGGGGACCTCGTCTGCGCCGGCGAAGGCGGTGTGTAGCGTATGATTGTGTGGTAGGTGGTACGAGTATGTTGTCAGTAGTCATCTGATCATCAGGGTCATGAAGGATACGTTTAAGTCTCCTCTTTCGGAGAAGAGCGCTTAGGTAGTGGGAGCGATGGCCAGTTGTGCACTTCATACAAACATAAAAGCAGAGCATATCTCAAAGCCTCCGGAGAAATGAAAAAAATTGTAAGAGGCTGTGTCAGTTTGTTGCAGGGTATTTTTTTTATATTTGTAAGCAGACGAGGTCGCGAGGCACTGCTAGTATATAAGTAAGCTCCAAAGATCGTTGATCTTAATATGACCTCGTTCCTCACAGTAGGAACTATTTATATGTGCATTACTTAATTTTGGAAACCGATTTAAGCCAACTACCGATTTTTGTGTCCATCGGGACAGGAGTAGCTATAATAAGAGTAGTTTTATCTACCATTACAGGTGCCTAAACATGACGTTTATTACTAAACTAGACTCACACGCGACTACGTCCGGACGCGTTTGTTTCGGTTTTTTTAATCCCGCGGATACAGTGTCTTTTGTCAATATCGGTTTTGCTGTTAGGCAAACGTAGCTAGGTACAACGTAGCTTTTTTTAATACTGCAGGAATGGTCCTTAGGTGTTTTTCCAGGACAATCAGTAACCTAACCCGTCAGCGTTAGTTTTTTTTAACTACTACAAGTTAGACCTTGACGGCAGTCTCACCTGATGGTAAGTGATGATGCAGTCTAAAATAGTAGCGGGCTAACCTGTTAGGCGTATGGAAAACCCATACTCTTAATTGGTTTCTACACGACAATGTGCCGGAACGCTAAATCGCTTTGCGACACATCTTTGTCGGTGGGTAACTAGCCACGGCCGCAGCCTCCCACCAGACCAGACTCGAGCCGGGAATCGAACCTCCTAGGACCTCCAACTTTAAAATGTGACAGCGCGCGCGCTGCGCCACGGAGATTTTTTTACTTTTTTATTTGGGCCCAGACCACGAACCCGAACCTTATATTCCTATACGCAGTATGCACGTTGTCGCATTATAAAGTTCGAGGTCCTGGGTTCGATTCCCGGCTCTCGGACTCTCATCTGGTGTGAGGTTTCAGCTGTGGCTAGTTACTAGTCAACAAAGAAGTGTCGCCAAGTTTACCATCTTAGACTGCATCATCACTTACCACCAGGTGAGAGTGTCGTCAAGGCTAACTTGTAGTAGATCAATCATGGGTAAGGTTAACTGTGTACTAAAGTTTATTCAAGGCTGTTAATCGCTCATGCATGTTTCATGGACCTCCATTAAAAATTTCTTACGGCTTTCCTCAGAAGGCCTTTCCTCAGAAGGCCTTTCCTCAGAAGGCAACTATCTCTGATCCAAGTTTAATAGAGCTGAGTTCAGCGGTTTAATCTTGTAAAGATAACACACATACAGACAGACTTGTTAATAATATTACAGTTGTCTATAGATAAATAAGGACCAATAAAATCAGCGTGGTGCCGAAGGAATCTGTTACTTCGATAGTTTTTTTTAAAACAAGTAGATTCAAGAGCAATACATGCTTCATTTTGAATATATTAAAATGGATTATGAAAGATCGATAGGCATGAGTAAATGTAGTATACAATTTAGGGGGTTCCGCAAGATCTTCTAATTGAATTTCAGTTACATATAAACATCTGATGAAATCGCTTTAAATTATTTAAAATACCTTTTTTTTCGGGCTGTCTATTAGCTGTACTAACCCTATTGGTTCGCCAAATAGCCAGCGTAACCGGGCTATTTGGCGAACTTCGGAAAGAAGCTCTGCCAGAAGAAATTTTGAGCCCTAGGGGTCGAAGAAACTAGGGGAACGTCTGCCTAAGGGCGCCTCCTTTGAGGCCGGACCTCGGTTTAGGTGACGCTTGGGATAACGGGGGGGTCGGACGGTGAGTGGTCCGTACGTCTCCGAGGCCGTCGATGGAGCCCACGTCCGGATGACGTAAGATAGCGGGGACCTCGTCTTCGCCGGCGAAGTCGGCAATTTAAAATACCTCTCAACACTTAAGCCTAGTTAGTTATGAACCACGGGTCGAACGAAACCTTTTTGTTATTAGTTCTTTCTTAAGACAGACAAATCAATCTCTGTAAACTAATCCACCAGTAGGTGTGAATCTAGGTCTCTGACTTAATAGATAATTATAATTTATGATTGACTTTGTAAGATGGTGATAACAAAAAAAAACAGGCTAAGTTTGATGTGGGCTTTTTTTAAACTTGGCGCTATTGGTAAGTCTAGCTATCACCATCACTTTATAAATTAAAATAATGAAAAATATATTATTTATAAACATTTCATAGATACCTGTAATAGGTTTGCATGAACAAAGCTATTTTGATTTGATTTGATTTATTATAATATTTTTCTAAAGAACTCTAAAGTTCTGTGGAAAAAAAGTTGTACTAAATACGTATTATGCAAACGAAGAAGAGAGACAATTTAGCGGAACATTTATGACAAGTAATGATATTCAATGATGTCATATAAAACATCTATCCCCCTTAAGAATATACGAGTTGCATGGAAATTAATGATAATACCCGTTTGTCCAATACCGGATTATTTATCGAGCTTTTATAAACGTTCCCTTCTAAACGTCCGTTACGTGTTCAGCTAGTTTCTGGTTTCTAAATTGTAATTTCTAATAGTACAAAAATATTTTTGTCTCTGAATGTTCAAAAACTCTATGAATATGATCTATGGCATGTTTGATTAGCGGCCGAAATTATTAATCAATCAATTTTGTGTTTGATATTATGTATACGTATTGTTTTCGGTTTTATAGAGTGTACATGTGGAACGCCAGTGGGATAAAACGTAAGGTTCTTGTGACACCGTTCGGAAATTGTTTCTTCGGAAAGTGTACTTGTTTTTAAAATAATAAATAAATAAAAAATAATGATAGTAGTTGTGCCTTTTTCCTACTTTGTCTTTGAAGTTTTTTGATTAGATTGACTAATAAAATCGGGTGTTAGATATGATTTGATTTATTTTCTAATATATATTATAAAGCGTGTTTTTTTTTTAATAAACTTTATTGCACAAAAAAAAACTGTACAAGAGGCGAACTTAATTCTAAAAGCATTCTCTACCAGTAAAACTTTAACTTGTTTTTAAATTTTTTAATTTAAGCATTGGCTACCAAATAACGATCCCCTTTGAAACGTCGTCCGGTAAGCTCATTAATGCCACAACCCACTATAATATAACACCTGAACGACTGCGATTACACATAATGAGAACAAAAACCCTTTGTTGCTATTCAGCCACTGATATTAATAAAAAGGGATAGTGGCTACGTCTATTGTGTCCATGTTTACTCTCAGGAACGACATGAATGTTTAGAAGCAAAAAACTGTAGCTAAGAGACGTAACGGAGGTGAAAAACCAAGTTAATGATTCAGTTGGAAATGACAGATTTGACCGTAATGTATAAGATATAAGAGTAGTTTTCACTAACGTTGATTCCGATGGTTTGTTTAACAAAATTTGTATGGGTGAAGATGATGATCGGTGACCTCTGGCATCTTCCTATGTGGCTGCTTGATTGACGTTTGTTTGACGCTCAGCGAGAGAAATTTTAGGAAATGTGGATTCAGTGGTTCCTTTACAATTAACAGGTGCTAAGTTGGAATGTTTGTAAAAAGGAAAGATCATTAATTTTTTCTACGAATAGAGTATGTAATGCCGTGTAGTCTCAATTATTGCCACTTCCATTTCTGATGGTTGCTAATAATAATGATAAATTATGAGTTATGACAGAAGCATTATTTGATTGCAATTTTAATGGATTAAGTGATAAGCAAACATTTAAATAAGAAGATTACAATAAAAATTCAGCAAATATTATGTGAACCGCTACCATTATAGAGGCTGCATATTTACCAGATGAGATTATCGTCAAGAGAAAACTTGTAGAAGAATAAATAAAACAGACACTAACATTTTGATTATATCTGGGAAGCGATGTTTTGATAAATTTGTACATAGAAAAATAATTTTAAATAAAAATTATTTTTCCTAAAATAATCCTTAAGTTGAACCTAAAACTAAAAATCTTACAAAAATATAATATAATTACTAAAACAAATTATAATTAAAAGGAGTCCCTTTAGGCGAGGTTCCGAAGATACTGGGAACGTTCCCCCTTTAAATAGCTAGACTAATTCTTTGTCCGAGGTAACTGGCAGCTCTTCGGTCTCCTGTGATGTCGACTAACCTTTTTGTTATTTCCCTAAAAAGCACACCTATTTTTACATTACATTATATTATAACAATTTGAAGCGGTGATAGCCTAGTGGTTAGGGCGTCTGCCTACTAATCAGAGGTCGGCGGTTCGAATCCGGGCACGCACCTTTAACTTTTCAGAGTTATGTGCGTTTTAAAACAATTAAAATATCACTTGCTTCAACGATGAAGGAAAACATCGTGAGGAAACGTGCACGCCTGAGAGTTCTCCATAATGTTCTCAAAGGCGTGTAAAGTCTGCCAATTCGCACATGGCCAGCGTGGTGGACTATGGCCAAACCCTTCTCATATTGAGAGGAGACCCGTGCTCTGTAGTGAGCCGGCAATGGGTTGATCATGATGATGATAACAATTTAATGGAACTGTTGATTAATTTCAAACAAAAGTCCATGTCTCAGTGTGACATGTGAGATTTGACCAGGTAGTATTGAATTAAACACGAACTGTTTATTTTAAAACGTGTGTTGGTGCGAGACTTTGGATAGTTCCATTGATTGACGCACACTCACTTAACAGCGGAGCGTTCGACTTATGCATCTAACAAAAGTTGAATGAAGACGTATACAGATATTCCTATAAAGGCCTTTTAAAACCCAAGTTGATCTCTTAGGTAAGCTTAAATAGACATAATTTTTTTTATTTTTGTTATCCACTACAAGTTACCCAAGACCTCCAACTTTATAATGTAAAACGTGATGCGCCACGGAGGTCGTCAAATCGAGAAGTTTCAGATGTTAAAGTACAAGATAAATTCAATTCAAATTCAAATAATCTTTATTCAAATGGTCCTTTAAAAGGCGCTTTTGATGCGTCAATAATTTACAAAGTAGTGATTTGATCGTGATAACTACATTCGTAAACTTAAAACTAAAGCTATGAGGGTTCCAAACGCGCCCCGGTCTAAGAAGAAGCCCACAACAAACTTAGCCAGGTAAATTTTCTTTTTGTTATCACCAACTCACATGCCACTTCAAATTATATTAAGAGCTATCTTATTAGAGCAATATTTCACACCCATGCTTGTTTATCATTTACGTAATCCTTTACACTATAGTAGGACTTTTCTACAATACTACTACTATGATAGTTCATTAGAATAGATCAGTGAGTTCAGTACAATGACAGCAGAAGCCGTTTAAGGAGAAAGAAGCAACTGGACACATCAGTCCTAATGTTACACAAAATACGACGCAAAAAAAAACAAAAGCTTTCAAAGGGCAGACAAATGACAATACTCACAATACTGACAATAGAGACTATGGGAAAGACACAAAAGTCGACTGTATTTATGCATTGTTTGTTTAGCTTCTTAAAGGTGACGGCATGAACAAATACCGCTTCTTTCTGCCTTCCTTACATCGGTTGCAACCCCTTCTTTCAATATAACCAGCTTTGAAAGATCCATTGTACAAATTTTAACTCGTTGAAGACTTTTAAACTTCTGGGGATCATTTAACACTGGTGCTTTACCTTGTTGTTCACAGTTCTAATTGCCTATTATAATGATACTTGATACGCACAGCTAGTTTAAAATTACGGGGGCTACAATGAATTTTAACCACAATACAACGTTACATTCGTATTGGTAAAACGTAAAAATGAACGTATAGCTGGAATTGAAACCAAACTTTTTGAAATCTTTTTATTACAAAATTGGGGATCTCCGATATAGGTGGATCATCTTATTGACTAGGATATTGCTCAATCTCAATCAGCCTATAGACGCCCACTGAAGGACATAGGCCTTTCCGAGAGCGCGCCACCACACACGGTCCTCCGCCTTCCTCATCCACCCGCCAACAGCGATCCTTTTCAGGTCATCGAACCAGCGAGCAGGAGGTCGTCCTACGCTGCGCTTACCGGTACGCGGTCTCCACTCCAGAACACGTCTGCCCCAATGGCCGTCGGTTCTGCGACAGATACGCCCACTGCCACTTCAGCTTGCTAATCTGTTGGGCTATGTCGGTTACTTTGGTTCTCCTACGGATGTCCTCGTTACGGATTCTATCCCTCAGAGAAACACAGCATAGCCCTCTACATAGCACGCTGAGCGATTTTGGGCTAGTGGTCAAGGCCTACTGTGAGTGTTCACGTTTCTGCTCCGTATGTCATGACCGGTAAGACGCAGGCGTTGAAGACTTTTGTCTTTAGGATATTCAAGCATTACTTATATTTTCCCGCCCCATAACACATTTTAAACTAAAACTTCCATGGTTCCATTAACTGATATCATGTTACCAAATCAACAATGTCGAACATCATTTATTAAACCCAACATTTTATTCCCAGACGATGTCCACGATACAATCCTGTAGGATTGTAGCCGACGTTCCCATATTTGCTTACTGTTAATCAAAAAACTTTTGTCCCCGAATCCGTGGCGTCCTGATTGATGATCGCAACCCGCCAGCGGGCCGATTCGGCCAGAATGACCGAGGATTTTAAGAAAACAAACAACAAATAAAACCGTGTCGCTAATGATACGTCTAATGGTGCAGAATGATTGTCACCGTACCATTAGGAGCGCATAAATAGTTGCGCGTTACCGTTAAACGATCCCTTTTGCTTAGAAAACGACCTGTTTGCACATCCCAAGTTGAACAAATAGCCGAAACTGTCACGATATCATTAATTACGTACCTTTTGGCTGATGTCGCCGAAAATGTAAGTTAAAATCGAAATTTCACATGACTGTTACGTGAGAGATGAAGCACATGAACAAATGTGATTGTAGATCTCAAAGCTTATCTTTGCAATAAAAAATCATAAATATTTTATTTTCATTTGCAAAGGCAGTTAAAGCAGTGCAGCAGTGATCATGCATCAACCCATTACCGGCTCATTACAGAGCACGGGTCTCCTCTCAATATGAGAAGGGTTTGGCCATAGTCCACCACGCTGGCCATGTGCGGATTGGCAGACTTCACACGCCTTTGAGAACATTATGAAAAACTCTGAGGCGTGCAGGTTTCCTCACGATGTTTTCCTTCACCGTTGAAGCGAGTAATATTTTAATTGCTTGAAAAACGCACATAACTCCGAAAAGTTAGAGGTGCATGCCCGGATTCGAACCGCCAACCTCTGTTTAGGAGGCTAACGCCCTAACCACTAGGCTATCACCGCTTCACTACGCTATCACCGGTTCGCAGTCAAATAGTTAAATATCTATTAATAATTCCTAAAATATGCCTTTCTCAATTTGTGTAATACTCAAATTGTCCTACGTATTCAACAGCGTATGTCAAAATAATTGTAGACGATAAATATTATCGCAGGCCTTTCACTCCTTCGAAACCCATTAAAAACACTTAAACAACACATAAAAAAAAAAATTACAGCACACGTCGTAATGGAGAAAAGCAAAAAAGTTTTACTAAAAAACATATCCATTTTCTCTGTACTTACATCTCATTTGACTGAGACTCGAAACGTAATGCTTTTAAACGGTGCCAATTATGTTTTCAACGACGCGCTTCCCTAAGTGTCAAACCCTCAACCTTAAAAGCGTTACACATGTCCAATGCCATGAGGACTTCCATCGCGGTACCATCGCATTATCACTACTACACAATCCATTACTCCCTCCTGACATTCAAATGAAGTGCCCCTACCTATGTATCTATGGATGGATACAGAAGCGACGGGAGATTAAAGTGTAAAAGACCACGTGCAGAGTTTTCCTGTCGCCCTTGTCGACGCTCGCAAAACGACGAAAGTTGTCATCAAATACGCATCCTCCATGGCGGGAATCAGTTTTAAAAGCCATTAGAGTGGGGTGGCAGGAGGTTGTAATTAGACTGCGTTAATATTTAACAAGTGCGACGGCGTAGAGATTAGCGTAATACTTGCCCAGCTGCGCCCGGACACCTTCTGTGACTTGTCGACTTTAAAAAACCACTCTGTCAAAGGCATAGTTAAAAATTAATTATTTCACGTCCTCTATAAAAAGGAGATTGTACGTTAATGGCTTTGTAATATCGGGCACGTAAAGCCGAGTTTTAAACGCTCGGGATGTTTTCATTTCATCATAGGACGCAGCCTTTTCCTCGCATGCAACAACAGTGACGTTTAAAAGAGAATTAATTTCCACACAGGTACGGGGAAAAGGTGTTATTAAAAACATCGCTCTGAATTTCCGTGCGAGTAATCTTTTTATAAGCCTTTTGACTTATTCTGTATGTTTCGAAGAATACTAGAAGACAAAAAAACATAGCATATATAATGAGAACAAGACCTTTTGAAGAAGATTTTTCGAAAGAAAATAACAATGTAATTCGTATCTTGAGTCATACGTTTTCTAAATTGTTTGTTAGATTAATAATTTGCCCGGCTAAGTTTGTTGTTGTTGTAGGCTTCTTCTTAGACCAGGGCGCGTTTGGAACCCTCATAGCTTTAGTTTTATGATTACTAATGTAGTTATGACGATCAACTTCACTAGGTACTATGTAAATTATTGACGCGTTAAAAGTGCCTTTTAAAGGATTATTTGAATGAAGATTAAAGAAAGACGCCTTTTAAAGAGTTAATACAGAAAAAGTAAATAAAAAAATATTCACTAAATCCATCTTTTGTGGCCAAAGTCATATATTTTTCCAATTCTTTAGTTAAAATGAATTCTATTAGCAATGAGACAATTAGTTGCAAAATTCGAAACCTTCTGTAAATTATACTGACCTTCTACATATGCCCTAATTTTCACCGAATTTTCGAACTGTTAACATAGAATTTCCAGCGTTGATACAACAAAGACATATTCAAATGAGAATAAATTTTTAGACAATGTGTCCCGAAAAACACAACCCTTCAACCCTTTTCGTGCAATTAGAATAAGTCGAAGATGGGCGCAGCATCTGCGGGCGCCGGGTTAACTAATGGCGGATGCATTATTAAAGCCCTGCGGCTGGGTCCGTGGGAGGGTTGGGACAGATTATGACATTAGAGATTTTGGTTTCGAGTTGACGTGATGAATGCTGGAGATTGAAATTTCACATTTATAATTAATCAGCATTTTGTTGAGGACAGTTGTTATTGTGCGTAGCTTGAGTAGCAAGATCATAAAGGATACATAAATGGCATGACAATATTACCTTATTCTTAGACATTTATAATGACGCTGGTATTTTGTATAATAAGTTTTTCAATTAGTTGTACTATGCTAATTACATTTATACGTGCATGTTTGTTACGCCTTTGCGACGGAACTAAAAAAGAAAATAAGCTTAAATTTGGAATGGAGATAGATTATACCCTTTTTTGTTTTTTTTTCCGCTGGGAAATGCGTTTACGCATTCCCTCCGGAAGCGATGTAGTCAAGACTGCGTGCGTCGCTTCCGACGGGGTATGTGGGACTCGCCGGCGGTCGGACTGGCGACCAGAATACCCAATAAAACCCAGCGATGCTCCTACGCGTCGCCTGGTGGCTGGGTCACGGGAACACCCGCGCACTTGACCGCAAAAGATAGATTATACCCTGGATTAACACATAAGCTACTCATTATCGCGGAAAAAACCATGGTTTCAGCGGGATTCATAAAATAAAAGAATGGTTTTTAATTTATTGAATTTCAAGAATACAAAAATATATATAGATATGTATATATAGGTAAAATAAGTCTTTGGATTATTCCAATCCACTAATTTAAAAATTGTGACTATAGTGTTACATGTTGACCTATTTTATTTTATTTTAGCTTTATTTAGGAAAATTCTCAGCCTCAAGGCTCTCAAGTCTGGGACTCAAACTATACGAAAGCTCGATTACCTTTTTTATTTACCCGAAATTAAGTTATATTGTTGCCCATCTACTGCTGCACCACTGGAGCCGCAGCGAAGCTTTTCCGGCTGAACCCATCTAACAAATTCGTTACTAGTCGGCGTCATACTGTAACTCGTAAGTAAAAATCTTGAGTTCTTGCAAATATACGTTAATGGAAACCCCGTTCGTCTCAAGTTGCTCCCTTTTAACGTTGAAATTACCACGCTCTTTTTTTACTGTAGTATCCTGTATGCTCTTCATATTCCTTTACGCCTTAAAGATCGGTTTTCTTTTCTTAATGATTTGAATCTCCGATTTCTCTCAAATTTTTTCGCTAAGACATTTGATGCGAATGATTTGTTGCTGGAATCTTTAAATATTTTTGAAAGGCTAGCCGTTATTATTACAATATGTTTCTAGTATGTCATGTATATTATGTTGTCCGCTTAACGATCCTTAATTACTTTAACCAAGGGTTGTCTGGAAGACATTGCTTTATCCAATAAGACCGCCTTTGTATACTTAGGCTAGCAAAACTATCATACTAAATCGTTGGCGGTAGGTCATTGTCAGTTGGGTGGTAAACCAGACTCGAATCGATTTCATGAGAATTGGCGAAATGGAACAAAATTATTTTATTTCCATCAGCCAATATGTTTAACGAATACTTTGGCCCCATATTGTTTTCTCCCAAAATAACGATCAATAATATTGTCCATTAACAATATTCTCTTGTTCGAAGGAATGACTGGTGAAAAATTATGCGTATAACGATATGCAAATTCCGTATCCAGGTATCGCTGGATGACCGTGGGTACTCCTGGGTTATGAGAAACTTTTTAAGCTAATCAGTCACAGTCCGGGGTGTTCGGGACCAAGATTAGCATAGCCAAAAATCACAATGGCAAACTCAAGAAGTTAATGGTCGGCCCATGCATAATTTTAGGAGCGGACACAAAAGGGTTAAACAAAGGTGTTTCTATAAAAAGCTTTATTAATGTGATAGATGAATCATCGGGTCCGTTACACCGGTTATTTTATAAGTCTATTAAAGTGTTAGTTTTGACAATTGTTTTCATGTCAATGGCTGTGTAAGATTTATTCTTTCACGTTAATTACTCACTTCCGGTGGTGGCAACCCTTTGTGGTGCTTGACCTGTTCTTTGTAACAACTTTACTCTAAAGACGCTGTGTTAACTTTACAGCTATAAGCTATGACGTTAAAATATACTAACGTTCTTTATTTATTTATTTACCTACATTTATTTAAAAAATATATATGTTTATGAATTAGTTATAACCTAGTACATTTAGTTTTAAAATAAATTGGTCTTAATATATAATGGTGTTGAAGTGGCAATGGGCGGGGCACATAGCTCGGAAAACCGATGGATGTTGGGGTCCCAAGGTGCTGGAATGGCGACCCCGCACCGGTAAACGTAGCGTTGGTCGACCTTCAACTAGGTGGATAGGCGACATCAGACGAGTCGCAGGGAGCCGCTGGAACCAAGCGGCCCAAGACCGAGCATTGGAACTCCCTACAAAAGACCTATGTCCAGCAGTGGACGTCAATCGGATGTTAATGATGATGATGATGATGATGATAATAAATATTGATGTTAGTTTATAAGTAGTGTTATGTTTCTAGATAAGCGTGTACGTGTAAATAATTGTCGATGGCTCAAGTGTACGGAAAAACTCAAGCTACGAGTTTGTGATTACACCTAACTATTATATTATACAAAGAAACGAGTCGCAGGGAGCCGCTGGATACAAGCGGCCCAAGACCGTGGCCGTTGGAACTCCTTACAAAAGACCTATGTCCAGCAGTGGACGTCTATCGGTTGAAGTGATGATGATGTGATGATGATTATATTATAACATTATGTCAATGTTTTTTCTTAAATAAATAACTATAAATAAATTTACAGTTCTTAGTCTTGCTTTAGTTTTTCGTTTCTTATCAAAATGTACGCGGCTATTTCGTTATCAACAATTTCAGTTTAAAAAAAACTGCTGAGAGTAGCTTTGCTTTTTCATAGAAATGATATAAAGTTTGAATTCACTACGTAAAAAAAGGTTTGCTAGGATGTTTAGTGTTCTTTGAATGTGTTTTAATTCCACTACAGTTTTGCGCTTGATAGCAATTCCGCTTGGTGGTAAGTGATGATGCAGACTTGACGACTTTGACGACCTCCGTGGCGCAGTGCGTGCGCTGTCACATTATAAAGTTGGAGGTCCTGGTTTCGATTCCCAGCTCGAGTCTGGTCTGGTGGCCTCCCACCACCGAAGCCTCTTCGGCCGTGGCTAGTTACCACCCTACCGACAAAGACGTGTCGCCAAGCGATTTTAGCGTTCCGGCACGATGTCGCGTAGAAACCAATTAGGAGCTTGGGCTTACCATACTTCTAACAGGTTAGCCCGCTACCATCCTAGACAGCATCATCACTTACCACCAGGTGAGATAGTCGTCAAGGGCTAACTTGTAGTGTATAAAAAAAAAAGACAGTAAGATGATACCCATTAGAGCACGTTTTACAATCGGTACAATCTCCTCACCAGACCAGACTAGGAAAAAAATCAGAAATTATTCAATAAATCATTCAAGCAATCATAATCTTTATTCAAATAGTCCTTTAAAAGTCACTTTTGACGCGTCAATAATTTACATAGTAGTGAGTTGTGAAGGCGGTTATCACTTGTACAAAATCTTAATTAAAGATTAGAATCAGATTGTTGAGGATGAACAACATTCCCAATTACTGTTCCCTACTATTGGTTACTGAGGAAATATCTAGGTTAGATAAATAGCCAGTAAGTTACTTAGGATATATTTGGTTTACCATCATAATGGATCATAACGCGCTCCCTTTGAGCATCAGACAGTCAAAGTCTCTCACTGTTTTTAAAATGCCGTCAAGTTTCATTATATTTCTCAAAAATGACGACTTTTATTTTTATATCATTTCATGTTTTTTTTTTATAATGTTTTATAAGGTATATATTAGTATATTTATTACTATATTGTGTTATTTATGTAATCTGGTTTATATATTAGTATTTAGTTATTTGTATGTAGGTTTTTTGTTTATATTACGCCACCTACTTTCTTCCTCTTTAACTTTTCCTAATCCTAAGGTTGCCTGGCAGAGATCGCTACTAAGCGATAAGGCCGCATTTTGTATCCTGCTTCTTCTTTATTTTGTTTTCTTGTTATTTCTATTTTTGTTGTGGTGTACAAATAAAGAATAAATAAATAAATAAATGGACTCTTCCAGCTACAGAAACCAAGGATCCCTTCGACGCCTAATAAAAGGCGAAATAAAATGACTGAAACAACATTGCCTTAAAAAATAAAATCTCTTCGAACGAACACGAATTTCCTTGCGAAATTGAACCAATTTACATAGTCATAAATACATTTGTAACCCCGGCTTTTTTCGAAGCGACGAGCACCCGCGGGGTCTGTTCCACCCCCAAAGATAAGACACGTCACCGCTTGACAGATGTCACGACATTTACGGGTTCCGTGAAACAAGTGTTGCGATCTTTTGCATTTTATTTCGCGTATTGTATCTTTTAGGATTCCGTAACGGAAGGGTGCCAATGCGACCCTATGACTAAGCACACGATGTCCGTCCTATCGGCCTTCTGTTTGTAAGCGGGTTGTATCTCATGCGTCTCACTCCCCCGACCTAAGCGCTCCTCTCCGTAAGAGGAGACCTAAACATATCCTTCATGACCCTGACGATCAGATGACTACTGGCAACACACTCGTAGCACCTACCACACAATCACACGCTACACACCGTCTTCGCCGGCGAAGACGAGGTCCCCGCTATCATACGTCATCCGGACGTGGGCTCCATCCACGGCCTCCGAGACGTACGGACGACTCACCGTCCGTTATCCCAAACGTCGCCTAAGCCGAGGTCCGGCCTCAAAGGAGGCGCCCTTAGGCAGTCGTTCCCTTAGTTTCTTCGAGCCCTAGGGCTCAAAATTTCTTCTGGCAGAGCTTCTTTTCGAAGCTCACCAAACAGCCCGGTTACGCTGTGGCAACCAATAGGGTTTGTACAGCTATTAGACAGTCAAAAAAAAATAAATCATGCGTCTCATCTTAAAATGCGTTTTTCTATTGCAGCCATGATGACATATAATAAAAAATAAAATTTCAGTTGGAAACTATAGGACTTGGATGAGAAACGTATTTTAGTGTTTTATTTTTAATGAAAAACATCATTGATCGGTCTTAATGATATTCAAAATTCAAATAATCTTTATTCAAATAGTCCTTTAAAAGGCGCTTTTGACGCGTCAATAGTTTACATAGTAGTGATTTAATGGTGATAACTACAATTGTTAACTAAAAACTAAAGCTATGAGGGTTCCAAACGCGCCCCGGTAAGAAGAAGCCAACACACCATCACCATCTCACATGCCACCTAAAATTATATTAAGAGCTACCCTTATTAGAGCAATATTTCACATCCATGCTTCTTTATAATTTACGTAATCCTTTACATTATAGTAGGACTCTTACCTTTTTTTATAAACTTTGAACTTATTGAGAGAAAACTTATAATACTTATGTACTCTTTCATATTGTTTGCCTGAGAATTCGTACTCGTAGAATAACGGTAATTAAAAATTCCTGTGGAACATACAACGTATGTAATTGAAGATTATCCCATTGTCCCATTTTCGTTTCATCCACCTATTGCCAACATAAAGATTTGATTATGATGTCGATTGCTATGACAATCCGAAATGAAAACATGTTTTTTTCTTGTTCCAATAACCAAAAAGAAATATTATAACCAATTTGGTTTAGCAGTTCTGGGGGGAAGGAGTAACAAACACACACACATCATCATGATCAGCCCATTACTGGCTCACTACAGAGCATGGGTCTCCTGTCAATATGAGAGGGGTTTGGCCATAGTCCACCACGCTGGCCATGTGCGGATTAGCAGACTTCACTTCTTCTTTCAGACTTCACGCCTTTGAGAACATTATGGAGAACTTTCAGGCGTGCAGGTTTCCTCACGATGTTTTCCTTCACCGTTGAAGCAAGTGTAAGCAATAAAATTCTAAGTGTAATTTACAAACTGTATGTTATTTTAGATAATATATAGATATAGCCTAATATATCAGCGCACACGGTTAAATAACTACTTATAACAGGTACAAGACAATTTTCCGTCACCCTCAACAAGCTTTCACTCTAGCTAAGTAGTCTCTGAAACGACTTGGCTGATAAGTGGTGACGTCACCGCACTGTCCGCAAAAAGTGCGGACGAGTGCGGATCGCGACAGGGGCGCGGCTTTTGTTTTTTCACGTCCGCGCCAATTCGATCATTGCGCGAGTCCACACGAGATTGACATCGAGAGATTACGGATTCGCACTTTTTAACCGTATTCGACTACTATTCATCGGCTTGTGGAACCAGCTTCCATCTTCTGTGTTCCCTAATGTTTATAATATGGGGATCTTCAAAGGACGGATAAACAAATTACTCAAAAGCCAGCAACGCATTGGCGGTTCCTCTGGTACTGCAAATGTTCATGGGCGGCGGTAATCACTTACCATCAGGTGACCCGCCTGCTCGTTTGCTCGATATGTATATAAAAAAAATTCATCATGATCAACCCATTGCAGGCTCACTACAGAGTACGGGTTTCGTCTCAATATGAGAAGGGTTTGACCATAGTTCACCACGCTGGCCATGTGCAGATTGGTAGACTTCACACGCCCTTGGGAACATTATGAAACATTAGGACTATTATTGCAAGTTCTTAATTAGATTTCTTTTTTGGATCCACAAAAATTTCGTAAGTTTCGTACGAATGCCGAGCTTTTTAATTCATTAAAAAGGTACACATATTATATTTTTTACTCGTATTATATTTTGTTTTTGCGTCTTCCATGTGTATAGTACTTTGACCAAGGCTGACTGGTAGAAAATGCTTAGCATCAAGGTCGCCTTTTGTACATATCTTCCTGTTCAATAGAGTTCATAAAAAAAAATATAATTATCAACTTATTGGTGTCCCTCTACAGGGTACGTCTGTCCTTTTAGTGTGAGAAGTTATTTTCGTTGCCGCAGTCTACCACACTAGCCAAGTGCGATAGGACCAGATAGAAATTGGATAGACTTCACAAAAACATTATAGAGAGCTCTCAACTTGGTCACTATGTTTCACATTTTTCAGAATGGTCCAGTAGTGGGTCGGTTGATGGTGGTGGTAAATTTATACAGTCTTAACTATGAACGCTAACTAATTCTATATATTATTATATATTTAACGACCTCCGTGGCGCAGTGCGTGCGCTGTCGTATTATAAAGTTGAAGGTCCTGGGTTCGATTCCCGGCTCGAGTCTTTTTCTGGTGGGAGGCTTCGGCCGTGGCTAGTTACCACCCTACCGACAAAGACGTGTCGCCAAGCGATTAAGCTTTCCGGCAGGATGTCGCGTAGAAACCAATTAGGAGTATAGGTTTACCATACCCCTAACAGTTTAGCCCGCTACCTTCTTAGACTGCATCATCACTTACCATCAGGTGAGAATGCCGTCAAGGGCTAAGTTGGAGTGTATAAAAATAAAATAAAAAATATATTTCTAATCTCTATCTCCGGATGTATCAGTACGATATCTTACAGTTGAGATAGGAAAGTAATAAATTTCATTAGGGTCGGTATTTCGGAGGCGCTAAAACAATGTGTTGGGGGACTCGGCTGTCGAGATAAATTGTCACTTGCGGGGATTAAGTTGCCTTTTTACTGATAACCACTAACAGTTTCTCGTTGGAGTGAAACTGTGGCGAGTGGGAATCTGCTTCTTCGACTTCACTATCCAAAAAGGTGGGGAAAGTTTTCTGGTATATTCACCCAATCCAATAAAACCGATTATTTGATCTCCAATTTGCGTATCTTGTAGTTGTTTCGAATTGACAATAAATAACTTTATTCCAGCAAAAAAACATACATATAGTTTACAACTGAAGTCTTGTAACATAAATAGCTGAGAAACAATAAAAATATATTAAACTTGTACTTAATAAAACAGCCAAAAAAGTTCTCCGACCACCTCGAAGTCATCATAGGCACTCCGCGAAATTGGAGTCTTTAAGAATATACCTGTAAATTCAAATTCAAAATTCAAATTCAAAATAATCTTTATTCAAATAGTCCTTAAAAAGGCACTTTTGACGCGTCAATAATTTACATAGTATTTATTACATGGTGATAACTATATTCGTAAACTTAAAACTAAAGCTATGAGGGTTCCAAACGCGCCCCGGTTTAAGAAGAAGCCCACAACAAACTTAGCCGGTAATGTCTTATAACGAAAGGTAAGGTTATGTAAGGTCTTATAACGAAATTGGACGAATGCGAAGCTCAACCTGAGAGAACTAGGGCACTAGGGCTGGCTGGGTGGTCGCCGAGAGTGCGACCTAGCCATCAGGCAACGCGAAGGAGCATCGCTGGGTTTTAGTGAGTTCTGGTCAATGGCGAGTCCCACATACCCAACTGGAAGAGGCCCATTTCTGCGTGCGCCGCTTCCAGAGAGGATGCGTGATGTCCTATATGAGGGTAGTTGGAGGAAATCTTATAGATATAAGCTTTTTTTTAATACTCTACAAGTTAGCCCTTGACGGCATTTCACCTGATGGTAAGTGATGATGCGGTCTAAGATGGTAGCGGGCTAACCTGTTAGGGGTATGATAAATCCGTACTCCGAATTGGTTTCTACACTACATCGTGCCGGAACGCTAAATCGCTTTGCGACACGTCTTTGTCGGCAGGGTGGTAACCAGCCATAGCTGAAGCCTCCCACCAGACCAGACTCGAGCCGGGAATCGAACCCAGGACCTCCAACTTTATAATGTGATAGTCCTTTGTATACTTTTTTTATAAGAGTTTGTTATCACAAATTTGGTAAAAAAATAATAAAGATAAATAAAATAAAATATAATTACTGCATCTATAAACTTGTATCCATATTGAAAGCATTTAAATGTTTTTTTTTACTCTAGTAATTCTAGGGATTCTAATCCCGACTCGGTAATCGAACCCAGGCGTTCCGTATTCGAAATTTCTAAGCACTATGCCCATGTGACTGTTTATTATACCACAGTGTAATGATTGTTTCACAACAAAGGCCATACATTATAAAATATCTAGAATCGCATCTGATATAATGATACAATACTTCAAAATCTTTTGATATAACACATCCTTTCTGACCCGTCAATCTATACATTACTGTGGTTACATTCAAAAGCGTTTCAAAGCCTTACAACCTAGTCTAGTTAACTAGTACCGCGTACCCCGCAGGCTTACGATGAAGCTCCCTGAACACATACTTCCGATGTCGACGTACATTGCTGTGTTTGTATCGCTAGCTAAGTTACATGTGTGTGGTGAAGGAGCGATGTACAGTGGGTGTTGGCAGGCGATGGTGTTGGAAAGTGATGGATGTGATAGTGTGACGTGTGACTGTCAATCACAATCAGAGGCGACCACCCGCGCGATTAGGTGCGTGAAGGGAACAAGAATGCATGGAGTTGATGCTTTTTTATTGTTGTAAATTTTTTGATACTTCATTAAATTTTACTTAAAAAGTAGTTCAAGGACTTCGCTCGCTTTGACTTAGGGTTTTTCATAATGCCTGCGGAATAATTAACGTTTGTGATTGAAGAGTATTTCTTGTCTCATTCCTGCTCCCGTTTCCGCTTCTGATTCCTTTTTCAACGTATACCTAAATCTAATTTCGAGAAAGTTTGTAATGGAAAACTACAGTTGTAGATCGAGGTAAAATTTACTTTGAATTTGAGGATTATCTATCAGTCAAAATTCTATGTATACCCTCGGTTAGATTTGATTAGTTTGTTTTGGTGTTAGATTCGAGTGATTGGTAATCTGGTAACTGTTCACGTACAAGTACAATGTACTTACCGTACCGCCGGTTCACAAGTAAAATGCAGCAACAAATGCTACGCCAGATTAGGCGTACTTAGGTTAGTATTTCACGCATTTATGTATTCCAAGCTGCATTCAAAACGGTAGATGAACTCCTATTATTTCGGGATAGTTTAAAATTAGGTCCCATAAAGTTAGCACTGCACAGCGTACCTTTTTTTTAACTAATTTCATAATACGCTTAACTACTATTACTGAACTTATTAAATTGCATATAATTTAAATAAAAGTAACTTTTGGCCTTAAAGTTATCCTTAATGCCAAAGCCATCTGTCATGTCCCCCTCATATTACTCTCGATCATCTCGTTCTTTGACGTACTCATTCAAGCATAATTATGTAATGTAAAATTAATTAATTTATTTATTTCCTCTTAGTTCTAGCCTTACAGGATTATAAAGCTTATTTGCTAGAGTAGCCTAGTATAAAAAGTATACAAATTTGTGATCACAAAACTTATGAACATATAAAAATTGCCTTAAATGAAAATTTATTACCGTTCCTCTTTATTTAAGTATTATTGGAGGCTGTGTGCCATTCTCTGTGCTATAGGTAGGTGTAGCAGCGCCGTTTACTAGATACCGGCTGTCTGTCTGTCTGTCTTATCGCTCACATCTTCAAACATACATCACAATGTCTACAAAAAGAGCTCCTTCAACTCTACCTTATTAGTATGCATTTTGTTTTCGAGAGTTTTTTCAGCGAATTGTGTCAATGAAGAAATACCTCTTTTTTATATACATAGCGAGCAAACGAGCAGGCGGGTCACCTGATGGTAAGTGATTACCGCCGCCCATGAACATTTGCAGCACCAGAGGAACCGCCAATGCGTTGCAAAAACCTCACCCCCTCGTCGGTGAAATGGTTCTATGTTCGCTTACCTACCTTCCTTTTACCTACTGATAAACAATCCTACCCTCACCTACGAGAAAGGCTTGTAAAACGAAGAATACTGGTAAAACTGGTAGTGCTACGGGTGGTTGTCCGGTGGGAGGTTTCGGCCGTGGCTAGTTACCACCCTACCGACAAAGACGTGTAGCCAAGCGATTTAGCGTTCCGGCACGATGTCGCGTAGAAACTAATTAGGAGCGTGGGTTTACCATACTCCTAACAGGTAAGTCCGCTACCATCCTAGACAGTTTTTCTTTTTTTTTTCACCACTACAAGTTAGCCCTTGACTGTAATCTCACCTATGGTCAGTGATGATTCAGTCTAAGATAGTAGCAGGCTAACCTGTTAGGGGTACAGTAAACCATACTCCTTATCGGTTTCTACGCGGCATCGTGTCGGAACGCTTAATCGCTTGGCGACACGTCTTTGTCGGTAGGTTGGTACAGCATCATCGCTTACCACCAGGTGAGATAGCCGTCAAGGGCTAACTTTGAAGTGTATAAAAAAAACTGGAACTAGAGGGTACTGTGGACCTCTAATGTAGATTGGTGGTTTTACTTACTTAATAGTGGTTTTGAGTTCAGCCTGCTTTTCCAATCGAGTGCCGCTCAAACTAGCTTTGATACCCGTTCAGCTCTAAACTTACGAAGTTCATCATCATCATCATGTCAACCCATTACCGGCTCACTACAGAGCACGGGTCTCCTCTCAATATGAGAAGGGTTTGGCCATAGTCCACCACGCTGGCCATGTGCGGATTGGCAGACTTCACACGCCTTTGAGAACATTATGGAGAACTTTCAGGCGTGCAGGTTTCCTCACGATGTTTTCCTTCACCGTTGAAGCAAGTAATATTTTTTTTTTAAAACGCACAACTCCGAAAAGTTAGGCGTGCCCGGATTCGAACCGGCGACCTAGATTAGGAGGCTGATACCCTAACCACTAGGCTATCACCGCTTCTCCAACTTACGAAGTTATCGCATTATAAAGCTGAGTTCGATTCCCGGCTCGACTCTGGTCTGGTGGGAGGCTTAGACCGTGGCTAGTTACCACCCTACCGACGAAGACGTGTCGCCAAGCTTTCCGGCACGATGCCGTGTAGAGACCAATTAGGAATATGGGTTTACCGTACCCTAACAGGTTAGCCCGCTACTATTTTAGACTGGATCAACACTATACCCTTAACAGGTTGGGTTTAAGGTTAGCCCGCTACCATAATGATTGTATCATCACTGTGGCATCTTAGGGCTAACTTGTAGTTTAAAAAAATTAAACTGAAGTTAGGTAAATATTTTGCCTGAAACGTTAATATCGAAGGCTTAACTAACTCGACAGTGATTCGTCAAACGCGGGGTGCCTCGAACCGCGAATCAATCGGGTCGCGGAGGAGTTTGCGCGGATTCACCTTACACCCGTTGTAGGTCGGGGGTCGCGACCTCCGACCCCATTGGGCGACCTCTGCCCCGCCCACCGCCCTCCTGAAACGCTGAAATTCACTTAGCCTGTTCATTATTATGATATTCCCTTCAAACTCATTCTCGTATTGTCGTTCACCCTTCGCGCTATGTGCTACCTGTGCTACTCTTAATTTAATTAGCTTAATTAGCTATTAATTTAATTATTAATTCCTCAACATAGAGGCTGGCTGTTTGAACTTTGGCGACCTTCGTGGCGCAGTGCTTGCGCTGTCATATTATAAGGTTAAAAAAAGCGGTGATAGCCTAGTGGTTAGGGCGTCAGCCTCCTAATCAGAGGTTGGCGGTTCGAATCCGGGCACGCATTTCTAACTTTTCAGATTTATGTGCGTTTTTAAATAATTAAAATATCACTTGCTTCAACAGTGAAGGAAAACATCGTGAGGAAACTTGCACGCCTGAGAGTTCTCCATAATGTTCTCAAAGGCGTGTGAAGTCTGCCAATCCGCACATGGCCAGCGTGATGGACTATGGCCAAACCCTTTTCATATTGAGAGGAGACCCGTGCTCTGTAGTGAGCCGGTAATGGGTTGATCATGATGATTGCAGTCAATATTGTGTACACTTGTTACTGATATGCATACTGGCGAATGTGACACTTTTGTTTGCTGAAACGTATTTTTTTTTAATGTATATTGTAAGTGTATTAATAATAAAATACAGCCCGGTTACGCTGTGGCAACCAATAGGGTTTGTACATCTAATAGACAGTCCGAAAAAAATAAATAAATAAACTGATTCTGAGTATGTATTTAATATAACCGCCCTACCTTTACCAGGAAGACCTACTACAATCTGAGACTGCATCAACACTTACCACCAGGTGTGTTGCAGTCAAGGGTTAACCCGTGGAATAAAATAATAATAATGAACCCATAGTAGGGTGCAGTGATTGACGTTACCTGTAGTGACAAAAGTGACCAAAAGCGCTCCGAGCGTGACCAACCGTTGGTGACTCCTGGCCTCGCCAGGTTTGCACCACTCGCACCTGCGGCTTAATGCTCTATAAACGTTACCACTACAGGTGGTCGGAAGTGTGCACGGTATTTGATTTTATACTCCATTTCCAAACATCCTTTTTTTTTCTACTAAAAGCTAGCCCTTGACGGCAATCTCACCTGTTGGTGCATGATGCAGTCTAAGATGGTAGCGGGCTTACCTGTTTGGTGTATGGTAAACCCATACTCCTAATTGGTTTCTACGCGACATCGTGCCGGAACACTGAATCGCTTGGCGACACGTCTTTGTCGGTAGAGTGGTAACTATCCACGGCCGAAGCCCACCAGACCTGACGCGAGCCAGGAATCGAATCCTGGACCTCCTTTATAATGAGGCAGCACGCGCGCTGCGCCACGGAGTTCACCAAATTTATTTATATAGGGTATAAATGATGGGTTTCTACGGAACCCTTGGTGGGCATAGCTTTTGACAGACTTGAGGTTCGACTTTTTTTCGCTATGAATAGTAAGTACTCGAGCCAGGAAATGAACCCAGGACCTCCAACTTCAAAATGCAACACCGCTCACGCGTCGTTATAGAGGTTGCTGTAATGTGGGTTCAATTATAAAAAATCGCGCGTGATTTTAGGAACGCAGTTCTGTATAACTTTTTCTCTATGGCCAGCGTAGCATACATGCTACGCTAGAAGAGACCATATAAAAAATGATATAAGCAAATATGACGGCCAACAGTTAACCATAAACAGCGTCGTACTGAATCGAAGGAGCAGTAGTACTTGTATCGGGGCGTAACACTTTTTCCTTACGTGATGATTTCCACCATTTAAGTCCTACCGCTAGCTGCGATTTAGAATAAAGCCACATATTACGGTCATAATACCATCAAACTCTTAAAAATCCTATGCCCCATCTAAGACAGACTTCATTTGTCAGTACTTGTCCTAGATGGCGATGTCACTCGAACTGGCCCTATATTTACGTAACTGCAACAGTATGTACCCTAGGTAAGTGGTATAGAGTTGTGCTTATGGTTGAATTAATTTTTGTTATCGATAATTAGGTGCTTATGATTTATAGAGTCAAGGAATCGACTTATCAATTAGCATTTGACTAAGGACTTGTATAGGGGCATAACACTTTTTTCTTACGTGACGATTTTCACCATTTTAATCCTACAGCAAGCTGTGATTTAGAATAAAGCCATTTATTACGGTCATGATACCATCTAACTATTAAAAATCCTAAACTTCATCTAATACAGACTTCATTTGCGATGCCACTCGAACTGGCCCTATAATAGGGTATATTCTATAGAGTTGTGCTTACGGTTTAATTAATTTTTGTTATCGATAATTAGGTGCTTATGATTTATAGAGTCAAGGAATCGACTCATCAATTAGCATTAGTCTAAGGAGTTGTACGCGGCGTAACACTTTTTCCTTACGTGACGATTTTCACCATTAAATTACCATCACTAGCTGCGATTAAGACTAAAGTCATTTAATACGGTCATAATACAATCAAACTCTAAAAATCCTAAACCCCATCTAAGACCATCTAAGACAGATTTCATTTGTCAGTACTTGTCCTAGATGGCGATGTCACTCGAACTGGCCCTATATTTACGTAATTGCAACAGTATGTACCTTAGGTAAGTGGTATAGAGTAGTGCTTATGGTTAAATTAATTTTTGTCATCGATAATTAGGTGCTTATGATTTATAGAGTCAAGGAATCAACTCATCAATTAACATTTGTCTAAGGAGTTGTACGTGGCGTAACACTTTTTCCTTACGTGACGATTTCCACCATTAAATTACCATCACTACTTGTGATTAAGACTAAAGTCATTTATTACGGTCATAATACAATCAAACTCTTAAAAATCCTAAACCCCATCTAAGACCGACTTCATTTGCGATAACACTCAAACTGGCCCTATAATAGGGTATATTGTATAGAGTTGTGCTTACGGTTTAATTAATTTTTGTTATCGATAATTAGGTGCTTATGATTTATAGAGTCTAGGAATCGACTCATCAATTAGCATTTGTCTACGGCACGGCGTCCAGCATGGCACGCGTGTGGGAATGCGTCGCGTGCAACAGGTGCACGCCGGCGCACGCGAGCCCGTGCGTGTGGGTCCACGTCATTGATACGCATCAATTAATCGACCATCGGTGTGGCATCGATATGATCTCGTTTAGTAAACATCACTAAATATATACGGGTACTTGGAAAGGGGTTATGCCGATTTGATTTTTTTTTTATTGTACACTACGAGTTGTTACTTAGAAAGGGGTATGCCGATCTGAATTTTTTTTTAAATTTCTAAAAAAAAACTACATGTTAGCTCTTGACGGCATCTCACCTGATGGTAAGTGATGATGCAGACTAAGCTGGTAGTGGGCTAACCTGTTAGGGGTATGGTAAACCCACACTCCTAATAGGTTTCTACGCGATATCGTGTCGGAACGCTACATCGCTTGGCGACACGTCTTTGTCGGTAGGGTGGTAACTGGCCACGGCCGAAGCCAACCAGACTCGAGCCGGGAATCGAACCCAGGCCTTCCAATTTTATAATGCGACAGCGCACGCACTGCGCCACGGAGTCGTCAAAATTGCTTCGTGCTGACATTTCACAATTTTTCCACACATGGCCAGCGTGGTGGACTATAGCCAAACCCTTCTCATATTGAGAGAAGACTCGTGCTCTGTAGTGAGCCGAGAATTGGTTGATCATGAATACTATACTATTACGGAAAAAATAATAAGGTTATAGAGTATTATCAAAATAGTAATTAAACATAAGTGTACACTTACAGTGACGATCTAATTAAAACTACCTGGTGTTTTATATAATTGAAAGGTTAGTTTGCCAAAGCACTAATAAATAGGTTATGTTCGTTAAACAATATTGACCGATAGTAACTAAAGCTTTTGGTCCATATTTGGTTTTTGCCTGTCTTCCACGAAGAGTATGCTAATCATTTACACATTAAATTAGTTCCTAAAAGTAACGAACAAGAGAATCATTGATTGATTTTTTTTTCTGACTGACTATTAGCTCTACTAACCCTTTTGGACAGCGTAACCGGGCTGTTTGGCGAGCTTCGGAGAGAAGCTCTGCCAGAAGAAATTTTGAGTCCAGGGTTCGAAGAAACTAAGGGAACGTCTGCCTTAGGGCGCCTTATGTGAGGCCGAACCTCGGCTTAGGCGACGTTTGGGATAACGGGGGTTGGACGGTGAGTGGTCCGTACGTCTCCGAGGCCGTGGATGGAGCCCACGTCCGGATGACATAGCGGAGACCTTATCTTCGTCGGCGTGTGATTGTGTACGATGTGTGGTAGGTGGTACGAGTATGTTCTCAGTGGTCATCTGATCGTCAGGGTCATGAAGGATATATTTAGGTCTCCTCTTTCGGAGAGGAGCGCTTAGGTCGGGGAAGTAAATTGATTGATACTTAGAGTCGGATGTATATAAACTTGTTAATCCGCATTGGAGTAATGTACCATACATTTTGAGTCTGAGTTACCTAGAGCTCTCCCTTGCCAGCTATCTCCCTCTTACACCTAGGTACTGGCGTAGGGCTGCGTTCGAATTTTGGGACAGTAATAGGTCAGTAAGGTTCAATGAAACAATAGTATGCAGAAAGACATCTTTATTTGTTCGATACGTCTCATACAGCTTCTTCAAACACACCAACTATACTTACACCGTCTGTACAATTATTGCGAATAAATACATTGCTTCTCTTTTACACGTTTAAGATTTGGCAGGAGATTTCCACTTGCGTGAAAGAGTACAAAAGATATAGTTAAAGTCTAAAATTTAAAAAATAACTAAACTTTTTTAAATTACGGTTTTATTTTTACGAAAAGACAATTTATTTGAGTTGCCTTTTACGAAACGTCCAAATGTATAGACATTGGTAGGTTCTTTTATTTTTCAACCTACCGTCAATATTCATTACTTGGCTTTTGGTTTTCTAATAAACAAAAATGTAAAAGTTCTAAAATGTATTTGATATAATAAACAATGATTTTGGAATTTTAAATGTAATTATATATTTTTTTATTTTTTTAACAGAATAATGAATCCAATGAAGTAAATATTAACTTTGTATAGCAAATTTACTTCTTTCATTATATATAAGAATTGAATGATAGTGAATTGCAATGATAAAACTAAATCGTGTTGAGCATTTGGATCCCCTGCTCTCATTACATAGGGTTGTTTTCACGGTATGGAATACTTTTTAAATGTACATTCATCAACTTTCACAATATTATTTTACAAGAAAGAAAAAGAAACACTATAAAATCATATAAAAAGTTTACACACAAATTAACATTATTATTGCTTAAAATTCTTTTAAATCGATCTACATACATTAAATGCTTTCTCGGAATTATACAAAATTTGTACATTGTGACAGGTAAAAAAAAAAATATCATCAATACAATAGTCTAATAATTTATAGGTATATTAAAAAGCACCAGTGGAAAATAAATTGAAATTTTATATTACAAAATCGATATGTGACAGATGAAGTGAATAGGGTCGACTTTAATCTGCTAACTGGGTAAAGAGGTAACACGCACATACAAGAAAATAACTGATATATTGTGATATTCAAAATGTCTGTACAGTTTACTATTTTCGTATTGCACATGCGTTGACTTTAATATAATATATAATATAATATATTCATTTATTTCGACTAAATACAAAATTTCTTAAACTACCCTGACCCCCAAACTAGGATAGCCCGTATCTTGGGGGTCAGTCTCTTCCAGATGTGCAACAAAAAATAAACTATTGTGCCTTAAAGTTTACTTAATAACATTTAAACATGAGTGAGAAATGAGTGATTGGATGGGTGTGTGAGTGAGTGCATATGAGTGTGGATGTGTGTGTGAGTGAGTGGGTGAGTAATACGAACAAACTTTTGCCCCCACACTCTTCATCTGTCACACAATATTATATATATTAAGAGATTTTTATTGCATTCGAGTAGTTATTAAATTAAACAAACTTTTTTATACATTACCTCCATAATCATTATAATAAAAGATCGGAGAATGTTCTCTAAATCACATTTATAGCGAACTTTGTGATTTTATTATTATTATTTCACAAAAATTTTAAATAAATAAAGAATATTCGATATATGTACTTTATTCGATTCGTTTTACAGATAATAAGATATATGAACCGACTTCTATAACCCTATAACCCTAAGCAGGGTTGAAAAGTATAGAAAACTATGTAGGGATTGTAAGTTGATATTTAATAGATCGCTTACATAGATGCTACCACGACTGGAAAACCGGTTATTAGGTATATGAACCATCTTGGGTATATTTTGAGAAAAAGTTTGCTTTAACCGGTATTTGGAAACTATATCAGATAAAAAAAAATAGATATACGATAACGAATGGTTTAATTATTAGGTTTCTAAAAAAAATTTTGTTTAAACGAAATTAGGTTTCATGATGAAATTGGTTTAACCTAAAAAAATCGAATTGGTTGAAATAAGTGGACCAAACATTTCACTGGCTATTTCAAACCTTAGGTTCTGAAGGCTCTTATAAAAGAAAAATATATTTATAGAAATCGGTTCCAAATTGATTGAGATTAGAAAATATACGCATCCTAGTAAAAACTTCCTCCTAACCAGAAGTAATTATTGTTTTCAGGTCAGATAGCAAAACGATTTTCAGATAACCACTCTTTTCACTTACATAACTATAAACATTGCACGTTTGATAATAAATAATTGCGTTTCGACAATTCCAGATTGCTTTTACGATTTTTCAATTAGATACAACTAGGAGTTGAAAGATGGTCGAAGTACCTTTACTAAAATCTATCCCTTCCTAAGGTATGATATCACGTCCAGAATAGCTAAGGTACTATTTACATAAATGAGATATATATATATATATACTTCCATTCATTCTTAGGCCCGGGTAAGGTGCTACCATTTGATGGGTAATATAGCAAACAAATCTAGAAGCTCAGCTATTAATTATCAAAAAAATGTTAGGTAAGAGTTGAAGTATATAAATGTAAATTGTTATTATTATTACAGTATTTTGCATATACGAATGATTATGATTCTTTTTTCTGTACTGTATATTATTTTAAATAAAAATTTTTACTTTTCTTGGTTGTTTAAACTCTAGTGTTTAGTTTAAAAAAAATGTATGATCAATTTAGTAACATGTGCTTCAGATTTTTTACACCAGGCCCAAAAGTTCAATTCTTCAGTAATTACAAAATCATATCCATTGTCTAAGTATCATTCACAAATGAACATCGTAGAAAACATGCCTCATGAACCTTATCACATTAAATATACATTTATAATAGCTATATAATAAAAACATTTTATTTACAATATTAAATATCATCTATTACCTAGAATATATTACAGAGGAACAAAATAACTTGAACTAAGTAACTACTAACCCCGAAAAAAAAAACACCCTAAAGAGTTCTTATTTAGTGTCCGCTTGGGAACAAGACTCACTTCTAATATTTAATAGGTTGTCGATCAACATCGACGCTTTTGCACTCTTTTGAGTTTCACTGTTATTACTTGAATCGAAGGCTCCTTGCTCCGTGGTTTTTGGAGGGTAGAACGCCGAAATTGGATCGAAGGATGGACAAGGGTCGGCTCTCTCGCTGTCTCTACTCCGCGATCCGAAATACTCTTCCCCTGTCGTCTCAGTTTCTTGAAACTCACTCGACGAGGTCACGGCGTCTTCTGGAGCTTCGTGGTACCTCTGGAAGTCGAATCGCTGGCTCGGCAGATACGGCGGGAAGCCGTAAGGCGTGGATCAGGCCGCCGCGAGCTGTCTCCACATTGTATGTCACATGGTCGCCATGTACGGCCATGAGAACGAGCTCCCTGACAACAGCATATCCCTTATCAATGTCTCAATGGGCGTCTTTCCCACTAATCTTACAAAGAACAGCTGCTCTATGACTTGGGAGCTAACTGTTCGTAATGAAGGCAGCCGCAGAAGGAGTTTGCCGAATCGCGTCTGTTGATTGGGATACTGACTTCGGCAGTATTCTTCGAGGGCGCACTGTGATTTTTCTTGTAGATTGTCTATGTGCTGCACGTCGGACAACCCGCACGCATCTGCAAAAAAGAAAGAAAAGTTTCAATGAAATTGCATTCGTGTACTACCCTACCGACAAAGACGTGTCGCCAAGCGCTTTAGCGTTAACGATGGCGCGTAGAAACCAATTAGGGGCGTGGATTTACCACAACAGGTGAGCCCGCTACCATCTCAGACTGCGTCATCACTTATCACCAGGCGAGATAGCCGTATAGGGCTAACTTATAGTGTATAAAACAAAAAAAAAAGGTAGAGGTACATAGAGGTTTTGAATTTGAAAGCAAATTCATCACACTTATTACTAACAACACTTTTAGACGAAACCAGAATGTTGATCGAGCTCCAGAACATGTTATTAAAAACCGAAACCATAGAGATAAAGTTCAGAGAAAAAAATGGTCTTAAGGGGATCAAGTGGGCTCGAAAAGTAAACATTAAGGTATTACCGAACGTTAAACGTAACCGTCTTCATATTTATGCAAGGACAAACGACGTCATCAAAACAAAATGGTAAGGCAGGTAGATAATAGAAATGTTTTCGGTACATTAACTGCGGTTCAGCTCGCTTTGTTTCGTAATATTGAAGCTGTAAAAATAATAAGACGGTGTTTCGTTATGTAATAAAACGCACGTCTAGCATTGTAAAACCTGACTGATGACCAATTAGCACTTGAGTGTCAAATAATTGTCCCAATAACATATTTGCTTGCGGTAACACTTGTCAAGTTTCCACATAAAAGGTGGTAGATTGTTTAATTAGTTGGAAAAGTGTCTTGAATGAGACGTTTTGTAATGATACCACTTGCTTACTACGTGAAGCTTGTATCAATGAGAGAGAGGTCGTTTGTGCCCAGTTGATCATTGATTTATTAGGAACAAAATATTAATTACTTATGTTGAAGGTAGATGCTTTATGCTTTCCTATGAATCGAAAATAAATCTGAAGACTGGGACTTTGTTATTAAATCATAGTTCTCTAACAGTCCGACCTCCGCGATACCCCAAACGTCGCCTAAGCCGAGGTTCGGCCTCACAGGCGACGCCCTTAGGCAGACGTTCCCTTAGTTTCTTCGAGCCCTAGGGCTCAAAATTTCTTTTGGCAGAGCTTCCTTCCGAAGCTCGCCAAACAGTCCGGTTACGCTGTGGCAGCCAATAGCACAACTATAGACAGTCCGAAAAATAAAGTTCTCTACTTCTTTCTCTTATATGTTGCTATCAACTTAGACCGTTACTAGCAACCGTTTACAAACAGTTAATTTTGAACTTACATTCGACCTTGAATCTGTAGGATATCTTAATTAGTTTAGTGATCTCATATTATCTTTTTTGGGTTTGTCAGAGTATATTTTGCCAAAAGCGGTTTAATAGATGCCACTTTAAAATAGATCATTATGTTCAACACATTTTCGACTCACTATAGAGCGCGGCTCTCCTCTCAATATGAGACATACTGTGCGGAATGGCAGACCTCACACGCCTTTGAGAACATTATGGAGAACTCTCAGGCGTGCAGGTTTCCTCACGATGTTTTCCTTCACCGTTGAAGCAAGTGATATTTTAATTGCTTAAAAACGCACATAACTCCGAAAAGTTATAGGTGCGTGCCCGGGTTCGAACCCCCGACCACTGATTAGGAGGCTGACGTCCTAACCACTAGGCTAAAAATAGATAATGGCATAATTTTGTTATAATCCCCTGGTATAAATGTGTAAGCACGCCTCTCTCATAGTCACAGCTACTTCCGGAGCACATCTGCCAGACGTAATGACCGTTTTGTTTACCGCGTCATTTCTTCACAGAATAACAATAAAAAATATTAATGTTGCCAGCGCAGTATCGCGTACAGGGGTCCTAATCGCATTAAGGCGGCCTGCGACCGTTCACGGGCTATTATCTTTATACGTTTTTATTTTGGGGTTGCCACCGGAAAGGATTAATATTTTGCGCAATGTCTTGGTCTTGAGATCTTTTTTTTCGTTTTGCTTTTTTTTGCGTAATTTATTGGAAGTATAATAATCGAATGTAGAACTACCCATCTAATTTTTATTGGTTGATTCATTATCATACTGGACTCTAGATCATGAGGGGCTAGTTCCAAAATAGTGATGTTTTGTTTTCTTTGGTTAGAATATTCTCAGTACAGCCTGGAAAAGGGAAGATGGTTCTGTGTCTTGGACAGTACAATCATACCTCTTCATAAAGACCTCCAACCTGTGTTAGATATGTTGAATTAGGTGTAAATAACTCTGCAAAATAGACTTAGGAGACTTATATATTGCTCTCGAAGTTCGACAATCGTCTTTAGAGCAACTGTCTGATTGTATTTGCAATAAGTATAGTCGAAGTAGCAACTTGTAGTTTACTATCCTAATGTTCAATGTCTAAATATTTTGACTTTATGATGAAGTTTTTATTGCATACGCTGTACGCGAATAATAATATTCCTACATGTCAATATTCATGCTAAATATGACCGGTAGTCATTGTGACTGTATTCTTGACCTACTTATGCTGACAACCTAATAGGCATAATAATAGCTGAAGTTATTTCAATTTAGACGTTTACAAGACGTGCCAGCGTAATAAAGTGACCACTTAAAAAAATTGTAACTGGCATGGTGCGAGAGGTGGTAATTAAAAATTAACCTACTTGTACACTCGGGATCGAAAACACTCAGAAGTTAAGGCGGAAGCATAATGTTAACGAGAAACGCACGAACGCAATTATACATGGGAATACGACCATTAAAATGTGTTATTGACATTTTTTTTTTTTTGAAGTGAAAACTTCTTTAGCGGCGTTGAGCACTTTTTCTGTAATGGGTATAAAATCTTAAACTCGCGTCAGGACACGTGACCTGATCGAAAAAGCGTAAGACGGATGGAGAGTAGACAGCTATCCCCTCTCTACGGCGCGGCGAAAATGTATGCCTGGGCCTACTGTTTCGTTTAGGCAGCGCAGGGCGCTTGCGCGAATGTTCGTGTATGTTACAGCGTGCCACGCGCATCCATGGATAGTTCTGGTAATGATGATGGTGAAAAAGTCGTTGAAATTATGGATGAAAGTTGATTTTTCGGAGAGATAAACTTTTTAATGTAAAATAATTGTAATAGTTTTAAAGTGTTAAATTTTTAATGTAATATAAATTGTCATGTTTGTGTACGATAGCGCAATAAATGAATATTGTATTCTACCACATAAATGATAGTACTTTTATACTGATAAAGCAATTGGTGCAAAATTATTCCCTAACCATTCCAAAATATCAAACATGCTCAACGTTAATAATCAAGTTTTCACTTCTGCCGGCACTCCCGGAGTGCAACCCGTCTTTTTTTTTTATTAGCGGTGATAGCCTAGTGGTTAGGGCGTCGGGCTCCTAATCAGAGGTTGGCGGTTCTAATCCGGGCACGCACCTCTAACTTTTCGGAGTTATGTGCGTTTTTAACAAATTAAAATATCATTTGCTTCAACGGTGAAGGAAAACATCGTGAGGAAACCTGCACGCCGGAGAGTTCTCCATAATGTTCTCAAAGGCGTGTGAAATCTGCCCATGGCCAGCGTGGTGGACTATAGCCAAACCTTTCTCATATGAGAGGAGACCTGTGCTCTGTAGTGAACCGGTAATGGGTTGATCATGATGATGATGATTGTCAATTTTAAATATACTTTTCTGTATTTATATAGAACAACAACAAGAAGGACAAAACACGAAGGTTTACATAGTTAAAGGCTATCACAAAAAAAATATCTCTGCCAGATAATTTATCAGACGACATTAAAAGTATAACATTAAAAGATATGGGTACACAAAATTAACTAAGAACAAGAAATATAAGAAAAATACAAAAAAAATTTGAAGCATTTTAATTTTTCAATAGTGTAAAGGAAAATGATAAAGAAGCATGGGTATGAAATATTGCTCTAAGATAGCTTTTAAGTGGCACAGTGGTGATAACAAATAGAAAATTTACCAGTCTAAGTTTGTTGTGGGCTTCTTCTTAGACCGGGGCGCGTTTGTAACTCTCATAGTTTTAGTTTTATGTTTACGAAAGTAGTTATCACCATCAACTCACTGCTATGTAAATTATTGACGCGACAAAAGTGCCTTTAGAAGGACTATTTGAATAACGATTATGTTTGATTGATTGATTGATAAACGATTACTTACTTTGCGTGTAACGGTGGTTAAAAATTCTAATACGATATTTGATTTGACTCAACACGCAACGCGTTTCATTAAGTCGCGTAGCAAGTTAAAAGTATCAACATAGTCTTGACTAACTTAAAAAAATTATATGGTCTACGTTCTAGGTGTTTCTAGTCATTATTATCTCAAGGTTATTTTACTGTAGTTTCATGTTTATAAAATTTTATGATATTTTAAACACTTATATGAAACTGCGCGCTCCTTTTATATCAAATGTTCTTTAATTTTATGTACTTAGGAAAATTTTAATGCGCGCACTATGTTAATTTATCTTCTTGGAGCAAGTTTTTGCGTCTACTCTACTTTACTAATCAAGTCAGTAAATTATTATCTTCTTCCGCAATTTAAAATCCAATTGGTTGCAAGCCTCTACAAAAGAGTGTTAATTATTATTTTGTGTGACCGTATTCAAAATACATGCAAAAAGCAATTGTATAAATATATAATCTAAATGGACTTACTAATCCTCCTTGTGAAACAATCTAGATGTGAGCGTTTCTTTATATGTAAAATCTATACGATATTTTAACGTCATATAGTCAAGTATTCAATCGTCCATTAGGTAAAAGCAATCAATTTCTAAGGAGCATAGACGCGAGATGTTTCTAGTCATAAACTGTCACTTGCTTACGCAGTGTTTTAAGTTCTCACAGATTTAGTTAGTTAGTTAATTATATTATTTATAGTTATATGTAAATATTTACTATTTGCTACTGAAATATTTTCCTATAGGTTCACTTCAAACAGATAGTTCAACAATTATTGTTCAAAGAGGGTGTAAAATTTGTTGGAGACGATGTCTTGGGTTATTTTACAGCCATAAATAATCACCGAGAAAATTTACAGTGCAAAAATATTTGACGGAATTTAATAAAATCTTAATGATTCCAAATTTTGATTCAAATTGCAAAACGTACAATGTTTTGTACAAGTCCCTAAAACAAAGTTGATCAATAATCGATTCAAATAAAAACAAGTTTTTTTTTCGGACTGTCTTTTAGCTGTGCTAACCCTATAAGTTGCTACAGCGTAACCGGGCTGTTTGACGGGCTTCGGAATTTAGCTCTGCCAGAAGAAATTTTGAGCCCTAGGGCTCGAAGAAACTAAGGGAACGTCTGCCTTAGGGCGCCTTATGTGAGGCCGAACCTCGGCTTACGCGACGTTTGGTATAACGGGGGGGTCGGACGAAACAAGATTATTACGCGTGCTTCGGAAAGAAGCTCTGCCAGAAGAAATTTTGAGACCTAGGGCTTCAAGAAACTAAGGGAACGTCTGTTTAAGGGCGAGGCCGAACCTCGGCTTACGCGACGTTTGGGATAGGGGGGGGGGGGGGGGGTTGGTTGGGGGGTTTAGGACGAAACTAGATTATTACGCGTTCAAAACTACAAAGTAAATTTCAACGCAAAGAAATCTCGTGATATTTGAATCGTGTGCTGGTGATATTTGAATTCCTTTAAACTCCTCGTTAGACTTGATAGTCTTGATACGGAGACCAATTGATGTATTACGTGTTCCATCTCTAACAGCTGCTGTTGGACAATTAGTGCAAGTGATCGCAATTGCTTGCGTCACCGCGCCACGGAGGCGTGTTCTATGAATGAGGATTGATAGATATTTTAGAAGTAGGCCGTTTTTGGATGATGCTTTGGAGTTTTTTTAACAACATACATACTATTATACGTAATAGACGAATAATTGTGACTTAAGAAAAGCCGTAGAAGACGAATAATTGTGACTTAAAAACTGACTTAACCTATTTTTTTTTTTCGGTTCTTATGGTCAGTATAAGAAAATTCAAAGCTACTCATTTTTGGAGCAAAATATCTATGTGCTGATAGCAGAAATGAGGATATCCCCTATCTATCTATCAACCCATTACCGGCTCACTACAGAGCACGTCTCCTCTCAATATGAGAAGGGTTTGACCATAGTCCACCATGCTAGCCATGTGCGAATTGGCAGACTTCACACGCCTTTGAGAACATTATGGAGAACTCTCAATGTTTTCCTTCACCATTGAAGCAAGTGACATTTTAATTGCTTAAAAACGCACATAACTCTAAAAAGTTAGAGGTACGTGCCCGGGTTCGAACCCCCGACCTCTGATTAGGAGGCTGGCGTCCTAACCACTAGGCTATCACAGCTTCTTATGGTCAATATAAGAAAATTCAAAGCTACTCATTTTTGGAGCAAATTATCTATGTGATGAAAGCAGAAATGAGGATATCTCCTGTTTCATAAATTTGAAATTTCAAATCGTTTTATAAATGTTAAAGTCCTATGGGAAGACAAATATAAAAAGAAATACAAAAGAATTGAGAAACCACCTTTTTTGGAGTCGTGAATTACCAAACGTAAAACATAGTTCCGGAACGTAATCTCTTGGTGACACGTCTTTGTCGGTAGGTTGGGTTACCAACAATCTGACAAACAATCTCAACTGGTGATGATGCTGACTAAGATGGTAACGGGTTAACCGGTAAGGAGTATGGTAAACTCACACTTCTAATTGGTTTCTACGCGACATCGTGCGACGCGATGTTGTCAGTAGGGTGGTAACTAGCCATGACCTGAGCTTCCCACCAGACCAGACTCGAGCCAGGAATCGAAATCAGTACCTTTAGCTTTATACTGCGTCATATTGGTTACGACCACTGGACCAGCGTGGTAGTCCAAACCGCCGTAAAACCTCCCTCCTTTGAGTGAGGATGCTGTTGAAGCAAAAACTAAACGTTCCAAGTAGTGGAAGCTGATTGGCCCGGGTGACGCGCACCGGGCATAGATTTTGAATTTGTCAAAATGTCAAAAGGTCAAAATTAATAACGGTCTCTTGCCTGTAACGCGTACGCACAGCACTAACTCCTTTTGTAACTTTACACGTAATTATACGATTTAACCAGTACCCAAAGGATTTTTTAATTTCAAAACGCAAACAGTTAACGACAATAACGGCTAACTGCGACATTAATGGATTGTGGATGAAGATGCGAATACAGATAATATGAGTTAAAGCTGTGTGCTCGAGCTCCAATGTGCCTGCACTAAACATACAAGTACTCCGATTCATTAAGCCCATCTTATTCTTTGATGGTCATTTAGACCGGGGTCGTATCAATTAAACTATATTACATTGTTACAGCGGCGGGCGCAGGGTTAATTACTATTGGGCGATCTCAACGTGATCTTGGACCAAAGATCAGCCAAGATATTTGTTGGGCACCTTTCGATTTCAGCGGTTTAGGGTTAACGGTCAATCATATTACCTTACTGTATTAGTTTTACTGGTACAAATCTTTTATTGGGTGGTTAATAATTTTAGTGCCACTTGTTTTTATTTTATAAACGAATATTATAATTGTTTTTTTCACGACCTCCGTGGCGTAGCGGGCGTGCTGTTGCATTATAAACTTTGAAGTCCCGGGTTCAATTCCCGCCTCGAGTCTGGTCTGGTGGCTAGTTACCACCCTACCGACAAAGACGTGTCGCCAAGCTTTTTAGCGTTCCGGCATGACTATTTCTTGACAATATTTATTACTAGTATATATTTTGTTTACTTATTACGGCGATACCCTCTACTTTCAAGAAGTCAAGAAATCAGTCAGAAGGGTAAGGGTTGCCTGGAAGATATTGCTTAAGCAATAAGACCGCTTTTGCATACTTATGTGGACTAAGTGTTCCATGAATAAATAAATAAATAAAATAATGTTTATTACAAATTTGTGTGCAATCAAGAGTACTTATATATCTACTAGCTGACGCGGCAAACGTTGTTTTGCTATGTAAACAATTTCTAGAGAATTTCTAGTGTACAAAAAACTACTACTTACTTATAGTAAGTGTGTAAGGATGTGGTACATGAGTGAAAGAGGCATGGATCGTTGTGAACGATGAGGGAATATCAAAATAACATAAATATTGTTTATGTTCAAAAATTTTAGCTTTACAATAAGGTCAGGGAAATTTTAGTTGAATTAGAGTGAAAAACATTCACAATAAAGACGATAATTGTTCAGTTATCGAGTGGGATGACAAATAATTGAATTGCTAAAATGACTATTAAAAAGCTGGGGTTGGTGATAGAACTGTGAAAATTTAGAGTTGTATGTATTTTTTAAAGCCACATAATACAAAAAAAAATTAAATTTTTTAAATTTAGAGTTGTGTGTATTTTTCAAAGCCTATGTGGCTTTGAAAAATACATACAACTTATTTTACAAAAAAAATTATCCAATAAATATTTTTTTTTTTTTTTGGGCGGAGACCCCTGATCACTTAGGAGTTTGAAAAATAAATAGCAGCCGATTCTCAGACTTACTGAATATGCATAAAAAATTTCATTAGAATCGATCGAGCCGTTTCGGAGGAGTATGGGAACAAACATTGTGACACGAGAATTTTATATATAAGATCTTCTTTAGCAATTCTATCGCCTGAAGCGACGCGACGTTTAATTGTGTGCAACGCTGTAATTGTGTACGTACGCACACATAGATACGCTGCGTGACTACACACGTTTACACGTTACCACAAGTAAAGAGCGCGTCGCATCGATAAGTAGTTCGTGCTGTTAAAATACATGTTGGAGGCGAAATGAAATGAGTGTACCGGGGAATGAAATGCAGTGAATCAGATGTTGCTTCAGCATTTAGTGGGCTTAAATAGTATTGATGATGGTGTCAACAGACTTGACCCGCTAAATGTTTTTTTTTTTTTTTGACAAGTAAATAGTTGCCTATTCTCAGACTTACTGAATATGCATAAAAACATTCATAAGAATCGGTCGAGCCGTTTCGGAGGAGTATGGGAACAAACATTGTGACACGAGAATTTTATATATAAGATCTTCTTTAGCAATTCTACCTCCTGAAGCGACGCGACGTTTACTTGTGTGCCACGCTGTAATTGTGTTCGCACGCACACATAGATACGCAGCGTGACTACACACGTTTACATGTTACCACAAGTAAAGAGCGCGTCGCATCGCGAGACAAGTAGTTCGTGCTGTTTAAATACATGTTGGAGGCGGGAAAGAGAAATGAAATGAGTGTACCGGGGAATGAAATGCAGTGAATCAATGGTGCTTCAGCATTTAGTGGGCTTAAATAGTATTGATGGTGGTGTCAACAGATTTGACCCGCTAAATCAATGCCCCATCTGCTGTAATAAGGAGCGCGAGCCGGCGCCATTGTGCCGAGACTTGGAATGCTACCGGTTATTTCTATTATTATGTTTTATGTTTTTAACACATTGATATAAAACCAAATTAAACGCCTTTTATTTATGTATGCCTAGTACACGCTTCTATGAAGACATATTTTAAATCAGATCAAATACGGTTTATTTATGAAAGGTTTAGCTACCTGAAGACACGTATTTTTTCAAAAGAAATAAAACACTTTCTGTTTATGTAAGCCTAGTACATGCATCTATTTTACACATTTTTAATACCAAATCAAAAAGGTTTTATTTGTTCAGCTTATATTAGATACATTATTGGGATGAAATGGTGATAAACTAGGTTCTTTAACTTAAAACTTAACCTATAGGGTTCCAAACGCGCCCTGGGTTAAAAATAAATCCTTAAATAAATAAGTTATTAAAAATAAATACTTAAATAAATAAGTTATAAATGTCGAGGAATTCGTAACCAAAATTTTCATCCTTTACAAACTCTTATTACAACTTATATTGTTTAATAATTTTATTATTAGTTTGTTTAATAAAAACTTCGAATTTATTAACAGAACTCAAAACAGACGGGAATTCATTTGAAGTATTTTCCCCCTTCACTAACAAGCACGCTAAATTCTTGTAATCAACAAAAAAGAGTAAATTCGCCATTCCTAGTTTTTGACTGAAATACCCTAGGTAACCCGTGATAAGTAGATATGTTAACCACTCATCGAATTAGGCAGTTAATTTTTAATAATATCTTTAATGGTTGGTAATCTAGTACAAAATTAAGGAAATCTCGAAGATATTCCAAGTCGTAAACAAAAACCTGTCAAATGAACGAACCAAATAAAAACTGTTCGTAGGCGCTCCATATAAGATCACTTATTTATCGAGCCACAATGAAACTGTTTCTTAAGTCTGAGGTAGAGTAAGTTTTTCTCAGCCTTAGACTGTCTCATCTTACTATGTGTATACTTTTTTTTTCTAATGTTTCTGCTTCATGGCAATCTGTTATTTAAACAATAAGCCACTTCTTTGTTTGATTGCTCAAGTTATGTTTTCGTCGAGAGCCATATTTGTGTGAAGCCCCTCACGCGGCTCTCCCGATGTCAAGACGTGGCAAATCTTTTCTGTAGGCTTGGGACGTCACTCCTCTTTAGCCTGCTATGCCTAATCGCGCCTTCTCCACTCAGAGCGTGTGCCAGCTTGTTAACATGGACGGTCAGCTTCTCCTGGTATTTCAGGCTGCTTTAAAAATGTGTATCATCATCATGAACAACCCATTACCGGCTCACTACAGAGCTCGGGTCTCCTCTCCATATGAGAAGGGTTTGGCCATAGTCCACCACGCTGGCCATGTGCGGATTGGCAGACTTCACACGCCTTTGAGAACATTATGGAACTCTCTCAGAAACATGCAGGTTTCCTCACGATGTTTTCCTTCACCGTTGAAGCAAGTTTTTAAAACGCACATAACTCCGAAAAGTTAGAGGTGGTACGTATACTCCGTAAAGGAGCGGGCCCGGATTCGAACCGCCGACCTCATATTAGGAGGCTGACGCTCTAACCACTAGGCTATCACCGCTTCAAAAAAAAAAAATCTGTATACTAACAGTATAAATAAACAACTATTGCTATACTTCGTAAAGATACTTATATGAAAGGAGTTCAATCAAAACCAATAAAATCGATTAATTTAAATTGTGAACGCATGACGCTAACGATACACTCTTGTGTAAAGGGTGATCGCGTTAGTTCTGCCCGCATTCGTTCATTCACTCGTTCATTCTATCGTTAATCGTTCGTATCGTTCGCGCCGTACGTATTTATCTTTTATAAAAAATAATAATATTATAATTGCCGCTTATTAAACTCGGCATGCGGGTGTTAATAGCGTATTTCGTGTTTTTGATAAAAGGGTTTTAATTTCAATCTATTTTAGTTTTTTATATCATCTATTTAGTCTATAATTAGGGGTGAGTTTTTTGTACGACAGCTTTGTCACCATGGTACAGTAGTTTGATGTTAAATGTATTAAGGTCTAAGTTACTGATTCCTTTATAAATAGGTCCTCCATTGATTGATTCCATTTAACTAAATCTAGGCCATATGCCCTGGTTATAATTATTTGTTTTTTTTTTTTAACTATATATTTGCGGTCGAGCGCGTTGTCAAGTCATGTGATGACTGTCTGTTTTTTTTTAATTATATTTACTATGTATAGGTAATCTTTTTAATATTATAAATGCAAAAGTTTGGGTGGTATGTGTGTTATACTAAATAAAGCCAGGACCGCAGAACAGATCTAGATAAAATTTGGCGTACACATAGATTATATTTTAGCGAAGGAAACTTTTTATGCCATAAACATTATGATCTCCTTTCTATTTAGCTGTCAGTTCTCATGCATACAGATCAAAATTTCCATTACAACGAATTACTGGGCAAAATCTCTAACTGGTGTGTTAAAAATTTCCATATATGTACGAGTATATATGTATTTTTAAGGCTATAGTGAAAATAGGTTGCTTGGTTAGTCTATTTTTCACGCAGCAACGAAACGACGAATCGACAAGATCTTTTCATAGTTACTTAAACAACGATCGATTGATGGACATGTCTATCTTTCACGCAGCAACGAAGGAACTACATCGACATGATATATCATGTTACTTTAACAACGCTCTATTGATGGACAGTTGCAAGAAAATAAATTAACTCTGAACGTGGAATCGAATCTTACATAACAAATGAATAAAATAAGGTTTATCGCGATATCTTTGTATCTACGTCTCGTATCTTATATTATCTGTATCGTTCAAAAGCTCGGATATCGAGAAGCTTATAAATATTGTTATTAGATGTAAGCTCCTTGTTTCAAGATAGAATGCGAATTTGAATTTGGTTTGAATGTGGAATGTTTGTCGCAAAAGACCACAGATTATAAATCACTGATAACATCACAGACAACAGATAACAAATAGACAAACGAGGGGGCAACAAAGGCGGCGTTGTAGGCGTACCTCCGTAGGTACGCAGATGTTTGCACAGCGATCATCTTAGACGAAGAATAAGAATTGAGGCTGTATTATCGTACAATGGGCGTTGGACATAATGGATCTTTTCGACCGAATCTTATTATAACTGACGCGTACACGAGTATCGGCAAATGGAATCGATTGGTACAGGATGATTATAGTTACCGAAAAACGCAAAATTCAACAGTTTTTTTACCGACCCGGAAATGGAACGCAGGGTTAAACCCGGCCAAGTTTGTTGGACCTGGAACTCAAGCTAAGACGGTTCAAATGAACCGTCTTAGCTTCAAGCTTTGTGCCCCACCCATTGGCACTTTGGAACTCGTGAGCTGTGTCGGAAACTATATTTTTTAAGAATAGCTGTCTCCATCAAATGCTGAGTGATTCTGACCCTTCTTCTGAGGCCCATAGTAAGCGGACTCGTTTCAGAGCCCCAAATCTGGTAACACGCACTGTTCGAAGACTGTGTTTAGCGTTCCGGCACGATGTCGCGTAGAAACCGGTTAGGAGTATGGGTTTACCATACCCCCTAACAGGTTAGCACGCTACCATCTTAGACTGCATCATCACTTACCATCAGGTGAGATCGCTGTCAAGCGCTAACTTGTAGTGGATAAAAAACCTTGCTTTCAGTGTGTTTGAATTAATTTGAATAAAAATGCCTTTTCGAATTAAAGCTTTTTAAGGTGGGCTCAGATACTTAACTCATTGAAACAACGAAGCATTGAAGTAAATAACAACAATAATATGTTATCCAAGCATAAAGGTTACAATCATATCATCTTGAGTATGCGTCCACCGATACTGATAACAAGAAACATCCTGTATAAGTAAGACAATGAGCAACCGAGAACACCCTGTGTATCAATTTAACAATGGCGCCTATACAATCGTAAAATAATCTGCTAAGGAGATCGGAAATGGCGGAACAAATTTAGCCGCGACAATGCCCCTGGTGTTTGCCCGAGATTCGAATCTACGGCACTCCGCTATCGAGATTTGAGGTGTTTATTTACGTTAATAATGAAGGCCTTTAAGCCTATGGTTATAAGTACATACCTATTTTGGCTCTGTTGCTCGATATTCTACTGTATCTATGGTAAGGTTCTAGAGGTTAGTATACATATGTTCCAGACGAGTGTACCAACATAAAGAAAAAAAAATCGATAATCGAATGTACGTGGCCGCGTAATTTGAAAATTCACCTTATTTTTTGTTAACAGACAGTGTATTTGTCTATAGAACATGATGTTTCGATGTGTGGCCTTTCTGAAAAAGCCATGCTCTCTAAACTTATTCAAGTTTATATTTATATTAAGTTACTTATTCATATTTATATTAAGTTAGAGCCGTAAAATAAATATGAAAAGAATGGTTTCGATAAGCAGGTACATCATTTATATTTAAGTTACTAATATAAAAATTCACTCGTTTTTTCACTTGTTGTTGGTTAATAAAGTAGAAAGTAGGCAATGGATGGATTTAAAAATTTTATACAACATTCTATTGCTATAAAAACTGTAAACAATACTTATTATACCTTTTTAGAGCTATTTCATGGAACAAAAATTCATATCAGACTTAAGCAATTACAAAATTAAATTTTATTTTTTAATTACCCTACTGATTTTGGATTCGTCCCAAAATGTATTTTTCTAAATATTGTGAGTACACAAACTATACCATACGACCAATATTGTCCTTCACTTATAACTTATAAGATAGAAAAGCAATAAATACAGAAGAATTCAACAATGAATCAATAGGCACAAATTGGATGCCATAAACACGTGTTTGAAAAAATAATCAAAAGAAGTTTATTGCAATAAACGACACAATATGACGTTTTTCGTATTATTTATTATCTACGAAAAGAATAAGGTCGAAAATGACGTTGACATTTGACAGTTGCGAGGTACCTACGCATCAAATTCTAATGGCGCGAAAAGAAAAAATGCGGCGTTCTTATTGTGTTGCGAAATTTTTAAATAAACACCTTTTGAGTGGGCGGGCGAGCGTATATTTGTAAATAGCTTTTGTTGTTGTTATTATAAAAGCTTTTTTTTACTGGACGCGGGTCTTTTTGGTCAAATCTGACACGTGCCTGACGTTAAGACCGGAATACAGGGCTAGTACGATCTTACACGGCCTTCGCTTTATTCATTAAAAAAAAAAACATTTAAACATTCAAAATTCAAAAATTAAATTAACGGTAATATAACCCGTTTGTATGCCGGTAATGCAAGAAAAATGTTCCAATTTTAAACGATATAATAACTGCAGCAATAATAGTGGCGGGGAAGAGTTTAGACTTAAATTGGACAAAAAAATAAAGCTTCATACACATGCGACATTCTAATTAGTTAGACGCAATACATCTGACTCGTTTTATGTTCGAAATTTGAACTTGGACCTGTCGCGCGTCGTATAGTGGCACTTTGACACCGTTTATATTCTGGACATTCTGATATTATTTGATTATTCTAGAACATACTTTCATTATCGTTTAGAAGTAAGGTAATGTTATTTTAAGGCAATTTTATCAGTAATGTATGCGAGTTTTTTTTTCATTTGTAAGCAAGCGCTTTGCATCAGTGATAGATGGTGATAGATGCTATCAAAATAATAATAAAAAAAAACTTGAGAGCTGTCAAGGGACACCCGGATGGAACGAAGTTTCTTTCGATTAATTAGTGAAGGAATTGTAATAAAATTTTATTTTATTTAAGTTATAATAATATCTTTTTTATTCTTAACAAATATAATGTTATATAAGCTTAATCAGTAGGCTCAATTTTGTACTCCATCAGCAATATCCGGAACTTGTGCAGAAACATTGTCAGGATTGATTATTATTATTATTTATTATTTACAAAAAACCTGTACACACTCAACAAAAATAATCATCGCGACAACACACTGTTCAATGCGAAATAGAAATGAAAATATCTGGCTTGCTTTCTATAAGAGAGAGAGAGACAGACAGAGAAACATGTGACGCCGCACAGCTTACAATAACAAAAAGTATCGTGACAACTTTTCGTAAGAATTTTTTCCGTCTAGTCCCCTTTCACAACGTGCGATAAGGAACTTCGTTCAAATAAAAAAAACGGAAGCGTGCTAAGCTGGTTGGGCGTTGCCCAGCATTAGAATTTTAGTGAAAATGTCGCTAATCTTGTGACTTTCATTTAAGAATTCCTGTTTAACATTGGAAAATTAATATAATGCTCGGATTTGCTAAAAAATCTTAGTACAAGAAATCGAAAACGATTTTTTTCGATGAGGCGCGAAAGCTGTAAAGATGCGTCCACACAATGCGAGTGTTATCTTGATCTGCGACATAAACAACGCCGCGGGTGGCGACAGGTACTTTATGGTGTAACAGAGATACTTTCTCGCTACCGGTATTTTAGTACTTACGCAGTTAATTGTTTCGTTATTGTTTATGTTTGAGGATATCGTATTGAGTTAATAAAAATAGCTTGCAATTATAAAGCGTAAGCCAATTGCTTACATTTACGAAAATCCAGCAGTTATCTTTTCTGATTAAAGACAGTTTGAGGCATCATGATGATGAATGATCAACCGATTGCCGGCTCACTACAGAGCACGGGTCTCCTCTCAATATGAGAAGGGTTTGGCCATAGTCCGCCACGCTGGCCATATGCGGATTGGCAGACTTCACATGCCTTTGAGAAAATTATGGAGAACTCTCAGACTTGCAGGTTTCCTCACGATGTTTTCCTTCACCGTTGAAGCAAATGATATTTTAATTTTTAAAAAACGCACATAAATTCGAAAAGTTAGAGGTGCGTGCCCGGATTCGCACCGCCGACCTCTGATTAGGAGGCTGACGCCCTAACCACTAGGCTATCGCCGCTTCTAGCTTTTGTATAATTCCAAAGAATGTACTAAGTCAAAGTTACCCAATGAGATAATATGAGACACATTGTTTATGGAGTACGTTTATACACATCATCTCATTTCACAAAAGAACAAAGCGCCGTACACTCGGCAACTGGGTCACAGTGTCACAAAAGCAAAGGCAGTCGGTGTCAGGCGATGTCATGAGTGTCACCGGCGGGTGACAATAGGTCCGAGTTCAGGCCGTTCCTCGCGAGACAGATCAATCGTATCTGATTTTAAAGTGTCATGTGTGAACTAAACTTAATAATATTTGGTTACGAATCTCCAACAAGTTTCTATATAATTTTGGTACCTTTGTATGTATGACTACGAAATAAAATTTAATAAGTAACTTTAATAACATTAATGAAAAACGATTTATCATGCTTTTAGTCTTTAATCCACTGGACCCAAATTTTATTAATATGACATAAATGTCGATTTGGGGAGAGAAAACGTATAATAAATAAAATAGGTATGATAGTAGGTAATTTCACATTGGTAAGCAAAGTAATAGCCTAGTGGTTAGGACGTCAGCCTCCTAATCAGAAGTCGGGGTTCGAACCCGGTCTCTCACCTATAACTTTCGGATTTATGTGCGTTTATAGGCATTTAAAATATCACTTGCTTCAATGGTGAAGGAAAACATCGTGAGGAAACCTGCACGCCTGAGAGTTCTCCGTAATGTTCTTAAAGATGTGTGAAGTCGACCAATCCGCACATGGCCAACGTGATGGATTATGGCCAAACCCTTCTCATATTGAGAGGAGGCCCGTGCTCTGTAGTGAGCCGAGAATGGGTTTTTTCATGCTGAAGCAAAATAAATAAGGGTAAGTATTCCATCATATTTAACATTTCAGAATAGATACAGTAAATGCTATTAATTATTAATGCATTCTATTGCTACTTTAGCTATATTAGCCGATTTAATATACCAAATACTGTAAATATAAATCTCAATTAATAATAAAATCAAAAATATTATGGATTACATATTGACTAATAACGGATAACTGCCTACATCTATGCGTCTAACTAGTACAGTTTAGGAAACAAATTTAAGCAGAAACTTAACAATAAAACTAATAACTGAAAATTTGGGAAGTTAGGAATGTTACCAAAATAATGTTATATATGAACGAGGAAGGGCAAAGGAGTAGAGGAAGACCAAAGAAGAGATGGATGGATTGTGTAAAAGAGAATATGCGGGTAAAAGGTGTGGGTAGTGAGGTGACGGCTGATAGAAGTGAGTGGAAGAAGAAGACGTGTTGTGCCGACCCCACACAATGTGGGATAAGGGCAAGAAAAAGAAGAAGTGAAAATTTGGGACGTTTGAAATTAATAAATAAGTAGATTTGAAACTAGGTATAGGTTTAATAGGTAGGTTTACGATGGAACCCTAGTCTGGTATTTTTTGAGAACACAAATTAATAGTCTCTTTTTTAGAATTATCAATTTAATAATGTGTGTAAACAGATAAATTTCAAGAATTATCTGTTAATACATAATACGGAGGTTCGTGATATCACCTGTGGCGGAATAATCTAGAAACTTTATTTATTTTCAGCTTTTAAACGACACGACTAATCGAAAATTTCACACGACGGCAACACGATGCAAAATATAAGATAATCGGCTTTCGCATGGCGGCTTTTGCTATCGAAATCGCATAAACCATAGACCAGCTTTACAACCAACGAGAATATAGACTACGACGCCTATACAAAGAAGATTACCGCATTAGGCTTTTGATGCGAAGGCTTTTAAAACCGAGGGAAATTTTGAGGGCTCGCATTATATTAATGTTGCCAGATACGGTTACTTACCTAATACTTATATATTTTGTATTATCGACGTTGCCTTCCTAGTTTTACTAGACTTCCTTGAATCCAAAAGAACTCTGTACATGATTATTGAAACTTTTATTTATATTTACTTCAAGTTAGTAGTTATAATGTGAGATAATTATTTCTATGTGAGATAATAAGGTAGGTAATAAGGCTTTAGTTTTAAGGTAACGAATGTAGTTATCACAATTATCTTACATTTAAATATATATAATTTCGTATTCATTATACTGGCATAGTTTATTACACCTATTAATTACAAAAATATTGGCTTAAAACAATATTGAAACCAAATCTGCTGACGTGTTCTTGATAAACGATAGTGAAATAAATACATAACTATGGTTTCAACAAAACGCTCAATTATTTTGGTAATTATTGTTTTATACGCAATAACATCGAAAAGTATTTTGACATTTGACAGTGGGTGAAATTCAATTGAAACTATTTAAACTAAACTAACATAATGACAAAACTTAACTATTCATCTATCTTAACCCATGTTATTCAATTTCTATGTTCTTATTTAATATCGAAAATTATCTTTTTTTATGTTTCTTTTTTATATCTGTATTCTATAATTTCAAAATACCAGTGTTCGCTTCTGTAATTAACAATCAAAAAAAAATTTAACTGTCTCGAGCTGCTAGCCTATATATTATACTATACTGGTATAATATATAGGCGTTTTTCTGTACGACATATCGCTTTGTATTCTCATCGTGTCGTGACATATTATTAAATAAATATTGAACATCCTCGGCGCTTTCTTAACTAAAGTCTTAAACAAACTATCGCAGGCCATCTTTTAGTTTCGCTAGGTGTGACTTCGCACCAGCGTAGAGACCTTAATTATTTTTGCAATCTGTATAATTAATCTTATAACATTGTTATAAGGTTGATATTGCAGTAACAGTTTCATTCCAGATCTCCAGTTCTATAGGTATATTATCTGTGATAATACTAATGACATCGTAAACTCACGTCGATTGCTAGAAAGAGATAGAAAGAAGGTGATATAATGCGGTAGAATTAGCTAATGATGGAGTAAGTCACCCGTTACAATGGTAGCTTCATTGCTCGGATAAGGGGTAAAAAGTACGGGGTTTTCGTTAAAAAGACTTCATCCACGTTTTATTAAAGAGACGACTTCCCCGTCGATATCTCTACTGCCAATTTGTGTGGTTCTGTTTTTCTTCGACAAAGAGGAAGATGTCGAATAAATCCAATTAAAACTTGGTTCACTTAGGCCGAGATATATATATTAACACTTTGGCTAAGATACATATTAGTCTGAGCAAAGTTATAGAGTTTATAGTAGTTTGCTTGGCCTTAAGAAATAGACAAAGTTATTTTTATAGCTCGTATCGTTTTAACACAGTAAAGCAAGTCAAAGTTCGCTCTATAGATCTTAGTTTAGTAATTTTGAACTAGCTTCATTATTCATTTGTTTCCACAAAGTAAGTGATGTAGTCTAAGCCTTCCACCAGCAGGCTAACCAGTGTGAAGGGGATGGAACCCGGTACCTCCCACTAATAAAACCACAGTGGTCACCACTGCACCGGTGAGTTCATCATATCAAAAGTCATTCTTTCTAAACGAATTATAATTATGAAATCTTTTAAATAAATCTAAATACTAAATAATAATAAATCTTTTTATACTAGTTTAGTACGTATTTAGAAGTCACCCAAAACTCATCGTTATTCTTTTCTGAAAAAAGAATATTTGTGCGGGAGAAAAGTTTCCGATCTAATTTTACGAAGAGACACTCGCAAATACTTTCCTCGAACTATTGTACGTACCAATTTCATCTCGTTCAAAACATAAAGACACGCGTATGCAATACCCGCCCTAGTGTTCTAACCGCACTATTATGTGTGCCTGAAGCGCGTTTTTTGATGAATGAACACATCCAGCGGCGAAGCACTGAGTGATGGGTGCGAGCGATACAAAGATCTCTGCACTTTGACATTTAGCGATTTAATCACGTACGAGAGCTGTGTAGAGGGCGGCAGTGGCGTTCAGCGCGTGCTTGACACCGATGATACCTCTTGACAAAGTCACTTCGGCGGATATCGGGGCGTCGATTATTGTCGCGTGGTTATCGAGCGCTTCTCATAAAAGGTTCTAGAACGCGCGGATGGGAAAACGGATGGCCTTTTATGGGGTCAACGTAAAATCTTACTTAATGAGCTCTCCAGTTTTTCGTTGGGTTTTTTTATGCTCCTTACGCTGGTAATATTTTTTTTGTTACGTTTTCTCCATAACTGAAGGTCACGCCCGGATTCAAGTGCTTTTGTGGTGTTGTCGATTAAAGCCATCAAAGCAAAATTTATTAATGTAAACCTAATACGGACATAATATATGTCGGGTTAAGGCGGTCGGAGTTGCTTTTAGTGCGTCAGCATTGCTGATGCCACTCTTACTAAAAGCATTGCTGACGTCACTTGTTTATAGATATGTAGTAATGCGACCATAATTAAGAGGTTCGAACGGTCCGCCGTCCAACGAACCAAAGCATGCTTGTACAAAATTAATTGCTACCGTCTAAATTGTGTTAACAAAATCATGAAGAGTTCAAATGTGGGTAATTATTGAATTCTTGAGGTTCTTGGCGCCGCTGACTGAAGTTAATAACTCCTCCGCGCCGACATATATTTATCATTATTTTGATATTGTTGTGATGGTGATAACTACATTCTTTAAACGTATTACAGGCATCAATGAATCGTTCATATATATCACATTTTTCATTATTCATATTCGTGATGGTGATAACTAAACTCACCAACTTAAAACCAAAGCTAAGAGGGTTCCAAACGCGACGAGTTCTAAGAAGAAGGCCGCAAAAACTTAGCTAAGAGTATGTTTGTTTATATCACCATCTAACATAGTGGATAATTCATTATGACTTATTATGAAATTCACACCCAAGGTTTTCTATCGTTTATGTCATCCCTGATATCATAATAGGATTTTTTTTAACTGATTGAGAGCTATTCTATTAAGTCCTCGGCTTTTGTGATAGCCAGTGGAATAGGAAGGTTGAGTCAAATTACCTGGCCAGACAAGCAACGTGGTGATCGACCGCGATCTCACCTTTTCCAGGTCTTATTCGATATTGATTTTATCCAGGTATCCAAAAATAACTATTCGCACATGGCTAGCGTGTTGGCCAAACTCTTCTCATATTTAAAGGAGACCAGTGTTCTGTAGTATGCAATGGGTTGATCATGATGACGATACAATTCGAAGAGTCTAGTGCTGCGGCAATAATTGAATGGTTGGGAAATTCAAAAGCGTTGATAAATATGTAATGACTACGCATTAAATTGAATTTAGTATGAGTTAAATTACATACGTTCCCCGCGCGACGAGCGTTATAAGACGGTTATCTATCTTCTATCTTCTATATATATAAAAATCAATTGCTGTTCGTTGGTCTCGCTAAAACTCGAGAACAGCTGAACGAATTTGTCTTATCTTGGTCTTGAAATGTTCGTGGAGGTCTAGGGAAGGTTTAAAAGGTGAGAAAAATTCGAATAATTGCCGGGAAATCCCTAAAAACAGCCCTTATCTTTTTCCCATATAAACGTTCTCTAAATATAATGGGAAGTCAATTTGAACTTTATTTCTATTCAATAAAGTTCATATTAAATTATAATCACTCACTGTTCCTAACTGCAAAGAGTCAATTTGCAATTTATATTTAGGCAATATTTTATCCCGGTATTTTCACGGAAACGAAAACTACGCGGGTGAAACCGCGTGTCTCAGCTAGTAAGATTATAAAATTAAATATCCGAAACGCTTATACGTATGAGCGTTATAAACGTTTATTTATAACCATTACTGTCACCGCCTGTAATAACAGCTTGAAATCGTCGACCGATAAAATTGTACAGTTCCCAAAGAATGTCCTAAATTGTAAACTCGTATTTATATGCTTCCATATTGTTTAGTTGTCACTTAATATAATAATCCTTTTTTTATACACTACAAGTTAGCCCTTGACGGCTATCTCACATGGTGGTAAGTGATGATGCAGTCTAGGATGGTAGCAAGTTAACCTGTTAGAGGTATGGTAAACCCACATTTCTAATTGGTTTCTACGCAACATCGTTCCGGAAAGCTAAATCGCTTGGCGACATGTCATGGTAACTAGCCACGGCTGAAGCTTCCCACTAGACCAGACTCAAGCCGTGAATCGAACCCAAGACCTCCAACTTTATAATGCGACAGTGCGAGCTCTGCGCCACGGAAATCGTCAAATATAGTATTTTTTACGGATAGGCAGTGCTTTTACGCATATATATAGTGTAATGGTCAGTACCCAATAGACCCATATTACGTATAGTTTCGGTGAAAGCGTGTACACGGAACGGGAGGACAGTAGTCATGTAGTTCGAGTTTGAAACTTGTACTTCTTTTAGGGCTGCCAACACGAGGAAGCAAATGAAATGTTTTTAACGGTTGTGTGTTTGTGTGTGTGTGTTATAATGTGTTATCGGAAGCTATTTTGGTGTGTTCTATTTATGCCTTCTATAATTTTTATCATTCATTAGTTTTCAGTATAAACAAATAAATGAGTTCCTTATGCAAATACTTTATCTCAGTTTATTCAGTAGAGCTTATACTTGCAATTGTTATTTATTTAAACAATTTTTTAAATTGTTAGTAACCTGTAAGACAAAAATTGTTATTTATAGATATAATTCTATTTTACTACTTCATTACACGGCTTAGTTAGATATATCTTACAGAAATGATGACACATATCCCAACAGAGGCTTTATCGTGTTTTAATTTTTTACTATAGTTTATAAGCCGTGCAAAACGCTATTTCCAACTGTAACTTAATGGAACTAAGCTCGATATCTAACTCTGTTGTGAGAAAATCGGGCACCATTTAATTATTTTTATTTTATTTTATTTGATTCCATTGTTGAATATATACTAACGTAGTTTTTAAGCTGTACTACTAACAAAAATGGGTCTTACTCGCCTCAATAAAGCAATTTATTATTGTTATTATTTGACTGATGTCATCATCAGTGTAATCGTTGTCTTACTGACAGTCATTTGTCATTACCTGAACTCTGTCTATCTGTCAGAGCTGTTACAATTTCATTGCAAGCGAAAATATAAAAAGTGTCAACCCTATAACTGACAGGGTGAAATAAAGCCCGCGTACATCGGACGAATGGAGTGAAAAAATCCCAGTTCAAAAAGCCATGGACACAATCGCCGCCAGAATTCGTGATGTATTGCGAGAAAGTATCCATGGTGGCTTTATAGTCAATTTTATGGGATTTGTTTTTCAATTATACGGCTACGAAGCTATATTTTTGGTACCCACACCCACACTCCTAATTGGTTTCTACCCGACATCGTGCTGGACTAAATCTCTTGAATTCACGTGTAGCCACGGCCGATGCCACCCACCAGGCAAGAGTCTTGTCCCGGGATTCGAACCCAGAATCCCAGTCTCTAGAAACTCCACGGCCCAGAAACCCGGTATGTGACACAGAGGTCGTCAAAACACGTAGTAGCATGTCGCATGTCGGTGACGGCAAATCACAAATTTGACCTTGACGAAAATCGCTCACCGCGGCTCGGACTTCAATAATACCACCGTCCGAAATAAGGGCTTTATTGATGATAATTAGAAAAGTGTCATGTTGCGACACGCGCCCTTTGCAGTGGGAGTCGCAGCTACCCTCATGCCCTCGGGCAGCTCCCATTGTGTGGGCCCTCAGCTAAACAACCCATCGGTTTTTATCAATCGCCACATCGGCTTACACACGTTACAAAAGGGATTAGATGTTTTAAGTGTGAAATTTAATATAGCACACGATTTTTTTCATTAGCCACTAGATGCGAGCCCTTGAATGCAATCTAACCTGGTGGTAATTCATGGTACAACATTACGGTCGAAACTAATAATCTATGTAAATCTATCTATGTAAATATTAATGTTGGAATCTTTAGACGGCAGATGGAATTTAGTTGTGCTACCATTGATTTACCACTAGCCGTAGATCGGTCATTAACGCTCAAAAAATGGGACGGAAAAGTAGTGCACAGATAGCGACGCGTGCACTCCTTTCATCCAGTGTGTGACAAGGCTAGACGAAAGTCACCGATTCTAACACTCGAGCCGTATAATCTGAATGAATTACAAAGCACTACGCGCCGCTATAGATAATATAACGGCCAGATGTCTAGTGTATTAGACGGGTTGTAATACATCGATGTACCGATATGTAGGAATGTAAAGTTAGTTGGTGACAAATTCTCGCCTTGTTTTTGTATGACGCGCTCTATCTACGGCTAGTGGTAAATCAATGAGTGCTACCCTTACAGTATACGTTGGTTTCAAGTAAAAAAAGTCTACTGAGAGTTATTCTAAGACATTTATACAACGTAGTGTAACCTATAAAATCAAACCCGTTCATGAAATCGTTAGCTGAGAATTGCGCTATACATTCTCCAGTAGCATCGTAACTTGTAGTCATCATCATCATCATGATCAACCCATTACCGGCTCACTACAGAAAACGGGTCTCCTCTATGAGAAGGGTTTGGCCATAGTCCACCACGCTGGCCATGTGCGGATTGGCAGACTTCACACGCTTTTGAAAATAATATGGAGAACTTAGGCATGCTGGTTTCCTCACGATATTTTCGTTCACTGTTGAAGTAAGTGATATTTTAATTGCTTAAATACGCACGTAACTTCGAAAAGTTAGAGGTGCGTGCCCGGGTTCGAACCCCCGACTTTTGATTAGTAGGCGGACGTCCTAACCACTAGGCTATATCACAGCTTCTCAATCTCATCAACTTGTAGATAACAAAAAAATACCAAATAATATAGATATAAAGATCGAGAAAAAAAAACACGTATGACATATCTACTATCTTATATAAGGGGGGTATAGATTACCTATAGGTTTATATTTTAAATTTACATGTTTTTATTATTAAAGCGGCAGACCTCATAATATTTTTTAGTTTTAATCTGTCATAACTGTATCTCTCATAAGATACAGCCCGGTGACAGATAGACGGAAAGTGGAGGCTTAATAATAGGCACCTATTAAGTACCTACGTACAGAACCCTAAAATACTACCCTAAATGAACTTAAGTCGATTTATCTAATAAAAAATGTTGCCCTATAAAAAACCGCAAAATCAAAAAATTAATAAAATGCCACCCGTAACTAACTTACCGCACAAAGCGTGGCAATAGAGGCGCGTCGGCGCGAAAATTGAAAAGAGAAAAGAAAATGGCGCCGCCCCTCGGTGACACATCAGCACTTTTGCGATGAGCTTAACCGCTGAAACCTAATTTGACGGGCCGATTAACACGTTAAACGACGATTGATTTTTAGCTATCTGCACATTTCACCATTTTTCGGCGATGGCAAACGAAATAAGCGCGAACGAAATATAGAGACAAAGGAATTAGCATGGGGATTTGTCATGGTGTTTGATCAAGCAAACGCTCCGGGAACAATGTTATAAGTTGAGTGATATTTTTGGGGAAAAGGTTTCAATTTAACTGGCGTATTTATCTAAGTTTTTACATAGTGCACAAAAAAAATATATATATTGTTAAATAGATGGAGTGCGCAAAAGTCCATGGTATTTTCATTGCTAAGTCACTAATCAAACGCTGTGAAGTCAACGTGTCCTGATGATGCTCTGGAATCGTTACGAAAGGTGGAAGATCTGTATGTAGTTGTTATCGCCGCGTTAAAGCTATATATTTATACATTATGATGTATTTATTAACTAAGACATATATTTTAAAGTTGTTGGTAAGGGTTAAAATGTTATTAATCTGTATACATATGCAAAACACAAAAGAGTATAAAGTTGGTTGTCATTATGTCGTGATGCCACGCTATTGATTCCCGCCTTTGAGAACATTACAGAGAACTCTCAGGCGTGCAGGTTTCCTCACGATGTTTTCCTTCACCGTTGAAGTAAGTGATATTTTAATTGCTTAAAAACGCACATAACTTCGAAAATTTAGAGGTGCGTGCCCGGGTTCGAACCCCCGACCTCTGATTTGGAGGCTGAAGTCCTAACCTCTGGGCTATCAAAGCTTTAAGCTTATATATAAGTATCTGAGACAAAATGCAGTAACTGCTAAGTGGTATTTATAGATCTTACCCAATACAAGTAACCAGAGCGCCCAATAAAGAACTGTCTCTTGGTACAGTCGCGCACAGAAGTCACATCTCACACCCAACAAGCTCACGTCCGCGAGCATTGTGCTCAATTCGGGCTGGAGTTAATTGTTTTTAATTCGCCCGTACTGTATTGTAGCTCTTTAATTACGCCCACGGCGCCCGCTAATGGCATCGTGAGCGTACGCGCAGATCACGAATGTCCTTTTGTTTAGTACACTCGCGCACACTGTGGTTACTGTCTTGCAAGAATGTATTGACCGCTTCAAACCTTTATATTGAGTAACTATTCGCATTAGTCTCTGTGTAGGTTTAAAATGATCGTGTTGATATAGTGATTAGTCGTTTTATTACTATGTAAATAACCTAGCATAATACTTCTTAATAGTGATTTGTTCTGAGATAACAAAGACCATGTCTTATAAGAACTAATATAAGTATAACACACATCGCTTTATGTTGTCAAAAATGTCGAAATATCAACATCAAATTTTATATTTTTATTCTTAATCAATTATTAACCTATTAGGTGTATTTCAATTATTTTTTGTAAAATTTTATCAACGCTTTGGTTAAGCTTCACGTAAGTAACAAAGTAACAACCAGACAAACTTTTGTTAATCACAGTAATATTACAAAGGTTTGTAATTACGTATATAGGTATATTTGCTTTTCCTTCATGCCCAAACTACAAAACCAAATTAGCGGTTATACCATATAATAATTGGATATTATATCTTAGATTAACACATACGCTACTTTTTATCCCGAAAAAACCTATGGTTCCAGCGAGATTTGTCAAAAAGTGAAATTCGCATCGATAAACTACAACTATAGCTTTAGATTGCCAAGGCAAACTTTCTCAAAATCTGATTTATTTGTAACGAAAGGGAACGAAAACGGTAACGCGAACATGAATCAATATCCGATTTCACTTATTCTTTTTTTTAGAAAGGAGATACTTTAATGTTTATTCTGTAATTATTTCAAGTAATTCGGGTTAATAATCTATTTTTTCGTGATTGAAAGAAAAACAAACACACTAACTCAACGCAGACGAAGTCGCGGGCGTCAGCTAGTGATAAATAAGACAATCTTCAATCATAAACGCGGGTCATCCGTTAGTTATGCGTTTAAAAACAAAATGTAGCACTTATAGACGCGAGTGTACTTAGAACACAGGAGATGCAAGCGCTGTGAGTCGGCCTCATTTGGTTAATCCTCCGGTAGGGATCCACAATTAAACAGGCACAAAAGAAAAACTTCGCGGCAACGGGAAATCACGACTCGGTGAAATTAACGATTCCGACAACTTTTTAATGAGATTTTAAACCAAATTGTCCTTTAGCATACGCGGTCACTTCTGAAACAAACTTTTAGGATGACTCGCGCGCTCTTCAGTGTCTAACCTGTATTTATCTTCACTAACTCAACCCATTTGTTATAACACAACAACTTGCTTGAAACAAGCTTCATCATCATCATCATGGTCAACCCATTACTGGCTCACTACAGAGCACGGGTCTCCTCTCAATATGAGAAGGGTTTTGGCCATACACCACGCTGGCCATGTGCGTATTGGTAGACTCCACACGCCTTTGACAACATTATGGAGAACTCTCAGACGTGCAGGTTTCCTCACGATGTTTTCCTTCACCGTTTAAGCAAGTGATATTTTAATTGTTTTAAAACGCACATAACTCCGAAAAGTTACGAGGCTTATCTCGTTAGAAATCGAGAATCATGGCTCCCATGGCAAGTTTGTTACAATGACTATCAAAAACCCTATCTCTAATATGGGCGCTTAAAACTAAGCTGAATGTTTTTTTGAAATCTTTATTATTTATGTGATCCTAGTTATTACTAGAGTTATCTGTAAAATTACGGTTAATGAATGCGATATTTTCGTTATGTCGTTCAGTAGTTTATTTTAACAGTTATAAGATTGAATTAAAATCACCATTATTTTATTATCAACCTCTTCGTACAAGATCCCATATATTTGGGTACAGCCATTTTGTTTTCGACACAATTTTCAACAAAATGTTCTCAAAGGCGTGTGAATCTGCCAATCTGCACATGGCCAGCACGGTGGACTATGGCCAAGCCCTTCTCATATTGAGAGGAGACTCGTAAGAAGACCCGTAATCTGTAGTGAGTCTGCAATGGGTTGATCATGATGATGATTTTGTTTTGTCGGAGGAAAGGAACTCAACTATGCTTTTACCATAATGTTTTGTTTAATATCTATGTCTATTATAGTTCGGATGACTTCTGCGTATAGAGAAAAACTATCTAAGTTTACAATTATAGCGCTCCTTAGCAATTATTCTAGGTTTTCGTAAAATTTTAATGTTACTCTAACAACCCTAATCCGTGTTGACCAAATAACTACAGCAGATAAACAGTTACCCTAATCGGCTAAGTGCGGGGTGGAATGTACCCCTTGTTTGTGGTCGCAGCTCACAATCTCTCAACGGGCGCGAATAATATGTATACATTTATGTATAGCATAATATTTATATATTTAGTGACTAGTAATTAACCTGAAAACTGTATATTAGGCGATTAAGCCAAAATAAAGCCAATTAATTAGTTTTAGTAAACTTTTGAACATCTTTTGTAACTCGAAAACCGCTTTTTCAATGAGGTGTGGGTATTTCTCTACCCGTACGTGAAAATCGATCAGGACACCAACATGAGGGGGTAAATGTAGCCATGAAATAATGAGATAGAAGACATTACAAAATAAAATCTGTAGATTTCTTGTTACAAAGACAGTTTGATACAGAAGGAAGCTTAACTTTTATAAACTATCTATTTATTTATTTACAGCTTTTCAGTCTCGCGAGAGACAAGGCAAAAAATGGAGGGAGAAGAAGATTTATTTATTACGGAAAATCAACAAATTTACTAATACATTTTTTCATAACCATTCTTGTGAGCTAATCTGCATGTTTAACTTTTTACAGGTTTACAAATTGCTTCGATAGACGTTAAGTCATTTGCTTTCAATATAATATACATATAAGATTAATAAAACTGCTGAGACAAAATGATTAAAAAATAATCGTAATTAGTACTGTAAACCTAGTTTTTTAAATATAATTTCGACCAATTGGCGGCCATTAAGTATTGTTATTTATTTATAGATGCTTGTAATAGGTTTATGTGAATAAAGCTATTTTTGATTTGATTTGATTTAATTTATTAATTTTTCATATGTGATGTCATATCGTATTATTTATTCGTAAGTTTTATCTACAGTTGTAGCGTACACGTGTACGGGGTTTTTCTCGCTCAGAGGCCGAGGGTCGTTGATAATCTTATCTGCACACAGACACTGGAGTGACATGTCGACTTGACACCCTGCTTTCGCCACAGCTAATCGATGCTCGAACATTTGAATCTTTCCCCTTTTATATTTTCACTATTTTCAAACATGACGACTTCCCTTGCGCAGTGTTAATCGCTACGGTTTTATAAACGGGAGCTCCCGTGTTCGATTCCCGGCAGAGATAATTTAGAAATTTATCATTTCTGTATTTGCTTGGTTATTAGTGTTTACCAAATATAGTATATATGGTTGACGGCCTCGGTCGTGTTACTTATTAAATATAACTGATAATTATATAATTACGGCGTTTAAGCATACCCGTGTAGACAAAAGCTTTGTATGGAAAAATACGACACGTTATGTAATCTATGTATTTGCGGAAGTCCATGATAAACAACAAACAGCAAGTATAATTTGCTATATTCCGCCGACAACCGGGAGATTTGTATAATTTTTGATATTATTTATATATATATATATATATATATATATATATATATATATATATATATATATACAAAATGTGTCGGGTCGAACGTGCGTAGAGGTTCTAGTGGAAGATTTTGTGTGGTGTTATATTATACAAATCTTCCGGTTGTCGGCGGAATATAGCAAATTATACTTGCTGTTTGTTGTCTAGAAAAAATTGGCAAATTATTTTTCTAATCTTAGAGATATTAAAATTTGCAGCCATGTATGTAATCTCAATAATAAAATACGAGATGTAATCTTATATGTTACAGTTTTCTTTACTTGACGACCTCCGTGGTGTAGTGCGTGCGGTGTCGCATTATAAAACTTGGAGGTCCTGGGTTCGATTCCCGGCTCGAGTCTGGTTTGGTGGGAGGCTTCAGCCGTGTCTAGTTACCACCCTACCGACACAGAGGTGGCGCCAAGCGATTTAGCGTCCCGACACGATGTCGCGTACAAGCCAATTAGGAGTGTTAGTTTACCATATCAATAATAGGTTAGCCCAAAGATGATAGATTAAGATGGTAATCTCAGACTGCATCATCACTTACCACCAGGTGAGATGCCGTTAAGGGTTAACTTGTAGTGGACAAATAAATAAATTACTACTATTAAGAACCCAAATTGGACCACCGTGGTTTGTCTGTGCACTGTGACATTAATAGGATGATGATTATAAATTAAAGAAATATTGTGAATACTCAAACAATGCAATATCCAAAGATTTGATTGACTCTACACGCGTGGCGTAGGACAGGACACATGTGCACGTGCCATGTTTAATCATAACTTCCCCGCACCAACAAAAGAATCTAAACTTTGTAACTAAAATAAGCAAAGCAATGTTCAATGAAAATTATTCTCTTTGTGGTCCATGGACAAAGCCACAATGTCGAGTCATTATAGATGTTAAATATAATTGCACATTGCATCCACCTACTATTAAGCAACGCCGGGGGCTGAGGTAATGTATACTCACAACAAAAACCGCGGATATATGAATCAGAAACCCTACACTTGACAAACATACCGCATTTTCAAATTATAATACTTTTTAGGGTTCCGTTCCCTAAGAACGAGATTTGTGAAACACCCTTAGCGTTCGCTCTGAGTTATGTACCAGTTAAAACGAGAAAAAGTTATCTGACCGACGGAATTGTGTCACGTATTAACAATTTCCATATATAAGCCTTTAGGCTCGTTCCAACGAAGTTTTAGTTTCGTTCCAACGAAACCCTGTCACTAAGCTTCCGATAGCGTCTTTTGGGCATGGTCTATCTGCCATGGGCTTATTACCTTCAATGGTTACTTTTCACAGACAGTGTATTTCTATTTGGCAATTATTTAAATTATCATTTTTAATAACTGATCCGCTTTTTCCGAGATATACGAGTAAAATAAATCGAGTCAATCGCTAGGTTTATCTTTTTAGAGGTACGCAAATATTTTTCTGTACATTTATTTCTAGGTGGTAATGTTTCTGGGTGCGATAAAAATATCTTAGTTTAGGCAAACAGTTGGGACTTATCAATCCTTAAAATGTAAAAAATAGCATCAGATATTAATTTGAGTACCAAAGAGAGAGTATGCTCTAATATAATTATCATTTTCGTTGCTCCTATTAAATAAAATTAAAATAAAGGACAGTACAAGAAACGTTTAACATAGTTGTACAATAAGGATATAATCGTTGAAATCCTCAAAATTAATTACTTTTAATTAAAGTGATCGCTCAAATCTTTAATTTTGTCAAAAATCTCAAAAAATGTTGTTGAAAAAATCTCAAAGTTATAAAACATATGTCACTTAAATATCAATAAATACTTAATAATTAGATGGCAGACAATTCACGAATTTCAGACAAACGTCACAATTCAAGCTGAACATTACAAAACATGCCCAATGTGGGTTGGATCCTTTTTGCATAAATGCGTCAAAATTGTACCGTGTTACTTAGCCGGTTACTTTGTTGTTTTTAGTTCGGTTTTAAATAAAGATTATTGTGAATATACTATGATACATTAATATTACTTGGCACGGGACCCTTCGCGAGTGCCATTCCAACTCGCCTTTAGCCGGCTGTTTGATAATACTACTTTTACCGTGTAATTTACTTTGGGTTCTTTATCATGTAATTTCGCGGTAACACCTCTTGTAATTGTTACATCGTAAAATACCCTATTGTGAAATCAAAATTGATGATTTAGTCAAATAACAGTTTCTATTATTTTCACAAAACAAATTGTTGAATGACTTTTATTTTGTTTCGAATGACAGCTGTTTTATTGTTTATAACCGAAATTAATGTTAGCCGAGTGGTCTATTATGGTTAGGTTTTCTAATTTAATACAATATTTAGTATATTCGTTCGTTTAAGTCGCGGTTACTCAAGTGTTCTTAATTTTTATTCTACTACAAGTTAGTCTTTGACGGCAATCTCATCTGTTGGTAAGTGATGATTCTTTCAAGATAAGTTAAATAATTTATTATTAATTTTTATCTGCTGAAGCTGTGATAGCCTGGTGGTTAGGACGTCCGCCTCCTAATCAGGTTCGATCACGGGCACGCACCTCTAAATTCGGAGTTATGTATGTTTTAAAACAATAAAAATATCACTTGCTTCAACGGTGAGGACACACATCATGGAAAACCTGCACGCCTGAGAGTTCTCCATAATGTTCTCAAAGGCGTCTGAAGTTTGCCAATCCGCATATGGCTAACGTGGTTGACTATGGCCAAACCCTTCTCGTATTGAGAGGAGACTCGTAAGAAAACCCGTAATCTGTAGTGAGCCTGCAATAGGTTGATCATGATGATGATTTTGTTTTGTCGGAGGAAGGGAACTAAACTATGTTTTTACAATAACGTTTTGTTTAGTATCTTTCCATATTATAGTTCGGATCACTTCCTGCGTATTGTGAAAAACTATCTAAGTTATCCCTTCTCATATTGAGAGGACACCCGTCCTCTGTAGTGAGCCCGCAATTGATTCATCATGATGATATTGATGATGAACATTTATCTGTCCTAATCTTGCTTACTGATCCTTTTTAGAAAAGAACACAGATCGCTAATCCGAAAACCAAATCTTGTCCGTCAATAATCAGCGGACACGGTGAATATAACAAAAAAGGGGGAGAAATAATTTAACGCGTGTCGAATTCACCAAAACGGCAAATTTGCGGCGACGAGCGACAAGGAAATTAATTAATTCCTCGTATCGGTGAAGCGGGGGCTGAATATTCATGTGGTCACAGCTCGTTAGGTCGCTGGTCAGCATCGACACGGGGGTTCGACTGCTTTAACAGTTCGTCATATGCGCACTCCGTGGATATGGAAATGCGTGAAGGAGACGGTACAAAAATGCACGAAGGGTTGACGTAGTTCATGTTTTATGTATCTACAGCGTTTTAACTTTACTTATAATCAACATTGATTTACTTCACTTTATCATCATCATGATATAAACCAAAGGTCTACCTTTGCTACAATCAATCTGCGACTATAACACAAATCAGAATTTAGATTGATTAAATGATTAATTCTTAATTGCATAAAATTAGAAATATTGTAGGATATATAAATAATTAATTGTTTAAAAATTTCAGTGAGACTTTGAAAATATTATTTCCCACCCTCTGCACTAACACAACCTGTATTGCAGAGAGAGATCCTTCCAAGGATTTTAGATTTAGTGTGTGTCTCATAATGAGCGTGTTGGCGATTGTGTGTGCCGGATTGGATGTCTGCAAACTATTTTATAATTTTCAAAATATTTTGAGTTTAATAACAAATTTTTCATCGTTCGTCACTAAATAAAATTTGATTTCTATGTATATGCTAATGTTAAACTTAAATATATATTTTTTAAACTTAATTAAAAGTTTGCTTCAAAGGATATGCCACTACGTTTTATTTTATTTGCTCTTTAATCAAACATGCTTTCATGTCCTTTTCGATACCTAAAATTCGCCATAGAATACCGAGACCCTTCGTTTGCTAATGAGCAAACAGTTGGTTCAAATATGACATGTACGTACTTGAACCTACACTGTGCTTGTTTTCGTTATGATTTGCATATATCTCTTACCACTATTTACTTGTTCAATATTTTTGTCTGAAAGTTTGCACCAAAAAAAATAACACTGAATTATTACAAAATCAGTAAAAAATACAGTTGAAAATATATATACACTATTTAAATGAACTGAATTTACTGTAACTAAGCACATTATTACTAAAAATAATGCTTACAGGAGCTGTTTCAATAAAAACTTAAGGTCAATAACAAAAATATTAGCAGGTAAGAACCATTTGTCTGTATAATATAATACAATATACGAAATACATTTATTTTAGACGAAGAATAAAGTATATCAAATAATAATAATGTCTTATGATGTATATCATCCTTGAATTTTTCAGTAAATACAAATTTATTTTTTTATAAACTAGTTTGTTTTTAAATTTATAAAATTACTACCGAACTACTATGAAATTGCAGTTTAGGGACAATCTTGCACTCCAGGGTAGATGGTGCATATTCTAAAGTCTAGACTATAATATTAAAACTTTTGTTTTAGGAAATCTTGTTATTTGTTTTTTTCTAAGCATGTTTTTATATATATAATATATATAAAACCTAATGAATATAGATAGATAGATTTATTCAATTATAATTAACAACTAAAACAATGTAACTTTAAACACTTTAGTTATGTATATATATATTATTTAATATTATATTTATATACATAACTCTCTACTCTCTCTCTACTCGGAAATACTAACCACTTGACTAATGAGGTAATTCGACTTGTTTTATATTATGTTGAACTCGTTAAAGTCAGATTCACTTATCTCGTGTGATGCGTAACTCGTAAGACGAATAAGGGAAATGGTAATTATCTGGTGGCGGAGTTGGAGGGGGTGACGTCACGCTGTAAACAGATTATGTCGCTAATTAATTGTTTCCTCTCAAATCATATTGCGTTTTGTATAATTTGGTTTAATTTATTGTTTTGTTGTCATAGGATGTTTACTAAAAACTGACTTATAATTCTACAAATAAAATGGAAAGAAAAGCCCAATGACGTAGCATGTCTTGGTGCATATCTTGGTGCATTTAATTGTTTGTCAAACTACCATTCTTACGACGGTTTGGCTTATTGGTTTGGTTTATTTTATAACACCCGTTCGGTGTAAATAGCTGAATTGACGAAAGTGGCACATCCCGAAAGAGGAGACCTAAACATGACCCTGACGATCAGATGACTACTGACAACACACTCGTACCACCTACCACACAATCATTCGCTACACACCGTCTTCGCCGGCGAACACGAGGTCCTCGCTATCTTACGTCATCCGGACGTGGACGTGGACCCCCGTTATCCCTATCGTCGCCTAAGTCAAAGTTTGGTCCCACAGGAGGCGCCCTATGGCAGACGTTCCCTTAGATTCTCAAAATTTCTTCTGGCAGAGCTTCTTTCCAAAGCTAGCCAAACAGCCCGGTTACGCTGTGGCCAATAGGGTTAGCAAAGTCCGAAAAAAATAAATGTATATATACTGATTCATCTGAAAGTTATGCTCTACGAAATAATTATGAACCATCATCCCCCGACAGTTGGACAAACACTCCCCCGCGGTGTGGCGTCTTTTTATCGCCGAGGGACCGCAAATTTCTATTTGCATATCTGTGCACTCATAAATCTCTGTTTCACTTATTAGCCCCTTTCGAGTACGGCAGGGTCGCTGCGAGCCGCAGTGGCGTACGAGGTTAGGTTCGGTTGATGGTTAGTTTCGTTGTTAATTATTTATTTGGGAAATGGTTTTGTCCCTTCGTCCTTCATTTTATTTAGTAATGCTTATCTATAGCATAATAATTCAATTATTTGATGAATCGCTATAGAAAGCAATCATGAACCGATGGATTATTTACAATAATTGTCTAATATGTCAAGAAAAATGATAAAAATGAAATGATAGCATAATAATAATTATAGATGACATTTTAATAGCATTATACTTACATAGTTATGCCAATACCAATGTTGATTTATTAGTTGCTGATTATAAGTTTACCAAACTACAATATTACCAAAAGAGAACAGTCAACTTGTTATGTTTTGTTAAAGGTGTATTGGGACGTGTATACATTTTTGGCAAATAAACTAAACATTGTTTATTCGTGATTAAACTCCACGCGAGAATGTACATGTGTCTAGAAAGAGAGACTATCCATACCTTTTATTACTGTTGTTTATGTGCATTATTCAATGGATCTCTTACAGTTAGTAAATAATAAATTAAAATAAAAAGTGCGTAATAAAACAATTCAGTAATTATCATCGTTACAATATAACTTTATCTACTTTTAGAACAGATTTAGTGAGCCATAATTAATATAATAAATAATTATATGTAAAGAAATATATTATATAAGATGTTTTTTAAGCATAGCTGCAGTAAAACATAATGTTAAATTAGTTACAAGAAAAAAATGAACCGAGAGACTTTGAAAACCTTAATTAGCGAAAAAAAATGACAAATTAAATGTAATGACAGATGTAAAGGAAAATATAATATATTAAAAATATAAGATAAAAAAAAAATTAAACTCAACTTACGTGATATTTTTTCGATGATACCAGTCGGATTTGACCCGCAGACAGTGAAACGGTATGGCAGTGCAGGGGTTAGAGTGAGCTGGTTACTTTGGGTGAAAATACTCAGAAACAGAAGAAACGGTTAGTAATTTGTTAAAGAAGATCGAACCCAACACCGAGAGTAACCGTCACCGTTTGATAAAAACCCAGTTCAAATTATTCCAATAGGTCCAGTTTTGACTCAAATCCATTGTGGATTTGAACGCTGACATAACAAAATGGAATATATTTAAGGAGTTTTTTTAATAAATTACTGGAATAATAATTAGATTGGAATAATGTAAACCGGGGGTAAAAGCAAGCATGCATGTAATAGAAATAGTGAAACCAACTAAAAGTTCTTACAGCTACATGCAAAATGATTCTTTAAATCTGCAACCAGAAAGCAAAAGATATTTTTCTTCCATTTTTTCATCTCTTCTCAATTGGTTGCATTCTAAAAAAATGCTTTTAATTCAATGAAACAATTCAATGTACCTACTAAATATGTAGTACAAATGGGAACCATACTTTGCTTGTCACAGAAAATGTCAAATCCATGCACAGTTTTTGTGGACCAGACGTGTTACCAGCCACATCACCTGATAATAAGGAGTAACCTAAAACTTTTAAACAATAAACAGCAAGTATAATTTGCTATATTCCGCCGACAACCGGGAGATTAGTATAATATAACACCACACAAAATCTTCCACTAGAACCTCTACGCACGTTTCGACCCGACACCGGATCATCCTCAGGAGATGTTGACTTTACAAGCGAGAAAAGTAAAGTACTTTTACTTATACTTGCTGTTTATTGTTTATCATGGACTTCCGCAAAGTAACGCCTGCTTCTATTCATTATCTAAAACTTTTAGTTCGATAAGAAATAATACTGTTGAACGATTTTATATGTTAGAGAAAATTGGTGGGAGCTTTTATGATGACTTCCCTTTTTTCCACTATAAGTTAGCCCTTGACGGCAATCTCATCTGATGTGATAAGTGATGATGCAATGTAAGATGGCAGCGGGCTAACCTTGTATGGTAAGTCCATACTCCTTATTGGTTTCTACGCGACATCGTGCCGGAACGCTAAATCGCTTGGCGACAACACTTTGTCGGTAACTAGCTAGGGTGATAACTAGCTACGGCCGAAGACCAGACTCGAGCCGGGAATCGAACCCAGGAACTCCAACATTATAATGCGACAGCGCACACGCTGCGCCACGGAGGACATCCCTTGTGCATTGGTGAGCCTGTCATCTTATAAGTGGGAGGTCCAGAGTTCGATACCACGGTTTGGTCAGTTTGGGAGTTTTTATTGTCTGAATTAGATCTGGTTTGGTATGGCCGTGGCTGATCGCAACCTATTTTTTATTGATTAAGTACATAAAAAAAATGTAAATCAATTATTAAAAACTATTCTTACTCTAGCTTACTACTCATGTCACTAGTGCTTTGGTTAGTGGTTTTTATATTACCAACTAAATGTTTTTCAAAGGTAATATAGTTTTATTACGGTGGTAGAACGGTACGAATTCTATCATATCAACGGTGGCATAAGATTAGCTGGCCTAAATAAGAGCACAGAAAAAATTGAAAAATCTTTGCCTGTGTAAAAATTGCGAATCGAAGCAGCAATGTACCTATCATCATCATCATCATGATCAACCCATTACCGGCTCACTACAGAGCACGGGTCGCCTCTCAATATGAGAAGGGTTTGGCCATAGTCCACCACGCTGGCCATGTGCGGATTGGCAGCGTTCACACGCCTTTGAGAACATTATGGAGAACTCTCAGGCGTGCAGGTTTCCTCACGATGTTTTCCTTCACCGTTGAAGTAAGTGATATTTTAATTGTTTAAAAACGCACATAACTCCGAAAAGTTAGAGGTGCGTGCCCGGATTCAAACCGCCGACCTCTGATTAGGAGGCTGACGCCCTAACCACTGGGCTATCACCGCTTCAATGTACCTATATAAAAAAATAATTAGAGATATCGTAACCATGAGTCTAGTTTTATGTAAAGACAGATTCATAAGCACTCACTTCAAAGAAAATACATTTTTGTTTTACACTAAGTTATTTTATCATGTCCAAAACCTAGATTATGTTTGAAGATAACCCGTACATGACGTAGGCGTTACTGAGGGCGGGGCTGCGTGGTATAAATTGTTCAAACAACGCACCCATACAAATTGTATGCAACATATTTAAACATCTTATGCTTAGCCCACTTAATTCTTGGTTTTCAACTACGAGAAGGCCTACAAATTGGAAAACAAAACTAATTTTTTAAACGCACATCTTTACTTATTTCATTGTGTGATTTAGACGAAATAAACTTTAGGCTTTCATCGTCATCATCATGATCAACCCATTACCGGCTCACTACAGAGCACGGGTCTCCTCTCAATATGAGAAGGGTTTGGCCATAGTCCACCACGCAGGACATGTACGGATTGGCAGACTTCACACGCCTTTGAGAACATTATGGAGAACTCTCAGACGTGCAGGTTTCCCCGATGTTTTCCTTCACCGTTGAAGCAAGTGATATGTTATTTTTTTTAAAACGCACATAACTCCGAAAAGTTAGAGGCCTTAAAACGTATTAATATACATTTTATAGATACTATTTCTAACTAGGAAATGCACAAGATTTTTATAGATACTATTTCTAACAAGGAATTTGATGCACAGCAAATGATTGTCGAAATATTACAAAGCAACCTAATTAATATTCATTTAATTATTTATTATAAGTCACGGTCGAAACCTTCTACCGGATATAGTCATTAAACTTTTATGCAACCGATATTTATCGAATCCTTTCTGAGTCGCTAATAGCGCCAAAATATGTCACAAAGTAGAAGCTACCGATAAAGAAGCCATCTTTTTATTTTATTGCCCGCCCCCAACTCATATTTAATAATATTTCGAGCAATTGGTACCAGGCGGTCATATACTTTCAGGAGTAAAAAAGTTGTGGTCAAGAAGCAAAAAGCTTACGTTCAACCATTGTATGGTGAGCTGTGATCACATATGCTATTCCATAGTTCATTTTGCTTTAAATGGAGTTCAACGAACACCGGTCAGTTGACGGGTAAGAACCCAAGTGCTTTAGTGTTTGGGTTAGGTGAATTTCGACTCTAACAGTTTGCGTTAACGGTTGTCGCGTGTGAATCGGTGTTGGTAAATGCCTAATGTGTATCAATTTCTGCAATGGCCTGGGTGACATCGGGGCGAACGTGACGAGAATGTGTGTTGGACCTTTTTATTATTATTGAGTGACCGCGAATGTATGGCGTATAAACACAAGTGAAACGGGATCGGTTGTAGAAGCGTAGTGAGTGAAAAAACTACAGTTTCGATCTAGAATAAGCCACTTTAGATTGATCTTTTCATCTGGGTACCTACATAACGTTATCGTCGCGATTCTAAGAAGCTATATTATGATGTATTTATTAATTAAGATATTATATATTTTACAAGTTGTTCGGAAGGGCTAAAATGTTAATTATCTGAATACGTACAAAAGAGTATAAAACTTGACTAGAACTATTATTAATGTGGAGAAAGGCGGGAGACTTCGTATATGGCGGGCGCGGTTTTTTCACGCTTTTCTTGAATTAATGTTTGTTGGCTAATTTTGAAAAGGACTGGTGTTGGTTGTGTCCTGTACAGTTTTGGTGTCGTTTGTGTAGTGGCTGATTTTCTGAATGGTTAACAGGTATTGATTTGGGAAAGGTTTGAGGGAGCCGCGTCCGCATAGTGCGAGGTTTCCCGCCATTTCTCTCTAACTTCTACATTGCTATAAACTTGACATTTACTAATCTGTGCAGAGCCATAAAAAGAGAGAACTAATAAAATAATAAACTTGACATTGGCTAATCTGTGTAAAGCCATAAAACGAAAAAAAATATATATATATTATGTTGGTTATCATCAAGTCATGCCGCTACGCTATTGGTTCCCGACGAAAGGGTGGCAAGTGATTGGTCCACGCAAAGAAGAAATAACAATGGACGCCACGAACATTGCGAGAAGTTTAGTGATATTTTTTGAAGAAAGGTTTTAATTTACCTGACGTATTTATACTACTGCTTAAAATACTTACCTATTTTTTTTTGTCTGGTTCTAGCCTACTACGCCACGTACGCTGTTGCGTAGAAACCAGTAAGGGGTACCTATGGGTATTAAAATGCCATACCCCTAACAGGTTAGCTCATTACATTGACTTAGTTTAGATTGCACCATCACTTACAACCAGGAGAGTAAAAAAAGTTTTAACGGCTTGAACGGCAGCATTATCGGGCATCTTGTAAGTAATTGATATCAGATTCGATTTTCAATTGCGTCAGTTAAAATTTAACTATCTTATTTTTATCAACACATAGTAGGTACTTAGTTTTAGAAGAAAAATCTTACATGACATATTCGTATATGTAAAAAAAGTTAAGTAAATTTTGTTAAGAGATTTCAGTAAGTTTTGGATAAGTTCAAAATATGGTTTGATTTTTTTTTAATAAAAATAAGTAATCCTCAAATAAATCGAGCATTTAATATTCGGCATATTAAATGTAAAAGTCAGTGCGTAGGTATTGAAAAATAGCCCGCAACACCTCATTTACCGCTTTTTATACGAGGGGTCGATAGATGTAATAAATCTTAAAGCGGAAAAACTTTTTGCTGTGGATTTTTTTTTTCCTCTGTTTTGGATTATTTTTGTGTTTAATCCTTATTATGTAGATATTTATTAATGTTATATTTTAGTTACATCTTCATCGATAGATTGGTAACTAGCTACTGGCGTGCTAACCTATATGTAAGGGGGTATGGTAAACCCATACTTCTAATTGGTTTCAATATGACAACGCGCCGGAACGCTAAATCGCTTGGCAACACGTCGTTGTCGGTAGGGTGGTAACTAGCCACGGCCAATGCCTCCCACCAAATCACGCAATCTCTGCGCAACTGAGGTCGTCGGTTTTTTGTTATCACCATTTCACAAAGTCAATAATAAATTATAGTTAGCTATGTAGTCAGAGCTGAAGCTGTGATAGCCTAGCGGTTAGGGCGTCAGCCTCCTAATCAGAGGTCGGCGGTTCGAATCCGGGCACGCACCTCTAACTTATCGGAGTTATGTGCGTTTTTAAACAATTAAAATATCACTTGCTTCAACGGTGAAGGAAAACATCGTTAGGAAACCTGCACGCCTGAGAGTTCTCCATAATGTTCTCAAAGGCGATAGGTGAAGTCTGCCAATCCGCACATGGCCAGCGTGGTGGTCTATGGCCAAACCCTTCTCATATTGAGAGGAGACACGTGCTCTGTAGTGAGCCAGTAATGGGTTGATCATGATGATGATGATGATAATCTTTAAAATCGTAATGACGTCACTATAGCAATAGAGACGTAACAGCCAGGTAAAATGTGTTTTTATTGACCAGTTGGTCTAGTATATACGAGGATCTAGAGATTATAGGATCGAAACATGGGCTACCGAACAAATCTGCTGTTATTTCTTTCAAGCGTCTCTCATTACCTCACATGAAACAATTGGAATTTATTATTCGAGATATCGTATTATATTTCATAGACAACAAATTCGCATCTGTCATCTTTATTATTCCATAATGACATGCCATGAGTTTTATTGAAACGTATACCGCTCTTTGGTCTTGTAAAAAACCACCTAAATCTTTCCGTTTTCCCTAAAGGATGGAGATAAATCGCTGGCCCTCTGGCGGTGGTGGAATTATTCATTCCGGGGGTCGGAGCCAATAAATCAGCGAGCGCCGCGTCACTAGCACTAGTGTTGGCATATTGGACAAGTGTTGTAAATATTTGTACCAATACGCCACCAACTTTTATAGTATCATTTTTGTAACATAAGCCTTGCTATGGAAGGTGCTCTCCGAGGTAATGGGATTGAAAGTACCATATTCCAATCTCAGGTCCATATAAAAAAATATTTGGTCTTACTCGGGAATCGAACCTTCGAACCGCTAAGGCCAACGAGGCAGCTCAGTTCGAAAATTCACACTTAAGAAAAAAAAACATCGTAACAACCATGAAATAATTATTTAAAAAAATATTGTAAATCATTTATATATTACAACATTACAATAAGTAGTACTAAGTGATATACTAGCTGGCGCCCGCGACTTCGTCTGCGCAGGATAAGTATTTCGAGTAGCTTATTTTAGCGTGGCGTAGAAAAGAACTAATACATATATCGCCATGTTTTGGACAATTCACAAAATATCTTTATAAATTGTAGCCTATGTGTTAATCTGATTTATAAGCTATATTATTGTAGTTTCATAAAAATCCATCGGATTCATTGAAGCGGTGATAGCCTAGTGGTTAGGGCGTCGGCCTCCTAATCAGAGGTCGGCGGTTCGAATCCGGGCACGCACCTCTAACTTTTCAAAGTTATGTGCGTTTAAAAAATAAAAAAAAATATCACTCGCTTCAACGGTGAAGGAAAACATCGCGAGGAAACCTGCACGCCTGAGAGTTCTCAGTAATATTCTCAAAGGCGTGTGAAGTCTGCCAATCCGCACACGGCCAGCGTGGTGGACTATGGCCGAACCCTTCTCATATTGAGAGGAGACCCGTGCTCTGTAGTGAGCCGGTAATGGGTTGTTCATGATGATGATGATGAAAAATCCATCCATTAGTTTTTACGTGAAAGACTAACAAATCCATTTTTACAAACTTTCTCGTTTATAATATTAGTAGGATATCACACCTAAATTATATGGGATATATATTATGTGATGTATATGTCACATAATACTACTGCAAGTTAAGTAACTATATGTGTATATTAATAAACACATCAGCTCGTAAGATAGCAATCGGACAGTTTCATAAGTCACATTTGAATAAACAAGCAATGAAATTTGACCCATTTTGAGTGCTATAGCTACCAAATATTATATCGTTTATATATAATTTACAGCTATAAGTTTGTTTTAGTAAAATCACAGAATAATTAATAGTAAAGGAAGTAACGTTCAATAGGATTTTGTAGAAAATGTGATCTAACTTTAGCAAGAATTATATTACTTACTAGCTGCTGCTCGTGATGTGGTACGCACAGATTAACCGATTTAACCGAACATAAGCACAAACAAATTAACAAACACACACACATTATATATATATATATATATATATATATATATATATATATATAAATATATTAGTGAATTGACGTTTGTTAGTCTAACGACAATTCTAGAAGAGCCAGATAGATTTGGCTAATTTTTATTTTGAAATATTTGTATGTTTATATTATATGTTGTTATAAGCAGTAACACATTGTGTTATATTTATAATGTGTCGGATTCAACTCCATCCTTAATTTAACGAACGAATCCTTGTATGTTTTATATTTATAGATATATTCAGACAGGTACTATGTTCGCTAAATTTCGCCGGATCTTAGTTACGTGACGCAAATTTGTTTTTAAAATGGAATATAAATGAGTCGGTTTTTTTAAATAATATAATATACTTAAAATAAAAGTAAAAATCTTTTAAACATCGCCATAAATCAAATTTTTGAAACATACCTTATCTCATTAAAATGTAATAAATTTATGTTTTATGTTTTTTTTACTATCTATTCATGCCAGTTACAAGTTTTTTTTTTTAAATTTATGTCTTAACAACAAATTTTAGTAGTGTCAATAAACAAATCTCTCTCTGATTTGTGGATTAAAATTTGTCAAATCGATAATATATTATCGATATATATCTCTATCGATCGATGAACTTATTAATTAACAAATCATTTTAAAGTGGACGTATATGATAATATTTAATAGGTTCTAAAGTGATAAATTTTGTGATGATGCTTGGATATGGAAACCATGCTAGGGAAAAAAATAATTGGGACATTTGCAAAAAAATATAAAGTCAGTAGGTATATGCACGTTCTTTATATCATCATATCAAATCATCTTATAGTTTTAATTGTAAATTAAATATCAAATTGAAAAGCGTGAGATTATTTAGGTTTGTTATTATTTTCAGTATATGCTACCTCTCACGCCCGTGTGCAAAATAAATACATATAAAAACCAAAAGAGATATAATAAACTTAAATAGATAATAATAAATAAACTTACATATACATTACATAAATACATATTTGCACCGGGCGGAGGAATACGCCCCGGCAGGGGAGACCAAACGGCCGGGGGTCAGGGCGACAGGTTGAGAAACCGGTGGACTATCCTAGCCGAGTCCAGCAAGACCGCTTTTTGCATCCTAGCTGCGAGCGAACTGCCACGGAACCCCAGTCGCCTCAGATGGTGAGTGAGGCTGACTGGGATCAACCCATTCGCAGATATGACGATTGGGATGGTTTCAGCAGACTGCACATGCCACATGTCGGAAACCTCGTGAGCCAGATCGAGATACTTACGCTTTTTCTCCGTCTCAGCTCTCACGAGGTTTTCGTCATATGGAATGGTGATTTCCACCAAAAACACCCTCGACTGTGCCCGGTCCACCAACACGATGTCAGGCTTATTCGCGAGAATAGTCCTGTCCGTGATAATGGACCGGTCCCAATAGAGCCGGACTCCGTCGCGCTCGAGTACCGGCACCGGTGTGTACTGGTAATAGGGCAACCTCTCATCCAGGAGACCGTACTTCAGAGCAAGCTCTTGGTGAAGGATTTTGGCTGCTTGGTTGTGTCTGTGCAAATACTCAGTGTTGGCAAGTGCGGAACATCCCGAAAGCACATGTCTGAGTGACTCGCCGGGATGGCGACAGGCTCGACAGATGTCGTGAGTGCCATCCTTCAGAATATACTTTCGGTAGTTCCGCGTCTTAACCACCTGATCTTGTATCGCACAGACAAAACCTTCGGTTTCCCCAAAGAGGTCACCGAAGCGCAGCCACTGCACGGACGCTTTCCTATCCACGTGTGGCTCATTAAGAGCTTTAAAAAAGCGTCCGTGCAGTTCCTTCCCCTTCCATACGGTCTCCCGGTCAGAGGTGGTCAGTACCACCGGTTTCCGCCACTCGGCTTGGGCTAAGGATAGTGGAGTAAGTCCTTTATCACTTACTATGACCTCTCTATGCATGGGGGACTCCCTCATCGTCTCAAAGTAGGTTCTGAGGTTAGATATCTCCCGGTTATGCATGGTCTTGACGCTCAATACGCCTCGACCCCCACATTTCCGGGGGATATACAACCTCATCACAGACGATTTATTATTTTTATTATTATACATCATCATCATAATCAACCCATTCTCGGCTCACTACAGAGCACGGGGTGGCAAGAGTCTCCTCTCAATATGAGAAGGGTTTGGCCATAGTCCACAACGCTGGCCATGCGCGGATTGGCAGACTTCACACGCCTTTCAGAACATTATGGAGAACTCTCAGGCATGCAGGTATTGATATATATTTATATTCAACTTGATATATAATTGTGCTTGTAACAATGAAGTTACAAACAGTCTCTAGATGAAGGACCTTTTGTAAGGACCTTTTAATAGTACTTTGAAGAAATCCTTAAATATAGCCAATATAGCTAACTTGCTTGTGTGTTTTATGCCTATTACTATTGCATTGTAGTTTTGTGCTTAGTAACTCACACTGTTATCATAATATTTCAAACTACCCACGTTAAGTGTACGATTTGAGTTTTAAGTACTGTGTTTGATATAATTTATTTTGTAAATATATTGTTTTAGGGATTATCTAGTGTACACGTGGAACGACAAGAGTGTAGGAATAAACCGTATGTTTTTATGAATTTGTGCATTTATTTTGTAAATTCTAAATTGTTTTTAAAATAACATAAATATAATATAAAAGTTATTTCTGTAGTAGTACTATTAAAGTCGATTCACACTGAAAGAGAACGTGTGGTAAATCTAGTTTTAATTATGTCGAGTTTCTGATAGAAGTCTCAAATTGGTGTTAATTATTCCAAATTTTAGTATAAATTCATATGGTTAAAATTATAATATTTTGAATGACTTGTTTGTGATATAACATAATAACTGACAGTCTTGATTAACGAGAGATTAGAAATTTCATTTATTAGCGTAATATAAATTAATTTTAATATCATCCATTTCAAAGCGAAATCTATTATATCTTTTTTTAAGTTGTTTGGTTTTTGTGGATTTTCTAAAATATTTAAAACTGTTTTATTTAATAACATAAGTAGGTGTGTTTAGAGATTCAATTAAAATATTTGAAAACACAATTTGCACTGACACCCTTTTTTGATGGTTCAGCCTCACAAGAGGCGCCCTTTGGCACACATTCCCTTTTTTTCTTGGAGGCTAGAGCTCATAATTTCTCCTAGCCCAGCTTTCTCCGGAGCTCGCAAAATTGCCCGGTTACGTTGTTACAACCAATAGGGTTTGTAAAGTTAAAAACAGTCCGAATACAAAAACACAATGTCTGAACAAAAAAGAAAATATAGTCGTTTGTTACCAACCTTCAAATAGATATCGAACACATTTTCCTTTATAATTATTTATTATATATATATTCTTCCTTTTATTTTTAATCAAAATAAATGTTATCCTTTTAAATTAATGAACTAAACATAATTATTTACATGTATTTGAAAATAATTGATAACGACATTTGATTGTACCATGCACAGAATATGAATATCATTTTGTTTACGTTTTATTACCAAAATAAGCAATTAAAATATCACTTGCAACGGTGAAGGAAAACATCGTGAGGAAACCTACATGCTTGAGAATTCCCCAAATGTTCTCAAAGACATGTGAAGTCTGCCAATCTGCACATGGCCAGCGTGGTGGACTACGGCCTAACCCTTCCCATATTGAGACCCGTGCTCTGTAGTGAGCCGGCAATGGGTTGATCATGATGATGACGAATAAAAAAACAATAATCAAAATTGTTGTAAAATTATAAACTCAATTTAATAATTATGTAATCATGACCTTGTTACTGACATTGTTTTGTTAATTTCCGGTCTTATGAGAATGTAAAGGTGTGTTTGTTCGAGTGTCACGTTAGTTGAAAACTAAGTAAAACCGCGTGAAGGTCGATAGCGTATTATTTTGGCTGACCATCTCCTGCAGTCGTAATACATAATATCTAAAGAAAAAAAAAATTAAAGCAGTATTTTCTAATCCTCCGCATCGACGGCAGTCTGTGGTCGGTGATTTATATTATATTTCTTGCGGATGTGGTGTGAAAACACTCTTGCTAAGAGCTTATTTTTTATGCACCCTAAGCCCGCGGTCTTGGCCCTTACCAGCACTTCGATAAAAATGTGGCGCGTGCGTTATAATATAGCGGACGTAGTAGCACGAGTAGCGGTTTTTTGTTGGTAAATTTACGCTACGCTCCACACCTATTGGTCTGAAGCGCGTTTGCCTTTGCGTTTGTACATAACGCTCTCCTAGCGCAAAAGTTTGGTGTTGTGTTCAAATTCCCGGCTTAGGCTGTTCTTTACTATTAAAATATTATAGAGAATTTGTAATTTGAGATCCTCCAAATCAAATCAAAAATAGCTTTATTCATATAAACCTATTACAGGCATCTATGAATCGTTGATATATATCACATTTTTCATTGTTACTATACGTGAAGTGATGGTGATAACTACACTCGCAAACTCAAAACTAAAGAGAGTTCAAATCACGAACACAACATGGCGCCACACAGGCTATTTATATAACATAGTAAGCACATAATTAAACATGGAAATACTGGGGTATAGGCTACGTATATGATTTTGTGCCAATTGGTGTCGAGACCGTGGGTCCGCTTTTTAAGGAGATAGCAAAAAGGTTAGTCGACATCACAGGAAACCGAAGAGCTGCCAGCTACCTCGGGCAAAGAATTAGTCTAGCTATTCAGAGGGGGAACCCTGCACGTATCTTCGGAACCTTGCCTAAAGGGACTGGTTTTAATAATATATATTAGTTATTATATTACATTTTTGAAGGTTTTCAGTCTTAGGTTCATCAAAATAAAATAATTGTGTACAACTATTAGCCATTTTTATCATTATTATTAGGTCGACAAAAAAGTGGAGTGCAGGATATTTTCCCGCGACGCTTACCACCATAGTGCATTGTCACAGTGTTTTACTTAAACGAAACGTGCGCGATATTTATTGCGTGGAGGACCGTTCGTCGAGTGTAAAGGAACTCGAATTAATAAATTGCCTCAAATGATTGAGAAAAATGGTGGGCTTTGTACGCGTACATATTTTAGAATAAGCTATCGAACATTGTTTTATTTTTTCTATATACATTACGTAGTGTAGTGACCTGACGATTACGTAGTGAAAAGGTGCCTTTCCATGGCTGTAGGAAAAAGGGGAAGGGGAAGACCCCCAACTACATGGTTGACGAATGTCCAAAAGGACATGAAATGCTTCGGCCTTAATGATGAGGATACTAAAGTAAGATGGACGTGGCGCCGAGTGATAAAAAAGCCGACCCCGCGTAACGGGATAAGGCGAGGCCAAAGAAGAAGAAGAAGACATTACAAGTTAGTCTATGATGGCTATCTCACTTGTTGGTAAGTGATGATGTGGTCTATGATGGTAGCGGGCTAACCTGTTAGGAGTATAGTGAACCCATACACCTAATGGGTTTCTATGCGACATCTTGCCGGAACGCTGAACCGCTTTGCGACACGTCTACGTCGGTAGGGTGGTAACTAGCCACGGCCGAAGCCTCCCACCAGACCAGACTCGAGCCGGGATCGAACCCAAGACCTCCAATTTTAAAATGATACAGCGCGCGCGTTGTGCCACGGAGGTCGTCGATACCTTATAAAAAACCATTGAATATGATGTTCGATAAAAAAGAATCGAAGAAATAAATAAGATCGAATCCGGTACATTTTCGTGGTAGGCGGGCCGAATAATACCGTTGCGCCATGGAGGCCTGGCATTTGTTACTTATAAGGAATTCAATAAGCCGAGATTCAAACGCGGTACGTTTTGATATATTAAGCGAATCTAGCAAATATACGGGACGCGGTACTTTCACAATGTGCCTATTATATGCTGAGAGAAATTCCATAGCTTTCCGTTGCAGCAATAATAATCTAGGGCCTTATTATGTTCGGGTATGAGTATTGTGAGAACTCAATTTTATGGAAATGTCATATTTCGAAGTATATTTATCAATGCTTCACTGTTCAACGTTGAAAATAATTACAAATTCACTACTAAAACAAATGAAAGTTAAAATTACATGTACTGACGATATAGACCTCCGTGGTGGGTTCGATTCCCGGCTCAAGTCTGGTCTGGTGGGAGGTTAGTTACCACACTACCGACAAAGACGTGTCGCCAAGCGATTTAGCGTTCCGGCACGATGTCGCGTAGAAACCAGTAAGGAGTGTGTTTACCAGAACAGGTTAGCCCGCTACCATCCTAGACTGCATCATCACTTACCACGAGGTGAGATAGCCGTCAAGGGCTTATTTGTAGTACCTATATAAAAAAAACTTTAGGTTTCTTATAAAACTGTATTTTAATAAGTCGACTTTCCTAAAATAAGTGTATATAAATTAAAATAATGGATCTTAATCGTCATTTTAATCATAAATATCCTAATGACATTGAATGATTTACATTCATAAGAGGGGAATTTGAAACTTGAACCCACCATGCCACTCCGATGCGGTTTTGGTTTAGTTTAAGGATTTTTATATTAATGTTTATTGCAAATGAAAAGCAATTAGTTAGCATAGCATTAAATTAGCATTATATAAAGTCTTGTAATAATGTTGCCAGCTTTAATTGACTCGTTGTGAAATGCATTTAAGCATAGTCCATAGTCCCTTCAAATATTAAGGGCCTAAGTCATGAGCGCTAGCGTTTCTATACACGAGTATTGTAGTGATGTTTAATTACCTTACGATATTTTCTGAGATATTTACCATAAATATGACATAATGTACTGAAATTGCTAATACTATGAATTAAGTTAGTTAAATTATTTTTACGCAGCTAAAAACGAATTGTTATTGTTTCATTTATATTGTCTGATGGTTTTAGATAATCTAGCAACTTTACTTAACTTCCTGTACATGCCAACATGATAGTAATGAAACACTCTTGTACAAAATGCTATGCTTTTAGATTATCCTAATTTAAACATCATCGTTATCATGATCAACCCATAGATCACTACAGAGCACGAGTCTCCTCTCAATATGAGAAGGGTTTGACCATAGTCCACCACGCTGGCCATGTGCGTATTGGCAGACTTCACACGCCTTTGAGAACATTATGGAGAACTCTCAGGCGTGCAGGTTTCCTCACGATGTTTTCCTTCATCGTTGAAGCAAGTGATATTTTATTTTTGAAAACGCATATAACTCCGAAAAGTTTGAGTTGCGTGCCCGGGTTCGAACCGCCGACCTCTGATTAGGAGGCGATTTTAATAACCACTAGGCTATCACAACTTATCCTAATTTAATAATGGATGATATTTCAAATTATCTATAACTAAGGTAAAAGTGGTATTTTGACATTCGTTAAAGAGATCAAATTTATCTAATAACAAAATTAAAGATCATATAAGCGCATTATAAGCTATCCCCTTATCAAAACCAGTATTGTGCACTATAATCTTTCCAGACTTACGGAAACGAGCAAGAACAGTACCAATCTACAAAAAGGTCTTCCGCGATAACATTACCAACTACAGGCCAATTTCAATATTATAATTAATTTGTTAATTTTGTATATGTCAAGTCAAGGACGTCCGAGTTGTTTTTTGTAAGGGTGATATCAGCATTGCTGACGTCACGATTTTGTTTACTTTCGCTCATAGTAATTAAAACCACAACTTGCCGGTTTACACTTTTATTGCGATAATAACTAAGAGGTCCGAACAGACCGACGTCTCGAGCGAGAGAATTCACGAAAGGCATCGACCGCCCGTATTTATAGCACAAAGCATGCTTCTACAAAATTGATTGTTACTGGCTAAATTGTGTGAGCAAAATCATCAATAGTTAAAATGTGGGTAATTATTGAATTCTTGAGGTTTTTGGCGCCGCTTAATAAAGTTAATAACTTCTTCGCGCCGACATGTACTTTATATTATATAAGTGAAATTATATGTTGATGTAGCACCTAAGACCTAAATTATGTAGAAAAATAATATGTATAATTCTGTTGGTGGTTCTAATACAAATAAGTGAAAAAATTTGAAATTTTATATAGCAAATAGGTAAATAAGGGACCTCGTTCCACGAGACAAGGGATATTTCCTTTACAGATTCTACAAACTTAACTGAGTAGGCATATTCAAAAGCATACAAAGTTCGCTATTAATTAACTGGGTGTATACGAATGTTGGTTCACGTTCATCAATTTTAACACTCTAAAAATGATTGAAACGCTAGCAGTTTATTGTTAGTGCTTATCATCTCAGCTCCTAGACACAGAACGCCCGCTGCTCATGCCAGCAAGCCGACACAAATTTATAGGTAAAAGTTCGCGACCGAACCAACCGGTCTGGCGGCGCCAAACAAAACAAAACCGCCTCTAATCCTTCCTTATACGATCCTCTCTCGAAAAACCTACGGCGCGCTTTATCGGATACTTTCTTAATTGTACTCCGCAACCGCTCCAAGAGAATCTTGACCTTAATACGAATGCGGTAAGACTCATTTCAATTAGATCTACATCCTCGGCCTTGCCGCCGGTGTATCGCTCTCACCTTAGGTTCACGTGTGAACCTACATTAACCTGCTATGTAAAGTTGTCGTGTCAGGTGTACTCAGTGATGTCCATGTTGATGACTTTTTTAATTGGTCGCGTTGGAGATGTTGAGATGGAGTTGGGCGTGCGGCATCTAATTCTTTAATGTAGATTTATGATGGAAACCCATATCGGGCACGCCTTTTGTTTTAGATCTTTAATGTTATTATATTGACAATGCTGTGCTGTAACTGTGATAGCCTAGTGGTTAGGTTTAACCTTAACTATGATTAGGAGCCGGACGTCCTAATCAGAGGTCGGGGGTACGAACCCGGGCACGCACCTACAACTTATCGGAGTTATATGCGTTTTTAAGCAATTAAAATATCACTTGCTTAAACGGTGAAGGATAACATCGTGAAGAAACCTGCATGCCTAAGAGTTCTCTATATTGTTCTCAAAGGCGTGTGCAGTCTGCCAATTCGCATATGGTCGGTATAGTGGACTATGGCTTGTACCCCATCTTCTGCATGCTATGTTCGCATCGAGAAGTCAATGTTGTAAAATTAAGATATTTTTGTATTCTAATGACTAATGACTATACAATTGTTGACAGTTTTGCGAACTAATAAAAAAAAAAAAAAAATGGCTGAAACCTTATCATATTGAGAGGAGACCCGTGCTCTGTAGTGATCATGAACACGATGATGATTATACATAGAACCTTAATTATGTAAGATTGTAAAATACAATGATTGATCAAAAGAAAATCATACCTCTAAAAGAGTGCGCGGAAAACTTGGGCAATATTTAAAGGCGTACAATAATTTATAGGCATAGGGTTGATCATGATGATAATGATAGAGAAAAAATTACATTCAAATGACCCCGTTGGTATTATCTTATTACCAATAGATATCACAAACAACGAACATTATATTCATCACTTATGTTTCAGATGTTAATATATGTATTTCCTCTTAAACTGCCAATTTACAGTAATAGGTAAACTTTTCGGAGCTATATGCGTTTTCAAAAATAAAATATCACTTGCTTCAACGATGAAGGAAAACATCGTGAGGAAACCTGCACGCCTGAGAGTTCTCCATAATGTTCTCAAAGGCGTGTGCAGTCTGCCAATCCGCATATGGCCGGTATGGTGGACTATGGCCGAAACCTTCTCATATTGAGAGGAGACCCGTGCTCTGTAGTGATCATAAACACGATGATGATTATACATAGAACCATAATTATGTAAGAATGTAAAATACAATGATTGATCGAAAGAAAATCATTCCTCTAAAAGAGTGCGCGGAAAACTTGGGCAATATTTAAAGGCGTACAATAATTTATAGGCATAGGGTTGATCATGATGATAATGATAGAGAAAAAATTACATTCAAATGACCCCGTTGGTATTATCTTATTACCAATAGATATCAGAAACAACGAACATTATATTCATCACTTATGTTTCAGATGTTGGTATATGTATTTCCTCTTAAACTGCCAATTTACAGTAATAGGTAAACGCGGCTATAAAATAACTTCAGTACGTAGGCCATTCAAAATTATTTACACAGCATTTTAAGACCGAGCTCCGTACAAGAAAATTAATAATTTATATAAACCTCGCCAGGAAGGCATGTTAAAAATACATTACTAACAGCACGCCTATAAGTCGCTTTCAGATTGTAGAACAGACAGGCGTACTGACGTACCCGTTTTTAAGCTATGTTCCACATCGGAGATAGACCAGTGCCTGCTTATACGGGGGACATTGATTTACAATCAATGTGAATGGAGATAGGCCCATTTGATATACACTGTATTGCGATTGGTGAAAGTAGGGTGGCCAGACTAGTCATTATTTTTTTATCAACTACAGTTTAGCTCTTGACGGCAACCTCACCTGATGGTAAGTGATGATGCAGTCTAAGATGGTAGCGGGCTAATCTTTTTGGGGTATGGTAAAGCCATACTGCTAATTGGTTTCTACGCAACATCGTGCCGGAACGCTAAATCGATTCGCGACTCGTCTTTGACTGTAGGGTGGTAACTAGCCGCGGCCTAAACCGCCCACCAGACCAGACTCGAGCCAGGAATTGAACCCAGGACCTCCAACGTTATAATGTGAAGTGCGTCAACGCATTAGCAGTTGCTAAAGTGCAGCATTTGGTTATAGACGACATTGAGCAATTAACCTTAAGTTTAATGAAATATCAGGTTACTTGCTAAAATAAAACTGTATTTCTCCCCAGTTTTGAAGCAAAGCCTATGGCAAAATATGGACTAAATTATTTATCATTTTCAATACTCGTATGTATTATTTTAAATAAAATAACGAGTATGTACTCCCAATGCACGATAGCGTTGTGAAAAAAGGGGAAATTTCATATTGCATTATACTTTAAAAAAAGGTTTTGATATACTATTTGTTTTGTCTCTCCAGACTCGGGGTTTAAGTTAGTGCTGCGTAACTGTTTACATGTATACTCACCATTTTCATGAACAATGGAACCTGATTATACAGTTTTTTTTTATCCACTACAAGTTAGCCCTTGACGGCAATCTCACCTGATGTAAGTGATGATGCAGTCTAAGATGGTAACGGGCTAACCTGTAACGAGTATGCTAAACCTATACACCTAATGGGTTTCAACGCGACATCGTGCCGGAACGCTAAGCCGCTTGGCGACACGTCTTTGTCGGTAGGGTGGTAACTAGCCACGGCCGAAGCATTCCACCAGACAAAAATATAGATTTAATTTATATTTCAGAATATTTCTTTCAGAATTTTTATATAGATTGTTGATTTAAACTAAAATAACGGGTTTATTTCACAAATATTTTATTTTTACCTTTACAACTTTAATTACCTACTCCGGTGTTCAAGTTCGTTTTAAACAATAAACAGCAAGTATAATTTGCTATATTCCGCCGACAACCGGGAGATTTGTATAATATAACACCACACAAAATCTTCCACTAGAACCTCTAAGCACGTTTCGACCCGACACCGGATCATCCTCAGGAGATGTTGACTTCACAAGCGCGAAAAGTAAAACTTTACTTTTTTTTGTGTGGTGTTATATTATACTAATCTCCCGGTTGTCGGCGGAATATAGCAAATTATACTTGCTGTTTATTGTTTATCATGGACTTCCGCAGAGTAACGCCTGCTATTCATTATTTCAAGTTCTTTTTTACAATAAGGATGAAGATCAGGAGAATCCCTATAGTATGTAAATCCTGGTAACCCTAGGTGAAAGGGCTAGCTCAAACACATTTACTGCGTTAAATGTGAGGAGGATTTTATTAATGATGGAGATTGCTTTAGCAACGATCGCTTATTTATCGACACTGAGAATTAATTCTAAGAAAAAGCCACTAAAGTGGGAATTGAAATGCTGGTTATTCGACAAGTTTAATTGCATTAACGTGAAGTGTAAGTCATTCATAATGAAAAAAACATTAACAGCTTACATTTCATTTAAGATAACATAATATTTACGTAGATTTTAATACGGTTATCTCCAATCTTTGTATGAAGTATCTATGATCAACTCATAGCCGGCCCACTACAGAGCACGTGTCTCCTCTCAATATGAGAAGGGTTTGGCCATAGTCTACCACGCTGACTGTGCGGAATGGCAGACTTTACACGCCTTTGAGAACATTACGGAGAACTCTCAGGCGTGCAGGTTTCCTCGCGTTTTTTCCTTCATCGTTGAAGCAAGTGATATATTAATTGCTTAAAAAACCGCACATAACTCCGAAAAGTTATAGGTGCGTGCCCGGGTTCGAACCCCGGACCTCTGATTCTGAGGCTGACGTCCTAACCACTAGGCTATCACAGCTTACGAAGCGTTAGCGTATGAAGTATTCTGTGATTTAAATCATTGTCATAATTTCTCCACCTATGAGATGAGAATTATAATAATAACCAATTAGTATCTTATCTTTGGAATCGACTAATAAGTTGCTGTTATAAAAGAAAATTATATCAGATAAAAAATAATTTAGCATTTAAATTATTGTTTATGGCATTAATCTATGCCAATTGGGCACGAGACACTTTTGTGTGAATGGAGAAAGCAAGGAGTTAGTTCAGTGAAAATATTTAGACTCAAGTTAACTTTGAATAGAAACCTAACCGTATCATATCTAGCTGAAGCTGTGAGAGCCTAGTGGTTAAAAAGTCCGCCTCCTAGTCAGAGATCGGGGCACGCGCCTCTTACTTTTCGGAGTTATCCGAAATGCCTGGGAATTCTCCGTAATGTTCTCAAAGGCGTGCAAGGTCTATCAACCCGCATATGGCCAGCGTAGTGGACTATGGCCAAACCCTTCTCATATTGAGAGGAGACCCGTGCTCTATAGTGAGCTGGCAATAGCTTGATCACGATGATGATCTTACCTAGAACCTTAATTACGTCAGATTTTAAAATACAACGATTGATTGAAAGAAAACCATTCCTCTAAAAGAGTGCGCGGAAAGCTCGGATATATTAAAAGGCGTACAATACTTAATAGGCATGACTCGACTAATTGCGTCATACATTGTACGCCGCACGTCGTACGCGCACCGTCCGCTCATTTCTCCTTCGATTTAACACCTGTCAACAACGCTCCGCAATGTAGCGTGTGGCAACGGCGAGAACAAGTCACGAGAGTTATCTGACTCTTAATTTTCTATGCCATTGAAATCTTAATTCATTAAACATCTTCAAAAGTCGATTAACGGTCGATGTTAATGATCAATCGAATCCAATGTTTTCACTTTCGATTACTTCTCTGTTTATAAGGATCATCATCATCATCATGATGATCATCCCATTACCGGCTCACTACAGAGCGCGGGTCTCCTCTCAATATGAGAAGGGTTTGGCCATAGTCCACCACGCTGGCCATGTGCGGATTGGTAGACTTCACACGCCTTTGAGAACATTATGGAGAACTCTCAGGCGTGCAGGTTTCCTCACGATGTTCTCCTTCACCGTTGACTGCTGACTGTTAACTGCGAAAAGTTAGAGGCGCGTGCCCGGATTCGAACCGCCGACCTCTGATTAGGAGGCTGGCACTATTAAATCAAATCTGCTATCTTCAGTTTTTGGATAAGATTGATAGCTAGCATCGGGCGTAAAAGAATGTACTGTAACTTAACCAGGGTGTTATATAATATAGTATCTTACTTTTTATTTATATAAATATATTTAAACCAGAAATAACAAAGTTTCAACAACAATACAATACAATATTAACCTTGTCTAAAGGAACTCATTTTAATAATATATTTTAGTTATGATGTTAAATATTTATTTATTTTTTAAGATTTTTAGTTTTAGGTTAATATAAGTTTTATTTTAAGTTATATGTATATGTATTCCTAACAACTAATTGTCACGAAATAAAAACTAGTTATTTGACTCTTACAATATTTACATAGTATTTCTATTCGCCGATGTCTGTGGCACAGCGCGTGCGCAGTCAAATTTTAAGATTGGAGGTGCTAGGTTGGATCTGTGGCTCGAGTCTGGTCGGCTTCGCTGTGGCTAGTAACCACCCTATCAAACAAAGACGTGTCGCAAAGCGGTTTAGCGTTCCGGCAAGATGTCGCGTAGAAACCCATTAGGTGTATGGGCTTAGCCCGTTACCATCTTAGACTGCATCATCACTTACACCAGGTGAGATTGCCGTCATGGGCTAACTTGTAGCGGATAAAAAAAAAATATACAGAGACTTTGATACGAAAAAATGAATTAAATAAATATCTTGGTTTAAACTTTTAAAAGATTAAAAGTTATATTCAATTCGTTTCGCTTATGGCTTCCACCAAACATGTTAAACGTTAACCACTATACACTGATCGAGAGAAGATAAAATTATTTTTTTCAATAAATTAGTACTGAGTTATATCTGGGAACGGGGTCATGTTCCCATTGGTCATTTGAAGCTGTTGGCACGTAAAGAAAAGTGTTATATGTTGTTGTCTGTTTGTATTCTCAGAGATTGTAAAACCCGACCCTATGAAGCTTGCACGGGCACATGGGTCCAAAGTGTATAGCGAATTAATGTATACTATGTTGTTGGCGATAGCTGATATTTCTATTAGTTATTACAGTGTCATCGGAGGGCTTTGGCGATTGTGAAGCAAGCCTGAGATGCCGATGACATCGGGCGAACGACGTCTTAAGAGCGCCTACTCAAAATATTAAATACGAACCAAAAGCTTTTTTATATCCATCATACCCAAAATTTGAATATGTCTAATTAAATTAATAAAATATTAATCATCAACCCATTGCCGGCTCACTACAGAGCACGCGTGTACTTTCAATATGAGAAGGTTTTGGCCATAGTCCACCACGCTGGCCATGTGCGGATTGGCAGACTTCACACGTCTTTGAGAACATTATGAAGAACTCTCAGGCGTGCAGGTTTCCTCACGATGTTTTCCTTCACCGTTGAAGCATTCGCTTAAAAACGCACATACCTTAATAATAAATATATAAATAAATAATATCAGTAAGGCACGTTAAAGCGTAAAGGTAACTCAGTAAATGAATATTTCGATACGAAATATCAAAGCTAAACATGAAACACGATTCGTACAGATCATCTAGAGCTGTAAATCGATATCCAAACAATGGTTAAACACTATCGGACTGCCATCTATTTACAATTGCAATTTCTCTAAGTTTTGACAATGGATTATTAGATTGCCGTAATTTAAGGCTTCAAGTGTTTATTAATACTAAAGTGCTTTTTATTTTTGTGTTATTGTCTGAGCATTTTTTTCCTACAGTGATACTATAAAGGTAAATTGATTATTTGATAGCTGTACCTTAAGAGACTTCTTAATCGGCAACTCAAGGAGTAATAAAGTGCTTTTTATTTTTGTGTTATTATCTGAGCATTTTTTCCCTACAGTGATACTATAAAGGTATATTGATTATTTGATAGCTGTACCTTAAGAGATTTCTTAATCGGCAACTCAAGGAGTACTAAAGTACTTTTTATTTTTGTGTTATTATCTGAGCATTTTTTTGCTACAGTGATACTATAAAGGTAAATTGATTATTTGATAGCTGTACCTTAAGTGACTTCTTAATCGGAAACTCAAGGAGTACTAAAGTGCTTTTTATTTTTGTGTTATTTTCAGCAATGTTATTTGTCATTAGCGATACTATAAGGCGAAAGTTTGTAAGTATCTAACTGTTACTCTTTCACGCGGGAAGTACAGAACAAATTTGACAGATATTTAGAATAGAGATAGTTTATAGTCTGGATCAACATATGACATTACAGAACAAAAATGACCGATATTTAAAATGGAGATAGTATATAGTCTAGATCAACACATCACATTACAGAACAAAAATGACCGATATTTAGAATGGGGATAGTACATAGTCTAGATCAACACATGACATTACAGAACAAAAATGACCGATATTTAGAATGGGGATAGTATATAGTCTAGATCAACACATGACATTACAGAACAAAAATGACCGATATTTAGAATGGAGATAGTAAATAGTCTGGGACACACAGGCTACGTTTGGTCCAGGATAAGTCCTATTATTGCCGCGAATTTGTGAAAAACTGAATTTTAAGTCTTTTTATAACTATTGCTTTAGTTCGCCATAATAAACTTCCACGAAATGTATGTTGGGAAAGTAAGGGAAAACGAAACTGAAATAATAGTGAGACGAGATAGACCCTTAGTGCCCAATTTATGGACTACCCAACTGCAAAATTTTATAGTAACTGTATCGTTTTTCGAGTCATCGAGTTGAGAAGTTTATGTATGGTTTCCGGGATCGTAAATAATTTTTACATTAAAATAAGTAGTTCAATAAAAACAAAAAAAAAACAGACTTAGAAACATAAACCTTTACGCCGGGTTGGTTTGAGTCAAAAAATAATAACCGTTTGTGCAAACAAAAACTAGGAAATACACTTAATATAATTTTGAAATTTAATATTGGGTTTACCATAATGAAATTTTCTAAGGAAAATTTGTTGGTGTTGCCGAAATTCATCTTCCGATGACTTACACTGTAATTATTCAAATTACCGGTCTTATCAGGGAAAAACAGTTTCCCCAGCTTTAAGAAAATATAACAATTTATTATGGTATTTATTTCATTAATAATAAAGTTCAATATACCTGTCTAATAATTATTTCAAAGAGCTTTTATTAGCGTCATTATGTTATGCCTTTTGGCATAAGTGGTAAGTGAGTGTTATAGGTATCTATGCTTCCTTAGATGGGCTTTATAATTTACGAATCCTTATCAAGTCAGATAAAAAAAAAGGCTATGTTTGTGTTGGATTCCCACACAGAATGAAATAAAAAAGGATCTAGACAATCCTTTTTTGTGATAAGATGATAGTGAAGATGATGAAGATGACAAGTGATAATTTCCTTTGCTTAAGTATTTCTAGCGCTAAACAAATATGTTACTAGCGACAAAGTAAAAATGATTTAAACATGCTATATAATAAAAATAATCACTTTGTAAATTTAGTAATGCATCATGGTGCGGCTAACGTGGCATTGCATTGCCACAACTGAAAACTTGGTTAGCTTTAGTATATTAAGTCGTAAGATCAGTGTTAAAGTTAGCTTTATTGCAAGTAACAAAGCTTTATGTACCTCTATGCAAACATTTAACTTAATAGTGTTAATACATATAAGTCATTGATTACTTACAAAGTTTTGTTGGCAGCAATATTTTTGTTTTTCAGTGTATCAAGGTGCCATATCTAAGTCAACATACTAGTAGAAGATACTGCAGTTATTTAGATTGAACGAAACACTCCGAAAAATATTAATGTTCCTACTTTAAGAAATCCTATTTTTTTTTTATGTACTACAAGTTAGCTATTGATGGCAATCTCACCTTATGGTAAGCGATGATCTATCTAAGATGGTAGCGGGTGGTGAACCCACTCATAATTAGTTTCTACGCGTCATCATGCTGGAACCATAAATCGCTTGTCGACACGTCTTTGTCGCTAGGGTGGTAACTGGCCACGGCCGAAGCCTCCCACCAGAAAAGACCCGAGCCAGAAAACTCAGGACCTCCAACTTTAAATGTCACGAGGTCGCCAAATTCGTACGTATGGTTTCCATGGCATTTTTTTTCTAAAGGAGCAACAGCTGACGTAACTTCCATTCATACGTTTGGTTGCGGGAAAAAATAAGTAAGCAAACGAATTGAATTAAACCCTAAAAACGGAACCATAGATAACTGGTATACCGTAATCAAAAAAGATAAACTGTGGCAATTATTCAGTTTATTTATCATCAAACCTGTCCGGTCATAAGTTGCATCCAGGAGTCGAGATACCGATCTAATCCAGCGATTCAATTTAACCGATGGCCTCGTGTATCGATTTTCTTATCGATGCACTATTTGTCACGAACATTCAATATCTTTGGCCGATAGTAATCGAATCGTTATTCAATAAACATTCCCCCTTTTTTTCTTTATATTGGTGCATAACTAGATATCGTTATAGGAGTAGCAGTAAACTTGTATGCATCATTAATATCAATATACAATGTTTTCTAAAAATCATGTACTCGTACTTCGCTATAAAATAAAAATAAAACTTAGTGCTTAAAAGTTATTTATTTGTTTACAAAATTGGTACCTTTATTTCGTATGCACCGAATTCTAAAAAAAAACATTAAGTCTATTATGTATCATGCGGTAGGATTTAAACTATTAATAATAGTTAAAGCTAACCAAGCTGTTTCCGAAATTGAAATAATAACATATACATATATATATTACGCGCGAAGCGGTGATAGCCTAGTGGTTAGGGCGTCAGCCTCCTAATCAGAGGTCGGCGGTTCGAATCCGGGCACGCACCTCTAACTTTTCGGAGTTATGTGCGTTTTTAAAAATTAAAATATCATTTGCTTCAACGGTGAAGGAAAACATCGTGAGGAAACCTGCTCGCCTGAGGATTCTCCATAATGTTCTCAGAGGCGTGTGAAGTCTGCCAATCCGCACATGGCCAGCGTGGTGGACTATGGCCAAACCCTTCTCATATTGAGAGGAGACCCGTGCTCTGTAGTGAGCCGGTAATGGGTTGATCATGATGATGATGATGATGATATATATTTCTGTTCGTAATGCCAGGCGATTTAGCGTTCCAGCACGATGTCGCGGCTAGAAACCGATTTTAAGACTCTTAGATATCACAATTTTGGTAGAAAAATAATAAAAATAAAAAAATGGCCAAATAAAAATGGGCACCTCAAAAGTAACATGGGCATACGTTCTGAGATAAAACAATCCTAGATAAGCGGTGTAACCCATAAAACACCTACCAAAACCGAAAGGTAGAAATTCATGGGTTAAATCACAAGTGCACGCATTAAAATTCATCTGGCACGTCGTAAGGGCCGGCTTAAACATCGTCTAACGTTCAGATCCCGCCGATAACCATTAGGATCCCTTAATTTGTACACCAGGCCCTTACCTATCCCTTCCGTATCCCTTTACAAATCGTTAACGAGACCTAGAGGTTCTAGATGCGGCTCAGAACCTTTCAGTCGATCAATTTTAGTATCTCAAGTACTATGCATTCCTACAGACCTATTTTTAATGTTTATGTTTATAACGAGCTGTGACAGCCTAGTGGTTAGGAGGTCCGCCTCCTAATCAGAGGTCGGGAGTTCGAACCCGGGCACGCACCTCTACCTTTTCGGAAATATGTGCGTTTTTAAAAAATAAAAATATCACTTGCTTCAACGGTGAAGGAAAACATCGTTAAGAAACCTGCACGCCTGAGAGTTCTCCATAATGTTCTCAAAGGCGTGTGAAGTCTGCCAATCCGCAAATAGCCAGCGTGGTGGACTATGGCCAAACCCTGCTCATATTGAGAGGAGACCCGAGCTCTGTAGTAAGCCGGTAATGGGTTGATCATGAGGAAAAAAATATAGTTAAATTTCGTCATGATTGTGTAGCAAATCGTTGATGTAAAAGCGGTTTGCACTGCCGTTTCTAGCAGCACCAGTTGGTGTAACATTAAGGGGTGTAATGTCGCTAAGCCCCCTCAAGCGCGTATCAGACGCGATATTCTAATGTTATTGTGGGCCGCAAAGATTGAATATCTCGGCTGATTTGTGCGCCTTCTTGTTCGCCCGCTAGTTTACACAATCATAGAGATTCGAGACTATGTTTTGGGTCATTAGCTAACTACCGAAGTAACTGTTAACTAACAATTATATATTCCGTAACGTTAAAAGATTAAATCTGATCTTTCCTACCACTAGTCTACTAATTGAAAGAATTAATGAATTAGCGCACATTTATTGCATACTAGTTTTTACTAGTTTTTGACGACATTTGCATTTTAAAGTTGGCGGTCCTGGGTTCTACTCCCGGCTCGAGTCTGGTCTGGTGGGAGGCTTCGGCTGTGGCTAGCTACCCTACCGACAAAGACGTGTCGCCAAGCGATTTAGCGTTCCGGCACGATGTCGTGTATAAACCAATTAGGAGTGTGGGTTTAATATACCCCCAACAGGCGAGCCCGCTACCATCCTCGACTGCATCATCACTTACCACCACGTGAGATAACTTGTAGTGTATGAAAAAAAAGTACAGAAAGACACAAAGTAACAAACACAACAGGGTATTCTAATGATGGGTCGAAGTCTCTTCGCTTATTGGAGGCTCACGTGCTCTCCGAGGCACGGGGATAGCTTGCACTTAAAACTGTTTTGAAAGAAATTAATCAACATCTAAAATTTATTTATTTAATTTGGGGATTAACTATCGATCTCCCACTTATCTGAAATACTCTTCAGAGTTCTGTTCGGTTCGGACTGGTTCAGAGATATTTTGTATTTTTTATCTTGGACTCTTAACACTTTCTATACCGACAAAGAACAAGTAAAAGGTTTTTAAAAATATGGAGAATATTTTTTCATCGTCATCATCATCATGATCAACCCATTATCGGCTCACTACAGAGCACGGGTCTCCTCTCAATATGAGAAGGGTTTGGCCATAGTTCACCATGCAGGCCATGTGCGGATTGGCAGACTAAAAATAATAAAAATATTTTTTATTTTATTAAATTATATGATACATAAGATTTACAAGGAGATGTATTAAGGAGTGTATAAACGTGAAGATTTGATGTGATATGTAATCGAAAGAGGCTGCGTAGAAGGCATTATGTGATAACGCATTGTACACCTATTTGTGACGTTAACTAAGTGGTGACACTCGGATGATGGCGCCCTGGGGTGGCCATCAACTGTAAGCTGATACCACTGATACAGTGAACATATGGGTTGGACATTGGACAAATAACGCCTGTGGAAAGACAGTTCCGTGGCTCGAGGATAGCGGTTTCCTTTGTCTAAGCTTAACCAACTTTATCGGACTAAAAAACAAAAATCCAGGGAGTAGAATATTATGTGATATTGATTGCAATTTTAGGTGGATGGATGTTTTTTTAGGTTGTTTAAAATAAAAAGCTAGGAAGTTTGGCACGTCACAAAGTCATTCTGTTTACATTTTCTCATCGAACGCATTTACGTTTTTTAACAATAATCATAGCTTCATAAAAGAGATTGGTGGAAGTGTAGCTTTCAAGAAATACGAGAATAATAAATAAAGAGATCTTTTTTTTTTACTTACTACAAGTTAGCCCTTGACGGCTATCTCACCTGGTAGTAAGTGATGATGCAGTCTAGGGGGCTAACCTGTTAGAGGTATGGTAAACCCACACTCCTAATTGGTTTCTACGCGACATCGTGCCGGAACGCTTACGGTAGCTTCACGTCTTTGTCGGTAGGGTGGTAACTAGCCACGGCCGAAGCCTCCCACCAGACAAAAATGTGATAGAATAATAATTTAAGTTCGATATTACGCATTACATTTTGTCGCAGCGTCTATTCGCAGGATACCAACCCCTGTGTTTTACAGTAAATATTTACGTAACGGTAACCCGCTAGTGAACCAAACAGATTAAACTGACCACATCACCGTGACCCCGAACGACCAACAATAGTTCCGCTCGTTCGAGTTAATCTAAAGGGGTTGGAGGTCGTAGTCGAGTGGTTAATTATTGCAACTAAGCACTATTCCGGCTGTTTAGTAGTTATATTGCGGTGTTTAGAGAGGTCGAGCTTGCAGTTTAGCTGACCTTCCGATTTGTTAAACATACCTTGTGGCTTAACAGAGACGTTTTATTTGTTTGGGACAGTAAGCGAAGCCGCTATAGCCGTATAGCCTATCCTGATTTTGATATGATATCGACGTAGATTAAAATAGAATATAAGATCGTCTCCAAGGAACTCATTGTGTACAGTGTGTTTGTGTACTCATTGTTATGGCCACAAAGGTGTACTCTGTGGTTGAATTTTTTATTTATCCTTACCTACTTATCTTTGACTATTCAATATTGCATATAGAGTTTGTATGTTTTGTTGATTATACGCGTTAGTAAATCTTTTTTTTCTTAAGTTTTTGTACACTTAGGGATAAAAAAGATTTTCTTAATCATGTAAACTTAATACAGGCATCTATGAGCGTTCATATTTTTCAGTAATTAAATTCATTAAGTAAGGTGATGGTGATATTTATGGTTAAAACTAAAGCTAGCAGCGTTCCTAACGCCATGGGATTATGATAGTTTTATTTTTTAATTTTTATTTTTATTAGTTTTTCTTGGTAACGTTTAAAACTTATTCAAAAATGTACCATGACGTGAATATAAATTTAAAAAAATTATTAAATCTTTACCTTTTTTTTTTCGTTCTATATTATCAACCGAGTACGTACGAAACTGAAGTGTGGACCACTCTCAAGCAAGTGTGCCACGTGTTTCTGCCCTCACACGTATAAAACTCTCGCTTTAAAATCAAGAAGGGGTTGCGGGCAGTCGCAGATGTTGTTTATAGGACCTCTTCACAATGGTAGCCTCCCTCCCATACACCTCTGTTGACATGCAGAATACTGTAACTGCCAGAATGAACTAAAAAATTAACCAATAGGCGATATTTTTTTTATTTAGTTCACAGTCCAGATTTTCACATACACCTACAAACTCGAATTAGTTTTTAAAATATATTAACGATTATATAAGCCGTAAAAAAGCTTGGGTGTCAATTACTCTATCTCCATAAGTACCATAATTTATTATTGACTATGTGAGATGGTGATGAAAAACGGCCAATTTGTTGTGGGTTTCTTTATTGACCTGGGCGCGATTTAAGCCCTCTTAGCTTTAGTTTTAAGTTGGCGAGTGTAGTTACCACCATCACTAATAGAAATAATGAAAAGTGTGATATTATATATGAACGATTCATAGATGCCTGTAATTGTTTATGTGAATAAAGCTATTATTTTTTTATTTGAATATTCTTGAAATCTTTCAAATTTCCTCGAAACTAGATTTATATGTATGCGGAATTAAAGCCTCAAATCCGACGAAGTGTGCTATAATAATTAATAGCTCATTATAATCCGTATAAGAACTGTAAGAGTGTATGTCTGTGTGTCTAAATGTTGGCAGTTACCACGCGTTCCCACACATCCGACCACTTATAATAGGATATGCAAATATCGCGGCGCATTGCTAGCTAACTTTCGGTTTACAATCACTTGTGGGATGGTCTTTAATTAAACTACGTGCGACGAGTTATAACCACTGCCAAAGATATTATAAAAAATAAAAAATAAACTAACTTGTCTTTTAATTATAGTTAATTTATAGTTACATATTCGTCTAGGAACACACATGCGGTCTTTTTTCTTTATATACTTACGCTAGCAATTTACAATTTGACAAGAATGAAAATTGCTAAGTGATAAAAATTATTCCTAACAATGACGTCGTTCTTAGGAATTATTTTTAGCAAGTTCAAAAAAAACTAACTTGTCTTTTAATTATAGTTAATTTATAGTTACATATTCGTCTAGGAACGCACATAATATTCAACCTTACCGGTGCGGTCTTTTTTCTTTATATACTTACGCTAACAATTTTCAATTTTATGACACGAATGAAAATTGCTGAGTGATAAAAATTATTCCTAACAATGACGTCATTCAAAAGAAATCAGCCTTCTATAACAATTGTTTTAAAAACTTTAAAAGTTCGCCATACATGGCGTAGTGACGAATGTTACTAAAGAATCGATTTATATCGGTGTTTTTAGTGTTTTTTTGGTTCAAAGCAGCTTCCGAATTTGGTACTATTTTTATTTTCTTGTCACATCTTTATTTTATTATTTTTTTATTTTTTTGACGACCTCCGTGGCGCAGCGCGTGCGCTGTTGCATTTTAAAGTTGGAGGTCCTGGGTTCGATTCCCGGCTCGAGTCTGGTCAGGTGGGAGGCTTCGGCCGTGGCTAGTTACCACCCTACCGACAAAGACGTGTCGCCAAGCGATTTAGCGTTCCGGCACGATGTCGCGTAGAAACCAATTAGGAGTGTGGGTTTACCATGCCCCTAACAGGTTAGCTCGCTACCATCTTAGACTGCATCATCACTTACCATCCGGTGAGATTGCCGTCAAGGGCTTACTTGTAATGGAAAAAAAAACATCGGGGAAAAATTATGCATGATACAAAAAAAAAAATTAAGTTTTATATTCGTGTGTCATGTCCGGTGGCTTTATCTATTTGTATTAAATCTTTGAGTATTGTATTGCCTATCAAAATAGTTTACTTTTCACTGGGAAAAGAACTGTTGATTGACCAAAATATTAATGTATTTAATGTTTTTTTATAAATCAGTACTATAAAAATTGCAACAAGACTTTGCCACAGATCATAATGTGCAGTTCGGCCGCGGCCACACATTGGTACCCTGGTGCTACTAATGCTCATGGGTGGTGGTTATCACTTAACATCAAGTGACACGTATGCTCATTTGCACCCGTTGTAAATAGAAAAAAAAAACTAACAGCGTAGCAATCATCCATTAAAACACTGGTGCTCATTTTGTAATCTTTTAACTAAATATACTGGTCTAAAAACAATGCTGTCCTTTTCACACTGTATTCTCGAGACAGGGACAGCGTTATTTTGAGTCAATCTAATTATTTCGGAGATTTGTGTAGAACAGAACTGCCACCAACGTGGCACCTAGACAATCGTCTCAGATCGTTTCGGGGCTGTCAGGCGTCAGCAACTGCCCGCTTACGTCTCCAGAACTTGCAGATAAGGCACAATAGCACCAAGTTCGTCGACGGATTTCAAAAGCCATTCGCTTGGTGAACGCGTCTATCAGTTTTGTAACCTCTGCTTACGAGTTCGAACAATCCCTAACTCTGTAGGTTCACTTTTGACGGATACCGAGGCTGGGATCTATAGAGCACAGGTACTTTGACTTTGCTCAGACAAAATTATAGTTAGAACGATAAAGAGTTACGACAGATTCATTAAGTTGATAAAGTTGTCCCATTACTATTTAATTTATTTGATACCTCCATTAAATCGATATCTCATGCTAAAAACAATGTTATATTATCCAAACACTATTAAGAATGAAACATAATGAATTGTTTTATTTCAGATCAGCCAAATATGTTATACTATTTAGTGTACCAACATTACAATTCAAAGGAACAAGCCCATAAAATTATACAACATTGTTTAAACTTAAGTGGGTCCATATCAACATCCTCGAAATAATTACATTGATTACAAGCAGCAAAATAACACGAAATAACTCGGGCCTGCAACAGCTAACACCAGTTTAGTACCGACAATGCAAATCAAAGATGCAACATTATTGAAACCTAAGTGTTTCTATACAAAACATCCTTGAAAAACTTACATTGATTACAGGCAGCGGAATAATTACACGAAATAACTCGGCCCTTCAATAGCTATTACCGGTTGAGTACCAACATTGCAAATCAAAGAAACAAGCCCGTCAAATAAGACAATATTATTGAAACCTAAGTGTTTTTATACAAAACATCCTTGTAAAACTTACATTGATTACAGGCAGCGGAATAATTACACGAAATAACTCGGCCCTTCAATAGCTATTACCGGTTGAGCACCAACATTGCAAATCAAAAAAACAGGCCCGTCAAATAAGACAATATTATTGAAGCCCAAGTGTTTTTATACAAAACATCCTTGTAAAACTTACATTGATTACAGGCAGCGGAATAATTACACGAAATAACTCGGCCCTTCAATAGCTATTACCGGTTGAGCACCAACATTGCAAATCAAAGAAACAAGCCCGTCAAATAAGACAATATAATTGAAACCTAAGTGTTTCTATACAAAACATCCTTGAAAAACTTACATTGATTACAGGCAGCGGAATAATTACACGAAATAACTCGACCCTTCAATAGCTATTACCGGTTGAGTACCAACATTGCAAATCAAAGTAACAAGCCCGTCAAATAAGACAAGATTATTTAAACTTAAGTGTTTTAATACAAAACAGCTTTGAAAAACTTTCATTGATTACAGGCAGCGGAATAATTACACGAAATAACTCGGCCCTTCAATAACTATTACCGGTTGAGTACCAACATTGCAAATCAAAGAAACAAGACCGTCAAATAAGACAATATAATTGAAACCTAAGTGTTTCTATACAAAACATCCTTGTAAAACTTACATTGATTACAGGCAGCGGAATAATTACACGAAATAACTCGGCCCTTCAATAGCTATTACCGGTTGAGTACCAACATTGCAAATCAAAGAAACAAGACCGTCAAATAAGACAATATAATTGAAACCTAAGTGTTTCTATACAAAACATCCTTGAAAAACTTACATTGATTACAGGCAGCGGAATAATTACACGAAATAACTCGGGCCTTCAATAGCTAACACCAGTTTAGTACCAACATTGCAAATCAAAGAAACAAGCTCTTCAAATAAGACAATATTATTGAAGCCTAAGTGTTTTTATACAAAACATCCTTGAAAAACTTACATTGATTACAGGCAGCGGAAAAATAACACGAAATAACTCGGCCCTTCAATAGCTATTACCGGTTGAGTACCAACATTGCAAATCAAAGAAACAAGACCGCGACATCGCATAATTTATTAAATACCCGCACTAAACTGCGATATCTAATCCCAGGCTCCTGGTGTAATACAGCTAGTGAAATTAATTAACAGATCGCTATCTCTGGCTGCGAAGCATGCAGGTATGTACTTGTGGTATACCGTTATATGTTATACAGGCTCGACATTAAGGTATCTAATTAAACTACTACAAATCTGTTTTAGTTGAGTCCACCGAACTACAGTTTTTCCGCTACAAATTAGACTTGCAATCTCAAATGGTGGTAAGTAATGATGCAGTCAAAGATGGCAGCGGGCTAATCTTTAAGGGTATGGTAGTTTTATAAAACCCATTGTAGTAGTTTGTTGGTAGTATGGTCAACTCATTCGGCAACTTAACTGAATTGAAATAACTTTACAAAGATTACATAAAGAAATACGCGGTGTCAACCAATAACCATCAGCAATAATGTACAGATTCATCTCCGACATAATATTAAAACGAATATTTACACACACACACTCTCAAGCACACACATATACGTACAGATGAGAAGTCGAGAAATATACGTTAATTGAAATTACAATATTTTTTAAACGATTAATTAGGTTTTACTGTGTAATACATTGATTCCGTTCATTATAACTTCATCATGCATACATGTTTGTATCCTCAATGAAGAAGCGTGGTGGATCGATGTATATTCCTCTCTTCTATGTATGTATTTATCACCTGAACATTATTTAGATATATTCGAAAATATCACGTCGATTAGATTTATTATCTTTATTTCTTAAAGCACTATCAAGCATTGAATTAGGTTAATCTGTGTAAAGCCATAAAACTAGAAAAAAAAAGCATTGAATTCAATTTTCGAACGTATCTTTCTACAAACGTAGATAATCTATTCTTTTTAAAAAAAAAGCGGTACTAAGTGAAGAATCTCCTATATTTTCCAAAACAAAACCACCGCGCGTGTAACCGGACTCCGGAGTCATCAGATAAAGCGCGGTTACAAACAAAACATCTATCCCTTGCTTTAACGCTTATCTCTATTATTTCATTATTCTACAAAAATACACTGGCTGTAACACAAATTTCATATCTATTACTAAACTGATAAAGTTCGAATTAAAACGGCGTCAATTATAGCATAACAAAATTGGATAGGTCAGTTAAATTTCTCCGATATCGTTTGAATTTAAATTCTTATGTAAAGTAATAAAGTCCAAATTTCTTCGTGGAGACTCCCTTAACATTGTTCATTTGACACGCGTCGCTAAAAGATGGCATTTGCGATTGAGTATTTCAATTTTCGCGATATTTGTTTTTTTTTTTTATTAATATGAGACTGTGACCTTAAGGGGATTCGGTACGCATCTGTTGTTCGTGTTTATTGAAATATTGGTGGTCCCTTTTCGCGTAGGAAATGTGATTGCGGTTACAAAAGTTATAAAGAGCGTAATTTTTGTACGCTGTTGGGTACAAGATTATGATTTTTGGGTGTGTTCGAATAACTCAGTAAGCGGACTGAAGTAAAGTTCAATAGTAGATAACCATTTATCATCATTTATTTTCACGGCGAATTGAAGCGGTGATAACCTAGTGGTTAGGGCGTCAGCCTCCTAATCAGAGATCGGCGGTTCGAATCCGGGCACGAACCTCTAACTTTTCGGAGTTATGTGCGTTTTAAAAAAATTTAAATATCACATGCTTCAACGGTGAAGAAAAACATCGTGAGGAAACCTGCACGCCTGAGAGTTCACCATAATGTTCTTAAAGGCGTGTGAAGTCTGCCAATCCGCACATGGCCAGCGTGGTCGACTATGGCCAAACCCGTGCTCTGTAGTGAGGAGCCGTTAATGGGTTGATCATGATGATGATGATGATTTTCACGGCATATATAGGTAAAGGTCGTGAAAATATATGATACTGATTAGCATATATAGAAGCGTTTTAGAAGTACCATCGATTCGTATGGCATCACTGGAAACAACATTCGTCATTTTCCCTGTCAGCTCCACATTAATTAGAATAACAGCAACTTCAGTGTTTTACATCCGCAGGGTCTTGCGCGATGTTTTTTTTATGCTCTTGTGCATAAAGTTAAAACCATACGCCTATATCATTGCTTTGGACAACTCGCGCCGAACTTAATAAATTTTGTTGGATATCTTGCTAATTGTTTGCACTGTAAATTACTAATCCAATAAGGACCACTGAGCGACCACGGGTTGTAATCAATTATAGAAATTTAGTTAAATATAATTACCTCGGAATCGATGTGAAAAAACTCGGAAAATAAAATTGAAAACTAATTGACAACTTCAAATCGTGATGAACGTTTGGGATAACATGGCTTGTTTTATTCACTTTTTGATACATATTTAATGCTTATATATTTTACCGGCGCGGTTTATTAGTTTCTCTTTAACAATTTAGTTTAATATAACGCCTAAAACTTGTAAATGGCGTAAAGGACTATAAAAGACTCTTTCAACAGTTTGTTGCCGTAGCAATGGTGGTGTATTGACAAATCGCATAGCAAAAATAATATGGAGAATGAATCCTTTTCTATTTGTGAAAAGGTCTTCTATAATTATTTATTACTTAATAATTATGGAAGATATATTTTGTTTTAAAAATATAACATTGCTACAAAGTAAATTATTTTTTCAATTTATCTAGTTTTCTTTATATTAACTTGTGGCCAGCTAATGCATAAACCATAAATCAATTTAGAAAAAATGCCAAAACTAATATCTTTAAAGGTAGGGATGCTGTGACCGACATTTCAATCAATTGCAAAACTTATAGTCATCTTCATGCCTACATCTTGAACAGACCACGTGTGGACGTTACTTTGCGTATAGTTCGCAAAATAAAATTGAATCTAAATAATTTTTTAGTGCATAAAACAAGCCTTTTCATCCTAGACGTTTTTCCACACAATCTGGAGGTAGATTTTTTTATCAGGCCGAGGGAATAAATTTATAGTTAAGTTACAATTATATTATAAGCATAAAATTTGAAGTAAAATTCGGATAGTTTGAAACCTTTATTTAATAAATAAGGCATATATAAAATATGCCATATTATAATATATGCCATATTATAATATAATAGCAATACTTTTTGAACTGACAATTTCGCTTAAAAGCGTCAAAACTTTGAGCCATTGTTACTGAAGGCAATTGAACCTAAAAAAAATAATATCAACTATACCACACACATCACTCTTTTTATAAAACACCGAGTATACCCTCTTAGAGCCCAAAACATCGAGTTTGCTGCACCAATGGCTAAGCAATTTGTAACACTAGAAAACCCGCCTGAGGCTGTTTCCGAAAGCGAATTTTAATGGAATTTGCAAGTAATCCCGCCACAATGCCCGCTGATTGCCGGACAGAGGCGGGCGGCGGGGCTAGTATGTTTTATATTTTACACAACAATCAAATGAATTAAGAATTTGTACCCAAGATTTTGTAATAGGTAAGATTACGTTCGGAGTTAGAATGACATTGTATGTTGTTTGTTTCGAGTGCTTTATAAGGTTACGACACCCCTATATCTCAGCGGAGACCGGTGAGCGTGGCTATTAAATGGAATGCTCAGGTTTAACTCCCAGCTGGGATGGAGGGACTCAATTCAGATTTACTCAAATGAAGTAAATTATATTTTTCTTAAACTAATATTTACTTTGCGTAAGTATATTAAACTAATATAACAAATAAACTATGATACTAATTAGGAGCGGGGGTTTATCATACCCTAACAGGTAATCCCGCTACCGTTCTGGACAGCATCACATACCACCGGGTGAGATAGCCGTCAAGGGCTAACTTGTAGTGTATAAAAAAAAATACGTATTAATAAAAAATATCAATCCTTACTGATTGTATACATTGATTTATATCTTACACGTTCACACACATACGTACGTTATTAATGTGTAAAAGTGTGTGTAAATTATTGTTTTAATATTTTCTAGAATGTTTTTTCTGTTGCTTTATAAAAATGCATGTTTTGTTTATTATATACAGATGAAAATCAGATATTTAGTACTTAAGTGTATGTAAATACAAATGCGACCCACAAATGTCCCTTAAACTTAAGGGGAAAATTTATAAAACAGTCGTAAGACCTGTCGTGTTGTATGGATCAGAATGTTGGGCGAAAAAAAGAACGGATGAAAGAAGAGTTCATGCGACAGAAATGGGAATATTGAGATGGATGTGTGGTGTGACAAGAATGGATAAAATAAGAAATTAATATATAAGGGGAAGTCTAAAAGTGGCGCCAGTGACAGAAAAGATGAGGAGTTAGCCTGTTACACCTCATGGTATGGTCATATAATGCGGAGGAAAGAAAGTGATGTCACCAAAAGAATGTTATATATGAACGTGGACAAAAGAGTAGAGGAAGACCAAAGAAGAGATGGATGGATTGTGTAAAAGAGGATATGCGGGTAAAAGGTGTGGGTAGTGAGGTAACGGCTGATAGAAGTGAGTGGAAGATGAAGACGTGTTGTGCCGACCCCACATAATGTTGGATAAGGGCAAGAAAAAGAAGAAGATATTACTTCCCCAATTTTACGAAGTTGTTAGTAGTTATACAAATAATCATATCGGTAGATAAACAAGATACAAAAATCGGAATATCTAGTACATCATTGATCGCAGCTTGCTTCCTATAAAGATGAAAATAAAAATTTCAATACCCGGCCCGATATAGGCACAAGAGCAAAATGAAGGGCCGTGTAATACCGCGATACTGCATGCATTATGCAGGAAGCGGTACAAGGTATGGACTTGAAGACAACGCTTCCACATTTATAAAATACTAGTATTTTTTATTGAGATACTTGAAAAAACGCAGTAAAAACGCAGTAGCCGAGTAAAGTAACCAATAACTGGTTACTTTATTCGGTAAAGTTTGAAGTAGTAGGACAGTTATTAAGTTTTTTTTACACTACAAGTTGGCTCTTGATGGCTATCTCACTTGGTGGTAAGTGATGATGCAGTCTAGGATGGTAGCGGGCTATCCCTTTAGGGGTATGGTAAACCCACACTATTAATTGGTTTCTATGCGACATCGTGACGGAACGGTAGGGTGGTAACTAGTCACGGCCGAAGCCTCCCACGAGAAAAAATATTAATAGAGATTATGATACCAGGAGCACATAACCGCGCATAGCTGCGTCTGTTTTCCCGTGCACGTACGTTCCTAACTTGCCCCAAAACCTAACCTCTCGGAACGCAAGGAACCGTCCGACACTTTTTCAAAATCGTGACCGGCCACGGACTCTCCGTCACGAACTTTGTACCGTTAACCGACAGGCACACATCCCTCTCACACCTATGCCGCAATGTATATATCAGAGAGGGACAGGTGTGTTTTATATGAATAGGGCCTGAAGAATTGCAAGGTTTGCGCGAGATTTGGTATAATTTTAGATAGTTATTGCTTTTACTTTAATTGTTATTATTTTCTAGCTATGGACAACTATTGGGTATAGATTATCGCTTATGACTAAGCGATATTGCAATAAAGAAAACCCAGCTGCATTTGTTTTGAGTTTTTTTTCAGACCATTCTTACGATTATGTCTCCCTGGTGCAGTGTTAAGCGCTATGGTCTTATTAAGAGGTCTGCGGTTCGATTACCGGCAGCGACAAATCGGGACTTAGAAAGTAAAAGCGATTTAGAGTGTCAGTAGGATGTCGCGTTCAGACCGATTTATGGTTTAATTTAGCCATACCCATAACAGGTTACCACCATCATATCTTGCATGATGTCTTTATTTAAAATTTTTATTTAAAAAATTTAACATTGTGAGCTAATGTTAATGTTTAGCTTTTTACTGATTTTCACAACGTTCACAAATAGTTTCAATATAACAAACGTCATTTTAATTTAATAAGTCTAAGTCATTAAGTCATTTTCTTCAATCAATATATTTCTTCGTAAATATAATAATTAAATTACAATATAAAAGAAAAGGTCGTAAAACAAAAATATACTCTCTTACTCTCTTCTCACTAGGTTGTGGTAAACAAAAAATATAGGTTTCGGTGATAACAAAAAGGATGTAGGAAAAGAGGGAGACGATTAAGACTCTCTCCCAGGTACGTAGAAAAGGTTAACGCCGAATTCAAATATTAAAAGTCATCCAGTTAGCGACTTGGGTCATCGCAATGGCATCATATTGCGTTGAAAAAATGATATGTAAATTATCCATCTGTAAAAAATATACTCATATTATCCCACCCACTATAATTTACCTGGCTAAGTTTGTTGTGGGCTTCTTAGACCGGGGCGCGTTTGGAACCCTCATAGCTTTAGTTTTGAGTTTACGAATGTAGTTATCAAATCACGCGTCAATAGTGCCTTTTAATGGACTATTTGAATCATCATCATCATGATGAACCCATTACCGGCTCACTACAGAGCACAGGTCTCCTCTCAATATAAGAAGGGTTTGGCCATAGTCCACCACGCTGGCCATGTGCGGATTGGCAGAGTTCACTCGCCTTTGAGAACATTACGGAGAACTCTCAGGCGTGCAGGTTTCCTCACGATATTTTCCTTCAACGTTGAAGCAAGTGATATTGTATTTATTTTTAAACGCACATAACTCCGAAAAGTTAGAGGTGCGTGCCCGGATTCGAACCGACCTGTGATTAGGAGGCTGACGACCTAACCACTAGGCTATCACCGCTCCCTACTATTTGAATAAACATTATTTATTTGAAATCAATTATTCGTAAATATCGACGGTATGTGTGCTAGTATATATCGATAGCTAGTTAGTTAGCTGCCGGCACATTGAAAAATAGCTATTATAGTTCAAATTAATGTGGAGACACGCCCGTTTAACTTCTGTTTAAATCTGCACGTATGAATCTATGTATGTTAACCCGGCATCCATTCAACCCGTCTAGTGTGTCGCAAACGTTGCGGCGCCTCGAAGCTATTAAATTTATGGAGCCTCTTTGATACATACTGCATAATACCGATTTCGTTCCATCCAACATTGCTTCCTACTTTGGCTATTACTATTTTATAACTCTAGTATACCTACGTACCCATCTCTTTGTAATACAATCGTATAATTATTACGATTGCGGTGTATTGGCAATTAAAATAACAGATTCATAACGTGCACATAAAATCTGAACATTAAACGCTTAGAGCTTTCAAAATCTACTAAAAATTCAAAGATCAGCATTAAAACTTGTGCTGACAAATTATTTACAATATTGAATTAAGTTTTGGACAAACCCCACCCGCCAAAGGCAAGGCAAAACCGCGGCGAGTAACCTGCGTTCTTAGCGGCGTTTATTTTTTTTTCGGACTGTCTATTAGCTGTACAAACCCTATTGGTTGCCACAACGTAACAGCGGAATCAGTTTCGGAACGACTTCATGTTAAATCACTTGCTTTTTGTATGCAAAAGTATGTCGTTTGCCCGTTTACTTGTTATGTTCAAACCAGATCAGAATCATTCCGGGAATCTTATCGGTGACCTCTCACTTTTTTAATAATCAGCGTAAACATTGATTACCCAAAAATCGTATTGGCACTGACCATTTGTGACACTCTTGTCCGGGTAACTTTAAGATAGAACTTTTAGTTTGACGACCCCCGTGGTACAGTGCGTGCGCTGTCGCAAAACTTGGAGGTCCTGGATTCGATTCCCGGCTCGAGTCTGATCTGGTGGGAGGCTTAAGCCATGACTAGTTACCACCCTACCGACAAAGACGTGTCGCCAAGCGATTTAGCGTTCCGACACGATGTCGCGTAGAAACCAATTAGGAGTTTGGGTTTGCCATACCCCTAACCGGTTAAGCCGCTACCATCCCAGACTGCATCATCACTTACCACCAGGTGAGATAGCCGTCAAGGGCTAACTTGTAGTGGAAAAAAAGTGATAATTTTGTTTGTGTTTGGGTAACATACCCGTAGATTGCGCGTTAAAGACTTGGTATCGCGTCGGGTGGGCTGTCGACTCTGTGTTCCGTCAGATCTATTTTTTATGAATAAAATGGAGTATTAGGAAATAATCGATTCGTAATAAATAAAATAGGTTCCTCGACGCTATTAAATTAATGCCGGCGACACATTACAAATTGTGTGCGTTTTTGAAAAATGAACGTAAATCGCCGTGAGAGTGGATACATTTGTCTCGGGACCACACCGGCATTAATGATACGTGTGATAATTTATTTATTTAGTTACCCACACGTCCGGTGTGAGTTAGTACATATTGTGTAATTATCTTTATTTTATACCAGGCGATGCCCGCGACTTCGTGTAGATTGGGGGTTTTTAAAATCAATCAATCAATCAATCAGCCTATAGACATCCACTGCTGGACATAGGCCTTTTCGAGAGCGCGCCACCACACACGGTCCTCCGCCTTCCTCATCCACCCGCCACCAGCGATCCTTTTTAGGTCGTCGGTCCAGCGAGCAGGTGGTCGTCCTACGCTGCGCTTACCGGTACGCGGTCTCCACTCCAGAACACGTCTGCCTCAACGGCCGTCGGTTCTGCGACAGATATGACCCGCCCATTGCCACTTCAGCTTGCTACTACTCTAACACTACTCTACTACTGCACTAGTACACTCACTACCATACAAAAAAAAAGCTTAACTGAAATACTCCTTTGTATAGATATAGCTATAAATCGAACGGACGGAACGGACTCTTTTTTTGCCCACTACAAGTTGGCCCTTGACAGCTATCTCACCTGACGGGTAAGTGATGATTTATTCTAGGATGGTAGTGGGCTACCCTGTTATGGGGTATTGTAAAACCACACTCCTAATTGGTTTCTACGCGACATTGTGCCGGACACGTCTTTGTCGGTAGGGTGGTAACTAGTCACGGCCGAATCCTCCCACCAGACCAGACTCGAGCCGGGAGTCGAACCCAGGACCTCCCACTGTACGCCACGGTAAAAACTCAGTACTTATCTAATTTTTTTATGTCCGTCTGTATAGTTAAGTCCCCCACTTCTCTGGTAATGCCCCACTTGATGAATATGTAACAGCACTAAACGCAGTTCCAACTGCGTCTAACTTTCTTTGGCAACTCCTACAGCGCTGTTATATGCTGTAAATAGTATGTAAATGATATCCTCACTTTAATATTATATACTGATATATAGCATCAAAATAAGTAACTACGATAATTTTATTTCTCGTCGCTAGTAGAAAAAAATTACGTAGTTTTAAGAAATTATTTTATACTGACAAAAACATTCACAGTTTAAAGTCTGGTGGGAGGATGCGGCCGTGGCTAGTTACCACCCTACCGACAAAGACGTGTCGCCAAGCTATTTAACGTTCCGGCACGATGTCGCGTAGAAACCAATTAGGAGTATGTAAAAATGTAGGGAAAAGCCATAGCTTTTTCCCTAACTGGTTAGCCCGCTACCATCCTAGACAGCATCATCACTTACCATCAGGTGAGATGCCGTCAAGATCTAACTTGTTATGTATAAAAAAAAGGTGTTAGACCGTATAGGATAAGGATTGTTAATTAGGTATTCGACCGTATAGGGACAACTAATTGTGCGTCTAAGATTAGTAACTTATATACATGTATACTAATCGATATACTTTGTTTAACTTTGAGATGAGTCGGTCTGCCAGAGGGAGGAACTACGACAGTATTATGAGAATCCTTCAATCAATACAATCCCAACTTTAACGTTCAACACTGGACTACGCAAACTGTAGACCTGCCGTACCTTTTGCAATATGATTGAATTGAACCCTTAATGACTTTATAGGCACCGATTATATGAATCGTAATCAGATAACATAAAACTGTGATAGCCTAGAGGTCCAATCCCGGGCACACACCTCTAACTCTTCGGAGCTATGTTCGTTTTTAAGCAATTAAAATATCACGCGCTTCAACGGTGAAGGAAAACATCGTGAAGAAACCTGCACGCCTTAACGTTCTCCGTAATGTTCTCAAAGGCGTGTGAAGACTGGCAATCTGCACATGGCCGTGGTGGACTAAGGCTAAACCCTTCCCATATTGAGAGGAGACCCGTGCTCTGTAGTGAGCCGGCAATCGGGTTGATCACGAAGACGAAATTGATAACTAGGTAAGAGATTTGTGGATGTAAGCTAAACCAAATAAATGGAAAAAATGTAGTTTTTCCTTATACACAAAAATGAAGTGAAAATAATGGCATTTTAGACATTGTATACAATTTTATGTTTTATTAAAGTGTTTTAACCTACCTAAATTTGAATAAAATCGAACCACTAGACCATTCCGAAAGAAAGTAACGATAAAAAATTACAACTTTATAAGTAAACAACAACAACTTTATAAGCGTTTGGAACCCTCATAGCTTTAGTTTTAAGTTTACGAATATAGTTATCACCATGAAATAACTACTATGTAAATTATTGACGCGTCAAAAGTGCCTTTTTAAGGACTATTTGAATAAAGATTATTTATTTTTTAAACAGGGTTAGGTTTTTTAAGTAGTTGCCGAAACTTTAAGATGAAAGAAGTTAAGTACTAACTAACTTAATTTATGTTATAAACCAGTAACTAGCTTTCGCTTTATCTATATTTAAATAAAGCGAAAAATAGCCTGGGTAAGGAAAATAATAAATAAAATCTAAAAAGTCGTTAATACCACCGCAATAAGGTAACAAAAATGCTAGCCATATTTCGCATTTGAATGGCTAAACTAATTATTGGTTGCATACGAGTGTGCGAGCGTTCCCGTGACCCACCCACCAGGTGACGCGAAGGAGCATCGCTGGGTTTAAGTGGGTATTCTGGTCGCCAGTCTGGCCGCCGGGGAATCCCACATACGCCTCTCCTTTCATAACAACTAATTATTTGGCTATGGTCCAAGGAATCATTTAAAAGTACATAAACTATGTACTGACGACGTTCGTGGCGCAGTGCGTGAGCTGTCGCATTATAAAGTTGGAGGTCCAGGGTTCGATTACCGCCTCGAGTCTAGTCTGGTGGGAGGCTTCGACCGTGGCTAGTTACTACCCTAACAACAAAGACGTATCGCCAAATGATTTAGCGTTATCAAGATGTCGCGTAAAAAACAATTTGGTGCATGATTTTACATACTCTTAGCCGGTTAGCCCGCTACCATCCTAGACAGCATCATCACTTACCGCCAGGTGGGATAGCCTAAATATACTTGTAGTGTATAAAAAAAACGCAATATTCAATTTCTAAAACAGGAACAGTCCCAAGTCCGCACTATCAACAGACAGTGTGTGGCGAAAGTGTGACGTGATCGGAAACGGTCTCGCTAGCAGCTACGATTATCTAGACACCATGACGTGTTCATGAGGAGTGGTATAAGGGTGCCATAAAGGCTTCCGCGATGAGTATTGTGATTAGAAACTCTATAAACAGCAAATACTGTTATACTGAGGATGTTTTACAGGCGCTCTCTCAAATACGCTTGAAAACAAATGAACCAACTATTTGAAGGTATTCTAATGTAATTTTATACTTGCACATATAATTATAAAATAATGAAAAAATTACATTTTTCAATTTTTTTTTTTGTTTGATAATATACAATGAAAAGTTTTATTTCTACAAAGTCTTATAACGTTACATGAGCGTTATAATGACTAATTCATGACTATACCCAAACCCAAAACTACGGCAAAAATTTAAAAAAAAACGGCAATTCATTCATATAAAACTAATTTGCTTAACAGTAGCTTTTATCTCAAAATCTAAAAAAAATATTATGAAGCAATAGGAATTACTTAGACTTTACTTAATATTATAAAATAATATGTACCTTAACTTACTAAAAATTAAATTATTACCTACTTCGGTGACAAACAAGTATCTACTTGTACGCTAAAAGTAACTTCTATAAAAAATAAAATATAGGGTAAGTAATTTTTGGAATAAATTAATGAAACAAATTTTTTATGGAGAATAATATCGCGTTTGTATTAAATGAATAAATAAGTTAACTTAGTTATTTACACGTAATAAATAATTATTAGTTAAAGTAACGGTACGCGCGTTTACGTCCGCCTAACAAACGAGTCCTATTCTAATAATAAATAATAATAAATTTCCGTATAAATTCTACACATGTACGTAACGTTTCACATAATTATAATTCGATAGCATCGGGAACAATAAGTCGCAGACTCCCCATTCAACGCGGCGAGGAGCGCAAGTTATTATCCCCACATACATTCAGAACGACCAACAATAAACGAGCATTGCAATGGCAGCGCGTATACACCGAAAATCCGATCAAGCGCCAAGTGAAAATTCATTCATCACCCGACACCTCAGTTTCATCCCTGCAAAATACATGCATCATTTGGCGCCAACCCTCCATTTCCGTACCTTTCGTGGACCATCAGTGTAGTGTATAACAGAAGGTCAATTACGCAAGAAGCGATCCTTGCATATTTGAGTGGGAGACGCGAAATGGTCAGAAAACTTCCACAGAAGAAAAGGAGTTGACGCCAAACGATTCATCCACATTAAATCCGATCCAGTGTCTAGTGAAAATTCATCCATCACCCGACACCTCAGCTTCATCCCTGCAAATGTATCGTTTGGCATCAACCCCCCTGCTCGCTTTTGTAGTATTTTCCGTTCCCTTCGTAGAGCTTGAACGATGACGTGCTAGTGCTGGCTTCAGGAACGCGTGGGCTACTTGTATAATTGGGTGGGAGGCGCGAAGGGGACAAGAAACTTCCGTAGGACAAAGAAGAGTTGACGCCAAGCGATGTGTCCAAAGTGGAATAGTACCCGGAGGAAGCTGCTGAGGGAGGCGGCGGAACTGGGGGCTGCTGGACTCTACTAGCTTCAGCGTAAGCATCCAAATGCGTTCTGACTAACGTTACCAGCTCGTTATAGTTAGTGACAGCCGCTCCAGCACCGGCGACTCTGTACAGCAGCAGCCTCGCCTCCCCGAATAAACTGTCCAAAATTTTACCTGACGTGAACAGCACGATGGCCTTCAGACAGGAGTACTCCGCGGAGTCCACGTGGAGAGCTTTTAACTTCTCCACCTGCTCCTGGAAGATTCGTATGTGGTCCATGAACGCGACCACGCGGTCCGCTGCCATGGGGGAGGCGTGGAGACCGGCGGCCGCGAGTAAGGGAGCCACGTGGAGGGGCATTGAACACTGGGATGCATTGAGGACGAATAACTCGGACCAGACGAGTCTTAGTAACGCGACCTGGTCCGTCACTTGGAGTTCGGGGAAGAAGGGTATATTTCTCGCCCATTCGACGGCGGAGAAGAGTAATCTCGCTGCGAGCTCGCAAATATTGTCTATGCCCATCACGTTTGTGGGCTGGACGCACGGGCCGTATCTTGACGTTGGGTACGGCTCTGCTCTAAGTAGAAGGGATATGTAGGAAGAGAGGTAGGGATGGCCGTTGAGTCCGGCGGCTGGGTCGCCGTTCGCGAGGGAGAATTGTCCAGGAAGGGCCAGGCCTGCAGCTTGCGTTGGAGGCACCCTGCCTCTTTGAACAGCTGAAACAAAAGAAAAGAGAATTTTAGTGCTTGTGAAAGTGTGTTTCAAGTTGTGTGTGTTGTTACTTGTGAAAGAAAATTCACGACCGTTTTTGAACTATGAAATTCAAGGCTTTACACAATCATGCAAACTATCATATACCTAGGGCAAACGACGGCGTCGTAGAGCATGGTACAAAGTATCTCGAAAGATCTTTGTGATTTTGTGTATAAATAAACATTAAAAAGAAACACATAAACTATAACAAAATATGTTTCAGTTCAAATTACGCCTTATATCCATTGCAAAGTAATCATTACTATTCTCCAATGGATAACGCAACGAAAAAAAAATATTTTCTTTTATTTCGAAAAAAATGTCAAACGCGTGAAGTATTCGAGGCGAGCACGTTTTTTGGCGGGACGCCGCCGCCGCTCCACGGAGCGCGCCGAATGCGGGCGCACGCGCGCTCGCTCGCTTTTGACAGATTACAAAAGAAAAAAAATCAGACGTAGCAGGTTGCCTTTTTATCGAAACGTTTTTTTGTTTTGTTGCCACATTACCGATGTTGTTTATAAAATGCGGATCGGTATTACAAGATGTTTTTTCCCACGTTTAGGGTAAGGTTAGTAGGTTCCTATGAGTTTTATTAATATTTATTAAATTTTAGAAGATGTGGGAAAATGATAATGTAACAGCAAAACATATTTACTACAACTGCGTTTGCATGTTATAGGTAAAAATTGGTGGAGATAATTTTGATCGACTTTCATTACTGTATTTAAATAGTTTAGGTACTACACATTTCGTTCTACGAAGTTTAAAGAAATGAATCATTTTAATATCATCTTCATCATCATGATCAACCAATTACCGGCTCACTACAGAGCATGGTCTCCTCTCAATATGAGGAGAGTTTGACCATAGTCCACCACGCTGGCCACGTGCGGATTGGCAGACTTCACACGCCTTTGAGAACATTATGGAGAACTCTCAGGCGTGCAGGTTTCATCACGATGTTTTCCTTCACCGTTGATGCAAGTGATATTTTAATTTTTTTAAACGCACATAACTCCGAAAAGTTAGAGGTGTGTGCCCGGATTCGTACCGCCGACCTCTGATTAGGAGGCTGACGCCTTAATCACTAGGCTATCACCGCTACTAAAACTATTTACTTTCTTTTTTTACTTTACTTACATTAAAAATGGTTCTTATTCCATAAACATACAATATTAAGATACAACAAGTAAGCTCATCCCTATATTAACATTACACAATAGATACTTAGACAAAGAAGTGTTAAGATGTAACTCAGACCATAATCAGATCTTAACTTTAAACAATGCTTTGTCCAAGCTCAACCATCGAATTTAGATTCCTTTCTTATTCCTCTCGATGAAGTGTGAAACGGTCTAAGCCGTAGAGAAATCAACCCATGCTTGTCTTTACTTATAAAATATCTATTTCTTGTTAACCTCGTGTGCCAGTTTAATATTAAAATAAGATTTTCGTAAACAACCAAGTTTGTTTTTACCATGTGAAAGCCTGATCAGAATTAATTAATTAATGTAGAAGATGTTATTTACAATTTGAAATTACAATAAAAAAAACTAAAGCATGTAATTTTGACGTTGTTTTAACGGATTTATGGCATTTTATGGCATCATAAAATAGTAGTATTTTTTAAAATTATTTTGTTGATTAGTATTTAATGAGAGAAAATAGCTAACAGCCCTTGATTTTCGCATTCGTAATACTAGCACGAATATTTTACCCATCATGATAATGGGTCTTATCGGTGAAATTTTCTATTATAACATTATTTGTTTGCATTGTTTTGTACCCATATAAGTAGCCGATTCTCGCCGATTATCTTTATCTTAAAGACTTAACCTATGTGATAAATAAGGCTACTTTTCTTCTCATAAAAAGCTTCTTACGAGAATGACGAATACTTGACGTCCTTCTCATAAAACCAGCTATCTCTTTTACTCTTTTCGTGGTCCGAAAGCACTCATCTCGCGGTCCGTGCTAAGCTGCGCGCCCAAGATGTATCTGTCGATAGCGTAATGACGCGCTATTAGGCGAGGTGTCGACGCACCGTGGGAGTGCAGCGCCCCAGTTCGCTCTAAACCGACTAATCATGCCCGCAATTACTCTAATTCAGACGGAATTATCTATGAAACAGTTTAGGCTGGGTGCGGACATTCTATTTTTTTGACGTGACAGCCAAAGATCGGATCAACGACAATTGTTACTTTGAATTTTGACGACCTCCGTGGCGCAGTGCGTGCGCTGTCGCATTTTAAAAGTTGGAGGTCCTGGGTTCGATTCCCGGCTCGAGTCTGGTCTGGTGGGAGGCTGCGGCCGTGGCTAGTTACCACCCTACCGACAAAGACGTGTCGCAAAGCGATTTAGCGTTCCGGCACGATGTCGCGTAGAAACCAACTAGGAGCGTGGGTTTACCACACTTCTAACAGGTTAGCCCGCTACCATCCTAGACAGCATCATCACTTACCACCAGGTGAGATAGCCGTCAAGGGCTGACTTGTAGTGTATAAAAAAAAAAAAAATACATTGGGTATTGGTGTATAGCAACAGCCGACATAGCCCAACGGATTAGCAAGCTGAAGTGGCAGTGGGCGGGTCATATCTGTCGCAGAACCGACGGCCGTTGGGGCAGATGTGTTCTGGAGTGGAGACCGCGTACCGGTAAGCGCAGCGTAGGACCACCTGCTCGCTGGACCGACGACCTGAAAAGGATCGCTGGTGGCGGGTGGATGAGGAAGGCGGAGGACCGTGTGTGGTGGCGCGCTCTCGGAAAGGCCTATGTCCAGCAGTGGATGCCTATAGGCTGATTGATGATGATGATGATGATGATTGGTGTCCACAGTAGAATTGCGTGAGATTAGCTATTTATGCGTTGCTGTAATGTTAAGAAAAAGAAAAGTAATGTGGAAGAAAGGGGAAATTTGGTGTTTTAATAAATCTGTTATTTAAACCACTTAGTCACAATTAAATTTAAAGATTTACTACACACACTGAAGACTGTCTAGTTTGTTATTCAATTGGTCATAAGTAGTGGGGAACCTACTGAAGGGTTGATTAGAACTGGAGTTATTGATATCTTCTGCTTAAAGCCAATAGGTAGGCTGAAACTTGGTTAGTTCGTAGGGCAGCAATCTGACTGGGTAAGAACTGACTGGATTCGGCAAAAAATATTGATTTACAGGACATGTCGAACATTTATTATTGACGTGAATTCAGAAATTTATTAAACTTTAGACAATTATAATTAACAACTAAAAAAAATTCAGAAATGGTAATTCAGCGTCATCAATCGGTAATCTTGTCAAAGATAATTGACACATTAATATAATATGGATTTGTAATAATTTTTGTATTCCTTTACAAGTTAACCCTAGATGGCAATATCCTTTGGTGGTCATTGGTGATGCAGACTGCCTATTAGCTGTGCTAACCCTATTGGTTGCCTAAGCGTAACCGGGCTGTTTAACGAACTTCGGAAAGAAGCTCTTCCAGAAGAAATTTTGAGCCCTAGGGCTCAAAGAAACTAAGGGAACGTCTGACCCTGACCCATCGTCATCTTTCGGAGAGGAGCGGATAGAGCGGGGGGCCAAGCGATTTAGTAGATTTAGATGTCGCGTAGAAACCAATTAGAAGTATGGGCTTATCCCTTTTTTTTTTCTCGCTGGGAAATGCGTTTACGCATCCCCTCCGGAAGCGCTGCAGGCAAGACTGCGCCGCTTCCGACGGGGTATGTGGGACTCCCTGGCAGCCATACTGGCGACCAGAATACCCACTAAAACCCAGCGATGCTCCTTCGCTTCGCTTGGTGGCTGGGTCACGGGAACACTTGTGCACTCGACCGCAACCCAAATGGGCTTACTCCTAACAGGTTAGCCCGCTACCATCTTAGACCGCATCATCACTTACCATCGCTTTAATCAAACTAAGATAACTTTTTTTGGATTTTTACACAGTTAAATAATAACCGCTAAAATGATTTATATGTCCGTCGGTATGTCGGCGTGTACTCAGCCTTAATTAAATTGTTCTTGTAACGGCTGGTGAATGTTTAGACGCTGAAATCGGACATATTATTGTATTGATTTGTAAATATTTGATTGAACGAAGATAGCCTTACTGGACCATGAGGCTACAAAGGGATTGCATATTCCTTTGGTATCTAATATCAGGACAGCTTTATTACCTTGACGTGAATCAAGCAATAAATCAAAATCAAAAATAGCTCATATACCTATTACAGGCATCTATGAATCGTTCATTAATATCACATGTTCATTAGTTCTATTCGCGAAGTGATTGTGATAACTACACTCGCCAACTTAAAACTAAAGCTAAGAGGGTTCAAATCGCGCAGGTCTAAGGTCACATTATGTGAGCAAATTATGGTAGCAAGCTGTTTATCGCAATAGATTAGTTATTAGTTCGAGGACAAGTGATTTTCAATGTCACCTTAAAACCAAATTCTATCGTTTGGCTATCTGGAATGAGTTATATTAACATAAAATGATATAAACGTAACGTAACCGATTAAAGAAAAGAACCGAAATAATATTCCATCTTCCTTTGTTTTCATTCGTAATATCTACCTACCCACTATAGTAAAAAATATTTCTTATACCAATTTGAAAATACGCAATTAAATTTAACAATAATTGAAAATAACTCAAAAATCACAAAGATTACTAAAGCTTTTTTTAACTAAAATATCATTTAAAAAATATTACATCAAATTATATTACAGTATGAACAGGATATAATAATGTTCTCAAAGGCGTGTGAAGTCTACCAAACCGCACATGGCCAGCGCGGTGGACTAAGGCCAAACCCTTCTCATATTGAGAGGAGACCCGTGCTCTGTAGTGAGCCGGTAATGGGTTGATCATGATGATGATGATGATGAACAGGATCATTTTCATCTTGAATATAATTTAAAACATTAACAGAATAGTATGAGCAGTCGTATTTAGGTATATGACGAAGTTTCTTATTGATTTCGACATTACAAAAGCAGCATTATATGCAAATGAGTTTTTGACGATGTAACTATTTCACAAAAACAAAAGTATATATAGTGACACATGAAAAGTGCACTAACAGTCCTACTGTTGCGTAATGTTCGCAAACACGTAAAAATAACTGCTAAATATAGATGAAAAATTTGATAGAAAACAAAATTTCAAAAAAAAAAATGGTTTCTATCAGATTTTTCGTCTATTTTGGTTTCTATCAAAATTTATATTTTGGTTTCTATCAAATTTTTCGTCTAGTTTACAATTTATTACCATCTACCCTAAGAAATCGTAGATTTATGAATTTATTATTTTTCCCAACTCTGCCACAGATTTTCCATAATTGGTTGGACAGTTTTAGAGTTAACTTTTAAAAGTAAAAATCCCATTGCAATAAAGTCGTATTGAACTAACACGCCATAATTATAAAAAGTAATGCAGCTAATGCTTGGCTATAATATCCGAACTACGCTGGACAGAAATAAACGTTTCCTTACGTGACTTTCACCAGTAACCTCCTACCGTAAGTTGCGTTATGAAACATCGTTCCTAAAAATACATGGATTACTAAGAAATCTAAGCTTAATGCTCATTGTATATTACTAAAATTTTAGAACGATATCTATATATAGTATAATATCATCTGGTGAGATCAGACAAGCCCGGCCTTAAATCCAATGAAATTCTACTTCTTCTTCTTTAGGTGCCTCAACAAGTAGTGAAGGTTGGCAGGCATATTTTGCCTTGTCTCTGGAGAGGCTGAAAAGCTGGGCGGCAGTCGCGATACCAGTCCACACCCTGATGTTCGACGACTTTCGTGGTGCAGTGCGTGCGCTGTCATATAAGGTTGGAGGTCCTGGGTTCCATTCCCGCGTAAAGCGTTCCGGCACGATGTCGCGTGGAAACCAATTAGGAGTGTGGGATTACCATACCCCTAACAGGTAGCCCGCTATCATCCTAGACTGCATCATCACTTATCACCAGGTGAGATAGCTGTCAAGGGCCAACTTGCTTCCTCTTGCGACCGATGCGCCTCTTTCCCGCTACTTGGCCCATTATTATGAGTTGCAGGAGACTGTATCTGTCATGCCTAAGCACATGTCCCAGATAAGCAACTTGTTTATTTTTGACAGTCTTTCATAGTTCGCGATGACAAAGAAATTCTACTGCGTAGATAAACCTTCAGCTCGCTTTTTGCACGGCACGTACTACAAAGCGCCTATATATTTCAGTTTATTGGTAAACGCTCAGATTTCTTGTGTCGATTGTGTGTTTAGTGCTGGACGGTGGAAACGGAATAGATTATTTCGTAATTTACATTAAAACAATAGACTTGCTTGTAACATCTACCTGCCGCATGCATTATGTAACAGTACCTACCCACTGCCCGAACATGCTCACTAACTATCCTCCATTTTTATTTAATGACTTGAAAATTAGCCTAGTGGTTAGGATGTCTGCCTCCTAATCAGAGGTCGGAGGTTCGAATCCGGGCACGCACCTCTTAACTTTTGCGTTTTTAATAAATATCACTTGCTTCAACGGCGAAGGAAAAGATCGTGAGGAAACCTGCACGCTTAAGAGTTCTCCATAATGTTCTCAATGGCGTGTGAAGTCTGCCAATCCGCACATGGCCAGCGTGGTGGACTATGGCCAAACCCTTCTCATATTGGGAAGAGACCCGTGCTCTGTAGTGAGCCGGCTGTGGGTTGATCATGATGATGATGATGACTTGAAAATGGAAAGACATTCTCAACCTAGCTTCGAAATGATTTTCTGGGTACGGCACTATCTAACTATCTATCTTTTTCTTAGAGACCTTATTATATGTTGACAGGTTTTTCGATCAAGGCATTCAAGCAGGTCTTTGACCAGGATAAAAAATTTAAAAACTCTTCTCCTGTACGTGTCTTTTGGGTGACAGTACTTTTGAGTATGCTCTATAAAGTAACCAAAACTATACATATATTTAGAAAAAGTTTTTGTTTTATTTCTATTCTGTTGCTTACATATTTTTCTTGTTTCTGCTCAGTGCTCCTACATTTTTTATTAATTATGTATTTTCTTTTTGGACAATGTTTTATCTATTCTTAAGATTCTTGTTTGTATCCATATGTAAATTAGTTTTTAAGTAATGACTGTTTTTTGCCAAAAAAAAGAGAAAAAAAAGTGAAAGTTGACGTCTTAAAATACGTTTTGCAACAATACCAATCCATTTCTCAGGAATATTGCCATTTCTCAGGAGACTACGGGAGACGGAGGGTTATGGTAGCAATACCCTTTTATTCGCAGAGTCAGTTTCTCTCTAATCATCCACATGAACTCATTCCGGAACCTTGCGGAGTTCGTCTTCGCATCAGACATTTATGAACACACAGCTTTTTTATTTCTGAATTATCTCTGGTCTGGTCTGGTGAGGTCTCGGCAGTACCTAGTAACTGTATGTCGCGTAGAAACCAATTAGGTAGGTGTATGGGTTTAGCATGCCTCTAACAGATTACCGCTACTACCTTAGTCTGCGTCATCACTTACCAGTAGGTGAGATTGCCATCAAAGGCTAACTGTAGTAGAATAACAAAGAAATTGATTTATTTTGATATATTAGTATAAAGGTAACTCGATTTAGGATTTTTGTTATCAAACGTCTGGTTTTTAATTATAATTTTAAGTGACATGTGAGATGGTGATAACAAAAACAAAATTTACCTGGCTAAGTTTGTTGTGGGCTTCTTCTTAGACCGGGGCGCGTTTGGAACCCTCATAGCTTTAGTTTTAAGTTTACGAATGTAGTTATCACCATCAAATCACTATTATGTAAATTATTGACGCGTCAAAAGCGCCTTTTATATTATTTGAATAAAGATTATTCGAATGTCCGAATTATTAATTATTCCTCTTAGTCTCTTTTCGCATCGGAGCGCTCTCCTATAACTTAGCGATTATTATCATGGTGCTTTTGTGCATCGGCTAGTATATAAACTTGATTAGAATGGGGGAATATCAATAACATTAAACATACTTATCTATCGTTACGAGAAAAAGTGTTAAACCCCATTGAATTTTATCATTATTCAAATAATGCTGCAATTATGCAAAGCGATACGATCTAAACTCCATAGCAATAAAAATGCCATATGTTATAATGAAAACAGTGTTAATTTAACTTAATCCGGTAAGGTATGCGCCGGCGCCGGTTAACCTGAACCAAAGTTATAGGTGACCATATATTTGACCATATCATGCAAATTGCCGTTGATGGCACCACTTGTTAAGGCTATGTTCATACGGCCGTGATTTGTTTTCATCTGTCTGTCGCATACGATTACCAGCTAAAACAGTTTCAGTGATGAGTTTTTCTGTTGGGAGGCTTCGGCCGTGGCTAATTATCACCCTACCAACAAAGAGGTGTCCCCAAGCGATTTAGCGTTCCGGCACGATGTCGCGTAGAAACCAATTAGGAGCGTGGGTTACCATACTCCTAACAGGTTAACCCGCTACCATCTTAGCATCATCACTTACCAACAGGTGAGATTGCCGTCTACTAACTTGTAGTGTATAAAATAAAAAGTATTTCTCTCGTTATATATTATCTATTCGATAATATCTCGTACCTTCATGGGTTCGTGATTTAAAGAGATATCTTAAGTCTTAAAAAAAAATCAATATTACGCTTATTTAAAAATCTGCTTTCTCATCCTTATCATGACAATGTTTAAATTCAACAGATTAAACGCCATTTAATTTAAGATGAAAATACGATATCGTCTCAATCATTTTTCGAATAAACCGATTTTGACGAGGCTTTCATAGACCGGCAAAGGAGTTTGTTATGTGTAATTTTTGGATAATCTTATACGGTAGGAAGGAAATTAAGAAGTCTCTATAGCTGCTGTTACAAAATAAGCTAAGATAGTTTCGACATTTTTTTAAATCTCAACCTTGCATATTCCCCTAAGTATACGAAATTGCAAAATCACTTCTCAATCTGAACACGCCTAACCTATATACGTGGCGAATATTCTCAAACGTAACTGTAAACATTAAAAATGACAATCCTTAATACAATCCTCTTAAGGGTGAAAATTCCACAGAGAAACATCTCCCAAAACCATATTTGCGCTCTTCTATTCTGTACGCGTGCAGTGGTATATTTTATTTATCTCGTCCTGTTAATGGAATGTGAACCCTATTTTGTGGTGCTCAAGATCGAATATGATCGAAGTGTTTGTGATCTTGACATAGATTTAGTGGAGGAAACTATCTGTCGTGTTATTTCTGAGATCTGTCGATGCCGACGCGGTAACGTCGGAAACAAAAGGCCTCTAATACAAAGTAACAATAATTTAATAATTGTGTTTAAGTCGTCTTTATTTTATTTTATTTATAAGAAATGCCATCGATAAGTTGCAAATACATTTTTATGTATCTAAATATGTTAATTACTAGCTTGCTGTTAAAATTTATCAATTATAGGCATATTTAACATTGCCAAGGTGTCTCCGAATTTTGATTTTTTAAATAGTTTATCTACAAAATCATAGCTGCTTAGATAGTTATTAAATATTTACAATGTCAGGCCAAGAAAGTCAGGTGTTCATAATATCAAATGGTCAACAGCTGGGCAGAGGTCTTTAGAAGGGATTTTCAAATTAATCGAACTTTAATCAAGCATTTTGTTCAGACACCTGAGACTCTTTTAAAATCGTCTGCCTACCCCGGGATCTACCAAAACTGCGTTTTCCGAAGCATCTATTCCAGCATTTTGAGATCCAAGCGTCGATAAGTTCGTCGAGCTTTTTGTCGAGATTTTTTTTATCGAATCTCTCCTAATTTGATAAATTACCTACATACGTTTTTTAAAACCCCAAAATAACCTTATCGTAACAATTTTACAATAAAAGAAAACAAAATTTTCACATCGCTTTTCTTTATTTTTTACTTAATAGCGGATTTTATCTTTTTGATATTGTCGCCTACGAATGCTTCAGAACTGTACAGTGACTTCCTCTGTCATAGGAGAGGTTTTCGAGCGAAGACCCAACTACGTTTTTTTTCATATACTACAAGTTAGTCCTTGACGGCATCTCGCCTGATGGTAAGTGATGATGCGGTCTAAGATGCGGGCTCACCTATTAGGAGTATGGTTAACCCGTACTCCTAATTGGTTTCTACACGACATCGTGCCGGAACGCTAAATCGCTTGGCAACACGTCTTTGTCGGTAGTGTGGTAACACGGCCGAAGCCTCTCACCAGAACAGACTCGAGCCGGGAATCGAACCCAGGACCTCCAACTTTATAATGCGACAGCGCGCGCTGTACTACTGAGGTCGTCAACTATACGTTGCACAAACGTGACCTGGAAATCCATATATTCCCAGAACTGCGTATGGGAATATATGGATTACGTATAAACAGTCATTTTGTTGATGAGATTTTTCTAAAAAAAGTGCTACTATAGTGTAAAGCATTACGTAAATGATAAACAAGCATGGGTGTGATATATTGCTCTAATAAGATAGCTCTTAATATAATTTTAAGTGGCATGTGAGATGGTGATAACAAAAAGAAAATTTACCTGGCTAAGTTTGTTGTGGCTGTGGGCGCGTTTGGAACCCTCATAGCTTTAGTTTTAAGTTTACGAATGTAGTTATCACCATCAAATCATTACTATGTAAATTATTGACGCGTCAAAAGTGCCTTTTAAAGGAAGATTATTTGAATTTGAATTTAAACCTTTTGTACCTGTGCAGTTATTCTATTATGGATACATTTGTTTGGCGACTGTACCGCTTCGCGAAATGAGCGTCAAGTACAGACAGTGGTCATCATCATTATATATAATACACTTGTATTATTATTATACAATTACGGTTGTTTTCTTTCGCTAACGAATGTTAAAATGGCCTAATCGATCGTTTCCGATTTAAGTAAACTGTGATTGAGAGAAAATTTCGATTATTGTACTCTCACTTTCCACAATATAATTTCTACGTACAAACTTTTCTGTTAGTAACTTAAAATATTTAATTCCAAAATTAACAATTGTTTTTTTTTTGTTAACACTAATTGTGTAATTAATAAGGGAGTTTTACCGCCTAATTTCTTGTTTCACAGATAACCTGAAATACCAAAATGGTTTCCGAAAAGAAGTACTATTAGTAGTAGTTTGAACTATCTTGTAAATATATTTATATTCTCTTTGAAGTTATGATCTGCATAATGTATCAATGAAATCATCAATATTGTCTTAATTAATGTAAATTCACAGGCATCTATGAAGCGTCACACATTTTTCTATTATTTTAATTTGTGAGTCGACGGTGATGACTTAGAATTAAAATTAAAACTAGGAGGGTTCCAAACATGTCCAGATCAAAGATGAAACCCACAACAAACTATTCAATATTCCTCTCTCCAGTTATCATGGAGGCCTATGCGTAGAAGTTGGGCGTAAATAATGCTGAGTGTTTTTAACAGAGCAACCTTGAAGAATAAAGGCCTAAATTCTTATAAATATGACAGCATCATCATCATGATCAACCCATTCTCGGCTCACTACAGAGCACGGGCTCCTCTCAATATAAGAGTTCGACCATAATCCATCACGCTGGCCATATTCGGATTGGCAGACTTCACACGCCTTTGAGAACATAATGGAGAATTCTCAGGCATACAGGTTTCCTCACGATGTTTTCATTCACCGTTGAAGCAAGTGATATTTTAATCGCTGAAAAACGCACATAACTCCCAAAAGTTAAAGGTGCGTTACCGGATTCGAACCACCGACTTCTGATTAGGAGGTGGACGTCCTAACCACTACGCTATCATAGCTTCGTAATAAATATGACAACGAAAACTTATCTCACTCTTCCATGTCCTACTTCTAAGTAGAACATAAATAATGCTGACAATTGTGACGAATGCGATGGTGATTAAATAGGTAATGACAAAATTTTGTCACATTCACGAGCTTTATATAGGCGTTTTCAACAAAACACGATGATCTCCGTGGCGTTGTTCGTACGCTGTTGTATTATAAAGTTGGAGTTCCTGGGTTCGATTCCCGGCTCGAGTATGGTCTGGTGGGAGGCTTCGGCCGTGGCTAGTTACCACCCTACCGACAAAGACGCCACCCTACCAAGCGATTAAGCGTTCCGGCACGATGTCGCGTTGAAACCAATTGGGAGCATGGGCTAGCCATACCCCTAACAGGTTTACCCGTTACCAACCTAGACTGCATCATCCCTTACCATCAGGTGAGATTGCCGTCAAGGGATAACTTGTAGCATATAAAAAAAGCTAATAAAAGCCATAACTAAATCCCTAATAATATGAGAACGAAAACTTATCTTATTCTAGATACGTAGATGTTGCTAGATAAATCATTGTCAACGTAATTATAAAGGAAGCATACAAGGGTATTTAATCTAGGTCTCGGCTGGTTTATGATCTGTAAAACGTCAATGTTACTTCATAACGAGCTGTTTTACTACTAGGTAGTAAATAATAGGTAGATTCGTGTCCACTTTTGTTGTAATAGGTATTCAAAAGAGTTGGCTAAGAAATTGGCTAACAACTTTGTCGTTGTTTTATCATATATAACGACAAGTACCTATTCTTGTCATAGAAGATGGACATGTTGTTTATAGGCAACCAGTTAAAAAACCCATATTTCTTAGGTTTGTTGTTTTTGCTTGCTTTTTGGTGAAGATATGCAGACAGACAATCATCAAACGAAGAAGATGGAAGATAGTAAAGTTGGTGTTTCCAATTCAAATTCAACAATGTTTTATTAATGAAATTGACTAAATAAATAATATAAAATAAAACATTAATAGATACTAAAACGTCCAACACCAGTTATCAAAACGTCTAGTTACCAAGATACTGGCACCATTTCCATTTTGAATGGCCAAACTAATTCTTGTGCCAAGTTAACTGCCAATTCGAGGTTCTCCTGTGATTTAACTAGTTTTAAGTATGGTTTTTGAAGCTGTGATAGTCGAGTGGTTAGGACGTCCGCCTCCTAATCAGAGGTTGGGGGTTCGAACTTGGCCTCGCACCTCTAATTTTTCGGAGTTATGTGCGTTTTTAAGCAATTAAAATATCACTTGCTTCAACGGTGAAGGAAAACATCGCGAGGAAACCTGCATACCTAAGTGTGAACTCTGCCAATCCGCACATGGCCAGTGCCGTGGACTATGGCCAAACCCTTCTCATCATATTGAGAGGAGACCCGCGATAATGGGTTGATCATGATGGTTTTATATGTATTTTATTTTTGTTTGAGCTTCACTGGGATAGTTTTATTGTGTAAATACCGTACAACAAGACAGATTTTTAAAACTAATAGTTTTTCTTTTATTTAATACCTTTCACATGAAAGGTTTGGTAAATTATTTATGGGTATATTATCGCTATAAATTGATGCGTTCACTATATGAGATAGCAATATCTTTTACGACTGCGGCAATCATCAAATACTAAACTTGATATAAGCTTCATCCACATGTCTCCATGATCGTTTTATTGCGCCACTCATTTTAGATTTACCTACCTGCTAATTTTATATGAGCTGTATCAGTGTCACTCATTTTACCGTATCACAGTTCTTGGTACTAATGTACCTAATTTTTTAACGCGGGGTTCAGAAGCGACGCAGGCAAGATTGCGCCTCTTCCAACGGGGTATGTTTTGACGACCTCCGTCGGATTTCCTGGGTTCGATTCCCGCCACGAGTCTGGTCTGGTGGGAGGCTTCCGCCGTGTCTGGTTACCACCCTACCGACAAAGACGTGTCGCCAAGCGATTTAGCGTTCCGGCACGATGTCGTGTAGAAACCGATTAGGAGTATGAGTTTACCATACCCCTAACAGGTTAGCCCGCTACCGTCTTAGATCGCATCAACACTTACCATGAGGTGAGATGCAGTCAAGGGCTAACTTGTGATGAATAAAAAAAAATGTGGGACTCCCCGGCGACCAGATTGGTGACCGGAATACCCACTAAAACCCGGCGATGCTCCTTCGCGTCGCCTGGTGGCTGGGTCACGGGAACACTTGTGCACTCGACCGCAAGCCAACCAGTGGATGGTACTGATATATACATAAACCAACGATTTATTTAATGATAACCTTATAATACGCTAAAAACTCTATTTGTACTCGCTTATACTAATATTGAAACGATCAGAGAAGATTAGCATGGCTCCTGCGCAAGGATGATGACGCAGAATGGTTCGCGTTCCACATTTTTTTTTTTTACCAGTTGGCCCTTGACAGCTATCTCACATGGTGGTAAGTGATGATGCAGTATACGATGGTAACGGGCTAATCTGTTAAGGGTATGATAATCCCACACTCCTAATTGGTTTCTAAGCGACATCGTACCGGAACACAAAATCATCACGTCTTTGTCGGTAGTAACTAGCCACAGCCGAAGCCTTCCACCAGACCAGACTCGAGCCGGGAATCGATCCCAGGGCCTCCAACTTTATAATGCGTTAGCGCGCACGCTGCGCCACAGAGGTCGTAAAACCTCCTAGGCCTAACCTAGGCCGATTTTGGTGCAATGTTAATTAATATATATATACTAGATGCGCACACAAACATCATCAAAAAGTGTTCGTTAAAAATATGAACTCACTCAGGAATTCGATGTCTATTTGTCTACGCTTGTTTGATAGTGACAAAGCCAATGTATTCATATGATATAGCAATAAAAATGAATCTTATACATATAAGGTATATATATATGACAAGCTATATTTAACATTTTTAAACAATTAATAGATTACCATCGGCAGAAATAAAAACCGGATACTTTTCTCAAACCTTGTGATTTCGCATAGTTCTTATTAGCTAGTATATTATTGATCGTAGATAATATCTCAGCAGGTTTAAATGTCTCTATAACTCTTTACAATTATGCATTGTGTAAACGTGCGTATAGAACATTTTGACTGGTGGGTGGCTTCGGCCGTGACTGGTTACCACCCTACCGACAAGACGTGTCACTAAGCGTTCCGGCAGGATATCGCGTAGAAACCAATTAGGACTGTGAGTGTACCATATCTTGCATCATCACTTACCATCGGGTGAGATTGCCGCCAAGGGCTAACTTGTAGTGTATTAAATAAAAACTTAAAAAAATATTTTTGAGAATTTTTATGAAAAATTAAATTTTCTGTTCAATTAAACTTAAAAAAGCGTGTTTGTTTACACGCCTGTTGATACCTGAATTGGTTTATTGCACTAATCTTGGCTTTTAGCGCAAAACTTGCAGTCTTGAGACGGATATCGGGTCATTTTTACCCGGAAACAATAGATCCCGTGTGTTGGTGAAAACCCGGAACTAACGTAGAAATATTTATAGAATTTGAAAGTTGGCAAAAATCAAATATAAACCATGGTTACGTAGGGAGTGGTTAGTACTTTTTTTTTTATACACTACAAGTTTAGCCCTTGACGGCTATCTCACCTGATGGTAAGTGATGATGTAGTCTAGGATGGTAGCGGGCTAACTTGTTAGGGGTATGGTGAACCCACACTCCTAATTGGTTTCTACGCGACATCGTACTGGAACGCTAAATCGCTTGGCTTACTAAACTTAGATTGATGCTAACTTAAAAATCGCCCGTAAGCGAATTCATGTGAAATCAACATACAAAGCATATTTCAAAACAATTAGCTATTAATGTACGTTATTAGGCCAGTACCTTCGTCGACTAGTTCTAAATCAATTAACCATTAATACCTAAAGAAACTTCCTGTTAGGTAATTGAGTTAGTGGAATCCAACAATAAAATATAGTTTACCCGAAGGTATTACTAGAAATATATAATAAGCAAGATCACTATATAAATAAAGTCATAAAAGAGTAATATAAGCGAAGTATTCATAAAGTTTACAGACCAATTTGCATTCCGAGCTGACAAAGAAATCGATAATTATTCATGTTTATTATGACTAATGTTTAAAACACGTTAAGTTTTATCAAGAAACGCAGATTAAAATAATATTTTCCAGCCATTAAATAGTGTTTCTGTACGTATTTTAAATACATAGTTATTAAAGATCCGTTACTTTCTATGGATAAAAAGAAACTATATCTGATTTCTTTGTTGTATGTCTGTTTGTAAATATATATACTGTAAATAATTCAGACACATCTGCACATTAAAGAAAAAACCTGAAAATACTGTTTATACAGTTTATTTTTAATAACTCTTTGCATGCGATTAAGAACTTTTTTTTTATATTTTAATTAAGTATTTTTACGTTCTGTTATCAGATCTTTATAAAGAAAAATTATAAAAACGTTTTTGTAAAAAAACTTCATTAATAACTGAACCGACAGGATTTGAATCCACGTCTCCGAATAGTCGCAAAAATATTGGACAAAGATAACTTCATAATGTTTTTAAAAATTTAGAAATTGTATATATTTCGTTTTGTATTCAAATAGTTTATTGTATATCGCATTATCATTTGCTTTTTAGTTTCTGAGTTTTTAAAAATTTATTTATAATTTTATATCTCCCGCCATGACCTCATCTGTCAAACATATTGGCGCCTATTTTTTTCGACCACAGATTGTACAATGTTAAGCATCTCCGATAGTAACCTTTAAAAAGTAAGTAATAAATTTAAAAAAAAAATTACAGGTCAAAAATAAATAAACACTTTAACGAGAACCAACCAACTAGCTTGAAAACGGAAAAAATAAGGTGGGTCGTATTGGGCGGGCGCGGTTTTTTTCACGCTTTTCTTGAATTAATGTTTGTTATTTGTAATTAAATTGGCTAATTTTGAAAAGGACTGGTGTTGGTTGTGTCGTGGACATGATAGTTTTGGTGTCGTTTGTGTAGTGGCTAGTTTTTTGTATGGTTAACAGGTATTGATTTGGGAAAGGTTTGAGGGAGCCGCGTCCGCCCAGTGCGAAGTTTCCCGACATTATTCCCTAACTTCAATTCTACATTGCTATAAACTTGACATTGGCTAATCTGTGTAAAACCATAAAAAGAGAGAGAAAAAAAAGAAACTCTTAACGAGAACCAACCAACTAGCTTGAAAACGTACCAAAAGCTTAATCAAAACTTCTTACATATAATATAGTTGAAGTGGATACAAAACAAACATGTAATAAATTCAGCCATTAACGATGACATACGGTTTCTAGCTATCAAGTCATTACTTCCATTACAAGATTCGTAAGATGTATGGCATGTACCAGTGGATGTACAAACATACATCACTGATAGGCTGCAGTACATTGAGAATATTTTATCACCAGTCAGTAATTAGATACCAGAAAATATCGACAATATTTAAAGTAAAGAGGTAATTCAATTATTTTAATGGACATGATAATATTGCAAATATAATATGTATGTTGATTTATTAAAGAAGATACTTTTAATATTACATTAAGGTTATAATAGATACCTATTTAAAGTTAGTTATAAGTATGATTGGCACATTTTCAAACAATAAAATTAATGAAGCACTTAAGTACGTGTTCACGATATCAGAAAAAGAAACTTACGGAACTAAAAGATGTTTTATTTGAAAATTAAGTAAATAGCTGAAATTTTAATTAAATATTAATATATTAGAAGAAAGCCGAAATATCATCTCTATTTGAGACGTTATATGAAAAATTCTAAATATAAAATCTGTGTTACTTTACGAAAATCCTCTATAATCCATGATTTTTCCGTAAGCTCAATTTGATTTTCCTCAAAAAAGTAACGAATTTCCCATTAAGAGGAATAAATATTTAGCAAGCTTTGTGAATTACTTAATTATTTATAACTTACTTAAAAAAAAAATCTTAACTTTTAAATTAAGAATAACCCAAACCCTACATTTGTGTCAAATGCGAAAGAAACTCTATTACGCTTTCACGTCTAAACCACGGACTTTTTGGTGTGATGTGCGTTTTTAAGCAATTCAAATATCACTTGCTCCAACGGTGAAGGAGAACATCGTGAGGAAACCTGCACGCCTGAGAGTAATCCATAATATCAAAGGCGTGTTGTGTATGCTAATCCGCACATTGCCAGCGAGGTGGACTATGGCCAAACCCTTCAAACATTGAGAGGAGATCCGTGCTCTGTAGTGAGCCGAGAATGGGTTTATCATGATGATGATTATTATTACAGTAAATATAAGAGTTTGAACGTTGAGATGAAAAATCAATTGGAAAATCAAATCAACAGTATTCCCACATGCTTGGCTATGCTTTAAGTACATATAAATACAATCCTTCATAAGTAATCGCCGATTTCCGCTCATAGAGCGTGTGGACTGTGGAGCACCGCTCGGTTTACCGTTCGCCTATTTATTCCACGTGTTGCCTGCTATCTGGTAACGTCTTGATACAGGTGATAATCCGTTATTTATGTCGGCCATTTTTCAAACGGGCACAGCACGCGACTAAGTGTCACCCAACACAACATTACAACATTATAACGTTTGATGTATACTTGCGAGCAAGTCCGCTGGTGTGTCAGATTACTATACTTAAAACACACATTCAAATATGTGTGTTTTAATTTTTTTTTTCGGACTGACTATTAGCTTTACTAACCCTATTGGCTGCGACAGCGTAACCGAGCTGTTTGGCGAGCTTCGGAAAGAAGCTCTGCCAGAAGAAATTTTGAGGGCTCGAAGAAACTAAGGGAACATCTGCCTAAGGGCGCCTCCTATGAGGTCGAACCTCGGCTTAGGCGACGTTTGGGATAACGGGGGGGGGTCAGACGGTGAGTGGTCCGTACGTCTCCGAGGCCGTGGATGGAGCCCACGTCCGGATGATGTAAGATAACGGGGATAACCAGCCCAGCCCACCCCATGTTGTTGACGACCTCAGTGGCGCAGTGAGTCTTGGGTTTAATTCCCGGCTCGAATTTTGTCTGGTGGGAGGCTTCGGTCATGGCTAGTTACCACCCTACCGACAAAGACGTGTCGCAAAGCGATTTAGCGTTCCGGCACGATGTCGCGTAGAAGCCAATTAGGTATGTGAGGTTGACCATACCCTTAACAAGTTAGCCCGCTACCATCCTAGACTGCATCATCCCTTACCACCAGGTGAGATAGCCGTCAAGGGCTAACTTGTAGTGTATAAAAAAAAAATGGTGTTGCTGATTTGGAAGCATATTCATGACAAAGGAGAAAAGTCAAAAATAAATAAGTATTGATGAAGTAAACATATTGATTCACAGTATACTTAAAGACTTGCTTTGCTATACGTTATCAAGCATGCTCGTCAAGCATGTATGTCTGTGGGGACGCGGCTTTATTCTATATCTAACGGTTGTGTTTTACAAAATTCTTAGTTTCCTCGACAAGTAAACGTATGGTCCCTAATACAGATTAGAGATCTGTTAGACACTAATGTAGAAAGTGTCTAATGTTACGAAATTCGGAAAGGCAATGAGTAATGGGACAGCCGATCCGACGGCCGATAGCCCGTGCCGTACCGATAAGATTCATAAAGTATCTATTTGTTAATACGATACGGAAAAGTGGACAAACATGAAATAATTATATAGAATAATTATAGAAAGGTATGATCTTTCATTGAAGTGGGAACTGAGTATGTTTTAATATTATATGTCAATATTTATCTTAATTAAGATAAAGAAATTTAAAAAATACCTATAAGTACATATTATATAATATGTAACACATGATTAAACGTTAGAAAATTATAATTAACAACTAAAACAATGTAACTGTATTTAAACACTTAAAAACTTAAAATAAACCTTCAATTGAACCTAAAACTAAAAATCTTAAAAAAAAAAATTAATAACATACAATATAATAACTAAAAAATCTAAACTAATTTATCTTAATTTGAAGCAATTAAAATACCACTTGCTTCAACGGTGAAGGAAAACATCGTGAGGAAACTGCACGCCTGAGAGTTCTCCATAATGTCCTCAAAGGCGTGTGAAGTCTGGCCAGCGTGGTGGTCTACGGCCAAACCCTTCTCATATTGAGAGGAGACTCGTGCTCTGTAGTGAGCCGAGAATGGGTTGATGATGATGATGATTAATCTTGACAAAACAATCATTTTAATATCATATTTATTCATAACCACAGTTAACACATAATAAATGCCATGGTTTGTCTATTTGTATATTTATTTTGCATTCAGAAAACGTATATTCGATGTATATCCCATAAAAAAAAAAGAATTAGTGTAGGATTCAAAAAACATTTGTATTATATTAATAAGACAATATAATCCGTGCCCCGGCGTTTTATGGTTTTTGACGACCTTCGTGGCGCAGTGCGTGCGCTGTCGCATTATAAAGTTGGAAGTCCTGGCTCGAGTCTGGTCGGAGCCTTCGGCCGTCGCTAGTTACCACTCTACCGAAAACTCGCCGAGTTATCGTTCCGGCATGGTGTCGCGTAGAATCCAGTTAGGAGTATGTGTTTACCATACCCCTAACAGGTTAGCCCGCTACCATCTTAGACTGCATCATCACTTACTATCACGTGAGATTGCTGCCAAGGGCTAACTTGTAGTGGGCTAAAAAAAAATTTTAAAGAGAAAATTTAGGCTGAATAAAATTCTATGCATGCTCTAAATTAAGGTCAATATAGTACTAACTTTTTAAACATTGTTGTTTCCTTGCGCTATTGTTAAAAAAAAAAGTAACCAATACCAATAGAAAGTCAATGTTATTAGGTAAACAGTCCCGCCTACTTGATGCAACGTATCTCAGCGGTGAAACCGGACTCGGAACAGATCAAAACAGTATCCAGATCGTGTAATTAAATTTATCGTAAAAGATAACATTCCTATAGAATATGCTAAGCATTTGTATAATAAAGCAATTGGAGATTCGGGCGCGTGCCGCGGTGCATTCCTCTCTAGCAGACGTAGCTACATACTTTGATAGCCTAGTGGTTAGGGCGTCAGCCTCTTATTCAGAGGTCGGCGGTTCGAATCCGGGCATGCACCTCTAACTTTTCTGAGTTATGTGCGTTTTTAAACAATTAAAATATCACTTGCTTCAACGGTGAAGGAAAACATCGTGAGGAAACCTGTACGCCTGAGAATTCTTCGTAATTTTCTCGAAGACGTGTGAAGACTGCCAATCCGCACATGGCCAGCGTGGCGAACTATGGCCAAACCCTTCTCATATTGAGAGGAGACCCGTGCTCAGTAGTGAGCCGATAATGGGTTGATCATGATGATGATGATGAGACGTAGCTAGTTGGGTTCACACTAAATTTTCTAATGTTGCTTGCACCATCTAAGCTAGCTAAGCATATTTCTCGCTTTGCATAGCTTTATGTGTGTGTTTAAGTCTTTATTAAAAAATCAAATGAAAAACACCTTGTTGGACCTTGCGACAGTGAAGATTTTTTGGCTGAAAACTATTTCCTTTTCTATTACGTATGTTTAAATAGATTAATATTTTACATCATTATTGTTAAGTGTGAAAAAACCAAACTTCTCTTTATATCAGCTTTTATAGAGTACAAATGACACCTGGTGACAGGTGTCAAAAATGACAAATTGCAAGAAGTAACGCTCTTTTTTTGGACTTTCTATTAGCTGTGCTAACCCTATTGGTTGCCACAGCGTAATCGGGTTATTTAGCGAGCTTTGGAAAGAAGCTCTGCCAGAAGAAAGCCCGAGGGCTCGAAGAAACTAAGCGAACGTCTGCCTAAGGGCCAAGGGTTGGAGGCCAAAGTAACGCTCGCTGTTCGCGCTCTGTATGGGTGGGTGTACTGTGCATGCTAATTTTATTTTTAGAATCCCCCTAACAAACAAACTGGCTCCGCGTATGGTACCAAGTCAGCCGCTCGGTCCAAGTAATTATCAATTTATTAAACGTCAGCGAAGATTTATGTCAGGGCCGGCATCAGGTAAAAACGTTATGTTACACCAATCAAAGGAACTAATGACATACCAATTAAGCTCAAACGAACAGACATCTGTGACTAACTTATTGGTCTAGTGGTAAATCTGTCTCTCTCTCCAGTCGTTCCTTCATTACAGAAGATCGTGGTCCTGGTGACCTTGCAACCTCGTGCGGATTATTTGTTTCCACCGGCTTCTATCAGAGGCTAGTCTCGTAATTGTGTGAAATTTGCACGTAGAGTCCCTCAGCTGGTCTGCCCATCTGGTTTTTTGCCTTATTGGATCTTAGTGGTAAATACCAGGCTCCAAATACCACTGAAATATCAGCTCAAGCCAAGTAAGTCTTGAGTTTTAAGTCTGGACATCTTTAGTATCAGCCTGACGATGGTGAATTGGCGTTGGACAACCTCTGACCTTGAGGAGTAAGTTAAGCAGTCAGTTCCAGTCCAAACCTTGAAGCCCATCGATCTGATGGGAAAGATTTGTGGTTCTAACATGTTCTCTCTAAAGTCCATGCGAGTTAGACTATCAAAATCAAAGTACCCTGACCAAGGTATAATATGATAGTAACTATGTAGATTTGAATTATTAACGTACTGAGGAACAACGTTGCTTCGGTAATACGGCCCTTTTGACATCCCTCTGTTACAGATAATAAAAAAACTTGTCAGAGGAAAGGACCTGTAAACAAGGCGATATCCCTTAAAGTGGTTACTTCATTACCGGAGATAAGCAAAGTATTAAGAGAGAGATAAGACAAAATGAGGGTACACTTGCAATTTGAGGCCGTATCAATAAGAAAATCGTGCAATAATGATACCATTATTGCACCCGATGTGAAATAAAGGCGGCATGCAACGAGTCACTGACCACTACAGCGTATGAGAAGCGAAACTCGCGATAATAATAATCGCTTGCAGATATGTGATTAGCTACGGGGTCACGAAACGGTTGGCGTTAGACAGGGAAGAATCGTGCCGTCTCGCTTGCACCTTAAAAATAACCTCTGCCTACCTACAGACCTTCCAACAAGTTGGCTGCCGATTCGAACCGACCTAAGGCTAATCAAGTGTAAACATGTTATACAACCCCATTTTAATTGCGGAAACTCACAATTTTACTACTTACTCAAGTCGAACTTCATATGTTTACTTCGAATTGCACCGTTAATAAACAGAATGTTTAGATATTGAGCAAATCGAGCAAGTGACAGCAGGCGTGATTCAGTGACCGTAAAGCTTGCATTATTGCTATGGTAGTTTTCAGAGAATCCATTATTTTGTCTATTTATTATGATTTTGTATATTTTTTTGTCTTTTTATTATTACTGTTTAAGAACTTGAAAAGATGAAACCAGTTGCGCGCAGAAATATAAATGCACAAAATGGGGCTTACAAGTCGGCACGTCTGTAGGTAGTTATGGTTATCTGAGATAAGAGACAATTATGTCTAAGCGCGTGATATTCGCTTACTGAGCATGTTGAGCGGTTAGTATAAAATACAAACTACAGTCCGTATTGGAAATAATCGTTTCCCTTTGGAAAACCAACACCGCTGTTCGAAAGCTATACACCTGAATGATCATAGAGAATTATAAATTATACCCGACAAAAGTTGGCGCGTCTGTAGATTCTAATAACAATCTCAGACAAACGACCGCAGGGCGCCTAAACCGCTATACTAAACTGTGACCTCACGAAATTCTGCCGCACGATACCGGCGCGCGCGATGATTCACGTATAATGATGGACGTTGGGTCTGACGTATAGAGATGTGGACGTTAGATGAATCTTGAGCGACGAGTACGAAGTTTCCATTTAATTAGGTACACGATTGTAAGTGGATGAAAGTAGGAACCGAGAATTCATCCCTAATTTAATCCCTATTTTCATCTGAATCGTAATAATTGTTAATGTCATAAATTGCGACTAAAAATACGACTTTAGATAAATTTCGAGCGACAAGTTAAAGTCAATTTAATAACCTGTTTGTAGGTGGATGAAAGTAAGAATCTAGGATTCATCCCTCACTGCCTACATAATTTTAAATAAAGTCACAATTAAGTTACAAATTGGGATTAATAGAGAGAGATTGAGAGAGAGGTCAAACAAATCTCAATATTCGAGTAAAAAGTCTCAATTTAATTACCTGATTGTAGTAAGTTAAAAATTCATCCCTGATTTGAATCCTTATACAACTGAATTATAACTATTATTAATGTCACAAATTGTAATTAAGACAATTTGTGAAATAAATATTGATAATATCTTTGAAAGAATGTCAAATTTTTTCTTTCATGTGTAGCCAAATTTTAGGAGCTATCTTAAAGTTACTGGGCAGATTTCTTAAAACCCTTTTTTAATATATGCACATGTGCTGTAACCACCATCAAAATGTTACAAATGCGAAAGATCCTGCGTTAAAGAAGAATTTATGATTTATATAAATAGTGAGTGCTTTTCAGGTTAAAACAGATGCTGTATTTCTAAATTTCATTTTTTTCGTTGTGTGACTAAAAAAAACTCAAAAACAGACTTTATAGTACTAGTAAAGAATCGTAAACATTGTTAACCCCTTTATAAAAACACGCTTAAGACCTACAAAAAGGCAAATAGATTGTTGACCCTTCATTATAAGATAGTATATATACACATATATACTATCTTATAATGAAGGGTCAACAATCTATTTGCCTTTATCTCTTAACCATGAAGGTTTTATGACTTTAATGCAAATTCAATATGGCGGAAATGACAGACAAAAGTATATGGAGTTTGAATAAAGAATATTGAATTCAATGAAAGTTATCTATGGTGAAAATCTCGTAAGTATATTTGCCAATACACTATATAGCAACAAGAGGACAAATAAAAATAACTGTAATAGAGAAATAAACAAGAGAAATATCAAAATTTCATAGCGCACGCTGGTGGGAGATGAAAAATTAAACAAAAGGCATACGTTAATGTCTAGAAATTACCCTAATTTGTACGTTAACATAGTTATCCATTGATTACATTTGCATCTTAATCTGATTGGGGTCATTACTTAATAGTATCTATTTATTTAATTAGGAATGTTGTATTAGATTAGTTTGAGTTTTTTTTTCCTACGAGTACAGTATAGGCGGTGAAATTTTCTCAGGCCCAGCTTCAGTGTAGTTATAATCTCGAATACTTGGGCGAGTAAGGCTGTCTTTCCACTAGCATGACTAGTACCCCGAGATAAGTCGAGTTGAGGAGGTGTGATCTTTTGCACGCGTTTTTTCGACTACGGCTAGGCACGTATCGAAGTGCGCGCTGTCGCATTATAAAGTTTGAGGTCCTGGGTTCGAGTCCTGGCTCCAGTCTAGTCTGGTGGGAGGCTGCGGCCGTGGCTAGTTACCACCTTACTGACAAAGACGAGTCGCTAAGCGATTTAGCGTTCCGGTATGATGTCGCGTAGAAACCCATTAGGAGTATGGGTTTACCATATACCCCTAACTGGTTAGCCCGCTACAATCTTAGACTGTATCTACACTTACTATCAATTGCCGTCAAGGGCCTACTTGTAGTGGATAAAGAATAAAAAAATTTAATGTAAACATAAACTTTATGTAGGAACTCAATTTCAGCTTTTGCGTAAGCTCATTTAAGTTTGCAAATAAAATTGTGAGATTTTTTTATATAGTTTGGGATATTAGACCGAGTAATGGCGAAGTTAGGAAATTTAATAAATCTCATATTACTCTTAAATAGTTTTAAGTTACTTGTGAGATGGTAATAACAAAAATATTAATTACAAGGCTAAGTTTGGTGTGTACCCTCATAGCTTTAGTTTTAAGTTTACGAATGTAGTTATCACCATCCACTCGCTACTATGTTATTGACAGATCGGGTTTTTAAAGGATTATTTGAACAAAGTATATTGTCGATTGATAGATTGATTGAAATCAAGGTATTATTAATAGGATCGTTGGAAATATTCTCGTACGTCTCGTGGGCAAGCGTCTTAACGCCGAGTTCGTATGTATATTGGTCACTACGCTAGTAGACTCAACAAACCTGTTAGTCTGGTCGTGCCCTCTGTAACGTGCTTTAGTATACACTATATCTATATACAGCCTTAAAACTTCGAACTAAACGTTTGATCAGCCAACATCTTAAAATGTAGGTGGGCCCTTATTTCCTATGACTTATTATCATCAGCGACATCGTGCCGGAACGCTAAATCGTGTAGCGACACTTTTTGGTCAGTAGCGTGGTCTCAAGCCTCAGACCAGACACCAGTCGTTAATCGAACCCAAGACCTCCAAATTGACTATGCGACCGTAGGTATTCACCGCTAAGTATGAGGTTATTTGTGTGTATTAGGGAGCGTTGTCTGTAGTAAACTGCTATACAGAGTCGTGAAGGAAAGAAATAAAGGAAATAATTGCTTTAACGGTGAACGAAAACATCGTGAGGAAACCTGCATACCTGAGAGTTCTCCATAATGTTTTCAAAGGCGTGTGAAGTCTGCCAATCCGCACATGGCCAGGGTGGTATACTATGGCCAAACCCTTCTCTTGTTGAGAGTAACCCGTGCTCTGTAGTGAGCCGAGAGTGGTTTTATCACGAAGGAAAGAAACTATCCGCTGATAATGTACGCGGTCCGACCCCAAATTATATTCTACAGCCTTATCGTTTCACTTTACATTTTAAGCTCATCGTCATTTTAAAATGTAAAGTTAATGCTGATAAACTTAACTACGAGTATAAGTTCAACTTTAACCTTTCACTTCAGACGGCATCTAAATATAAATTGATGTTTACATATCAAATCTAATAGATGTAATGTAACGAGATAGTTATTTTTCCATATTCTATCATAGACACTTTAAACGGATAATTGATATTCAAAACATATTTACGCATTTTCATTACTATTATCAAACATACATTTGCCTTAATGTCACTTTTCACTCTTAGTTTTTATATTTACTTTTCTCTATTTTATCAAAATCGATCTAATTAGGGTAACGCTATTGTATACAGTACCCACTCGTAGGTATTCACAACCCTAAACTCCATTCCATTATGTTTGTCCTTTTATGTATAATTAATATTTGCACTACTTTTTAACTCTTTAATATTACGTTACGTAATATTAAAACACAAATATTAAAAAATATGAAATATATAATATAGAAATATTAAAAATACACGTATAAAGAAATCTATTACTTTTTCCTTAAACACACGTGTTTTACTTTCTTGTTTATTAAAACAAACCTAGCCCTAAAAAGAAATGCAACAATTGTTTACATTATAAGTTAATAAAAAAAAAATGAAGGCTGACAAAAAACACTATTCACTTCAACGTATGTGGGAAATATAATAAATGGTACAATAACCAGGTAATAACGAGAAATTAACGTATGCTCGTCCAAATAAGTAATTTAGGTAATGTCTCTATAGTAGGTAATTTAATATCTACATAGTCATATAATATTTCCCTCATCGTAAAAATACAATAAAAGAGTAAGAGGCATAAAAACTAATCATAATCAAATCAAGGGAGGGTTGAGAGGGAACATCACACGTCGTGAAGGTATTAGAGCTGAGAGTGGAGGCCGCTCCAATAAATCACGTCTTTAATTCGTTAGCGGACGCCGACCGCACCGCGGGGGTCCACCTTCGATTCCCGCCGTGGCAAGTGGAACGCCAATTGAGCTAAACCCCCTGTAGGTGAATATTCTGACGTGCTATATTACGTGCAACGTGGTATGTTCTTAATTTTTTTTTTTAATAATCACCACCAGCCATTACCATCTGCATCACCAGATGAGCTTGCTTGCTGTAGTTTTTGTTTCCTTAAGAGATTAAATCAAACCTTACACCCAGTGATAAATAACTTTTTCATAAGCTTTAGGTGTTTTCTTATATTTCTATTATGGAATAGAATAGCCTTGGAGATTCAAGAAATTAATCTTGCCTTAAAAATAATTCAGTGACTAAACCTTATCATCGCTTTCCAAATCAGAATTGGACTGCGAATTTCTTTTTTTTTATACACCACAAGTTAGCCCTTGACGGCATCTCACCTGTGGGTAAGTGATGATACAGTCTAAGATGGTAGCGAGCTGTTAGGGTTATGGTAAACCCATACTCCTACTTGGTCTATGCGACATCGTGCAGGAACGCAAATCGCTTGGCGACACGTTTTTGTCGGTACGGTGGCAACAAGCCACGGCCGAAGCCTCCCACCAGACCAGACTCGAGCCGGTAATCGAACCCAGGACCTCCAACTTTATAATGCGACAGCGCACGCGCCGAATCATGGACGTCGGCAAATTTAAATTTTAGAAATTACAATCCTTTGTGAATACATAAAGATAGATATTCTTTTAAAAAGACATCTGAGTAGTTGACTCAACTGAAATCATACGTTTAAGAGGACACATGTCTAATTTAAAGAATATAGTTAAATCTATTATGAAGTTTCATAAGATTAATTCGAAACGATCAAATTCAAATTCAAAATAATCTTTATTCAAATAGTCCTTTAAAAGGCACTTTTGACGCGTCAATAATTTACATAGTAGTTTTTTCATGGTGATAGCTATATTCGTAAACTTAAAACTAAAGCTATGAGGGTTCCAAACGCGCCGCGGTCTAAGAAGAAGCCCACAACAAACTTAGCCGGGTTTTTTTTTCGTTATCACCATCTCACATCATCATCATCATCATCATGATCAACCCATTACCGGCTCACTACAGAGCACAGGTCTCCTCTCAATATGAGAAGGGTTTGGCCATAGTCCACCACGCTGGCCATGTGCGGATTGGCAGACTTCACACGCCTTTGAGAACGTTATGGAGAACTCTCAGGCGTGCAGGTTTCCTCACGATATCATATCATCTCACATAGTGAATAATATCAGCAAATGAGCTATAAATAATATAGATCAGCAAATTAGCTATAAAACAGTAATGAAATCATTGTAGATACATGCAAAAGAATGCATAAAATCAGATAACATCCGCCTTTTCGATATAAACATACTGAACGTTATGACGTAACGAATAAGTTTTCCTAGTAAAAAAAAACACAAAAAGTGGAACAATCGCTTACATAATATGTGAAAATAAAAAGCTGAATTGTATTAAGCGAATCAGACATCCGCATACCGCGCCAACAGGTTTCTCGCTGCCGATCGTGAAGTAGCTTCAGCCTAGTCAGCGACTAAGATATATAGTACCTTTTATTATTATTTATTCTTTATTTGTACACCTCATATAGATAGAAATAATAAGAAAAACAAAAAGAAACAGGATACAAAAGGCGGCCTTATCGCTTAGTAGCGATCTCTGCCAGGCAACCTTAGGATTAGGAAGACAGAAATTAAAAGAAAATAGGCGGCGTAATATATAAGTAAAAATCTGCATACTAATAACTACATACTAATACATACACTAGATTACATAAATAACACAATACATTAATACATATTGAACAAATATACTAATATATACCTTATAAGCGGTGATAGCCTAGTGGTTAGGGCGTCAGCCTCCTAATCAGAGGTTCGAGGTGGCGGTTCGAATCCGGGCACGCACCTCTAACTTTTCGGAATTATGTGCGTTTTTATAAAATTAAAATATCACTTGCTTCAACGGTGAAGGAAAACATCGTGAGGAAACCTGCACGCCTGAGAGTTCTTCATAATGTTCACAAAGGCGTGTGAAGTCTGCCAATCCGCATATGGCCAGCGTGGTGGACTATGGCCAAAACCCTTCTCATAATATTGAGAGGAGACCCGCGCTCTGTAGTGAGCCGGTAATGGGTTGTTCATGATGATGATGATGATACCTTATAATATTAATAAAAAGAAATAAATATAAATAAAAGTCGTCATTGTTGCGTGAGGAAATAAAATTTGACAGCACTTTATAAAACAGTGAGTGACTTTGACTGTCTTATGCTCAATGGGAGCGCGTTCTACAGTTCGATATACTGCACTATAAATGATCGCTTATAAAATTATAGTACCTACATGAGATCGCAACAAAGATTTTACTAGAGAAATTTACTAGAGACAAGAGTAACAAATATTTCGCCACGTAACAGTCATTTAAATTATTGGATTCTTCTATTTCTTGCCCTTATCCCACGCGGTCGGCACAACACGTCTTCTTCTTCCACTCACTTCTATCACTACCCACATCTTTTACACTCTTCTTTAAATAATGAATAGAAGCAGGCGTTACTTTGCGGCAGTCTATGATAAACAATAAACAGCAAGTATAATGCTATATTCCGCCGACAACCGGAAGATTTGTATAATATAACACCACACAAAATCTTCCACTAGAACCTCTACGCACGTTTCGACCCGAGCGAAAAGTAAGTAAGGTCACTTACTTTTCGCGCTTGTGAAGTCAATATCTCCTGAGGATGATCCGGTGTCGGGTCGAAACGTGCGTAGAGGTTCTAGTGGAAGATTTTGTGTGGTGTTATATTATACAAATCTCCCGGGTGTCGGCGGAATATAGCAAATTTTACTTGCTGTTTATTGTTTACTCTTCTTTAAAACAATCCATCTATCTCTTTTTTAGTCTTACTCATGCTATTGGATCAAAAAGATTTACAATAACCAAATGTACGGTATTCTCGATAGTTTTTTAATTGAATACGCATTGTAGTTTTTTTATACACTACAAGTTAGCCTTTGACGGCTGTCTCACCTGGAGATAAGTGATGATGCAATCTAGGATGGTAGCGGGCTAACCTGTTAGGGGTATGGTAAACCCACATTCCTAATTGGTTTCTACGCGACATCTTGGCGGAACGCTAAATCGTTTTGCGACACGTCTTTGTCGGTAGGGTGGTAACTAGCCACGGCCGAAGCCTCTTACCAGACCAGACTCGAGCCGGGAATCGAACCCAGGACTAACTTTATAATGCGTCAGCGCAGCCACCGAGGTCATCTATTGTATAAGTTCCCGGCTAAGTTTGTTGTGGGCTTCTTCTTAGACCGGGGCGCGTTTGGAACCCTCATAGCTTTAGTTTTAAGTTTACGAATGTAGTTATCACCATCAAATCACTACTATGTAAATTATTGACGCGTCAAAAGTGCCTTTTTAAGGACTATTTGAATAAAGATTTTTTTGAATTTGAATTTATATTTTACTTTCGACGCACGTTTCCCTTCGATATCCCATACCAGATATCCTCAACTCTCTATGGGTGAAACACGCAGAAAATTCGTGTGATAATAAATCTAAACTATTAGAAGAATTCATCTACTAGATTTTATCTTGTAGTTGTTAGGAATTAATACATATATAATTTGGGCTACTGAGTAAATTGCTTTGGATTAAGGTGAATATGATTATTAACTGCTGCTATCACCAAATTCCGTAATAAATTATCATGGGATTTCGCAAAGTGACGCTCTGCTTCCATTTAATATTTAACGCATAATTTCTAACGACTTCCGTGGCGTAGCGCGTGCGCTGTCCCATTATAAAGTTGGAGGTCCTGGGTTCGTTTCCCGGCTCGAGTCTGGTCTGGTGTGCGACTTAGCATTCCGGCACCATGTCGCGTAGAAACAGGTTAGCCCGCTACCATCTTAAACACTACATAATCACTTACCATCTAGTGAGATTGCCATCAATTGCTAACTTGTAGTGTATAAAAATCCAAAAAGATCAAAATTTAAAATATCATTTGCTTCAACGGTTAAGGAAAACATCGTGAGGAAACCTGCACGCCTGAAAGTTCTCCATAATGTTCTCGAAGGCGTGTGAAGTCTGCCAATCCGCACATGGCCAGCGTGGTGGACTATGGCCAAACCCTTCTCATATTGACAGGAGACCCGTGCTCTGTAGTGAGCCGGTAATGGGTTGTTCATGATGATGATGAGTAGCTTGTCAGAAATTTTGTATTTATATATGCTCCTAGGAGAGCATCAGCAAATACCTTCTATAGTCGGATCTTAGGATGGTACTGCATTAAATTCAACTAACAACTTTGTGAATCTTCCATATTTGTGTTACTTAGGAAACTAAACTATTGTCAGGAAATTTTATATTTATATATGCTCCTAGGAGAGCATCAGCAAATACCTTCTATAGTTGGATCGTAAGATGGAACTGCATAAAATTCAACTAACAAGTGTGAATCTTCCTTATTTGTGTTACTTGGGAACGTTGATTCGCAACAAGATGCATTTGGTAACAGTCAGTTGGTTTTTTTTTGAGCCAACCAAGCAAAGCAAGAGTCCAGAGATGATGGCGTCCGTCAAAATTTTAAATGTTAATTATCGAATACTTTTACCGCCGGTCGGGGTCCGAGCGATACATCACCCCACGAATATAAATCATCAGGTGATTGATAGTGGTATATATCTCACGCTCGTGCTCTAGCTTCTTTTTTAATCCGGCCACAAATGATTTTTACACTTTACTTCCTTTTATGATACCGTTTCGCTTTCGGATTTTACAAGTTTTGAATTTTATCAAAAGCCTTGAATTCGTGTTCTAAACTTACTACTAACTTTATGTCATTAGTGTCTAATTTTGAGTACAAAATTTGGATTGTACACTTTACTTCCTTTTATGATACCGTTTCGCTTTCGGATCTTACAAGTTTGAATTTCATCAAAAATTATATCCTTGAAATGGTATTCCAAATTTACTTGCTTTATATCATTAATATTATAAGTATCTAATTTAAGTACAAAGGTCATTTATATGCTAACGATTGAAAGTGGTATACATATTTTTATAGGCTCATTCGCAGCTCCTTTATTTACTTTCCGTTTTTCATTTTCATTTTCATTTCACTTTACTTAATTTTTATGATTGCGTTTTGCTTTATAATTGTACATTTCGTTAATAGCAAGTACCATAGTGGTTAACGGCTAGCTATATACTGTTGATTGACATACAACATGTTTAGCATACAACCACAAAGGATTTGTTGTTTGTGATTGAGCTTCAAATAATTTTACTTGTCAATTAACGATTGCTTTCATTTGCTTAGTTTTTAGAAAACGTATGAATTGACGTAATCAATGTAAAAATTTAGATGCCCCAGAAATTTAAAGCCTTTGGTTTTTTTGTACTGTTCTTTTAGTACAAAAGTTAAAATAAAATAATGATCCTACAGCTCTGACACAATCTCAAGAAATTTAATTTACTGACTAATCGCCCAAAACCATCAGTGCCAGAAGTTAGAATTTGGTACGACGTCTCGAGGCGGTGTGCCCACTTTGCTGCGTCACAGTCCAAAGATATTATCGTTTCTTGTGAGCATAATAACTGTGACATGTATCGTACGACGCTCCAGGGCCGCTCGTAATGGCCCACATTCTGGGAAGCCTCGAGACTTAACATTAAGATACCATCGAGTGTTACGTGCCGGCGTTCCCACGACCTCATCGCAAAACTCACAATTAACCAGTAGGCAACCCTTGCTGGACATCGGTCAGTTTAACTTTTGTACGGATTAAAAGTAAAATTTCCAGAACGTGACGTTTGACCACGTGCGAGCGAAGAATGATATGACGAACATCTACGTCATCATCATCATGATCAACCCATTACCGGCTCACTACAGAGCACGGGTCTCCTCTCAATATGAGAAGGGTTTGGCCATAGTCCACCACGCTGGCCATGTGCGGATTGGCAGACTTCACACGCCTTTGAGAACATTATGGAGAACTCTCAGGCGTGCAGGTTTCCTCACGATGCTTTCCTTCACCGTTGACGCACGTGATATTTTAATTGTTTAAAAACGCACATAACTCCGAAAAGTTAGAGGTGCGTAAAAATCTACGTATGACTCCAAAACTGCCCCTGAATTGATATCGACGTTTTGGGTATAACTTATAAGGCCATTGTATTTACCTCTGCACTTAACAAAGAGTTCTTACAATCGATTTGTCATCAATAAACTGACAATCTTTCGGACATCGGTCAGGAGTTCCTTCAGACCAAAAGCATTATATCCATAAAACTTTGTGTGCTTGTGTGTGCATCTTGACTGGTCCTTTCAGCATGCAATAATGAACTAGTACATAGTGAGTTTTTTGCGGAAAGCTAGTCGAAAATTGTTCCCACGATATCGCGAAATTCCCCCATCATCGGTCAGCAAGCAACCCTTACCGGACATCGGTCAGGAGTTACGCCGGACCGAAAACATTAATTAAAAACGAAAATAATGGACCGGTTTCGATTCCTCGGTCAAGCCGGGTGACCCTTAGAAGTTGCCAGTTGAACCTGCTAATACAGGTTCCGGGCGTCGTAAGCTAATTATGTTTCCGCACATTTTGTTCGCCGATTTGCATGTGAATTTGGGGACCAACTACAATGGGGAATAGTGGTAATCTTTCGCCGAAAGGTCCGTAGTAAGCCTTCCTTTATACACGTGAATGGGCTGTTAGAAACTTGATAGCGTTCCACCATAAACATTGAATATAAAGTGAATGTTTTGTAAATATTAAATTTCATGTGCCTGCCGAGTAGAATCGTAGCTTGAGTTTCGGTTGCAGTTAATGTTACAAATAACAAATTATTATGTTTAGAAACCCACCTACAATATAAATAGCTTCATCACATACATTAAGCACCGATATCAAGTAGCTTGAATCTTCAAAATTCATTTTACAAGACTTTAATACAAAATTTATTCATGACAAATTCGAATTATTTGAGAAGATTTATCCACCTTGGATTTTGGATGTTTAAAATCTTTCTTTTTTTTGGATACTACTAGCTAGTAATCTCTCTGATAATAAAAAGGAAATAGAGTTCAGACCAAAGATACGATTTAGGGTTATAGTTAGCTCAGTTAGGGTAATATAAACTCAACTTCAAAAATCAACATTCTTTTATTTAAACCATCGGTTAGCTTATAGTTAGTTTTGCTAAGTTTCACCTTAAGACGTACAGGGACTACGGCAACCAGCCCTTTCAAAAGGCTGGTCAAGGGACTTATGTTTCTCACGGTATGACTATTTGACCAACTAGACCAGCTCTAATACAAACACCCAGCCTTACGGTCAGTTGCCCAACAAAGCCCACACCTGGTTTTTGACGCGAATCGCCACCCTCCTCAAAACTTTCCTACTGATCTTTTCGACATGCCATTGTTCGGCCAAGGCGTACGCAAGGCGTTTAACCATAGATGAATACAGCAAAATATAATAACCCATGCAAATATTGCAATAATTTGCAGCCCCTGGGAATGTGACATGTCTTGCGGGTTTGGTAAAGGACGTTACGTTACTTTGCGTTATACAATTGACGGATTTCGCGCCTAGACTGATTTTGAATACAGTAAGAATGCAAAGTCATGACAGTTCAGTTAAGGTAAACCATAGATAATTGAATCACGTGTTGGGTTTATGAATCTATTGTGTGTGCGATTTTATAATTGCATATAAACCTATGCATTAAATTTCAAGAATACATATATAACTTAAAATATAACTTAGATTAACGTAAAACTAAATTAAACATTGATATTGTAATTTTGACGGATTTCTGTTTTCCGATACATTCCGATATAATTTTTGAAGTGAAAACTTCTTTAGCGGCGTTGAGCACTTTTTCTGTAATGGGTATAAAATCTTAAACTCGCGTCAGGACACGTGACCTGATCGAAAAAGCGTAAGACGGATGGAGAGTAGACAGCTATCCCCTCTCTACGGCGCGGCGAAAATGTATGCCTGGGCCTACTGTTTCGTTTAGGCAGCGCAGGGCGCTTGCGCGAATGTTCGTGTATGTTACAGCGTGCCACGCGCATCCATGGATGGTGACAGCTGATGGCTCGACCGTCTGTGTAGTGATCACATTGTTGTGTATTCGTAAAATTCGTGAATGTAAAGTGCTTAAAATATGGAAATTGATATAGATAAACTTTTTAATGTAAAATAATTGTAATAGTTTTAAAGTGTTAAATTTTTAATGTAATATAAATTGTCATGTTTGTGTACGATAGCGCAATAAATGAATATTGTATTCTACCACATAAATGATAGTACTTTTATACTGATAAAGCAATTGGTGCAAAATTATTCCCTAACCATTAATGATTATTAACGTTGAGCATGTTTGATATTTTGGAATGGTTAGGGAATAATTTTGCACCAATTGCTTTATCAGTATAAAAGTTTTCACTTCTGCCGGCACTCCCGGAGTGCAACCCGTCTTTTTTTTTTTAAATAAATTTGACATAGCCATTATGCAAGGAATAAGTGCAGAGAATTCTGATATATGCCTGATGGTATTTTTTATTTGGCGATGACATCAAAACAAATGTAGTATACTCGTAGATAGCTCACTTACCACCAGGTGAGATAGCCGTCAAGGACTAACTTGTAGTGTATAAAAAAAAAAGTATTGATAGAAGGGCATAACATAAACGACTTATAGTAAATAAACAATGTCCTTATCTTATCAGAACGCATTAAAGGTACGATCTGAGTACCGATGCAAATAAAGAATAAAAAAAGGATAAATACCTAAATATATAGCCCACGCTATTCTGACAAATCAATAATTAAATTGAGTGGATAATAAAAGAAATAACTAAAATTACCATCTACAAGTATAGACATATATCATTATGATCAATCCATTGCCGGCTCACTACAAAGCACGGGTCTCCTCTCAATACGAGCATTGTTTGGCCATAATCCACCACGCTGGTCATGCGCTGATTGGCAGACTTCACACGCCTTTGAGAATATGGAGAATTTATTTATGGAGAATCCCAGGCATGCAGGTTTCCTCACGATGTTTTCCTTCACCGTTGAAGCAAGGGATATTTTAATTGCTTAAAAACGCACATAACTCCGAAAATTAAGAGGTGCGTGCCCGTACACCGAAATATACATATATACATATTAAAATATAATCATCATTAGACCTATTATTAATTTTTCGATTGGTAAAGTTTTCACGGAATGAGCTCATTGGTTACGACGATATTGCCTCTTTGCCTATTGCGGAAAGGATCCCGGGAGTCCAGTAAAACCAGCGATAGGGACATGCCGTGGTGGTTTTCAGTTCGGGTATACCCCCTACGAGTGGGATCGGGGGGAAAAAAAGAGGTATTAAATTTTTCGATACTGTGCAAAATCCTCATTAGATACAGCTGGTTACAGAGCTTACAGGAAAAAAATTAGACTCCTAAAGTAGGTACGAAAATTTAAACGAAAAAAAAAAACATAAATTTCGTATAAAATTCTATTAATATTCATAACTCTCCCCTCGAGAGCGGCGATGTTAAAAATCTTTCTAAATGACCGGTCCAACACAAAAACTTATTAAGATATACCAAACAATGAAGTCAATGATTGATGTGCAAAACAAAAGCGCGCCTTTGTCCGCGTCATAAGTGACAGGCGAACCCGCGGCTCTTTGTATAGTAATTTATGCACTTATTAATAAACCGGTTTATAATGTGCTTAATAATTAATCAATGCTCATACGTATTGTGTGATGAACGCGCGATTATGTTACGTGAATGTCGTTACTTTACTTGTTTAAAAAAATCGGTGGAATTGCGTTGTAAAAGATTGGTGAAAGATTTTTTTTTGGCCAGCCACATCCTAATTAAATATAGCAAACTTATAACTAAAAAACCTTATAAAAAAAATAAGAAAATAAAACTATGTAACAGACACAACCTTATGGTAAAAGATAAAAGATAATATGTTGCGGCCAAGTGATATTTTTTGTTTTAGTTTAACCCAACCTAACCTTTGTTATTCTTCTACAAGTTAGCCCTTGACTAAGATGGTAGTGGGATATCCTGACAGGCGTAAACCAATACTAATTGATTTCTACTCCGGCCACGGCCGAAGCCTCCCAGCACACAAAATCAGAGAAAATACAAAAAATATAGGTAATATAAATTTCTAAATTTACCCTGTCGGGAATTGAACCCCCGGACCTTCCGCTTATAAGGCAGCGCACAACACTGCGCCAAGGAAATCTTCCGCCTATAATCAAGAGATTCATCTTTTTACCTTCATCATCTGAGAAGTAAGATAATCCGCACTTGTCTAGAAGATGCCTATTTGGGGCATGGGGCATACCTGAGAGTTCTCCATAATGTTCTCAAAGGCCTGTGAATTCTGCCAAATCGCACGTGGCCAGCGTGGTGGACTATGGCCATAACCCTTCTCATATTGAGAGGACACCCGTGCTCTGTAGTGATTGTGATAGTAGATTGTGATAACGATGAAACAAAACGATTTGTTTTACAATATAATTGCAGATTTTGCGTCCATAGTAACATAAAAGCGAGCAAAAGAACCACTTTTGAAACGATGCAAAAAAATCCAAATGTTTTCGGAACCATTGCATCGTATTGTTTCTCTGATAGTTACAATGATAACTTGTGCTATCACATCAAAATCGGCGTTGCATTTAAGAATGGTCATTACACAAAAGGTATCTCGAACAAATCGAGTCGTATAAAAGCCGATGGTAGTTCAACCGCTAAAACGTTTTAGAAAACAACACGCACTTTCGTCTCGTTACAAAAAAAGGCAACAAAGGGTGACGAAGCTGTGTAATCTCGTCCGGATCTTTAATGCCGATGTCTAAGGCGATTATGCGATGACAAAGACACGCGTTTTTTTAAACTCCATTATTAACAGTTAATCTCGAATAAAAAAGCCACCTTTTGCACCTTTGCATTGTTTGTTGACGGCAAACAAATCGTTTGTTGGGCGAAACACGAGGTGAGGGTTGATGGGCGAATAAGGGTTGAGATCAGGGTTAGGTGTCCTTTCCGGTATGTGGACCACATTATCTGAGGAAGGGATTGTAATGATCCTTTCGCAAAGGTGTTGCTTGGGGACTTTTAATCGCTGGGCTGTTGAATTGAGTAGGTAATGCGTCCTAGGGCAAAAGCAGGTCACGGGTTTTTTTATACTCCTACAAGCAGGCCCTTCTTTCACGATGATATCAGCTTGTGGAAAGGGATGGTGCAGTTTAAGATAGTAGCGGGCTAACTAAGGCTAATTTAGTATGGTATATCTAGTTGGTTTCTACGCGACATCGTGCTTGAATGCGTCAGTAAAGTGATAACTAGCTACGGTCGAAGCTCCATACCAGACTCGAACCGGAAATCGAACCCGGGACCTTTATAATGTAACGGCAACGCACCGCACCACGGAGGTCGTCAAAATGACAATGATATCATTCTAAATGAGTTTAATTCTGTTTATCCGTCACTGCTCCCACTTGGTGGTAGGACGATTCGAGATAAGATGGTAGCGGGCTAAAATTGTTTAAATCAAATTATATCAACCAGAAAAGAAAGAGGTACCGGCCGGGGTAGAATCTGGTCCCCCGAAAGAGAGGGCGAAGTCTTAATCACTAGGCTTAGACGCTTATGCCATAATATTGAGTTATAATGATTAAATAGGTTTTTTTATACACTACAAATTAGCCCTTGACGGCATGAGATTGCTTGATGGTAAGTGATTATGCAGTGATAGTTGCGGGCTCACCTGTTAGGGGTATGGTAAACCTATAATCCTAATTGGCTTCTACACGACATCGTGCCGGAACGCTAAATCGCTTGGCAACATGTCTTTTTTTTATTACAAGTTAGCCCTTAACGGTATCTCACCTGATGGTAACTGATGATGCAATCTAAGATGGTAACGGGCTATAACTTGTAAGGGGTATGGTAAACCTATACTCCTAATTGGCTTCTACACGACATCGTGCCGTAACGCTGTCGCTTGGCGATACCTCTTTATCGGTAGGGTGGTAACAAGCCACGGCCGAAGCCTCCCACTGACCAGACTCGAGCCGGGAATCGAACGCAGAACCCTCCAATTTTATAATGCGACAGCGCACGCACAGCGCCACGGAGATCGTCAAAATTTATTATTGTTCCAAAGGCTATATGCACCTGATCAAAATTAGCATTGTAATTGTAAAATATTAGCAAATTAACGTCTGTAAGGAGTCCTTTAAAGGTCTCAGGGGTCACAAATCGTGCCGAAGAATGTAAAAAAAGGTACAAAACAGTGTAAAAAGGTACAAAACTGAGTGTTAGCAGGTGTGGTGCAATCAGTGACGCCGGCGGGCGGTCTTGTTATGAGCTTACATTGCCCTGAGGGCATACTGACTTAGACTAAAGGCAAGAGTTAGACGGCGACAGCAGTCATCACAAGAAGAAGAAAAACTAAAAAAAGAATAAAAGAGAGACATCATAATAAGAGGGTCAGCATGAAGTAATATTTTTTTTTTGTTCGGACTGGCTATTAGCTTTGCTAACCCTATTGGTTGCGACAGCGAAATCGGGCTGTTTGGCGAGCTTCGTAAAGAAGCTCTGAAGCCCTAGGGCTCGAAGAAACTAAGGGAACGTCCGCCTAAGCCGAGGTCCGCCTCCTTTGAGGCCGAACCTCGGCTTAGGCGACGTTTGGGATAACGGGGGGGTTGCACGGTGAGATGAAGTAATGCAAAGCGGTTCCGTATTAACTCGGAAAAACTGGGGGAGGTTACTTATTACTGCCGCGAGGCAGAAGTCCGTAGGGATTTTTTCCTTCCCGAGAGAATTAAAAAAAATGTAGTCATCACAGTTTATGGAGCCTGCACGTTCAGATTAACTAGATGAAGCCATGAGACATATGTTTATTGCTTCATCTAGTTAATCAAAGCCATGAAAAAACGAATTAAAACATGTATTTAGCATGTAACAAACTCTTTAAGAGAAGAAACACAAAAAATGCAGATATTTATACGAATCGTGACATAAATCGTAAATTGTAAACAGGTGTTCAAAAGAGGCAAAGGGCATCAGGGGTCAAAGTTTGCCCTTCGAGACCGCTTCCTTTCAGCTTGGTCCGCCGCGTTATCTTTTATAATGCTTTAATCAAAATGTTTTGACCCTTTTTCGTTATAAAATGACAAACACAAATATCAAAATGCATTTGGGTCCTTGTTTATGAAACATTTTGTCCTGCTTGTTTGGAAACATATCATAATGTTTCAAAATAAAAACAAGTTAAAATTAAAATCTTATAAACAGTAGTTTAAAGCAAAATATTAATTTCTCTCATTTTGTAATCATCATCAGCTTAAAAACCCTTAATAATAATGAATAATGAAATAAGCTGTGATAGCCTAGTGGCTAGAACGTCAGCCACCTAATCAGAAGTCGGGGGTTCGAACCCGGGCATGCACCTATAACTTTTCGAAGTTATGTTCGTTTTTAAGCAATCAAAATGTCACTTGCTTCAACGGTGAAGGAAATTGTCGTGAGGAAACCTGCACGCCTGAGAGTTCTCCATAAGTCCTCAAAGGCGTGTGAAGTCTGCCAATCCGCACATGGCCATCGTGGTGGACTATGGCCAAACCTTTCTCATATGAGAGGAGACCCGTGCTCTGTATTGAGCCGAGAATGGGTCGATCATGCATCATGCAATGAAATAAGCGACTTATTACTTATTACTGCTCTTCGGTAATATGATTAGAACCGACCTGACGGCTTAGTGCGTTCTTTGAGCCATGGATAAAGCTCGGTCCAAACTAAGCAATAAAACCAGTGCAGAATATGAATTTGAAGGGATAAAACACAACGTATAAATATGTGTACTTCAAAATGTATATGTAATGTATATTCTAGCTTCTAACCGACTTTCGGTTTATGGAAAATAATATTTATTTTTACCGGTAATCAATCTCAGAATTATTTATAAATTACAATTAAAAAATATTTAATCCTCTTCCGAAATGGCCAATTCGTAAAATCCAACTTGCAATTTAGTAACGACACTAAGTCCAAACTATTCTTATTGACTATGACATTGCGTTCAACTACCCGTACAAATCCATCAAACTATAATCAATTTAACAAATTCATTAGCACATAACAACTGCGACTAATTCTATCATGAAGGTACTCGCAGTAAGAAATTTAATTTGTATCTCCCAATCTTGTAATAAAACCTAATCATTAATACCATTAATCATCGACTTGTCTTTAAAACAATAACATCATATTAAATCTACCTTAATGATTAACTATTAAGGCCCAGAACGCTACTCGAACGTTAGTTCTAAGCTATCTACACACGTTCCAACAAGTTGGTTGCCGACACTTCCCAACCAGTACGAATACAGGACCAAAATAGATACTGTTTTATTGACTTCTATACAGAAACGAAACGTCCGTCGGCTTCGTGAAAGTAGTTAGTAATACATAAGTTGGGTACTTGATTATTACTAACTACTTTCAAGAAGCCATAGAGCTATACAGATATGAGCCAAAAAATGTGAGTGATTTTGTTATCGCCACGTTTATTGCATTAGGTATATTTTTAGTTTATTGGTATATAATTTTATTTTTGTTACAATATTTGTAAAACATCAGGAGAATCAACAAAATAACTACTGCTAGGTAAGAGCATCAATTCACATGAGAAAGATAATTTAGTAATGAACTACAATTCTTAAATAACAATAGATTATATCACGTATTAGTCATAATGATTAGAGCTCAAGTTATTGCTTATCGGTAGTTCCAATGGATTTGATGTAATTTGGTACAGAAAGTTGGAACGTCTGAAGATACCAATTTAAAATAGTGCCCTTGACCAGTCCAACTAATGGCTCAGCAAGATTAATGATTTCATTAATTACACTAGCGACAATCAGTGTAAATTTAAATATGGCTTTTTGTGTAAAATATGTACTAAGGAGGCTGAATTAGATTTACATTGTACACTTTAATGAACTATCGAAGTGTGTCACATATATTTTAATGACGTTGTTTTTCAACATTTAATGTCATTGTTGAAAATTTATGATTTGAGTTATGACATTTTTGACGCAAGATATAATTTTTTCTAATATTTTAAAACTTAACATGTTGTCTAAACAATCTGTTACGTGATGACAAAAATGTAGATTGTACATAAATTAAACATGGCCGTTACGTTAAAGAAAGAAAACTTTAATCCAATTACAGGAGCATTTTGGTATTGTACTTTATAAACGATAAAAAAGCTTGGGTGTGAATTGCTCTATCTTAATAGGTACTATAATTTATTATTCATTATGTGAGATGGTGATAACGAAAAAAAAAACCCGGCTAAGTTTGTTGTGGGCTTCTTCTTAGACCGGGGCGTGTTTGGAACCCTCATAGCTTTAGTTTTAAGTTTACGAATATAGTTATCACCATGAAATAACTACTATGTAAATTATTGACGTGCACAAAAGTGCCTTTTTAAGGACTATTTGAATAAAGATGATTTTGAATTTGAATTTGAAATTTACTCACTTGTAAGTATTTTTATGAACGCAAGGCGTCAGATTAATCATAACAATGGACAAACTGAGATATTTCTTCCGAAACACGAGTTTATTATGAGCTACGTAAGTTAATTCGGTAGCTTCTACGTAATTTTAGCCATCGCAAAAATGATTGCGGACACTAAACTGTGAAGGAGCAATTAAAATAGCAGTGGCGGGGTTCTTGAAACATATTCTCAGTACAGGTCGTAAAAATAGAGCTTACATATTGCCTACATAGTATAATAATGTTAGACACAAGCAAAACCTTTGGCTGTACAGGTTTTAAATGTCTCAATATAGACATAAATTATGTCTATTACCAGCTGCGAATGGCCACCGAGCATTGTTACTGCGTAGGAAATCACGTTTTATCATGAAAATTTCAACAAAATTTCATGGTATTTTTGTCGGCTTTGTTAACATTTACAGCTTTGAACGTATGTTATATGTTTAATTGTAAAATAAACATGACACTTTGCAAAATATTTATACTCAATCAATCAATTCATCTTTTGCAGGAATAAGGTTTATTTATTTGTTTTATTTCATCCCTAATAATGATGTCCGATGACAATTATAATTACAAAATAAAATTAATACCGTAAAACTTATTATAATTAAAATTATCTACTTAATGAATGTCAAAGTTATTTAATTACTGTATATCTACTTTTTCACACACTGAATTTTTGAAATTTCATCCCCAAGGGGTTTAAATTGGGGGTGAAATTTCAAAAATTCAGTGTGTGAAATGTATATTTCACCTACTAACCAAAAGTTAGAAAGGAGTTGTTTAAAAATGTGTTCCGGAAACATAAAACATTGTCTTGGTGTCACTTACCTTCCCTTCTCATGCCCATTTTGAGGCATTTCCTTAGCCGGCAGTACTGGCATTGGTTTCTATGGTGCTGGTCTATGGGGCAGTTCCTCGTCCCTCTGCAGGAGTACGAAAGGTTTCTCCTCACGGACCTCTTGAAGAAGGATTTGCAGCCTGTTGAAGAAAGAGCACTTTTAATAAACACGTCAAAGACCTTTGATACAATATGAGGATATAATTTGAATTTCAAACAAAGCTGTGATAGCTTAGTGGTTAGGACGTCGGCCTCCTAATCAGAGTTCGGGGGTTCGATTCCGGGCACGTATCTCTAACTTTTCGGAGTTATATGCGTTTTTTAAGCATTATTTTAAATATCACTTGCTCCAACTGTGAAGGAAAACATCCTAAGGAAATCTGCATAGGCATGCAGAGTTCAGAGCTCTCAGGCGAAAGTTCTCCATAATGTTCTCAAAGGTATGTGAATCTGCCAACCCGCATATGGCAGGCGTGGTGGACTATGGCCAAACCCTCCTCATATTGAGTGAGAGAGACCCGTGCTCTGTAGTGAGCCGGCAATGAGATTATCACGATGATGATTTAAGTTTTTAGTAACAAATCTGTGACCTACTAACTACGCCTATTTTTTAAATTTAAGTGTAATTTCGTAGAAGGGATACTAAAACTCTATAATGTGTGACTTTTTGTACTTTTTACAAAAACATAGCAAAGTATTGATGTACTCGTAATTTTTCCATAAATATTAAGAGTTTGGCATAATTTGGTGGATCATTGACTGGCTTAGCTAATTTATATATATACGTAACGTACTTTTACGTGTTGAATTACGTAAATTTTTATATTACATTATATAGTATATTGTCACTAAACTTGGCATGAAGTAACAAAATAATTAAAAAAATGAATTATAATTTTGAGATGTGCATATTCATTAGCCATTTCGTCATTAACATATTAATTTCAGAATAGTAATTAACAGATTTGTACATTCAAGCCGGGACAACGGATTTCTCTATTCATGTAACCGGCCGTGCTGGTGGCTGCGGAGCCTTTATAAATCCAATTAATTGAAATTTAACGCATTATAATGAAAATAAACTGCCTAATTAAAAATCAATGGCACATTACCACGTGATTCCAATCGGCCTACACATAACTTCATAAGTGGTTTACTAAAAGCTTTTGTTACATAAAAATGGAGTGAAATATTCCGTGGGCGCTTGGAATTTAATCAGCTTATAATCCGTTAGTACTACTTAATTTCGTTATAATTCACTAGGTTTTCACTGCGACTTTGTTGTATGTATGTTGGTTTCAAAAGTAGCCTATTAATCTCTTGTTGTGTACTGCACCTACCTGTAGATATAATATGTATAGTACCACGTCAATCTATTGCTATGTTGCTTAAAAGAGGTATCTTATCCTAAAAGCAAGAACCGTATAGTTAATCTTGACAGTCTTTCGGATAGTCCGTTGTTGTTTTATAATTTGAGAATTACTGAAATTTTGTTTCGTATGTACTTTTTAATTATGGATTTTTTGTTAAACTTTAATATTAAGTACCTACCAACGAGATAGATTTTAATATTTTACAGATCGCTCAGACTATTTTCTGACGACCTCACATTATAAAGTTGGTGGCCCTGGGTTCGAGTCCTGGCTCGAGTTTGGCCTGGTGGGAGGTTTCGGCCGTGGCTAGTTAACAACCTACCGGCAAAACGTGTCGCCAAGCGATTTACGTAACAACCAACTTGAAGTATGTTTAAGTGTTTTTTTAAATAAAGTTTAGCCCTAACAGCATCATCACTTACCACAGGGTGAGATTGCCGTCAAGGACTAACTTTTAGAAAGAAAAAAAACGAAATAAACCGTGGCGGGTAATTTACAAATAGCCAGTAGGATAGTAATAAAAATGGAATAAATATCTTAGACCTTCCACGCTCCAGTACCGGTTACATATGTGTTTAAAAGTTAATTGGTAATTTAAATAAAAGCATTATTATTAATTAAATAAATACATATAAAACATATTACACATCTCTACATAAATAATTTCGCAAATAAAAATATGCCTATGTCTAGCTAAGACAGAATAGAAACAGGAGTGAGTTCATTGTAGTTTTCTTTTACTTATAATATACATATTGTTATATTAAATATATTAACATAATCCCATATATCAGTCCGGAAGCCATAATTCCACTGGTATGGAAGCTGGAATCTATAAAATTGTTAAAATACCGCTTTAACGATCTCCGTGTAGTTATGTGGCTCATGAATATGTTACTAGACAAATATTTTGCGTTAGGCCGCCTTTACAATGACGCCGTTATTTTATTACTAAAAAACGTTCATCTTAATTTATAAAATATAAGTGAGGGTAGATACGATAATACGAAAACCTTCATGTTTGTCTTCTTTTTAGCATATTAGAACTACAGCTCGACTACACACTCGCAATTGTATAGTCGCTTTCGAGTATCGTAACACTATCACGTCAAAGTAAAATGGATCTTAAACGTTTCGTTGTAGAGTTGCAATTAATTTACCACTTATTTTTACTTTACAAACTTGTGCTGCGCACGAATTTGAGTTTAAAAACTAGGCCTTTACGTTCCAATTTACAATGACGTTAATGTGTCACGATATTCGAAAACTAATCTACGATTGCAAGCATACAAATCCTAATTATCTTAATACCAACGGTACAGATCGCGATTTTGGGTTCCCGGGTAGGAGCAAAATTTATCAGGTATTATAATGTATTTTCAGTATCCACCGGAGTTAGGGATACGACGTTGCCCCCACTCCCCGTGCCTATGGCATCACGTGCAAATCTCGTCGGTTGGAGCATTGTAACTGGAGTCATATGTCTAATTCTGACTGTGGATGTAGTCGATGGCATGTTCAAGTTATTTCGGAATAACTGTTTAAACTCATCTTTGTTTTGACTGGATTTTCCTGTGAAACGGCTGAATCGAATTTGTAGGTAGGTTTAAAATCGATTATCTAGCTTCTACCAATTTATAAGGTCCTCTATATAGAGGACTTTATAAATTGGTAGTTGGTACCAATTTATAAAGTCCTAACACTACAAAATCAGAAACAAAATCAAGTCCTAAGACTGAGAACTTTATAAATAGGTAGTCTAGGCTACCTAACATCGTGGCAACTAGAAAAACAGATACCATATGCGTGCAAAACCGCGGCGAAAAGGTGTAGGTAGTAGAAACTTTCACAAATATTATTTTAAAACACTTCCGTGGAAAAGAACCTTATCTATGCAAGTGACAAATCCATCGCATTTAAGAAAACGAATGTGTTTTTTAAGTGTTACAGCTTATAATTTGCTAATATTTAATTTTGTCACAGAAATTATAATTAATTATGGCGCCACGGTAACAGTAAATTATAAAGAAATTATGAAATGTTAACGCTATATTTTATCGATTTTTTATTCATTGAGTTGCTGTTGGTTTTGGAGTGTAGGGCGTACTCGTAATTAATGTCTTAGTTATCTAACGTTATGTTCGAGGTTTCATGCTATTAGTTTATTGGTCTTTCATTCACTTTTAATATAGTGTTTGTAAGACACGACATTAGACTTTAAAGTTTGAAAACTATTAATATAAGTTTATTTATTCATTTAAAAATGTATTTTTAAGACAAATGGTGCTTATTAAGATGCTGGAATTGTGAACAATGAGTAGCAAGATAACATCTCTCAGTGATATTGGTGCAGTTTCGAAGTTTAGCCAAAAAAGCACGCGGGCAAATGTCGCATCTCCTCTCAATATGAGAAGGGTTTGGCCATAGTCCACCACGCTGGCATGTGCGGATTGGCAGACCTCGCACGCCTTTGGGAACATTATGGAGAACTCTCAGGCGTGCAGGTTTCCTCACGATGTTTTCCTTCACCGTTGAAGCAAGTGATATTTTAATTGTTTTAAAACGCACATAACTCCGAAAAGTTAGAGGTGCGTGCCCTGATTCGAACAGCCGACTTCTGATTAACTAAACCACTAGGCTATCATCGCTTCAATCTTTCTTTTGTATAATTGCATATAAATTCCGGCGCCAGAGCAATCGTAAATTATAAAGAAATTATGAAACAGTTAAAGATGTATTCTGTCGCAGATATTTAATTCATTGAATTAAGATTTGTTACTTTGGGAGGATAGGGCGTAACTAACGACTTATTCAATTTATCGTTTTGCTGTATTTTAGTGAACAGGTTTTTTATTATAACTAATATGAGCTTGTAGCATGAATGAATTTTATTTACCTAACCGTGCCCGAATCGTTTATCTGTTTTGATATTCCTTAAGTTGAAGAATATGTTTAATTCTTTGATATTTTTATTTTAGGAAAATAGTTTTTTTTTCTCTTAATTGTCCTTAAGTTATTTTGTGAATTATATTTGTATTTACAGGAACGGGGGTGGTCATTAATGGTTAATTAGGTAGAGTGGGGCAAATTTATGACGGATATATTTCCTTTTATAAAAAAAATATATCTTGCTTCAACGGTGAAGGAAAACATCGTGAGGAAACCTGCACGCCTGAGAGTTATAGAGGGACTATGGCCAAACCCTTCTCATATTGAGAGGAGACCCGTGCTATGTAAGACCCGTGAGCCGGTAATGGGTTGATCATGATGATGATGATGATATTTCCTTTTATCCGACGTGGATGTCGAACCTACGCCTATTGATCAGTTGTAACATAGATAACCGAACAGGCGAATACTAACAAAACTCACTTAGGTTCTATAAACATAATTATACCCGACTAAGTTAGTAGTGCGTTAACATTAGTTTTAAGTAAACTAATGTAGTTATCATTACATCTAACGATAATGGAAAAAATATATATGTAATGAACACTTCATACGTAAGGTTTGACGACCTCCGTGGCGCAGTGCGTGCGCTGTCGCATTATAAAGTTGGATGTCCTGGGTTCGAGTCCCAGGTCGAGTCTGGCTGGTGGGAGGCTTCGGCCGTGGCTAGTTACCCTACCGACAAAGACGTGTCGCCAAGCGACTTAGCGTCACGGCACGATGTCGTATAGAAACCAATTAGGAGTGTGGGCGTACCATACCCCTAACAGGTTAGCCCGCTACCATCCTAGACAGTATCATCACTTACCACCAGGTGAGGTAGCCGTCGAGGGCTAACTTGTAGGGAATTAAAAAAAATGGTGTTTCTGATAGTGTATCTGATATTACATGAATAAGGAATTCATGAATTCTGAATGCCTGATCATGTACGTATCTACAATCTACGTTTTATAGTCGCCGCCTTTCCACACAACTCAACCAAAACTGTGAATGTATGATAATATTTCAACTCTCCGTGGTCATCAGAATCACACTAGTGTCAACAGCTAAGCTTTTTATACCGATTTAGAATGATTTAAATATTAAAATCGTGTAGAAAGTGTCGTTTCTGTACCGCTCCGGACCCCTAGTACCGCTATCCTGATTTCGATTGAACACATCGAAGAGTTCGTCTCAATGGTTTTGTTTATCACTATGTATAACCCCGGCTAAGTTTGTTGTGGGCTTCTTCTTAGACCGGGCCGCGTTTGGAAGCCTCATAGCATTAGTTTTGAGTTTACGAATATAATTATCACCATGAAATAACAACTATGTAAATTATTGACGCGTCAAAAGTGCCTTTTTAAGGACTATTTGAATAAAGATTATTTTGAATTTTGAATTTGAATTAAACAGTGTCGTATTCTTAAAGTCTTCTTGTTTTGGATTTCCTAACTTATAAGCGTCAATTCACAGTAATATTATTATGTACACATTTTTGGACTTTTTATCAGTAGTTACTCACCAAACAGTTCACTAAATACCAATTCCTGGGTGAGAACTTGTTATATATGCAAGCATATGGCTTTTGATAAAACACCATATTATTACAATGATTCGTATACTCCTCGGTTTGATATAAAAATCGATAGTAATAAAAAAAAAAACTTCTCAAAAAACTAAATGTAATGATCAGCTCAGTTAGGCAGTAATAGCATAATAATATGAGAAAATTAGAATCACTCTCCGATCAATCAATCAATCAATCAATCAGCCTATAGACCCTCACTGCTGGACATACGCCTTTTCGAGAGCTCGCCATCACACCCGGTCCTCCGCCTTCCTCATCCACCCGCCACCAGCGAGCCTTTTCAGGTCGGTCCAGCGAGCAGGTGATCGTCCTACGCTGGGGTTACCGGTACGCGGTCTCCACCCCAGAAAACATCTGCCCCAACGGCCGTCGGTTCTGGGACAAATATGACCCGCCCACTGCCACTTCAGCTTGCTAATCCGTTGGGCTAATCACTCTCCGAAGTTACATTAAAATATCTCCACTATCAAAAAATTGGAAAGTATTTAAGATGTACGTACAAACTCGATTGAAACGAAATCGATATGAAACTTCGTTATCGAATACTTTTAGGGATCTTACTAGAGGTGCATTTCACGATTGCGTGTTCGTCCACCATTAGTTTACATCTCATGATCATTGTAATGGTTAAATTTAAATTATCACCGAAAATTTTGACTCCGTGTCTTCTTTATGTTATACTAATCTTATGAATATTTCAAAACATCTCCAAAACATGCCTTTTGTAATGTTACATATAACCAAATGAGACCAATAAAAAAGCAAGATCTTTGAATGCTACACGTGATATAAAGAAGGGTATCTAATCTAATCATCGATGGATTTGAAGATAATTCGAACGTCCTATCCTTTATATTGCGTTTTTTTTTTAATAATTATTATCACTACAGAGCACGGGTCTCCCCTCGATATAAGAAGGGTTTGGCCATAGTCCACCACGCTGGCCATGTGCGGATTGGCAGACTTCACACAGCTTTGAAAACATTATGGAGAACTCTCAGGTATGCAGGTTTCCTCACGATGTTTTTCTTCATCTACAAGCAAGCGATATTTTGATTGCTTAAAAACGCACATAACTCCGAAAAGTTATAGGTGCGTGCCCGGATTCGAACCCCCGACCTCTCATTAGGAGGCTGACGCCCTAACTACTAAGCTATTTATTTTAAGTGAAACTAGTCAAAATTTTAAATTTTAAGTGATATATATATTATTTTTTTAAATTTAATTTATTTATTTCATTTTTAGTGGCACTAGTCAAAATTTTAAATTTTAAGTGATATTTATTATTTTTTTTATAATTTAATCTATTTATTTTAACTGACACTAGTCAAGATATTTTTATTCTTGTATGATTTAAGTAAACCTGTTTGAACGTCATAAACATCATCCAAAATCGATTTCACATCTTCCCAAGCTTAGTGTTAGTGTAAAACATTGTTTGAAAACTAAGATATTATCTTAGATAATCCGTATAGAAGTTAGCTATAAAATACTTATTTGTCACGTGCCCAAGTATTCTAGGTCACAAAATAAAACAATTTACTTCATAGCGGAAAACCACACTGGTAAACGGCACTTCGGCCAACTTAAATGATAGTTTGTCACTAAAACGAGTGCCAAGGAAAAAATGTAAACAGTAGGTAATAATACATCGGGATAATTATCAACTAGCTAATCACTCGAGATTATAGAGCAGACACTTCAAGTCGCACTAAATACTCACTTAGTATGTACTCATACAAAATCTATGATATTGACATTTATTACAAAAAAAAAATGCAGTTGATATCTTCACGATATCCTTAGGCAAAATATTTTGTACCAAGTTCATTTTGATTTTTATTATGAATTTTTTTGTGGTGATGTAACATATTTGAAATCCAAATCAGGTATATTTTTAGAATGCTAAGAAAAAACTTTTCGATTGACGCCAAAGAAATATAACTTCTCACGTTTGTTATAATATCTCGTTACCATTTGCACTGTGCAGTTATACTTGTTTGTGCAGCTTTATGTAATGTTTTTTTTATAGACCACAAGTTAGCCCTTGACGGCAATCTCACCTGGTGGTAAGTGATGATGCAGTCTAGGATGGTAGCGGGCTAACCTGTTAGGGGTAAAGTAAACCCACACTCATAATTGGTGTCTACGCGACATCGTGCCGGAACGCTAAATCGCTTGGCAACACATCTTTGTCGGTAAGGTGTTAACTAGCCACCACGGCCGAAGCCAGACAAAACCCCTGCCTGACCCCGCAACAAGTAAAAATAATTTTCACATAATTATTAAGAATTATTGTTATGTTTTAGTTTCATAATTTTATAAATATAACTATGAATGAAATGACAAAAGACACAATAAAACCAAAGTGAAATACAAATATAAAAATGCGTTATTTAAAAAGCACAGTCTAGTCGGCTCGTTCACGTGTCCGTGTTATAATCGTCCCGTATTGTTGTGGGTTTCTCTTTAAGCTATCGTACAATTTGCAAGTGCCGATATTCCCAGCGATAGTGGTAATTGGGCGGACTCGCTTGCGATACCTACCCGGCACCGGCATGCATTCCAACGAGCCTTATTTAGTCACACTATACTTATATTATATATACTTATATATTATATAATAGATTTTTTCTCTCTCGTTCATTAGATGTTGCATCATCATCATCATGATCAACCCATTCTCGGCTCACTACAGAGCACGGGTTCAATTTGAGAAGGGTTAGGCCATAGTGCACCACGCTGGCCACGTGCGGATTGTCAGACTTCACACGCTTGGAGAACATTATGAGAACTCTCAGGTGTGCTGGTTTCCTCACGATGTTTTCCTTCACCGTTGAAGCAAGTGATAATTTAATTGCTTAACAACGCAACCGGGGCACCTATAACTACTCCGAAAAGTTATAGGTGCGTGCCCGGGTTCGAACCTCCGACCTCTGATTAGGTGGCTGACGTCCTAACCACTAGGCTATAACAGTTCCTCTCAGCTGATGTTGTATAATAATGAAAAAATATAAGAAAACTGTACTTGAAACGGAAGGCCCATGACGGCACGATAGCGTTATACCGTTTGTCTAGACGACGCGGTGACTTGTTTTGCTGCCAACGCGAGTAAATAAATGCTTACATCGAAACATTGTTAAAACGGAACAGATCTACTTGCGGTTTCAAGTTAAGAAAGGTGGACGACCTTTTTTTTTTATTTACAAGTAGCTAGTCTATTATATCCATACAACAATATGCACTTAAGACTTAACAGATTTTACGGAGTGAAGTAGTCAGCAATTTTTAGATTACTAGTTACAAATAACGATCTTATAATATTTTATCACAAGCAACTATAATATAGATATATGTATTATAGTTTGCATAGCATAAATTACTATTAATTGTAAAATTTCTATAACTCTTTTCAACTTTAACAATATAATTTAGTTTTAGTTTAGCATTATGGGATAGGGATTGATTTTTTCGAATTCATTTTCGTTATGGAAAACTTTTGCATTTGTAACCAATTTCAACATTCATTCGTCAACTTTTATTTTAGTTTTCCTTGGAAATTAGTAAGGAGATTCACCGAGGTGAATTTCCTTACAACCTCCAAGTAAAACTCCAATACAACCCTCGGGTTTTCAAGATACAGAGAGGTACAGAGTTAATAGATCAACGTATACGTATAAGCTCTATTTTTAACGAAACCATTAAAAATAAATAAGAAGGCATGAAGCCATTTTGGAAGCGGTGATAGCCTAGTGATTTGGGCGTCAGCCTTGTAATCAGAGGTCGGCGGTTCGAATCCGGGCACGCACCTCTAACTTGTCGGAATTATGTGCGTTTAAAAAAAATTAAAATATTGCTTGCTTCAACGGTGAAGGAAAACATCGTGAGGAAACCTGCACGCCTGAGAGTTCTTCAAAAATGTTCTCAAAGGCGTGTGAAGTCTGCCAATCCGCACATGGCCAGCGTGGTGGACTATGGCCAAACCCCTCTCATGAGAGGAGACCCGTGCTCTGTAGTGAGCCCGTAATGGGTTGATCATGATGATGATGATGAAACCTTTTTACGCATTATTACGTTCCCGATAAATAAATATCCTAAAACCCGCGCTGTAATATAGGAAAACCGTTGAAATACACTGGAACGGGCGAGTAATCTTTTTAGTTACATTATCTGTATCATAAGCTGTAAGCTCACGAACTGTGGAAAGCTCTACTTTTATCGAAACCATTAAAAATAAATAAAAAGGCTTCACCTTTTGTAACGCATTATTGCGTTCCCGATAAATAAATATCCTAAAACCCGCGCTGTAATATAGGAAAACCGTAGAAATATACTGGAGCGGGCGAGTAATCTTTTTAGTTACATTATCTGTATCATAAGCTGTAAGCTCACGAACTGTGGAAAGCTCTACTTTTAACGAAACCATTAAAAATAAATAAGAAGGCATGAAGCCTTTTGTAACGCATTATTGCGTTCCCGATATATAAATATCCTAAAACCCGCGCTGTAATATAGGAAAACCGTTGAAATACACTGGAACGGGCGAGTAATCTTTTTAGTTACATTATCTGTATCATAAGCTGTAAGCTCACGAACTGTGGAAAGCTCTACTTTTATCGAAACCATTAAAAATAAATAAAAAGGCTTCACCTTTTGTAACGCATTATTGCGTTCCCGATAAATAAATATCCTAAAACCCGCGCTGTAATATAGGAAAACCGTTGAAATATACTGGAGCGGGCGAGTAATCTTTTTAGTTACATTATCTGTATCATAAGCCTTTTGTAACGCATTATTGCGTTCCCGATAAATAAATATCCTAAAACCCGCGCTGTAATATAGGAAAACCGTTGAAATACACTGGGAACGGGCGAGTAATCTTTTTAGTTACATTATCTGTATCATAAGCTGTGAGCTCACGAACTGTGGAAACATTTTGCAGAATCCCGCGATACCGTTAGCGCTGAGAAGCGATAAGCCGAACGTAGCCCGTACACAGTTTGCGGGTACTATCTTTGAGCATATACCAGATTGTAATATTATGTGGATAGTTCTACATTACTAGACATGCTCCTCGTTTACTTTTCCTTACCAGTTAGTCAAGTTAAGTCCCTATTAATTTTTTTTTGAAAAACAACGCTCTGTCGCATTATAAAGTTGAACGTCCTGGGTTGAATTCCCGGCTCGAGTCTGGTCTGGTGGAAGGCTTCGGCCGTGGCTAGTTACCACCCCACCGACAAAGACGTGTCGCCATGCGATTAAGCGTTCCGGCACGATGTCGCGAAGAAACATATTTGCAGTGTGGGTTTAACCCTAACAGGTTTGTTCGTTTCCATCCTAGACTGCATCATCATTTACCACCAGGTGAGATAGCCGTCAAGGGTTAACTTGTAGTGTATAAAAAAAATAAAAATATTTGGAAAAATCTTTACGTCTGAACCACAGCGAATAGATTTAACGAAAGAAGTTTCATACCTGTAATACTACATATATATGATGTTTTTTCTTAACCGTTGAAGCAAGTGATATTTTAATCGTTTAAAAACGCACATAACTCCGAAAAGTTAGAGGTGCGTGCCCGGATTTTAAACGCCGACCTCTGATTAGGAGGCTGACGCCCTAACCACTAGGCTATCACCGCTTCAAACAAAGATTTATAAAAATAAAAAAAAGTTTGTAAATACCACCTATATAAAATTCTGCAGATAAATATGAACTGCCAACCTACAAAACAGATTAGTGGCGCACCCAATGATAACTTCCCTCAATCATTTCATTAGCGCTGGCAAAAGAAAGATTAATGACAAATTACCCGCTGTAACGATCGGATCCGCTAATGAGCCAGGTCCTGTCGGGGCTGGGTCCTGGACGAGCGAATTACGATTCACTACATAATTTTATCATCCTCATCCTATTAGTACCCCATATCTCTTAGCTGGAAATAGTTTTTTTGACAACCACCGTGGTTCAACTCGAAATTTCTTCTGACAGAGCTTCTTTCCGAATATCGCCAAACAGCCCGGTTACGCTGTGGCAACCAATAGGGTTAGCACAGCTAATAGACAGTCCGAAAAAAAAAATTAAATTCAAATTCAAAATAATCTTTATTCAAATAGTCCTTTAAAAGGCACATTTGACGCGTTAATAATTTACATAGTAGTTATTTCATGCTGATAACTATATTCGTAAACTAAAGCTATGAGGGTTCCAAACGCGTCCCGGTCTAAGAAGAAGCCCACAACAAACTTGGCCGGGTTTTTTTTTTAGTTATCACCTTCTCACATAATGAATAATAAATTACAGTACCTACGGAGATAGAGCAATACACACCCAAGCTTTTTTATCGTTTATATAATCCTTAATATCGTAATATGATTTTTCTACAAGCTTTCGTTTGATTTATTATAAATTGGTCTGGGTTCGAGTCTGGTCTGGTGGACTTCGGCCGTGGTTAGTTAGACGACAAAGACGTGGGGCTAAGCGATTTAGCGTTACAGCACGATGTCGCGTAGAAACCAATCAGGAGTATGGCTTTACTATACCCCTAACAGGTTAGTCCGCCACTATCTTAGACTGCATCATCATTTACCATGGCCGTCAGTGTATAAAAAAAAAATTATTTGTTCATATCGTACTTCCATAGACTATGCTATATGTATGAAATAATTTTGATGATTACCTTTGGTGATTGTGATATATGTACATTCACCATGGACTAAAAAGAAACACTCAACAAAATTTGCTAGGTAGGTGTTTATTGGTTTCTAAAGTAATACGGGTACAAACAAATAAACAAACATACTGTCCCTTTTTTAAGTATAAATAGACTGAATCTCTTTCCGAAGCATACGATCTAAGACCTAATAAAACGTTCTTGCGCCTTGAGACAGCGACGTCAAGGCTTTCCGGCCTAGCTAGATATTTTGCGTTACTTACATAAGTAATATTGTTATTTTAGTCATTAAAAGGTTGCTTAAAAGCTATTAAAATTACGGGCAAATAAAGGACTATCCAAATTAGTGAATCTTTAAGAGTTAAATCTCTAATACCTATATAAATCTCTTTAACCTTGGCGCATCAGACTAGGGATCAGTCTTTATAAGTACTGACAATTGAGTCAGCTAAGTAAGTAACCGTTAGACCAAATTGAAACAATATACTAATTACGTATGTTCTCAACTTTTATATTATTTTTATGTTATTTTAAAAAGAAGTATATTTAGAAGTACATTTAGAATATACAAATTAACTGAACAGTGTCATAAAAACATACGGTTTATCCGCACACTCTTGTGGTTCCACGTGTACACCCGATTATCCCTAAAACAATACATTTGCATAATATCAAACAATTTAAAAAAAATATTATATCACTACGCCGGTAATGGGTTGATCATGATGATGTATGTGTATGTGTGTGTATGTGTGTGTGTGTATGTGTGTATGTGGGTGTGTGTGTATGTGTGTGTGTGTCTGTGTGTGTGTTTAATCTTTTGTTGTATTTTTATATTAAAGGTTTTTTTTGTAAGTTTTTTCTATTCCTATTTTTGCTGCCATTTTGTTGGTCAATAATCCTATCTCTCTCGAAATGTAATACAAGAGTCTGTAACGTGTGATCTAAGACCTAATAAAACCTTCTCGCACTGATGTAACAGCGCCAAGGCTGCGATACTATGCTGCATTTCTTGTGTAACTTATGTACGCTCGGTTAATCAAAGGCTGATCAAAGTAACAGTCAAATAAAGCTGTTTATTTTAAACAAGGGATTTAAAATAATTATACAATGTTCCTAATAGAACTGTTGCTATATAAAAGTCTGATCAAACTAACAGAGAAACAAAGCTTATTCATCATCAGCCAACATTAATCTACTGCTGGACATAAGCCTCTTTGAAGCAACGCCAACTTATCCTGTCTCCGGCCTTTCGCATTCAGTCGTTGAAGCAAATGATATTCTAATTTCGTAAACACGCACATAACTCTGAAAAGAGGTGTGTGCCCGGAATCGAACCGCCGACCTCTAATTAGGAGGCGGACGTCCTAACCACTAGGCTATCACGGCTATATCTCCTTAACATTTTATTTTTATTTAGTAACCGCTTAGCTAATTTGATCAACGTTTCAGTAACTTGACAGCAACTGATCGGTACCTCAAAATGCATCATATAACACAGGTTACTGGTAAATTTAGGTATTAATAAGCATCTATAAAAATTATTATATTATTACCAGAAGCCTGCCACATGAACTTATAACACGATTTAGGTACGAAAAATTTTGATCTTTTTATTGGTCGCAGGATTTCTAACATTAACGAAAGCGTTTGGCAAAATGGCAGGTGAATTTTCTACATAGCAAGAGGTTACAGTCTTTAAGATTATTATGTTCTTTTCAATAATTTTGTGACTACACCATTATCATATTGATTGTAGGAAAAAGATAAAATAAATAAAATTGTCTCTGCGCAACGCCTAAGCTTCTCTTGCACTTATGTTTACCTTTGAGTAGTGTTGTACTATAAATTTCACGTTAAAGAGTTGGACTTTCATTAAAAGGTCGATGATTCATTCGATTTGAGGAGTTTATTGACAGTTTTAGTGGCGGGGAGAGAGCCACACACGCGCCGAACGTGGATTCAATTTAAAAAGTGGAATGAGATAAAAATAAATAAGTTTCTCGAGACACTTATGTTTAGAGTCCGTCGTAAAGATAGGGTTAACTGGCACGGTATCGCGGGACAAAACATACCATAAACCGACCGGTTACGGCGATAGTGAGGCGCCGCGGTGATAATTTCGTGCCTACTTAGTTTAATTTGTAAGTTTATATTCGTTATTTTAATAGAATTTGTATTTTCTAATCTCGGAAACTTGTTTATGCTGATTGATTATTTTAATCATGCTTCCGAATGGAATTGTGAATTTCTTATTCATTCACCCGTTCATTCATCATAACGTAAATCAATATAAAACACTTATTAGTGTTAATATAACACGTATAAGTTATTAGTATTCATTATAGCTTGGTGGTATTATAATTGAATTATTTTAACTTAGAGAAAGTAAACCGAATTTAATCCAAAATATGGATAACTGAACATTCTCGCTTTTGAGAAAATTTTCAATTTATTGTTTTCTTTATGTATACTTATTTAAGGTTGCTACTATTTAATACATTCTACAAGTTCTCCAATTAAAACGATTTAGTCGAATTTATTCATATAAATTCGGCTAAAGCGGTATAATTGTTAATTTGTATAAAATAAACGTTGCATCGAGGTACACTAAAAATATGCTCGTCTTTGACTCTTATTGTAGATTTTTCATTGCTATTGAAGTCCTTTTTGAAACTGATTTTTAATTTTTCTTTACTTAACTATTTACATTATTCTATATAAGTATTATGTGTAGTAACAAAAATCTAATACATGTTCCAATGTTTTTTTTTTTTTTTAATACTACAAGTTAGCCCTTGACTGTAATCTCATCTAGTGTGAGGTGAAGGTGAATGATTAAATAAACACAAGGATGTGATCTATCGAAAATAAAATAACATCGATGTTGTAAGTAAAAAGGGGATGTCGCATCACTACACAGGTGTCAACCGCGGTCCGTACTGTCTCGAACGCGAGCATTTAAGTCAAAAAAGTCAAAAGGAGCGCCTCGTTACACCAGACTTGCCGATACAGCGGCTGTAAACTTTAACCGTGGGAACACACTAGCGACTATAGTATATAGGTTCTATTTTATCTTATCTTATAGGCTGTGATAGCCTAGTGGTTAGGACGTCCACTTAATAATCAGAGGTCAGGGGATCGAACTCGGGCACACCTTAACTTTTCGGAGTTACGTGCGTTTTTAAGCAATTAAAATACGACTTGCTTCAACGGTGAAACATCGTGAGCAAACCTGCACACCTGAGAGTTCTCTATAATGTTCCCAAAGGTGTGTGAAGTCTGCCAATCCGCACAACGCCAGCATGGTGGACTATGGCCAAACCCTTCTCATGTTGAGAGGAGACCCGTGCTCTGTAGTGAGCCGAGAATGGGTTGATCATGATGATGATGATGATTTTATCTTACTAGTAGCGACTCCGAATTTCACCAGTAAAGTTCCCGTTCTAATAAGATCCGGGGAATAAAATAAAACCTCTGTTACTCGCTAGTAATATAAATTCATATTATAGTATATTTATATATTATAGTGATGATGCAGTCCAAGATGGTAGTGGGCTAATCTTTAAGGGGTATGGGTACCTGTAGGTGTAGGAATGCTAAATCGCTTGGCGACACGTCTTTATCGGTAGGTTGGTAACTAGCCACCTGAGCCTTTAAGCAGACGTGACTCGAGCCGGGAATCGAACCCAGAACACATTAGTGACTATAGGTAGGTACTATTTTATCTTATTAGCTGCGACTCCGGATTTCACCACTACTAGCTGCAAGATAACATGGCGAATACTTGATTAACGGTATATACCCCATAACAAGACGTTATATTAGCAATCTAATATGTAAACGGACCTGAAATAAAATTGTTTTCCAATGCTATTTCTATAATAATTATACCATAAAAAAACATTTCACAAAAAAAAAACAATATTTAACTAGCAATGTTACAGCATTTTATCAAGCCTTGCAGTTTTTTTTTCGGACTGTCTATTAGCTGTACTAACCCTATTGGTTGTCACAGCGTAACTAGGGTTTTTTGGCGTGCTTCAAAAATAAGTTCTGCCAGAAGACATTTTGAGCCCTAGGGCTCGAAGAAACTAAGGGAACGTCTGCCTAAGGGCGCCTCCTTTGAGGCCGAACCTCGGCTTAGGCGACGTTTGGGATAACGTTGGTTCGGACGGATGCCTTGCAGTGGCGTGTACTATATATATGAGCAATAGCATTGCATACCATCTGAATCCGGAGAAATGGTAAAATATTTGCATAGTACCTAGATAAGCGTGCAATAAATGCATGCATAAAAGCACTGCCTGCCCTAAAAACCAATAGACATTTTTTTCTATACCACAGATACCTTAAGTCCGCTTGCATAGCTACTTTTTATCGAGCGATATAATGTCGATAGTACAATCTTAAACTAACAGCGGGGGGGTCCGGCTGTTAATAAAGTGTATTTGTCGACATCAAAATAACAGTTTATGGGTACAACACTAATGCAGTTTATCGATACACTCGTATTATGGTAATTGGTATTAACGAAAACATTTTAAAGCTCGACTTTATCGATTTATTTCGTTGTAAACTTTAATACCTATCTTTCTAGGTCTAAAACTATGAAGATTGGGTTTAATACCGCAATTCCTTCACCATTTTATATGACCTACGCTCGCGTCATCATAAAGTACTAGATGCCTTTATGAAGATTAACATGTTCGGTGAAGACAGGATAGCAAAACAGATTATATAATATTAATAATAACAACGCATAATAAGTATGGTTACTGGGTGGGTGGGTCGCAAAACGATTTAGCATCGGCACGATGTCGCTTAGAAATCAACTAGGAGTGTGGGTTTAATATACCCTTAGTTATACAATTTAGCTATATATATATAAATATAACCTTAATACAGCCTAACAGTTTAGCCCGCTAAAATCCTAGACTGCATCATCACTTACCACCAGGTGAGATAGCCGTCAAGGGCTAACTTGTAGTTGATAAAAAAAAAGTTTTTTGTACAACAACAAGTTAAGGTAAAGTAGGTACGCAAACACCTTAAGTCTGTATAATAAGTCTGTATATAGATTATATCCTGGTCTCTGGGTTGCCTGGCAGAGATCACTCTTTAGCGATAAGGGCGGCTATTGTACCTTCTTTTTTTATTTTTTTTATCTACTACAAGTCAGCCCTTGACGGCAATCTCACCTGATGGTAAGGGATGATGCAGTCTAAGATGGTAGTGGGCTAACCTGTTAGTATAGTAGTTAGTTGTATGGTAAACCCGTTCTTCTACTTGGTTTCTACGCGACATCGTGCCGGAACGCTAAATTGCTTGGTGACACGTCTTTGTCGGTAGCGTAACTAGCCACGACCGAAGCCTCCCTCGGACCTTCTTTTCTTTGTGTTGTTCTTTACTGTCCTGTATTTCTTCTGTGGTGTGGTGTATAATTCATGTCCATGTCCATGATCAACCCATTGCCGGCTCACTACAGAGCACGGGTCTCCTCTCAATATGAGAAGGGTTTGGCCATAGTCCACCGCGCTGGCCATGTGCGGATTGGCAGACTTCACACGCCTTTGAGAACATTATCGAGAACTCTCAGGCGTGCAGGTTTCCTCACGATGTTTTCCTTCACCGTTGAAACAAGTGATATTTTGATTTTTAAAAACGCACATAACTCCGAAAAGTTAGAGGTGCGTGCCCGGATTCGAACCGCCGACCTCTGATTAAGAGGCTGACGCCCTAACCACTAGGCTATCACCGCTTCAAATAATACTATCGGTGTATAATTAAGTGTGTTTTAATTTCTTTTCATTTCAACCAAGAATGGAAGCAAAACGAGATTATTTATTAAAAAAAAACAACATTCGTGAATAAAAACCATAAGACAACGCGTTAAAAGCTCAGAATTACCGAGGGCGAATTAAAAAGCACATTTCACGTGTGTTATAATTCTCTCCGATATGTTTAGTTAGCGATGATAGCGGGGTCGCGACCCATTTGGCGCCACGGTGGGGCGATAAGAGAAATTTGTTTAAATATACAATGAAATTGTTATTTTGGCCGGCGATTGATTGAGCCCGGTCGCCGCCGGCTTACGGCGCTGTCACACGGAAAGAGTTTTTTTTCCTACTGACTATTAGCTGTGCTAACCCTATTGGTTGCGACAGCGTAACAAGACGTTATATTAGCAATCTAATATGTAAACGGACATGTAATTAAATTGTTTTCCAATGCTATTTCTATAATTGTACCATATAAAAAACATTTCAGAAAAAAAAACAATATTTAACTAGCAATGTTACAGCATTTTATCAAGCCTTGCAGTTTTTTTTTTCGAACTGTCTATTAGCTGTACTAACCCTATTGGTTGCGACAGCGTAACCGGGTTTTGGGTGAGCTTCGGAAAGAAGCTCTGCCAGAAGAAATTTTGAGCCCCCCGGCTCGAAGAACTAAGGGAACGTCTGCCTAAGGGCGCTTCCTATGAGGCCGAACCTCAGCTTAGGTGACGTTTGGGATAGCGGAGGGGTCGGACGGTGAGTGGTCCGTACGTCTCCGATGCCGTGGATGGAGCCCACGACTGGATGACGTAAGATAGCGGGGAGATCGTCTTCGCCGGCGAAGACGGTGTGTAGCGTATGATTGTGTGGTAGATGGTACGAGTATGTTGTCAGTAGCATGAAGGATGTGTTTAGGTCTCCTTTTTCGGAGAGGAGCGCTTAGGTCGGGAGAGTCGGAAAGAGTTAGCCACGTTGAGTTTGCACGTATGTCTGATGTGCCAATAATAGCACAGCACGCTTCGAGAAAACAAATACATAATGTACCAGGGTATCAGAAACTAACAGAAGCAAATTTCGGCAAGTACATTTTTTAACACAGAGAGAGGTTAGAAAATTCCTCAATCTGAAGCCCTAACCACTGGTCAACCACATGAGATTGCCGTAAAGTTCCAACTTGTTGTATACTAAAAAAAGTCACTTTGAACCCATCAAATGTCTAGGAAAAAGTGAAAAGTTCGAGGTTCGAACACTTGGTAGGTAAAATAACAAATTAACGCAGAATCGTAATATGTCAGTGTACACACGCCTTAATCGAAATAGAGCCAGTTTCATTAATGAATTCCGACCAAATTAATGAGGAAGAATAGTGGGCGACACCCGAGATAATATACTTGTATGTTATATGTTATATGTTGATTCTTCAAACGACTATACAACTATATATTCAGACTTATTTATGCGCTATGGAAAGTTAAGTTTTTTTTTTATACACCACAACTTAGTCCTTGACGGCAATCTCACCTGATGGTAAGTGATGATGCAGTCTACGATGGTAGCGGGCTAATCTGTTAGATGTATGGTAAACCCATACTCCTAATGAGTTTCTACGCGACATCGTGCCGGAACGCTTAACATTTGGCGACACGTCTTTGTCGCTAGGGCGGTAACCAGCCACGGCGGAAGCCCCACCAGACCAGACTCGAGCCGGGAATCGAACCCAGGACCTCCAACTTTATAACGCGACAGCGCGCGCGCTGCGCCACTGAGGTTGTCAACGGTTTAAAAAAAAAAACTAACTTTTTTTTATCGACTACAAGTTAGGCCTTGACGGCATCTCACCTGATGGTAAGTGATAATGTGATCTAACATGGCAGCGGGCTAACCTGTTAGGGGTATAGTAAACCCATACTCATAATAATACGACATCGTGCCGGAACGCTAAATCGCTTGGCACGTCTTTGTCGGTAGGGTGGTAACTAGCCACGGCTAGTACCTTCCACCAGACCATACGGGAGCCGGGAATGGAACCCAGGACCTCCAACTTTATAATGCAAATTATCACAGCAAAATAACGTTTCTGAATCGAACAGCTAAGGTGTGGAACTCTCTTCCAGCATCTGTATTTCCAGCCACGTATAACCTTAGTTCCTTCAAGGGAAGGGTGAATAGGCATTTTCTAGGCAAGCGCGCTCCAACCTAGACCTCATCAGTGCCTTGGTACTGACTGTCGTCAAGCGCAAACCTATCTCAAAAAAAGACGTGTGGCACTCGGTGACTGCCGCGGTAAAGCTATTGCATAGCATTTTTTATCAACTAAATTATTAATATTTCAAAAACAACAGTGAAAATAAAAATATTAAAAATATTGAGGTTATTTTTGATAAAATTAATTTAAAAAAAAAAGCAAAAGGGAAATGAGTAAAATTTAACTCTAACAACGGGACAGGTGAAACTAAATAAAATAAAATGCTTGTCATAATAATAAAAATTAAAAAAACGTGATAAAGAAAATAAAGACGTACCCCAGGCTCGAACCTACGACTTTCTGCACAAAAAAGCATACGTGATAACCGCTGTTCCACGGCAACTGTAATAGCCGTGGCGAAATATCTATATGGTAAAAGTATCACCACTGTGCCCGTCGGAGTGGGGAGCGTGAGGTTTTTTTTCGTTACGGAATTTCTGGATTCGGTCCCCGCGCTCAAGGCCCTCGATAGAAGCTATGCAATAGCTTCAAAAAAATAAAAAATAACGTGCGCTACTAAAGTAACTCTTTAAAAGCAATAAGAAAAACATTGCTGAAGAATCATCGACAAGTAATAACCAGTTAGTTCGGCATCTAGGTAATTATTCAGATAGCCTCAGAGATAAGGTCTGAATGGCTGGGAACGGCGTCTCCCCCGCGTCCAAAGTACCCGCTCACAGCACAAAACGACATCGCGTGTCTTCACCACTTACAGAACCGCCTGGCCGTACGAAAGTGAACCACTACACCATATAATGAAGCTGTGAAAGTAGAACGATAAGTAGTTTTTTGCGACCTGTCTATAAGCCTGCTAACCAAATTCAAATTCAAATAATCTTTATTCAAATAGTCCTTTAAAAGGCACTTTTGACGCGTCAATAATTTACACAGTAGTGATTTGATAGTGATAACTGCATTTGTAAACTTAAAACTAAAGCTATGAGGGTTCCAAACGCGCCCTGGTCTAAGAAGAAGTCCACAACAAACTCAAATTCAAATAATCTTTATTCAAATAGTCCTTTAAAAGGCACTTTTGACGCGTCAATAATTTACATAGTAGTGATTTGATGGTGATAACTATATTCGTAAACTTAAAACTAAAGCTATGAGGGTTCCAAACGCGCCCTGGTCTAAGAAGAAGTCCACAACAAACTCAAATTCAAATAATCTTTATTCAAATAGTCCTTTAAAAGGCACTTTTGACGCGTCAATAATTTACATAGTAGTTATTTCATGGTGATAACTATATTCGTAAACTTAAAACTAAAGCTATGAGGGTTCCAAACGCGCCCCGGTCTAAGAAGCTCACAACAAACTTAGTCGGTTTTTTTTAGTTATCACCACCTCACACCATCAATAATAAATTATAGTACCTATGGAGATAGAGCAATTCACACCCAAGCTTTTTTATCGTTTATATAATCCTTAATATTTACCTATTGGTTGCCACAGCGTAACCGGGCTGTTTGGCGAGATTCGAAAAGAAGCTCTGGCAGAAGAAATTTCGAGTAGCTGCATTACCCAAGTTTTTTACCAAATATCAAATTTATAAGCATTGAAAGGCATATAAAATATTGGAAACTGTGGTTTGGACACTCTCCGGTAACCGTGTAAGTAACGATCCATATACCACCGATGCTGAAACTACTATAATCAAAAACCGCTTTATTCATATAAACCTATTAAACCTATTACATTACAGGCATCTATGAATCGTTCATATAAATATCACACATTTCATTATTTCTATTACTCGTAGTGAAGTAATGGTGATAACTACACTCGCTAACTTAAAACTAAAGCTAAGAGGGTTCAAATCGCACCCAGGTCTAAGAAGAAGCCCACGACAGACTTAGCCGGTTTTATTTTTTATCACCATTTCACATAATCATTACTAAGTTATAGTAGGTACCTAAGGAGAGCAATTTACCAAGCTTTTTTATCGTTTATATAATCCTTTATATCTTAATATGATTTTTCTATAAGCTTTCGTTATATAGAAACTTTGAACGTATATGTTTCTTTTACCAGTCTATAGCGATTGTAGCGCCATCTAGTAGGCAACACGGCTATTTCAATCTACTATGCAAACGTCAATGTTAAAATAAGACACTTTTAACCAGAGATGATAAATTAGAAATTAATTTGCCATCTCTTTAATATTTTCGCATTAATATTTTCATTAGTGTTTGTATTGTAATCTACAATTAGAGTAAAAGTAAAATTTTAAAGTGCATATAGGAAAATATCAGTTAGATAAGTAGCTAAGAGTTAGACGAATATCCTATGTTCATTTTCGTTTAGAAATGTTTTTACCAAATGTATAGGTCTTCGAGTAAAATACTATACTATTATCTGGTGGGAGGCTAGTTTTCAACATACCGACAAAGACGTGTCGCAAATCGATTTAGCGTTCCGGCACGATGTCGCGTAGAAACCAATTAGAAGTGTGGTACCATACCCCTAACAGGTCCGCTACCATCCTAGACTGCGTCATCACTTACCACCAGGAGAGTGACGTCCTAACCACTAGGCTATCACAGCTTCTCTAATACCCTATAAGGATTGCATTTTATATCTAGCCCATAAGAAACAAGCATGTTTGACATGACAAAAATACTAAATCAACGTAAAACGTAAAAACACGATAACGTCACGTTAACGTCACGTTGCTCAGTTGCAAGAAAAAACCTATTACTCACTATAGGGGGGGTATACCAGGGCTACATACTGTGGTTAGATGTTTATGTTGTGGAAGTTAATAGACCATTCACTATTCAGAGAACATTATATTTTAGAGCTCAGTAATTACCAACTATTATAACGGACTTGGATTTTCTCGATACAAATAGGTAGGTATGCGTTAACTACATTCTATACCGGCTGCCTATAATTTTATAAGGGCCTTAGACATAAACAAACGTACGTACAACTATTAAGACGCATGTTGAATAATCACTATAGACAAACGTTCAATTACAAAAAATTGCAGTTTACTTTATTAAACAAAATTTGTCATATATTTAAAAGAAATTGCGCACTATTTTATATATAGGGAAATGGGTTATTAAATTTGTTCAAAGTTTTCATAAAACGTAGGCTCATATAAATTATTTAGTTTAATTCAATTTTAGATAATAATTAAAAAGCTTGGGTATGAACTAATCTAACTCTACCTTCATAGCAGATTACTAAGTATTAATGAACTGTGACTGAAGACAAAAAAATATTGGCTAAGTTTGTTGTGGGCTACTTAGATATCCGCGCGTTTGGAACCCTCGCAGTTTTAATTTTAAGTTAAGAGTTTAAGTAAGTTTGTACTCCACAAACGATTCATAAGTGCCTGTGATATGCCAACATTAATAAATAATATATGATTTGATTTCATAATATCAAGCTTAGGTAGTTAAAGATATAAAATTTCTAAAAATATTCTTCCAAAATTATCGACTATTACTTCGAGTGATTAGTAGATATTTCTACAGTTTCTAAACGTACGATTTTAAGGGTTTTGAAATGTTTTGTTTTTTATTTTCAAATAGGCGATGTAACTCAAAAGGTTTTTAATTAGAATATAAAACGGTATAATAAGGAATCGCTACAAAATATTAATTGTGCAAAACTGAGCAAGAAAGTAACAATTTCTGCGATTGCCTAATTTGCATAAAAGTGAAACGTCCCCCTTATCTCTGTGAGCAGGCAGTTTATGAAAACTTTGTCTTATTGCATTCTGATTAGACGCGGTTAATTGATATTTTTGAGGTTAAGGGGGGTGAGATTGCTTGTTATCTTGTCATTGTTTTTGGGAAATTGCGTTTGAATTTATGGCGGAGTTTATATTTCTTAAGACATTTAAGTATGCAGGAAGTTTTTTTTTTACTCAGGTTATGTACTTAATATATTATTGTAGTATTAAACAGTGGAGTTACTATACCTACTGTGTTTTATTTAAATGGATAGATACTTTACAAAGTTAATGGTTAAATTCACTTTTCAACATAGAAAAGTAGGTTAATTCTTGTAATTTTATTAAATCAGTAGGGACCTATATGTAGATATGATTTTAATAACTACACGTTAGAAAATAATATTTCCGAAATTTGTAATGTCCCAAATATTTTAGTTGTTTTTTTAAGACTGGGCTATATTTATAAATATTATGAAATTGATCAAAATGTTAATAAGTATGTGGTATGAATGGTACTGAAATTACTGCTACTAAATACTTTCCTATACACCAATATTAATAAATGTTAATTTTATAACCTAACACTTAACACCAAAGAAATATAAGTAAGAATCTAGATTCTTAAAAAAAACTCGATTTTGAAAAAGCTGGGTTTTCAAAGCAACTACTAGGGCTAAATGTAGAGTGAAAATACCTTACAATAGTTTAACTATTTAAACTTACCAAAATATTTCTTTAACCTCACTATTTGAACTCAACTGATAATTACTCATTCCCAAAAGTTGATAGAATTGCTTCCGAATAATATCTATAAATAGTAAATTTCTCGCTGACCTACATTGAATTTTTAAATTGTCTTAAAAAAATAGTGAAGTCTCGACCTGTCGCACTATTGGCGATTTCACATTTTCAAATTATTCAGAATATATTTTTATATATTCACCGAGATTTTACGTGTCTGTCGAAACTTTAATACAGTTAAAAAATATAAAAAACACATTGACATACCTAGAGCCAGACGCGCGAAACCTTTTTTTATGAATTTGAATTGGAATTTAAATTCTAAATTTTCCCTGTTTAGTCATTTATTGACGCATCAATCTAACTATTAGGCACTCGATCATAATGGAAAGTTCAATAGGAAAACTTTACTAATTAATCAAAACACAAAGAACGATTTTGAACCCGCCTCTATTGAGTCGCTGTTAACATTTTGACCTATATATATTTGTTTATCGAAGACCTATGCGAGTACATTAAACTTTTGACGTAGAATGTACAATCACCGTGGCTCGTGACCCGCCGACCCGTCGCACAGCGCACTACACTTTTTCTTTCTTACGTATCGAGGATGCATTTAAAAACACTTTCACTTCCTACGTACCCTCGCACGTGAACTGGCCATAGTGCTTCCCGGAGGACTTATCGCCGCAGACGACGCACTCCACGTTCTGGCCCTTATCCGTCGCGGAGGAACCGCTCTGCGTCGACGCGGCCTGGCTGGCCGGAGTGGAAGGCAAGAGGTCGTCTTCCCGCCAGCTGCCCCGGAAGCCGAGCTCCAGAGGCGGGAGGTCGGGGGCTCTCGGAGGGCAAAGCCCCGGCCCGCCGACCCCTCCGTACACTAGCGCGCCGTGCGTGATGATGCCGGTTGCGGTCGCCGGGTGAGAACGCACGCTGCGCGGTTTCGCGCGCGTGTGTCAAGGGTCGCGGTTCGGTCGCGACTGAGCTTAGGTCGAAGTTAGGTCGGGCCAGGCCGCGCCGCTCCGCCATTGGCCCGGTGGCCTGGGGGCAGGGAGCGAGGCCCCGCCACCTCGACCGAGTCCCCCTCGCAGAGGGGGGAAAATCTTTCAGCCGTACCGTCGGTAAGAAAACGCGCTTTGTTTTTTCTTACGCGGTTTTTTGCGTTGAGTTCCGAGTGATAGGAACTGGTTGTTTTGGCAACCGTGTTCGCAAACACTTTGATATCTCAAAACGATAGACAGAATGTGCCTACCTAAATTACATCACTGAAATATCAACCAATAAATTTCTAGGACTTCAAATAGACGAGATATTGAAGTGGAAGACACATTGAGTTTTGCAAAAGTTTTCATATTCTATCTAAAATAAAATAAATCTACCATTCTTATTTTTGTATAACATTGCACCAAACGAAATCTTAAACAATAATTTAACTCATACAGTAAAAGTATGGCAAGTATTTTAGGTAATTTAACTGTAGGTTACTCCTCAGAAATCAAATGATCTTATTGACAGGTTATATATGTATGTAACATTGCAGTTCTTTTCTCGGTTATTATTATTATTTGTTTAGATATATTTTGCAAAAACCTATTTATAGAGGTTAAAATCCTTACGATGTAAGGTAAGTGTTAGGTACATACTGAATATTAATTTGAATATATTTTTATAACTTTACTTGGACAATGAAAGGTTACATATTAATTGACCTGCCGTTGTTAAAAACAAAAACATTTTTTATATCAAATATCTTGAATGCAAGAAGCATATTTTTTCAATAGATAAATTTACCTATGCATTTAACTACAGTAGGTTTTATACAGTATTAAAATTAGATACAGATTGGACAGATCCTACGAAGGAAGCGAAAAGAAAACACTTTCTAAAAACAATGAAATCTATACCGACTAAATCGTGTGGCAGGTAAAGATTTTTTTTTAAAAAGGCACGAATAAAAACATATTTTCTATAACTCTAATTCAAACTAGCTTTATTCATAGCTACACTCGCCAACTTTAAACTAAGAGGGGTTCCAATCACGCGCATTTATAAGAAGAAGCCTGTGGGCTTTTTACATACTTAAACAAGTTTTTTTTTTGTCATCACCATCTCACATAGTCAATATATTAGCTATGATGTTAGAGCAATTCACACCCGAGCTTTTTTATTGCTCACGTGGGATTATTACTATAGTAATAGGATTTTTCTATAAGCTTTAAACTTATTGATATACGCAATTCACACTCAAGCTTTTTTATCGCTTATAGGTATGGGATCATTAATATCGTAATAGGATTTTTCTATCAGCTTTCGTTTTATTTAAACTTTGAACTCATTGAGATATCCAAGATACTAACAGGATGATTACCCAACCAACCAAGTTAGCTCATTAAATAGTTCAAGCTGAAATTGGTTCGAAATACCTGAATATATTTTGCCCGTAGCAACGTTCGCCTCGACGGTACCTGAAAATCCTACTTTGTATCAACTTTCCGTCGTCCATATTTCTCGCTACCTACTCCAATATTAACATAGCCTTCCTTGAGACGCTGTCTCCGCTCTACTGCGAGCTACCACCTACCTAACGGTTAGCTTTACGCTTTACTTTTACGATCACTGCCTATTTAGCTATATACTTATCTCTAGATACATTATTTTAACTCTCGTAGATTCATTACTAACGGTTAAGTCTATCGCTATTTTAAAATTAAAAAAAAAAATTAAAAACTTTCTCATACTGTTTGAGGTAATAATTGTCTATGCTTATCCATGTAGACATTAGATCCATTCCTATAATATTGTTACGCCGTATTTTGTAAAATCACCTTTTTTTTTGTTTATAAGGGGGAAATCTCCTACTGAGATACCCGATTATTGCTGGGGAATAGCTCAGAAAACCCCCTCGGTCGCCACCATCAGCATAAAATATAGTGGGAGGCTCCGGGATCTAAAAAATTCTTGTAAAATCACCAAACCCTAAATAAACTGAAAAACTTATTTTTTTTAAAACTTAACATGAAGTAATGTAAAATATGTTATATATATATATAAAGGATTCATAGAAGCCTGTAATACGTTTATATGAATAAAGCTATTTTGGGTTGGATTCGATTTGAACTATTTCTACCGATACAGAAACATCAATCTGTTATTCTGTCGCTGCTTGCCAAACCATAACGATTTATTTAAACATATAAAGGGGATTTTATCACTAATTAACGCTTAATTAAGTAGTTTCAGTGTAAGATCGAGTGCAATAATCTAGAATAGTGATAGGGCACCTAGTGTGGAGGCCACTGGAAATAGAATTTAACTATTAAACTGGAAAATAATTAATACTTTTATTTAATTAAATTTAATAGTAGATTTATTCGCATTATACGCGACACCATTACAGAAATATTAGCCATTCAAAATATTAGCGTACAGGTACATAAGTATGTTGTATCTTATATATTATTATTACTAAAACCTGATAATGATTACATATAACCCTTTAGGTATCTTATGATTATCATGTTTGAATTTCTTATAAAAAATAATGAAAATTTCTTGTTTATATACATAGCAATTCTTCCAAAATTTTTACTTATCTATATTAAAAGGTAAAAACTGATTCATCATGATCAACCCATTACCAACTCACTACAGAGCATGGGTCTCCTCTCAATATGAGAAGGGTTAGACCATAGTCCACCACGCTGGCCATGTGCAGACTTCACCCGCCTTTGAGAACATTAAGGAGAACTCTCACGCGTGCAGGTTTCCTCACGATGTTTTCCTTCACCACTTAAAAAACTGATTATGAAACGCTAAACCATTGATTGGTACTTCTCATCTCTAGTGATCTGACAACTAGCATCGAGCGAAGCTTTCCACCAGACACAGGATTTCACTATCATACGTAAAATCGTATTAAAAGTAGCGTCATTTTATTATATAAATATCTTGAAGATTCAAATAGGTACGTATTGGTGGGATTTAACGATTATAATTACGTATTTGTATCTACTTATAACCAAGAGCGACATTTTAACGTGATCTGCGAGGCACGGGGGAGAACCCCGCCAATCTCCCAACTCCTGCAATCTAACAGCTGGTGCAGCATTTTTACAATACCAACGAGGCAGTTTTCTAGAGCATTCTATCTACTATTGTATACTGATAGGAACAAATTAAGAGTGTAAACAACTGTGTTAAAATATTAAACAAAAAAATGCTCAGTTAATTATGCAAACATCAATTTTATCGGAGCCGCCTGTAGCTACATGCCCTAGATCTAGATGGTGGGGCGTGGCGGGGCGGGGCTGCCCGCGAGCAGGCACTCCTGCGCAGTCGACGCGCGACGCTCGTCGCAAAGTGACGTGTCGAGCGTTATGATCGAAATTTGAATTTGACATAACGTTCCGGATTTTATGAGACAGCGATCTATCTATACAAAAAGAAAATCCATACCAGCGGTTATCTCATGATTATTATTTTGTTTTATATTAAACTGTCTCATACATACAAAAATCAATTTTTAAAATAGTTTTCTGAAACAAAAATGTAGGTAGGTAGGCTATTTAACAGACATCATAATTGATCCGAGATTGATCACTAGAGAAAAAATCATAAAATTATAGTTAGATATTTGAAATGTAAGTAGTGATCGTACTCTCTATCCTATGAACCACATATATCTAGTCATAACATGTGGATACCTACAGCCGGATAAACGACTATGTTGAACTCGCTTCAAAAACTTGAAGAAATAGGCGAAAAAGTAAACTTACCCAAAAAAATCCATGTAATGATGATTTGAATACCTTAGGATATATTGCTTAACCTGTATTACAGAAGGTGTCAATAAACAAAACTCTTTGATATAGCAAATATCAACGAATACTAGTATTACCTACTGTTGATAAAACATAACAATAGTAGGCAAAAAGACTACGTTATTAAGAAAGGAAAAAGAAAGGAAGAAAGTAAAGAAAACCTCATCAAATATTTTTTAAACATGAATTCTGAGCAAAGCAGGATCCTTTCCAATAAGAATTGTAAAAAAAAATTTGGGTGTGGTAGGCACTGCTTAGACGTACAAATGTACCTATAATCTACATCACTCATAGGCTGGCACTCGAGACTGCTGAAGTAGTAATGGACCGTTCAAAGCTCAAACTAGGTCAATACAACCCCTCGACTTGACCGGACCGCTTACTCGGCCTTAGATCGCAGCCGGGCAAATCCGGTAACGTACTTTGTAGAAAGCGGATAAAATGATTTTAAACTGTATACTAATTTTTTTTTTTTTAGTATAACCAACCCAAGTTTTTATGTACATTTAACTCATCATCATTTTCATCATGATTAACCCATTTATGATTTCCTACTGAGCACGGGTCTCTTCTTAACATAAGAAGGGATTGGCCACAGTCCACCACGCTGGCCATGTGCGGATTGGCAGCCTACACACGCCTTTGGGAACATTATGGAGAACTCTCAGGCGTGTTTCCTCACGATGTTTTCCTTCATCGTTGAAGCAAGTGATATATATTTTTTTTTAAAACGCACATAACTCCGAAAAGTTAGAGGTGCGTGCCCGGATTCGAACCGCCGACCAGGCTGATCGAGGCTGACGCACTAACCACTAGGCTATCGCCGCTTCGTCTCTATACTCTACTTAAGGCCTCTTTTTTTAAAGTATTTCAAGTTGAAATGAAAAACCCATGTAGGTATGTTTAAGCCCTTCTTAAATTAAATTAAAATTGTAAAAATATATAATATATGAACGATGAATGATTCATAGATGCCTGTAATAAGTATAATGAATAAAGCTCTTTTTGTTTGAACGATGTTTCCCTACACCGTTGAAGCAAGTGAAAAAATAGAGTTCCATGACCGGAATCGAACCCCGACCTCTATTTAGGCGGCGGTTACAAAGTTAAGCCAGTTTGAACCAATATCAGAAAGTTGGATATCTGTTATATCAAAGCAGAACCACATCAGAAGTGGGATCAAATCAAAACCCCCATAAGTTTTTATAGTAGAGTGCCAAATTAAAGCTTAGTTTAACTTTAAGTTAAGCGTATATCAGAAAGTTGGATACCAGCAAAGCTTGCATCAGAAGTGAGATACTGTATCAAAGCCAAGTTATATTACCCTTGCCTAGCCTAGGTTACAGTACTGTAGTCAAGCGAGTAGAAGCCGATATCAGATTCTGGGATCCTTCATCAAAGTCGACATACTCTTACATATAGAGCGGCGTAGTTGAGCGTAAGTTGGGGCACGTCACAAAAAGTCCTAATAAGCCTCCCTGCCCCGGAGGTGGAGGGTTGCGGAGGGCGGGTCAAAGGTCGTCCCGCCCAGCGCCCTCGCCCGCCGGCTGCGTGAGTGACGGCTGATTTGCAGGTTTCAGTGCCCTATTACTGAAAGTTTTCAACTAACTAACGTCACGAAAGCGTTAGAGTTAACTAGCCTATTTACGCAAAATCTTCGTCTAACTACATAGAGTTAGCGAGTTCAAACTATATTACAGCAGAAAATATTTTTTTATCACACAGATTACATAAAATGACGAAACCTTCTATACGGGTTATGTATAACACAAACATTCTTTTATATAAAGGTTTCTTTTGTTTTTCGTTATTCATTGTTTTTTACATATTTTTTTTCGGACTCACTATTAGCTGTGCTAACCCTATTGCGACAGCGTAACCGGGCCGTTTGGCGAGCTTCGGAGAGAAGCTCTGTCTGAAGAAATTTTCAGTAGCTCTATACCCAAGTGTTTTACCAAATATCAAATTTATAAACATTGAAAGGCGTATAATATTGGAAACGGTGTGTTTTGGATATTCATCGGTAACCGTGTAAGTAACGATCCATCTACCACCGATGCTGAAATTACTATAATCACTTTGGGATAACGGGGGGGTCGGACGGTGAGTGGTCCGTACGTCTCCGAGGTCGTGGATGGAGCCTACGTCCGGATGACGTAAGATAGCAGGGACCTCGTCTTCGCCGGCGAAGACGGTGTGTAGGGTTTTTACTACCGAATTAGTTCCTAATTACGCTTGGCTATGATCACGTGAAGAGCCTGATTTAGAAGTTTTGCGTTTACTCCACTGGTGGTGGTGGTGGTGGTAAACTTAAGATGGTAACGGAAAAGGTGGTAGTAAAGTATATCAAAGCCATTGCCCGTTGGTTTCCACGCGACATCGTGCCCGAACGTTCAATCGCTTGGCGGCCCGTCTTTGTTGGTACGATGCTAACTCGAAATAATCATGATGATAACTAGATGTAATTATCGAGATGAAATACTTTGTTTTTTACTCCAAAGTTAAGACTAAGTGAAATCTTGTTTAGTTAATTTTATTTATAGTTCTCAGCACAAAAGAGGTGATAGCCTAGTGGTTAGGGCGTCAGCCTCCTAATCAGAGGTCGGTGATTCGAACCCGGGCACGCACCGCTAACTTCTCGGGGTTAGGTGCGTTTTTAAGCAATTAAAATATCACTAGCTTTAACGGCGAAGGAAATTATCGTGAAGAAACCTGCATACCTGAGAGTTCTCCAATAATGTTTTTAAAGGCGCGTGAAGTCTGCCAATCCGCACATGGCCAGCGTGATGGACTATGGCCAAACCCTTCTCATATTGAGAGGAGACCCGTGTTCTGTAGTGAGCCGGCAATGGGTTGATCATGATGATACTATATACGTCGAAAAATGTTATATTTCAGTTTATAAAGTGTTCTTAAAAGCACGGATAGACGACGCCATGGTTGATAGCCCAATCATAAAATATATCCCACAGTAACCGTTTATTTTTCCGTGACAAAAAGACGGTGTGGTCTATTTCAGACTTTAATCTATCTGTCTGTCAGATTACATCCAGATCCGTTCAGCCTTTATGACGTGGGTGATGAACATTGCAAAATGACCCAAATGTAAAATGTAAGAACCACAGTCATATCAGGTTTTTTTTTTTTATACAAGAAAACTGTGTTAAAATCAGTGTGCCAGTTCGGGAAATAGTTAATGACACACACGCACATATACAAACATACACTTATATACGATCTCGTTCAGCGTGTGTAAAAACGCAAGCTTTCATGTCAAATGTGTGACTCTGTCTATCGGAGGGAAAAAGTCGCAATACAGGACTGGAGGTACGCCATACCTGCACCCAATTACTCAGTCCGGCGGGCGGGGGAGGCTGCGGGGTGAGAGGGGGAGAGGTAACGAGCCGGCGTCATACAGACACCGTTTTCACGATCGATGATAAACTTTAAGATGAACGTATCATGAAATAATCATGATCTACTGAACTACTGTGTGACGTAATTCCGGCATCTGTTCAAGGAATATACTTTCTTGCATAAAACATATTATTTTTGCCTACTAGCCTAGTATCACATAATAAATAGGTCACAGTGTATATTTAAAAAAAAAATGTTTTACACAGTCTTTATTTAAAAAAATTAAAATATCACTTGCTTCTACGGTGACGGAAAACATCGTGAGGAAACCTGCACGCCTGAGAGTGCTCCATCATGTTCTCAAAAGTCGTGTGAAGTCTGCCGATTCGCACATGGCCAGCGTGGTGGACTATGGCCAAACCCTTCTCATATTGAGAGGAGACCCGTGCTCTGTAGTGAGCTGAAAAGGGTTGATCATGATGATGATGATGATGAGTGTATATTGCCTTAATGGCGCGTATAACTTTAATAATGGTGGATTTCGATCTGCACGAAACAAGCGGTGAAAGCTTAGTGATAAGAAGAGGTTTCTTTGCGGATGAAACAAATTCAAATTCAAATAATCTTATTCAAATAGTCCTTAAAAAGGCGCTTTTGATGCGTCAATAATTTACATAGTAGTTATTTGATGGTGATAATTGCATTCGTAAACTTAAAACTAAAGCTACGAGGGTTCCAAACGCGCCCTGGTCTAAGAAGAATTGACGCGTCAAAAGTGCCTTTTTAAGGACTATTTGAATAAAGATTATTTTGAATTTGAATTTGAAATTTGAAGATGCCCACAACAAACTTAGCCGGGTTTTTTTATCACCATCTCACATTATCAATAATACATTATAGTACCTATGGAGATAGAGCAATTCACACCCAAGCTTTCTTTATCGTTAATATAATCCTTAAAATCGTAATAGCATTTTTCTATAAGCTTTCGTTTTATAAAAGAAGTTCGATCGCCAAAACGTACCTCTGAGTTTTCGGAGTAATTGACGTTAATTAAAGCAAATTGCAATCAACTATCACTTACTTTAATATTGCGAGGCAACCTGCTTGTCTAGGAGTGCTCCATGCCTGATAATATATTCTTAAAGGTCCATAATATTCTTAAAGGTCTGTGAAGCCTGCCAATCCTCACTTGGATGCGGCCTAAGATCTTCTTACGCTGAGATGAGAAAGCGTGGGCGGGTAATCATGTTGATGATGGTAACACGAAACAATAATTGTAAACAGTACGTAATTAAATCAAAAAGGTTATATGTCTCTGAAACGTGGTCGCTCACTATGGGCCTCATAAGAAGGCTCAGTGTCACTCAACGGGCGATGGAGAGAGCTATGCTAGGAGTATCTTTACGTGATCAAATCAGAAATGAGGAAATCCGTAGACGATGGGCGGGCACATAGCTCGGAGAACCGATGGACGTTTGGGTCACAAGGTGCTGGAATGGCGACCCCGTACCGGTAAACGTAGCATTGGTCGACCCCCAACTACGTGGACAGATGACATCAGACGAGTCGCAGGGAGCCGCTGGAAGCAAGCAGCCCGAGACCGTGACCGTGAACTCTCTACAAAAGACCTATGTCCAGCAGTGGACGTCAATTGGTTGTTAATGATGGTTACATGTCAATTGTAATACCGGGACCCGAACACGGGACTTGCCACTCATAAGACTATAATGCTCACCAATGCGCCAGAAAGATCTTCAAAAACGAAAAGAGTTAGAAGTGAAATAAAATCCTCCGTCTTATCACATTATCATCATGATCAACCCATTGCCGGCTCACAGAGCACGGGTCTCCTCTCAATACGAGAAGGGTTCGGCCATAGTCCACCACACTGGCCGTGTGCGGATTGGTAGACTTCATACGCCTTTAAGAACATTATGGAGAACTGTCAGGCATGCAGGTTACCTCACGATGTTTTCCTTCACCGTTGAACAGAGTGATATTTCAATTGCTTAAAAGCGCACATAACTCCGAAAAGTTTGAGATGCGTGATCGAACTTCCGTTTTTTTTTTCGGATTGTCTATTTGCAGTACTAACCCTATTGGTTGCTACACCGTAACCGGGCTGTTTGGCGAGCTTCGGAAAGAAGCTCTGCCAGAAGAAGTTTTTGAGCCCTAGGGCTCGAAGAAACTAAGGGAACGTCTGCCTAAGGGCGCCTCCTTTGAGGCCGAACCTCGGCTTAGGCGACGTTGGAGATAACGGGGGGTCGGATGGTAAAGAAGTCCCGACCTCTGTCTCAGGCATGCAGGTTACCTCACGATGTTTTCCTTCACCGTTGAAGCAAGTGATATTTGAACAAAATCTGCTTTAAAAACTCAGAGGTACGTTTCGAGGATCAAACGTCCTAACCACTACCACAGCTTTATTATTTACAGCTCTTATCATATGTAAGTGGGTTAAATCGCCGCAAAAAAGACCAGAAGGAGTCCAGATTTCAAAATCAATTTGAGGCTAAATAACAGTTTAACACATGCAAAGTGGATTCCGCACTGTTTTAGCCGATACAAACACGTTCGAGCGATATAAATCACTCGCTTCCTATCACAATTTAGAGATCGATCCGCCAGCACGGAGCAAAAAGGTGTCACCCGTCACCCTTAAATCACTCGTTTGTTTGCTTATCCTTTTGTTTGTTGCTTGTGATAATTTAAGATCGTCTGTGGTTCTGTTGTTTTGTTGTGTTCAGTAAATTTAACGCAATTGACGGGTGATTTCTTGAGCCCCGACGCAAAGCGGCTGTGTTCTAAGTTTCTTAAATTCTCAATGTAATTGTCGTAATAATAATCTTATATGTTGTTGTAATTTTAATCAAGACTACCAAAAGTTTTACGAATAAGGTTTAAATTTTTTTTATACATAACAAATATTTCCACTTATCTTTCACTTTATTCACAACAAGTTAGCTCTTGACGGCAATCTCACCTGATGGTAAGTGATGATACAGTCTAAGATGGTAGCGGGCTAACCTGTTAGGAGTATGGTAAACCCACACTCTTATTTGGTTTCTACTCGACATCCAACCTCCGTGGCGAAGCGCGTGCTCTATCGCATTATAAAGTTGGAGGTCCTGGATTCGATCCCGGCTCGAGTCTGGTCTGGCAGGAGGCTTCGGCTGTGGCTAGTTACCACCCTAGCGACAAAAACGTGTCGCAAAGCGATTAAACGTTGTCGCGTAGAAACCAATTAGGAGTATGGTAACATACCCCTAACAGGTTATCCCGCTACCATCTTAGACTGCATCATCATATACCATCAGGTGAGATTGCAGTCAAGGTCTAACTTGTAATGTATTAAAAAAAATCGATACGTCAAGTCTGTTTACGTATAGTGGAATTGTTAAAGAATTCAACTATAGTTACATAATAGCAAAAAAGGGATATCTATCCGGCTCTATTATACCATTTCGAAAGACTCCTATATAGCTATAAAATGAGACATCGGGAAGGCATAAATGATAAGGAGCATATCGACTACAGTCGCCGCGTAACCGATAACCTCCGACCCAGTTATCTTCTTATCACTCGTAAAAATAGGTTAGATATTTCGTTCTTAACCAACTTTGTCTCGGGGATTTTACTAGAAACGCTTTTATTAACATCATCATGATCGACCCATTACCGGCTCACTACAGAGCACGGGTCTACTCTCAATGTGAGAAGGGTTTGGCCATAGTCCACCACGCTGGCCAGTGCGGATTGGCAGACTTCACACGCCTTTGAGAACATTATGGAGAACTCTTAGGCGTGCAGGTTTCCTCACGATGTTTTCTTTCAAGCAAGTGATATTTTAATTGTTTAAAAATGCTCCGAAAAGTTAGGGTGCGTGCCCGGATTCGAACCGCCGACCTCTGATTAGGAGGCTGACGCCCTAACCACTAGGCTATCACCGTTGATTATTATAATAATAGGGTAAATGTAACATTAATTGTCTTTAACTGGATAATCTAAATCATTTCTCGTTTGAGGTAGTTTTTTATTACTAGTCAAATCAAATCAAAATAGCTTTAATCATGTAACCATGTTCATATAATATGATGGTGATAACTACACTCGCCAACTTAAAACTAAAGCTAAGAGGGTTCCAATCGCGCCCAAGAAGAAGCCCACAAAAAACTTAGCCGAGTTTCTGTTTTGCTATCACCATTTCATACAGTCAATTATAAATTATAATTATCTATGCGGTTAGGAGTATCTCTACGTGATCAAATCAGAAATGAGGAGATCCGTAGAAGAACCAGAGTTACCGACATAGCTCAGCGAATTGCGAAGTTGAAGTGGCAATGGGCGGGGCACATAGCTCGGAGAACCGATGGACGTTGGGGTCCCAAGGTGCTGGAATGGCGACCTCGCACCGGTAAACGTAGCGTTGGTCGACCCCCAACAAGGTGGACAGACGACATCAAACGAGTCGCAGGGAGCCGCTGGATACAAGCGGCCCAAGACCGTGGCCATTGGAACTCCCTACAAAAGACCTATGTCCAGCAGTGGACGTCTATCGGTTGAAGTGGTATGCGGTTAGAGCAAAACCTCGCGAGGAAACCTGCACGCCGGAGAGTTCTCCATAATGTTCTCAAAGGCGTGTGAAGTCTGCCGATCCGCAAATGGCCAGCGTAGTGAACTATGGCAAACCCTTCTCATATTGAGAGGAGACCCGTGCTCTGTAGTGAGCCGATAATGGGTTGATCATGATGATAATGATTGATATCGGGCGTCAGGCTATAAGTATGCTTGAAACTGATGAGTCAGCCGAATCAAAAATAACCGACCTTCTAGCAAACTTTTCTTGCACGTTCACACATACACAAGTTTACTAGATCAACCCTCGAAGGTATATAGTCTGTAGAAACAGCCTTACGTAGCCTATGATCCGTCAAATCTGTCGATCTATCACAAAGTGCCCCTCGATAATCTGTGGTCGGTCAGTACGAGGCGCTCGATCGTAGTCTTATACCGTGCGCTGATGGGATTATACGCTTGAAAGAATTTATCGCTGAACTACATAGCACGACAAATAATTACACAAAACATACATATATATATATATATATATATATTTCATGCATTGGAATTTTAAAGATAACAATGATCCTGAACGCGGATTCTTGAGACCTATCATAGTAGGGAGTAATTCAGAACTTGGCAGTTTTTTGCTGTCTAGGATGGTAGCGGGCTAACCTGTTAGGAGTATGGTAAACCCACGCTCCTAATTGGTTTCTACGCGACATCGTCCCGGAACGCTGAATAGCTTTGCGACACGTCTTTGTCGGTAGGGTGGTAACTAGCCACGGCCGAAGCCTCCCACTGGACCAGACTCGAGCCGGGAATCGAACCCAGTACCTCCAACTTTATAATGCGACAGCGCACGCACTGCGCCACGGAGGTGATCAAACAGTGTAAGAGATCATAATGTTTTTCGGATTTATGTGGTATAATTTAATTAATGTAAGCAATTTTAAATTAAACACATCCGCAATAGGCCAGCATGGTGGATTATTGCCTTTTTCATGCTGACCACATACCACTGACACCGAAATTATCATATGTCTCTAACCAATCTAATAACGACTGTAGCGTCATCTAGTTAGAAACATCACAGTTTCAATTTACTATTCAAGGGTCTATCTAAGCATTTACATTTGAATTCACACATAATAAGAAAAAGAGAGAGACATGCAAATAACGTTGTCTCGTTTTCACAGTTTGTTAAGTCAAAAATAAGGCTAAGCCCACTAAATCTCGGTAAGTCACAAAAAATCAATCTGCACATCTAAATAGTTTAATTAACTCCAAGATATTATATCAAACGAAACCTTGGAACTAAATAGAATTGTTAACTCCTAGACACATTGATTTACCACTAGCCATAGATTGATCATTAACGCTCAAAAAATGGGACAGAAAAGTAGTGCACAAATAGCGACGCGTGCACTCCTTTCCCCAGTGTGTGACTAGGCTAGATGACGAAAGTCACCGATTCTAACACTCGAGCCGTATAATCCGAATGAATTACAATGCACTACGCGCCGCTATAAATACTATTATAACGGCCAAATGTCTAGTGTATTAGACGGGTTGTAATACATCGATATACCGATATGTAGGAATGTATAGTTAGTGACAAATTCTCGCCTTGTTTTTGTATGACGCGCTCTATCTACGGCTAGTGGTAAATCAATGCCTAGACATTTAAAACGGATCTATAGAATCATTCGCCAAAATCTGCCAAAAAATGGCTCTAAATAATTCACAATCGGTCAAAGTAGGGGTTCGTAAAGTCGGTCGTGTTAACGAAACGCCGATGTGATTACACGCATGAACGCCGTTTTGATACCGAATGGTTCGTACTGACGTAGCACAAAAATACGGATGGTATATTACTTAAAAAGCGCGTTTCCCAATTTTACGATCGAACTTCAATGTCAGACCATCCGATTGCGTTGTAACGTTCAGTGAGTTCAAATAAAGCTTCCCTTTCACACTCCAGACCTAGAAGACACTTTCATTTTACATTTACTTAAACCAAAGTTAACAGAAAATTTTTAGGCGTTGCGATAGACTGCATTATCACTGAACTAAAATAGATAGATAGATTTTTTTGTATCTATTTAACATCAGTCTTTGGACTATAATTAGATTTGAGGTAGTTTTTAGCTTGTTTTTTTTTATACATCACTAGTTAGCCCTTGCCCATACTCCTATTTGATTTCTACGCGACATCGTGCCCGAACGCTCAATAGCTCAATAGCGACACGTCTTTGTCGGTAGGGTGGTAACTAGCCACGGCCGAAGCCTCCCACAGACAAAACCACACATTGTACATCCATTAATGTAGCATCACTTAGAAAATAAGTTATAATAATGTTATGTTATGTTATGTTAGCCAGTTGTGATCTTTTCAGGCGAAACACTGTCACTGGCGTCCAGAAGCTTGACGGACCGGCTGTTTCTATAACACTCAAGCATCTGTTTGTAGGCCTCGAGTGTCAAAATTAAAATCAAAATCAAAAATCAAAATAAAAAATCAAAATCAAAATCAAAATCAAAATTCAAAAACCAAATCAAAAATCAAAAATAAAAAATCAAAAATCGCAAATCAGAACACAAAATCAAAAATCTTGATCAAAATTGCGTTTATTCAGCCTGTTAAAATACATCTCATCTAATAACTTGTGTGTGTAGAAATTAGCTGAACAGGGCGCTCCCTTAGCTTGATGCTGCGTCAAAATTGACTGCAGAACTGACTTTCAGGCATAACCCAAGCTGATATCAAGCTAAGTGACGGTGTTTGCGCATGCATCATGTCTATTTCTTCTTTAACTGTTGGAATCTTAAGGTATTCATGCATTCAGTTGTTGTTATCAACCGTGGAGTATAAAATAGGTAAAATAATCAATAACTCCCGATCTCATAATTGCGCGTCTCCGCATCGGATCCTTTTATAAAACGTCACCCTAATAAGTGTAATAAACGCTCCGCTCCGCAACACCGCCGCTTTGTGGCGAGGCGACCGATTGTACTACACCCCCGGCTGATCACTTAATTGACTACGCGGTGAATGCTCTTCAAAACCGCCATGCATTACGCCCACGTTTTCATCGCACCGCATTTACATTGAAGAATTTGTACGTGATTCTTCAAATTAAATCCTAACGCGACGGGGCAATGTATTGAACAGTAGGTGGGCTTTAGTTTTGAGTTAATGATCATTATCATAATCAACCCATTACTGGCTCACTACAGAGCGCGGGTCTCCTCCAAATATAAGAAGGGGTTTGGCCATAGTCCACCACGGTCAGCCATGTGCGGATTGGCAGACTTCACAAGCCTTTGAGAACATTATGGAGAACTCTAATGCGTGCAGGTTTCCTCACGATGTTTTCCTTCACCGTTGAAGCAAATGATATTTTAATTTTAAAAACGAACATAACTTCGAAAAGTTGGAGATACGTGCCCGGGTAATAAAATAAATCAAAAATAAAATCAATTACGTTTAGTAATTGATTCTTATGAGTTGTGTTATGTTATTTTTTTTATGACACTGAAATAAGATGTAATTGGGATGTCAAAAAATAACAACAAATGTCCTAATGTAAACTATTAATGTCAAATAATTAAATAATTAATTTATTAACTAATTACTAAAAATTAATTTTAGCAATTAGTTTGTAAATATCTTTTATATAATTTGAGTAGTATTTCTCGATAAATTGTAATACTATATGTATTTAAATTTAGCTTAGTTTGTGAAGGTACAAAAATAGTTTTATCAAATCGTTAGGTAAATTAACTTTATTTGTGTGAAAAAGGCGTGTGCTACTTTTTAAAGGAATTTCGATTGGGATTCCATGACACAGCTGGAAGCAAAACGGCCAAAATGCGCTTCATTTGGCGTCAGCTCGAGTAAGTGCCAACCCGGAGTTGGGAAACTGACGAAGTCCACCTTCGTTCCTTGGAGAGCACGTTATCTATGTTATTATTAATAACATGGGATAACAAACGTTTAATGTCCACTAAACCACAAAGAAGCATTGTATAGGATCAGAATCCCTTTCTAAATATGAAGAGTGGAGACCTGTGCTCAACTGTGGGACTGGTTTATATGCAGTTAGCTCGTGGTGCAAATCACAATTGTAATTGTAACGCTTTTTCGTTACGTGATCAACGTTACGTTACGTCTTGTGACGCTATGTATAGCATCTACAGCAATGTATTTCCACAACGTAAGATTTCCGTTTCCCCGGTGGAAGGGATCGGTTGGTATCAGATTAAAGTGCAGTGAAAATCAGATTTGTCGGCAAGTGATAGGATTGTGGTTAAATGCCTCTTAATCTGCGATAAACGGGGGGAGGCAAGGTTGGTACGCGCGGCTGCCTCACAAAAAGAGGCGTTGGAGTTTGCTGTTGGATTGGATTTAGTTTGATTTCTGTAGTGCCTATTGTGCCTGCGTACCACGGTTTTGTAGAGGATTTACAATGTATCTTAATTCCAAATTTCTGTATTCAAATCGGATTAAGTACTTAGAAATCGTGCGTTAATTTTTGGAAGTTTCTTAACGAATATTGCGGTAGAAGGTAGATTTGATCACGTAACGAAATAGCGTTATGTTCTGTAACAGTCCGCGGGTTTACTCTCTTACAAAAGAAACACACACATACACACACACACACACACACACACACACACACACACACACACACACACACACACACACACACACACACACACACACACACACACACAAAATAAAAGATGTACATGTATTTAATTATAACCTAGCTGTAATACTAGAATTATTTATCACAAACAAATAAACAACACGAAATATTTTACAACAGGTTTTTTTTACCTACCTACTGTTTTCTTTGTAGAGTTTCTTACACACCTTTTTCGGTTAATGTCTATTTAAGATGTTGATCTTTTTGCTTTTTAACCCTCATCTCGCACGTGGTGTAGGGTTAGTTCACGGTTAAGTCTCTATTAACCCTTAAATAGCGACGGATGCTGTTATTGTCATGAATGATGTCAAAGGTGTTGAGTTTTGACATGAAAAGCAGAAGTGTAAAGTAGGGTTTCATTTGAGGATATATATATCTATTTATTATATAAGATCATCTTGCATAGTGCCTTTTTAGAAGGGGTTTTTTTAATACAAAAATATATATTTTGTAACAAAAATTCTAAATAAAACAGCTTATCCAAGTTACTGAAGCTCTTGAAGCTGTGATAGGCTAGTGGTTAGAACGTCCGCCTCCTAATCCCAGGTCGGGGGTTCAAACCCGGGCATGCACCTCTTACTTTTCGGAGTTATGTGCGATTTAAAGCAATTAAAATATCACTTGCTTTAAAGGTGAAGGAAAACATCGTGAGGAAACCTGCATGCCTGAGAGTTCTCCATAATGTTCTCAAAGGCGTGTGAAGTCTGCCAATCCGCACATGGCCAGCGTGGTGGACTATGGCCAAACCCTTCTCATATTGAGAGCAGACCCGAGCTCTGTGATGAACCGGCAATGGGTTGATCATGATTCAAGTTCCAATGTTCGATGCAGGCCAGAAAAACGTCATTTGAAGCTTATACCGACCAAAATGCTCTAAAGTCAGCTATAAAGATTTTTATCAAACATTAATTATAATGGCCTTACATGATCTTCAAGGATCCATTTTAACATACGAGTAGGTACAAGTACGAGGCCCAGTTATTGCCTATTTATTCCTAAGATATACTTTATATTCGTTTTAATAGGAAACAGATTTTTTAATGTTTGAATAAATCGAATTAAACTAAGTGCAGGTAAAATTGTGCAGTCTTAATAAATATTTACTAATACATATATAATGTATGACGCCCAAATGTTTCGTTTTAGGTGGTCAGGCTTCAAAGAAAAATATTTAAAAAAACCATCAAAATGCCCGATAATAATAAAAAAAAGACATGAATAAATTATTATCAAAGTTTCGTATAAATCACTTCAGGTTTATTATCCAAAAGTCGGCTTATTTTCTAAAATCAGAGCGCCCTTGTTTAAGACGTAAAAAGTTTTACACAATAAACCCAATCAGGCGTTCAGCGCAATCTCCAGAATGGTATTAATTTTCAATGAGATTATTTACAAACACTCAATCCGAGGCGTCCCGGACTGGATCTGTCAATATTGTTACAAAATATTAGAATGAGTGACAAAAAGTGTCACAAAAAAAAAATATAAAAAAACGCCCATGAATGTGGGCTAATTTTCGCTCTCAATACGCACTGTGTGTGTAAGCATCGGGGCGTAATACAAATTAATTCATACGTCCTCAGAGCCTTGTAAGAAAAAACTAGAAGACCGTTATCTTTTGTGTCATTTTTTCCTTTTTATATACGGCGTAAAAATTGGGTTACTTAACGGTAGTGCATGGGGTCTTTTGTACCTAATCTTGAGGGAGTTTTTTCGAATCGTAAAATACGGTATGAAACTGTTAAGGCGAGAAATAGTCGCGTGTTGGATGCATGCACAAATAATGATTAACAGTTATTAATAGATCGCTGATAAGGTTAATTAATGATGGTGAGGGCAGTAACAATAAAATGACAGCTTATAAACCCACGAAGATCGTGCAAGACGGCACAATGAGTGATAAAAAATAATTGTTTACTGACTAACCAGATTTTAAATAATTGAAAAAAAAAAAATTGTACTGACCTATTTCTGGATTAATAGCTTTTCTATTGAGTTTATCTATATATATAAAAGAAATTTGTGTTAGTTGCACTATTTATAACTCAAGACTGGCTGAACCGATTTGGCTGGAAATCGATGGGGAGGTAGCTTAGATCCAGGAGATGGACATAGGATCCCGTTCCCTCGGGATTTATGATAAACTGAATTTCACGTCTTTGAACTGTAACTATAATTTCAGCTTGCCACAGACATTTTCCTCAAATTGGTTTATTCCATTTAAAAACTTTAAAAAACCCCTAATCTACGCGGACGAAGTCTCGAGCATCGGCAAGTGATTCATAAAATAAGAGAACTTAATGAACTTATTTTCTAAAATATGAACCTCGTGGCCGATATTTTTCTGGAGAAACAGTTATTTATCATAGAAACTTCATCATGATCAACCCATTACCGGCTCACTACAGAGCACGGGTCTCCTCTCAATATGAGAAGGGTTTGGCCATAGTCCACCACGCTGGCGGTGCGGATTGGCAGACTTCACACACAGAACATTATGGAGAACCTTCAGGCGTGCAGGTTTCCTGGCGATGTTTTCCTTCACCGTTGAAGCAAGTGATTTTTTTTAACGCACATAACTCTGAAATATTAGAGGTGCTCTGATTAGGAGGCTGACGCCCTAACCACTAGGCTATCACCGCTTAAACGAAAACCGCTTCATAGAAACTTAAGCAACATTAACTAAAATATTAGGCTTACAAATTCAGTGTAGCTTCATTGCTCGATCGGTCCAGTGAAAATGTGTACACGTCCGTGCAACTAACCCAACCTACAGTTAAAAATGTGTCACCAAAATAAAAAATATAAATAGGTAGGTACATAGAAAAATTACCTTCAACAATACAAAATCCGTTTCGGACATCAACATCCATTCACGAAGCGTTCTGAACAACAGACAGACACGCTTTTTTATATAAACTAGATTTCCAACCGTTCAAAGGGTCCCAAAGTACGGAGGTCACGGGTCACCAGCGTCTTTCGGCAAAGAAAAAAGTCGTTACAAAACCTGTACAAAAAAGCGCCACGAAAAAGGGGCTTCGTCTAATATTGTGAATATTGATGAAGAAAGGAATCTGGTTTTCGGATTTGCCTATATATTGTAGTTTCATTCTTACCACATGTGTGGTCCCACGGTTTAAGTTCACGTGTTCCGAATGCGTTCTGGGAACTAGTGGCCGTCTCAAACTTGATTTAGCCTAGTTTTAATGTCATTGTTACAAAAAAAATGGTGTCAAAAATGGCTTTGTTCAAAAAAATTTCGACACGTCATACCTTTTTTCATATACTGAAAGAATGTTTCAATATAAACATAGGTTTTACCTGAGATAATAGGTACGTTTTTATGTCAGGTTGCTTCATTTAGACTAAGACGAAACAAAAATTTTTTAATACATATTCACGTTCCCCTTATATATCACACGAACATAAAACATTATGTACCATATCTAGCCATCGATAAAGGGCACAATAAACCCTTTTGTACATAAAAGATCACTGGCACAAAGAAACCGGGACTTAGAAGACCAATCTTATCTGAACAAAGGGCACGTGGTACATACAGAATCCTTGCGCACGATTCATGTGTACAGTCCCCAACCCTTGCGTAAAGGGATAAAAAGGGATTGCTTGAGATAAACGGGCACGGGGAGATCGAAGGTGGGTCGTATTGATGCCGGCACGCGTTTACGGGTTAACAGTTGCGTTTAAGGGTTAGATGCTGCTCGTAAGCACGTGCCTCAGTAAGGTTTTTTTTTTTTATATTTATGGCTTTACACAGATTAGCCAATGTCAAGTTTATAGCAATGGCGGACGCGCCTCTCCCTAACCTTTCCGAAATTTATACATGTTGGCTACTATGTTGGAAATTTATACTATGTTGTGTGGCTAGTTTTTCGAATGGTTATTCGAAAAACTAGCCACTACACAAACGACACAAATCCTCTTCAAAATTGGCCAACAAATCAAAAAATCATTCAAGGAAAGCGTGAAAAAACCGCGCCCGCCAAATACGAAGTCTCCCGCCTTTCTCCCTTAGTAGGTTTTCATTTGATTTGTATCTAAAGTTTCATGCAGCATTCATTTTATTTATCTATTGATCTAATCTACTTACATCTTAAAGTGTATCTGCTTACACGTTATATGATCCACAAAACTAAAGAAAAATCAGACCCTTGTTTCGCCTTATTGATGCTAGGTATTACCTAGTTGTAGTTAATGATAGTCTTGAATAGTTGATGACAATTTTTGACGACCTCCGTGGAGTAGCGCGTGCTCTGTCACATTTTAAAAATGGATGTCGATTGGGTTCGATTCCCGGCTCGAGTCTGGTCTGGTGAAAGGCTTCGGCTGTGACTAATTACCACCCTAGACTAGACGGCAGAGACGTGTCGCAAAGCGGTTTAGTGTTACGGCACGATTTCGCGTAGAAACCCATTAGGTATATAGGTTTACTCTTCTTAGACTGCATCATCACTTACACCAGGTGAGATTGCCGTCAAGAGCTAACTTGTAGTGGATAAAACAAATAATGATGAGGCAGTGTGGCCAAGAGAGTTTAATGGAAGATCCCATTAAACTTATTTCATGATAGTTTAGTCTAGTTCATGGTAATATAAATAATTAATAATTGATTGCATATTTGCGGATAGAGTACTCTACCTTCGACAACGCAAATCACAAATTCAAACAAATTTCATCGTCTCGGATCTTAGTAATACTTAGTAAATCCATTCATCAACCATTACGTTCAAACCCGTAATCCCTAATATCGAATGACACATCAATAAACTATGTCATACTGGAAGATAAAATTGGGTTAACACCTCCGGACAGGTCGATAATCTTTCACCGAAAAAGACAAAAAAGAAATTGCGTTTTCGGTTTTACAGACGTTCAGCCAAAAAGCAACGACGGCCTCTCGAGAGAGTAGCTATACGTCCCTTACGCCGAGTGCAGGACCACATGGTCCAAACATAATATATAATTTACCTAAGCTAACGTGGATTGTTGACTTAGTATTCGATTTTATATCTCGTTAGGGCTACTTTAAAATAAGTCTGTAAAATGTTGAAAAATGTAGAACTGTTTCTTTTTTAAAAATTATAATTTAACTGCAAGACTTTTTATCAATAGATTTGAAAGTAAATGGTCTTTGTTAAAAGTAGACTAAAAGTCGGTTTTGAAGAGTGAATAATAGGCAAACGTACTAAACACTTTAAAACAATAGACAACGTAAAGTTTTGCAAATAATTAATCCTTTCCCAATCAGTATAATGCACGAAACTGTTAGAACGTGTATCTAGGCGTTAAGTTTAGCTGTTAGATTTATTTGTTAATTAGTTTGACAATTGTTAAAGTATTGAAATGGATAATTAATGATTACACCTTGTTGGCTTTAATGTACGATTAAAAACAAATTACATAAAGTCGTCTTTTTTCATTCCACTCCAATTACTCCACTTGACTGCCATCTCGCCTGGTAGTAAGTGGTGATGCAGTCTAACATGTTTCGGGGTAAAGTAGCTATCGGCTTAGATCGAACCCAAAAGCTCCTTGTTATAGGACCATCACAGCTAGTAAGGTTAGAAATATGTAATAATTTGACAACTCCGTACAAATATGACAAATTAAATTATATGTATTGTTCATTTCCTAATCACGGTCAATGTTGATAATCAATATAATCCATATACTACAGATAGCAGATAAGAACAAATAGCGCTATCCTTATCGTCAGGGAAGAGTAGGAAAAGGACAGGACTACTGAATTCAATCTGATAAATGAAGATTTTCGACTGGAATTTAGTCTATACTACAAGACGCCTTCCTTAAATTGTCGGCCCTTACGGGAACCATAAAATCGGTATTTCGAGCAAAAACACTTGGCAAAAACCGTAGAATCTCGTAAATTTGTCACGATTCCCCGCCTCGGTGTCATGGCGTGCGTTTTTTACAACGTCTTCCGACTAAGACGAGACTGAAGTGTGTAAACATTTTTGGAATCAGCCATTAATATTTTTGTCATATTCTAATTTCGTTGATAATGCGTTATCGCTTATCTGATCTGATTTTTTTCATAAGTTATTTTAATAAAAATAATAATATATTATATTACTTAAAAGTATGGCAGAGTCAACAGAATTACGTATTAATTTATTAAACCACATCTAATCTCCCAAATCAAATCTCCCCAATATGATCTGTGCTGTTTTAATATCATAATCATCATCATCATGATCAACCTATTGCCGGTTCACTACAGAGCACGGGTCTCCTCTCAATATGAGAAAGGTTTGGCCATAGGCCACCACGCTGGCCACGTGCGAATTGGCAGATTTCACACGCCTTTGAGAACATTATGGTGAACTCTCAGGCGTGCAGGTTTCCTCACAATGTTTTCCTTCACCTGTTGAACAGAATGGCATTTCAATTGCTTCAAAACGCACATAACTCCGAAAAGTTTGAGATGCATCGAAATCCCGACCTCTGCTCTCAGGTATGCAAAATGCTTCAAAACGCACATAACTATCAAAAGTTATAGGTGCTCCGGATTCGAACCCCCGACCTCTGATTTAAGAGGCGGACGTCCTTACCACTAGGCTATCACAGCTTCTTTACTTTTTCCTTATGCTAATATACTAAGTTGGTTATACAGTACACAAAAATAAGAGAATCTCGCATGTTAAACCATAATATAATTCACTTATCACCAGTTATTAACCCTTAAACTGCGACGGGGCACAATATTACCGAGGTGAATGGCGCGCAGAAACAATTTACACGCACTAATTGTAACATGGCCCCTGATCTTACGGGTCCATAAACTGCATCACAACACCTCAGCAATCAAAACTGACCCCAAGCCATTGTAATAATAATTGAATCATATGTTATGCCCGCATGTATGAACGTTTATGTGGCCTTAAAACAATGACTCTAACATGATTACTTTATGTTAACTGGTAATTATTTTATTATAGCAGGTACGAGTACGGCTGAGTTTTTTGTGGGCTTCTTCTTAGACCGGGGCGCGTTTGGAACCCTCATAGCGTTAGTTTTAAGTTAACGAATGTAGTTATCACCATCAAATCACTACTATGAAAATTATTGACGCGTCAAAAGTGCCTTTTAAAGGACTATTTGAATAAAGATTATTTGAATTTTGAAATATGAAATTTTTACGTGTGGTTTTTGATGTATCTGTCATAAAAAAAAATATTATTTATACACTACACGTTAGCCCTTGACGGCAATCTCACCTGGTTGTAAGTTATGATGCTGTCTAGGATGGTAACCTGTTAGGAGTATAGTAAACCCACGCTCCTAATTGGTTTCTACGCGACATCATGCCGGAACGCTAAATCGCTTGGAGACACGTTTTGTTCGGTAAGGTAGTAACTAGCCACGGCCTAAGCCCACCCACCCACCTGACCAGATTCGAGCAGGGAATCGAACCCAGGACCTCCAACTTTATAATGCACGTACTGCGCTACGTACCACGTAGGTCGTCGTGTCATGATTATAAATGAATGTTTTTGCTAGGAAATTTAATTTTACTTGTAGTATGAATGCATTAATGAAATCACTTTTAACGCACCAAACAAAATGATAGAAAGTAACACTAAAAAAATGTAATTTTACTTACATATTTTTTTTCTTCTCTGCGAAAGATTACGTATTCTGTGTTTGTCTTGTATAACGCTACTACAGAGCTATGAACAACGTGAAAGATTTTGTATATCTGGACTTACAGGAAATCTCAATACCTAATAACTTTTGATCCAGTCCGGGAATAAATGCAAACGATCTCGTAATGCCAAAACCCAGACCAACCAGTTTCTAATATTCAGCTACAATAATAGTTTACCACTTATTTCATTACTCATCACACTAAATGGATGAAGTCACGCTTTAAATATCATCATCATCATCATGATCAACCCATTAACGGATCACTACAGAGCACGGGTCTCCTCTCAATATGAGAAGTGTTTGGCCATAGTCCACCACGCTGGCCATGTGCGGATTGGCAGACTTCACACGCCTTTGAGAACACTATGGAAAACTCTCAGGCGTGCAGGTTTCCTCACGATGTTTTCCTTCACCATTGAAGCAAGTGATATTTTTTTTTTAAACGCACTTAACTCCGAAAAGTTAGCGGTGCGTGCCCGGATTCGAACCGCCTACCTCTGATTAGGAGGCTGACGACCTAACCACTAGGCTATCACCGCTTCTACTTTAAATATAACGAGTTTCAAATAAAAATCTATAATGCAAACCTGCACAAAAGGTACTACGAAACTCAAGCTCACAAGTCAAGCAAATCTGAATATTAATCAATCACGAAAAACCTCAAGGGCGCAAATAGCCGACCTAATCAAGAGAACACATTGGAGACCATTATAAAAGGAAAAACAATATAACCATTGTGCTCACATACAATACCGTTTGATATCAATTTCATTCCCAAACAAACCTTGTTCAATCAATTAAAACTGTGGACTCTATGATGTAAACTTTATGGTACATTTTAGATTGCATTATGTATAATCAAAAGTTATTCCGCGAGCATAATTTCGATAAAGAATGGGATACTTGAGCCAAATTAATAGCTTATCTGTGATCAGTTCGTCGGTTATTATGTCACTCATTGCGTGGGCTTCGTCGCAACCTTTTGTAGCGGATTTAGGGTTGAGAGTTATATTTTTTTCATATTCAATGTATTTATTTATATCAAGATATTTATATGAAGATTATTTTTATAAAATAACGTATGTTCACTGTTATGAGAAGAAAACTTGTACCTATGCAACGAGGATACCAATTTTTGCTTTCAATAAAAGAAGGAAAGATACTTTACTACCGGTCGCCATAGGCTTAAAAGGATAGACGATATAAAACTGTTGACTGGAATACCCAAACAAAAAAAAGTGTTTTTTTATGCACTACAAGTTGGCCAATGACAGCTATGTCGCCTGGTGCTAAGGCGGTCTTATTGCTTAAGCATTCTCTTGATGACAACACTTGGGTAAAGAAGTAAATGATAAATGAGGGTAACGGCGCAATATATAAACTAAATATAAAAAAAGACGGGTTGCACTCCGGGAGTGCCGGCAGAAGTGTAAACTTGATTATTAACGTTGAGCATGTTTGATATTTTGGAATGGTTAGGGAATAATTTTGCACCAATTGCTTTATCAGTATAAAAGTACTATCATTTATGTGGTAGAATACAATATTCATTTATTGCGCTATCGTACACAAACATGACAATTTATATTACATTAAAAATTTAACACTTTAAAACTATTACAATTATTTTACATTAAAAAGTTTATCTATATCAATTTCCATATTTTAAGTACTTTACATTCACGAATTTTACGAATATACAACAATGTGATCACTACACAGACGGTCGAGCCATCAGCTGTCACCATCCATGGATGCGCGTGGCACGCTGTAACATACACGAACATTCGCGCAAGCGCCCTGCGCTGCCTAAACGAAACAGTAGGCCCAGGCATACATTTTCGCCGCGCCGTAGAGAGGGGATAGCTGTCTACTCTCCATCCGTCTTACGCTTTTTCGATCAGGTCACGTGTCCTGACGCGAGTTTAAGATTTTATACCCATTACAGAAAAAGTGCTCAACGCCGCTAAAGAAGTTTTCACTTCAATAAATATTACCAATAAATATAATATATAAATATATACTTTTATGTATAACACACATATTGTTCATTGATTATTATAGTGCATTCAATATTAACTGGCGTCTTTCCACTTCAAACTAAGCAATAGGGATAATAAACCAAACACTCATAGAGCCCATTTATTTTTAAAGAAGCCGTTTCGGCCTTATCTATTTTTTTGCAAACTAACCTGTTTATACTTTTGAATAATCATAGAATAATTTTAAAAAATTACGTAATTTACAGGTATGTTAAATAAAATGCAATTACAAAAATTGGAAGGTGATTACACCCAAGGACGAAACATATCGAAAGACGTAATATTTCCACTGAACTAATCTCTTCAAAGTTTAAAAAACAACTGAGCGGTATTTCTATTTGATTATATTATTTAAAGGAAAATAACATCACAAGTATCAAAAACGTTTGGAACACCGTTTGAACGCCGCACTGTTAATATTGAATGTACAATACTAAAAGACGATTTCAGACTAATAAAAGACTATTAGTTTTTAAAGTTTGTTACAGCCCTATTATTGCCGAGGGGTGTAATGCGCCCACCATTGTGGCTACCGGGTTATCTGCAACATCTAGACTTTTGTTACCGTTCGGTAATCAGAGACCGCCCTATCGACTCGGCCGGGTAATAAAGCCATCGGGTCCTTTGTGCACTATTGATATTTACTGGTTATTTTTTATCCTGCATATTAATTAAAACATCGGGCTTAAACATACTTACATGGGTGTTTCATTTCAACTTGAAATACTTTAAAAAAAGAGGCCTTAAGTAGAGTATAGAGTCGAAGCGGTGATAGCCTAGTGGTTAGGGCGTAAGCCTCGATCAGCCTGGTCGGCGGTTCGAACCCGGGCACGCACCTCTAATATTTCGGAGTTATGCGCCTTTTAAAAAAAAAAAAAATATCACTTGCTTCAACGATGAAGGAAAACACCGTGAGGAAACCTGCACGCCTGAGAGTTCTCCATAATATTCACAAAGGCGTGTGAAGTCACCACATGGCCAGCGTGGTGGACTATGGCCAAACCCTTCTCATATTGAGAGGAGACCCGTGCTCTGTAGTGAGCCGGTAATGGGTTGATCATGATGATGATGCAATAAAGTATATATAATGATTGAGTACCTAATAATAAATATTATTATTTTTATTTCACGTGTTAGTTATGCAATGCGGTTAACCTATGTTAGTGCTTAAGAGCTAAAATACAAAGAAGCCCACTTAAAAAATACCATAAAAACTAACTTAAACCGAAGTTCTTGAAAATAGGATCACGATCACGAAGTTAATTCAGTACATGTAAAATTGGAATCCTACAAATTATATTATAGCACTACTATAGTCCTTGCAATATATTTATTTATTTATTTTTAGACAGGGTTACATATATAAATACTATATAACTCGTTTTTTTTAACCATTATTTACTGTATTCGAAAACAAAAAACTCATAACATATTCCCTATAGCTAGAAAGAAACAAAGTTATTAGTCGATCATATCAGAGAAAGCGCGGTTAAGTTAGGGTTATTTTATTATTATTTTTTTCTTCGCACCGTCATATTATGATATAATATACGTGTACGGTGTGCTGTTTCGTCGAATCATATCGTACGACAATCTGCTATTAAAAAGCACGAAAAAATCTTAAAGATAATAATCGAGTTTATGCAGCGTAGGTATTGCGTCCACTATCCCATAATAAATTCAGATTCGAGGGGAAGATTTTATTAAAAATCCCATTTTCGAATATGTTCAACATTTAACGTAACTGTCCGGCGTCGACGGAACTAATCCGTTTCACTTCCGAAAACTGTCCACAACAATAAAAATGTCGTCCAGATCGGCGGAATAATTCCAAAAAAAAAATATATACCATGCATGTTCGAGTTGAAACCGCTAACTTTGGGTTCCGTACAACATTACGAAAGTAGAGTTACATACTCTTACATACCAAAAGATGAAATCAAGGCTGTTGATGAAAACTATTATAGTAATTATAGTTATCACCATTAAATCGCTACTATGTAAATTATTGACGCGTTAAAAGTGCCTTATAAAGGACTATTTGAATAAAGTTTATTTGATTTTGAATTTATTTATTATATTAGAAATTTGCCTATCGTGCTTGCATCTTATCAAAGCATTGGGAAATTAGAGATAACGATTTCAAATGAAGTGTATATAAATTATTTAAGATACATTATTTTTACTAGTATTACATTATTATTTAATCTAAGCAACTTACACTACTACAAAGTTATCAATATTTGGTAAATATTAATAACTTTATAGTTATTTTTATTTTTTATATATTGAGAGGAAATCTACATACCTAAGACTTCTGAAATTTTAAAAACACGTGTGTTTGTAGTCTACAAACGCGCACTTGGTCATTGTGCTCTACGGCCCCAACCCTTCTCAACCCATCCTGAAAGGACAGCTGCACCCTGTAGTGAATCGGAAATTATTCAATAATGATGAGCTCGGGATATTATACTTATAACCAAAACTGTATAATATTAGGTCAAACAAATACCTGGAGAGATAATGATCCCCCGGAGAGAATAGTACCTAAAGACTGCAATGTTTTAATCTAGATTGCCTTATATATTTTAACTAACAGTAATTACAGTACAATTCAAATGACTATGTATATTTTTATCTGATGGGAGGCTTCGGCCGTGGCTAGTTACCACCGTCAAAGGCGACACGTCTTTGCGAGCGATTTAGCGTTCCGGCACGATGTCGCGTAGAAACCAATTAGGAGCGTGGGTTTACCATACTCCTAACAGGTTAGCCCGCTACCATACTAGACAGCATCATCACTTACCACCAGGTGAGATAGCCGTCAAGGACTAACTTGTAGTGTATAAAAAAAAATGTACTAGGGAGGTATAACTAAAAGCAAATGAGATTTTCGAATACTGGCCTTAGACAGTAAATTGGACCAAAAGAGCAGCGTTTTTGCATTTCGATACAGGTATAGCGCGGACTCCTAGTCGAGACGAAATTCACCCGTCATGGGAACTGTCGGCGACTTTACGCTTAAACTAATAAGGGATTTCGAAAATTTCATCACAAAAGTGCACAAAACATCACAATAACAATCGCCATTTCGATTTGCGACGCGATAAATCGGCGCGGACACTGACGTGTTTTGAATATCGTCACAACTCAATTTTTTTCAATATATTCCTCGTTGGACAGGGGCGAAGGCAATTATGTTTTGTGACGAAGTTTGTACAAGCAAGGAGGTCGGACAATGGACGATGGTTGCACCTTTACTTTGGTCGTGTGTTTCCACAGTGCGTGTTGTTACAGTGGCTAGATAAGATATGCAATGGTATTATTATTACAAGTTGAAATATTCCTTCCAAGTTTTTTTTTTATTCACTACAAGTTAGCCCTTAACGGCTATCTCACATGGTGATGATGCAGTCTAGGATGGTCAACGGGCTAACCTGTTACGGGTATGGTAAGCCCACACTACTAATTGGTTTCTACGCGACATCGTGCCGGAACGCTAAATCACTTTGCGACACGTGTTCGTCGGTAAGGTAACTAGCCACGGCCGAAGTCTCCCACCAGACCAGACTCGAGCCGGGAATTGAACCCCTGGGTTCAATTCCCGGCTCGAGTCCTCCAACCTTATAATGTGACAATGAGGTCGTCAAAAAGTTGTTTTGGATAAATAATTGTTGTATGCTTTGTCTAAGTGATTACAGATCAAAAAGTACTAACTCTAAGTCAGCCAGGGAATAAAATTGTGGTTATTATTAGTAATATGTGATTAGTCTAAAAGCTTAACTGAACCCCTCCCCCCCCCCCAACTAAATAGGAAATTAGTGGCCTGCTGTCGAATAGTAATAGGTATAGGCGATGGAGGATTCTGCAGTTGCGGCTCTTTTGTTTTCAGTATTGCTATCTTAATGCAATGTAAGCTTGTGTTTAATACTCCTTCAAGTTGGAACTGCTGAACTAATTTGGCTGAAGGATTAACACACATGCCTTTTTATTCCAGGAAAATGCATTGTTCCCGCGGTATTTGTGGAAGACCGAATTTCACAACTATAGCCATAGTTCCTCATAGCAAACTTTCTCGAAAATAGATTTAAAAGCTATGAAAGGTGCGTAAACAAAAACATGAATTAGGAATTGGATAATTATCAATTACGAACGTTGCTAAGTCACAGCAATTAAACAAAAACCTCTTGTTCTTTGCGAATGTCACGAGCATCAGGCAGCATTTTCTAAGTCAAAATAATCTTTATACAAATTGGCCTTTAAAAACCGCTTTTGATGCGTGCATATATTCTTTTACATTACAGTGAGATGGAGATGATAACTGCATTCGTAAAGTTAAATTAATTCTTCAGTTACATTTACGCGTGAATGCGGTCAAGCGCTGGTACCTGTACATATTTAAAAAAACTTGAGCGGTGTCAAGGGACACCCGGATGGAACGAAGTTCCTTTCGATTAATTAGTGAAGGAATTGTAATAAAATTTTATTTTATTTAAGTTATAATAATATTTTCTTATTATTAACAAATATAATGTTATATAAACTTAATCAGTAGGCTCAATTTTGTACTCCATCAGCAATATCCGGAACTTGTGCAGAAACACTGTCAGGATTCATTATTATTTTTTATTATTTACAAAAAACCTGCATACACTTAACAAAAATAATCGTCGTGACACCACACTGTTCAATGCGAAATAGAAATGAAAATATCTGGCGTGCTTTCTATAAGAGAGAGAGAGACAGACAGAGAAACATGCGACGCCGCACAGCTTACAATAACAAAAAGTGTCGTGACAACTTTTCGTAAGAATTTTTTCCGTCTAGCCCCCTTTCACAACGCGCGATAAGGAACTTCGTTCCAAAAAAAACTTTCTAACGTGCCATGGACTCCAGCTGGTCAGCTACTGTAGAAAAAAAGGTGACACAAAAAATATACCGGACCTCTTTCGTTAACTCGAAGGGCGTGAGACAAATTTGGAAAAAATAGACCTTGTTAGTGGTCAGTAGCATTTTTTGCTTCGCTAACAAAAGGTAAGCAAATTTGTGTAACACTCGCCGTTAGTGGCTGAGAAAACATTTTTTTTTTGCTTTTTTTTTCATCTCCCTACAGATTAAATTTTAAATTTAGGGGTGTGTTTCTGACAATACTGTCTCGCAAGGGTGATGAGACTGAAGTAGCAATTTTTACAACATTTGTAAATATATCGGAAATCACGTGTAAGTGCGTACGTTTGTTACTGAAATGTCAACCTCAACCTCGAAACGGGTTCGATACCCGGTTCGAGTCTGGCTTGGTAGGAAGCTTTGGCCGTGGCTAGTTACCACCCTTCCGAAAAAGTCGTGTCGCCAAGCGATTTAGCGTTCCGGCTCGATATCGCGTGGAAACCAATTACGAGTCTACAATACCCTTAACAAGTCAGCCCGTACCATCCTAGACAGCATCATCACTTACCATCAGGTGAGATAGCTGGCAATGGCTAACTTGTAGTTTAAAAAATATATATTTTTATTTTATTTATATGTTGTTTTTGTAAATAAACGTATACCGGTCTTTGTACCGTACCTATAACCTTACCGCATATTATTACAAATTCCTGAACCTCCAGCGTGAGCTATTGCCGTACATTGCGTCAATATACCCCTATTTATGCCTTCAATATTCTACCCCTATCCATCAAGAAAGGCAAAATGGGCTTGTTGACCGAAAATTTACGAGATTAATATTTACAAAGGACCTCATTTTAAGAAAATCTTTATTAACCCGCAATGCAATAGAGGGGTGTTTTAAGTTTATCTGTCTATGTAAGGATTTTTTTTTTCAATATAAGTATCACATGACTCAATTTCACCTGGCGGTAAGTGATGATGCAGTCCAAGATGGTAGCGGGCTAGCCTGTTGGGGGTTTCAATTTCTACACGGCAGAGAACCGGACCGCTGAATCGCTTAGCGGCACATCTTTGTCGGTTAGGTGGTAACTAGCCACGACCTAATACACCTACTTATATACAAAACAAGATGTTCCTAGTTGCTAGCTAATGGTCACAATGTTATGTTATTTCATAAAAAAATCCCCGCTAAAAACTGAACTTATTCATAGACATCTCCAAGATAACAATATCAATAGGTATCTAATTTATTTGGTTAATCTAAGTTTTATTTTAAGTTATATATGTATTCCTAACTAATTGTCTAATTAATCATTAAATAAATTTTCAATAATAACAAAAAATATATATATTATAAAATAAAATACAATTCCTTTGAACGACTTACTAATTTTGTGCTGCCTACTAAACGATACTATAAAATTACTTTTTCTTGTAATAAACTTACTCGTACTATAGTTATTAATATATTAACTTACTACATTATAAAACTATGTTTTGATTGTGTAAAACTAACGATTTATTCCTGCATACCTTTGCAATATATATAAATATGCATACCTCGACTTCAAATAAGATTTAATGGCCTTTTCAGTGACGAAAAATAGGTTAACTCATTCATGAGTGAACTTTTATTTGAAAGTTGTTCATAACCGCTTTTTAACATTACGCGCGCTAACAATACGTACTCGTACGTCGTACGACGACCGCGTATTTGGTTCCTAGATCCATGAACGAACTACCTCCAACGTTCCAAAAATTACATGTTAAAAACGTCAAAAACAAATTAAAAGAATATTTTTTTGACTCATTTGAGCCGATCGTCTAACTAAGTTAAAAAGTGTTAACTAAATAAATAATAATAACACACATCACATAGCTCTGTATTATAAACGAAGAGTAGGAAGGCAAATACTATTATTCATCATCATCATCAAGATCAACCCAGTACCGGCTCACTACAGAGCACGGGTCTCCTCTCAATATGAGAAGGGTTTGTGGTCATAATACACCACGCTGGCCATGTGCGGATTGGCAGACTTTTGAGAAGATTATGGAGAACTCTCAGGCGTGCAGTTTCCCTCACGATGTTTTCCTTCACCGTTGAAGCAAGTGATATTTTTTTTTTTAAACGCACATAACTCCGAAAAGTTAGAGGTGCCCGGATTCGAACCGCCGACCTCTGATTACGGGGCTGACCCGCTAACCACTAGGCTATCACCGCTTCAATACTATTATTGATTCATCAAAATTCTAAATATAATAATCCTGTTCCCAATAATCCTCGCCATAGTTCCGGGTCCAGTCCACGATCCCTCGATCGTTTCTCACGGCCACCGTATAATTCCGCTATAAATAAAATTGCAATGTAAAGTTCCTGCGACCGCACACGATAAATGAAGTGTGGCGACTACTTCAATAAAATATAAACCTGCCTTTTATGTTATATATGTGGTTATTTACGCTAAAAATCCTAGTCAAGTGTAATACGACTGTATCTTTGACGACCTCCGTGGCGCAGCGCGTGTGCTGTGCATTTTAAAGTTGGAGGTCCTGGGTTTGATTACCAGCTCGAGTCTGGTCAGGTGGGAGGCTTCAGCCGTGGCTAGTTACCACCCTACCGACAAAGACGTGTCGCCAAGCGATTTAGCGTTCCGGCACGATGTCGTGTAGAAACCAATTAGGAGTATGAGTTTACCATACCCCTAACAGGTTAGCCCGCTTCCATCTTAGACCGCATCATCACTTGCCATCAGGTGAGATGCAGTCAAGGGCTAACTTGTGGTGAATAATAAAAAAAAATACATACCTCAATTCAAAAATTCTTGGAATCCATGCTTATATGTATATGGAAATGTATGCGAAATGAATTTTTCATAATGAGATTATGTGTGGGAAGGTAACGAAGCGTCAAGGAGTTCTATGATCTCCAGCTGATTATTTTAGGACGTGTCACCTTGCGTTTTAGCGTTCCGGCACGATGCGTAAAACCAATTAGGAGTTTGCCGTACCCCTAATAGTCCGTTACCATCTTAGACTGCATCATCACTTACCATCAGATGAGATTGCGTTCAAGAAAGTTTTAGTGTGATACAAAAACCATTTCATGACAGTGACAAGGTACTGTTTTATAAATATTTTATAAGTAATAAATTAGTACTTCGAATTACCATTTCTTTTTATTATTATTTTTGTAAATTTACACTTTTTTATAAATGTAGTTAAATAAAAGCTTGTGTTATTCAATAACATATGATTACTTCGCATTTTTTTTTTTTTTAATTTATTGTTCAAAAATATTTAAAACACATTTTAATTGTAAAGCTAACCGTCCTCCAGAAACTTAACGTTTATGGGTAGCACAACTTTGAATGACAATTTAGAACTCATACAGGCTCACACACACAAAAGTTAAATCCTAACGTCTATTGTAGTTGTTCCATACCGTCTGTCTGAAAATAACATAAACAATAAACGTGAATATACCATACCAACCGTCCTAAAAAATAAAACAACTATTTTTGACATAAAAAAGCTATTTAACGCGAAACTTACATATATTGAAAGAGGAATGATCTTGTGATAAAATTTTACGAGCTATGGTTAAGGGGTAGGTAAATGTGTGTCCATTGTTGAACTGTTTTCATTCTACCACGCAATTTAACACCTTAAAAATTGACATTTGTTTTTTAAATTTTACCGTTTACTTACTGCTTGATTGCTCAAACCAACAGACTAGTTTTAATGTGCTTTTTGCGTATTATATTTAATAATATATATATATATATATATATATATATATATATATATATATATATATATATATAAATTTAAGAATTTTAATTCGTAAAAATTTAAAACTATGGTTGATGAATATTGTATGTAATATTATATGTTCAACCGTACTTTAATACATGTGAAATTTTAGACACACTTAAAATTGAATTTATATTGCTTCTACTTCTCTAATGAACTTATAATTTGGTCCACTAATAATAAATCCCAGGATCAAATAATTCAGTATGAGGAGCTTTTCTTAACGATATAGAGAAATAGGAATTGCTAGATTATATAAGATTTTGTTCGATAATATTACTAATTTACGCATAAGTATTAAGTCGACAATGTAAATGGCTATGTAATAATTACAACCAATACTGCTATAGAAAGCACAAATTAATTAAATGTTATGTTAACAAGATAATATGATAGATGAGGTAAGGAGATGTCTAAAGAAAAAAAAAGTCTTGGACGCAGACTGCGATTATTACGAATATGTCCAATTACCGAGATGACCATGACTGTGATAAACTTTAACTGTGATTGTATCAGTTAAATGACGTCCGAAGGCATGAATGCTTGAATGTTTGTACAGTGTTCGCACGAACCATCAAAAAATCAAAATGGACACTATACATAGAAACCACACTACCTACACACACGTACTCTGAAAAAAAAACTTGAGAGGTGTCAAGGGACAAACGAAGTTCCTTTCGATTAATTAGTGAAGGAATTCTAATAAAATTTTATTTTATTTAAGTTATAATAATATTTTTTTTATTATTAACAAATATAATGTTATATAAACTTAATCAGTAGGCTCAATTTTGTACTCCATCAGCAATATCCGGAACTTGTGCAGAAACACTGTCAGGATTCATTATTATTATTTATTATTTATTATTTCCAAAAAACCTGTATACAGTCAACAAAAATAATCGTCGCGACACCACACTGTTCAATGGGAAATAGAAATGAAAATATCTGGCTTGCTTTCTATAACAGAGAGAGAGACAGACAGAGAAACATGCGACGCCGCACAGCTTACAATAACAAAGAGTGTCGTGACAACTTTTCGTAAGAATTTTTTCCGTCTAGTTCCGTCTTAATTTTTTCACAACGCGCGATAAGGAACTTCGATCCAACAATACATACACACTCATAATTGTATTATTTTATTTTATATTTTCTTTGCTTAATTTTGGTTGTGTAAATTGTTATTTTTGTCACTCGCATATTGTTGTGCCATGGATATAGCGAAGACAATGTCTCCTACAACACAGTTTAAACTATCGCAGGAGACAGGGCTTCATGCTTATGAAATGTAACTTATGCTTTTGATAAATAAAGAATATTACTATTATTAAATATTTGTATAGAAATAAATAATTTTTTAAGAAAAAGGAGCCTATTTTTTAAGCACCCAAATTAGCACCAATGGAAACTGGTGCTATGGAGACTCGCTCACTTGTAAATCTGATTCGCAAAGGGTTGCCGTTATCCGTCTAAGCGCAGTAACCGACGCCGAGGATTTGCGCCAACCCTGCGAGGCTTAACCGACGTCGTTGTTTGGTGTGCCGTTTGTTTTTATGAAAGGGTTTGATGATGATAAAACGTACCTATTCTTTGCATAGACGCAGACGTTTGTTACCAACCTTCAACTATATCTTTTCCTTTATAATTCATACTTTCATTTTTAATTATTAAAATAAATACTGTCCTTTTGAATTATTAAAAAAATTAACTAAATTTTATTCAATCATGCACAGAATATGAAGATCATTTTATTTTAAGTTTTATTAGCACCAATATATTTAAATAATAAACAATAATAATAAAAATAGTTATAAATTTATAACGTAATGTAATAGTCATGTAATTATGAGCATGTCTTTGTTATGACACGTCTATGTCAGTAGGGTGGTAACTAGCCAAGTCCAAAACCTCCCACCAGAGAACGAACTTAGGGCCTCTAAATTTATACATATACATATTTATATATATACATACGGAGGTCGTCAAATTATATCTAATTCTACTAAATTCTATCAGCTTTCAACTCTCTAACGACTATTAATTTATTATGATTATGTGAGGTGGTGATAAAAAAAAACCCGGATAAGTTTGTTGTGGGTTACTTCTTAGACATGGGCGCGATCTGAACCCTCTTAGCTGTAGTTTTAAGTTGTCGAGTGTAATTATCACCATCACTTCACAAATAGAAATAATGGAATAAACGATTCATAGATGCCTATAACAGGTTTTTTTTATTCACCACAAATTAGCCCTTGACTGCATCTCACCCGATGGCAAGATGCGCGGTCTAAGATGGTAGCGGGTAACCTGTTAGGGGTATGGTAAACTCATACTCCTAATTGGTTTCTACACAACATCGTGCTGGACCACTAAATCGCTTGGCGTCAAGTCTTTGTCGGTAGGGTGGTAACTAGCCACGGCCGAAGCCTCCCACCAGACAAAGGTTTATGTGAATAAAGCTATTTTTGGTTTTGATTTTAGCAAGTAAGTCTTATAACCTATACAAATACATGTAGGTATTTTAAGCTTTTAACCAAACAAGATTTAGACCAACGAGGTAGTGCATACTTTACCTGTTTTTAAATATCAAGACAGAAGATCAAATACCTAATAATTTATAAGGAAAAGTTGCATCTGAAACGCGAAATCTACGCAGGGCACGGGAAGTCATATTTGACTGGACATAATAATTTTTCTCCTCGCCGAAATCTCCGTCGTCCCCTGAGGCATACTGATTAAAGTGGAGATCGGCGATCGCTCATGTAATCCCGCATTGATTGATGACCCTTCTTTGTGAAATTTCCCTTTTTTTGGGGAAAACCGCGCTCTGCGGTAATGCTATGAATAAGTTGGCCGTTTGTTGATCGGCCGCGATAAAATAAAACGATTTTTCGTTATTTTTTTCGGGTAAGCACAGTAATTACTTTATGACGGTATTATTTTATTTTGTTATTTTATTATTTTGAAGCGGTGATAGCCTCGTGGTTAGGGCGTCAGCCCCCTAATCAGAGGTCGGCGGTTCGAATCCGGGCACGCACTTCTAACTTTTCGGAGTTATGTGCGTTTTAAAAGAATTAAAATATCACTTACTTCAACGTGACAAGGAAATTGTTAACTATAATTCGTACATTGCAATCTGGGACCATTATCACTATGCGTTGATCTTTTTTTTTATACACTCCAAGTTGGACCTTGACGGCAATTTCACCTGATGGTAAGTGATGATGCAGTCTAAGATGAATTTTTACAACCATAAATATTTTTAAAATATGCAAAACTGTCTGTTGATGTAAATCGATTTTTACTCAAATTTGTAAACATAGTGTTGATTACAGGTTAGCATCACATTTAGAATCATTTCTAATTAAAAAATGATTATATTAATTACAGACCGACCCGGGTTACAGCGTCTGTATAATTATTCTCTAGCTGATAGCTGTGATTTATTATTGGACGACGAGGATCGTTAGCCGATTAAAAAATAACTGTTTTTGGTTGTTTCAAACTTAAATAAAGGTTGTGGTGGGATTAACTATAACTAGGCTACTGACGACCTGCGTGGCGCAGTGGTAGCGGTGATAGCCTAGTGGTTAGGGCGTCAGCTTCCTAATCAGAGGTTGGCGGTTCGAATCCGGGCACGCACCTCTAACTTTTCGGAGTTATGTGCGTTTTTAAAAATTAAATATCACTTGCTTCAACGGTGAAGGAAAACATCGTGAGGGAACCTACACGCCGGAGAGTTCTCCATAATGTTCTCAAAGGCGTGTGAAGTCTACCAAACCGCACATGGCCAGCGTGGTGGACTATGGCCAAACCCTTCTTATATTGAGAGGAGACCCGTGCTCTGTAGTGAGCCGGTATTAGGTTGTTCATGATGATGATGATGATGAAATTAGGTTCAGTTAAGAAGGTATTTATAATAGCGATGAGAAAACTGTGTTTGAATTCATCTATGCACCAGCCATGAGTCCGGTACGTAAGTTTTTAGAGACGACTTGCAGTCTTTGGTAGTATGCCCGGAAATATCACGTCCTATTAACCGACATACACGCTTACATATTTGTAACATGACGAATTTGAGTAAACTTTATAGGCTCTGAATAATTTAATCTTAATTTTTCAATTTTTTTTTATTGCAACGAAATACTTTCACATAAAAATATATTTATATTAATAAATGTGTAGTGTGTATATATATATATACTTTATTTAGATATATTCATGTTTACTAAGATTACCTGAAATCATAGTCGATTAGTAATTTCCCCTAGCTGGAATCTTATCTCATAGAAGTTAAAGTTCAAGCAAAAAATTCAAGCAAATTAAACCTTCTATAAACGCCGCACGAATGCACCTCAGTGGGTAGCCATATGAAATTAAACAATTCAATTCAAATCAATTAATTTCAATCGGACTTGTATTACAAGTAACATGGGATACTTTTTAATAACAAATAGATTTATTAAAATATAGTTATCATATTGATTCATTTCAATCGTGATGATCTGTGTTAGTTATTAAATGGATTCAATGCGAGCGAAGCCGGGGATAAAAGCTAGTTTATTATAAATGCGTATGGGCATACAGTATACGTAAAGAAAGAGTGTAAATAGAAACATTAAATAAAAATCAAAAATAGCTTTATTCACATAATTTTTTTTTTTTCGGTCTGTCTATTAGCTGTGCTAACCCTATTGGTTGCCACAGCGTAACCGGGCTGTTTGGCGAGCTTCGGAAAGAAGCTCTGATTACGGGCATCTATGAATCGTTCATTTATTATTATTATTTATTTATTATTAATATAAAAGTAATATTATTAATTATGCAATAACGGCACCGAAAAAACCAAAGAGGTTTGTCCTCGAATTTTAAATTAATTTTAATTAGATTTTTTTTTTGTTAATTATTTCTACTCGTGAATTGATGATGGTGATAACTACACTCGACAACTCAAAACTAAAGCTAAGAGGGGTCAAATCGCGCTCAGGTCTACGAAGAAATTGATCTCGGAATCCACGGAAGGTCAGTTCTGTTTGCGTCCACAACACCTGCCCCCCTTCAAATAATAATACGTTGATATTGCAGCGCGTCATCGCTGCACATGCGACAGAATAAATTATTCGCTCACAAAAGATGACCAACCGGTCGCACAAAGCACTGTTTTCTCAACGGACCTCGCTTATTTTGAAGGGGATATTCAAATTTTAGGGTCGAACGGCTGTTTTTGAGTTTATTTTTTTTGCACTGTCGTTTATTCTCACGGGTCAAGCGGTGACCTTTGCCGGACAATACCGCGATAGATCATAAGACCGCGTCCAGAATTTATAATTAATGTCCGCTATACCGATCGAGGGTATTGTGAGAATTCGCGAATAGGATAATAGCGCGGGACCTCGCCACGATTTATGATCATAAGTGAATAGGTGGTCGCGTAGAAAGTGGAATTTCCTGAATATTGATGTATACCGACCGTTGTTGTACGACGAGGTGCACGGTCTTGAGAACTGGGCTCATTCCGCTGGCACTTGTTCATTAATCTTTTGTGATTTCTTTTGACCTTTGCATTGTTAGAAATACACTCTTAGTTTGGCCCTTAGAACTTTGGAGTAATTTATTGGTATGTACGTAGGTAGCTTAGTTCGTCCGCGAAGAATACATCGGGTCCCCCGGGCGTCCAGCAAAACCAGCGAGAGGTACATGCCGTGGTGGTTTTTACTTCGGGTATACCCCGATAGCCTAGTGGTTAGGACGTCCTATTAATCAGAGTTCGGGAGTTTGGCACGCACCTCAAACTTTTCGGAGTCATGTGCGTTTTTAAGCAATTAAAATATAAATTGCTTCAACTGTGAAGGAAAACATCCTGAAGAAACCTGCACGCGTGAGAGTTTTCCATAATGTTCTCAAAGGCGTGTGATATAGCTCTGTAGTTAGCTGGTAATGGGTTGATCATGATGATGATACCCCTGTACGGAAGTAAACCTGCGGGAGTCCCACATAACCTCGTACTTCCCAAGGGACAAAGGTAGCCATAAAGTTTCCCACCATGACAAAAAAGAGGTAGCTTAGTGGATATTTTCAATATTGGATATTTTAAATAGTGGATGTATTAATATTGGTAAAAATTAAAAAAATAATCATTCCAATGCTTTTATAAAACTTTTAGAAAAAAATTACAAAAATTATATTAACAACATATTAAGAAGGTACATTAATTTAATCCCAGTGGTAATAAAACGACTTAAAGTAATCATTTTAAAAAGTAACATCTTATCAGCGCCGCTCGTATAAATGAGGAGTTTTCTTAAATTGTAATCATATTAATTTATACGTCGTTATCTGGCAAGATGTAAAATAACTAACCATTTTAATCTTTTGAGTTATCTATATAAATTTACTACCAACGATACACAGTTTTTAAGAAGTGTACCTACTGATAAATCCGCGTATGTAGCATTTATTTTGTTAATTTCAATATGATTAAATTAAAAAGTGAATTCTTACTATTTTAAGTATTTCAGTTGTAAGTCCAAGCCCCGGGGTATGTTTCCTAAATAATAAATAATAAAATACCTTTCCTCCTTGTCTCAAATAGCCCGCTAACTAAAAGTAAGTGTCAAAACGAGTTAATTTTATGCCTGGGACATAATAATGCTTATTTTAAAACAGGGTCCTAAAATAAAATAAAAAAAACTAAAATAGGTGTCTTATGGACCGCTAGTCTAAATGGGTAAAGGTAATAGGTATCAAGCACTTATGTAGCGATTTATAGAAATGACTTAAATTATCTATAGTTAAATTACATGTAAGATGTATGTTAAATAATTTTAAAGCAAACACTACATGCATAACATAAACCAAGTAAACAGAAAAAACTCAAAAACAACTTACTAAAATAAAATAAACATAAAAGAAAAAAAGAGAAATTAAGTTCTAGTTAAATATTAAGTACATATGTGTATCTTGTACTTAATATACGTCAGTTGTCCACATTAACAACTGGTCAAGTCGTATGGGCACACTTTGTCCACGCGCTGCAGTGAGAGTGTAAGTAGGTACATGTAGAATGTATTAAGCTACAGTGCAGTATCGCATTTCATCTGCCTCGCGTCTCTTTGAGATGATAATGCGATGGGCGCATAACGACGCAAGTGGATGGAACCAGTTTCCTTTAACACTGTAGATTACGGTACGGACACTACTAAAAAAAATTAAATTGTGCCTTTTAAATAAAGGGTTGATATAATTTTATTGCCATGACCACAGGATAAATAATAGTATAAACCGTGACTAAACATTTTGAAATTCCTTTAAAAGGGTTAACTTGTAGTGAATAGAGAAATGAAATACTACTTTTACCGGAAAAGTTAAGTGTTCCTATCATAATTACGTTCAACGTCCGATCAATAAAAGTGGTAATGTGGTAATGTTTTAACTCAAAAGAGTGACATCATTGATTATATGTTACCGGAATATGTATATTGAGGCAAATTTTATATATGTGTATATATTTATATATATATACTTTGTGGCACGTCGAGTATTTATGGAAATCTAAATCTTTTTTGTGGAGAAATTTGATTACACATATAAATGTATACTACTACTAGGCTACTCTAGCAAATTAGGTTTATTATCCTGTAAAGCTAGAATCATCACGATCAACACATTACGGCTCACTACAGAGAACGGGTCTCCTCTCAATATGAGAAGGGTTTGGCCATAGTCCACCACGCTGGCCATGTGCGGATTGGCAGACTTCACACGCCTTTGAGAACATTATGGAGAACTCTCCGGTGTGCAGCTTTCCTCACGATGTTTTCCTTTACCGTTGAAGCAAGTGATATTTTTAATTTTTTTAAAACGCACATAACTCCGAAAAGTTGCGTGAGGTGAAGAGGTGCGTGCCCGGATTCGAACCGCCGACCTCTGATTAGGAAGCTGACGCCCTAACCACTAGGCTATCTACAGCTTCCTATTATAAATATATAAATAAATAAATAAGTTACTAAACTTCAATGTATTATATAGTATGCAAAAAAATACATTTTTCAAGTTCGATTTTTCATGTTAACTAAAAATCTTGTCTTGCATTGATGATAGAAGATTGCGAGGGACATTTTCCGACATATTTCTTTGGAGCAATGACAGTTATAATCGAGAACAAAATGTCATTAGCGCACGCATTTGTCGGAAACGACGAGCTGCTCACAATTTATGTCCACACTCGACACTAACGCGCCGGAGGATTCGGAAACTAAACACAATGCGCGCGTTGTAAAACACTAGCCTAGGGATGGGTTCAATTAATAACAGCGTCATCGATTATCGATAGAAGTCAACACGAAGTTAAACGAGTCACTTATTAAAGGATACATTTTCTTATCTTTTTTTGTTGGCAGGGGGGGGGGGGGGAGATCTCTTAGTAATAAGATTCTGGGGGAGATCTCCGGTTATGGTATTATCAGCATAAAACAGTGACAGGCTCCGGCTCATTTTTTTAAATTTAACAAAAATCAAGAGATCTCCTTTTTGGTATGATAAAATATTTCTAAAAAGCAGGTGTCTCTCTTCTATAAGACGATAGTTACAATATATCGGTGGCCACAATCAACTTTAAAGATTTTCTTACTTAACAACATATAGATATAATGCCATTTTACAATAGTAAAGAGATCCAATAGAAATATTGTGTGATTAAGGTACCTTTCTACCTTTAAAGGTAGATTCGTTAAGTTAAGTTAGTTAAAAAAACTATTTTAATAAAACTCTTTGTCATCTTCTTAGTCATTTCTATTTTAATGCCACAATGAAAGGCAATCGTTAAGATTATGCATCTCTATGTTGCATGATTGTTTTTTAATATCAATCTAATCTATGTAATAACCTATTAAAATTACGATCGATTAAACACTTTCTACCATCGCCCATCACTAAGCACTACAAAAAAGTCGCCAGGAAGATATATCTCAAAAAACGCAGTGGCGCGTCGAGTATTTATGGAAATCTAAATAACTTTGGGCTTTTTTTAATTGCGGGGAATGAGCTTTTTTTGTGGGGAAATTTGTTTATTTTCGTGCCCCAGTGATTTGTTTGACGTTGAATATTAGTGCGGTTGATGTGCGGCAAATGAAGTGGGACTATAAACATCGCGCGCTAATGTGAGTGTCGCTGGGGAGTCGTTTTTGGGTAAAATATCGATATTTACTTAAAAATTTATTTCTATTAAAGACATCACTAAAACATTAGTGAATTTAAACCTGAGTCAATCCATTCGTATAGTAAAAAGGTGTCATGTCAGGGAAAATAATTCAGAACGACAAAAATAATAGCTTGATATAACTTTTTAAAATTATGAATAGGTTAGCCATCTATGCGCGATAATTGCAGAACTCACCAATTAATTGCAAATCAAATTCGTCATCATCATCATGATCAACCCATTGCCGGCTCACTACAGAGCACAGGTCTCCTCTCAATATGAGAAGGATTTGGCCAAAGTCCACCACGCTGGCCGTGTGCGGATTGGCAGACTTCACACGCTTTTGAGAACATTATGGAGAACTCTCTGGCGTGCAGGTTTCTTCACGATGTTTTCCTTCACCGTTGAAGCAAGTGATATTTTAGTTTTTTAAAAACGCACATAACTGAAAAGTTAGAGGTGCGTGCCCGGATTCGAACCGCCGACCTCTGATTAGGAGGCTGACGCCCTAACCACTAGGCTATCACAGCTTTTTTTGCAAATCAAATTAATCCTAGTTAAATTAATGTTTTAATTATACCCAAACTTCTCGATGTCTAAGTATCTATACACTTATTATAAGAACAACAGAGGAGAAACTTGGAAAAATATTTACAAAGTAACAAAAAATATATTATGCCATCCAAATGTACTTTTTTATATTCCAATATATAAATCTTATTCAATTATAATTAACAACTAAAACAATGTAACTTTAAACACTTAAAATAAACCTTAAATTGAACCTAAAACTAAAACTATAACTAAAATATATTATTAAAAGGAGTCCCTTTAGGCAAGGTTCCGAAGATACTGGCAGCGTTTCCCCTTTGGATTGCAAGACTAATTCGTTGTCCGAGGTAGCTGGCAGCTCTTCGGTCTCCTGTGATGTCGACTAACCTTTTTGCTATTTCTCTTGTCTCGACACCGAATGGGACAAAATCATATTCAGAGCCTAGACCCCTGTATTTGTATGCTTTGGCTTTTTCTGCCGCTTCAGAAGCCGATATATAAATTGTTGCGCACCGAGCGAGCTGCCAATATGTACGGTGATGGAACGACGAGGTACATGGTTCCTCGCCTTTTGAATCAGCTCCCCCCCGGTCTGTTCAGTTTGGGACGCCAAATAATGTTAAGCGGAAGCTAAAGGACTATTTCCTAATCTTTTACCGTGATAGTGAATGAGAAAACCTATTTACCTACCTATTGACGTGTTTTGCAATGTATTTGGTTTTTTTTTTTTTTTTCGGACTGTCTATTAGCTGTACAAACCCTATTGGTTGCCACAGCGTAACCGGGCTGTTTGGCGAGCTTTGGAAAGAAGCTCTGCCAGAAGAAATTTTGAGCCCTAGGGCTCGAAGAAACTATGGGAACGACTGCCTAAGGGCGCCTCCTTTGAGGCCGAACCTCGGCTTAGGCGACGTTTGGGATAACGGGGAGTTCGGACGGTGAGTGGTCCGTACGTCTCCGAGGCCGTGGATGGAGCCCACGTCCGGATGACGTAAGATAGCGGGGACCTCGTCTTCGCCGGCGAAGACGGTGTGTAGCGTATGATTGTGTGGTAGGTGGTACGAGTGTGTTGTCAGTAGTCATCTGATCGTCAGGGTCATGAAGGATGTATTTGGTTGTTTGTACGTAGAAGTACAGATGCTACAGATCGCAAACGCACTGATGCTTTCGAGATGTGGTGCTGGAGGAAAATGTTAAAAATACCCTGGACTGCATTTAGGACCAACGCATCTATCCTGAAAGGGCTAAAAATTACAACAAGGCTGTCGACTATATGTCTCAAGCGCACCTTGGAATACTTCGGACACATTGCCCGCCGTAGCCCTGGGAATTTAGAAAAACTGCTCGTAACGGGCAAGGTGGAGGGAAGAAGGCCAAGAGGACGTAGCCCCATGCGTTGGTCCGAGCAGATCAGCACTGCACTCGGTACATTCCACGCCGCACTACATATTGCCGGAAACAGAACCATCTGGAGAAAAATCGTATCAAAGAAGGTGATCCATGCTAAAGATCGCGACCCTCAGTAATGAGGATGACGATGTAGAAGAAGACGTAGAAGTAAACGAGTAGAACAACTTCCTAGTAGTTCTTTGGCTAAATAGTAATATTTATTTATTTGTATTTATTGTGTAAGTTATAATTAAATAGTATGTAAAGCGTTGAGTGCGGACGACATTGAGGCCAAACCTCTGTGTTGTTTTGTTTTTCAATGTCTTCGACGATTACTGATTGATTTAATTATTTTGAACTGTTAATAAAAATATATATATATATATATATATATATTACAGTTTTTTAATTGGTTTTTAATTTGGCAAGAACAAAACCAATGATTATCAGTTTTGAAGCTTCAAATTTTTAATTTAAGTTATTAGTTGATTGGCATTTAAATCGGCATAAACAAGACCATTGATTTTCAGTTCACGCTTAATTTACACCTAGAAAGAAAGAAATTTTGTTTATTCTATATAGTGTTACATACAGAACATCTTATCCTAATCATAGGTTTTATGTCTGTCTGTAACACCAACCAGAAAAGGTGTACAGCTCAGCATATGCCGTGTTTTAAAAAAGGGGCTGATTTTCAGCTTAAATTCTGGTTGACGTCACAGCAAAAATAAAGTTATAATAATATATATTTTTTTTATTATTAATTTTTTTTGCTGCTTTTTATTTATTTATATAAGCTGTGATAGCCTAGTGGTTAGGACGTCTGCCTCCTAATCAGAGGTCAGAGGCACTCACCTCTAACTTTTTATGAGTAATGTGCGTCTTTAAGCAATTGCAAGCAATTAACTTGCTTAAACGGTGAAGGAAAATATCGTGATTAAACCTGCATGTATGAGGGTTCTTCACATTATTCTAAAAGGCGTGTGAAGTCTACAAATCCGTACATGGCCAGCGTGGTGGACCATGGCCAAACCCTTCTCACATTGAAAAGATAAAAAAGATAAAAAAAAAGATAAAATATTTTTATTTGGACACAAACAATACAGGAAGCTTAAACACATGAAAACGATGACCCTGCCGAAGTATAAACTGTGTGGCAGTAATCATCGCCCTCCAAGAAATAAAATACAGTTTTCCACAAAACAAAAGGATAAACAGAAGAAGAGACCCGTGCTCTGTAGTGAGCCGGTAATGGGTGGAACATAATGATAAAAGAAAAAGACAAAAAATACAAATAACGGGTAACCGATCTCATCATTAATGTAATTAATAGATACGTAGGATTCAAAGCCGCGGAAGAGGAAAATTTATGCCCCCTCAATAGCTCCCATTTCCTTAAAAATGTAAAGAAATATAAAAGCAGTGTAATCCCAAACTCGCTCGCAAGCCCGCAGTGGATTTATTTCACGTGTACCGGACAAGAATAAACCATCAAAGTACAATCGGGAGAAAAACGGGTTTTCGGAGCTATAATACATCTGGTATAAAAGTATAAAAGTACATATAGTAACCTCAACCTTATCAAACACGCCTAGCTAACAAACATTTATGCACAGACTTGAAAACATTGTAAACACGCACACATACACGCACAAACACACACTATAAAATTGCGCTTTCCCAATCGTCCCGTGATGTCACCATGGGTTATGCCTGAAAATCAGCGCTGCTATCAAACCATTTAAACCAATTTATATTTAAAATTATTGTTCTTTAAGTAAGCTGACATTTTACAAATTCTATTACGGTTTTTTAAGCAATTACAATATCACTTGCTTCAACGGTGAAGGAAAACATCGCGAGGAAACCTACACGCCTGAGAGTAATGTTCAATCAATGAATAATGTTCATCTCCATAATGTTCTAAAAGCCGTGTGAAGTCTGCCAATCCGCACATGGCCAGCGTAGTGGACTATGGACAAACCATTCTCATATTGAGAGGAGACCCGTGCTCTGTAGTGAGCCGAGAATGGGTTGATCATGAACAAAATGCCAACTTTATTCATCATGCGTAAATATGTACCTATTTGTGAATTATGTTAAAATTAAAACTTGCACTAGCTACTGGCTGGTAGAAAGGTGCAGTTCACTAGTGCACATTGGGAATTTGCTTGTGGATGAATAATATTATCTGTATGAATTATTACTTGAACAAAAAAAAACTTTTTGTAATAAACACTTTTCTCGGTGCCTATACGCCTCCAACGGCAGACATAACCAGAAATAGACTGCGCCGTCTCACTCTTAAAATTCTTGAACTTCTTTATCGAAGCGAGGCGCACGTCTGCCGCCCCTCCATTGGTCACCTTTAACCCCACCCATGGGCGAAAATATCATCCATCAGCATTACGCTGAAAACAATCTTCAGTTTTACTTTTTATATCGCGTGTGATGTTTATAGTTCACAAACTATAGACAACGGCAGTGTTATGAGAATGCCTCTTCTAGGTACTTAGTATAATTGCATAGATTCTTTTTTTTTCTGACTGTCTATTAGCTGTACAAACCCTATTGGTTGCCACAGCGTAACCGGGCTGTTTGGCGAGCTTCGAAAAGAAGCTCTGCCAGAATATTTTTTTTAGCCCTAGGGCTCGAAGAAACTAAGGGAACGACTGCCTAAGGGCGCCTCCTTTGAGGCCGAACCTCGGCTTAGGCGACGTTTGGGATAACGGGGGGATGAGTGGTCCGTACGTCTCCGAAGCCGTGGATGGAGCCCACGTCCGGATGACGTAAGATAGCGGGGACCTCGTCTTCGCCGGCGAAGACGGTGTGTAGCGTATGATTGTGTGGTAGGTGACACTAGTCATCTGATCGTCAGGGTCATGAAGGGTATGTTTAGGTCTCCTCTTTCGGAGAGGAGCGCTTTGGTCGGGGGAGTAAAAAGAGGCCGCAACTACGAGAGGGTTGGGGTGTCGGATTGAAAACAGATTCTTAAAACTTTCTGATTAACACAGGAGTTAATAAGAATATATAAAAAACCAACTATATTAACATTAGTAAATTATTATAGATCTTTTTCTTTCTACAATAAGTTTCTGGGGTCCTAACTATAATCTAAAAATGGAGAACTCCCATCGGATCACTTCGCTGTATCCTCCCTTCTTTAGAAAAGTTAAAATCAATCAAGAATTATAGTGATTCTGACGACCTCTGTGGCGCATTACAAACTTGAAGGTCCTGGGTTCGATTCCCGGCTCGAGTCTGGTCTGCTGGAAGGCTTTGGCTATGGGTAGTTACCACCGACAAAGACGTGTCAAGCGATTTAGCGTAACGATACGATGTTGCGTAGAAACCAATTAGGAGTTTCGGTTTACCATACGCCTAACAGATTACCCCGCTTCTATCTTAGACTGCATCATCACTGACCATCAGGTGAAATCGAGGGCTAACTTGTAGTGTATAAAAAACACTATCTCTTGTTGCTCTCAAAATTTAAATATCAAATGCGCATTTTGTTTCTCACTCACTTGATTTTCAAAACCTATATATCTTACCTTCTGGGGCCCAACAACCTAAGAACTCCGTAATCAGATAAACAGACAGACAGATTTGTAGTGTAGCAAAGTAAAAAAACTGTTTTGTCAAAATAACATTTTTTTATTCGGAACTAAAATAGATATAGCTGGTCTACGAATAAGTTCCGCCGTCTGCCGCCATTGGCCACCTTTAACCCCACCCATGTGTAAAAATATCACCCATTAAACTGAAAGAGATCCATTTCAGTTGCCGATAGCGCGCGCTCTAACACACTCTTATCGCGCAGGAAAAATAGCCCGCCATGTTATTTACAGACTTAAATATAGTATAGTAGTATATTAATGTAACTTAGAATCGATGATAGCCTAGTGGTTAGGGCGTCAGTCTCCTAATAAGAGGTCGGCGGTTCGAATCCGGGCACGCACCTCAACTATTCGGAGTTATGTGCGTTTTTAAATAATTAAAATATCACTTGCTTCAACGGAGAAAGAAAACATCGTGAGGAAACCTGCACGCCTGAGAGTTCTCCATAATGTTCTCAAAGGCGTGTGAAGTCTGCCAATTCGCACATGGCCAGCGTGGTGGACTATGGCCAAACCCTTCTCATATTGAGAGAAGACCCGTGCTCTGTAGTGAGCCGGTAATGGGTTGATCATGATGATGATGATGATATTAATGTAATGCATTTAATGGATTCGACATGATTTTTGTCTTGCTCATGTTCATACGTAGGCCCACCTGTTGAGATACTCCGCTAAGGTCATTGAGCATTGCGTCTTCCAGAGTCTCTGCCATTACGACTTCATCATCGGCAAACCGAAGGTGATTGATGTACTCGCCATTGATGTTGATGCCCAGTCCGTTCCAATCCAGAAGCTTGAAGACATCTTCCGACGCTGCGGTAAACAGCTTCGGGGAGATCACATCTCCCTGTCGCACTCCTCGCTGCAGTTGTATCGGCTTCGTTGTCTGGTCCTGTATACGGACTGACATGGTGGCGTTTTTATACAGACACTTCAACACTTGGATGTACCGGTAGTCGATTCGGCATCTCTGTAGTGACCTCAAAACAGCCCAAGTTTCCACCGAATCGAAGGCTTTCTCATAGTCCACAAATGCTAAACAAAGTGGCCGGTTGTACTCCTCGGTCTTCTGTACAATCTGCCGCAGTGTATGGATGTGGTCTATGGTACTGGTATGGATTCAATTTAAAAATAATTATGCGTTTTAATCTTCTTAGTCCATACGCTCTTGACAGCGCGTTCGTGGTCGTCACTTGGCTGTTGTGGCACGTTTCACTATACGCCTCCTCCATGACAGCTTGCTTCCTTGTGCACTCATGTAATGGGACATCCACCGCAGCCTTCACCTGGTCTGTCCATACTCTACTCTACTCTTCCCCGGACCTCTAGACGTTCAATCGAGATATCATTACGTCTTGACACGTAACCAAAAAGAGTATGCGAGCTTGCACAATGGAGGACAGACGCTGCTTGACGCTGAGTTCTTCGAGAATGGACTTATTGGTCCGGATTTCGTTCCAAACATTCTCAACATTCTTCTCCAGCACCACTTCTCGAGTGCGTCTATTCTCTTCTTCTCACTTTCTCATTTCGCAACGTTTTTATGTTTTAAAACAACCTGAAAATATTATACCTACTATACGGAAAACTGAGATCGCCTGTGCTTAAACTGAAAACAATGAATTAAAGAATTCTTAATGGCAGTACTTAAAATCTGAAATATTTATCTAAAGTGCATCACGCAAAAAAGAAACAAAAATTAGGAAACTTAAACTTACTAAATCTAAATGCCAACATGTCACTGTACATAGTGATTATGTCCAAAATACTCTCGTTTCTATTGGCGTTATAAAAAGTTTCTAGCAAATGTCATTGTAGCATTATAGACCATGGCAACCGTTATTCACTTTTAGTCGCATTAATAACTTTTATTGCTCGCAAAATTTATATGAATTTGGAAAAAGAAAATTGAAGAAATTCGCTACGGTGGGGACCGGGCGCATACGATCATGCATTATAATATTATTGTGCTGCTACACGACTACGATTCGACTACTAGATCGTATCACTGCCGTACGATTAATCTCATTTCTTTTTGAAAACTACTATATAATAATAACGAAGTAGTAACCTTAGAAGATGATAATTTACATAAAATAATACGTATATAACTACTTTCTGCTTCAGAAGCGGTGATAGCCCAGTGGTTAGGGCGTCAGCCTCCTAATCAGAGGTCGGCGGTTCGAATCCAGGCACGCACCTCTAACTTTTCGGAGTTATGTGCGTTTTTAAACAATTAAAATATCACTTGCTTCAACGGTGATGGAAAACATCGTGAGGAAACCTGCACGCCTGAGAGTTCTCCATAATGTTCTCAAAGGCGTGTGAAGTCTGCCAATCCGCATATGGCCAGCGTGGTGGACTATGGCCAAACCCTTCTCATATTGAGAGGAGACCCGTGCTCTGTAGTGAGCCGGTAATGGGTTGATCATGATGATGATATATATATAACTACTTTCTAGAAAGACAGAAGCGATTAAGTAAATTGATTTCAAGCCACAGGCATACAGTTATCTGTTATCTGTTATCTCATGGGTCTAGGTCTTATTCAGAGAGTATTAATGAGTCTCCTGAATTCTAATATAGATGTATCGGTTAGTGAAAAAGAAGGGAAATCGGAAAAAGTGGTACAAGTTGTTAAACTTTTAACTCGACGCATGAAACATCCTAATGATCAAAATTCCCTACTGCACGAACAAAACTTATTGAATCGACCAATCACAAGACGTGTTTTGATCAAGAATCTTGTAATTGGAGGACCACAGAACTCAGACTGACGATACTAAGGTTAAGGTTCAACACACATAGGTTGGAAACCACGGTATGATTTTCGCTTTACTAACACTGTTCTTTGACAGCTGTCTTCCTGCTACTTGGTCTGTTTGTATCAGCGATCTTCAGCGTGCTAAGGTGCTCTCGATTCTTCTGATGCAACTTACGCAATTTTGGAAAAAAAAAACAAAAACTATAAAAATAAGGAAAAAAAAAATATTTTTTATTTTTGGCATAATTACTGCACATACTTAAATAATAATTAAGTACATACATTCTTTAAAGATATTGAGATTAATTTTGTACTGCATTATAACGCCACAAAAAGGTCAATTAAGGTTCCAGGTGCATAAATGCCGCCTTTTGAATACCTACGAACGTCACTGGCATTTACATAAACGGAAAACGTACTCCGAAAGGAAACAGTAAGAGAATATCCTATGAGAACAATCATTATTATAGAAACGTTAACGTGTGTCAAAATAAAACACTTGAAGCCAAGAAGCTAAGAAATCGCATCGAATTGAAAATCTGCGCCGATACCGATTTATTTGTCGTACTGTATAAAACTGAGTGTGCATGATGCTTTTTGATATGTAAGCAATAAATCGGTGGTGTATTTTTTTTAAATCGAACGCTCTGCTAGTTCCGCGGCATTGAGCCGGAGTCGCGATATATGGCGCATGAAACTCGATTTAATGCAACGAGCTTTTTAACCGACCGAAAAAGGTAGAGGCTACGAAATTAACACTTTTTTTCGTCAATTTTAATACCGATTTTGATCAGTGTCCTTCTATTACGAAGTTCTTTCAGCGACAAGTCCGTTAGACCATCCTTGGACGACCTTGGTGGCGCAGTGTGCGTGTTGTATTTTAAAGTGGGAGCTCCCGAGTTCAGTTTCCGGTTATAATTTTATCTGGTGAGAGGCTTCGATCACGTCTTGTTGACTGACGAAATCATACCATCAAATGATTTAGCGGTACGATGCCGCGAAATCCGATCTTTGATGCTGTGAATACTAATCACATACCTCAATTCATTGTAATCTAATTACGTCTTATACAGTGCACTGGTCTTATCTCTCACAGATGGAAGTGTTTCTTTTAATTCAAATTAGACTAGCGCTTGAGAACAGTATCGCCTTATAGAAAACTGTGTATTTGTGGTCTAACGTGAAACGCCCTCAAAGATGTCTGTTCAGTTTTGTTTAAAGTACCCCAGTTTAAAACAAGAAACATGGGACATTGAGCTCAGTGAGGGCGTTCTTTCATTTAAGAGAAGAAGATGCAAAACGATTTGTTGAAGTTATTGGCATATTGGCGACATTCAAGAATATGAAGATTCCGAAATATATTCTATAGAATACCATCAAAATGAATAACCCCATCACGCTGCTCTAGGATGATGGTTATTGTCTACTCTTACGAAGCAAGTCTACTGCTATCACAATTTTTGTGAATATGAGAAGAAGAGGACAAAACTCCTTGACCAACTAGTTTTTTTTTTTTTAATTTTCTTTGTCACTTGACATTCAAAGAGTTATTTCAGGTGAGTTTTTAAACAAAAATTACAACAAACAAACACAAAAAGTATAACATTTATTTTTAACTGTTTGTCAATTCCGTAACAAATATAACTAACTATTTAATAATGTGCGTATAAAATTCTTCCTCTAAATTCAGAATTTCAACCATCAAATATTATAATGAACAAAAATAGTGTCTCCGCCCGAACAGGGACTTGAACCCTGGACCCTTGGATTAAAAGTCCAATGCTCTACCGACTGAGCTATCCGGGCTGTGACTGTAAAGTTGAAATTAGCAAATGTTTTATATGACTGTGTTGTTATATGATATTCAAAACACCCTGGCTTTCCTTCAAAATTATTGGCCTTAAATTAAATTATAATTAATATGCTATTAACCGTTTGTGTGTGAATTTGAATTCTATGCAGGAAATGCATTTTGCAACTGCACATGATGGAAAATCAATTCCTAGAATCTAATCCTAATCTAGAGTAAGAAAGGAACCAGGGGGGCTGACAAATGTCCACAATTTGTTTTTTGTAAGATATCTTACAAAAAAAAACTAGACGAATTTGAAATTACCGAGTTTCTTGCTAGAATTTAGAAACCGATGTTGTAGAGACATCACAAACAGACAAATTTGACGTTTCTAGTTCTAATACAAATTACTTTATTAGTATGTTATTTACAAAATATTTCGTCTTTATAAAGAGATTATATTGAATGGACGCCATTTTTTATCATCATCATCAACAACCCATTACCGGCTCACTACAGAGCACGGGTCTCCTCTTAATATGAGAAGGGTTTGGACATATTCCACCTCGCTGGCCATGTGCGGATTGGCAGACTTCACACGCCTTTGAGAACATTATGGAGAACTCTCAGGCGTGCAGGTTACCTCACGATGTTTTCCTTCACCGTTGAAGCAAGTGATATTTTTTTTTTTTAAACGCACATAACTCCGAAAAGTGAGAGGTGCGTGCCCGGATTCGAACCGCCGACCTCTGATAAGGAGGCTGACGCCCTAACCACTAGGCTATCACCGCTTCCGCTTCGCTTTATTTTGTAATATGATTATCTATATATGCAAAACACAAAAATTGTTTAATTCTATGACCTTTATAGACTTTATAGCATTGATATAAAAGTCTGGTAGCGTGTTTAGGGGACCCCAACAAGGGTTCAGGGGGCTTCAAAAAATATTGTGTATTTTTATGTGGCCTTACACATTCTGCTTATAACAAGTAATCAATAAAAGTTATTTTTAACGTGAAAACATTAAAATTTTACATTGAATGCAACAAACCTTGTAAATTCAACCCCATACACTTACGCCCCTAATGTGGTTATAAAAATGACAGAATTCTACCACACCCCCATATCTTTGCGATTATTTGATACCATATAAACGCACACTAAATTACACTTGCACTTTAAATGAAAACCACATGATGTTTTATTAACTTTAAAATAAAGGCGTTTTTTGCTTAAACACTATTCTTTTGTGTGTTGTACAGCGACTAAATTATGTTTGTAAATTGACTAAAACTATGGAAATATTATGGCGGGAAGTTGCTTACGAATCGTCTTATAAAAATATTATAACGAAACGCTTTAGCCAATGAATTTTAATGTACCTAGTTTTGTTTTTTTTCGCTTAATCCATTTCCTTTGTTTTTGAATATAAGTTGTTCATTTGGTTAATTGGGCTTGCTTTGATTTTTTATGTTTTAAGTTAAATAAAGGTAATTTTGCTAAATTTGACTTTTTTGGTATAATGAATTATTTACTAAGTGAGATGATGATCAGTTTTAATTTAAAGTTAACGAATGTAGTTATCGCCATTATAATAATGAAAAATATGTCACATTAATGCTTCATAGATGGCTGTATGAGGTTCATATGCAAAACAATTTTGACTAAATGTTATTGGATTCACGTATTTAGTAGGCAGAGTTATGTCCTACCTAATAGAATCTACATAACCTTATGGAAAAGTCCTTCGTAAGTTTGTAGAAAAGTCCTACTATAGTGTAAAGGATTTTGTAAATGATAAACAATCATGGGTATGAAATATTGCTGTAATAAGATAGCCCATAACATAATTTTAAGTGACATGTCAGATGGTGATAACAAAAATAAAATTTATCTGGCTAAATTTGTTGTGGGCTTCTTCTTAGAGCAAGATGCATTTGGAACCCTTGTAGCTTTAGTTTTAAGTTTACGAATGTAGTTATCACCATCAAATCACTACTATGTAAATTATAGAAGCGTCAAAAGTGCCTTTTAAAGAACTATTTGAATAAAGATTATTTGAATACGAATTTAATTTTAAACTTTCAAAGAGGCGAAATAACGATCCTTATTTATAAAGGATTCTGAAGTAAAAAATATATCACCACGAATAAAACTAATGGAAAATGTAATACGAACGAATCATAGATTCCTGTAATAGGTTTACATGAATAGATATTTTGATTTGATATGATTTTTGCTTATCCACTTAAATACGAAGTAGTTATATGTATAGATACTTTCTAAACTAAATCTAATGAGATTTCTGAATCTTGAAAACAAAGCCACTAACTTAAGTAATTAAAATCAGTGTCATACACATTTCGATATTTTCGTCAGGGGCAATCTCCTGGAAAAAATTTAAAACCCCCCTACACAGAGATAAAAAATCTCTATGGTTATACCTTCCACAAGTTTCGAGTATTATGTATTAGTTCGATAGTTTGAAGCGGTGATAGTCTAGTGGTGAGGGCGTCAGCCTCCTAATCAGAGGTCGGCGGTTCGAATCCGGGCACGCACCTCTAACTTTTCGGAGTTGTTATAGGTGCCCGGGTTGCGTTGTTAAGCAATTAAAATATCACTTGCTTCAACGGTGAAGCAAAACATCGTGAGGAAACCTGCACGCCTCAGAGTTCTCCATAATGTGAGAACATCAAAGGCGTGTGAAGTCTGCCAATCTGCACATGGCTAGCGTGGTGGAGCTGTAGTGAGCCGGTAATGGGTTGATCATGATGATGATGTATTAGTTTAGCTAACACTAGTCCAAAATATTTCTTGAACCACAATATTCTGTGGTCAACCGCTATACTTTCAGTAAACTAATACCAGGGCTGGTTAACGCTGGAAGTGGTCAAAGGAAGTAGCACGTGCACTTGGAGGTGTCGACTTACCACTTTAACTTGGTTCCGGATTTTGGGTCAAGTCAGTGGTGGATATATAACACACACACAGAGACACACATACACAAACACACACGTGCAATAGCATGCTTTTCTTTTTTTATGTGCTCTATTTTTTTTTGGAAACTTACCTACTATTTTCCATTGTATTGTTAACACTATTTGTTGGATTGGAGGGAGGTAATAATAACCCCCGTATAAAATAAAATAAATAAAAAAATAGATCAGTTATTTTAATTATTTAATGTGATTGCAATCTCGAATAAATCTCAAATCGTCTCATTTCGGACGAAATGCAACACAACAAAAAGAAGGTACTAATTTTCGGGTTTAAAGTTAAAAATAATTAAAAATACATCTGTGCCCCCCCCCCCCCCTCTAACCTGATTCTCCTCTAACTTAACAAAGTTCTTTGTGTTGTAATTTCTAATTGAATATCACTTAAGTACCTACTATAACGGTGAAAAAACCTGCACGCCTGAAAGTTCGCTGTTATGTTTTGAAACAAATTAAGTCCGTCAAACCACAATAAGCATGCGTGGTGGACTGCGGCACACATCGTTCTCATTCTAAGGCTTTGCCTAGTGCTTCATGATAATGATTATTTTTTAAACTAGGCAAATTTCCAAAAGCATAGGATGAGGATGTTTGTCCGGGAAGTATACAACGGGTCCTCCTTGTGCCCAGTAAAACCAGCGAGAGACATGCCGTGGTGGTTTTTAGTGCAGGTATACCACCCTTTGGGGGTGGGAGTCCAACATAACCTCCTTCCCGCCCAAGGATACGGAGGTAGCCATAAAGCTTTTCCACCATGACAAAAAAAAGGATGAGGAAGTTTCAACAATGCTTGGCATTTCCCATTTCATTCTCAAATTGTTTGACTACCACAGAATACTGTGAGGGTGATTTATGTAAATACCTTCGATGTATTAATAAACCCTTGAACATCAAAGCACGCTAAGTTTGCAATTAAACTCCAAAAAGTTGCACAGAACTTCAGCCCTTACGGTTATGGTTGAGAGTTGAAAATAGGCTGTAGATTTTTTGTTGGTAGTACTGTCGTACGCGCAAGGAAACGGAAGGTTGAGGTGATATCCGCCATTAGTGTAACATCGGCGCGCATGTTTGTTTTTCTTACAAGTAGGGAAGCTTTTTGAAAAATGGCGATAGGTTGGGGTCATAGCACTTAAGCGCATAATGAGAGATTGGATTTCTTAATGAAGTGACTTTCACCTGGCGTTTTATCTATACTCATTATAATATACATAAATATGTAATTTATTTGTTCAAACAATTATATACAAGATCGACACAAAAACAAAAAAGTAAGATAGAATAATGGGACAGAACACAAAAAAAGATAAAACTTTTACATATGTTTTGATTACTATCATCATCATCATGATCAATCCATTACCGGCTCAGTACAGAGCACGGGTCTCCTCTCAATATGAAAAGGATTTGGCCATGTGCGGATTGGCAGACTTCACACGCCTTTGAGAACATTACGGAGAACTCTCAGGCGTGCAGGTTTCCTCACGATGTTTGCCTTCACCGTTGAAGCAAGTGATATTTTAATTGTTTAAAAAACTCCGAAATGTTAGAAGTGCGTGCCCGGATTCGAATCGCCGACCTCTGATTAGGAGGCTGACGTCCTAACCACTAGGCTATCACCGTTTCACTTACTATATCGTATTGTAAAGCAATGTAAACATACTTCAAACTGAAGTATAATGTAACAAACAAACTTACGTTCATATTTATAATATTAGTATGAATTAGTACTAATATTATAAATGTGAACGTAAGTTTGTTTGTTACATTTTCATGCGAAAGCTACTTTCACTGACCAATCATCATGAAACTTTGTACATATTCTCGAAGGTATTAGAACTAACATAGAATACTTTTTATTAAAAAAAAAATATATACATATATATATATATATATTACGAAAGGTACCTAACAAAATGGTTTGTTTAAATAATTATCATATTGATTCATTTCTATTGTAATGATTTCTGATACTTATTTGATGACTTCAATGACATGATTTATTTTTCTTGTACCTACCTCCATATTAAAAAGTATGATTAAAGTTCTCAGCTGACTTCTAGCCCAAATTTGCAAGAGGTGAAACTTTAGACGATGCAATAAAAAGTAGATCGCCATTATTTATTGTCCTTGTACCTACCTACTTATAAAAATCATGATTAACGTTCTTAACTAACTTCCAGCAGAAATGACATGGCCGAATTAAATGTTCAGTCATCATCATCATGATCAACCCATTGACGGCTCACTACAGAGCACGGGTCTTCTCTCAAAATGAGAAGGGTTTTGCCATAGTCCACTACGCTGGCCACAATATTCAGTAATTATTCATAATTAATTTTAAAATAAACTAAAAAATATCGATATTTCTTCTACGTGTAACGCTTTTTATTAATATTATTCCTGATATAATTAGTTTCGTAGCTCATAGTAGTAGTAGTTTAGTTCATGAATATTATCATGTCATATTTAGGCGCACTTTTTTGATTTCTATTATACGATCTCTCGCTCGGTCTCTAAGCATAAATCTTAAACGGATGTAAACACACACTTATAAGCTTTAATATGATGTACTGTATATTAATAAACATGAAAATTTTAATTAGGGCACAGCTCCATATACTTTCCGGCCAGGTCGTTTGCAAGAAGTGACACTTCGGACGATGCAAAAAAAATAGATCGACATTATTGATAAAATACTGCATATAAATCATTTGGCGATATAACAGTGCAAGACGATTATTAGTAATTGGCTCAAAAACCTAACCATACTCTGATACAGAAGAGCTATTGCAAGTAACCAAATAGTATTTATACACACACACACACACACACACACACACACAAACACACTAATTAATTAAATGCATGATATATTTGTATTAGGCATTATGTATTAGGGCGTTGTAACTTTTGTTTTATATTAAATAATGTGTCTCGGAAATGAGGGCCTGTTATCTGCAACTCAGTTTTTACTAATGCAGTTAACAAGGTTAATTTTTATATACTGTATTTTTATGTATTTTGTTCCCAATAAATAAATAAATTTATCTTTCTTGTACCCACCTACTTATTATTTTTGGTCCATTATAGCGGGAAACCCCGCAGAGACCGCATAAGGCAAAGGTAAGGAGCGGTTAAGAGGATTGGCTTTCGCTTTTAATTCCATTGTGGTATCGTAAGAGGACGAATATACTAATTGTACAGTGACCATAACTTATTTTTTATTTTTTTATACACTACAAGTTAGCCCTTGACGGCTATCTCACCTGGTGGTAAGTGATGATGCAGTCTAGGATGGTAGCGGGCTAACCTATTAGGGTATGATAAAACCACACTCCTAATGGTTTCTACCCGACATCGTGCCGGAACGCTAAATCGCTTTGCGACACGTCTTTTCGGTAGGGTGGTAACTAGCCACGGCCGAACAGCCTCGGCCAGACTCGAGCCGGGAATCGAACCCAGGACCTCCAACTTTTAAAATGCGACAGCACACGCACTGCGGTCGTCAAAGGAGATGTGAAGGAACTATCAGGATTTTAGTGAGTATTCTGGCCACTGTGGACGCCGGCGATTACCAAATACCTCGCCCCGAGAGGATGCATAAACGCATTTCCCAGCATTCAAAAAAAGGGCACAGGGCTTTTTCAAAACAGAGAGTATTTAGAGCATAGCACTGAAACGTATAAAAACCCTAGAACATGAGTTACCTGTAGGCTATAGGATAAGGGGGCCTTTAGATAAGTGGTGTTCGAGGTAGAGGCTATCTTGGGAGCTAAAAGAAATAGAGTAAAATAACATTACTACTTATCCTTTATAGATTATCCTAAGAAATGGCCGCATATATCTACCCTTATCGAGAAGCCAATAGCTAACGGAAGTCGGCAAAGACGGTAAACGAAAATGTTACTTATTTTCCTATTGGGGGGTGGGGGGGCACACACATACTGATTATTTGTAAGGCTTCCTTTAATTTCAGGTAGAACTGGGTTATGAAATAATACCCAAATATTAGGAAAGAGACTATATAGGTTTTATCGTACAACGTGGCCCAGGACTTGTGCTGTACTGTAAAATGGTCCTGGGTTCGATTCCCTTTGTTCGGGGCTACCATCTTACTGGACTGGACATGTCACTTTTCTCTTTTTTCTTTTTTTTATACACTACTAGTTGACCCTTTTGACGACCTCCGTGGCGCAGCGCGCGCGCTGTCGGATTATAAACTTGGAGGTCCTGGGTTCGATTCCCGGCTCGAGTCTGGTCTGGTGGGAGGCTTCGGCCGTGGCTAGTTACCACCCTACCGACAAAGACGTGTCGCCAAGCGATTTAGCGTTCCGGCACGATGTCGCGTAGAAACCAATTAGGAGTGTGGGTTTTCCATACCCCTAACAGGTTAGCCTGCTACCATCTTAGACTGCATCATAACTGATCATCAGGTGGGATTGCAGTCAAGTGCTAACTTGTAGTGGATAAAAAAAAAAAAACCCTTGATATTATCTTACTTGGTGGTAAGTGATGATGCAGTCTAGGATGGTAGTGGCCAAACCTGTTAGGTATGAAACCCACACTCCTAACCCTACGCCAAATCGCTTGGTGACACGTCTTTGTCCGTACTGTGGTAACTAGCCACAGCCTTCCACCAGACTATACTCGAGCCGGGAATCGAACCCAGGACATCCGACTTTATAGTACGGAAGCCGTCATAAACACAAATAACTACGTCACTAAACAACTAATAATGTCATTATGCTCAAGTAATGGTCATGGAAAGACGCCCCCATGGCCGGCAAGCTTTTTTCCACGACAATTACACCTAATACCCATAAAATTAATTGCTTACTTCATTCACACCCGTGTCATCGGCCGAAACACCGCGGACTATGGACAGTGCCCCTTTTTGTGTAAGCTACAATGAAATACAAACCTAATTTACACTTGAGCAAATCAAGCTGACCATTCGAATCGCCTTTAGCTGCATATAAATAAGGATGGTCTAGATATATCTGGATGGAAAATAGAAGCACGGCGGCAAGACATCTCAATATCATATTGACAGCTGCAGGCGGCCATTTTGATAATTGTCGCGTCCACCCACGGCATGCGACAAATGTATAGGATTACAATTTGCGTCCATTTGCGGTAAATTGACAATGAATTGTGTAATTTTTGTTGCTTTTTTTCTCACCCGGAAGACCTATTGTAGGCGCTAATGTTCGTGAAATGTGAGTTATGTTGCTTTTTTTCTATTGAAACGCTTTTGCGCAATGCTTTGTCTACAACCGCGAAAGTTTCGCTGAGATTCTCGATAGCTGAAATCGAAAACAAGTACCGGTTATAAATAACTTAATGAACTCAAATAAAGCTGAAGCCACAAGTCAACTAAAAAATAATACTAAAAAAATCAGTAAACAATCGCTTTGCTTCTAGTCTGAGAAGTGAGAGATACTAGTTATAATAGAGAACTAATCACATAACTTTAACTTGTAAATCGATACGAACAAAATAATAACCGACAGCTTTTGCGTCTAAAGGCAAAAAGAACGATTTCGTATCGCCAGTGCCACGTATAACAGGTCGCTACCTTAATGAGCGCTTACGATTACGTTACAAAAAAAAAGTCTTCCCACTCAAAGTATTTTGTCAAAAAGTTCCTTAACGTTACTTAAAGTTACTTAACGTTAAGCGAAATCCCCACTACGGAAGTCCAGGTGTAATAAATCAGCCCGCACCGCGTCGTCGGTACATGCCACCAGATTAATTTCATTCCTACAACTAAACTTCGCCATACTAATTTAAATCTACACAACGGTAATTTCGAAAACCTTCCTTACATTACAGACGTTTAAAGCTTAAAATCAATTGGTCGAGATACTAATTCCGTTTCACTAAAGGAAATTGAACTTTACGAGTTCAAAGTTATTGTTTAAAGTCAATTTGCTGTATTTAACGTGATGCAGATCTAATGGATGTTGGGGAATCGTGCAGTCACGTATGCAGGTTTTATGTAACAGATTGATTGTGACGTTATGAATTATATTATTGCCAGGTTTTAGATGATAATGAGCAAGATTTAATCACCGTAATTCCCATAGGATTCCATTCTAATAAGAATACAGATATTGATAGCCTCCTCACCCTTATATTAACATTCACAGACCTCCTTCATAAAGGGTTCCAACTGGGTTGGATTTCCAGCTCGAGTCTGGTCTGGTGGGAGTCTTCGGCCGTGGCTACTTAACAACCTACTGTCAAATATGTGTCACCAGGCGTAATTAAATGAAGTTGGGTTAGATATATCTCTTAGATATTGAAACATTGATTTCTAAGATCGATATGACACTACCATTGATTTGAAAAGCAAGAAACTGGTAAGAGGGGGCAAGAAACTTAGCAGATGCTGTTTTTCAACATATTACAATTGTTTTTATCTTGTTGGAGTTCAAAAAAAAAAATAAACACTATGATAAATACATCTTGGAACGAATATTCACTGCTGGTGTACAGCACGCGAAGAGTCTTTGAACTTGCCGACGCGCACGGCCACTTTGTATCAGCGAGCAAAATATTTAACTTAACCGAAAAACTGTGCATAATCTCATATATTCGACTATTTGGTGGATTACACTTGTTTTTTGGTCGTCATTATAATAAAGAAGAATGGCAGAAATCATCATCATCAGAATCAACCCATTACCGGCTCACTACAGAGCACGGAGTCTCCTCTCAATATGAGAAGGGTTTGGCCATAGTCCGCACGCTGGCCATGTGTGGATTGGCAGACTTCACACGCCTTTGAGAACATTATGGAGAACTCCCAGGCGTGCAGATTGCCTCACGATGTTTTCCTTTACTGTAAAAACAAGTGATATTTTAATTACTTAAAAACGCACATAACTTCGAAAGTAAGAGGTGCGTGCCCGGGTTCAAACCCCCAACCTCTTATTAGAAGGCGGACGCTCTAATCACTGAGCTATCACTGCTAAATCAGTTTCTCCATAACTGATAAGGACCATACCTCGCAAATGGTTATGTTTGCAACATCAATACAAAGAACCACAAATAAAAAAACCCGGCTAAGTTTGTTGTGGGTTTCTTCTTAGACCGGGCCGCGTTTGGAACCCTCATAGCTTTAGTTTTAAGTTTACGAATGTAGTTATCACCATCAAATCACTACTATGTAAATTATTGACGCCTCAAAAGTGCCTTTTAAAGGACTATCTATTTGAATAAAGATTATTTGAATTTGAACCCAATAATTTGTACTTAATATGCTATTTACTGTCAACCTGTTAAAAAATCCCACAATTACACAAGTGATATCAAAAATCAAAACTGCACGTGAGCCCGTGGGAACGCCGGCACAGGTGGCGGTGCCAAATGTGAAGCAAATCACTCCGGAAACACGCGGATTGGCGGAAAGAGTCGCGTTATTAACTAGCATTATGGGGTGAAATCCCGGGCCAGTTTGGGAATGTACAATTTCTATATTAATGGACTAGTGGGACGGTAATCACTTGTGGTTCAACAGTGGTTTTAAATTTGAGCTTTTCTCATAAACTTTATAACCTCATAACATGCGCTCTCATTCCGCACAGTATCCTTAAAAAGGGTACAAGCTTTTACATATTATAAAAACAAAGAAATTTCATACAAACTTCCAACCCCTTAGGGGTGGAATTTTCAAATATCCTTTCTTAGCTGACATCTCTTAGCTATCAACTACCTACTTTACTTGCTGTATTATAAGATAACTTTATAAGTACAATAGCTTTTGAGATCTCGTGTTTAATCAGTATGTAAGTAACCTTTCGCTTTCATATATAATTATATAGAATATGACCAACCCATTGCCGGCTGACTACAGAGCACGAGTCTCCTTTCAATATGAGAAGGGTTTGACCATAGTCCACCACGCTGGCCATGTACAGATTGGCAGACTTCACACGGCTTTAAGAACATAATGGAGAACTCTCAGGCATGCAGGTTTCCTCACGATGTTTTCCTTCACCGCTGAAGGAAGTGATATTTTAAGTGCTTAAAAACGCAAAGAAAAGTCAGAAAAGTTAGAGGTGCGGTTTGAACCCCCGACCTCTTATTAAGAGGCGGACGTCCTAACCACTAGGCTATCACATTCGGTAATAAGAATGTATAATTATCATTAATGTAGAATAGAATCTGGGCTCCGAGGGGCTTACTTGGAATAAGGTATTGTCAAATAAATCATTGGAAATCCAAATAAGATATTATATTGTTACAGTCGTTGAAACAAAAACAGTTATTTCCTGGTTCAACAGAAATATATTAAGAGGAACGCCGGTTTCCCACGGGGTCACGTTAGTAACATACAGGGTGATAGGCATGTGATTGTGAATTTAAACTGATCAGGGAGCCTACTCTAAGTCAACGAAAACGAAATATCGATCGAAATTTCGCGTAATTCGTTCACTTTAATCGTTCACGAAAATTGTGTATGCATCCGTACTTTGGCTGCGTGTCCGAAAACCAAATAGAGTGAGAGAGTTGACGAAACCTCGTTTAAATTTCGTTCGTAAGTTGCTTTGAAAGAAAGAGAGTAGACCCCCAGTTTCTCTTCATTTCTGGCTTGCAAAATTATCTATAACATAGCTTTTAACATAGCATTTACAATTGATATTAATCAATCTCACATTGACAATTAAAACCAATTAAGAGTAATCTTATTCAAGCAATAATCCAAACCCTTTATTTTCCTTTATAAAATAAACATTCAACTTCTGCAAGCGTTATATTAAGACTACGGACAAATTTCTCGAAGCAGTTTATCATTAGTAATTAATAAACAAGTATGGATTTACAAATCGACGTTAGATTTATTATCTATAATATAAATTCCTTGTAATTAAAGACCGCCTTTGCCCTTTTTTTAATTTGATTTTTTTGGATTTCTTTCCTTTATGTATTTCTATTACTAAGGACTTTATCTATCTTTCTATGTAAATTTGATAAAACTTGGTACAAATGAGATATTTTTGAACACCCTGTGGCACGCAGACAGGTCCGCGGTGAACACAGGCACAGGTGGTTCCGCCCCTGGGCATTCCGCGCTTTTTGTTGACATTCCAATACGCTAAATGTGAACCGATTTCCTATTCACGAGGCACACATAGTTTTTAAACCTAATAAGAAAAAACGCGTGGTCGTGAGTTGTAAGCCACTCGTTAATTCCACTACAAAGTACAAGTTAGATTGCCGGCAATCTCGCATGATGGTAAGTGATGAGTCAGTCTAAGATTCGGCACCTCTAACTTTCAGAGTTTGTGATGCGTTTTTTAGCAATCAAAATATCACTTGCTTCAACGGTGAAGGAAAACATCGTGAGGAAACCTGCATTCCTGAGAGTTCTCCATAATGTTTTCGAAGTCTGCCAATCCGCACATGGCTACCGTGGTGGACCATGGCCAAACCCTTTTCATATTGAGAGGAAACCCGTACTCTGTAGTGAGCCGGTAATGGGTTGATGATAATGATGTTGATGTGAACGATAACTCTACCACACACTTTTATTTTTTATAATATTCCATTAATGCGTATATGCACTATATTATCATTTAAGAGTATGGGTTTTTTAAGGCAAAATCCCACAATGTAACAACCAGGGCTTCCGAAATTTCTTTCCTGATACTTAATAATTCTCATCCTGAACTGGAAATAAACTCCGTCATCTGTAGCTGAACATAGTAACCACTAATCCTACGGGGTGTTTGTGGACAAACACTAGTCTAATAGGTATGTATGAAACCCAAAAAACTCACACCCTTACATGCTATCAGATCTGATGCGATTTTCTACCACTTGACGACTCGACAATTCGTTACGTTACCAACCAGCTTACAACGACCCCCACCCCGTGCTCTGCCGCCACAAAAGTAGGGTTTAATAAAGTAGATAAGAGGAAGCATACACTCACGACATCTGTCCAGTTATAATACAATTTGCAATCTAGAAAATATCGCAAATAAATATTAAATTTATAAAATTTATTTTAATGGGAGATTCGGCTGTTTATTTTAAAATAATTGCTTTGATTTTTTGTTAGTCCGCCATATTGGAGTTAGAATAATGTCCCTTAGTAATTATGCATTGTCACCTTAGTGAAATGGGTATGCAAATATAAAATCATTCAATTGGTGATAACTGACCTAAAACTAAGCAATTGAATAGAAACTGACCCCCAAGATACGGGCTATCCTAGTTTGGGAGCGAGGGTAGTTTAAGAAAAATTGTAGTAAATTGAAATAAATGATTATTATTATTAAAAAAACTGGTTTAACACAATATATTCACACATAGTAAAATTTAATATGTAATAAAATATGGGTTTTAGTGGGTAATTATTACTTATTAATCTCTTTATTTTATGTATGTATAGTTTTTACATTACGGTTGGGGTTGCGAAAATTTGTTTTAGTTTCGAAGTACTTCTGGGGTTTTCAGCGAATGTTCGATGTTCTATTATAATATGTCGTAGGTCATTAGTACGGTAACGAAGGTGATATTTATAAAAAAAAAGACGGGTTGCACTCCGGGAGTGCCGGCAGAAGTGAAAACTTGATTATTAACGTTGAGCATGTTTGATATTTTGGAATGGTTAGGGAATTGCATTGCACCAATTGCTTTATCAGTATAAAAGTACTATCATTTATGTGGTAGAATACAATATTCATTTATTGCGCTATCGTACACAAACATGACAATTTACATTACATTAAAAATTTAAGACTTTAAAACTATTACAAAGTTTATCTATATCAATTTCCATATTTTAAGCACTTTACATTCACGAATTTTACGAATACACAACAATGTGATCACTACACAGACGGTCGAGCAATCAGCTGTCACCATCCATGGATGCGCGTGGCACGCTGTAACATACACGAACATTCGCGCAAGCGCCCTGCGCTGCCTAAACGAAACAGTAGGCCCAGGCATACATTTTCGCCGCGCCGTAGAGAGGGGATAGCTGTCTACTCTCCATCCGTCTTACGCTTTTTCGATCAGGTCACGTGTCCTGACGCGAGTTTAAGATTTTATACCCATTACAGAAAAAGTGCTCAACGCCGCTAAAGAAGTTTTCACTTCAAAAACAAGGTATGACGATTGCATCGGTGCATTTTTTTAACCAAGCTTGAACCAACTTTACTCATTTTAATAAGCATATGACCATTTCAATCGTCAAACCATTAGAAGTAAAATATGTGTCGCAAAACAGATTTTAAGCGTGGGTAAGACTATAATATGTCAGTATTTCCGGCTCCTAATTAAAAAGTTTGGAAACATAAAAAAAGTCTTTCATGCGATCATGCGCTTAACGCTGGTGCAGGGGTCTCGATAGAATGGCGAGCGGTATAATATCGGGCCTTTACACCACTTTAATGCCACCCCGTTCGTTTTCGATCAGTGCTCGCGTTTAAAATGTTTGCGCGGAAGATTTAAGAGAGTAACGCGTGAGTGGTTCGATTTATTTTCGGTTATTTTGGCGAAGCAAACATTGCAAGTTTTGTCAGGGTGGATTTTGATCCACTTAGACATGCCGCGTTTCAACGAGGTAAACATATATTACCAATTGATAATAACATAGTCACAAAAATACTTCTTTAAAATTAGGAATGTGAACGTATTTGTTTTCTTTTTAATCCGCTACAGGTTAGCCCTTGTCGGCAATCTCACCTGATGGTAAGTGATGATGAAGTCTTAGATGGTAACGTACGTATTAAAGGTAACAAAGTACCTCAATTTGGATCATGAATACTGTTTTTTTTTGTATCCACGACCAGTGAAGTCTTAACGGCAATCTCACCTGATAAGTGATGATACAGTCTGAAATGGTAGCGGGCTAACCTGTTAGGAGTATGGTTAACCCATACTCCTGATTGGTTTCTACGCGACATCGTACCGGAACGCTAAATCGCTTGGCGACACGTCTTTGTCGGTAGGGTAACTCAAGTGCACGCTAATGTTTTAAAAGCTGTGATAGCTTAGTGGTTAGGACGTCAGTCTCCTAATCAGAGGTCGGGGGTTCAAATCCGGGCACGCATCTCTAACTTTTCGGAGATATGTGCATTTTTAAGCAATTAAAATATCTCTCGCTTCAACGGCGAAGGAAAACATCGTGAGAAAACCTGCATGTCTGAAAGTTCTCCATAATGTTCTCAAAGGCGTGTGAAGTCTGCCAATCCGCACATGGGCAGCGTGGTGGACTATGGCCAAACTCTTCTCATGCTCTTCTAGCGAGCGGATAATGGGTTGATCATGATATTTATATATTTATTATTAATATACAAGGAATGTAATTAATTATACAATAAAGGTACCGAAAAAACCAAAGAGGTATGTCCTCGGTGCTAATCTGTAACTTAACAGCTTAAAACTAGAGGAACTGAGTAAGCATATTAGGCATGAAAAGAACATTTCCTAACTGAGTTAGACGGTCGACACAATTGAGTCAACCGTCCAACTCAGCCAAAAAATATTCTTTTAATTTGCGTTTGACATTTCAAATTCAAATTCAAATTTAAATAATCTTTATTCAAATAGTCCTTTAAAAGGCGCTTTTGACGCGTCAATAATTTACAAAGTAGTGATTTGATGGTGATAACTACATTCGTAAACTTAAAACTAAAGCTATGAGGGTTCCAAACGCGCCCCGGTCTAAGAAGAAGCCCACAACAAACTTAGCCAGGTAAATTTCCTTTTTGTTATCACCATCTCACATGCCACTTAAAATTATATTAAGAGCTATCTTATTAGAGCAATATTTCACACCCATGCTTGTTTATCATTTACGTAATCCTTTACACAGTGCTTACGGCATCAGCCTCGTAATCAGAGGTCGGCGGTTCGAATCCGGGCACGCACCTCTAACTTTTCGGAGTTATGTGCGTTTAAAAAAAAATTGAAATATCAAAAAAAAAAGTCTTGGGAAGTCTGCTAATCCGCACATGGCCAGCGTGGTGGACTATGGCCAAACCCTTCTCATATTGAGAGGAGACCCCTGCTCTGTAGTGAGCCGGTAATGGGTTGATCATGATGATCATATCATGATATATAAATACCTGTGGCAATGATACATGTCGTAATTAGTAGATTGCAAAGGTACTCTGTTAGATACGAGTATACAATGCGATGTTTGTTCGTCCACTAATCAATCGCCTAAACCAGCAGCGTGGGCTGTTCGCAGTAATTAATATAACCCGTGTACTCACGTCGCTTCAATTAGCACTCAGTTTGAATACGTCACAGACACCAGTAACTGTGAACTTTAAACACACTGTTAGAGGAAATTTAACTATTTGTACTCCAAATGGCTTGGCTCAAAATACGTGGTATGTAACTCGGTGTTTTGTTGTCAAATAAAAAAGCGAAATTAAAGTAAACCCAAGTAAATTAAATCACTTTGACATATTAGTATCAAAAGGTTAATATTATATTTTACCTGGAACCAGAATTTTTCGTGGAAGGTCAGAAGGCGTTTATTTTAAAAGCTTTAACTAAAAACAAGGTAAATCAATTAATCAAATCGAAATAGCTTTATTCATGTAAACCTATTAACAGGCATCTATAAGGCGTTCATATATAACATATATGTCATTATTTTAATTTATGAGGTGATGGTGATAAATACACTCGCCAAACTAATATTATAATAATAAACTAAATCTAAGAGGGTCCAATCGCGTCTAGGTCTCATCATGATCAACCCATTCTCGGCTCACTACAGAGCACGGGTCTCCTCTCAATATGAGAAGGGTTTGGCCATAATCCACCACGCTGGCCATGTGCGGATTGGCAAACTTCACACGCCTTTGAGAACATTATGTAGAACTCTCAGGCGTGCAGGTTTCCTCACGAAGTTTTCCTACACCGTTGAAGGAAGTGATATTTTAATCGCTTAAAAACGCACATAACTCTGAAAACTCCCAAACTCCCGACCTCTGATAAAGGCGGATGTCCTAACTAGGCTATCACAGCTTCAGGCCGTACAGGTGTCGGCATCCTCCAATTATAATTTTCAAAATATATTTAATATAATGAATTCGTCCTGATACAGTTTTATTATATTTATTTATTTATTATTATTATTGATACACTTACAATATACATAAAAAAAATACATTGCAGCAAACAAAAGTGGCACATTCACCAGTATGCATATCGGTTATAAGTGTACACGACATTGGCAGCAAAAGTTACATGTAACGGTAATAAAGATAAGGTTTGATAATATTACTGTCATACTAAAATTAGAACTTTATTACTTTGTAATTTCTGTTTTGAAAACCTCTTCTAACACGAATTACACAATATACCGAAAGATGGCCTACACTCACACTATCTGTAGTTAATCCCAGTAGCGGGTTAGATTTAGTGAGTAAGCTCGTTGGGCCACGTTTGCGATACGATCCCAGTAATTAACTATTTCATATACCACATAGTATATAGAACAGTGGTAGCCCATTTAAATTGAAATCATTGTTTGCGAGTTTACAATTCGACAATTTCAACTGCCGTTCATCGTGATTTCATTTCTAAAGGTGGTAACGTAATGTTATTTAGCATAGTATGAGCCGCGTACCTCTTAAAAATAGGAAGCTTGCAAAGAAAGGCATACTATTGTATAAAGAATTACGTAAATGATAAAAAAAGCTTGGTCTTAACTAATATCTGCAGTCCCATAAAATATCTAGCTAAAAAGTATTCAAAATGTTGTTTTTTTTTACATATTTTTGTTAATCGGTTGGGTATTTAGTAATATTGAAGATCACTTATTACATGCTATCATATATTTAAAACAGCTTTAACTTTACTCCTTTTAATAATATATTTTAGTTATGATGTTATATATTTATTTATTTTTTAAGATTTATAGTTTTAGGTTAATCTAAGTTTTATTTTAAGTTTATGTAAAATGTTTGATGTATAATAAATTAAAGTACAAGCTTAAAACAAGAAACAAAGACTCGATATAGTACCTACATTACACAATAGCCCGGTTACGCTGTCGCAACCAATAAGGTTAGGACAGCAAATAGTCAGTCCGAAAAAAAAAATTACTAATTTAGAAGCCGCTGCGATACCATCTTTTAGTCTATATATATATATATATATATATATATATATATATATATATATATATATATATTAATACCCCAAAGCTGCACACCGGAGTCATGCCGATTAAGATTAGGAGGAGAACAGATAATGGTGGATCTGATATCACCGAAACCCCAAGATGAACGTTCACTTTAACGCACGTATTAAAGGAATCACAAAGTACCTCAATTTGGGTCATGAATACTGTTTTTTATGTATCCACGACAAGTAAAGCCTTAACGGCAATCTCACCTGATGGCAAGTGATGATGTAGTCTAATATGGCAACGGGCTATCCTGTTAAGGGTATGGTAAACCCATACTCCTAATTGGTTTCTACGCGACATCCGGAACGCTAAATCGCTTGGCGACACGTCTTTGTGGGTAGGGTGGTAACTAGCCACGGCCAAAGCAAACCAGACCAGACTCGAACCGGTAATCGAACCCAAGACCTCCAAATTTTTAATGCGGAGGTTGTCACCTTGATTTAGGTGATTATGACCAACGTGGATTTAATACGCTATCGATGTCGCAAAAAATTCACAATATCATCACAACACATGTAGCCTAGTGGTAAGGGCGTCAGCCTCCTAATCAGAGGTCGGCAGTTCGAATCCGGGCACGCACCTCTAACTTTTCGGAGTTATGTGCGTTTTAAAAAAAATCAAATATCACTTGCTTCAACGGTGAAGGAAAACATCGTGAGGAAACCTGCACGTCTGAGAGTTCTCCATAATGTTCTCAAAGGCGTGTGAAGTCTGCCAATCCACACATGGCCAGCGTAGTGGACTATGGCCAAACCCTTCTCATATTGAGAGGAGACCCGCGCTCTGTAGTGAGCTGGTAATGGGTTGATCATGATGACATGTGCCGGAGGGTACAAACAAAAATGTTAGCTTCATTTCGGTATAAATAATGTCTATTTCCACACGCTTTGCGCGCACATCGTGTGATTACAAAAATAAAAATGAAAGAATCGCACATAAAACGCCCCGGCACATCAAACGGATGCGAACAGCAGCGGCCAAACAAAACACTACCCGCAAGCCCTCATTAGTGCCTGAAAGACCTCTAAAGCTATCTCGTTCCCTTTGATCTCGCCGACCCGCAAAGCCTGCACCGCGAACCGCCCTGTTTGAACAAACGTCCCACCTCTAAATTAAAAAGTTTTTATACCAATTGGAAAGCGATGGGTATGCGTTTTCTCGGAGTTACATGAATATAACAACTGTAAAGCAATGTGTATGGGTTTTTTGGAGTTCCGTGAGTATGCCAACTGGAAAGCAATCAGTATGCGTTTTTTCGGAGTTCCGCGAGTAATTTATAATTCATGAAAAGAACTGACCATGGTGCTAATTCTACTGTCTCCCTTAACCAAAACAACTCTTTTATCGACATTAATTCTGAGTTTTGTATATGTTTCGGGAAAATATTTTTACCTATGTTGATAGTCTTGAGTATTTTATAAATCTCAAAGTCAAAGTCAAAACTATTAGGGATATACCAACTGGCAAGCAATTGGTATGCGTTTTTGGAGTTCCGTGAGTATGCCAACTGGAAAGCAATGGATAGATATGTGTTTTCTCAAAGTTCCCTGAATAATTGTGTGCAAATTTATAACTCATGAAAGAACTGACCATGGTGCCTATTCTCCTGTCTCCCTTAACCAAAACAGCTCTTTTATCGTCATTAATTCTGAGTTATTAAAATATTCTGAGTTTAGAAAATATTTTCGTATGTTGATAGTCTTGAATATTTTCTAAATCTCAAAGTCAAAATAATTAGGGATATGCCACACTGTATTTACTTTAATATATTGTACCCATATACGTATAAGAAATGGGCTCTACATTTAGTAAGTGGAATAAGTATTATACTATTTTCAATGTAATAAGTGTAAGTAGCCGTAAATAAAACAAATAAATCAATTAAAAAAAAAACAAATTCATTCACACATATTGCATGCAGACTTTGTTTATTAAAGCACTATTGGAGTAGATTTGCAATGTCGCGTAGAAACCAATTAGGATTTTCCATAACCCTAACAAGTTAAACCTCTAATTACTAGAAATCAGCCCGCTACCATCTTAGACTGCATCATCACTTATAACCAAGTGAGATTGCCGTCAAGGGCTAACTTGTAGTGAATAAAATAAACAAGAATCGCCTAAGTACAGTGCGTATGATTTCAGAACTTACTCGTACCACTCATGTTTACCGGAGGGTAGGAATATGTGCATGCATGCTTGCATGAGTGCATGGGGATGTACCTACTATTATTTTGTGTGTAACGCATGAATAAGTCACACACACACACAATGTCGAACACTAGACAAAGTACGGTTAAAGCCGATCAAGTTTTTATTACACCATATCATGATCAACCCATTACCTCTCAATATGACAAGGGTTTGGCCATAGTCCACCACGCTGGCCATGTGCGGATTGGCAGACTTCACACGCCTTTGAGAACATTATGGAGAACTCTCAGGCGTGCCGGTTTTTTCACGATGTTTCACGGTGAAGGACCGTTGAAGCAAGTGATATTTTAAATTTTAAAAACGCACATAACTCCGAATAGTAATAAAATAGTTATAAATATTATCTTTATATTACACCATATAAAGATAAAGATAAATTATTTAATAGGAATATTATATTTGAAAGAAAAAATTCTGTGCCAGGGTATGTAGATACCCATGCAGAAGGTAAAACTATTTTCATATGACACGGAAGACTCGTCTTGCGCGTCCTGAAAATCAATACGCAGCGTCCCCGCCCCGTTTATCTCATCCCGAGCCCTATGGGTCAAGACACAACCTTTTTATGCCAAAAGCAAGATACTCTATTGCATAGTACGAATCTCTCATTCTCATCTGAAAATCTCCTTAAAAGCTCTCATTCGATATACAATAATAGCGATAGACAGAAACCCATTGGATTTTTGTACTTAGAGTATAACAACATTCTTTTTTCGGACTGACTATTAGCTGTGCTAACCCTATTAGTTGCGATACCGGGCTGTTTGGCGAGCTTCAAAAAAAGTTTTGCCAGAAGAAATTTTGAGAACTAGGGCTCGAAGAAACAAAGGGAACGTCTGCCTAAAGGCGCCTTCTGTGAGGCCGAACCTCGGCTTAGGCGACGTTTGGGATAACGGGGGGGGTCGGACAGTGTATAGCAACACCAGAAAATCCCAATTACTATTTCCTTACTGCAAAATTTTATATACACATTTCATAACATTTAGGATAGCTCTTAAATAATTTTAAGTGGCATGTGAGATGGTGATAACAAAAAGAAAATTAACCTGGCTAAGTTTGTTGTGGGCTTCTTAGAGCTAGGCGCGTTTGGACCCCACGTAGCTTTAGTTTTAAGTTTACGAATGGAGTTATCAATTCACTACTAGGTAAATTATTGGCGCGTCAAAAAGAGAGTTTTAAAGGATTATTTAAATAAATTAGGATTGATTGATTGACTATGTACAAGGCAGGCTTATGGATACCTAGTTTGAGTGTAGCATCATAGCATTTCTTGTATTATTTTTTGTCATTTTTGTTTTCAAGATTCTTTTATTTACTTTCGTTTCTTATACCATAGATATAATCATTCTTAATACAATTCTATTACGGTTTTTGCGAGACATTCCACTGAGAGACAGTTAGTTAGACAGAACAGTGGAGGTTTAGTTATCGGGTAGTTTTTATAACGAACCCTCTCACACGGAATGATAAAATCGGATATTATGTGACACAATGACCTACCTATTCTCATTGCAAATGGGATTTATTTATAAAAACATGTTTATATTGTATACTATTATGTAAAATCCGACTTAATGGGTAGACGGAGAACTAGACTACTTAGCTGGACTATTAACTACTACGGCTTCAGTCTACGACCTGATTACAATTAAGTTGCACCTACTGCCTCATTGGTCTAGGTGTAACTTGCTTAGGTACCAACTTTACATTGTATACTGCCGTCTTAAACTGCGTCATATAAAGTTGATGCACTGTAAAGTTGGAGGTCCTGGGTTCGAATTCCGGCTCGAGTATTTGGCCGTGGCTGGTTACCACCCCACCGACAAAGACGTACCAAGTTGTTTAGCGTTACAGCACGATGTCGCGTAGATACCAATTAGGAGTGTGGGTTTACCATAGCCCTTTTTTTTCAGACTGTCTATTAGCTGTACAAACCATATTGGTTGCCACAGCGTAACCGGGCTGTTTGGCGAGCTTTGGAAAGAAGCTCTGCCAGAAGAAATTTTGAGCCCTAGGGCTCGAAGAAACTAAGGGAACGACTGCCTAAGGGCGCCTCCTTTGAAGCCGAACCTCGGCTTAGGATAACGGGGGGTTCGGACGGTGAGTGCCATACCCCTAAAAGGTTAGCCCGCTACCATCCTAGACTGCATCATCACTCAACACCAGGTGAGATAGCCGTCAAGGGCTAATTTGAAGTGTATATAAAAATTAAAAAAATCTGACACCACTTACTAAAACACGTGCTAGCTACTGTGATTTTCAAATATATATATTTAATAACGTTTCTCTGAAATCACAATCAACTTTGTCTAGTAGCAATTGTTTCTTAAGTCTGAGGCAAGGAGGTACACGTTTAAAATTAATACTCGTAGTTTCTTCTCGAGTCATCTTTGAATTTATTGTAAGTGGCTTTTATAAGCATATTACGCATCAAAATCAGTTGTTTTGTTTGTTACGATATATTGATATTAATAACGCTTATGCGAATAGGAATAAAGTTGGTTTCTTTATCTCATGTTTCACTCACGTATACCATCGTGTCAGTTTCAGGCGGCTTCAGGCACGCTTTCGGATTGGCTGCGACGCGGGTCACGACCCCGCCAATCGTTCACACCCGCCCTAATTGCTCGTAACCTCACCCGACTCCCGTTGCCGACTCACGGAAGCTGCGTCGGATAATAATAACTTAAACTGCCAGCGCTGTCGAAACCTTTTCTTCCACTATTATACCACAGAAAAATGAAAGAAAGGACGATAAAGAATTATGCTTCGAAGATATCCATGATTTTGAATTTTTCAAAATTTCAAAATTCAAATTCAAATAATCTTTATTCAAATAGTCCTTTAAAAGGCGCTTTTGACACGTCAATAATTTACAAAGTAGTGATTTGATGGTGATAACTACATTCGTAAACTTAAAACTAAAGCTAAACGCGCCCCGGTCTAAGAAGAAGCCCACAACAAACTTAGCCAGGTAAATTTTCTTTTTGTTATCACCATCTCACATGCCACTTAAAATTATATTAAGAGCTATCTTATTAGAGCAATATTTCACACCCATGCTTGTTTATCATTTACGTAATCCTTTACGCTATAGTAGGACTTTTCTACAAGCTTACGTTTTATATAAACTTTGAACTTATTGAGAGACATCCCAGAAATTTCATTAGGCAATTTGTTATAAAATTGTATAAATTGTTCATTATTTCTATTCGTGAATTGATGGTGATAACTACACTCGCCAGCTTAAAACTAAAGCTAAGAGGGTTTTAATCGCGTCCAGGTCTAAGAATAAGCCCACACCAAAGTAAGCCGGGTTATTTTTTTGATATCACCATCTCACATAAGCATTAATAAATAATAAATTATAGGGCCTATGGTTTAATTATATACCTATCCCATTATTGTACACCACAGAAAAGTGATGGAAGTATGATAAAGAATTATGCTTCGAAGATAACCATGTATGTATTTAAATGGAGACCAGAGACTGAAATTTAGCCAGGGAAAAACATTTCCTCACTTTGTTCCCGGGTCTGCTTTCGTATTTATTTCGCCGAAATCCTTCGATGAAATTTTGGATGCTGTTCTGGCTCTCTACTGATAGAATACTACCAACCAAGCTTTCTCTAATAGAGGAACAACAGGATTCCCATATTGCCAATTATATCTATATACGTTTCCGTTCATTGTAAGTATGTGAAAAAGTTTAATGTATTAAAAGACAAAATAAAGTAATTTTCCCCAACATTCTCGAATTCAATAAAACGTGGTAAATACCCATAACGTCAATAAAGAATCTTGACTGTATTTTTTATTCTCCACTACAAGTTAGCCCTTGACGACAATCTCACCTGGCAGTGATGATGCAGTCTAAGATGGTAGCGGACTAACTTGTTAAGGGTATGGCAGAAACCATTTAGGAGTACGCTCCTAAATGGTTTCTACGCGACATCGTGCCGGAACGCTAAATCGCTTGGCGTCACGTCTTTGTCAGTGGGGTTGTAACTAGCCACGGCTAAAGCCTCCCAACAGACCAGATCCGAGCCGGGAAACGAACCCAGGGCCTCCCACTTAAGTAAGGCCAGAATTAATAACTGATTTCGGTAACCTTTACCCCTTTGCCACCTTCTATCGAAAGTATCGACATGTTAAAAAGGTCCCTGGCAGATGTCAAACATTTTGGTTGTTACCTAGTAGAAATACGCTCATACAAGCAAATAGGTAGATAGAGACCGTTATGCAAGGCGGACCAATAAAAATGGTTCACATCAAAATCTTAACGTCCTCTCTGCGGGCTTAAAAAACCCTCATAACTGAGGGAAACACTCCCCGGAGTGCAGTAGTCACGTATTATCGCTCGAGATAGTGGGAAAAAAACACGTCTTATGATAATACCGAATGTGTTTTTTTACAACCACTGATAAAGATACTTTACGTCTTCGACGAAAATAGGCGAGATATATTGAGGGTATTTACGCAAGAATTTATATAATAATAAAGGTTAGGTATTTACGCAGTAGATTTATGTGATAATAAACCTTAGAAGATGGAATCTTTAATTTATTTGTCGTTTACAACCAAGTTTAACAACCATTTCGTCTATATACCCAGTTATACATACGTACCTGATACAGCGGTGATAGTCCAGTGGTTAGGGCGTCAGCCTCCTAATCAGAGGTCGGCATTCGAATCCGGGCACGCACCTCTAACTATTCGGAGTTGTGTGCGTTTTTAAACGATTAAAATATCACTTGCTTCAACGGTGAAGGAAAACATCGTGAGGAAACCTGCACGCCTGAGAGTTCTCCATAACGTTTTCAAAGGCGTGTGAAGTCTGCCAATTCGCACGTGGCCAGCGTGGTGGACTATGGCCAAACCCTTCTCATATTGAGAGGAGACCCGTGCTCTGTAGTGAGCTGGTAATGGGTTGATCATCATGTTCACCTAAGTGCCTTAATATAATCCAATTTTAAACTATATAGCTTAAGCGGATATTTAATTGTTTAAAAGTAAAAAAATATTTATGCCGAAAAATCTGTTAATTTCATTTTTGAATATTCTGCATTATCTTTGTCGAATAGTACTAGAACTATTTGCGCCTATTAGTCGATAACAAAAACGATATTATATTAATTCAGCACTATCCATGGAATAATTGTAGAAAGGCAAGAAGAAAGGCATCTGTCACAAGGTTAGGGATTTTAAGTTTAGAACTTCGCTAGGTAGTAAGTAAATCAACAGATCTTATACCTAGGTAGATAGGTATACCTATTTATTTATATATAAATATATTTTATTAACCGTAGAAAAAATTAACAAATAAATTCAACCAATTTACATATTTTTAAGTTTCGGTAACAATTTTTTGAAATGAAAAAATATATGCCGAATGATGCCGAACAATTGGACTTCTGATTTCGGAGGGAGGGGAAATCAGGTTTCTATCCCCAGCAACAGTAATTCGGTATTTTCTTTATTGTCTTGGTCTGGCTTAGCCAAGCTTCCTTCCAGCTAAGTTAACTTAACCGTTCCGCCAAGATTCTGCGTTCCGTTACTATGCAGCGGTGAAACCTATTCAATAGAAAATAGATTGAAACTGTAATGTTTCCTACTAGATGACGCTACAGTCGCTATAAGGTTGGAAAGAACAATACATTTATATCGGTGTCAGTGGTATGTGGACCATTGCTTAACTGGCAAAGTCAGACAGGGATCGCTGGAGAGATATGGGTTCAAAATTCAAATCTGGTTTCGATAATTGAGGCATCGATTTAGCTTTATAAATTTAATATTACCTCCAGGTATAGATTGGAAGCGGTGATAGCCTAGTGGTTAGGGCGTCAGCCTCCTAATCAGAGGTCGGCGGTTCGAATCCGGGCACGCACCTCTAACTTTTCGGAGTTATGTGCGTTTTTAAACAATTAAAATATCACTTGCTTCAACGGTGAAGGAAAACATCGTGAGGAAACCTGCACGCCTGAGAGTTCTCCATAATGGCGTGTGAAGTCTGCCAATCCGCACATGGCCACCGTGGTGGACTATGGCCAAACCCTTCTCATATTGAGAGGAGACCCGTGCTCTGTAGTGAGCCGGTAATGGGTTGTTCATGATGATGATGATGATGATGATAGATAAAAAAGCTTGGCCATAATAAAAAAATGCTAAGTTCTATACGAGTATAGTATATATATAGTAAAGATGTCTATATGTCGCTATTTATTATTATATTCACATAATTCTGCTCGAACGGGCGAGATAAGAGACAGAGGCATGATGGCCGACAATAAAGCACTTGTTTACGTCCCGTTATCACCGGCCACCGATAACGTGAGATCATTCCTCCATACAGATGGCTGTGGTGTCTGTGTACTTACGCCCATAGTTTGCTATGTGGCACACCAAGTTTTTACTACCTATTATATAAAAATACAATATTATCATACCTATATACCTACATAAGCTGTGATAGCCCAGTGGTTAGGGCGTCCGCCTCCTAATCAGAGATCTAGGGTTCGAACCCGGGCACACACCTCTAACTTTTCGAAGTTATGTGCGTTTAAAATAAATTAAAATATCACTTGCTTCAACGGTGAAGGAAAACATCGTGAGGAAACCTGCATGCCTGAGAGTTCTCCGTAATGTTCTCAAAGGCGTGTGAAGTCTGCCAATCCGCTCATGGCGAGCGTGGTGGACTATGGCCAAACCCTTCTCATATTGAGAGGAGACCCGTGCTCTGTAGTGAGCCGGCAATGGGTTGAGATAATATATGCGTAGTTAAAAAAAAAAAAACAAACTGGATCACGCGATAGTCGAGTGCAACTGTGAATTACATAACAAAATAATATTTCTTCAGCAAGATAAACTGTGACACCGCTTTTATAACATTCCGTCTTGTTGATACGGGGTACACTGATAAATGTGCGTTTTGGAACGCAATCCTGATAATAGTTAATTAATTATCAAACTGAAAAAGACAAAATATTGTTGAACGAAATGTAATGCGCTTGATTCAATTTATTATACGTATATTCTGGCTAAGTTGGAGTGGAGTGGTGACGACCTCCGTAGCACAGCATGTGCGCTGTAGCATTATAAATTTAGAGGTCCGGGGTTCGATTCCCGGTCTGGTCTGGTGGGAGGCTTCGGCCGTGGCTAGTTACCACCGGACCAACAAAGACGTGTCGCCAAGCGATTTAGCGTTCCGGCACGATGTCGCGTGGAAACCAAAGAGTATGGGCTTACCATACCCCTAACATGTTAGCCCGCTACCATCTTAGACTGCATCATCACTTACCATCAGGTGTGATTGCTGTCAAGGGCTAACGTGTAGTGAGGAAAAAAAGAGTGCCCCAGCGTTCCTGTGACCTAGCCACCAGGCGACGCGAAGGGGCCTCGCTGGGTTTTAGTGGGTATTCTGTTCGTCACTCCGGCCCACTTACCCCGTCTGAGTCCCACATACCCTGTTGGAAGCGGCGCAGTTATACCTGTATCACTTCCCGACGGGATGCGGAAACGCATATCCCAGCGTTAAAAAAAAGTTACCTGTAACAGGTTAGCCCGCATCATCACTTGCCATCAGGTGAGATTGCCGTCAAGGGTTAATTGTATTGTATACAAAAAAGTGGGTAATAAAGTAGAAAACCTCTTTACTTTAAAGCCCACTAGCAGTTGTCTGCGACTTCGTTCGTGTTTTATAGGCATATATCGCGTGACAATTGTTCCCAAGATTTTGTATAAACCGTTATTTGTGTCCATATTTCATTCTGATTTGTTTATTTTTCATCACAAACAATCGGTCTTACATTCGTATTTTTACCTAACACCTAATCTATACACATTACTTTTCTAGATAGATATATTGTATATTCGTTGAGATCCTTGTGCTCTACTGGTTTCTCTAATGATGTCCAATTCTGATTGGGTATCAGAGATCTATATAACTACATATATATCGAGCCACTTTAGAAGCTTTGCCCTTCATGACCGTACTTACAGATGCAGCCAGAGAAGGCCGCAAAGCACTAAACGCAACACGACACAGATCTTCTAAACTACTCAACACAATATTCTTAATAACAATAAGAAGAAAAACTTCGGGCGAGTTAGTAATTTTTCATACAAAACACGAATACATGATCTTTGGAATCCCGAATAGAAACGCCTGCATCTAACACCTCATGACAAACACAAATACCATGATCGTTGGAATCCCGCAAAGAAACGCCTGCATCTAACACCTCATGACAAACACAAATAACTTCCATGATCTTTGGAATCCCGCAAAGAAACGCCTGCATCTAACACCTCATGAAAAACACAAATACCATGATCTTTGGAATCCCGCAAAGAAACGCCTACATTAACACCTCATGACAACTTTAGTTCTTGATCACAAGCATTTACGTCGATTGGAAAATCGATTCGACTAGGACAAGATTTGAACACTTTGTCGTAGAACAGTAGAACATGCTAGAAGAAAATGTCGCACCAACGGTGAGGCCAAAAGAACTGGTGGTCCATAAACTTATGCTTTGCTTTTATATGAGTAACCTTCAGCCCTACATGCCGAGTTTAAACGATACACTTTTGTACGTTGGGGGCGTCAACCGTCATCATCACCCACTTCACCCCGGAGGTCACACCCAGTATTGTTCACGATAAATTACGCAGCTGATAATGTCAATCTATATATGTACCTTGCTAAGTAGGTATTGTATGCTAATTTTTGAATGTTTAACGCTGATTATTTAAAAAAAAAAAGTTGGGCTTTGTTTATGCGTTTATAAATTGTTTTCACTAACAATCAAATCAAATCAAATCAAAAATAGCTTTATTCATATAAACCTATTACAGTCCTATCTTTATCCTTGTATATAACACATTTTTGATTATTTGCTATTAGTGATGAACTACACTCGCCTAGTTAAAACTAAAGCTAAGAGGGTTCAAATCGCGCCCAGGTCTAAGAAGAAACCCACGACAAACTTAGCCGGGTAATCCTATTGCATGCAACTTTTTCCGTGTTTGAAGAAGATGTTAATAATACTGGCTATACATTCGAATAAAAAACTATTACTATTTTCTCTTTATTTTGGCAAAAACAGTCATTGCTTAAAAACTAATTTACATATGGATACACAAAAAACTTAGGCGAGTTTTTTTTGTTAGCACCATTTCACATAATCAATAATAAATTACGGTACCTAAGGAGACAGAGCAATTCACACCCAAGCTTTTTAATCGTTTATATAATCCTTAAAATCGTAGTACCTATGATTTTTCTATAAGCTTTCGTTTTATAAAATCTTTTAACTTATTGATAGACATCTCCAAGATATCAATAGGTAATTTATTATAAAATAAAATACAATTTCCTTTGAAAGAGTTACTAATTATGTGTAGCCTACTAAACGGTAATACAATTTACTACAATTTCAGTTCAACTACATAAACAGAAAAGAGTTCAGTTTCGTAGGTAATTACTGTAGTAATCTCAATTCTTCATCATTTTATAGCCTGCCTTTAAAGTCCCGAGTGTGAGCTGTGTTAGAGAAATAGGGTTTTACAGTTAACACCCACTCTGTAAATTTAACAGGAAAATCGTAAACTTATACGAATTTTGCTATGTATTAACGAAAAATTTAAATATCTCCTTAAGTATAGGTAGGTTACTTGGACAGGAATAGATACCCTGAAGACAATATGTTACTACTACTATAGGCTACTTTTACCCCAGAAAAATTCACTGCTTTCGCGGGATTTGTGTAAAGCTGAATTTCGATAACCGTAGCGGTTTGCATAAGTGAACTTCCTCGAAATATATTTATACGTTGCGAATTAAGACGGAAAACGAAGGGAAAAGGAATGAGACACGAGATAATCTTAGTAATTATTTGGTACAAACTTGCTTATTCCACGGGAATTTTAAAAACCCTTAATCTACGTGGACGAAGTCACGGACTTCAGTTAGTAGTTATAAAATTGCAAGTTTCATAATAATATACCTATTCAAAGTGCCAACTCTGTGGTGTCATCTATTGGACACTATTAAAAATACTAAGCCGAGACGCCAATCCGTTAACTATTACAGCATAGATGGCGCTTAAACTAGTGAAATAATGTAGGTAAGCAAATCATAGATGGCGCTTGTAGCGAATTTTATTGTAATTATTCAGATTACAAAAACCTACTTAATTATAAAATAATCTTGTGTTTAAAAATATACATATATTGTTCCATTCTTTGAAACCATTGACCATATTGTGATTCAACTGATAGGGTGTTCTGAAGGCAGCGTCACGCACAATGTTTTTTAGGTAATAAAGTACAGTATCCTAAAAATATTTTTAATTACCTCGGCCATGCTCTCGCAGTTGCAGGGACAGACGCTCAGTGCGCTCTGTCCCTCTATTATACCAGCGCCATCTTTGTTTCATATTTGCTTAGCCTTAAGATTGACAAAAGGTGAGAAAACTGTCAGGTAGTGGCCGGTTTCTTACCGTATACATTCAGTAAATAGTGGAGTCAACTCAAACTGTCTATTTTATTATGAAGTAATCTGAAGGCACTCGAAACACAAATAAAATTCGGTCTATGATAGCCAAGTCACAGCGGCGGTTTATATTGATACTCTATATTAGCATCTGTTAGGGATCAAAACCAGAGCTACAAATTATTGGATCTTATAAAAAAAACAAATCACATTTCTATCAATTTATTCATAGTAGTATACACACACAATGTCTACCAGAAGTCTTATAAAAGATACCCGTGATAGAACAACATCTATAGAAAATATTATTAGACAAAAAAAAATGCAACAAAAATATTAAGAGTAAATTCCCATATAATTCTTATGACAACATTTCATGGCTGTAATATTTATGATAACTATAAAAACAGGGCATTAATTACCTTTCTTATCGTTTGTTTTTAGTTGTAGTATGGTACATTTGGGAGTGCCAGTGAATAAGAGTGTACATTACATACATATATCGTAGGAAAATAGGAAAATATCGTATTTTCGCTATAGAAACCTAGGACGAATAAAAAGGAGCATGAAGCTGAGGCAATTTTTCTTTATCCGTAACTATCTAAGCTAGGTATACGTAGTAAATAAGTTTTAATAACCAAAATTCAATGTGACGTTTTGTTCTTTCTTAACCTGACTTAAAATTTTGTTAAAAAACTTAAGAAAAGAATGGATTTTTCTCCATTGTTAAGAATGATCCGCTCCATTGCAATCGTCCCAGATTTTTTTGCGTAGAATCGATATTTTTGCTGCTTCCATTGTTCACCTCACCTGTATTTGTAATTTTTTTATTCTTTATTATTGTTTTTTTGTTGCTGCGACGTCAGGTGAAAATCAACGATGTGATTGTAAATAATGCACGGCATATGTCGAGCTGTACATCGTTTTTGATTGGTGTTACAGACAGACATAACATTTTTGCATTAGAATAAGATGTACAGATTGTAACAATATATATGAATAAATACATTATCTTTCTTTCTTTTTTATTTCGGTATGTCAAAGTAGGTATCTTTCGAGACATTCCTCATCGACACCATGCTACTGCAGAAAATTGAATTCTATGATACAAAATATATCACTTTGGTCAATCGCATCGTGACAGAAAGATAAACCCAATTGTGTACCAAAATTGTTTCTTCATTATCATCATGATCAACCCATTACCGGCTCACTACAGAGCACGGGTCTCCTCTCAATATGAGAAGGGTTTGACCATAGTCCACCACGCTGGCCATGTGCGGATTGGCAGACTTCACACGCCTGAGAACATTATGGAGAACTCACAGGCGTGCAGGTTTCCTCACGATGTTTTCCTTCACCGTTGAAGCAAGTGATATTTTTTTTTTACATGCACATAACTCCGAAAAGTTATAGATGCGTGCCCGGATTTGAACCGCCCACCTCTGATTAGGAGGCTATCAATGCTACAATTGTTTCTTACAAACATGAAATGTTGTCAAGTTACCTCTCAACTTTACTTCCCCAGCTAAGATCGCGTTGCCATTCCGCAAGTGCATTTCGCTTGAAAATTCATAAAAGCGTAAATATTCTATGATACGCTTATATGAATTTAAAGCAACTCGACACTGGTAAGCGAAATTTAGTCACTTGCGTTCAAATCATATGCATTTAACAAGAAAACTTACGCGCAATATTCAAAACTTCCGTTACAAAGAAATTCTTGCTGGCATGCCTTGTACTTAAGAACTTGAAGGTATGAATTTACTGGCTTTAGGGCAAGTGTCTCGAGGTAATTACAATAGAAAATATATCCAAAATATTATACTTATAAAGAACATTTAGATCGATACTCAGAATAGCAGCGGACAGGACTTTATATACAATTCCAAGTAATGTGAAAAGTATCAATTAATGTGAAAAGGGATTGTTTATTACTTTTCGGTACAGCTTGACAAAACGTCTGCATTAGCCCTAAAGGTCTCTTGAAGGAATACACAAGCACAACTACCCTCACTTTCCTACAATTTAAGAAATAAGACTTAAGAAGTTAACCATGCATTAATTACGACACAAAGAAATGGTGGTCTTATCTTTATCTACGCAATAACTTCATTTGGGGAGAATCTATTGTATTGGATTTCCAATTTACATTACTAGACTACTGTCGACTGTGGAATTGCAATCTAGTAATTTTAAACGCAGCTTGTAAGAGTATATCAGTAGTCATCTGATCGTCAGGATCATGAAGGTTATGTTTAGGTCCCCTCTTTCAGAGACGAGCGCTTAGGTCGGGGGAGCCACCCTAAATTGTGACGTAAGCAATGCATGGCTATTTTTCGATATAGTAACATTTATCATCTTAGTTCACAAAACTTATCATATCATATAATATTATTGTTATTATGTACAATTCATATCAGATCATAGCAGCCACATTAAATTTTATAAATAACCAACATTTCAAAAATTGAATCGAAAATTTACACTACACGCTTACAATAATTATCTACACATTAATTTTGGTTCTTAATTTCCACACTAGCTTTTATACCGATAAGACAATTGTACAGGCATAGTTTAAAAAGCGGGATATGCCATGGTCGAAGCCTGCCACTAGACCAGAATCGAGCCAGGAATCGAACCCAGGACCTCCAACTTTATATTGCGACATCGCGCATTGCGCCACGAAGGTCGTACGGAGATAATTATTAGGCTGATGAATTTTGCAAGCAGTAAAACTTCACCAAAATGATATTGTTGTTTCTTTAAATTAACCCTGTATCTTAACACTAGATGAGCTGATTAAAAAAAAAATGTCCTAAATAATAATTGAAAGTGCGTTTTATTATTGCACCGCTAAGCAATAAACCCTATTTTAAACCCACATAAAAGCATAGATTAGATGCCACAGTTTAGCAATTATAGCGTTGGTTAGTTGGTAGTCTCAGTGCAAATGTGACATCGACATTGTGTCGCGAAATAGCGATCTGGAATCAGGTAGCTGGTACAGCAACTAAGCCAGCTGGTTAGATTGAAAGCAGTCTCATCATGATCAACCCATTACCGGCTCACTACAGAGCACGGGTCTCCTCTCAATATGAGAAGGGTTTGGCCATAGTCCACCACGCTGGCCATGTGCGGATTGGCAGACCTCACACGCCTTTGAGAACATTATGGAAAACTCTCAGGCGTGCAGGTTTCCTCACGATGTTTTCCTTCGGAAAACATCGTTCAGTGATATTTTATTTGTTTTTACAAACGCACATAACCCCGACAAGTTAGAGGTACGTGCCCGGTTTCGATTACGTTAGGTTACCTTTGATTAGGACGTCCTAACCACTAGGCTATCACCGCTTGATAATACATAAATGTTCAGTAATTATTCATAAGTGAAAATTACTTTTAAAATAAACTACAAAATTTCAATATTTCTTCTACGTGTTAAAGCAAGTGATATTTTTATTGTTTTTAAAAACGCACATAACCCCGAAAAGTTAGAGGTGCGTGCCCGGATTCAAACCGCCGACCTCTGATTAGGAGGCTGACGCCCTAACCACTAGGCTATCACCGCTTCAGTAAGTCTCATCACATGTTAATTCAGTACAATAAGGAACTTGTTAAAAGCTTACCCTTAGTACGCCAGGCATATTCGGCATTTATGTAAATTATAGATAATGAAATGAAATAGCAAAGCCCTTAGTTCTTTCTATATATAATAAAATAACTAATGTGATTTAATAATAACAAACAATGATATATTTATTTCTATTATATTCAAAAAATCTAAGCAAAACGCCTATTTATGTTACACACTTATTTCGAGTACCTATGCATTTGTCTTTTTCCTTGTATCGTATGGTAAAATATTAATAGCTTTGGCTGTGATCTTGAATTAATGTATCACTGCACACCATTTTCTATTCACCGTCCGACCCCCCCGTTATCCCAAACGTCGCCTAAGCCGAGGTTCGGCCTCAAAGGAATCGCCCTTAGGCAGACGTTCCCTTTGTTTCTTCGAGCCCTACTTCTCATAATTTCTTCTGGCAGAGCTTGTTTCCGAAGCTCGCCAAATAGCCCGGTTACGCTGTGGCAACAAATAGGGGTTGTACAGCTAATAGACAGTCCCAAAAAAAAATAAAAAAATCTATTTTTTCGACACCATACGAAAGGATTTCTGATGTGTGCGTAGCTAAATAATGCAGCAATTCAACAATTTTAATATAGATACTTGAAAGAATAGTAATGTTTTAATGCTCTCTACGTACAGAGCTATTAACAATGCACTGGTATAACTGGTACGTCGCGGCTTTAAACTTTAAAAATAAAGTGTAACTTGGATACACTTCAACCAACTGCATGATTGCTAAACTGAAACGGTATGACCAACAAAATACATAAGCAATGTACCTTATAATCATTTATTGAACTACTTCTGGCTACTGATATTTCTAATAAATGTTATTCAATTAATATTACCATCAATTAACACTGAATAAAGTGTAACTTGGATACACTTCAGACAACTGCATGATTGCTAAACTGAGGCGGTATGTACAACAAAAGACAAAAGCAATTTATGTACCTTATCCTTTATTGAACTGCTTTTTCTGGCTTCTGATATTTCTAATAAATGTTAATCAATTAATATTAAAAAAATAATATTAATATTAAAAAAATATATTAAAACATACATGTATAGCGATGAAATTGGGTGCAAAATGGGTTCGTTACTTACTAAACATTTAAATGGACATACTGTTTTGAATTACTGTTTTCCTAACACAGACTTTAAAACTCTTATTACCAAAATTATTAAAAATAAACATTGTTATGACTGTAAAACAAATATTATTATTATGATTGCAAATAGAGGAAATGTTAGCAAAATAGACTTAGTAAAACTATATGAATCTTTAGATTCATTAAATGTAAACAATATTGTAATGTATACATTTCCGTATTGTACAAGCTTGCCACATCAAGAAAATTTAATTAGATATAATTTGAATTTGACTTTGTACAACTTGTGTACATATAATAAAAAATTTCATATTATTGACATTAGCAAGTGTGCTAATATTTATTATAGTTTGGACAAAGATAGGTATTACCTATCAGATTATTTTAAGAGACAGGTAGCTATTTCGCTATCTTATATTTTTATTACAGTAGCCAAGAACTTGGCTAAAAATGCTGCTTCTTTTGAGCAGCTTAATAATGACATTGAGACCTTGGAAACCATTCCAAGCAATATTATTTTAAACTAGGTAAGAAGACAACAGAGGTTTACTCTAGCTTAAATAAAACAAATACAATTAATAATAAACCACAATTATTAAGATTAGAAAAAAATGTATGTACTAATAAATCCACTGTAAATTATATCAACTTGGTTCACCAAAATATCCAATGTATAAAAGGAAAAGATTTGGAAATTGAATTGTTTTTAAACAAATTCAATATTAATATTTTATGTATTACTGAACATTGGTTGAAAAACCATGAATACATATTTAATTTTGGTAATCACCAGGTTGGTAGTTCGTTCACCAGACTTAATGCAATTCATGGTGGCTCTTTAATCTTGCTAAATAAAAACTTAAAATATAAGAATAGAAAAGACATTGTGAGCCTGTCTGTTGAACGAACAATAGAGCTAGCCTCTGTCGAGTTAGAGCAATTTATTGTTGTTGTTGTATATAGACCACCCTTATCAAACTTTGAACTTTTTGAAAAGGTAATGGATGATGTATTATTTAAGATATCAAAAACAAATAAAAGGCTAATTGTCTGTGGTGACTTTAATGTTAATATTTTAGAATGTAACTCTTTGACAGTAAAGCTTTTAAGTCTATTCAATACATACAATTTATCGAATATGTTTATGGAGCCTACAAGAATAACCTCTAGCAGTGCCACATGTTTAGATAATATCTTTACTAATATAGCACCAATTCATAAAAATATAATAAGTAATTTAGATTCTGATCATCTTGGCCAACTAATTCAGTTTAAAAGTTACAAGAAACCAGAATCTACACAAAAAATAACTTTTGTGCCGGTCACCTCAAATAGAATAGAAAAACTTAGGACAAGCTTAGTAAAGGACCTTCCATTCTTACCTTCAACCGTTGGTCCCAATAAAATGTATAACTCATTCTTTAATGTATTTAATTCTGTATTTAATTCTATATTTACGAGTAAGTCTGTTCTGATAAGAAATGCATTAGTTTTTAGTGAGTGGGCATCAGTTGAACTGCATACAAAAAGGCAAGAATTATATGAACTGTATGCAGAACGACAATACAATACTGGTGTTGAGTTCAAAGAACATGTCAAATTATGTTCCAAGAATTTTAAACGTGATTGTATCTTGGCTAAGTCACAATATATACAAAATAAGATAAAAAATAGCTCTAATATAATAAAAACCACTTGGAACATCATTAATGAGGAGACAGGAAATGTTACACAGCGAAACAGGGACTTTGAACTGAATGTAAATAATCAATGTGTAACATCGGATGAAGAGGTTGCTAATGCATTTGAAACCTTCTTTACCGATATTCCTGTCTCCACAACAAAACAATTGAACTCTTCACCAGATTCTGCTCTCTCTTTATTAAATGTTAATGTGCCTGAATGTAGTAGCAGCTTTACATTCAGTCATGTTAACAGTTGTGACGTTATTAAGGCCTTTAAATTAATAAATAACAAGAAAACTAATGACTTGTGGGGCATTTCCGTTAACATTGTTACATCCTTAATTGATATTGTTGCAACTGACTTGGCAATCATATTTAATAATTGTATAGATTGTGGTGTGTTTCCTGACTTAATGAAACATAGTAAAGTAGTTCCACTGCTTAAATCGGGGAGTACAGCCGACCCCAGTAATTTTAGACCAATTTCTGTACTACCCACTTTCAGTAAAATCTTTGAAAAACTTTTATTAAATCAATTACTGAAACATTTTAATAACAATAATTTATTACACAATAAGCAATATGGCTTTACAAGGGGTCGCTCAACGACCGACGCTGGTGTTGAGTTAGTACACAATATATTTGAAGCCTGGGAGGAGTCACGTGACGCACTTGGTGTCTTTTGTGATTTGTCCAAGGCGTTCGATTGTGTTCAACATGAAACATTGGTCAGAAAATTACACCACTATGGAATTAAGGGTATTGCTCTAGATTTAATGATATCTTATCTAAGCGATAGAATTCAAAAAGTTGAAGTTAATGGAAAGCGGTCTAACGGTTCATTTGTAAAAATAGGAGTCCCTCAGGGATCTATTTTAGGGCCTTTTCTGTTCCTCATTTACATTAATGACCTTCCTTACCTTGCTAAGGATAGTCATGGGATAGTATTGTTTGCTGATGATACATCACTCATGTTTAAAATTAAGCGTCATGAGAAAGCTTTTGACGATGTAAACAACTATCTCGCTAAAGTAGTAGAATGGTTTGAAGTCAATAATTTGGCACTAAATGAAAAAAAAACTAAGTGCATTAAATTTACATTACCGAATGTTAAACATGTAAATACCACTGTACTGCTTAAAAATGAGGAATTAGAACTGGTAAATACTACAGTTTTTCTTGGAATAACTTTAGATGCAAAGCTTCAATGGGGCCCTCATATAGATCATTTATCGAACAGACTTAGTTCTGCTGCATACGCGGTTAAAAAGATACGCCATATGACAAACATAGAAACGGCTAGGCTTGTATATTTTAGTTACTTTCATAGTATTATGTCATATGGTATTTTATTATGGGGTAATGCGGCCGATATTGACACTATATTCGTGCTGCAGAAGAGGGCTGTTCGTGCAATTTATAATATGGCTCCAAGAGAGTCATTAAGAAAAAAATTTAAGGAAATAAAAATAATGACATTGCATTGCCAATACATATTTGAAAATTTAATGTATGTCCACAGAAATATAACAAAATTCAATAAAAAATGCGATTGCAACAATCTTAACATCAGAAGTAAAAATAAACTTGTGTTGCACGCTACTAGACTACAAAAAATTAGAAATTCATTTAAAGGTAATTGTATACAATTTTATAACAAATTGCCTAATGAGATTTCTGAGATGTCTCTCAATAAGTTCAAAGTTTATATAAAACGTAAGCTTGTAGAAAAGTCCTACTATAGTGTAAAGGATTACGTAAATGATAAACAAGCATGGGTGTGAAATATTGCTCTAATAAGATAGCTCTTAATATAATTTTAAGTGGCATGTGAGATGGTGATAACAAAAAGAAAATTTACCTGGCTAAGTTTGTTGTGGGCTTCTTCTTAGACCGGGGCGCGTTTGGAACCCTCATAGCTTTAGTTTTAAGTATACGAATGTAGTTATCACCATCAAATCACTACTTTGTAAATTATTGACGCGTCAAAAGCGCCTTTTAAAGGACTATTTGAATAAAGATTATTTGAATTTGAATTTATTACCATTAATTAACACTGAATATTATATTTAATAACTATGTCATAAAGAATCAAATTCACATTACAAAAACGAAATAGTAAGCGTACGTATAAATAATATATGTAAACAATACTGATATACAGAAAAGAAATTCCAAAATTCTATGTTTTGCCAAAAATTATACATTTTTATCCCTACAATTACCAAAGACTAAAGAAAACTATTTATGCTATAAAGGGAACATCAAATATGTAAAAAGAAAAGTTTTAAATCTGACGCTTTCGTTATGCCATTGTACGAACTAAACAGGCTTCACTTATATGAGATCATTTAAATTCCGGCGTTGATAGCAAATTAAAAAAAAACCAGTATAGTCCAATTGTTACAAACACTGTAATGGAATAATTGCAATGAACGATTAGATGATTCCCAGTGCTTTAGTTTAAAATGGTTTGGATTTAAATTTAGTACAGATTCATTTATTAAGCTGGATTTTTCACTGGATTACCTATAGCTGTAGCAAAAAGCACAGAATGAACCAGTCAGTAGGACAGTTTCGTTCACGAAAATTCCGTCTATCTTTTTCTTTAGTCTGTATTAATTTGGAAATTTTGAAATTTTAATTTTTTAATATAAATTAGGCCAATTTTAGAAAAAATACGCAAATCATATCAAATACTCAAAAAAAAATGCATTACGATTATTAGGAAAACCAATATCAATTATCGTTATAACCTTATACTAAGTGAGACCATTATAAAATTTATTTAAATATCCATAGAGCAAACATTTTTCTTTTATGTAAACACCCGAAGTTAGGGTTCAAACGTGACCCAACACCATAAAGGGCAGAAGTAATAATCCCCTCACTAGATGGACAGGCATTATCAAGATGCATAAAGTCTGCAAGACCTACGTCAACAGAAAAAAGTTAGTGTCAGAGCAAAACGAATCTTATCCCTAACATCATAAAAACTGAAATTCATGGATTCTACTGCACCCAGCACTTTTGGTAGAGGATAGGATGGTTTGTAAAAAAAAACTGTTGTTACAGAATTTGGAACTCTCATACGATCAACATTAGGTCCACTTTACTTTGACTTTTGTTTGGATACGATGCAATACCTTATATACCTGTGAATGAAAATCAGCAATAGCCATCTCATGACCACGGCGTTTTAATTCTTATAGAATATATTTGCAGGGCTCAACCAGCGTAAGAACAGCTGATAACAGTATATACACATACGGAGAATGTTTGGGACCTTTATCGCATTTACGAACATTTTCATTCGCATGTGTAATGCAACATAGCTGTCAAGTTATTAACTCAGTAACTTGTTAACCTAACTAGGACTTACTCAGGAGTGCTAAGGGCTCATGAAAACACTGAAAACTCTGACTTATGTACTCTGAAAGAGTTATGAAATTTAAATATCTATTTATAATTTAATTTACTATATAAAAGTGGGTTTCACAAATCATGGCATAGTTACACATGTATGAAGTACATGGGATCTCAATAAACGATCAGCATTTTTATACACATAAAAGACACTTTCTTATCTTTAAGTAGTATAGTAGCATCTTAAAATACTTTGTAATAACACCTAATATCAGTATTATTTCACATTAAGACTTATAATTTACTCTCTAATACAATCACACATTAATTCTTTGATAAAAGAGGACACTGACATATTATGTCACGAATGTCAGAAATATAAATGACTTCTCGGGCAAAGAATTAACATAAGGACACTCATGTTAGGAAAGTGATCCGATATAAAAAAGCTAAACAAGAAACTAAACAAGATGTTTGCTTTTCAATTACATATGTATTCTATATATCGTTTATTTTATATGCAATATCCTTATTTGTGCTAGGTTGCCTGATAGAGATCGCTGATTAGCTATAAGGCCGCCTATTGCACCTATTTATTTTTCTGTGTGTGTTTATTTCTTTTGTTTTTTTTTTTCTATTTGTATGGTGTGCAATTCATAAAATATACCATATACAATACATATGTAAATACATGTAGAATACATATGAAAAAATAATAAGCTATTTTCGATTCCACTGAGGCCTTGACTAGAAGTCGCAAAGTAGCAATATATTGTAACATATAAAGAAATAACTGAAACATATATCTATATACAATTTTTTTTTCCTGTGTTAGTCTGCTACCTTTCCAACATTCGTGACACACACAAAGACACTAAATGCAAATACTAATTAAATTATGTCTTAACACTAATATGCATTATTCTCAAGAATGTACTTAAATATTTTTGTCCTTTCCGCACATGAGTGAAAAGGATGCAGAAAATATAGAGTATTCTTTTTAATAATATATGCATGAAAAAGGTTTTCAAGTCTTGTACATTTAATAGAGGAATATGTTGGCATGACAGATTATATCTATAGTCCATATCTTTATCATACATTAAAAATCTGTATGTTGAAGTGTTATATTATAGTGTATACATAGAGTTTATAATCTCTATAATACAGCAAATAATTCTAAAATCTATATATTAGAATAATGTTATATCATCAATATATTCAAGTAGGCCTTTAAAAGCTCTTGAATCATCATTTTTTTTTGTTCATCGGTAATGAATCTACCACTAGTTGGGAATGTTGACTATATTAAGAAGTTGGCGAGAAATTCAATATAATACTATTGTACGTGCAAACATGACACCTTTCAGCACTTAACTTGTACTTCTATTTGTATGTAGTTTCTTATACATTGACCGTTCATTCTACAGTACCGTACGCAACGTATATTTATATCATAGTTAGGTAACACTGGCTTGATGCAGCTAAACGAATGACTCGGAAAACGAATTTCATTCCAATTTCTTTGGCAAATCATCGCGCACGGTTCTCACTAGACACGTGAACGTCTTAATAAACTTTGGTGTAATTAAAAAAAAGATATAATTCTAATATGATTTTAAGTTAGTTTTGCCACTTAGAAAAAAAAAGAAACAAATTAGATCATGATTTTTGTGATACCTTCCATAAATTATAATAAGAAAAATGTAGCCAGATCGAACGCAGAATTCAAAACGCAAATATTAATATGTCACTTTACACCTAAAAGCGTCACTTGTCGCACGTCTCACTATGTGTCAATATTCACGTATAATGAGCACTTTCCTAAAGTCCCAGGATCATTCTGGCTCCGCGTACATAAACGAGAACTTGTCGTGGGAGGTGGGCGCGATCATCCTCGCTTCGATCAAGCTCTGCACCACCCACGTCGTTGACACCAGCGGGATGTTATCCTGGTTGGCCTTATTCTGGACTTCGTGGGGGCAGTCCCATTCTGTCACCAGGACGACCGCCCCGGACATGTTCAAGTCTTCCTCGTTGACAACTCGGGTGGTTGCTCCGGCGAAAGTGCACACGCGTTCCCAGAATTTGACAAATGTGTCCTGGTCGCCGCATAGCAGGACTACTTTGTCCTTGAGGAATGTTGTGTTGCGTTTGCCGGATGGTGAGACCTTTAACGCGAAAATAAAAGTTTAACTATTAGCAACAAGTGTTCTTTTCGCAGACAGAGCTTTACGCTTGCCGAAAACCCCCGGTGACGGCAAGCACCCCCGGCAGTTATAGGCAATAGCATTTTATTATATACGGTAAGGGAGCATTCAAGAATAACGTAACGTAATTTAGGAACCCTTCCCGCCCAAGGGTATGGAGGTAGCCATAAAGCTTTTCCACCACGACAAAAAAAAAAGGGGGGGGGGGGATCGTGTAATCGTGTAAGCGAGCGTGTGTTACGGTGCGTTACAAGGGGGAGTATTTAAACAACGCATTACGTATATAAACCTAACAATAACAAACACTTTGTTCAACATAATTGTGACTTTAATGGTCACTTAAATGTTATGTAAAGTTAAGGGAGGCGGAGGGGGGATAGAAAACGTTACGGCGTGTTACATAGGGAGGCCTGAAATCTTCAAAAATTCAATAAAAACTTAGTGGATATGTTTAGGGGAGAGGGGGGGGGGGGGTTAGAAAACGTTACGGTGCGTTACATGGGGGGAGAAGGGAGTCTAAAATCTTCAAAAATTCAACTAAAACTTAGTGGATAAGCTTAATTAAGATGACTCACCCAGTTAACATAATGCTTTTTCATTATGGACCATCCTGAAGGGAGTATGTACGCATCAACGTCCAGCAGTCGGCTGTGTATGCAGCTCATTATAACCCACGCGTGGGACAGAGCGCGGATGTCGGCGGCCAAACATAGTATGTATTTCGCAGTCAAACACGGCCGCGGCGCTATGAGCTTGCAGACTGAGTATTTGCTCTTTGGCACATCGTCAAAATGGCTGAAATTATAAACAAAATATAAAACACACGTAAGGCCATTTGGATTCGTTGGGCTAGCCTTAAAACTATGATAAAACGTAGACAAAATGTCTTCAAGTTAAAATAGCATATGTGAAGATATAGATTCTTTTTTATTTTATCGGACTGTCTATTAGCTGTACAAACCCTATTGGTTGCCACAGCATAACCGGGATGTTTGGCGAGCTTCGGAAAGAAGCACTGCCAGAAGAAATTTTTTTAGCCCTAGGGCTCGAAGAAACTAAGGGAACGACTGCCTAAGGGCGCCTCTTTGAGGCCGAACCACGGCTTAGGCGACGTTTGGGATAACGGGGGGGTCGGACGGTGAGTGGTCCGTACGTCTCCGAGGCCGTGGATGGAGCCGGATGACGTAAAATAGCGGGGACCTCGTCTTCGCCGGCGAAACATATGGACTGGGATCAGGGCAAGAAGAGAATATAGCTTTTGAACAAGTACAATACAATTGGGAGATAGCAACTTGAATTTTACTGTCCTTTAACTGTTGGTGGGTTTTAAGATAGTTCACAGAAAGTTCATTCGAACAGGTGAAATTAAACGTTACATGTTTTCGGCGTCTAATAAACATTGTGCTATTAAAACCAATAATGTTCTTTAGTATTGTATAATAAGTTGATAAGTATAGATAAAGAGTGAAGTGAAGTTTTTTTTTTTTAATTTTTCGTTGGTAAAAAAAATCTTAAATATATACCTGTAAACAGTTCCACCGCCTGCTTCCAGCTGTTCTTTCAGTCGCTCCTTGTTGAAGGGCCGCGTACAAAACTCCAGGTCTTCGGTATCCGTGCCCGGGTGTGTGGAGGTGGTTTCACCATCCTCTTCCGATGAATAGTGGCGGGTGTCTTGGCACTGCTGGAAAGTTATGCTTTATAGTTAATTTAACATAATGACTAGCTGGTGCCCGCGTTTTTATACGTTTTTCTTGCAGTAGTAACGCAAACTTATTTTTATGAAGATCGTTTGACTACTTCAGGCAGGTAAACGTAACACAGAAACTCCGTCGTCTCGTCTACCACAAAGATGTGGTGCCGTGTCTACCACATCTTTGTGGTAGACACGGCACTAGGCCTCCCACCAGACAAGACTCGAGCCGGAAATCGAATCCAGGACCTCCAACGTAATAATGCGAAAGCGCACGCGCTGCACCACGGTGTTCTATGTATGGACGGCGGTGTGGGTCTTGCACAAGTTCATATATTTTTAGTACATATTCCTAAGTTAATTTAATTACCGTTTGTTGTCCCATTAAAAGAAAAATAGAAATAAATACCTCTTTCTTTTCCGATTGCGAGGGCTTCGGCGGTTCAGTACAAGTCAGCAAGAAACAGAGTCCGGCGAACAGCTTGCTGTCTGAGCTGGGTATGGGGCCCAAAGTTGAGACTGTGTCTTCATCATTTTCGAACTTGGTCAATTTGGAGTTCTTCTTGCCGATATTCTGCTTCGCCGCTCCTTTCAGTTGGAGAGGACCAGCTGTGTAGAGAAATTAACTTTATTCAGTGGCAGAGGGATTTATTAAAGACATAAATGCACAAAAATTATCTCATTAGAGTGTATTGAAGATGGATTATTACTTCTTTTAAGGATTATTCCAAACAAAAGTCTGTGCAAATGTGTAGACGACATGTTTTTATGTTGAAATCGCATCAGAGTATTTATTCTATCAGAGTCAGTATCAGTTTTTTTTTTATTATTCACAAGTTAGCCCTTGACTGCATCTCACCTGATGGTAAGTGATGATGCAGTCTAACATGGTAGAAGGCTAACCTGTTAGGGGTATGGTAAACTCATACTCCTAATTGGTTTCTACACGACATCGTGCCGGAACGCTAAATCGCTTGGCGACACGTCTTTGTCGGTAGGGTGGTAACTAGCCACGGCCGAAGCCTCCCACCAGACCAGACTCGAGAGCCGGGAATCGAACCCAGGACCTCCAATTTTTTAAAATGCAACAGCGCACGCGCTGCGCCACGGAGGTCGTTAATACATAAATAACAAAAGTATATGTATGTACGCTTTTTATTCTGCTATCAATATCAACTGCTTTGGAGTAAAAATATAACGTTTAGTGTTACCCATTGAATGATTCAAGAAAATATATGGAAAGCATTTTCTAACGGATTTTTACATATGACCTTTGATGTAGCATAAAAAAATATATTGGAAATAGTATAATAACCATTAATGGAACTCATGTATCTTTAGTGATCAGAGAACGACGAGTGTGCAGCTCTATGGAAACTGTCCAGGATGTTTTTGTACTGTCCTATTTTTAAACTGTTTCAGTATATATTCTACAAAGAAGAACTGTTTGCAACAAGTGGCCAACTCTTCGTATCTTTTTGGAGTTTGGTTGGAGGCCAGTGGCAAAGACATACCGTCAAGCGATTTCGGTAACCAGCCACGGCTGAAGCCTCCCACCAGACCAGACTCGAGCCGGGAATCGAACCCAGGGACCTCCAACTTTATAATGTGACAGCGCACGCACTGCGCCACGGAGGTCGTCAAAATTTGTTTAAAAAGCACCATATATAATAATTATTAGAATAGAAAAAAAATATCTCGGTACCTTTGACCCCGTCGATCTTCCGCGGGGTCTTTTGGACCTCCGGCTCAACGCCGGCGACCTCTTCAAGCCTCACGGGAGGGGCGGAATTGCTGCTCTCGCTCATTTCGCTGCTCTCGCTTGCGAGGCGTTTTCGACCTACCGGGGTGCTTTTGGTTTTGACACCTAAAATAATTTTGATATCTTAATGCCATAAACATACCCAAAGCATACTTTTAGCAAGACTATGGACTTTTTACTTCATCATGATCAACCCATTACCGGATCACTACACATTTTATTTATTTTTATTATTTATGTACCAAATTTGTGATATCAAACTCTTACAAAATAAGTATACAAAGGAAAGCTTATCTCTATAAGAAATCTCTTCCAGCTACCCTTAGACACATATTTATAAATTAAATAAAAAACCTTCAAATGCGAGTTAAACATGCACAAGAGGCCAAGATGAAAAAAAGCTACAAAACCTTTCTTGTATTGAAATCTAGCTTATGTGGCTTTCCAGACTTTATTCTATCTATGTGCATCACTTTCATCCGGATCCGTTCAGCCGTTCTGGCGGGACTGAGTTGTTACTCAGTTAACATGTTTTGTATTGGATGTTTCCAATACAAAACATGTTAACTAACGATAAATGTGAACATGGAAGTTTAATAAAATGTTAGCAAATCCGTAATTGAAAAAAAAAAACATTAAATAAAAAACCTAAGATAAATAGATAACTTAAGTTCAGAACAGATGCCGTATTTCCAAGATAGATGGTTACGGCGCGGTTATGTAAACGTATCGACTATCTAATCTATATCGGAAAACCAACTACGTATATAAATATTGGACCAATGATATCGTACTGTATGATATACCTGAGGTAGAAGCTTTCGGACTCTTCGGTGACGTCACACGTTTCTTGGCACTCGAAGTTCCCTTGTCTCGACTTCGGGCACTGCGGGGGCCCTGTACAATAAAAATTAAAAAAAACCTATAGCTGTCTATTATTTACGCAGAATTGTAAAAGATATAAATCATAGCTAAGGGTAAGTTATGATGATAGAATAACAATAGTAAAGAATACAGTGTTTTAATCGATTCCTTAAAGCAAAACGATATCCAGAATGGATGACCGCGCTTTCAAGGTCATTCTGAATGGTCGCCCTCAAAGCTTCTATCAATAGGTATAGTTCTCTGACCTAATATGTCTTCATGCTGGTGGCCAGGTTCTTTGGTTTCTCGAACATTCTGTTGCTAAATCTAAATTATACTGTGAATAATACAAGCCTATAACCCTAAGCCGCAAGGCAGAAGGAATCATATCATCATCATCATCATCATAATAAACCCATTGCCGGCTCACTACAGAGCACGGGTCTCCTCTCAATATAAGAACGGTTTGGCCATAGTCCACCATGGGCGCTGGCCATGTGCTGATTGGTAGACTCCACACGCCTTTTAGAACATTATGGAGAACTCTCAGGCATGCAGGTTTCCTCACGATGTTTTCCTTCACCGTTGAAGCAAGATATATTTTAATAGATAGACAACACTCTGATTAGGAGACGGACGTCCTAACCACTAGGCTATCAGTTTCAGTTGTGAATGCCTTGGAAACCTATCTATCTTGCTGTCTGTGTAAGTCGCACCTGAATAATGTTATCGAGGTCCAACTCCCTATTGTGACGCCTGCGCGGGGTGGCGGGCGAAGTCGGCGATCGCGACCGGGATGACTCCTTAAGCGATCGCGCTTGATCTTCTGTCAGGTACAACTCGCTGGCCGTTACCATCACTATCGTGTCCCTGCAAAGTAAAACTATGTTGTCTGTTGTTTTATGTGTGACCAATGGTTCAGCTCAGCCACTGAGCCTTTTGCATCCTTGCATCCTAGACTTCAACATTTAACTAGACACTCGCCCGGTGACCGTTAATACAGGTTTTAAAATATCTACTTGATCATACGGCTACCTGGATGGATACTAACAGCTTTAACCAAACAAAAAGATTTTAGCACAATTTAACATAACCATAGCATAATCACTATCGACCCATTACGGGCCCACTGCAGGGCACGGATCTCCCTATAAGCATGAGAAGGGTATTTCGCAACAAACATTTCTAAATAGTAATTGATACCTGTTAGTAGTACTATATAAAATTAAATATACTTACCCATCCGTAGTACACCGATAAGCCACAGTCCCATTCTCGTTCTCCTCAGATTCGAGCACCAGACCAGGTTCGTAGTTCTGCTCTTCGTCAACCATAGCATAAACAGATTGACCTTGAAGCGGCAACTTTTTAGTGTCTCCAAAAATTATGAAGTCATCTAAAAGAGTCTTGCTCTGACCATCATCGAATTTGATCAAATATTTGTTTGGCTCTGTTATTTCTAGCACTTTGCCGGAATAGTAACGTTTATCTACCCACTTTGCCAATACTACTGTATCAGGTGGATGGCCAGGATATTCAGGCTTTACAACAACCTTTTCCACAGGAGTGGCAGGTCTTGGTGAGGTAGGCCTTTTTTTCTGCTTCAACTTCGTAACGGATTTGGGAGTTCCGACCAACGATGACAAGGGTTTCTCCTCCTTCGGCGATTTTATAGGTGACATTTTCCCACTATCACCATTAGTTGGCACCATTTCCGGAGAATTCATCCCGTGCATATATTCAACTTCTTCTGGTTGTGTTGGTAATAAAGCACGTTTAGTTTTCCCTGCTATAGGTCGTCGACCTCTAACCCTTTTCTTTAAAGAACTTTTCGGAGTAGCTTTGTCGCATTTACTGACTTCTTCCGGACTTGCGTTACCGTTACTGAAACCGGTTTCACTTGATAAAGTAGCTTGGATACCAACAGATACCTTATCTTCATTCATAGATCGATTTGCTTCATTAACTGATGCTTCTCGGATGTGCGAAAATAAGTCTTGTAGCTTTTTCATTAAAGCTTCATATCCTTTAACGGTAGATGATGGGTTTGATACAGATTTTCGCGGTGGTTGTGGTACTACGAACGCACCATCGCTGGTCCTTGTACTGGATGAGGATGTCGAACTTATGGTGGAAACAAATGACGATCTATTGGGTAAATTGACCATTCCCACACTAGTTACGCTCGATGGAGAGTTATTAACTGAAACGTCACCTAAGTATGGATCGATTGTGAACCTTTTTGAAATCCTCTGGTACTCCTTACACATATCCATTCCCACATCATTATCAGTTCGAACAACATACAATGAAAGAAATTCGCAATCTTCATTGTGACTAACATGAACATCAAAAACTGGTACCTGGGGTGTATTTACTGGTAAAGTGTGTCCATTTTGCAAAGGAGATATGGTTGAGGGAGTTGTTGTGTTACTGACTCTGAATGATTCATTTTTGCCCCTTTTTCCTTTATTGCCATTTAATTTAGCCATGTCAGGAGTAATATCATCAGCACCAAGTTTTGTTTCCGTTGGTGTAGAAGAATTTCCGTTAGATAATTTTGAAATAAGTTTAGCAGCAACGGTTGGAGGATTTTCTGGACTGTCTAAGCCAGAACATATGCTGTCGGTACTCTCTTGATCTGTCGTTTTTCCATTGTTATAATCTTTTGTTTGCGATTTATTTTGAGGTTCATAATTACATCCATCGCTTTTCGGTTCGGGAATTTGTCCAGCATCGAGTATCTCTTCTCTATCTTTAATAATCACTGGTTCACTGTTAAAGTCATGTATTTCATTTTCATTTCTAGGTTTATCTTCATTAGAACTATCGTTTTCATCTGGAGTGGGGGATAATGCTAAATGGAAATTTTGCGAGTCATCAAGATTTTCGGAAGTACTCTCTTCAGTTATTGTTTCAGGTATTTTAGGTGCGGGAATTTCTGCAACGAATTCTACACTTGGACGCCTTGAACTATCAGAACTAATTATCACTACATCTTTATCTTTAAATTCTTGTTTGAAAAGCTCCAATTGTTCTTTAAGCTTGGGCGTTTTACGACCTTTACTGATGTCTACACTAGCTGAACGAGATTTAGGAGTCTTTGGTGTTTTTGGAGTTAGTTCGGCACTATTGCTTCGGTTCTTGACTTTTCTTGGACTTGCGCGTCCTGGGGTACGCACACGCGAGGTAGTTGGTAGTTCATCTTGCAATTTGCGTTTTGCTACACTAGTTATCTCTGATACCTCGTCATCTAATGTTTGGGTTGAAACAGCGATCTCTTCATCAGCTATATCTAGTTTTTGGATCTTTGCACTGCTGTCTGAGGCTTCTTCTGAAAGCTTTCTTTTAGTATGTATTGTTTGGAATTCGTCTGTAATAAATCGTAAAAAATATATATCAATAGCATAGTTAACATTCAAGAAATATGACATTAAGAGTTCTTGTATAATAAACTTAAAATACCTTTTGGCTTCTGTTCCTCTTCTTCTTTTTTAGTTGCTTCAACCTATGGACAATACAAATTTTTAGTGTTACATGCTAATAATTCTTATAAGAAAGTTTTATTTACTCTGATGCTAATACATCATGATAGAGTATGGTCAAAGTTTGGATATTTTTTTTTATCCCCTACAAGTTAGCCTTTGACGGCAATCTCACCTGATGGGAAGTGATGATGCAGTCTAAGATGGTAGTGGGCTAACCTGTTAGGGGTATGGAAAACCTATACTCACAATTGGTTTCTACACGACATCGTGCCGGAACGCCAAATCTCTTGGCGACAAGCCTTTGTCGGTAGGGTGGTAACTAGCCACGGCCGCAGCCTCCCACCAAACCAGACTCGAGCCGGGAATCGAACCCAGGACCTCACACTATATAAAGCGCGCTCGCTGCGCCACGGAGGTCGTCAATTTTTTTTATTATATAACAAGTAATTCAAGGTATAATTTAAAGCCATTTAATACTTTTGCTCTTTATAACATAAGCCCTTCAGAGGCTAATAAAGAAATACTTACCGCAACACTTTCCTCCACAAATGTAGGATCTTCTTCCGGTTCATACACAGGGCTCTCAGGGAAGAGGTTTTGTGAGACATCCTTGGTATCAAATGTAATTGGTTCAGCGACTGTTGGAACATTATCTGAAAATAAAGATTTTGTTAAATTTTTCAAAATATTTATGCAGGTTAATTTTTTTTCTATCTTATTTTAATAAGAAAAATAACATTTTTATTGTAATTTCATAAAGATTTGTTTGTTTATATGTTATATATAACCACTAGAAAGCTATAATATCCAAGTGAAGCCATATTTTATGTCAGTAATAATGTTTTAGCCTGTAATAATGGTACTTATAAAAGCAAGCTAATAGAAAAAGTGATACAGAGCTGCTATAAGCCCTAAACTAACATGTGCACTGATGAAATAGACATAATTACAGTGACCTTCCATCGGTCCATCCAATCCAATATAAAACAGTCTTAGAATAAAATATTGTTCTTTATTAATAGGAAAAGTTGCTGCTGATGCTTTAAGATTTATGTGTTACATAGATTTATAAAGTAGCTTTGTTGCATATGGTTTCAAATTTCGTGGAATTACTATATTTAAAACTCAGACGTTAACCTGCCTATTTATTTTACCTCAGATAGCTGATTATAAAGGTTATGGTATTAATCCTTACTACATAAAATTTAGGATAGCAGCAAATCCTGCACTTGTCTTATAATTACTTAACACGTTAGCTGCCACTCCTGTCACCGATGACGTAACCCCTACCTACATCTACACGCCATTACAGTCCCAGGTGATTTCAAGGTAAACCTATTTTAGGAACGAATCTGTGCAATGATTGTGGACGATGTGTTTCTGATACATTTTCTGTGCCGAAGTGACCCAAGTGGAGCTGTATAAGAATACTTCTTAAGTGTGGTTCTCGCCTACCTAATTTTATTTCAAAAATATGTCTAAAACTATAAACATGTCAGTTTGTGAAAAGCAACTTGTTTGTGCTTTTATCACTTATCCAATGGCTTAATTTTAATAAAACTTAGCATGGGGATAGCTTATGGTAGAATAATATAATAGAAAAAATACTATTTCAATCTCAAATGTTCTACACGTACATATGTGAATCATAAGGGTTGAAAATTTGGTTGAAGGATAAATAAAACAACTTTTGCATAAAATCACAGCGCATTAATTATTATATTCAAAAGTATCAATCAAAAATAACATTAAATTGACAAATTAAAAAACTTAAATATAACAATGAGACTTATTAAAACCAGAGTTGTGGACCCTCCGGCCATGTAGGTCACCATGTAAGTGATCTCGTCAGGTTTTTTGAAAATATTTAGAAAACTATAGAACCGATTTAACTTTAAGTTAGATTTAATTTCATATCTTAACATTCCACGCCAAATGTCATCAAAAAAATTTTATAAAAAAAAAATGCACTTGATAAAATGTAAGTTTCTTGGATTAACTTCTGCGTACAAGTTTGCTAAATATGTGATCAAGTCCAAAGTTAAACAATTTTTACTATTTGTTATTAAAGATAGGAACTATAAAAGTTAGATGCCCAATTCTCCTTCAAACCTCCAAAAATTGACATTTAATGAATTAAAGCAACATTGCCTACTCCCCACCTTTTTTTATTAACCTTAATGTATGAAGAGTTTTACAGAAAGGCCACAACATCTATAAAAAATTTCATTCCTCTTTTAATATAGGTAAGTGTCGCAACTCTCAGACAGTTGGTTTCGGCCAAAAAGTTTCTAGCCGGTCAACCTGCTCGTGAATAATTCCACTTTTTGTAAATAAGACGAGCTTCACATTGAAAATGATAAAGTGTATTTACATAAAACTTAATGTTATATTGTTGTCATTTAATATAAATTTTTTATGATAAATATGAATACTGACTTACTAATAAAAAACTAAAGCATGAAAAACTTACTAAATAAAGCACAAACTAAAGCATGCAAATACAGGGGTCTAGGCTCCGAATATGATTTTGTCCCATTCGGTGTCGATGCCCTTGATCCGTGGGGTCCTAACGCTCTAAGGCTTTTTAAGGAAATAGCAAAAAGGTTAGTCGACATCAAAGGGGGCCAGCGAGCTGCCCGCTACCTCAGACAAAGAATTGGTCTAGCCATTCAAAGGGGGAACGCTGCCAGTATCTTCAGAACCCTGCCTAAAGGGACTCCATTTAATAATATATTTTAGTTATAATGTTAAATTTTTATTTATTTTTTAAGATTTTTAGTTTTAGGTTAATCTAAGTTTTATTTTAAGTTATTGTATTCCTAACAACTAATTGTCACTTACTAATAAATACATTTTAATCACACTAATAACAGAAACCAAGCACAATATGAATCTAATTTGAATGCTGTAATAATATAGCTGCTGTTCCTACATAATCATCATAACCCCTTTGCACTTTCTCTATAACCTAACAAGACAGAATGTCAACATCAATTTGTACTTTATATGATTACAATAGGAAGCATTTTCTAACAAACCAGCTAATTTTCAAAATTAAACACAAATACAATAATACATTTTAATAACTTTAAACTTGGTATGTGTTTGAAATGTGAAAGTGAGATAGGTAGAAGGGAGTGATTTTCCATTTTGCTGTGTATTGATGTTTGGATTGAGGGTTAACCGACAAAATAAAATGTTGGATCATTGGTATAATTATGATTATAAATACGTATTTACATGGAAATGTGCAATGTTAGGGGATGTTTTACAAGTAAAATACTCTATTTCGTACGAAATTATGCGTTCAACAACATAGTTAAATCAAAAAACACCTTAAAATAGCGAAACTAGCATTGTCATAGGAACATATCAGACTTCTTGATTTAGGCGGTTTATACAAACTGTACCAACTGCAAAGATAACATTCAATGAAAACAGTTTTACCTGGTTCTCCTGATGCTGGTTCAATGTCGATATGTTCATTACTGGGTTCTTCCATTTTTAAGGGTCACTTCACTTTATTTGGTCATAAACTGGCGCGTTTTAGCACTGAAACATCTGTCACTCGTGTTAAGGTGAAAAAAAGGTAAAAACTCCGAACGCTTGTCGATAAGGGAGATTTGATATAATTGTTTATAAATTCAGTAAGATAACTGGCAATAAAAAGGTTAAAAAATAATTGAAGAAACAATTATTTTATAATTTTAGCAAAACTCTAACAAGCGCTGCCGCTTGTTGATTTGACCGGTGTTGCCACTCCAAGTTATTTTTGAAAACATTATAAAATGATATAAAAATAGTAGATAGTTATGATAATTTAATAGCTATTAGGTATATTACTATTAAAAACTAAAATAGGTGCTTTATGAGTTTAGAGTTTCAGAAGCAATAAGCAAGAAATACACACAGTTGCTCATCATTAATCAGTGATAAAATTAATAATGGTGCTAACTCTATAGTAATTAATAGCTGAAATTAAAGTGAGAAGCGATAAATTACATAGATTATGTTAAAAAAAATAAGATGAAGCATTAGATCTTCTATCTCATCGTGTCGGTTTTTTTAATGTTTGACAAAACAACATTTAAAGCATTATTCCTTATAAACTGACTTCTATCAGTACTTTAATATATTTTAGCGATTTCAGTATTCTTTTTTGAATTCTAGTCTTATATAGTTCTACATAATAACAAAATGAAGTTATATATTCCTGTTTCATATGCGGCCACACAGAGTTATCCATTTGTATTTAATCTGTGGTCGTTTTGGTGTACATATCACAGAAAACAATCTATATTATAATTCATGGTGGTATTCCTATAAAAATATAATTTAGTAATACCCTCACAACATTAATGTTTTACACGATGTTTAATTCTTCAGGCATTTTTGTGTTTGGCTCTAAAGTATTTGAAAAGCCTTTTAGTGATAAAATTTGTTTCTTACCACTTGAACTCTCTTGGAAGATATTTTCGTAAGTTTAAATTGATTTCATTCTTGTATAACATGATTGTTTTGGACTTGGTATCTTCAGTATGTTTTATAAAATAATATTGCTATATCTACTCAGTTTTACGCAAAGAGGATAAAAACCACAATAAACCCACAGAATAACGGCATTAGTCTCATTTTGTGTCTTTGTAACAAAGAGTATAAAAATGTCACTGCGTTTTTTATTAACTTAGTAATAGGATTTTATAAGCGTAGTATTTAGTGGTATTTACTTGAGCTAATTATCGTGAACGTAGTTATTTCCATTTTTGCGTTTACTTTTTACCATTGATCCTTACTATGAAGATCAAATAATTATAGTAGATGAAACAGTGTGAAATGTGGAAGTAATACATAATATATATTATAGAGTATAGTATATCTAACTCTATAATATACACTATGGATTCTGTAAGAAAACTGAATCAAAGTTTTGTATGATCTGTCCGTGTATGTGTGTTTTGTTGTTGTTTTATTTGGTTTATAGTCACATTTGAGGAGCATATGCTGTGGTATTGTGGCCTATATTAATTTTGTATTGTGGCCTATATTAATTTTGTGTGTTTATAACGGTGGCTTTATATTAATTTTGTATTTAAACTGAGATCTGAAGTGAATACATTTCTTGGGCGTCTTACATAAAATCTTACCTAGTGCTTACAACTCTTGGCACTTAATAAACCTCCATCTCCACAGTCTTTATTCAGATTCAAAGATGATGTAAACAATAACCTGACGAGTCTTGTCGTAGTGTTTAAAGCCTTTCTTCTCATTGATTTCTACCAATGTGTTTGTATTCTCTTCGATGTTTATCCTAATATTTTTAAATAAAGTACCTATATAATGGTTGTGTCTTTATTATCAAAAGCAACCTTAGCCCATTAATGTCCCACACCTGGGAATAGGCCTCATTTTTTATTTTATTTTATCAATGTGAGAAATGGTTTAATTGTTTTTTCCAATTAAGTGATAGTAATAATCGAAACAATGGTTTTACGTGCTTTCCTAGGCGAAATGACGCTAATTTCCTCACTTCGGACTGGCTTTGACATCGATCCGAATGATCGAAATCAGGTCGTCAAACGTGCTGACCACTGAACTAGTGAGACAGTTAAATACCTACTCGTCTTTGACTGTAATGTATTTTTTTACAGATATTTAGATGATGCATCTTTACGTAGCGCCTGCCGTGCAAGTAAAATATGGAGAAGAATTATAGTTAATAATAAAAAACTGAGAGGAAGGCTCAACCAGTTTGAATTGGCTCTGAAGATGGGTTCAAAGAAATTAGCGCGATTCTATAAGACAAATAAAAAAATAATGAGAAAGATGTTCACTAAAAACTATTTGCCCGTAGAAGAAAATAGAGGTTTGTTCAATAAAATTAACAATAGTTATTCCTTTTAGTTAAAAGGTACATACATTACCATATTTTTAAACATGGCAATGTTATAGTGAGCGGATTCAGATTCTGTTGTACACGAATTTCTAAACTAAATTGACAGTACTGAAAGCGCTGTTGTCCTTTTCTGATTGCATCCCTGAGAAAAGGATAGTACTATGTTTTGTCTTGTCACAAATGAAATTAGTTTAATCGGTATGATAAATCGGTATGATAAAATATGTATATACATAAAAACAAAACGTTTAAAGTTATGCAATGCATAAAAACAATTTATTTTACAGTTGAACCAACGAAAAACTTAGATATAAAAGCGAAAAGAGCTGGAGAAGATTTAAAAGTCCATACTAAAAGATTTAGAATTTTTTGATTTTTAAATTAGAAAATAAAGCTTTTTGATACTTACCTAGTTGTTTTATTAATTAGTACATAAGTATTTTTTTTATAATTTACAATGCTGTTTATTGACTTACGGAACTGAGAACTTAGTTGTAATAGAGATGGAATGGATGAAAAAAGTTCATAAGGGAACCGATGAATCCTTATTATTAATTTTTAATTCTCCGAAATTATTTATAATTTGCGATATTTTACTTTGATTCGTCGTCTGGGTAGGTAAGGATTTTTTAAATAGTCTTTTTAAATAGCGGAGTAATGTCTGGAATATGAAGGTGACATTGCTCTGTGTCGGTATCACTAAAATCTAAATTTAAATACTTTTAAGAGCCGCTAAATTAACTTAAAGTTTTACTTCGTTACGAAGCGAAAATCATTGTACCTAAGTAGTTAAACAAATTCTGCCTTTTAATTTAGATTGTTTGACGGGAAGTAATTATTACTGTAAGGTTAAGGTACGATGCACCTTATAATAATATTGGAACGAAGTTCCTTATCGCGCGTTGTGAAAGGGGGCTAGACGGAAAAAATTCTTACGAAAAGTTGTCACGACACTTTTTGTTATTGTAAGCTGTGCGGCGTCGCATGTTTCTCTGTCTGTCTCTCTCTCTCTTATAGAAAGCAAGCCAGATATTTTCATTTCTATTTCGCATTGAACAGTGGTGTCGCGACGATTATTTTTGTTGAGTGTATACAGGTTTTTTGTAAATAATAAATAATAAAAAATAATAATAATAATAAATACTGACAGTGTTTCTGCACAAGTTCCGGATATTGCAGATGGAGTACAAAATTGAGTCTACTGATTAAGTTTATATCACATTATATTTGTTAATAATAAAAAAATATTATTATAACTAAATAAAATAAAATTTTATTACAATTCCTTCACTAATTAATCGAAAGGAACTTCGTTCCATCCGGGTGTCGCTTGACACCTCTCAAGTTTTTTTACTAAGTAAATAGTTTATTGTTTGACATCATATTCAATTATACATATAGTTTATATATATTTATAACAACTGAAAATTAAAATAAACCTTCGATTCGATTGAACTAAAAACTAAAATCTTAAAAACATAATATCATTACTAAGTTCAATACAAAATGTATACCAGCAGATACCTCGTGTCAAGACGTCTTATATATTATAAAGGAAAGAACACACTTAGTTTTGTCGAAAAACGCTCTCTCAGGAAGGATGCTGGGGAGTGGATATCAGCGCCTCAGAGGCTATGAGTGCTCTCCCGCCGAGGGCCGTCAAAGCCGCCGCCGGATGTGGCAATTTGACGCCCTCTTGAGCCGCCCGGCGCGACGGGCTAGCGCGGAAAGGATTCTCAATGGAACTTGACCTACATAGCTTATATGTTATCCTAATACTTAGAAATTCTGGTTTCCTGTTCCCCCGGTATGCCAATATATATGATCAACCCATTATTGGCTCACTACAGAGCACGGTCCCCCTCCCAATAATAGAAGGGTTTGGCCATAGTCCACCACGCTGGCCATGTGCGGATTGGCAGACTTCACACGCCTTTGAGAACATTATGGAGAACTCTCAGGCGTCTCAGCGTCTCTCTCTTTAAATGCACCTTCACTTATGTATAACAAAACTGTAACAGGACGAATTCCGTAAATTAAATATATTTCGAAAATATTAATTGGAGGATGCTTTACTTTCGATACTGAGCCCAAAACATTATTTTTTTATTTTTTGTGTCTGTCTGTCTGTATCTTGGCCGCGCTACAGGATATTTTTTATCCCGGAATTCAGCACGGTTCCCTTGGGAGAGGGGATGAAAGTCGAAATGTGTATTAGTAGTTGTAATTCATTAACGCGTACTCCGGTTTCACTCATTCTGTTTTTTTTTGTCAGAAAGAGGATACTTTAATGTTTATCCTGTAATAATTTCAAGGTCGTCGGTTTAGTAATTGCTTGGTGATTGGAATACAAGCAAACACACTTTCACACGCACTAACTCAATGCAGACGAAGTTGCGAGCATCAGCTAGTATAATATATATGAGACGTAATTTTTAATAGATTCTCTAAGTGTCAAGTCATTCCATCAGTACCTACCTAGGTACCTACTGCAGCAATTTCCTTTCTCCGTGTTTTCTCGTACCGTGGATGATTTTTTAATGTAAATCATTGAAATAACGATATCGAACGAATCACTAACGATAACCCTAAAATAACGACCCTCTTGTTGCAACCATCCGACAGGTTGATTCTTACACGAAGTCCACAGTAATATTGGACAAGTCCCCACGCATAAACGTACTTAGGTACTTACTGAAGTAATATCTAATAGGTGTTTGCTTTAGTAAGCCAAGTTTATGTTATCCTAGTCGCGTTGATTTCATTTCCTGTTTTCTGGTGTTTATTTTTAAATAAGTATATGTATAACTATTATATTTTATTTGTAATTAATTATATTATGTTTATTCATATAACAGTCCGGGTCACATAAGGCTTCGAAACATTGGAAATATTTGATTGGTTAGGGCGTCAGTCTCTTAATCAGAGGTCGGCGGTTCGAATCCTGGCACGCACCTCTAACTTTCGAAGTTATGTGCGTTTTTAAATAATTAAAATATCACTTGCTTCAACGTTGAAGGAAAACATCGTGAGGAAACCTGCACGCCTGAGAGTTCTCCATAATGTTCTCAAAGGCGTGTGAAGTCTGCCAATCCGCACATGGCCAGCGTGGTGGACTATGGCCAAACCCTTCTCATATTGAGAGGAGACCTGTGCTCTGTAGTGAGCCGGTAATGGGTTGATCATGATGATGATGATATTTTTTTATTTATTTTTTACCAAGTTTAAGCTTAGGCGTATATGTAGACGTCGAAGTGGATGTCTTTTCCACGTTGGCTCTTCATGCGCAGTGTCAAGTAGTTGTAGCCGAGACCTCCAGAAGTCACGTTGGCAGATGCATCTGAGTTGGTCATGTCGTAGGCGAGGATACCCTGGAAATATGTAAAGTTGTAGATGATTCCAAGTGTTAAAAGCCAAGCCAATTATTCAGCCACTTATTTAAAAAGGTTGGAATCTCGTCGCTATAGATATAAGATACATCTCAATATAATATAATTATGGTTTCTCTCAATTCTTATGTTCCTAAATTCTCTATACTGGATTACCTATGTGAAAACAGGCTTTCATAATCTAAAAGCAGACGCTAAAATCTAGCTTTGACGACCTCCGAGGCGCAGTGCGTGCGCTGTCGCATTATAGAGTTGGAGGTCGTGGGTTCAAACCCCCCTCTTATTAGGAGGCGGAAGCCCTAACCACTGGGCTATCACAGCTTCATTTGTTATCATTAACTCATTGTTCATTTGTTATTATCACAGCTTGATTGCCTCTAACTTTTTGGAGTTATGTGCGTTTTAAACAATTAAAATATCACTTGCTTCAACGGTGAAGGAAAACATCGTGAGGAAACATGCACGCCTGAGTTCTCCATAATGTTCTCAAAGGCGTGTGAAGTCTGCCAATCCGCACAGGGTCAGCCTGGTGGACTTTGGACAAACCCTTCTCATATTGAGAGGAAACCCGTGTTCTGTAGTGAGCCGGCAATGGGTTGATCATGATGATGATGATGTTTAAATGCGCTCTCTAAGTCAAGCGTTAATAATGCAAAGTGACCCGATAGAGGTACTGACCATTTATTGTTAGAAAATCCAATGAACAATTATTTTGGTCTTATCAGGACATCAAACGAAATGAGCATCATATAAACATGCTGACCACTTTACAGATAACAGTTATATCCTATATTATGCTAAGGTTTTGGGTGTAATTCTTCCTCGTTTATTGATATTTACCTGAATTGATCTTCCATAACCAATCGAAGCGGGCATCCTGAAGTTGAACAGTTCAACTCGTTTCCTAAGCATCTTCGAGCTGTACTTGACATCGCGATGCAAAACCTGCGGTCTCTGCACATTGGTCCCCAAGAATGTATGAGAGCATTCTATTATAACAACGGCGGCTATTAAAACCGCGAAGAACATGTAAATCCTCATGTTGAAAATGAGGGTAGAAGAAAATTACCTTGAAAACAAAGGTTAAAAGTAAAATGACGTTTTGAATAGATTTCAATTAAATAGTCGTGCTGATGAGATAAAACTGGTATTGTGTGAGTGATATAGACAACTCAAGTGTGACACGGATTGGAGGGAGGTTCCGTAGGCTCTTTTAAATTATACTGTTTCTCCATCGGTAACTAAAGTTCTATCTTCTTCTTAAATTCGCTTTGCATTGTTGCTATCCGGTTGTATGTTATCTTCAGACAAATTACCCGTAAGTGTTTTTACACTTAGATAAATACGTCAGTTAAATTGAAACATATCTTCCAATAATATCACTCAACTTATAGCAATGTCCTCGTGGCGTCCATTGTTATTGCTATTTTGCGTGAACCAATCACTTGCCACCATTTTAACGGGATCCAGAACATGGCGGCACGACATGATGAAAAGTTGTATACTCTTTTGTACATGTCTTAATTAATAAATACATGATAATGTATATATATAGCTTCTTAGAATCGCGGCGATAACATAAGGCCGATCGGATTTAGATATAGCTTTTATTTTTTCGCTTTCGTTTACGCGTCCCCTTCGAATGCCAGATTACCCACTAAAACCCAGCGTTGCTCCTACGCGTCGTGTGGTGTCTGGGTCAAGGGAACGCAAGTGCACTCGTCCGGATCTTTCCACTTATACCTATTCGCTGACAGTTGACAGTCTGGTTCACTTGTGCATGGGACCACTGCACATTTGATTTAACCGTTTCTTACCCAGCGTAACCTGCGTTCCAGTCCCTCCTATTTTGTCTTACACAATGAGACATTGGGGTATTGGGGAGTTGAAGACTTGACGCAGTTTTCCAAATGCTGCCCATCCCAGCTGAATTCTTCTGTTAGCTTCCTTGTTGAAGTTGTTCCTACCCAACTATATAATCTGTCCTAGGTAGTTATATTCTTGGACAACTTCGATGCTGACATTTTCGACAACAATGGGCCTTGTGATGTTCCTGGAATGTGTGCAATTAATTTTAAAATTTAGTAGGTATCATAAATGCCAAAGCGAGTTTCTTATAGTTCAATAACAGTAAACAAGGGCAAAGATATTAGTAGTTCTACTGCTCTATACCTTTATGTCGGTAACTATTACGGTTTTGATTTTTTTTACGTAGCTACTGTACCTAAAACAACTATCAAATAGCAACCGAGAGTAAATTATTATTTGAAGAATTAATTAGTTCTTAATTATTTTTGTGGTTATTTTTATCACGATACCAATTTTAATTTAATTTAACATAATATTATCAAAAACATTGATTAAATTTAATGGGATAAATCTATCTACCTACGAAACTTCAAGATGAAAGTCTTAGATGAGGCGTTGCCATTTATGACTACCCCTTTCGGCACCGTTGTGCACAGAGTTTTTGACCAGGGTATACAGACATTTGGCACAATATAATATATATATATATATATATATATATATAGGTATATATATGACACTTATAAGCGGTGATAGCCTAGTGGTTAGGGCGTCAGCCTCCTAATCAGAGGTCGGCGGTTCGATAATAATAAATATCACTTCCTTCAACGGTGAAGGAAAATATCGTGAGGAAACCTGCACGCCTGAGAGTTTTCCATAATATTCTCAAAGGCGTGTGAAGTCTGCCAATCCGCACATGGCCAGCGTGGTGGACTATGGCCAAACCCTTCTCATATTGAGGTGAGACCCGTGCTCTGTAGTGAGCCGGTAATGGGTTGATCATGATGATGATGATGATGATATATATATAGAAAAAATCTCATCTGCTTTTGAGCATATATGAAGTGTTATTTTAATTGCTTAACAACGCACATAACTGAAAACAAAGGTGCGTGCCCGGGTTCGAACCCTCGACTTCTGATTAGGCGGTCATAACCACTAGGCTGTCACAGCTCAGAGTTCAGAGTGTCAGAATTTAACCGGTCCTGAGTGATTTATTTGATATAAAAATAACAGGTGGAGTTACGTTATTTTTTTTCGGAGTATGCCTGACTAGTTTCAAACACATTTGTGGCTTCGAATAATCTCATGATGAAAGCAGCGCAAAGGTCAGAGCTAGTTGAGTGTGTAGCAAAAAATCACAATGGCCGTGTCGTCATTTTCATATAAAACCTGAGACACTTCATGCGCCTGTTCATACCAACTGTCCTCCTGAATTAGTTTTTTTTCGGACTGTCTATTAGCTGTACAAATCCTATTGGTTGCCACAGCGTCACCGGGCTGTTTGGCGAGCTTCGGCAAAAAAGCTCTGCCAGAAGGAATTTTTAGCCCTAGGGCTCGAAGCAACTAAGGGAACGACTGCCTAAGGGCGCCTCCTTTGAGGCCGAACCTCGGCTTAGGTGACTTTTGGGATAAGGGGGGGGTCGGACGGTGAGTGGTCACGTCCGGATGACGTAAGATAGCGGGGACCTCATCTTCCCCGGCTAAGACGGTGTGTAGCGTATGATTGTGTGGTAGGTGGTACGAGTATGTTGTCAGTAGTCATCTGATCGTCAGGGTCATGAAGGATATGTTTAGGTCTCCTCTTTCGGAGAGGAGCGCTTAGGTTGGGGGAGTAAAAAGAAGCCGCAATTGGGGTGTCGGATTGACCTGAATTAGTCCAGCAGTTCTCGAGTTCTTCACATCTCACACCCGCTAGGTTATTATTATTTAGATAGATACAGAACCTTGCATCGGTCAAGGTTTTATATTTATGCATAGTTTTCTAAATACACACACCAGCGATAACTTTATCTCATCTAAAAAACTATATAAAACGAAGCGTTAGATCTGTAGCAACATTTAGCATTCGATTAAAGCGAACATTGATTACGTCATAAAATTTTTAAACGCTCTCTATTATCATCATGAAGTTCTACGTATTCTGCGCAGCTTTGGTAGCCGCCGTTGTCATCATAGACTGTTCGCACACCTTCTTGGGCACCAACGTGCTGCGACAGAAGGTCCTTCATCGCAACATCAAGTACGACTCGAATGTGTTCAGGAAACGGGTGGAGTATTTGAACTTCACGATTCCCTCTAAATATGGTTACGGGAGATCTATTCAGGTAACTTTTTGTTTGTGAAACTGCTTTTTCTGAACTGCTGTTGCCGTGGATATGATGGAAATTAGACGAAGGACGAGAGATCCTTTCATATAATTTTATGTTCTGAACGATGTCGCTGAGAGGCTGGACCTATTCAGTTGCAATCTGAGTGAACTCACAAGAGTGACATCATGGATTATATGTTACCGGAATATTTAAATTTGGACAATTTTTATATACATTATATACTTTTATTTTAGGCTACTCTAGCAAATTAGGGTTTTATCCTGTTAAGCTAGAATAAGAGGAGATAAATAAATAAATGTTTTTTGCCTAAAAGAATCATTTGCTGTTGGTAATGCTATAACATTTTGCTTAATACTATGCATATTTTTGTATAGAAAATAAGTTTACATTCATGTAAACATCTTCCAAGCGTCCTACAATGTAATTTTTCGTTCAGGCGGTATTCATAGGTCAGGTCAATTTAAAAATCTATATTCAATCTAAAGTCTTCGGATCGCAGATTGATGGATGGATTGATTAGTGGTGGTTGCCATTTCTTGTTCTTTCCTCTCAATAAGGGAATCACTAACTCAATCTATCATCTGAAGATTTTAGATTTCATTGATCGTTTACTTCGAGTAATTCATAAATTAGACACGTAGTGTGACACCTAGAGAGTTCGCACTAGGTTACTTTTTAAATGACTTTAAAAAATTAATTAGATTTAGACATTAATTTTTATTTATTTATTTTATTTTTATTATTTTTGTACCAAATTTGTTTTATTAATAGAAGTATACAAAGGAAAGCTTATCTCTATAAGAGATCTCTTCCAGCTACCCTTAGATGTGAGTAAGATGAATTTATAAAGTGGAATAGGTCAAACAAGGTATGTTTAAACTACATACAAAAATATACTTAGATAATTAAAAAAATAATAATAAAATAACACATGTTTATATATATAATATAATATATATAAATAATCAATAAATAAACATACTTAAAATATAATATTATATATATATATATATATATATATATATATATATATATTTTCCACTTTTGTGTAGATTATTTATGCGGCGAAGCGGCAAAATCTTGAAATGATGCAGGTGATTCGATCAGCTAACACTAGTGATCTGACTACAGTAATGATTTCCAGGGTATCCTCTTCTACGACAAGACTAAATCGGAAGCGTCAGCCAACGTTACAGCGGGAGGTCTCGGGTTCAACTACGTGACAATGCGCATGAAGAGCGAGCGAGGGCGTAGAATGCATTTCGACGCTTACATTTACGCCTAGCCTAGAACAACAAAGCTATAAGCTTACCTAATCTAGACCCTGAATTCTCTATGCATTGTAATTCAACCGGGCATAAACTATATTTTGTCACCTACATGTTTCTTTTTTTTTTTCATTTATTTAAGTTTACCAACAGCTTAAAATATTGTAATAGGACTTGACTTGATTTGAGGACCTCCGTGGCGCAGTGCGTGCGCTGTTGCATTGTAAAGTTGGAGGTCCTGGGTTCGATTCCCGGCTCGAGTCTGGTCTGGTGGGAGGCTTCGGCCGTGGCTAGTTACCACCCTACCGACAAAGACGTGCCAAGCGATTTTAGCGTTCCGGCACGATGTCGCGTAGAAACCAATTAGGAGCTTGAGCTTACCATACTCCTAACAGGTTAGCCCGCTACCATCCTAGACAGCATCATCACTTACCACCAGGTGAGATAGCCGTCAAGGGCTAACTTGTAGTGCATAAAAAAAAATAGGACTAAAAGCAATTCGACATATTAAGGTATTAAAGCTAAATGATAAGCTAATTAAAGGTGAACAACGCATGCAAAAAGTGTATTACATTAATGGCGGAAAACTAATTAAAAACAAAGCAAAAAAAGTGTAAAACATATACGTGAAGATTAAACTTACTAAGCAGACAATCATAACAAAATGTACAAACAAGTATTATAGTAAATAAACTCTAACTAAAACAAAAATAAATAAACATTTGGACTCATATTATTAAATGGACGGTAAATTTTTAAGTCACGAATTGACGTCGGGATTGTGTTACGATTAAATTGTGTTAGGGAATAACAGATCTGGATTGGTGACGACAGCTCGGTTACAAGCATTTTTTTTGTGTATCTGCTTTTAAATAATAAGTTTTATTGCGAATACAGATTAAAATGAGATAGATATGTGTTTTTTTTAATTCTGGCGGCTATTGACTGCATTATCAGCTGGCTATAAGTGATGGTGCAGTCTAAGACAATAACAAGCAAGCGAGCGAGCCTGTTATGGGTATGGTAGTTACATTAAACCACTCACTCTCACCGTCCGAACCCCCCCGTTATCCCAAACGTCGCCTAAGCCGAGGTTCGCCCTTAGGCAGTCGTTCCCTTAGTTTCTTCGAGCCCTAGGGCTCAAAATTTCTTCTGGCAGAGCTTCTTTCCGAAGCTCGCCAAACAGCCCGGTTACGCTGTGGAAACCAATAGGGTTTGTACAGCTAATAGACAGATAACAAAAAAAATACATTAAACCTAAACTACTAACCGACATCTTATCATGAACGCCGAATCGTTCGACGGCACTTTATTGGCCTTAGGGTAACTAGCAACGTTCTCGGCGGACGCCGCTGTAGCACACCGTCGAGTGCACAAGTGTTCCCGTGACCCAGTCACCAGGCGACGCGAAGGAGTATCGCTGGGTTTTAGTGGGTATTCTGGTCGCCAGCCTGGCGGCCGGGGAGTCCCACATACCCCGTCGGAAGCGGCGCAGTCTTGCCTGTGTCGCTTCCGGAGGGGATGCGTAAAAGCATTTCCCAGCGTTAAAAAAAAAAGAAAAGACGTTGACAAAGACGTTACCCCAAGCGATTTAGCGTTCCGGCACGATGTCGCGTAGAAACCAATTACCATCAGGTTAGATTGCCGTCAAAGACTAACTTTTAGTGGATAAAAAAAACAAAACGTTGTGTCTAGCAAAATATACGTCAGTTTTTTTTCTAGTTTAGAGATTTACGAATTACAACAGGATTAGCCGCTCAGGCTAATTTTATTTGATGAAAGTCAAAGTATCTATAATTGCCTAATTAATTACCCACTATATGGAGGATAAAGGTCTCATGTCTAACAGGAGCAATATAAAAAAAAACATCCATTACATTGCTGGGCTGGCATGGTTAGGTAATATCATCAGGTGTATCAAAGTGACAATAGGTAGGTCCAAGAGACGATATATTTTTCTGTCCGATCTCAGTATCATATTTAACGACGTTTCACCAACATATCAATTCAACTGAACTCATAGCAAAAGTTATTAAATATATAAGACAAAAGACAGGTCAAGCGATTTAGCGTTCCGGCACGATATCGCGCAGAAACCAATTAGGAGTATGGGTTTACCATACCCCTAATAGATTAGCCCGCTACCATCCTATAGTCGTATTTTTAATTAGACGAAGCCAACTGACACTAGCTAATGTCACTTTGTAAAATAATGTTGCAATATTTAAAGTAATAGTGATGCGTTCAGTTCTCGTTCAATCAGATGAATGAACAATGAGTGTGAATCATTTCAAAATTAATAGAATATTATTTCTATTTTACAATAAAATTGTATAAAAGTGCTCTGATATAAGTTACTAGTAGTATGTAACTACAATTAGTTTTTTGACTGCTTATTACAAACCGCGGCACGGCGATAAGTGCTATAGTTTCGACTACATGATGTTCCTCGCAATGTTTTTCTTAATGGTTAAAATACTCGGTATTCAGTATGTACAAAGCACGAATATAAAATTCGAACCCCGTACCCCATATCGGCAGTTCGGCACTGTAACTATTCACTAGACAATTGAGACAATTTGATTCATTCAGGAGTTATTTCAATCATTCACTTTGTCACAACGCTATTTTTATTTTATAAAAAACTGACAACACAATAAACGTCAGTTGACTTCGTCTAATTAAAAATACGACTATAGACTGCGTCATCGCTTACCACCAGGTGAGATATCTGCCAAGATCTAAATTGTAGTGTATAAAAAAAAAGTTTTTTTTATTTTTATTTAGTTTATTAATAATATACACAAATATGGCTTAAATTCCCGCCAACTGTGCATACTTACGCTAATATTTGTCATACAATACAATTGATCTCGAAGCTATCTTACTTATATTCGTAAAAAAAAGTACACAAAATAATCAATCTTCAACATGGAAATTGCAGTTTTATTTATTATAGTTAACCTATCTATAGAAGTAGCACATTAGTGTAGTACTTACATAAATAAGTACAATGGAATCTTTAAGTGCATTGCTAAGCGCAAAGCTCGAGAAAGGCTGGACCGAATGGGCATTTTTTAAACTATTCTTTTCAGTCCAAGAAAGTTTCTTACTAAGAGATAGATGAAGATCTTTCTTCGTAATTAAATAACATGGAGAAGAAACAGTGTTTTTTGTTGCCACGTTCAAACTGTTTTTGGATTACAATTCTAGGTATGGTCATCCAAGATGCTTGGATGGATGGATATCCAGCTCTTAATATAATTTTAAGTGGCAAGTGGGATGGTGATAACAAAAATAAAATTTACCTGGCTAAGTTTGTTGTTCGCTTCTTCTTAGATGGGGGCGCGTTTGGAACCATCATAGCTTTAGTTTTAAGTTTACGAATGTAGTTATCACCATCAAATCACTACTATGTAAATTATTGACGCGTCAAAAGTGCCTTTTAAAGGACTATTTGAATATAGATTATTTGAATTTGATGGATTCTTATGTTAATACTATTACTTTCTACCTTTTCTCTCCTAAACCGCAAAAACATACGATTTAATTTGTTAAAGCACTAGATTGCACCCTGGAGGATTCTTTTAAAACCTCACTAGCTAGTATTAATAAAATTATTAAAGAAATTATTTTTGAATAATTCATACATTATTTCTCAGAAGCCAGCCTTATAATACCCATACAATAACATAACTATTTGATTAAACGCGGTTTGAGTTGGCTTTGATTTTCCAAAACTTACATTAAGGTATTGAATCCCAAAACGCTATCGAATAATGACCCAATTTAAATTAATTGGCTTTTCATTTTCAATTATTAACTAGTTAACAGTAACAATTGTGATTGCCTATTATTGCCGTTATCGAAATTAAAAAAAAATATCTTGTTTTCGATTGTCAAAAATATTAATTAAATGTGAGTAACATAATGAGTAAAAAATAATTGGATAAAAAACTAATTAAAATATACACATGAACCCAGATGGTTTATGGTTCCATTGTTTTGGAAATTTAAAAAGGAAGAACCATACATAACTTGGTTATCATAGGCAAGTTCTCATGAATAGTGTCACAACGTGATGACGCTTGGAGGCTTATGTCAATTCGTACCATGGTGCATTTGGGAACACTGCATAGCTTCATTTAGAATGCTCCCCCATCCCCCTAAATTTTAACTTGATTCATGATCAACCCATTACCGGCTCACTACAGAGCACGGGTCTCCTCTCAATATGAGAAGGGGTTTGGCCATAGTCCACCACGCTGGCCATGTGCGGATTGGCATATTTCACACGCCTTTGAACATTATGGAGAACTCTCAGGCATGCAGGTTTCCTCACGATGTTTTCCTTCACCGTTGAAGCAAGTGATATTTTAATTGCATAAAACGTACATATTAACTCCGAAAAGTTAGAGGTGTGTGCACGGATTCGAACCGCCAACGTCTGATTAGGAGGCTGACGCCCTAACCACTAGGCTATCACTACTTCAAACTTGATTCAATGCCATAATAAAACCTATTCTTCTACCGATACCTAAAATCCATTTATAGAAGGTATAAATACGGATCACGAGGTGCCTGTTTCTTTTCTTCGGTCGAACAAAGAATTGTTGGGTGTTGGATTTATCTGTAAAAAATTTCAGTACCAGCCAGGAAATAGTTAATAGGCAGTGTCCACCCCTTACTCCGTTAGTCCTGGTTGTTTCCTTAACATGTTATTTGGATGTTATAGCCCGCTATCCAGCATTGAAACAGTGTGGTGCGAAATTTTCTCCTCATTCGATCGCATGAAAGTTTACTGAAATTTGTATGGAATCGAAAGAGCTCTCTCTGCAAAGCGTTCTCAGGAAATGTTTACTTCGTTGTGGGATCTTTCTTAGACCTGGGCGTTTGGAACCCTCCCAGCTTTAGTTGTATGTTATCATCACCATAACCTCGAAAGTAATGAAAAATATACTATATTAGAGCATCCTGATTAGGATTAGATTAGATTAGTAAGTTAAGTTTGATTTGTTTTTTTTCACGTAATATTTATCTTGGAATTCTGCAAAGTAAATCGATCCTATCCAATTAAAGTTATTAATGCATATATTCTGTCGATCAATATTTCGAGTCCTGGTTGGCTTGCAATCGTGTGCGCGGGTGTTCCCGTGACCCAGCCACCAGGCGACGCGAAGGAGCATCGCTGGGTTTTAGTGGGTATTCTGGTCGTTAGTCTGGCCGCCGGCGTGTCCCACATACCCCGTCGGAAGCGACGCAGTCTTGTCTGCGCTGCTTCCGGAGGGGATGCGTAAACGCATTTCCCAGCGGAAAAAAAAAACGAGTCACGATCTCGGTTAATCGCTTTTATTCCCATTATAAAAGTATCATATTTCTGACTCTAGGATGCAAGAAATCTCTATGCAAATTTTGTCAAGATTAGTTCGGCATTTGAGCTGCACATAGGTAACATTCCCTCGGAAAAGGCCTCCGGTTACTTTAACGGGATAAGAAGTAACTGATATCCGTCTCCAGGATGCGAGCTGTCTCCGTAACAAGACAGTAACAGTGCAAAGAATATGTGAGTGAGCAATTAAGCGTACACTTTCGCATTTATTATGTAAGTATATGGATATTATTATAGACATGGCTTTTAAATTAACTACTTTTTGACGAACTCCATAAAGTGAGAAAACTTCCAAAGGCACTGATAAAAATACAAAATATGAAATACTTATAATATATTATTTATTCATTAATCAGTTCATGATTAAGTTAATCGACTTCGAATGGTGGTATAATTTCAAAAACATGCTTTTTTGGTGATGGTTTATCACGTACCTATGTACAATAAGCTGACAATGATTAAAGATTCCCTTAAAGGCTATGCGTTGTTAGATTAGCCACTCAGGCTAAAAAGCGGGTATTTTATATTTATAAATATAATAGAATAATATACTTAATAATTCATATTAATCTCAATATTATGTTAAGTGCCGAATTACTGTATTCCAATATTAAAAAAAAGATAAAACGAAGACGGACCGGCTTTTTTACTACAAATTTTAGTATTCAAAAAATCCGCTAAAGGCACCTTGTTAAAAGGCGGATGACAAGACCTTGATATAGAAAACGTTTGGTTTAGATCTATAAAACCTTCCCGAAATATTAAATACGGAACCTTACTGCATGCATTAATATCCAACTTTATGTATCACACACACAAAGATTCTTTATCGCCACCAAAAAACTATATAAAACGAATAGATTTCCCCTTAAAACAACATTTAACTTCGGGTTAATTTGGTCATCTGTTTTCTTCTACACATCATGAAGTTGTACGTGTTCTGCGCAGCGTTGGTGGCTGCCGTTGTCATCATAGAATGCTCGCACACGTTCTTGGGCACCAACGTGCAGAGGCAGAAGGTTCTGCATAAGAACATCAAGTACGGATCGTACTTGTTCCAGAAACGCGTGGAGTACTTCAACTACACCATGCCCATCAAATACGGCTACGGCAGATCTATTCAGGTAACTTTTTGTTTCTTTTAAAATAATCATCGTCATCATGATCAACCCATTCTCGGCTCACTACAGAGCACGGATCTCCTCTCAATATGAGAAGGGTCTGGCCATAGTCCACCACGCTGGCCATGTGCGGATTGGCAGACTTCACACGCTTTTGAGAACATTATGGAGAACTCTCAGGCGTGCAGGTTTTCTTACGATGTTTTCCTTCCCCGTTGAAGCAAGTGATATTTTCATCATCATCATGAACAACACATTACCGGCTCACTACAGAGCACGGATCTCCTCTCATTATGAGAAGGGTTTTGGCCATAGTCCACCACGCTGGCCATGTGCGGATTGGCAGACTTCACACGCATTTGAGAACATTATGGAGAACTCTCAGGCGTGCAGGTTTCCGCGCGATGTTTTGCTTCACCGTTGAAGCAAGTGATATTTTAATTGCTTAAAAACGCACATAACTCCGAAAAATTATAAGGGCGAACTCCCGACCTATAATTAGGAGATTGACGTCCTAACTACTAGGCTATCACAGCTTAAAATAATAATAACAATAAATATAACGGTATGTAAAAAGCGGTGTTGCTGGACTCGGCTAGGATAGTCCGCCGGTGTCTCAACATGTCAAAACCAACAACCTGACCTCCGGCCATTTGGCCTATTCTGCCGGGGTGTAATCCTCCGTCCGGTGCAAATATGTATTTATGTAATGTGTTTATTTATTTTTGTCTATTTAAGAATTTTATATGTTCTCTTTTGGCTATTATATGTATTTACTTTGCACACGGGCGTGAGATTAAAAGCATAATAAATGTAAAATTATAAGAAATATGAATGAAAATACAATGAAATATAATAAAAAATCATCATTGAACTAATCATTATAATAAATATTAGATAATGTAAGTAATATAAAAAAAAGTATAGAATTTAACTTTATTTCCTAAGTGATATTATTACTGTTTCCTTATTTGGGAATCACGGGTTAGTTTTTAAAATGGTTCATCACTCCTTAAATTGGGATAACTTTGAAATCGAAAATAATCGAATATTGGAGAATTTCTCTGGTCAGGTCTGGAGGCTTTGGCCGTGGCTAGTTACCACCCTACCGACAAAGACGTACCGCTAAGCGATTTAGCGTTCTGGCCCAATGTCGCGTAGACACCAATTAAGAGAATGGTTTACCCATACTCCTATCATGTTAGCCCGCTGCCATCTCAGACTGCCAGGTTTTCGACTAGATGAGACTGCCGTCAGGGATAACTTGTAGAGAAATAAGAAAATTATTACACCTTTTACGGATTCTGCAATTCTGGTCGCTTCTGTACCTTCATCTTTGGCAGCCGCTGTCACTCTAGTTTTAACCCCTTAGAGAGTTGAATGGATCGTAGCACGCAACATCACTTGTCACCAGGTGATATTGCCGTCAAGGGCTAACTTGTAGTAGAATAAAAAAAAGCCAAATTCAGTATCAGAGTAAACTCAGCTTTAAGTTAGGTTCCCGCCACAACCTTTACTATTGTATTGTTTCTACAATAACAATATATTTTAAAAATTTTTATAACTGTAAAAACATCATAGAAAAAGTTTCAGCAAAAGAAAAAAAAGTCAAAGAAATGTTATTTTGATATCGAGCAACCTCTTAGCAAACCTAATACCTCCAGTAGGATAAAAACAATGTTTATCCTGCTCGAGTCAAGGGAAACCAGCAATTCCATCAATTGTTATTTACAGCGTATGCTCTGACCATTTATTTTTATATACCCACTGCGCATGCGTTGTTAGTACTTTTACTAACGCGCCTTTGTTTTTTTCTCGCTGGGAAATGCTTTTACGCATCCCCTCCGGAGGCGACGCAGGCAAGACTGCGCCGCTTCCGACGGGGTATGGGGGACTCCCTGGCGGCCAGGCTGGCGACCAGAATACCCACTAAAACCCAGCGATGCTCCTTCGCGTCGCCTGGTGGCTGGGTCACGGGAACACTTATGCACTCGACCGCGGCTTTACTAACGCGCCTGCGCAAACTTTTTAATCTTCCGAGTACCCTACCACTAGTCGAAGTTAAGTTTCACGGCATCAACGAGTAAAGGAACTCGCACTAGGCGTTACTTTACTCTCGTGTGCCTGATTACTGCGTAATTCGGTTATTGGTTAATCTTTTATCACTTACCATCACGTGAGATTGTCGTCAAGGGCTGACTTGTAGTGGATTGAAAAAAATATATATTTATTTATTTATTTATACGGTTGAGCGGTGGTAGCCTAGTGGTTACGGCGTCAGCCTCCTAATCAGAGGTCGGCAGTTCGAATCCGAAGCCGAATTTTTTTTTAAACGGACAAAAGTCCTAAAAGTTAGAACTTTTAGGACTTTTGTCCGTTTTAAAAAAAATTAAATATCACTTGCTTCAACGGTGAAGGAAAACATCGTGAGGAAACCTGCACGCCTGAGAGTTCTCCACAATGTTCTCAAAGGCGTGTGAAGACTGCCAATCCGCACATGGCCAGCGTGGTGGACTATGGCCAAACCCTTCTCATATTGAGAGGAGACCCGTGTTCCGTAGTGAGCCGGTAATGGGTTGATCATGATGATGATTTATTTATACAACTTTATTGCATACAAAATAAAGCAAAAGAAAAATAAGAATATATCATTATTAGAGTTCAATTATTAGACTTTCAAAACGTTATGTTGTATTTTACACGTACCACTGCAACCCTCAAATCCGCTATTATTTATTAAATCTTTAATCAATCACCAGGGCATCCTCGCCTACGACAAGATCAAGTCGACCGCGTCAGCTAACGTGACATCGGGAGGTCTCGGCTTCAACTTCGTGACACTGCGCATGAAGAGCGAGCGTGGACGTGAAATCAGCTACGACGTTTATATTTACGCCTAGATCAAACGGCCCACTTGTGTACCTTAACTTTATGTAGCAGATCTACGTAAATAAAGACGCAAATGAGATAAAAGTGTGCTTTTCAATTTCTTGTCTCACCCATATTCTTTTCTGCTTGTAACAAAACTGCCTATATATATTTATATATCATCATCATCATCATGATCAACCCATTACCGGCTCACTACAGAGCACGGGTCTCCTCTCAATATGAGAAGGGTTTGGCCATAGTCCACCACACTGGCCATGTGCGGATTGGCTTCACACGCCTTTGAGAACATCATGGAGAACTCTCAGGTGTGCAGGTTTCCTCACGATATTTTCCTTCGCCGTTGAAGCAAGTGATATTTTAACCGTTTAAAAACGCACATAACTCCGAAAAGTTAGAGGTGCGTGCCCGGATTGGAACCGCCGACCTCTGATTAGGAGGCTGACGCCCTAACCACTAGGCTATCACAGCTTCTGCTAGCTATTTATATATATTACCATATTATTATTTATAACATAGCAAATATATGTCTGTCTGGCTGTCAGCCTATTAATACGGGCCGACTTTGAACATTTTTAAAACAGAGAGTGATAAAGGCTGGTTTCAGTTCAGAAACACACCGCTAAGGGGCTACGTGACACTGCATATGGAGAGTCTGCTTGGACGTGATATTAGTAAAGACATTACATTTACGCATAGAATGACGAATCTTTGGGCCAAACCTGGACCTTTTAAAGTTAGTTATTGGGTGTGCCCAAAACTCTAAATAAGACGTGAACGTAAATATTGATATGGTATAGAAATTTTGTTTATTCAATTACTACCCGTAAATAGTCTGTCAGTAGAACCAGGAATAGTTTATAAAATAAAACACAAAATACCTAACTGCCTAATTTGCTTATTCCAACGATAGCATAACTTAAACATTTCGTCTCATTTTTTCAATCATTTTTATTTAACCAATTTGACAATACTTTAATATGTCACATGTCGACGATTAAATAGACATTAATAAAGGAAAATATGATTCAGAAATACGATTCTAAAGGGCTTTTATATTTAAACGTGACATTAGCTCTACATTTACGCCTACAAAGCAAAACTTTAGGCTCGCCAAACCAATCGCCTCTGACCTTAACTTTGTTTGCGCGAAACATGAAATATGCGTAGGAGGTGTACATTAATGGGCTATCCCAATTGTAAGTTTTAACTTAAACAATATATAATATGTATGCATAAGGAAAATGTTAAATTTATTTCCTGCCAAACCATAAGTCGATTTTCAGTAGTGCTATGGTAAATATATTGCGTAACAAGTGACTTAACTAACCATCGTTTAAAAAACGTTAGGTGAGACCTTAAATATAACCTTTGAATATTTATGGAATAATATTGTGAAACAGACAATTCAAATGATTGAGGTCGGCGGTTCGGAGTTATGTGCGTTTTAAAAATAAAATATTACTTGCTTCAACGGTAAAGAAAAACATCGTGAGGAAACCTGCACGCCTGAGAGTTCTCCATAATGTTCTCATAGACGTGTGAAGTCTGCCAATCCGCACATGGCCAGCATGGTGGACTATGGCCAAACCCTTCTCATATTGAGAGGAGGCCAGTGCTCTGTAGTGAGCCGGTAATGGGTTGTTCATGATGAAAACAATCCGTATTCAAACACAGATATTGAAAAAAACAAACCATCATAAATGTCAATTTAAAAAAAAATCGAAGTAAATCTGCCACGAATGCTAATGGATTAGAAAACGGGACTCGATGCACAAATTCCCAATAAAAACGGATTGAATATCGTGCGGTTCAAAAATTTGAATGTCCCGGTATTGTGATATCGGTAAAAAATGCCCCGGCCTAGTTGAAATCTCTGTACGAGCGGCCAATAAACAAAGAGATCGAAAAAACTGACTTACCCTGATACGCACTGACATAAAGGGTATGATGTATTTCGCCGAATTGTAACCTTGTATATTCCAATATCCGTGTCTTAATATAGTGGTGCTGGAGACACATGTTGAGGATTAATTGCCAAGCACACAAACGCGTCCATCTTGACACAGCTAGGAATAAAAACGCGACTTCCCTCCATACGTTACCAACGCCTGCTCGCCTATTTCGGACACATCATGCGGCGAGGGAGTGATAGTTGGAAAAAACTTATCGTGTCAGGTGATACAGACGGCAAAAGATCGAGAGGCCGCTCACCAACCAGATGGGCAGACCAGCTGAGGGACTCTAAGTGCAAATTTCATACAATTGCGAGACCTAGCCTTCGACAGAAGCCGGTGGAAACAATTACGAGGTTTTGACGACTAACTTGCTGTCGCATTATAAAGTTGGAGGTTTCGGCCTAGTCACCACCCTACCGACAAAGACGTGTCGTGTTTAGCGTTCCGGCACGATGTCGCGTAAAAACTCATTAGGTGTATGGTTTTTATGCTTTTATGGCGTTAGCATTTTAAACTGCATCATCACTTACACCAGGTGAGATTGCCTTCAAGGGCTAACTTCTGGTGGATAAAATAAAGTTTATAAGGGCGCAAAACAAAGTCTGCAACGACTCCAGGACCACGATCTTCAGCAATGAACGACTGGGGAGACAGAAATTCCAATAATGTCTTATGTTTATGCTCACAAAAATTTTATTTTACATCTACCCAAAAAACTGTCCCGTTTTCAAGTATATATCTTGTTTGTTTTTTATTCCACCCGAACTCAAATAACTGAAAACGCCACACTTATCTACTATTTATATGGCATGATGAATTAAAACAGTAATTCTTAATTCTATTCTCAATACTACTAACTACTACTCAGATTTACAGAGATTACCTCAGAAGAATAAGATTATTATCTTTACTTTGTCTACTGATATGGTTGAATAAAAAAAATCTCTTCTTTTATCCACTGTGGTTACGTTTTTGCTACATTTAGAATGTCTATTGCAGGTTTTAACCGATACTTTTTTTTCGCTTATAAATAAACGAATTGCAAATTTAATACCTACGTGCTTGCAAAAAAAAAAATAACAAACTATTCGTTATTTAACATGCCAATTATTTATTGCATGTCAGATATAAAAAACGTAAAATTTCTGTAAAATAATATGCAATCCTAAAGATTTAGTTGTTACGTCACGGTGTGATAAACAGTCACTTTCCATGCAGACATGGAAGCTACGGAATTTAGCCGCAGGTGCTTTCAAATTAGAATTTAGGACCTACGTTGTTTCGAATAAACCACGATTTTGGAAATTCGACCACATACCTGTGTATACGTGAGTTGGGTAGTGTTTCATACAAGGCAATTAAATATTACAATTTAAATCAGGCTTTGCCTTTATTAGCTGATTTTATGCATTATTTTTTTTAAAAATTGTAATGAGAAAATGATAAATATATTCCTTAACCTAAACCTAAAGCTATGAGTGTTATTAACGCTCCAATGTCTAAGAAGAAGCCCACAACAAACTAACTGAATGAAATCACCATCTCACATTGACACTTAAAACTAATACTATACTTGTATTAGTTTTAAGCGTGTATAAGAGTTGATGAATTGATCCTTTTTTTTTTTTTTTTTTTTTTTTTTTTTTTTCACGCTGGGAAATGCTTTTACGCATCCCCTCTGGAGGCGACGCAGGCAAGACTGCGCCGCTTCCGACGAGGTGTGTGGGACTCCCTGGCGGCCAGGCTGGCGACCAGAATACCCACTAAAACCCAGTGTGCTCCTTCGCGTTGCCTGGTGGCTGGGTCACGGGAACACTTGTGCACGCGACCGCGGCCCAGTGGGTAGATTTGAATAAGATGGTAGCATGAGGTTCATGTAACATTAATAATTTATATTTATGTTAATCATATTGTGACAGGAATTTTCAATATAATTACACAAATATTCTGTGAGTTACTTACTACCTACTACTAATATTTCCAGACATTAAAGGCCTGAACATTAGGACGTACAGAATCGTTAGATATAGGTTACCAGTTTACACACAATTACCCAAACGTCCTGCATGCCTGACGCATGGCCATAAATTTAATTTTACCCTGATATATGTCGAGCCGCGAGCCGAGCGCGCAGCTGAAATTTTGCATTATTATGCAGAATATGCATCACGATGCGATAGAAAAGCAACGTTACAAGTGGGGAAAATTAAATTCCACTTGGCGCATGCGGTTTCAGCGGCTGATGAAGGAAGTTACTCTCGGGGCATCTCTATGACATCACACCAGAATGAGAAGACCTGTAGAAAATTAAAATAACTAGCATAACTCATCAGGTGCCAATATAGAGACGTTTGTGAGCGGTTCACATAGCTTGGAGAACGTTGGGAGCTGGGTAAACGCAGTGATGTTATTTCACTAAAACATTTTCTTTTTATCCACTACAAGTTAGCCCTTGACCGCAATCTCACCTGATGGTAAGTAACTGGTAGACTGCATGTCTAAGATGGAAGCGTATCAACCTGTTAGGGGTATCTAATCCCATACTCCTAATTGGTTTCTACGCGACATCGTGCCGGAACGCCAAATCGCTTGGCGACATGTCTTTGTCGGTAGGGTTGTAACGAGTCGGTTGTTTGTCGGTAGGGTTGTAATCTCAGCCTCTGTAATATAAGAATGTACTTGTGAATGGAAATGAATAATATTCTTGTTAAATTAAAAAACAAAAAAACAGAATACTGGGTAAAAATACAAAATATTTTACAAGCTCCCTACAATTAGCCCCTAGCTTGTAAAAATATATTGAATTTTGGGTCGCGCCATTTAATAAACTAAAATCACTGATCTGTATAATATATATATATACATAGTAATAATTAATTAAAATAGAACCACAATACAAAGGCTATTTTTCCACTAGAACTTTATTATATTACACAAATTCAATTTTAAATTCATTTATTTCAGGCATACAGATGTCGGCTACCTGGTTCTAAAATATTCTATACAATCCTCTAAATAGGACTTCGTATTGAGTTTGAATAATTAAACACACATAACGAAACCATTTTGACCTGTTTGTTCACCATACAAAGTTTAAGCCAGTCTTCGACAGGTATTGGCCAACTTATACAAATTAAGTTGCCAACTTAAATTGACTCTGCTATCGCTTCGGAGGATAAGGTTGCCTTACAAACTGAACGTATTGTAGCTTTTGCTCCTTATTTCAACGTACTCCTTATAATTTGAATTATCTGTGTTACCAATTTTTTGTTTGTCATATTCTTAAAAATCTTTATATACATTCTAAATATTATTTTGTTGCCTTTGGCAATGAATATAAAAATATATTTCTTTTTTTTTTGAATGATCTAAAGGGTATCAATGTTACCAATTTTTTCTTTGTCTAATTTTTAAAAATCTTTATATTTTGTCACATTTCGCTATTATAAATTAAAAAACTTGAGAGGTGTCAAGGGACACCCGGATGGAACGAAGTTCCTTTCGAATTATTTTATTTTATTTAAGTTATAATAATATTTTTTTTTATTATTAACATATATAATGTTATATAAACTTAATCAGTAGGTTCAATTTTGTACTCCATCAGCAATATCCGGAACTTGTGCAGAAACACTGTCAGGATTCTTTTTATTATTTACAAAAAACCTGTATACACTCAACAAAAATAATCGTCGTGACACCACACTTCACTTCGAAATAGAAATGAAAATATCTGGCTTGCTTTCTATAAGAGAGAGAGAGACAGACAGAGAAACATGCGACGCCGCACAGCTTACAATAACAAAAAGTGTCGTGACAACTTTTCGTAAGAATTTTTTCCGTCTAGCCCCCTTTCACAACGGGCGATAATCAACTTCGTTCCAAAAAAAAAAATCTTAACTGATACGAATTTTACGATATATAATTTCAGCCCAATCAGTCCAGTTTTTCGATTCAGTGTCGAGTTGTTAGACATGATGTGAATTCAATCGATGTTAATAATTTGTTTGCATCAAATCACCAAAGTTTTAGAGAAATATTGTAGGAAGAATATGACATGATGATAATGACTGGACGCCTGGAATTGATGAGAGGAAGTACTGCGGAAATGCCAGTCATAAATAAATCATATCATGCGAATGCTCAGGAAGAATACTGAGTTTGCGATTAAAAGAGTATTAAAACCGTACCCCTTTAAAATGAAAAATGGTGGTTATTCTTTTGTTTTTAAACCGTGCTTGGTTGATACTGATAGAAGCGGTGATAGCCTAGTGGTTAGGACGTCCGCCTCCTAATCAGAGGTCGGGGGTTCGAACCCGGGCACACACCTCTAACTTTTCGAAGTTATGTGCGTCTTTAAGAAGCAAGTGATATTTTAATCACTTGCTTCAACGGTGAAGGAAAACATCGTGAGGAAACCTGCACGTCTGAGAGTTCTCCATAATGTTCTCAAAGGCGTGTGAAGTCTGCCAATCCGCACATGGCCAGCGTGGTGGACTATGGCCAAACCCTTCTCACATTGAGAGGAGACCCGTGCTCTGTAGTCAGCCGGTAATGGGTTGATCATGGTTGATACTCTTATACATAAGAGAAACCCTTGCGATGGTGTCAGTGCTCTCACCTTTTAATCATTTTAGTCAAAGTGAGTCAAAAGACCAGTTTTCAAATAATACTTTTTATAATTTTTACAAACAAATTTTCTAATTGCAAAAACATAACTATCCGATTATGAAAATATCAGGCACGCGTGCACTAGTAAAAAAATGTGCCAAACCATAACAATATGTCTTGAAACTAAATAGAAGACATGAGGTGCTGACCATGACAAATCATGGAAAATAATAAAATAAATTATACGTCGAGAAATAATAGAAAGATTTTATTATAAGTGCAACAGTATTTTTTTTAATTTATACCTACTTCTTTTACACAGCAACTTATTTATTTTTTTATACACTCCAAGTTAGCACGTTAGTTGACAGCTTCTCACCTGATGGTAAGTGATGTTGGGACCTCCTGTTAGGAGTATGGTAAACCCACGCTCCTAATTGGTTTCTACGCGACGCTAAATCACTTGGCGACACGTCTTTGTGGTAAGCTGTAGGGTGGTGACTAGCCCTGGCCGAAGCCTCCCACTAGACAATTATACCGTAGGCATTTATACCGTTTAGATGACTGACAGCCTCATCTTAAATTGCAGACTGGCACCGAGGACAAACCTCCTCGGGTTTTTCAGTATATTTATATTTGTATAAATTGTATTTCTTTGATTAAATGGTAAATAAATAAATAATAAATACAATTAGGAAATAAGGATGCAGCAGGTTTCCAAAAACAGTATAAACGAAGCCGCAGGTAGAACTAGTTTTACGAATTATGATAATAATGAAATTAACAATTCAGCTTGCAGTTGACCTTAATTCAAGCAAAGGTGCCTTTAGTTAAACTTCGATATTGTGTGTAGCAAACAATGTTCGAATGTTGCCTAAATTATTGCGACTTGTTGAATTATGCGAAAACTATACGAGGTCGTATTATGTTCCAATTACGTGTTTAGAAGTTGTTCCGGCGGAACAATGAGTGGCTGCCAAAAATATTCTAATTAACTCAAGTTTTATAAGTCATGAAAACGATGATTAATAATAAAAAGGTGTGGTGTCGTGGGACACCAGGTAGGAACGAAGTTCCTTCGGCTAATGTAGAATCGACAAAGGGATGAGAGAACGAAAAGAAAAAGGGAGAAAGAGAAAGGTATTATACACTACTCGCTTGTGTATACGACTGTCGCGCCTGCGCACGTCTCATTTAACGATTTTATTCCACGGATTTTTTCTTACGGTTTTACTATCACATTTTTTTCAATTCGGTCGCGCATCGAAATCCCTTTCTCCTCCAAGCCAGCCGTAAGGAACTCCGTTCCAAAAATGGGTGCGTGTACTCATGTACGTGCGTGAGAAGTTATACTTCTTTGGCATCATTAAAACATTGTTTTTTATTGTATGCAAATTTATTTTATTTTATTTATTGGGAACAAAATACATGAAAAATACAGTATATAAAAATAACCTTGTTAACTGCGTTAGTAAAAACTGAGTTGCAGTTAACAGGCCCTCATTTCCGAGACACATTATTTTATACAAATCAAAGGTTACAACGGTTAGTGCCTAATACAACTTAAAAACTTATCATGCAATTAATTAATTATTGTGTGTGTGTGTGTGTGAGTGTATGTGTGTGTGTGCGTGTGTGAGTGTATGTGTGTGTGTGTGTGTGTGTGGGTGTGTGTGTGTGTGAGTGTATGTGTGTGTGTGTCTGTGTATAAATGCTATTTGGTAACTTGCAATAGCTCTTCTGTATCAGAGTATGTTAGGTTTTTGAGCCAGTTACTAATAATCGTCTTGCACTGTTTTATCGCCAAGTGATTTATATGCAGTATTTTATCAATTCTATTATACAGCAAAGGGCTTAAGAAGTGATACTGTCGGCTAGCATGGACAGATTTTAAATTGACGTAGGGGCATACAGATTCCGTTCTTCGTTTATTAATACTATGATTATAAGTATACGGTAGATGCTGATGCTTATAAATAATGGTGTGGAGAATAAAAAGCTGTCTCACAGTTAAAACTCCGCAGGATTTATAAAGCTCATTGGTGGGAAATAGTTTAGGTTTATGGGATATCACTTTAAGTAAGGCTCATAAAAAGGCTCGTAAATAATTAATTACATTAAAAAAGTATGACGGCAATCAGAGAGCAGCGCCATCTAGTTTTAGAATCATGCACGACAGACAAGAGAGTGGCATCGACCCCTTTCTTTACGCAACACTAAGTGACGTATGCAGGGCCTTATAAGACTCACCGGCGCGGGATGGCGTTGCATTCGGTCGGTTCGGATCGGTGGTCGAGACGCCGTAGTTCATAGTCGTACTTGGTGGAGCGTATAGTCTGCTCTTTATAAATTACGATACTCATAATTATCATTCTGTTCTACCAAGAGTATCTGGTCTTTTTGCTCGAAACTACCCACGTCTACCCAAATTACCGACGGATACACCCCTGTCAATCCTAAAAGTATATGAGCACAAATTTTTTCACTGCGAAGCTATTTACGAAAAATATTTAAAATATTCGATTTAAATCACTACTATAAAAATATAATTTATTAGCACATATGTAATTCACGCTTGCATGAAAATAAAACACGTGTTCTGAATGTGGATACATGTTATAAATTTGAAAACAATGATCAGAGGCAAAAACGTGCCAACATGCGCGACTGATAGAGGTTCTATATTTGTTTTGTTGGTAGCTTTTTTCGAGACTCTATGAGCGGTTTGGCTGGCAGCTTCAACCTGTTACTTTTGTGTTACAGTGATGCGCGCATCTTAAAATTTCACTCTCACCATTTTTTCGTTACGCGCCTAAAAAAGGTATAACTTCAAAAAAATCTTTTAGTGAATACATAACGAAAGCGACTGCATAAAAATAACGAATACACAACGCTTCTGTGTTGTGTATTCGTTATTGTCAGTCTGAATTTCTTTATTTTTAATTATTCTGTGGTCCGTAGTCTGTTTCTTCAAATCGTTCTTAACCGATCATAATGAAACTTTGTCCACATATTCTTGGTCGAATTAGAATAAACATAGGATACTTTTTATTAATTTTATTTAAACTTAATAAAATAAAAAAATTGATACCTAATCTTATATCCAAAGTCCAAGCAATAAAATAGTTATCATATTGATTAATTTCTATTGTAATGATCTCTGATCTGATACTGGTTTATTAGGTTCAATGCGAAGCGACGGGTAAAAGCTAGTATACATATAAATATCCAAATATCCGATAGTCTACCATGAGACCAGAAATATCAGAAATTATAAATTCCCTAAAAGACCCTATATAGATCAAAGATCGACGAAATAACCGTAACGTCTAGTTGTAGTAATTTATATATCAAGACTGAAAATTGAATAACGCTAGTGATGTTTAAACTACTTCTTTGCTGATAATATAGTAAAATTTGCAGGTTTGAAAATAAAAATAACTAAACTAATAAAGAGGTTTACTACCTATCAGATTTTAATGAGTTAATATACATATAAAAATAATTCCCAGGATTATAATAAATGTTGGTTGTAACAATTATTAATAATCGCAATACAAGAAAGGCTAGTTAAAATATTTTACTGACATAATATGGTTTGAAATCGTTAACTTAAATACTATTCAAAAATTAAAGTTTCCTTCTTCAAAGTTTCAAATATTGCGCCGGCTACGTACATTCACAGATGTTTGCCAAAATCATGACGCCCGTTTTGGCTAAACACTACAACTTTCAGCGCGGACAAGTGAAAAAAGAGCCCAGTTATCTAATTTATTACAAGTTCTTAAACGGCACTTGGCAAGCGTTTGAACGCATCTTAGAGGAGTAATGTTCGCGATTCGAAACACCACAAAAAAGCCATTAAGGCTCCCAGACAGATCACTATCTCTGGAACACGTGCCAAATTTCTTGCGAGTTTTTAACTTAATTTCCTCCCCCACAATCAAATGGTCTTGGCAACGATGGAGACGCTACAAGGCATCTTACATCTGATTCTTGGAAAATTCTTGCTCATTTCATTTCTGTCTTGCTGAATCTCTATTTTGAACAATGGAAACAAGAACTATTTAGGTTTTGTACTTTGTATTTTATTTATTTTTAGCGAAATCTAAACATCAGGCGACAGCGGTCATAATAATGTGTACATTATTTGTATTTAAATGATCAACCCATTAACGGCTCACTAAAAAGCACGGGTCTCCTCTCAATATGAGAAGGGTTTGGCCATAGTCCACCACGTTGACCATGTGCGGATTGGCAGACTTCACAAGCCTTTGAGCACATTATGGAGAACTCTCAGGCGTGCAGGTTTCCTCACGATGTTTTCCTTCACCGTTGAAGCAAGTGATATTTAATTTTTTAAAAACGCACATAACTCTGAAAAGTTAGACGTGCGTGCCCGGATTCGAACCGCCGACCTCTGATTAGGAGGCTGACGCCCTAACCACTAGGCTATCACCGCCATTTGTATTTATGACTATATGATATAATGTGTACTTGACATTAAGAAACTTAATTATCAGAGTTGTAAAATAAAAACAAAAGGTAATGGAGTCTTGGATAATCATATTATAGACAACTGATACCATTATAATTATTTTGCATGTCATTTGACGAAATATAATGGACATTGGATATTATTCACATCTATTTATGTACATAATGTTTCTTGCAAATAAATTTAATTTCATTTAAATTGATTCCAACTTAGATATTAGTATGATTTCTGTGTGACATAAATCACTAAGATAAACCAAATTCTTATCCCAAATTGCAAGAATAGCGACCGCCGAACGGAAAATGTTACACCCTCACATTAGGTGCATGAAAGTCACATTACTTACCCACTACAAGTTAGCCCTTGACGGCAATCTCACCTGGTGTAAGTTATGATGCAGATAAGATGGTAACGGGCTAACGTGTATGGTAAACCCATACACGTAATGGGTTTCTACGAGACATCGTGCCGGAACGCTGAAACGCTTTGCGACATGTCTTTGTCGGTAGGGTGGTCAATAAGCCACGGCCGAAGCCTCCTAACAGACCAGTCTCGAGCCGGGAATCGAACCTAGAACCTCCAATTTTTAAAATGTGACAGCGCACGCGTTGCGCCTTGGAGATCGTCGAAATGGTGTAAGTATACCTAGAAGCAGCACGAGTTGGTGGTTATATAAAATTTTCTTTTTTGAGGGAATTTGGCGTATAGGTTTAAAGGAACCGCACATGGCCCGCCATTCCAGGTCATTTCTGCCACGCACCTGCAAATTGTGGAACCAACTTCCATCTTCTGTGTTCCCTTATGTTTATAATATGGGGATCTTCAAAGGGCGGATTAAGAAATTGCTCAGGGGCCAGCAACGCATTGGCGGTTCCTCTGGTGCTGCAAATGTTCATGGGCGGCGGTAATCACTTACCATCAGGTGACCCGCCTGCTCGTTTTCTCGCTATGTATATAAAAAAAAAATGGCCAGCGTGGTGGACTATGGCCAAACCCTTCTCATATTGAGAGGTGACATGCTCTGTAGTGAACCGGCCATGGGTTGATCATAATGACTAATATATATATAATTGTAAAGTATGCAATAGAATTATATTAGACGCTATAATTAAAAATATAAAGCAATTCCTGTAATAGTTTCGTAAAACGACCAAACAAAAACTCGAGCGGCACGCTTTTGCAATTTTCCTCTACTTCTCTTTAATGTTGGTAGCGTCATAATATTGTAGTTGTGAATGGAGTGCTCTAATACTGTTGCTGCAATAATTACGTAAATGCATACCTCCCTTGTAATATTCTTCTCCATTTGAGCCAGTTTCTGCACTTTGGCAGATTTTGCACGTTTTTATCTACTTAAAATGTTGCAATACGTTACGTAAATGGAGTGCTCTTTTACTGTTCTTGCAATAAATACGAGGCTGCATATCTATTCTGTTCTTCTCCATTAGGGCAAGTTTCTGCACTTCAGTGGCCTGATGGTAAGTGATGATGCAGTCTAAGATGGTAGCGGGCTAACCTGTTAGGGGTATTGTTAACCCATACTCCTATTTGGTATCTACGCGACATCGTGCCGGAACGCTAAATCTTTAGCGACACGTCATTGTCGGTAGAGTAGTAACTAGCCACGGCCAAAGCCTCCCACCAGACCGGACTCGAGCCGGGAATCGAACCCAGGATCTCCAACTTTATAATACGAAAGCGCGCGCACTGCGCCACGGAGGTCGTCATACATCTTTTTCGCTAGAGTGGTAAAACTCAAATCTGGGCAAGCAGTAGCTTGCCCGTTATATATATCTATATATATCCCAAGTGGTAATTAAACCCTATCTTAAGTCCACTAGTACAAAAGTTACTCTTAAAAAATCATTATATAACTTATGAATAATGTAAAATTTTATTGCCACATTTATATATCTCTGTGAAGCTGTGATAGCCTGTGATGCCTAGTGGTAAGGATCTCCGCCTCCTAACCAGCGGTCGGGGGCACACATCTCTAACTTTTCGAAGTTATATGCGTTTTTAAGCAATTAAAATATCACTTGCTTCAACGGTGAAGGAAAACACGCCTAAAATTCTCCATAATGTTCTCAAAGGCGTGTGAAGTCTGCCAATCCGCACATGGCCAGCGTGGTGGACCACGGCCTAACCCTTATCATATTGACCTTGCTCTGTAGTGAGCCGATAATGGGTTGATCATGATGATTATGATTTATATATCTCAAAGAAGGTCTGTCGACGAGTATAATAACAAAAACCTCACAATTTGTGTGTTGGTTTTGGACAACAGAGAAATATATTAGAAAAAGGAAACGAGAAGTAAATACATGTCAGTACCCCTAAAAAGTATTTTTCAATCCAAGTTGCCGGATTGGATTAAGTTCGGAACGCGTTGGAATTCCTGTTAATTCCAGATAGCGGGAAGTTTTCCGCGTTGATTGTTCCTTGATGGAAACTCCACCGGGAATTTATTGTACTTACGAAGGTGTGAGTGGATTTAAGCTCTTCTCAGTCGTTTATCTATTTAAATATAGGTGCTTTATAGTTGAATGCTTTTGTTGAGGAGTTAAACGACATCGCTGGCAAGTAAACTTTGAAATTGACTAACTTGTCTTGTATTTATACCCGGGCGTTGCGGACGAGAGCGCGAGCGTTTGCGTGACCCAGCCATCAGGTGACGCGAAGGATCATCGCTGCGTTTTGGTAGGTAAATTCAAATAAATAATCTTTATTCAAATAGTCCTTTAAAAGGCACCTTTGACATGTCAATAATTTACGTAGTAGTGATTAGACGGTGATAACTACATTCGTAAACTTAAAGCTAAAGCTATGAGGGTTCCAAACGCACCCCTGTCTAAGAAGAAACGAACAGCAAACTTAGCCAGGTAAATTTTATTTTTGTTATCACCATCTCACATGCCACTTTAAATTATATTAAGAGCTGGATATCCATCCATCCAAGCATCTTAGATGACCATACCTAGAATATAATATTTATTCAATAATTTACATAGTAGTGATTTGATGGTGATAAGTACATTCGTAAATTAAAACTAAAGCTATGAGGTATTCTGGTCGCCTGTCTGGCCAGCGTCGAGTCTGAAAGGCAGCAATGTCTATAATAGTAGCGAACTATTACAAAGTAAATTATGTGTGTAGTAGAATAGTGACACTACGATTTTCATCGGCAACATCAAGTAATTTAAAGTTCATTATTAGCTAGTTATACCTGACATACCCTGCTTTGCCAATTACATTAAGCAAAAAAAATGTTTATTGATTTTCTGGCCTAACACGTCCCTAGAACAACTAACAATCGCCAAAGTTTCATTACAATCTGATCAATAGTTAAACGCATACAGGACTAACAAAAAAACAGATTTTTGTTAGTTAATAGAACTTTAGTTTATATTTAAATTAATTATTTATATTTATTAAATTTAATCTTTTAAATATATGATTCTTAAACCACTTACGGAGTTCAGTTTCACTCACTATTTTCTTAATGTGCATAGATTACAGTTACATACGTTTTTACTGATTACAACACGTAGTTTTCGTTTAAAAATATAGTGGATTACATATTCGATATCGTTTTTAAAACATGCAGAGGTTTATTTCAAAGTGAAACCTTGTGACGTGTAATGCAAACTGTTTCTGACCCATAGTAAACAGGTTAGTCAGTTATTGCTACTTTAATAAAAACCTCTTTCAAATCATACTAATTGTTATAGTTTTAATTATTCTTATATTCCACTTTTATAACGCTAACTGCGATAATTATAATAAAACACCTAACGCAGATAAACATAACCGTAAAACAGTAATGGACTGGCAAGTAACGCAGGAGTTTTGTAATTTTTAACCTAATTAAAACTGTTATGGCTCTGGGACTCTCACTGTTCGAGCTTGTTCCGGCGTACCACGTTTACAATCATCTGAAAAGATATTTTTACTGCTATACGTAGACAGAGTATATTTGGAATCATTTGTCTAACTTTGTTAAGTTAAGGTTAAAAGTATACAACATCATCATCATCATGATCAACCCATTACCGGCTCACTACAGAGCACGGATCTCCCCTCAATATGAGAAGGTTTTGGCCATAGTTCACCACGCTAGCCATGTGCGGATTGGCACTTCACACGCCTTTGAGAACATTATGGAGAACTCTCAGGCGTGCAGGTTTCCTCACGATGTTTTCCTTCACCGTTGAAGCAAGTGATATTTTAATTTTTTTAAAGCGCTGATAGCCCAGTGGTTAGGGCGTCAGCCTCCTAACCAGAGGTCGGCGGTTCGAATCCGGGCACGCACCTCTAACTTTTCGGAGTTATGTGCGTTTAAAAAAAAAAAATATAAGTATTACAAAATCTTAATTCATAATTTAGTATTAATAGTAAGTAGTAAGTGGTGGAAAACTTTATTGATCTAGGCTCATGTATAAGAAACAATGGATCTTGTGAACCGGTAGTGCGCAGGCGAATTGGTATGGCAAAGAACGCCATGTCCCAGCTATCCAAGATTTGAAATAGCAAGACCATATCAATTCGCACCAAGCAAAGACTGGTAAATGCTCTGGTTTTCTCCATATTTCTTGTTTTCTTCATGTTTATGTGAGTTAACCTTTTATGTTAAATTTGAAGATTAAAACTAAATTGCAATTCGGACTTTGATTTCAACTGCTGAAGACGCCTTTTGTGAAGTTGGCTGCACTGTTGCCAGTCTTCCGCTACGTCTTTTCCTCGACATCAAGAAGTCAAATTGAAGTCATATGATAACCTACCCTGCGCTCAACTAAGTGAAAACAAATAAATCTTTCATATTTACTCTCCCATTTTATTCTATATAATATATCTTTGTGTTTATATATGTATTATTATATGTCGAGTCAAGGGCGTCCGAGTTGTTTTTTGTAAGGGTGACGATTTTGTTTACTTTCGCTCATAGTAATTAAAACCACAACTTGCGGGTTTACACTTTTATTGCGACAATAACTAAGAGATCCGAACAGTCCGACGTCTCGAGCGAGAATGCCGCGAAAGGCATCGACCGCCCGTATTTATAGCACAAAGCATGCTTGTACAAAATTTATTGTTACTGTCTAAATTGTGTTAGCAAAATCATCAATAGTTAAAATGTGGGTAATTATTGAATTCTTGAGGTTCTTGGCGCCGCTGAATAAAGTTAGTAACTTCTTCGCGCCGACATATATTTTTGGCGCGTTCCAAACTGTATTATGCGATTTAGCGTAAACAGGTCTCCAGATAAAAAGGAATGAGTGGATATAAACGTAATGGTTGACGAGTTTTTAAAGGATTAACGTTCTGTGGTGCACTTTGCGAAAGAGCCACGTCGATTTACTCGGATTATGGTGATAAGGTAAATGACTCAATAAGAATCCCCTAATGATAAGTAACGGTTACATTTATGGTGGGAGCGATTTTATTCGCCTTAGAATTAAAATCATACAGATAATATAAATAACTGATGCCAGCGATTACATATATATAAAAGGTTTAAAAAACCCGTGGGAATACAGCAGCATTGATTAAATGAAAGGTTGACCAACGTTGGATGTTCGAAGAAGCATTTCTTGATAAGAGGTCCATTATTGACAAAGAATAGTAGTAGTAATTTATTTATTAGTATAGAATTGTATAGAATGTGACTGCTGAACATTTTTACTGACATAGTATACCTCATTATTTTAAGACGATTATTTTGTTTATCGCAATCGCTATCGCTATTGCAATCGCAATCACAATCACAATCACAATCACATAACAATCGAAATCGCAATCGCAATCGCAATCGCAATCTCTATCGCTATCGCTGTCGCAATCGCAATCACAATCACCATAACAATCGCAATCGCAATTACAATCACAGTCATAATAAAAATCGCAATCGCAATCGCAATCACAATCACAATCACAATCTAGCCAGATAATAATATATAATGTTCTATTATTAAATATGAGCAAATTAAATACGAGTTTAGAAAATAGCCCACAAATATATATTAGATTTAATAAATATATTATGAGTAAGATTTTTTTTTTTTATATTATAGTGTTACAGACTGTACATCTTATTCTTATCAGAAATTTTATGTCTGTCTGTAACACCAATCAGAACGGGTGTACAGCTCAGCATATGCCGTTCCTTATTTAAAAACATGTCGCTGATTTTCAGATGAGACCCGAGTGGCGTCACAAGTAAAAAAAGTAAGTAGGTACTTAATTAATTATACCTTTACAATTATATGCTAAGGGTCTAAAGGGCTGGAAAAGGGTCGTTGACATATTTCGGTGCGACACACTTGATATTGTATATTGTAACACAAAATATATTCTTCTAAATTGGAAACGTATGAAAGGTGGGAGGTAGAGAGTAGGTACCTATTTTATTAATTTCATATTCACACATCAAAGGGAAAGCGTTTCGAAAGGGCGCATATAGCGTCAACAAATAAACGACGTCTCTCAAATTATTACTTCGCATTGGATATTTCAATACGCTACAAAATACATACGGCTGTATGGATTTACGAATATGTATTTTTAGATTGCAGACTTCGTATCCTGCGATAACTGTGTAGGTTTATTTACTCCAAATAACGTTAGATTATGTTAGGGTTTAAACTGTGATAGTTTAGTGGTTATGACGTCCACCTACTAGTCAGAGGCCCGGGGTACATAAATATTTTTCCGCACATGGACACCGTGGTGAACTATGGCCAAACCCTTTTCATCTTGAGAGGAGACCTCTGTATATGAACTGTAGTGAGCCGGTTTCATTGTTTAGTAGGTATGTAGTAATGACATATGCAAACAGCCTTGTGGTTTTATATGTAACTAGCTTATTGTCTTTACCAATTAGCCCTCGATGTCACCTGACGGTAAGTGATGATGTAATCAAAGATGGTAGGGGTATGGTAAGCCCATACTCCTAATTTGTTTCTACGCGATACCGTTTGGCAACACGTCTTCGTTGGTAGGGTGGTAACTAGCCACGGCCGAAGCCTTCCACCAGACCAGACTGGAGCCGGGAATCGAATCCAGGACTAGTAGTTTCTCAAGTCAGTTATCATATCCAAATTATTGCCAGTAACGAAACCGGTTTGGCGCATATCGGTTGGATGGTTTCAAATCTACAACAGACATATGGGTTGAAACCATTTTTGTGTTTAAAAAAATAATATAGATTATGTATTTAGCAAGCGAAACTATGTATCATGATCCTGGGTTCGACGGCTGTCAGATCAGAACATCTGGATATTGGCTTATTTTGTCAAAGAATTTTCGGTACCACTCGTGTGCCTCGAAGGGCATGTTAAACCGTTCGTCCGGGCTAACATCATTCAACTTGACCTGTTCAACCAATTCCTTGAACAAATAGGTACTAAGAGAACTTTGTCTGGTCAGTTCTGTCATATCTGACAAAACAACCCCTATATTCCTGATAAATTAGAAACACTACGAGCACCCTTACATTGTTTAGTAAATCGATACAATGTTCGTTCAGCAAAATAAATAAGAAAATATTAATCGAAAATTACGGTTGATAAATCCACTAGAATCAAATAATGGCCGGCAATAATATCGGAACAATAAATAAAAATGTGCACGTCATTTTTTTTTTTGCGCAAATAAACCGATATTGGTCCGATAAACAATTTTTATTGCGACGTCAGCAATAACTTGGCTATAATGAAAGCTGTTACGGAATGGAACAACTCTATGGTGCAATAAATCCATGCCGGGGGTTCACTACTCTTTGGTCTTATTTGGCGATCCTTTATTATTTCGCCGTAGGAATAGGCTTTTCTTTTGTTGTATTCTACGTTACTTTTTATTTATTGCACTACAAGTTAGCACTTTACACTTTACAAGTGCAATCACGACTGGTAGTAAGCGATGATAGCTACAATTCAAGATAGCATTGGGCTAACCCGTTAGCAGTATAGCGGCTAGAAATAAATACAATTTCGTTAGCTTCATTAAAACATCACACGCATAATAAAATTAATTTATTTAATAACAGTTAGGTAAGTATGGTAAGTACTGACGAAAATAATATGACAAGCTTTAAGCGGAAATTAAAACAATTTCTCATTCTTAGCAGCTTCTACAAGATAGATGAACTGTTCCAAACTAAACAGTAAGTATACTTAAGACCTCAATTGCACATCAGCCTATGATCCGTAATAATTAAAATATTACCATATTATTATAATATTATAATATAGGATGTATTTATAACTGAATGTGACTATGACTCATGACTTAAATTAATTCATCTGACGAATCATTTTGAATGACATATTAAATAATTATTATTTTATTGCAATTCTAATAGTTAATAATAATTGTAACTAATTGTATAATAATTGTAAATTCTAACGTTGCAACGCCCTGACGGGGCGTCATGTATATTTTGTGTAAGTAGATAGATGTGCATGAGTGATATTTTTGAGTAAATAAATAAATGAATAAATAAATAAATAAAGTCGAATTTCGAGAAGGAGGTTAACCGCCAAATTCAGCTCCGGTGGGCAGCGTTTGGGAAACTCCGCGACATCCGTTCATCCAAAATCTTTCAATGTCTAAAGACTAAAGTCTTCGAACAGTGTGATGACTTACGGCTCAGAAACGTGGTCGCTTACTAAGCTTCATAAAAAGAAACAGAGTCACTCAGCGGGCGACGGAGAGAGCTATGCTAGGAGTATCTCTACGTGATCAAATCAGAAATGAGGAGATCTGTAGAAGGACCAGAGTTACTGACATAGCTCAACAAGTTGCGATGCGGAAATGGGCGGGGCACATACCTCCGAGAACATATTCTCGTTGGGGTCCAAAGTCGCTGGAATGGCGACTCCGCAGTGGTTAACGTAGCGTTGGTCGACCACCAACTAGGTGGACAGACATCAGACGAATCGCAGGGAGCCGCTGGAAACAAGCGGCCCAAGACCATTGACTTTGGGACTCCCTACAAAAGACCTATATCCAGCAGTGGACATCAATCGGTTGATATGATTATGTGATGACAATAAAATTTAAAGCACAATGGGTTTCCAGAAACCAAAATCCTGCTGGAGGTTGGATGACTGCAATGGTCATGAAATCATCATACATCAATGAAAATGATTTAGCGAGTCAGTAATTTTTTAAGTTTAAAAAGGTTTATATCTAGAGTTTTGCATGTCATTGCACAGTCCCTTCGGTTCTGCATAAATTGCACAAAGTTTTCTGGCCATCTCATTAAAACTATTCAAATTTCCCGAGACGCGGTGTCAGGTCTTTTCGTGAATAGGTTTTGGTTCAAATTAATTCGTCGTCCTCAAGCCCGATCGCTCGAGTCCAAATTGATTTCGTCTAGTTGATTTATGGTAAAAAATGCTATGGAATAATTGATTTGATTTATTTACACGCTTTATTTTAATTATTTGTTACGTACGTGAATTAAAAAAATATTTTCATGTCCATTAGAAAAGGTTTTAAAATAAATAAAATATACTGTCAATACAGTTTGTTTCCCGCGGCTCCAGCTGCATTTAGCACGTTACGTAATGTTATTTATTGAGTAACAGACATCCATCAATCAAAACTTTCGCATTTATAATCGCAATAGAGACATAGGCACGCGTTGCGCCGCAGGTCAGTACCACCCGGGCGCACCTCGTAAGTGGCGTTACCTGGGTTCAAGGGGACGAACTTTATCCTACTGAATTCAACATGGTCAACCCATTGCCAGCTCACTACAGAGCACCAGTCTCCGCTCAATATGAGAAGGGTTTTTCCATAGTCCACCACACTGTCAATGTGCGAATTGGCAGACTTCGCACGTCTTTGAGAGCATTGTGGAAAACTCTCAGGCATGCAGGTTTCTACACGATGTTTTCCTTCACCGTTGAAGCAAGTGACATTTTAATAGCTTAAAAACGCACATAACTCGAAGAGTTAAGGGTGCGTGTCCCGGATCAAGCCCGCGACTCCTGATTAGGAGACGGACGTCCTAACCACTAGGCTATCACAGCTGCAATAGTCGTGTGTCGTCTGAATTATGACATTTCAATTAAACTCCGAATACTTCCCGGCTCGAGTCTTGTCTGGTGGGAGGCTTCGGCCGTGACTAATTACCACCCTAACGACGTGAGTCGTGTCACAAAGCTATTTAGCGTTCCGGCATGATGTCGCGTACAAACCAATTAGGAGTGTGGGTTTACTATACGCCTAACAGGTTAGCCCGCTAACATTCTAGACTGCATCATCACTTACCACCAGGTGTGATAGCCGTCAAGGACTAACTTGTAGTGTTTAGTATATAAAAATTAAAACTATGAAGTATTCCTTAAAAGTTCCATTAAACTTAACGAGAACTAATGTCATCAATAAAATCGCTGAAGCTTGGGACCTCGAGTAAGTCTCGTTCCCAAGTCGCAGTAATTAAAACGTCATTGTTTTACACATTCTCTCCGGCTTCCGCTCGGCACTAATTGTGCAAAGTTTTCTGGCTATCTCATTAAAAGTATTCCCCGACACACCTCGTCAGGTCTACTGATGGTTACATTTTAGTTTATATTCGCGCCGTTATCTCGATGACATTTAAAAGGATTCTAGACTTTCAAGGTTGAGGTTTTATATCTATCTTTTGTATTCTAATTTTAATGCTCTAATTAATAATTGTTGTTTTGTAATCTAGAATGCTCAACATAATTTCATAGTCAAGGATGTGTGATTGTAATAAAATAAATAATTAAATCAAAATAATACATTTAGATATATCTATCTTTATCACACACACCCTGGACTGCATTCAGGACCAACACATCTATCCTGAAAGGGCTAAAAATAACAACAAGCTGCTATAGTCGTGTGTTGTCTGAATTATGACATTTCAATTAAAATCCGACGACCTCCGTGGCGCAGTGCGTGCGCTGTCCCATTATAAAGTTGGAGGTCCTGGTTCGATTCCCGGCTCGAATCTTGTCTGGTGGGAGGCTTCAGCCGTGGCTAGTCACTCTAACACTCTAAAGTCACACTAACGACAAAGTCGTGCGATATGCCTTTGTCGTTAAGGTGCCATTTAGCGTTCCGGCACGATGTCGCGTAGAAACCAGTGTGGGTTTACCATACGCCTAACTGTATCATCACTTACCACCAGGTGAGATAGCCGTCAAACTGGGCTAACTTGTAGTGTATATATAAAAATTAAAAACTATGAAGTATTCCTTAAAAGTTCCATTAAACTAAACGAGAAATAACAACAAGGCTGTCGACTTTATGTCTCAAGCGCACCTTGGAATACCTCGGGCACATTGCTCGCCGTAGCTCTGGGAATTTAGAAAAACTGCTCGTAACGGGCAAGGTGGAGGGAAGAAGGCCAGGAAGATGTAGCCCCCTGCGTTGGTCCGATCGGATCAGCACTGCACTCCGTACATCATTCCACGCCGCACTACATAATGCCGGAAACAGAACCACCTGGAGAAAAATCTTAAGGGAGAAGGTGATCCATGCTAAGGATCGCGACCCTCAGTAATGAGGATAACGATGTAAAGAGAGTTCTTTTTCACACATCGAATATTGAACGGTTTAAGCTATAGTATCGATATATATATATAAGACCAAAAACAGTTTTTTTTTATGTATTTCTGCCGGACTGTTCCCGCATCATGCCAAAATTACTAGAGTGATTGAAATGCAATTTCGTACACTGTAAATCAATTTAATCCCTCGTGAAACAGAAATTCCACTTAAAATATCCGTCTGAAATTATTTTAATAACAAAAAGTGCTTTCCAATAAAACCATTTAAAATATATCGCCTTAAAGTTGCACGTTGGGTAGGAAAGCAAAAATATTTCATTCCCATGAATATGTAAATGACATTCACACAAGTGGGTATGCGACTTTTACGCCAACATATAAGGTCTCTATTTTCTTGTTGAAAATGGGAACAGTATGAACTAAGACGTACAGACGACGTTATCTTGGATTTGCATGTTTACAGTTTTTATATTATATTTTACATACTAAGATATGTAAAGAAACTATGATAGCGTAGTGGTTAGGACGCCCGCCTCCTAGTCAGTACCACTAACTTTTCGGAATTATGTACATTTTTAAGCAATTAAAATATCACTACCTTCAGCGGTGAAGCAAACCTGAATGCCTTAGAGTTCTCCGTAATGTTCTCAAAGGCGTGTCGTCTGCCAATTCGCACATGCCCCGCGGAATATGGTCAAACCTTTTTTATATTGAGGAGACCCGTGCTCCGTAGTGAGCCGGCGATGGGTTGATCATGTTGACTAAAACATAAGTAAAAGCAAAAATCCTTCTCAAATGCTACAAAAATTTTTTTTTTACGGTTTACAATGTAGATGGATATGAATTATAGGACAGTCTTTAATTTTGGTCGACCTAATTAGGTACTCGGAACAAGTTCAACCTAATCTAACCTAAATTTAGACCATTTTTGCAAAAAATTATCTAACTAACGAAAACAATGGGAAATTAAAATTTCCATCATGCCACTATTAAATAAACAAAAGCTCAAAATACTCATGGTGTTTCTTCATAGCCATAACGTGCTGTTATCGAACTATATTAAAATACGCTATTTCGCGTTGACAGCTATTTTTAAGAAACACTCTGTGTATTACACACATACACGCGCATGCACACACGCACACACACAAACACACACACTCTCCTGGTTATTGATTTGATTTTATATATGTCGCGTCAAGGGGGTCTGAGTTGTTTTTTTGTAAGGGTGACGTCACGATTTTGTTTACTTTCGCTCATAGTAATTAAAATCACAACTTGCGGGTTTACACTTTTATTGCGACAATAACCATTGGTACGAACAGTCCGACGTCTCGAGCGAAAAAAGCCACGAAAGGCATCGACCGCCCGTATTTATAGCACAAAGCATGCTTGTACGTAAATTGATTGTTACTGTCTAAATTGTGTTAGCAAAATCATCAATAGTTAAAATGTGGGTAATTATTTAATTCTTGAGGTTATTGACGCCGCTTAATAAAGTTAATAACTTCTTCGCGCCGACATATATATAAGAATATATACACATATAATACATATTATATACATTTTACGGAAGGCGGTACACCCTGGCACAAGTAAAATATTTACTTAAAAGAATGTCCCAACATGGGATAAATGTTATATGTAAAACGTATTTTTTTTTGAATAAAAAATTTTTTCATTTTTTTTTTTCATTACGTGTTTGAGCGTCAAACATGCAAAAAACCAGAGCCTAGCCAGTTTTATATCATCCGTATCCTCTATGCCAATCATGGTCAAATACTTATGTTCGTAAACATATCCTATCTTCAAACGCCATGGTACAGCATCTCCGGTAGTCTTTAGTTTTCATATCGATGTAGACAAATGAAAATCGAACAGGAAAATCTCCTTCATCGCAACGAAAATTTCCATGTATTAAAATTCGATGTCGACGCGAACTTTTATGGTTGAAAACCTAATGACGTATTTGCATCGAAAAAGAATTCTCGATTGGGATCCAGATTCGAGGGACACAAACAAAAATATCTGCGGGTAGATTGTAAGTGTTTTTTGAAGGGAGATAATTTTATTTTAAAAAATGTAGAACGTTTTTTTTTCATATCTCCCTGCTGCAAAGGGATCGATTTTTTTATCTACAAAGGTCTACCTACGTTGTATTTTGTTTCGTTTCTGTACATCGTCGCGTAAAAGAAATTCTTGCCGACTAATCAATCGCCCAATTAAGTAAAACTACTTAGTTTACAGCATCGACGCAATGTTGTTAGTAAACTTCAGGTATTGACGGTAAGTATGGCCAGTTAATACGCAACTTTGTTAAGGAATGGAAGACTACGTAAGTTCCAATAAGTAGCACGAAATATTTTATCCACGTTTCAGAATGGCTTTTCGGCATCTTCTTAACAAGCTCCGTGGAGCAGCACGTTCGCTGTCTCATTATAAATTCCTAATATATATTCCTAATAATGGATTCGAACTCGAATCTGTCTCTGGTGGGATGCCTTGGTCATGCCTAGTTACCACCTTACCGAAAAAGACTAGTGGCCAAGCGATTTCGGCACGATGATCCGTATAAACCAGGAGTATTGCTTAACTATACCTTTAAAAGGTTAGCTTACTATCATCTTAAACTGCCTCGTCACTGACCACCAGGTAAGACTACCTTCAAGGGCTAGATTATGTAGTGTGTAGATGATTATGTATAACTTGAGTGTCTTCAAAGCTCTTTTGGACTCAATAATCTTTGGCACTCTTGCCATTGCCTAGATTATCATTGGTACTCGTACATACCAACCCCTAAATAAACGAGGTGATGATTCTTATCTTATAACAAGAAAAAATGTGTCTTTAAATCACAATTAAGTTAATGATTAGCCATGTGAACGGGCTAAATGGTAATATTGTTATGTTAAATATTAGAATTTAATACTGAAAATACAAACCAATAACCAATGAGGTTGTTTCCAAAACAGAAACTGAAAAGTTAATGTAAAATTCTGTTATTAAAGCATTAGTATTAGCAGTCAGCCTCCTAAACAGAGGTCGGCGGTTCGAATCCGGGCACGCACCTCTAACTTTTCGGAGTAAGTATGTCAAATTATGTACTTATGCATGCACAACTGTATGGCTACACGAAAAGCTTTTTCTTTCTTTTCTAATTTTTCCGTGAAAATTCTATTCCACCGTCCAATAGTAAAATGTTTCGCCATTTCCAGACCGACACTGATATTGTTGCAATTGCATCCGACATCACGTTAAACCTGACTTTATGTTGCCATACACGGTACAGAGAGCGTAATGTCTTATCTACACGTTTACGCGTAAGTGCACGAATATTCTTCAACAACGACTCTCGTCGTTAGTACAGAGTCGCATTTTAAAATTTTTTGGTCACGTCTCCCGGTGTGAGAGTGACTCCATTGAGCGTCTTGTCGTGCAGGGTAAGGTGGAGGGCGAGGAAGGTCACCCATGCGGTGGACCGATCAGATAAAGTCTGTAGTGGGTGATCCTTTGCACGAGTGCACCAGACTTTCGGCCAGCAGAGGGAAGTGCAGGCGAATGCTTGTGAGGCGCATAACATCTGGGGCCTCAAAGACATTTTTTCGTGGTGACCACGACCGCTCTGCAAAGAGTGTAACGACGAAGAAGAAAAAGCACAAATATTAGAACTTATTTAGCGTGCGTGCACCCATGTATAAATTATTTTTTTGGATTATTTTAATATCAGTTAAAAATATAATGACGAAAGTCAATTACTAATTAAAGTTTTACTAAAATGCTAAAGAATATTGGTACGTTGTTTATAAACGTGTGAATGTTCGTGCAATTTTGATCCAATCTGGAAAATGTTAAACCTTTCATATATCGACTTTAACATAAAAGTTATGAGGTTTTGAACAATTCGTTTGACTAAATAATTTCACAATAATTTAAACTTAGACAGACCAATGTGCAATAGGATTATTTTGAAAACCCACTCGTTATTAAATTATCAATGTGTTCGTAAAGACAGCTTTTAAGCTTGCATGTATGCACCTGTTAACTTATAAATGAACGTGTAGTGGGGACATAAGAATCGTCGTTTGATGTTAAAAGTAAAACTTACACTAAGATTCACACAATTAGGGTCCTTATATCAATGTCTTAGAGCTCATTCTTCTACATCAATTTCGTGAGATAGAACCTTTTTTGTAAATTGAAACTGGTGTATATTTTAACATTAAGAATTCTACAAACATTTCCGAAAGCATAATTTCCAGAATCTGACGGTTTGCAGTGTTATTGGCAGCGGGAGGTCACGATTTATAGAAAGCTAATTTCCTTTATTCTTCTGTACGGTATACTCTGTTTATACAACCCATAATGAAGATACGATAAGGCGGCCTTTGTAGCCGGCATCTACTTGTTTCCGTTTATGTTATTATTTTCGTTAATTTGGTGGTGTACAAATAAAGGATAATAATCATCATCATCATGAACAACCCATTACTGGCTTACTACAGAGCACGGGTCTCCTCTCAATATGAGAAGGGTTTGGCCATACTCCACCACGCTGGCCATGTGCGGATTGGCAGACTTCACACGTCTTTGAGAACATTACGGAGAACTCTCAGGCGTGCAGGTTTCCTCACGATGTTTTCCTTCACCGTTGAAGCAAGTGATATTTAAATAAAGGATAATAATAATGAAGCTTTATTCATGTAAACCTATTACAGGCATCTATGAATCGTTCATATCACATTTTCCATTAATTTTATTCGTGAACTACACTCGCCAAGTTAAAACCAAAGCTAAGAGGGTTTCAATCACGCCCAGGTCTAAGAAGAAGCCCACAACACACTTAGCCAGTTTTTTTTTTGTTATCACCATCCCACATAATCAATAATCGAATGTTTACTTGTCATAGAATTTAAAAAATTGCAGTCGAAATCCGCATGACTCGTGATCTTTTCACTGACATAGTGCTACGAGGTTGATTACAAGTTGGTAGCACTGTTTTTAAAATAGTGCTACCGACTTGATAACCGAGGTCATAACAGATTAAATATTAATCAAGTGATTGAGAACCTCACAAGAATCTACATTAGTTTAGAAAGTTAGACATCGAAACCTAATTAATGATTTTAAGTAAAAACAGATATTGCACACTAACTGCTAAATAGATGTGAATTCATCCAAGTCTAAGACCAAAAGTTGTCCAACTATATAAAGAAAACTCAAGTCAAGTTAGTACAGTTTCTTGCACGTTTGAAGAATAAACGAAGAGAGCAAAATAATAAAGCTCGCATAAAGTTGGGCGGTGAATAAATCAACATTAATTATATCACAACCAGTTCTGTGGACAATGGCTTCAGTTGTTGGAATAATATAGTAATTTAATAACAAATTCCGTATTCTATCCGGAAAGGGCCACATTGGTTTTCCTTGTGTTACCTACGTCATTCTTGAGAGTACAAAACTAAGTGTTATATCATAAGCTCTCTCTCAGTAGGCTAGGGCGTCCGCCTCCACATCAGAGCTTTGGGGTCGAACCCTTGACCTCCGAAGCACACGTCTGATTTTCCGGGGATTGTGCGTTTTTAAGCAATTAAAATATCACTTGCTTCAACGGTGAATTTATTGATGGTTTGGAATACTCCATAATTTAAATGAAAAGTCATAATTCAGATGAAACACGACTATTGCACTGTGATGGCCTAGTGGTTAGGACACCCGTCTCCTAATCAGAGGTCGCGGGTTCGATCCCGCACCTCTGACTCTTCAAGTTATGTGCGTTTTTAAGCAATTAAAATATCACTTGCTTCAACGGCGAAGGAAAACATCGTGAGGAAACCTGCATGTCTGAGAGTTCTTAATTCTCAAAGGCGTGTGAGTCTACGAAGCCGTGCATGTTCTATAGTGCTCTATGTGTCCCAGCAATGTGTTGATCATGTTAAAGTGTTAAACCTATAAAGTTAAATAAGTTAAAGTGTTTAACCTAATAGCACCTAAGTGCAAAGCAACCACTAAAAATAACTTTTAAATTAATTAGTAGCTGATAAAAAGATCCTTAAATATAACTAAGATCAAAATTCAGTTTAATCCAATTAAAGTATAAGTACGATTTCCGTCATAATCACGATGACATCTCTCTGTTAGAAAGCTCAAAGTGTGTGAAGCAATTTGGAAAGTAGTCAACGATATTGAATTCACAATATATAAGCGGTCCACCAAACGGCGGAAAGTAACACCGGCGCTAGAATTCTTGGGGAAGTCGTAAACCTTATAAATTACAGCCAGCACTAAAGTGTGACGCCACTTCGCGAAAATGCTACTAACATTTTTGCAAATATTTCTTACTTGAACAAGTTTTTATATACTATATATTATATGTTACTACAAGTTAGCCATTGACTGCAATCCCACATTAGCAATATACATTTATTTATGACGGCATTCAGAGAACAGCTCCATCTTGTTTTAGAATCATGTAATAAAAGAAGTAGAAAGATTTGGATCTTGGGTGGGCAGGAGGTTATGTTGGACCCCCACCCCCGAAGGGGGGTATACCCGAACTAAAAACCACCACGGCATGTCCCTCTCGCTGGTTTTACTGGACACCTGGGGGTCCCGTTGTATACTTCCCGGCCATGCAAGGGACGTTCTTCTCACAGTTCGAGGAGGAAAAAGAGGAGGCCTAAACACATCCTGTGTTTAGGCCTCCTCGTTAGGAGAGGAGCGCTTAGGTCTGGGGAGATATAAAAAGTACTATAGTTGATATATAAATCGCGCGTCGCGGGAAAGAGAGAGGTATATGTAAATAAAAGTTAATTATGTTCCGTGCGAAAGCAGGACATAATTTAATTAACCATTTATTGCTCTCGGCCACTGTCCTGTTCGGGATAGCTTCCTGGCTATTTTTACGCGTGGCGTTGCTTTATTTTTGTTTCTCATTATATCTGTGGAACTAGCGCATACCTGCGGCTACCGATAGCTGTGACATTACTTTTTTCAGCTATTGCATAGCTTCTATCGCGGGCCTTGAGCGTGGAGACCGAATCCAGAAATTCCGTAACGAAAATAATCTTACACCCCCTACTAGAAGTATATAAATATTTCGCAACGGTCATTACAACTGCTGTGGAACAGCGGTTATCACGAGCCTGAGGCACGTCTTGATTTTTTTAAACTTTTTTTTTATCGTTTTATAATTTTTATTATTTTTCTGTCGCTGTCGTTGTCTGTCTGTAATGAAATCTTGCAAGTTAAATTTCACTCACTTCCCGTTTGCTTTTTTTAAAATTAATTTTAATCAAAAATAACCTCAATATTATTACTTTTTTATTTTCATTGTTGTTTTTGAAATATTAATAAATAAGTTGATAAAGAATGCCATGCAATAGCTTTACCAGCATCAGCAGCTTACGGCATTCCCCGAGTGCCACACGTCTTTTTTTTTATAGACTACAAGTTAGCTAAGCTGTTAGCGGGCTAACTTGTTAAGGGTATGGTAGACCCGTACTCCTAATTGGTTTGCTAAATTGCTTGGCGACACATTTTTGTCGGTAGGGTGGCAACTACTATATACTAGCCACGGCTGCAGTCTCCCACCAGACCAGACTCGGGCCGGCAATCGAACCCAGAACCTCCAACTTTAAAATGCGATCCCTGCAAGCATCTGCCCAGGTTAGGCATAGTCTCAAGGCCTGCATTCCGTCAGACTTGTCTTGTCCTGAGAATAGTTCGCAACAAAGGAAGAATTGTAAGCACAACTCAGAATCGTGCATGTGTGGACATCTTTACGTGTAACTTTGCACTTTATAAATTATTCCGGAGTGTTCGCGTCATATGTTTTTTTAATGCTGAGGCGCTTATTTAGTCAGGAACCTTCCAAATGGTAGACGGGAATATTGCAAATACTTATTTTAGGTTCTAAGATACGTCTGTGGCTTCGTACGCCTGAAATATTCGCATGGACTGTATGCATTTTTCTCCGCTAATGTTATAAATGAGTTTATTAGCGTGAGATGGTTATACCAGTTTATGCTTTCCTCTATCGCCGCTATTCCGAAGTAATTCCCATTTTCTGTTATAAGAATTAGCCTTTGCTAACTCCACCCCCAATTGTTTCTCTAAATAAGTTAGGTACACAAAAACGTGGGTGATCGATAGCTGGGTGCCTCACGAGTTAACTGAAATCGTGATCAACCCATTGCCGGCTCACTACAGAGCACGGGTCTCCTCTCAATATGAGAAGGGTTTGGCCATAGTCCACCACGCTGGCCATGTGCGGATTGGCAGACTTCACACGCCTTTGAAAACATTATGGAGAACTCTCTTCTTATAAGAACTATGTGCGTTTTTAAAAAAATAATCAAAATATCACTTGCTTCAACGGTGAAGGAAAACATCGTGAGGAAACCTGCACGCCTGAGAGTTCTCCATAATGTTCTCAAAGGCGTGTGAAGTCTGCCAATCCGCACATGGCCAGCGTGGTGGACTATGGCTAAACCCTTCTCATATTGAGAGGAGACCCGTGCTTTGTAGTGAACCGGTAATGGGTTGATCATGATGATGATTATAAAGTTGATGACCCTGGGTTCGATTCCAGATTCGAGTCTGGTCTGATGGGAGGCTTTGGCCGTGGCTGCTATATGCTGCTCTAATGCGGAATGATGGGCTTTAACGATTATTAATTCAGTAATACAAACTAGAAGGCTTAACGTGCTCTTTGAAGGTGCACTCCACCTATTTGCTACTGGGCAGAAATTAAAAATTGTAAACAGAAAATTCGAATCCCTAACCCCGGAATCGAACCCAGGACAACCCATTCATAATTAAACACGTCAACCAACAGACCTACAAAGAAGATCCTTTTTAAGCCAACTCGAGAGTAGTAAACTTAGTCCATACGTTCGAATATATAGACTTATAAACACATCTTATTGTTTTTAAATTTTTTAAAAAAATAATTTGCCTTTTGTATCCAGCTTGTTCTTAATTTTGTTTTCTTATTATTTCTATTTTTACTTGTGGTGTACAAATAAACAAACAGACACGGCCGAAGCCTCCCACTAGACCAGACTTGAGCTGGGAATCGTACCCAGGACCTCCAACTTTAAATGCGATAGCGCACAACGCGAATAACCGAATAATATTCAGAGAGGTCGTCATAAGTATATAATATGCTGTTAAATAAAGTATATGAAAGCATCTAGAATAGTTGTACACATAATATCGTTATAGCGCAGTGGGACGACGTCGGTGTTAGTATAAATGTCGCCTCTATTTCAGTTTAATACCGGCACGCGGCGGGCGGGGTACATCGTCGCACGAACAAAGTGCACCGAGCCGTTACATTGCGAGTAGGGTCTTAACTAGGTACTTGAGTGTGATACCGGTAATGGTATTAGGTTACGTGTATTTAATTGAAAATATATTTATTTTTGCGAGCACAAAATAAATAATTTTATTTTTGCTTAATAGCTCACTTACGCTAAAGTGCTATGATAACAGACACAGTTTCAACGACCTCCTCCAAAGCCTACTTTGAGAGAGCAGCCCGACACCCCAACCCTCTAGTGGTTGAGGCGTGCAATTATACCCCCGACCCTAACGCTCCTCTCTTAAAGAGGAGACCGAAGAACGTCCTTGACGAACCAGACGACCAACTGACATTGGACAACGCTTCCCATACACACACACAACAGTACACAGCGTCTTCGCCGGCGAAGACGAGGTCCCCGATATCTGACGTCACGGGGGCGCTTGTACTGATACACCAGTCCAAATAACCCAACAAGTCCCAACGTCACCCTAAGTCGAGGTCCGAGTCCCTTAGGGGGACGTTCCCCAGATGTCGTCGAGCCCAAGTGATCTTCTCTCAGGCTTCATGCTCGCCAAACCCCCCGGTGACGCAGTAATAACTATTATGGTTATCTGCATCTGACAATTCGAAAATGAAAAACGACCTCCATGGCGCGGTGTGTGCGCTGTCGCACTGTAAAGTCAGAGGGTTCGATTCCCGGCTCGAGTCTGGTCTGGAAACACAGTTTCTGGAAAAGACGATTTACATTTTAGCGGTTAATGCAGTACAGTAGTTTTATGAAACCATGAATGTATCTTTAATACATACAAGTATGCATATATGTATATATTAAAGGAAATTCATGAATAATTTATGATCATATAGCAATCTTTGTTGACAAAAATTTTATGAAATAGATCTAGAATAATGTTTGTAAAATACTTTTACGTAATCTATGAATCTGCAACACGAGATTTCGAGACGAAAAAAATGTCAGAACTGCTTTTAAAATTTAAAGCATCCCCAAACCATAGTATAGCTACAAGTAATAAAGTGCAGCCGTAATAAAATATCCATTCGCCCAGAGTGGTTAATCAAATTAACCCATCGGAAATCATTGGTAATCACTTACATCAACGCACGGGTCCCAGTAGTTATTTGCTTTAACCCAAACGGCTGCACACCCATCATCAGAATTTAATGTCCAACGTTAATTTCCCTCGAGGTGGAATACAGTCGACTTGTAACAACAATTAGCACATGCAACTTTAACCTCTATTCTGATAGCGTAAAGATTGTAATCCAAATAACAAATTATCTTTCGAACGTAACTCGCTCAACGTTCACGTAAAATATTAAATTTGCTGGCGTATAGCTTACTACTGCTTTACGCTTGACATATTGCGCGTCTGATTACACTGATATTGTATTCGTAACTTAGACCGTCTTACTCTCAGAGAGAGAATGTCATTAGCATTACTCTCAGTCAATATCCCACTTCTGAGCACATCCCTCCTATTCTTTTCGAGAGAGGGATCCTCAAAGTTGCTTCAACGCAGACCCCAAGATTATTGTCATACTAGTTCTGACAGCCAGGATTTACGACTCACGTTCGGTATTACTAATGTTCGAGGTTGATCATTAACGTAGTGATGGATCCATCAAATTAATTAAGTTCTCAAGATTTTATAAGTAACACTTATGAATTTAAGAATTTGACACGAATTAAAAAATTGGTCTATGGGATAATTTGCCAAACTAGGTGTCACTCATTGATCACATAATTGATTAAAGCTTTGGTATGAATAGTCCTTATAACTGGATAATAGTTTTAATTGGCAATGCTAGTAAGAACGTGATAACAAGAATTTGACGATCTCCCTTGCACAGCGCGCTCGCATTCGAATCATAAAATTACAGGTCCTGGGTTCGATTCCCGGCTTGAGTCAGGTCTGGTGGGACGCTTCCGCCGTGGCTAGTTACCACCCTACCGACAAAGACGTGTCGCCAAGCGATTTAGCGTTCCGGCACGATGTCGTGTAGCAACCAATTAGGAGTATGGGTTAAATATAAACCATACCGTTAGCTTGCTACCATCTTAGACTGCATCATCACTTACCATCAGGTGAGATCGGCGTCAAAGGCTAACTAGTAGTGGATAAAAAAAAATACCCTGGTAAGTTTTATATGGATTCCTAGACCTGTATGCGATTCGTACGTTCAAAATCGTAGAGAGAGACAAAATCGAAAGACACAAACTACCTGCGAATGTAGTGTCTTCTCGTCGTGTTCTCTAGGACTCAGAGCTTCACATCTCAACTGGGATTTTCATCAACATTTGTATATGGACGTTGAGGGGGTCTACATCTGGACGATCTCTTTGTTCTTGAGCAGTGACACTTATAAATTCGGCGATAGATTATTTTATGAGATCCAAAACAACTATATATATATATTTTTTTTATCAGTACACCATTTCATGTATATCTGTACTAATATTATAAAGAGTTAAAATTGGTTTTATATGTTTTATCATAACCCTGAAACCATAATAATTATTACGAGTTCTACCAGGCAATTCGATTCTAAACTACCAAATAAAGATTATGAAATTAATAAAATGTATTCATTAGGTTTCCTGGCACGGTAATAGAAGCTAACTGTATCCCCCGTTCTCTAATAGCACAGTTGGGAGATCGCCCCCATTAACGATTCCGTAACCGCTTGTCCTTAAAATATTTCTAACATATTTTAGCGAAGTAGGTAATGAAATAAAAATGTATTGAAATGAATATACACTTTATTGTACACCACACAAAATAAGAAATGCAAGACAGTAAAAAAACATAAAGAAAAGAGGTACAATAGGCGTCCTTATCGCTAAAGAGCGATCTCTGCCAGGCAACCTAGGTACTGTTAAAACTTTCTAAGTTAATATTTTAGTATCAGTACACCATTTCTTGTCTATCTGTAATAGTCAAAATTGGTTTCATATGTTTTGTCATCACCCTGAAACCGTGATAATTATTACGGGTTCTACCAAGCAATTCGATTCTAAACTACCAAATAAAGATTATGAAATGAATGAAATTTATTCATTAGGTTTCCTGGCACGGTAATAGAAGCTAACTGTATCCCCCGTTCTCTAATAGCGCAGTTGGGAGATCGCCCCCATTAACGATTCCGTAACCGCTTGCTCTTAAAATATTTCTAACATATTTTAGCGAAGTAGGTAATGAAATGAAAATGTATTGAAATTAATATACACTTTATTGTATACCACACAAAAGAAGAAATACGAGACAGTAAAAAAACACAAAGAAAAGAGGTACAATAGGCGTCCTTATCGCTAAAGAGCGATCTCTGCCAGGCAACCTAGGTACTGTTAAAACTTTCTAAGTTATATACCAGATTTCTTAAAAATGCTAAAGGAGTCAAGTTTGTTTTGTTTTTACGATCACGTTATCGTAATTATAATGGTAATATGTAAAATTTACATTATATGCAAAAAATTTGGAAAATTAGGCATTAGGCAAGTAGGTAGGTAGGTAGTAGGCTGATTACTTGGCATGTAGTTGAGTCCCCCAGTACTGTGAGCTATATTTTGTGCCCTACGAACACATCCGCTCCTGTAAATATATCCGTATATGAAATATGTGATAGCCTAGTAAAAAGCTGTGATAACCTAGTGGTTTCGACGTCAGCCTCCTAATCACAGGTCGGGGGTTCGATACCGGGCACGCACCTATAACTTATCGGAGTTATGTGCGTTTTTAACCAATTAAAATATCACTTGCTTCGAAGGTGAAGGAAAACATTGTGAGGAACCTGCATGCCAGAGAGTTCTCCATAATGTTTTCAAGGGCGTGTGAAGTCAGCCAATCTGCACATGGCCAGCGTGGTGGACTATGGCCAAACTCTTCTGATATTGAGAGAAGACCGTGCTCTGTAGTGAACCGAGAATGGGTTGATCATGATGATGATGATGAGTTATGCAAAACATTCGGCAATGTTGTGTTAGAAGTTTGCATTGTGAAGCTTAAAATAACAAATGTAACAATGAAAAGCCATAATAATTAATTTAAAAAAAAAATTCTCTATGAAAATGTATTCATGAGGTCCTCGCACACTAATAGAAGCTAACTGTCTCCCCGGTTCTCTAATAGCGCAGTTGGGAACCTCCGATTGCCGCCATTAACGACTCCGTTACAGCGATCCCCTTTAAGTTTATTTCAAACATATTTTATATGTTTTTACACAGTTGCACGCCTAGATAAGCTACTATTAAAGGTATTACCGAGAAAGAATTTAAAAAGAAAGAAAGAAGAAGAAAAAGAACGCCAAAATTAGGGTCTGTTGGCCTTTTTACTTAAAAACCAAGGAATCCAGCAACGTTCGACACCCGCGTGTTTAAGATGTCTTCGTATTTTAACCGAACTATTAAAATTATTATTTTATTTTATTTTGTGCTTTGTTCTAATGTGAAGACTTCTTTCTGACAATAGTGTAACATAACAATATATATATATATATATATATATATATATATATATATATATATATCTATATATATATATATATATATATATATATATATATATTGTTATGTTACACTATATTTATATATCACACTATTGTCACATTATATACAACAAAATCGTTACAACCTTTTATTGTCATTCTATTTTTATTTGAAATAGTATGTGACCATTGATACATACGAACATCTCTAATATACACCCGTTTTAAAATATTGCAGTATATATATATATATATAATATATATATTAGCGGTGATAGCCCAGTGGGGAGGGCGTCAGCCTCCTAATCAGATGTGGGCGGTTCGAATCCGGGCACGCACCTCTAACTTTTCGGAGTTATGTGCGTTTAAAAAAACATCACTTGCTTCAACGGTGAAGGAAAACATCGTGAGGAAGCCTGCACGCCTGAGAGTTCTCCATAATGTTCTCAAAGGCGTGTAAAGTCTGCCAATCCGCACACGGCCAGCGTGGTGGACTATGGCCAAACCCTTCTCATATTGAGAGGAGACCCGTGCTCTGTAGTGAGCCGGTAATGGGTTGATCATGATGATGATGATATATATTAACGTAATGTACGTGTATGTGCGACGCATACCTATATTATTAAACGGATAAAACATCTCTATAGAGTGAATATAGTTAATATTTAATATCGGGATACGTGATCGCGAGTCACTCAATATTATTTATTTACTCATATACCCGGTTACGTGTCGGCGTGGACGTGTAGGATTTACAAACGGCGAGATTGTGAACATTTTTATCTGTACGTGGATAATATAACCGGGCGGTAAATGCGAAAGGCCGAGTTAAGTAGTAATGAACTAGCGTGTAAGGGTTTCACTGGCAATGTAGATATATATACTTACTTCGTTGACTTAAAACGTGCCTTACAAGAAGCGGTGATAGCCTAGTGGTTAGGGCGTCAGCCTCCTAATCAGAGGTCGGCGGTTCGAATCCGGGCACGCACCTCTAACTTTTCGGATTTATGTGCGTTTTAAAACAATTAAAATATCACTTGCTTCAATGGTAAAGGAAAACATCGTGAGGAAACCTGCACGCCTGAGAGTTCTCCATAATGTTCTCAAAGGCGTGTGCAGTCTGCCAATCTGCACATGGCCAGCGTGGTAGACTATGGCCAAACCCTTCTAATATTGAGAGGAGACCCGTGCTCTGTAGTGAGCCGGTAATGGATTGATCATGTGTGTGCTTTACATAAGCATTTGTAAGGAGGTCCTTCATCAATAAAACTCTTTTGCTGAAAAATGAACATCAATCTTTTATTGCCTGTGGCTTATGGTGGCAACATTGAATTATAGGCGTGCACTGCGCGCGTTTTTTCATGTTTTTTTTTTTTTTTATCCACTACAAGTTAGCCCTTGACGGCAATCTCACCTGATGGTAAGTGATGATGCAGTCTAAGATGGTAGCGGGCTAACCTGTTAGGGGTATGGTAAAGCCATACTCCTAATTGGTTTCTACACGACATCGTGCCGGAACGCTAAATCGCTTGGCGACACGCCTTTGTCGGTAGGGTGGTAACTAGCCACGGCCGCAGCCTCCCACCAGACCAGACTCGAGCCGGGAATCGAACCCAGGACCTCCAACTTTATAATGCAACAGAGCGCGCGCTGCGCCACGGAGGTCGTCAAAAATGTTACGGTTAGTACGACTGCAAAATGCATAGGATTGGAAATTCCGTAGTTTTCACTGCGAGAATTAGTTTTGTTATCGCAATTCAGTTTCTGTTACAAAAAAAAAACAATTAGTTATGATTATTAGTTGTTGTTATGTTTGGGTTATAGCAGTAGCAGGAAAGAATTTTTATTTTTTATTTTTTTTTATTATTTATGTACCAAATTTGTGATATCAAACACAAGTATAAAAGTATACAAAGGAAAGCTTATCTCTATAAGAGATCTCTTCCAGCTACCCTTAGATGTGAGTAAGGTGAATTTATAAAGAATCGCAGTCAAGTGATTGTCGGCTAGTGAGTGTTATTCGATGGTCTTTTAATTAACTCGTTCTCGACTTGAAGCGCGCCGATCTACCACACTTCCCGCTCGAGCTGCCAACTACGTTTATTTGCCACATTTTTCCCTTTTAAATTTTTCATTATTTTCAACCCATTGCCGGCTCACTACAGAGCGCGGGTCCACTTGCGTCAACCATCAGGGCAAAGGACATGTAAAATATATCTTGCCCACACCAAATTTGGGTCCTGCCCTGCAAGGATTGTTATGTATAACTGTTTTTTTATACACTACAAGTAATCCCTTGACGGCTATCTCACCTGGTGGTAAGTGATGATGCAGTCTAAAATGGTAGCAGGCAGGTAACCGTTTAGGGGTATGGTAAACCCACACTCCTAATTGATTTCTACGCGACATCGTGCCGGAACTACATCTGCTACATCGCTTAGCGACACGTCTTTGTCGGTAGGGTAACTAGCCACGGCCGAAGCCTCCCATTATCCCAAGCTCGAGCTGGGAATCGAACTCAGGACCTCCATTTTTATAATGCGAGATAGTAACTTGTTGTGTATAAAAAAAAATTACGTTCGAGAACCGTAGTTTTCTTTTCTTTGAAGTTAGCACTGGTGTGTCTTGATTGTTGATTTATATGCGTAATATACAAAAAGTCAAGAGAAAATACTATCTTAAGGAATTTAAGAAATATATACGCAAGCCCTTAAAAATGTGGAACCTACTAAACGATCTCTCTAATAATAAAACAAAAGAGATTTGTGCTCCATCAAAGTTAGATATATCAAATAACATTGTTACTGACTCTCAGCAAATATGCGAAGCGTTTAATAATTATTTCTCGACGATAGGCTCAATTTTAGCTGATAGTATACCCGTTCAATATCATAATAATCAAACTTATACTCTAGCAAAACAAAAAACACAAACCATATGCTTAACAAAAATGTCGCCGGTCACTATAGCTGAGGTCTCAAAGTTAATTGATAATCTTAATACTAATGCAGTTTCGGGCATCGACGGAGTCAGTTGCAAAGTAATAAAATGCGTTAAGGATCTTGTAGTTGATAAATTTACAAAATGCATAAATAACTGCTTCGAACAAGGCATCTTCCCCGATAGCCTTAAAGTTGCAAAAGTATCCCCGATTTTTAAATCTGGTAGTAAGTCTGACCCTGGTAATTACCGACCAATATCGGTACTGCCAATTTTATCTAAAGTATTTGAAAGGGCAATATATCGCAGGCTTGATGAATACTTAAATTCAATAAACTTCTTGTACGAAAAACAATATGGCTTTAGATCAAAATCTGGTACTATCTCAGCCGCATTAGATCTTATAACAAATATTAAATTGCAGATTGATAAAAAACAAATAGCTGTCGGTATATTTATTGACTTTAAAAAAGCATTCGACACAGTTAGCCATAATTTGCTCTTAAAGAAACTAAAAAGCATTGGTATTATTGATAAAGCTTACGAAATTTTGAAATCATATCTTTCAAACCGTACTCAGATAGTGAAGATTGGGGATAAATGTAGTAGTCCAGCATCCATTAATTGCGGTGTACCACAAGGTTCTATATTAGGACCTTTGCTGTTCTTAATTTATATTAATAATATACACGAAATCGGTCTGAAAGGGGATATTTCTCTATACGCTGATGATACCGCCCTGATTTACTTTGGTAGGTCTGTTGACTCAATCATGAGAGAAGCTCAAAGTGATTTAAATAATCTTAATGTATGGTGTCAATGTAACCTGCTTACTATTAACACTGCTAAAACAAATTACATAATATTTTCTCCAAAAAATAAGAAAATCTGTAAATTCGAACCACTTACTATAAATAAAGACATATTAGTACAATCAATCAGTCAGAAATATCTTGGTTTAATTATTGACAATCAACTCACATGGAAAAATCATATAGATAGGCTTCGGAAAAAACTTTCATCTTTAATGGGGAGTTTACGTGGTATTGTACATTGTTTACCAAAAAATGTAAGATACACTATTTATAACTCTCTCGTCAAACCGCATATTGATTACCTAATTGAAGTATGGGGGACAGCAGCAAAAACAAACTTAGACATCATTCAGAGAGCACAAAATAAAATTATGAAAGTTTTATTTCATTACGACTTTCTAACACCTACTAAAAAAATATATAAAGAAACAAAATTACTTAACATTAAACAAACATACATTTACAGCACTTCAATATTAATACGAAAAATACTAAATAAAGACATTCATTCAAAAATAACTTTTACGAAAAAAATTCAAGTACAAAAACGGGCCTTTCGTCGAGCAAACCACCTTTTACTAACTCATAAACCCCGTACTAGCTATGGCAATAAAAATATTATATTTGAAGGAGCACTAATTTACAATAAACTTCCATCTGATATTAAAGAAATAAAATCTATGTTTATTTTCAAAAAGAAATTAAAATTTTATCTACAAAATAACATGTTACTGTAAGTCGTATCCAGTATGCATTGATCTTTGTTTTATTAAAACTGGTCGTGTGTTCTACCAATAAGTAATTATAACCTTAAAACTACCCGCATTTGGAACAATTAAATAATTTGTTATTACATTTATCAACAATTATATAGTAAGTATTATGTAAATCTAGTAAATATTATTGTACACTCATAAATTGTTTACTCAGGTTTAGTTACCTAATTGTTTTTTCTCATATAAGCGAATTTTTTGTAATTCTTTTGAGAAATAAAGATCTTAAACCACATAATATAAATACGGAGCGGACTTTAATATAATCTCTAACGTATGTTAGATTTCACGATTGTTCATTTAACATTTTGATACTAAAAGGAAACTAAAAAACTTAGGTTTGGTGCAACGACGTGTAACAATGGCATTGGGGGCGCCATTGGAAACTTTGCGAAGGGAATGAAATCCAACTCTCGTTATTCGCTACATTGCCGACGGAGTGTTGCAGAACTAACAGTAACTTCTAGCCTTTTAAACTTACTTGGTGAATTTCCGCGCAAATAAACGCTTACCGGTGCAGTGAGAAAGTTCAATTCTCAGTGGTTCAGCGTTAAGGATCACCAGCATCACACGTAATGGCTGGTGGTGGTCTGAGCTTGAGATCTATAGAGTAACTTTGCTCAGTCAAATTGACTTTGCCTAGATAAAGTTAGTTTTACGCAAGACATAGGTACTTAATATGTCTGACACATAAATTTGTCTAGTTTTAACTGTACTTAAGACAGAGGTAAGGCTAAGTGCGGGTTACCGTTCCCACATTAAGTTTTACCGTACCAATAGAGGACACTGGTGCTATTACGAGAAATCAATCCGACACCCCAACCCTCTCGTAGTTGCGGCTTCTTTTTACTCCCCCGACCTAAGCACTCCTCTCCGAAAGAAGAGACCTAAACATATCCTTTATGACCCTGACGATCAGATGACTACTGACAATATACTCGTACCACCTACCACACAATCATATACACGGTCACACACAGTCTTCGTCGACGAAGACGAGGTCCCCGCTATCTTACGTCATCCAGACGTGGGAACAATCGTGGGCTTCATCCACGGCCTCAGAGACGTACGGACCACTCACCGTCCGAGCCCCCCGTTCGAGGTTCGGCTTCAAAAGAGGCGCCCTTAGGCAGACGTTCCCCTTAGTTTCTTAGAGCTCTAGGACTCAATTTTTTTTCTGGCAGAGCTTTTTTCCAAATCTCGCCAAACAGCCCAGTTACGCTGTGGCAACAAATAGGGTTAGCACAGCTAATAGACAGGCCGAAAAAAAAGTGACACTGGTGCCAATTTTGTGGCACAAATTCTCTCAACTACCTGTGACACAAAACTGACTAAGCACTGCTCTTTTCTAAAAGTAAAAGACAGCATTATTTTCAGTTCTGTCAAATTAATTAAGTTTATAGATTTTTTTTTTTTTTTCACGCTGGGAAATGCTTTTACGCATCCCCTCCGGAGGCGACGCAGACAAGACTGCGCCGCTTCCGACGGGGTATGTGGGACTCCCTGGTGGCCAGGCTGGCGACCAGAATACCCACTAAAACCCAGCGATGCTCCTTCGCGTCGCCTGGAGGCTGGGTCACGGGAACACTTGTGCACTCGACCGCGGCCCAGCCAGCGGCGTCCACCGAGGCAGACCCTCCACGGGGGGCCTATATTGACCCCGAGCTCCATCCGAGGCGCGCCAGGACCATTGGACGCGCCTCACGACCCGTGGATTAAGCTCGACGGGTGAGGATGCCTCTCATCCATCACCCGGAGCTCCTCGTCAGGGGGGCAGGCGGCGATCGTGCGCCCGTCGCCTGCGCCCCACCCTACGACGCCGGAGAGGGTGCGCGTCTGCGTCATACTCCCGGCGCCGTTCTGCCGCCTCCTTCTGCATCATCACCTCCTCACAGAAGGAGGTGACAGCGGCCCAAGACGTCTCGCTGGCCACCATGGTGCGAACCACAGTGGGCAGAGAAAGGTCAGGCCCCACCAAGTTTATAGATGTATCAACTCAACTCAACAGGATTTGCTCCAATAATAGCGATTTAAATGTGTCATAACTGAGTGAAGCATAACTGAAAATATTCGAAGATTAAGCAGTTTATTAGAATAAAAAACGAAGCCTCAATGACAACATATTCATTACTCTGTTTTTTTTTAATTTGTGATATCGCATTTATTTATAGTTCAGATAAAAAAATATTATGAACTCGCTGCTAAGCACTGTATATTACGTTAAAAACACATTTCCAAAAATAACCAATTATATCTAATCTTATTGCTAACAACAAAACCATTAAACCTACTAAATGGTTAATAATAAATAAACGAACCTAATGAAAGCAATAACATCAGGCATACAATAAAATAATATGTGGGTATTACTAATAAATATAACTGAGAATATAATACGGGTATTGCTTGTGAGACCCGTGCAGGGTCGTAATAACGTCTCATAACGGGACCCTTTGATTTACTATTCAGGTCCACAAATACAACCGAATAAGTAAGTTCAAGCGGTGACAGCCTAGTGGTTACGGCGTCAGCCTCCTAATCATAGGTCGGCGGTTCGAATCCGGGCACGCCTCTCACGCACGGAGTTATGTGCATTTAAAAAAAATTAAAATATCACTTGCTTCAACGGTGAAGGAAAACATCGTGAGGAAACCTGCACGCCTGAGAGTTCTCCATAACGTTCTCAAAGGCGTGTGAAGTCTGCCAATCCGCACATGGCCAGCGTGGTGGACTATGGCCAAACCCTTCACTTATTGAGAGGAGACCCGTGCTCTGTAGTGAGCCGGTAATGGGTTGATCATGATGAAGTAAGTTCATTCCCTTCGTTGTGTGTCTGCTCAAAACACACTCAGATTTGAGTGTGTTCGTTAGTTTGTGAGTACATTAAATGAGTACATTAAATTTATTAAGCTGCGATAGCCTAGTGGTTAGGACGTCAGCCTCTTTATACCCCTTCAGACAAGGTTCCGAAGATACTGGCACCGTTCCCCCTTTGAAGAGCTAGACTAATTCGTTGTCCGAGGTAGCTGGCAGCTCTCAACAATTAAAACAATTATGACGGGGCGCAGTGTGTGCGCTGTCGCATTATAAAGTTGGAGGTCCTGGGTTCGATTCCCGGCTTGAGTCTGGTCTGGTCGGAGGCTTCGGCCGTGGCTAGTTACCACCCTACTGACAAAGACGTGTCGCCAAGCTATTAAGCGTTCCGATGTCGCGTTATAGCCATTTCGTGAGTTGCTACAAAAAAAAAATCTGAATCATTAATTTTATTAGTGACCTATACGTGGTATTAAAGGTAGTTTTTTTACGAGTATATATTTTTGTTATGTAATTCTTTAATAAATTTTCAAGGAATTTTAATTATGAAATTAAAAATTAATACTTTTAAAAATCTACAAGGATTTTACATGACATAATAATTTATTAAACTAGCTCACGGTATGTTTTTTCTTATCTGTCATATTTATTACAATAATAAATTTAACATTTCATTGAGTATGAAAGTATTAAGTAAATAAATCATCACATTTTATTATTATAATTAAAGTACGGGATTTATTTTCAACAGGTTTTAGCGGTGTGAGGAAAACAGCATTTGTACATTAATTTGATAAATAGGTACAATTATTATGATGGTAATAACTTGGTTGTAGCTGTGATTGGAGTGCGGAGTGCGTGATTTCTACCTATTCTACTTAAGGATCAATCTGTACGGGAGCTCCCTATCCTCCATTAGATTGGCCTTGCTTTTACTTTCATCCAAAATCCGCATTCCGTATTTATTTATTTTTATTTATTTATTCAAAGCGCCACCAACAGATTTATCTATAAATACATTTTAGTAACCTTAAGTGCTAGGATAATAACTCAAGTCGACGCTAATAATTAATATTTTTGGGTTAGAGTGTTCAAAATCATAAGTTCAAACATTTTGTCGTTATATTTTGATTTTTGTGGCAAAAATTACGCTGAGTCTTTTGAATTGTGACAGTAGTTTGTCCTCTTCATACAATATTTGGTTTGAAAATTTGGTAGTATTTTAATTTAAAGAGCATAATCTTATTATTTAATTATAAAGATGTCCTCTATATAAACTTAATTAAAATATTATTTTAAAATATATAACATATTTATTTTTTGAATAGGTCGCTAATAATGTAATATGCTAAATCATTTAAATTAACTAACAGCAAATAACAAAAAACAGAAAAAAATAAATTAAAAAAGAACAGAATAAGTAACCTTTGTTTTATTAATATAATAATATGTTTATAACATAGGTAGCGTAGTAGCCATAGAGTAAATGCGGACGAAGCCGCGGGCATTTCTGGTATGAATAAAATATGTCCCTAACAATGCTACGGCTTCGAAGCGCCGCCATTGTTAATTCCGGCCGCTTCGGATGCAGTCTCTTTTTGAGCAGATTCCACAGTTTTAAACTTTCAGCGGCATTCGTCGATAGGTTTTTTCAAACTTCTATTGGTCGACCATTCCAAATCAAAGGTATGTAAGTCTAGCCTAGCTGATTAATTTTCATCTTTATCCTTTTACCTCCGTTTGACGACCTACGTGGCGCGCGCGCTGTCGCATTATATAGGTTGGAGGTCCTGGGTTCGATTCATAGTGGCTACCCTACCGACAAGATATGTCGCCAAGCTATTTAGCGTTCCGGCACGATTTCGCGTATAAACCAATAAGAAGTATGGGCTTACCATACCCCTAACAGGTTAGCCTGCTACCATCATAGTCTGCATCATCACTTATCATCAGGTGAGAGTGCAGTCAAGGGCTAACTTGTAGTGGATAAAAAAAAGAACCTGTTAAAAAGAATTACATAAACGCACAGACAAACACGCGAAAAGTGTGTGTATGATTTAAATTTATAAGATTATTGCATATGCATAGATCAGAGTATTATAAAATACTCTTTGCATTCGTTAAGTGCGCCATTTTCCAGTTCCTTATTTTACTTCAAAACGAGAGACTTTCCTACATATTCCAATCCCTAATTTGTTCTTATAGAGAATGTTTTTTCAATTATCCTTTCTTAGCTGACGCCTACGTTATAATATATAATCATCATCATGATTAACCCATTGCTGGCTCATTACAGAGCACGGGCCTCCTCTCAATATGAGAAGGGTTTAGCCATAGTCTACCACGCTGGCCATGAGCGGATTGGCAGACTTCACACGCCTTTGAGAATATTATGGAGAACTCTCAGGCGTGCAGGTTTCCTCATGATGTTTTCCTTCACCGTTGAAGCAAGTGATATTTTAACTGCTTGAAGCACACAACTGAAAGTTACAGGTGCGTGCGTTCGAGATCGAACTCCGACCTCTGATTAAGACGCGGACTTCCTAACCACTAGGCTATCACAGCTACACATATAGATAATACGTTAAAATTTCTGTCCAAAAACTTAACCAACTGTCCGTAGATAGATACTACATAATACATAATCTACAGCTTCAACTGACTACAGTTAGTCACATTCTTCTTTTAGATAGATATATAGGAAATCAGCATTATTACGAGAACTCTCTAAACGGGTCGTATCATATACACTTAATAATCCTTGTTTATTGTAAGTTATACTATCCTACAAGTACATCTGCCAGCGGGCGTCAATCGCTATTATAATGCACCTAGACAAAACACCGCGTGTCCTTTAAAACAATTTTAAACCAGACCATTTCTATTCCAATTCGTTCGGCTGTCTATTTGTCGGACAGTTTATAAATTATTCACGTCACTGGAACTGTGTATGCCGTTTGTGATTGGTGAACTGACTGAATGGTTAGTGAATTGGTTTCTCTTTTCTTTGTTCCACACAACGCAGATCTTCCTAAATGCAATAAGCAATCCTATTTTTTTTATCGGACTGTCTATTAGCTGTACAAACCCTATTGGTTGCCACAGCGTAACCGGGCTGTTTGCTTAGCTTTGGAAAGAAGCTCTGCCAGAAGAAATTTTAAGCTCGGGCTCGAAGAAACTAAGGGAACGACTGCCTAAGGGCGCTTCCTTTGAGGCCGAACCTCGGCTTAGGCGACGTTTGGGATAACGTGGGGGTCGGACGGTGAGTGGTCCGTACGTCTCCGAGGCCGTGGATGGAGCCCACGACCGGATGACGTAAGATAGCGGGGACCTCGTCTTAGCCGGCGAAGACGGTGTGTAGCGTATGATTGTGTGGTAGGTGGTACGAGTGTGTTGTCAGTAGTCATCTGATCGTTAGGGTCATGAAGGATATGTTTAGGTCTCCTCTTTCGGAGAGCAACGGTTAGGTCGGGGGAGTAAAAAGAAGCCGCAACTACGAGAGGGTTGGGGTGTCGGATTGATTTCTTGAAATAGCTTTTCGAGAGTTTCTTAAAGTGCTGAGCGATAGTGTCAAATTCTAGGTCTCTGTGCAGATCTACGTTACGCACGTACCAGGGACAGCCGGTTGCCGTGCGCATGAAACGATTCTGAATCGTTTGAAAGGTTTTCTACGTGGGACGAAGCGCTATAGCGGCGCTCGCGTAAGACATGATTGGAGCAATCCTATGTTATGCGGTCAATGTTTGACAAAGACATTCGGCGTCGGAACGAAACGTGCGTTGAGAAGTAGTGCGAATGTAGGAAAATCCGCTATAATTTATGAACTAGCTTCTGCCCGCGACTTCGTCTGCGTGGACTTCAGAATTGGGTCTAAAGCTTCGCTGTCACAATCTTTAATCTTCCAACGGTATCTATTTGAGAGATCGCTATAGAAAATACATGTCCTTTTATAGGTGACATGCATACCAAATTTCAAAGCTGTCTGCCCGCGGCTTAGCTCGTAAACAATTTTCGATTTTCCCTCGGGAAGTACATAAGGAATCGGTATAAAAGGTAGCCTATGTTCTTCTCCATGTCAAAGGCTACATGCACGTAAAATTTCATCCAGATCCGTTCAGCTGTTTTTGCGTGGTTGAGTAACAGAAATCCACACTTTCACATTTATATATGTAGGATATACATATAACATTATTATATATATATATGTATATATATATATATATATATATATATATATAAACACAGACAAATTGTCTGTGTTTCTGTTAGTAAGTTGTGTCTGTGTTCCATTTCTTAATCATCATCATCATGATCAACCCATTACCGGCTCACTACAGAGCACGGGACTTCTCTCAATTTGAGAAGGGTTTGGCAATAATCCACCATGCTAGCCATGTGTGGATTGGCATACTTCACACGCCTTTGAGAACATTATGCAGAACTCTCAGGCGTACAGGTTTCACGATGTTTTCCTTCACCGTTGAAGCAAGTGATATTTTAATTTTTAAAAACGCACATAACTCTTAATGTCACCTATTATTTATTCTTTTTGCGTGTTTATTTTAATTTCATTGGTTGTTTAATATTTTTCAAAACATTAATAATTTATATGACGGCGTGTCTATGATTAGAGTGACGGAGGAATGCCATAGTCACTCTAGCGGAGCGTCGCGTTTATGGTAGCGGGGAAGGATTCGCCATCTTGGGAGTTTTTGAACACTACGAGATTGGCGGGAAAACTAGCGCACCGTGATTGCGACGAATTGCTATTTATAACTTTTAAAACTACAGTGATCAAAAACAGTGATTAATAATAATAATGTTGTGAATTAAGGACTGTTATTAAATTACTGTAAAAGAAACAATAGTAATTTTAGTGATTCACAATTAATAATAAATTATGCTGAATAACTCATCATTTTGTGCTAAGTTATTTTGAAAGGAAGGAAAATAGTTTCTTTATGATGAGTTCTGACGAAGGTTCTCCTGCGCTTATATAGATATATAATAAATTTGCACATTATAATTTAGTAGAATGTTATGGCCTCTTAACCGATTGACATCGTTTGCTAACATTTGACTATTGTACATTCTTTCTGGCAAATAAATAATATAATAATATTATTATTATGACACTTATTTGGATCTTTTACTCAAAAAGCATATGTACCATCGGTTCTTAATAACACGTTATGGTAAGGGTGACCCGCTTTATGCCAGCGTATGTTTCTAAATACCTCTCTTTAATATATGAGACGAAGTACAATAGAAGACCTGAGTCTGATTGTATTAACATTATTCATTTATTGCTAGCCTTGTTATAATAAAAAATCACTTCATTACCATCAAAAGAAGCCTTCGCTTTAATGATGCTCCGATCAAGTACGGTTAACTTAAAAGGCCACCGTCTTTTATCTTTCAAGATAAGAGTATTTTGTTAAATCATCTTAAAAGATTAAAATCTTTTAAAATAGAAAAAATGTTACGTTGAAATATTTTATCGATGTTTATGTTTATGTTTAACATAATCAATTAAATAAAAATCAATTTAATAAAAAAAAAATCGTAAATATTATTTAACAAAATATGGCCTACGACTTTATAAGCGTTGTTTTGGAATTTTAATCAACCTACGAGTATATGCGCTTTTAACTGAACATGTTTTTGAGCTAAAACAAGAGGTGCACGACCGAGGACTTAGGTGCGAAAGATCAAATGAATCGCTTGATATGATAATCTATACAAATAAATAAAATCGGAGTGTCTGTTTGTAACATTGAAATAACCGTTTTTTACTACATGCATATGAATATGTATACGGTACATACACCAAAATAACATTTTTTACAAGTTTTGTCTGTCTGTCTGTTTGTTCCGGCTAATCTCTGAAATGGCTGGACCAATTTTATTAGCATTAGCAGGTAGCTTATGTAATAAAGAGTAACTTAGGCTACTTTTATTTTAGAAAAATAAAGTAATGTTGCAATGTCCAAGTACTGTCCAGTACCGCGCGCAGCTCACGCGCATGCCACCGCCTGTGCCATCACGTCTCGAGCGCCTCCCACTTCTACCACCAATTGTTTTAGTTTAGTAATTATTTAGTTTTCAAGTAATTATTTCAAGTAATACGGGTTAGTAATCTATTGTTTCGTGATTGAAAGACAAACAAACACACTAACTCAACGCAGACGAAGTCGCAGGCGACAGCTAGTTATAAATATAACCTTATCAAGTACATGATCTTGATAGATTAATTGTGATCTTATTCTTTATTTCACCGTACTTATTAAAAAAGCACCTGCTTATTTCTATTGTAGGATATGAAAATTAAAAAAATATCTTTCGTATTTATTTCCCGATTACTTTTAAATACAATACATAATGTACAGCTATTGCTAATAACGCCCGGGCAGGGCGATTATAACGTCCAATAAGCGGACCCTTTGATTTACCATTCACCTGCGCTAACACAACGAATGAAATGGTTTATGTCTCAGCTGTGCGGTTACATATGACTGGGTCATAACAATATATAACATGAGTCATATATTGTTATGACCCAGTCATATGTGACTTACATGAGTAAGTCATTATTGTTTATTTTAACAACTTATCGTTTAGATCTGGGCGAGGCAACAGCGAGGCCTTTTTTCAGTGTCTATTTACAAAGCCGTTGCGGAAATCTTAATATTATATTACATTAGATGGATATAATTTTTTTTTGATCCACTACTAGCTAACCCTTGAAGGCAATCTCACCTGATGGTAAGTGATGATGCTGTTAGGGGTATGATAAACCCATACTCCTAATTGGTTTCTACACGACATCTACACGAAATCGCTTGGAGACACGTCTTTGTCGGTAGGGTGGTAACAAGCCACGGTTGAGACTCGAGCCGGGAATCGAACTCAGGACCTCTAACACATGAGAGTCAGTGTATACGGGGAGGCGCCTTTAAGTCGTAGACGGTGGACTACGTGGCCTTATTGCCCAGCTACGTGTCTTAACGAGTGTCGTTAAAGATTGGACTCCATTCTATATTATTTTATTACTTACTTAAAAAAATACTATTACTATATTTTACAATTGACTGATCTTAGTCATTGTATTGTTATTTGTTTTTATTATTTTTATATTCGTTATATTACATGCTGTAAGGCGTTAATTGGCCGGATACAACTATTTTGCATATTATTAGATTTAATGTTAATAAATTTGTGTAATAAGTGCTTTTTATGATAAATTCATTGATTAATTCACTCCCAGTTTTAACTACCTCGCTCCCTTTTCGTTTATACTTGCGACCTTGATTTGGTCTATGCTTTTTTGTTTTTTTTTTATCTTTCGTTTTAGTTCACAAGGCTACCGGGAAAACAGTAACCAGGCTACTTGAATTGTGTGCTAAATGTTGAGACAGAGAACCATGTTAGATAGAGGCAATGTGAATGTCAGGCCGTCTCATGCACTTGATGTGCAAAATAATGAATATTGCGCGAAAAATACTAATATTTTTGTCATTTAATCGAATCCAGATAAATAGTCATTTGTAATTCTCGTCGCCTTTTAACTGTTTTAAAAATAATATTATTTATGACGAGTTAAGTTTACTTTCGCTCATAGTAATTAAAACCACAACTTGAGGGATGACACTATTGCGACAATAACTAAGCGGTCTGAACAGTCCGACGTCTCGAGCGAGAATGCCACGAAAGGCAACAACCGCCCGTATTTATAGAAAAGCATGTTTGTACAAAATTGATTGCTACCTTCTAAAAACACTGATTAGCAAAGAAGTAATTAGTGATGTAAAGAGTTCAAATGGGGGTAATTATTGGATCCTTGATTTTCTTGGCGCCGCTGAATGAAGTTAATAACTCCTTCGCGCCTACATATATATGTTTATTAAATTTATTCTAAGAGAGTTTCAAGCTGCGTTTTGAAATTGTTGTTGCTTTTCATCGTCTTTGATGGAGCAAAAACACAAAAGTCAAACAATAAATAGGAAACAATACCTGGATACATTTCTAACAATACACTGACTTTCCTAGATGCCATTGTTAATTCAAGCCGCATTCACCGCAGGCCCGTTTTGAGCAGACTCCACAGTTTTAAACTTTCAACGGTATTCGTTTAGAATTTTCTAAAACGCAAACGAAAAACTCGTCGGAGCCCGCCGCAAAATAAAAATCAAATGTCCCATAAAAAAGTATTTGAAAAAGAATCGGCATCGGAAATTTGGAAAAGCCAAATTTTCGCCCGCCTGTCAATTTGTCCGGCAGTTTATAAATCATTCACGCAGCATGCGTGACTGGGCAGCGGAGAACTATTCGGAATTAGGTCAAAATCTAGTCGTTTCGATGCATTTTTGATTATTATTTGAATATAGATTAATAGGCAGATTACTTATGTCATTCAACTCGCAAATGACAGGACCACTATTAAATAATTTTCAATAAAATTTGTTATTTGTTCCTATTTTTTTTTTCTTCACCACAAGTTAGCCCTTGACGGCATCTCGCCTGATGGTAAGTGATGATGCGGTCTAAGATGGTAGCGGGCGAACCCGGGGGTGGTAAAACCACACTCCTAATTGGTTTCTAAGCGACATCGTGCCGAAACGCTAAATCGCTTGGCGACACGTCTTTTTCGGTAGGGTAGTAACGAGCCACGGCCGAAGCCTCCCACCAGACCAGACTCGAGCCGGGAATCGAACCCAGGACCTCCAACTTCGTTCGTCATTTTATTTATAGTACATGTAACTACGAAGAAGTGGCAAAATTGAGCTTTGAGATACACCTACAAATAATGATACTGGCTTGAACAATTTTTCACTATGAATATTGATAAAAATTGTTCTAAATTATTCACAAGTGAAAAATAGTAAAAAATACCGCCTGACATCTCAACAACTTGGCTTGGTTTAAACATTGGCTTCTTTTTTCTTCTTATTCCTCTTCACTATTGTAAGTACTAAGATGAAGCGGTGATAGCCTAGTGGTTAGGGCGTCAGCCTTTCAATCAGAGGTCGGCGGTTCGAATTCGGGCACGCATCTTTAGCTTTTCGGAGTTATATGCGTTTTTAAGCGATTAAAATATCACTTGCTTCAACGGTGAAGGAAAACATCAAAAATCATCGTAAACAAACCTGCACGCCTGAGAGTTCTCCGTAATGTTCCTAAAGGCGTGTGAAGTCTGCCAATCCGTAAATGGCCAGCGTGGTGGACTAAGGCCAAAATCCTTCTCATATTGAGAGACCCGTGCTCTGTAGTGAGCCAGTCATCGGATAATCATGATGAATGGATACAACTCCATTTTTGAAATTATCTAAACCAAGTTTCATCTAAGAGATGAAAAACCTAATGGTTAAGACTCCATCCCTCAATTGGGGTACAAGTTCTATCCCCGCCACTCATCTCTAACTTTTCCGAGTTATTTGCGTTTCAATAAAAAAAAAATATATATTAAATATCACTTACTTTAACGGCAAAGGTAAACATTGTGAGAGATGTATGCCTTGCTAGAGTTATTTTCCTATGTGCTCAAAGGCATGGGGTGCCAGGTCGGGTAACCTCCACGTGTGCCCGGGTGCTGTGGGTCCCTCTTGATTCGTCCGGGGGGAAGAGCAGCATTCGGGCCGGTGCACCCTGGTAACATCGGTTAACAATTTCTTTTGTGCGAGATTGTTAGCCGATGGCCAATGACCCGACGCGGAGGGGGTCTCCAAACGTCCCTCTGACCAAGCTGAGGGCGTAGTGGATGACCCAGGGGTGTATCACCCCGTGTGATGGAAGGCCTGTCCAGGTATGGGACTGGCAGGCGGGGGTGGGCGGCAGTCTGCTGCTGGAGGTGGGGGTGACGACTGAGACTGGTCGTCCCCATTGGAAGTTTGCGGCCCGTCCAGGTATGGGACTGGCGGGCCGGGCCCGTCCAGGAATGGGACTGGTGGGCTGGGCTGGACGGCGAGCGTTCGCTGCGCTTGCCGTCGGTGATGGAAGGCCGGGTGCGAGAGAGTGTTTCTCTTCCACCTCTCTTGCTCCTGTGCCTTCGGAGGACTTGTGGGCGATGGAAACGGGGCCGTCCATCACTCACAGTACGGTTCTCAAGTTGGCTGGTGTGCTGTTGTTCCGGCACACCTCTAACCGGCGAAACTGGGCACGTTGTGCCCAAGGAGGGTCTGCTGCGGCGGACAGCCGCTGGTGGAGTTGCGGTTGTATGCGAAAGCCTTCCCGTGGCTCCACCATACAGCGGTGAGTAGGAACACGTGGGGGTTTTAGTCAGTAGGAGTCTGACATAACCTCTGTGCCTCCCCGTGGCGCAGAGGTATCCATGAGGATTTACCCCCGATAAAAAAAAAAAAAAAAAAAATGTGCTCAAAGGCATGTGAGGTTTACTAATCCCCACGTAATCAGCGTGGTCATGGTAAATCAGACTACGAAAACCGAAACCCTTCGTATGCTGGGAGAAGACCCTTGCCCTGTAGTGGGAAAGTTGTGGTTTGACAATGATGATTTTTAAAAACTAAATTTGATATATTTTTGTGATTATGGTATATATATATGACCCCTCTCCGTGCTAAAACGTGTCTCATAGATATTCCTAGATATTCATTCTCACTATCAATTTCACTGGCTTGGTCATCCATATGAGTGAAGTAGATCAGTGTCTGCATCACCGTCTGACCCCCCCCGTTATCCCAAACGTCGCCTGAGACGAGGTTCGGCCTCAAAGGAGGCGCCCTTAGGCAGACGTTCCCTTAGTTTCTTCAAGCTCTAGAGCTCAAAGTTTCTTCTGGCAGAGCAGACATAAATGGCAATTTCTGAGGGTATGTTTGGCATATGGCAATTGGATCCATAGACTTTTCTTACACGTTCATGCAATTCTTACGTTTATTAATTAAAGTAAAAAGTAAAAATAGCCAAAGAAATTCGATTCTATCGATAAACGTCGCTTTTATATATTTGTTATTAGCAAAAGAACCTTTGAGTAATATTTTTGATAAATATAGTGAAATTTAATTAACTGCTAAGAACATCTTGCAAGTTTCAAAATATTACTCAATTACAGCTTCATATTGATTTTCTTTTGGGGGCGTTCGCTCTAATTAATAAGGTAATTAGTGAGAAAACACAGATGAAGTCCGACAATGTCAGGTATTCGCAATTAATTTTCCAAAGTTATTATGAGTATAATGTTATAATTAAAATTCTACGTCGCTATGCAACGTAAAAATAATTTTGAGATTATTTTGTTTTGGTAAGGTTTGAAAGATAATACTTATCCACCATCATCATCATCATCATGATCAACCCATTCATGGCTCACTACAGAGCACGGGTCTCCCCTCAATATGAGAAGGGTTTGGTCCACCACGCTGGCAATGTGCGGATTGGCAGACTTCACACGCCTTTGAGAACATTATGGAGAACTCTCATGCGTGCAGGTTTCCTCACGATGTTTTCCTTCACCGTTGAAGCAAGTAATATTTTATTTGCTTAAAACGCACATAACTCCGAAAAGTTGCGTGTGGAACCCCCGACCTCTGATTAGGAGGCTGACGTCCTGACCACTGGGCTATCACAGCTTTTTTTTATCCGCCATATAATTTCCAAATACAAGAAATTAACAAAATCGATATACGGTCAAACAGATACGAGTGTCTACATGAATTTCAGCATGCTTTCAATTCAACAGTATGTAAACCGATGAAAAATCGAGTTTGAAAAAATTCAATTCCCTTCTGCGTAAACACATTCGAACCGCGTTCAAAAAACCAATATTTGGGCGTTACACAACTTAAAACTCTAAATGTTTAAAGGTCTCTCCACATCATCACGATGATTTTTGACCACCTCCGTGGAGCAGTGCGTGCGCTGTCGTATTATGAAGTTGGAGGTCCTGGGTTCGATTCCCGGCTCGAGTCTGGTCTGGTGGGAGGCTTCGGCCGTGGCTAATTACCACCCTACTGACAAAGACGTGTCGCCAAGCGTTTTATCGTTCCGGCACTATGTCGCGTAGAAATCAATTAGGAGCGTGGGTTTACCATACTCTAACAGGTTAGCCCGCTACCATCCTAGACAGCATCATCTTTTATCACCAGGTGAGATAGCCGTCAAGGGCTAATTTGTAGCGTATACAAAAAAAAATCATAAGTTTTTATATTCTACATTTTTTTTCTGTTTTTATGGCTTTACACAGTTTATAGCAATGGAGAATTGAGTTTAGGGAAAAATGGCGGGAAACTTCGCACTGGGTTTCGGCTCCCTCAAACCTTTCCCAAATCAATACCAGTTAACCATTCAAAAAACTAGCCACTACACAAACGACGCCAATCCTTTTCATCGATTATTTACAATTATCAAACAAACATCGATTCAAGAAAAGCGTGAAACAACCGCGCCCGCCCAATATGAAGTCTCCCGCCTATTCCATCTGTGTACATTTTTTATATTACTTCTATCTTAAAAAAATAGTTTTATTTTTATATCATACAATTTCAGGAACCGATTGTTTAAACAATTGGTCGAAGTAAAAACTATGCTATGTTCTTTTTAGGATGCAAGCTATCTCTCTGTCAAATTAGATTAGGTTAGTTGTAGTGGTTGAAGAGTTAGCATAGATAATAAACAAACAGGCACATTTTCACTTTTAATATATAGCAATATGCTGTTAAACCAAGGTCAAAGATGTCATCAGCCAAATACGATTACTTAAATTTAAATGGGCTGGTCACATCTGCAGGATGGCAGATACAAAATGGACAAAAATTGCCACAGAATGGATTCCGCGGAGTAGCAAAAGGAAAAGAGGAAGGCCAAGAAGACGGTGGGCGGACTTGTTCCTTCGCGTTAGTGGCCCGCTATGGACCAGAGAAGCTAAGGAAAGGAAGACTTGGAAAGAGCTGGGGAAGGCCTACGCCAGAGAGGCGACTTCTACCAAACACTTGTGACGATATGATAATACAAAAAAGTTGACTGAAAATTGTAAAAAAAAAAAAAAACAAACATTGACATAACATTGACATTTATTATTTTTTATTGACATGGTAGTAGAATAAATGGCTTTTTTTTTTTTTTTTTTTATTTAATATGCTGAAATATTTCTTTGCATCCTGAAGATACACATAGATAACTAAACTTAAAATAACTTTTTCTTCCTATAGAGGATTAAAGTTAGATTACAAATATGACAGATATACAGGATGACAGCTAAGCCGATCTTGGGAGTGCACCTTGATGTAAAATATATTCTAGCCCAGGAAATGAAACAACTCGACAACAACAACCGACTGATTGAATGACCGACCATTGAATGACTGACTGATCTATTAACGTGCAGTTCAAAAGTTAATAGATAACCTTAAATCATTGGATGGATCTAGTTAAAATTTGTAGTATAAGTAGCTATCATAAGGCAGGTATATACTGAGAAAGGATTTTTGCACATGAGTCCCAAAATTAACGCACTTGATACAGCTACTGTACTTCAGATATTTTAATACTACTACTACTACTACTATAGCTACTTAAGATGTTAGAATATCCCCTTAAAATGTAGCCAGACCCTTACAAAAACACTGACTCGCTCTAGTTGTAGAAAAAAAGTTGTAATGGCCAAAAAACCGCCGGGGCACTAAAACGGGCCAGCAATTATTTAAACCGATCCATCATGCTCCCCCCCATTTTGGAAAAGTTTTATTTTTATTTTCCCCACAACTGCTACGCTGATTTACTTAATTTCGTTTTAAAAACTTTCTCAGCAATTATTTGTTGTTTCTAGTCATTACGGTAGGGACTGGTGGGTCAGATTTTTGTGCATAACATTGGTTGAGAAACAAAGTGGCTTTATATATTTTTGAATTGTGCTTATTTATTCTTCAGTATTCTTTTGAATAAATATATATTTTTGTATTTACTAGCTGTTGCCCGCGACTTCGTCTGCGTAGAATTACTGATTTCCCTTGAGATTGAGGTTAACCGTACGGCCAATGCCCTGCTTCAGAAAGTAAGCTACAGGCAAATGTCAAATTGCCGATATACGTGTTTCTAAATTAAAAAAACATAGGACTTTCATACAAACTTCAAACCCCTATTTTACCCCCTTCGGGGTAGATTTGGATGAAAAAAAAATTTAACCTTATACTTACGCCCTAAAAGAAACTATTTTCAAAATTTCAAGCTTTTAGACTTCATAATAAAAAAATAAGCAAAAACCATCCCCTATTTAATCTAATTTAATATCCCCTATTTTACCACCCTTAACAAGTAATATTAAAAAAAAATTATGTATTATACATTTTTTTTATTATTATAAATCTTAATGCAAATTTTTGTGTCTCTAAAATCAAAGAAATTCCATACAAACTTCCCACCCTCTTTTACCCTCTTAGGGGTGGAATTTCCAAATATCCTTTCTTAGCTGACATCTCTAAACTATCAACTACCTACTTGCTAAATTATAGCTTTATACATACAATAGTTTTTGAGATCTCGTGTTTAATTAGTATGTAAGTATGTAAGTGACCTTTCGCTTTTATATATATACGAGTAGATTCAAAAGAATACTGAATTTAAGACATGACGTAAAACTTATTATAAATTTAAAAACAAAACTTTTTATCACTATTTCAATGTTTATAGTCAAGAGGTCTCATTAACTCACTCCGGTGGAAAATGCTGGTTGGCTTTGATTTAAATTAAACTTAATATGTCAATGATAATACCAACACATGAGTGAGGATGGACCGACTGTTAGACACCAAGATGGTAGCGGGCTAACCTGTTAGGGGTATGGTAAACCCATACCTACTCTTAATTGGTTTCTACACGACATCGTGCCGGAACGCTAAATCGCTTGGCGACACGTGTTTGACGGTTTTTTTTTCGGACTGTCTATTAGCTGTGCTAACCCTATTGGTTGCCACAGCGTAACTGGGCTCTTTGGCGAGCATCGGAAAGAAGCTCTGCCAGAAGAAACGTTGAGCCCTAGGGCTTGAACTTTAAACTAAGGGAACGTCAGCCTAAGGGCGCCTCCTTTGAGGCTGAACCTCGGCTTAGGTGACGTTTGGGATAACGGGGGGGTCAGACGGAGTGCTAGACACTGAGCTACCTCACTCATATGAATGAGTGAGCAGGCCAGTGAGAATGATAATGAGAATAAATATCTAGGAATATCTATGAGACACGTTAGTAGCACGGAGAGGGGTCGGAGCGTATTGCAAATTTCCTTACTCCGAGACAGTACCTTAGAATTCTTCTCTCTTATATAACTCGATAACGAGTTTTTTGTTGCTTAACGCGGGAATCGAACGTAGGCGCTCTTACGAGCCTTCTCTGTCTGCCGACAACAGAAGGTTTTAGATCTATTGTTAAGATATTTCAGCATAAGTAGGTCGTGTCAGTTACATTTTTAAGTCACAGTTTTATTTTGATTATAACGTTACGTAAAATAATATTTTAATTAATATGTAAGTCGGAGGAAGTAGTCAAATAAGAGTTCATTGTTTACTATAATACGCGAGATATTATTTTCAACTTAGAATACTTTGTTAAATCTTAATGTTATTTAATTTGATTTATAATATTTTAATATTGCCGTTAAACTCATTATGTAATTTCATCATCATCATCATGATCAACCCATTACCGGCTCACTACAGAGCACGGGTCTCCTCTCAATACGAGAAGGGTTCGGCAATAGTCCACCACGCTGGCAATGTGTGGATTGGCAGACTTCACACGCCTTTGAGAACATTATAGAGAACTCTCAGGCGTGCAGGTTTCCTCACGATGTTTTCCTTTACCGTTGAAGCAAGTGATATTTTAATTTTTAATAACGCACATAACTCCGATAGTTAGAGGTGCGTGCCCGGATTCGAACCGCCGACCTCTGATTAGGAGGCTGACGCCCTAACCACTAGGCTATCACCGCTTCTTATTTAATTTAAAGTCATTATATTGAATGACTAGCTACGTCCAATCAGAGGGGAGGTTAGACCTCGAGCGTGGTCGAGGCGCCATCTTGTTTTTCACGAGCGAAACAGCTGCATATTTTGCAACGTTCGTTCATCGAGTTGGATCATTTGGAGAGTGTAATGGGTGATAATTGAAAGAAGGACATAGATGAGTGTCGCGAATCCACTATTCTGATTAAATTGTTTGATTTAAGAAATTAATTAGTAATTGTGGTGTATTTATTCGCAGTGACTCACAGCATTGTAAAAGTGTGATTAATGAAGTGTACGAAACTGAAAGAAGTGGATTAATGAAGTGTACGAAACTGTTAATATTTTGTTAGTGCTTGCATTTAATCCTGTTGACGCCCACTGAAAACGTGTACGATAATGATGATGACAATAAATATCGCCTCTCCCCGACATATATAATATGTAATATATTAAAAAAAAAAAAAACAAAAACCTCTTGATATTATGTTGTTGAAGAAGTAATTTACTAGACCAACGAGGCACTCACCACAAAATAATACAGAAGACACATCGTACATATAACATCCTAGACATTTTATTTATGCGTCTAGACTACTAGACTGAGTTAGAACAAGAAAGTCTCAACCAGTTCTCGACAATAATAAAATACAGGTTCAAATCCTATTATTTCATCAGTTATATCATTCGTGACGTAGTAAAGATGTCTGACTACCTTTCTACGCGTTGGTGGAAATGATTACACGTGATAAATCAAAAGAAGCTGTGATAGCCTAGTGGTTAGGGCATCAGCCTCTTAACAGAGGTCAGCGGTTCGAATCCGGGCACGCACCTCTAACTTTTCGGAGTTTATTTATGTAAACCTATTACAGGCATCTTTTTGGTAATGAAGGTATGGTGATAACTATACTTGTCAACTTAAAACTAAGAGCCGTTGCCGTCAAGGGCTAACTCGTAGATGAGAAAAAAAAAGAGGGTTCCAATCGCGCAAAGGTCTAAGAAGAAGCTCACAACAAACTTTTCAACTATTCATCCCTTAGGTTCCGAAACCAAAGTGTTCAGCGAACAGTGAATAGACAACCCATTTATATCAAGGAGGCTGATTTCATAAGCACTTATGAAACTCCAAATCTCTCCGAGATTTCTCCGACTCAAGAATCGTTATGGTTTTGTCCGATCCGATGTATTTGATGTATGTGCGAGATTTTAGTTACTGGGAAAGTCCGGTTTGTAAAAACTCAGATAAATATGCCAGTTAAATTGAAAACTTTCTTCCAAAATTATCACTCAACTTCTCGCAATGTCCTCGTGGCGTCCGTTGTTATTGCTATTTTGCGTGGACCAATCACTGACCGTTTTGGCGGGAACCAATAGCGGGGCGGCACGACATGATGACAACCAACTTAATACATTACTTATAGTATTCTAGTCAAGTTTTGTACTCTTTTGTACGTGTATAGATTAATAACATTTTAACCCTTAAAATGATGTCTTAATTAATAAAATACATCATAATGTAGATATATATAGCTTCTTATGTATAAATAAGGTAATGGTGAAAGTAGAATGTTAAACAAATAAAAAATTCTATGATTCAAATATGAAAAAGATGTTTTCATCAAGTTCGAATATACTTTCATAACACAATAAAGCGTCCATATGAATGGCAAATAAAACCTCACTTCACATCTACGTTTCAAAAAAATTAGAAAAACTTTCATACTGTTATTTTTGCGCATTTCTGGTATGCAACGATGTCTGCCAAGTAAAAACTTTTTCGAATAAAATATAAGTATTCAGCTAACTTTGACACGTTACTAACCAGCTAGGAGATAAAAAGAGAGGATATAAACACAACGTTCTTTCTCTTTGAAAAAGGTACGACAGTTGAGATAAATATAAAATACGAAATCTTATTTTTGCAACAGTACCGTTGATTAATGTTAGAAAAAAATTGTGTTCAAATGTAACATGTTATTCACAATAAATTTTTAAGAATTAAAGTTCGACCTGTGATTTAGAGACTGGCGTCCTCACCGCTATCACAGCTTCACAGTATCATATATTTACCTTATCTATATGCACTGTAGGGATCTCAGAAGGATCTGATTATGAGCCATTTGACAACTTAAAATCTAGTTCAAGCTCGGTAAGACGATCGTTTTATATTATGAGAAGCCTGTTTAAAAAAACAAAAGCAAAATTTTAATTAAAAAAACTTGAGAGGTGTCAAGGGACACCCGGATGGAACGAAGTTCCTTTCGATTAATTAGTAAAGGAATTGTAATAAAATTTTATTTTATTTTATAATGTTATATAAACTTAATCAGTAGGCTCAATTTTGTACTCCATCAGCAATATCCGGAACTTGTGCAGAAACACTGTCAGGATTCATTATTATTATTATTTTTTATTATTTATTATTTACAAAAAACCTGTATACACTCAACAAAAATAATCGTCGCGACACCACACTGTTCAATGCGAAATAGAAATGAAAATATCTGGCTTGCTTTCTATAAGAGAGACAGACAGAGAAACATGCGACGCCGCACAGCTTACAATAACAAAAAGTGTCGTGACAACTTTTCGTAAGAATTTGTTCCGTCTAGCCCCCTTTCACAACGCGCGATAAGGAACTTCGTTCCAATAACATATAAAATACAATTTAGTAGGTTAAATTTTTTGAAAGAACCTTTCTTACTTAAACTCCCCGCTCGAAACTTGGCCTACATTCCTCTTGGGTGTAACTTGAAGTGTTGCTTTTAGTACGTTTATAAATCAGACGTGAGAAACGTTCTCGACTATCTCGGACATCAGATGGCAAGTTCTGACGGTTGCCACGTGGAATTTTTAAAACGACGCATTGACCACACGCGACAATGCAATGTAACAAAATAAATTGAACAAACTATACCACAATTTGTGCTATCAGTATTTCCTTATCTCACATTAACGATTAGTGACATGGGCTAATTTAATGCAATTTTCTTTCGTTATCGGCTGGTAGTCCTGAAATAAACATATCCTTTGACGACCTCCGTGGCGCAGCGCGTGCGCTGTTGCATTTTAAAGTTGGAGGTCCTGGGTTCGATTCCCAGCTCGAGTCTGGTCTGGTGGGAGGCTTCAGCCGTGGCTAGTTACCACCCTACCGACAAAGTTTTTTATACACTACAAGTAAGCCCTTGACGGCAACCACACCTGATGGTAAGTGATGATGCAGTCTAAGATGGTAGCAGGCTAACCTTTTAGGGGTATGGTAAACCTATACTCCTAATTGGTTTCCACACGACATCGTACCGGAACGCTGAATCGCTCGGCGACTCGTCTTTGACTGTAGCGTAGGGTACCTATCCTCTGTTATAATTTTTTAATTACTTGGATCATTATTTGTCTACTCAATGAAATTGAAAAAAAAGCAATCCTATGAATTTGCTCTTTTCTCTTTATAAGATTCTTCTTCGTTGTTAAACACTTGTCAGAGTGGTCGTGGTCTTTATAAAGTCTTTCATCACGTGTCTTTGAGGACAGATGTTATTCGCCCCTCGAGCATCCGCCACTTTTCTGGCTGGCCGAAAGCCTGGTGCACTCGTGCAAAGGACCGCCCACAGCAGACTTTATCTGATCGGTCCATCGCAAGGGTGCCCTCTAGTGCCCTTTACCTTGCCCTGTACGACAAGGCGCTCTATGGAGTCACTCTCACGCCAGGAGCCACACCAGGAGACCTTACGAGATACGGAACTTTTAGTGTTAAAAAACGCAGCAGAAAACAAACTAAAGTAAGTGTCACGTAAAAATCTGTAATCCGCCGCAAAAACTTCGCGGCGAACAATAGAAAATGAGGCAAAAAGAGCCACACCGCTCAAAAGGTCTCGCTGACAACTGCAGATGGATACATGACACGCCACGGAAAACACTCCCCGTATTTTATGTCCCCGAGCGAGACATGTGTAAAGTGTCCATTTTATGATGACCCCTCGGAACGTACGTCTTTCCGCCCGAGTCGATTCGGCTGTAAAATAAAGGCTTTTCGACACTAACACTCGCTTATTGCATCGCAAGGTGCTGGAATGGCGACCCCGCACCGGTAAACGTAGCGTTGGTCGACCCCCAACAAGGTGGACAGACGACATCAAACGAGTCGCAGGGAGCCGCTGGATTCAAGCGGCCCAAGACCGTGACCATTGGAACTCCCTTCAAAAGACCTATGTCCAGCAGTGGACGTCTATCGGTTGAAATGATGATGATGATGACTCGCTCATTTGGTTGAAGGTCCACGGTACGATCTGTTTCCGGTATGCAGAATATTCGCCCGGACATTAAGTAGGCAGTAATAATTTTCATAATACTGTTGCATTGATAAGGTAAGCGGTGATAGCCTAGTGGTTAGGGTGTCAGCCTCCTAATCAGAGGTCGGCGGTTCGAATTCGGGCACGCCTCTAACATTTCGGAGTTATGTGCGTTTTTAAAAATTAAAATATCACTTGCTTCAACGGTGAAGGAAAACATCGTCAGGAAACCTGCATGCCTGAGAGTTCTCCATAATGTTCTCAAAGGCTTGTGAAGTCTGCCAATCCGCACATGGCCAGCGTGGTGGACTATGGCCAAACCCTTCTCATATTGAGAGGAGACCCGTGCTCTGTAGTGAGCCGGTAATGGGTTGATCATGATGATGATGATGTCGCATTGACACGTGACATAATTTTTTCGATAATATTGAAAGATTTTTTTTCGATTTGTGAACAGAATCCAATTTCCATCGAATTACTGAGGATTACTATTCTAGTACAATAGTTTTATATATAAAAAGTGTGTTTGTCAGTTTTGATGCACACGTGGAGTTTACTCTTTCAGATCGACTGTCTAAATAGGCACTAGTCAGTAAGCCTTTTTTGACAGAAGACAGATTTAATCAGTAGCTTATTGGACTTAAGAAAGAAAGATTAATGGAGAAAGGCGGGAGACTTCGTATATGGCGGGCGCGGTTTTTTCACGCTTTTCTTAAATTAATGTTTGTTGGCTAATTTTGAAAAGGACTGGTGTTGGTTGTGTCGTGGAAAGTTTTGGTGTCGTTTGTGTAGTGGCTGGTTTTCTGAATGGTTAACAGGTATTGATTTGGGAAGGGTTTGAGGGAGCCGCGTCCGTGGAGTGCGAAGTTTCCCGACAGTTCTCCCTAACTTCTACATTGCTATAAACTTGACATTGGCTAATCTGTGCAAGGCCATAAAAAAAGAGAACTAACAAAATAATAAACTTGACATTGGCTAATCTGTGTAAAGCCATAAAACGAAAGAAAAAAAAAAGAAAAAGATTAATGTCATATCAAACATTAAATCAACGAAAATACCTAAGACATATTATACATTTACACTCATGCCTGTTGCTCACGTAACGAGGTCATCCGTTCAGTAGATTTTACTGCTCATATTTTTTTCATACAGGGTGCCTTATATGAAAATCGATTCTCAAGGAGTGAACTCCAAAAATAGAACTGTCAGTGCTTTTATGCATTTATGAAGAGCACGCCACGCCACTTTAGTCTGGTTTTTTTTTGTAATTCACTACAAGTTACATTACAAGCTCTTGACGGCTATCTCACCTGGTGGTAACTGATGATGCAAGTCTAGGATGGTAGCGGGGAAGTGGGAAGTTTCGGCCGTGGCTGGTTACCACCTTACCGACAAAGACGTGTTTTAGCGTTCCGGCACGATGTCGTGTAGAAACCAATTCGGAGTATGAGTTAACCATACCCCTAACAGGTTAGCCCGCTACCATCTTAGACCGCATCATCACTTACCATCAGGTGAGATGCTGTCAAGGGCTAACTTGTGGTGAATAAAAAAAGAAAAAAAAAAGGATTTACCCACGATAAAAAAAAGCTTATTAAAATGTTTATTTTTGTTTACATATAATTCTGTTGGTAGCGCTTTGAATAAAAATAAAATTAAAATAAATAAAACCATTGAGAGAACGTCGTTTCGGTATTATAAGGGAGCTAGTATGTAAGGCCTTTACCCGGGTTAGTGAAGGACCAAGTTATGTTGGCGGGACCATAAAGCGTGTTACTCAAGACACACCCGCCTGCAGCGAACCTCCTTTGTCTGGTGAAGGGAAACAAAAAGTGAGCGATTGTTTCGTGAATTCTGATGTGCCATTTTCAAGTGGGAAGTTTTCTTCTTGTTTTATATGGGGCCAGCATCTTGTCAAATGTTACATTTCGAGTGGACTTTGAGCTGGGACAGGGGTTCGAGCTCAGAAGGAAAATTAGGGGGGGGGGGGGGGGGGTTGGTTAGTTATTATCACCATTCTCAGCCTATTAACGTTTTATTATGAACTCTTCGTTTTTCTTAGGGCATAGGGTTTATCGACAATCACAATATAAATATACCGCTGAATCGACGACTTGACTGGACTGAACTGTGTCTGCTATCATGACAATTTAAATGCAGTAATTTAGCAAAAATTTAATTTAATTTGAATAGCGCAAAAATAAATTTATTTTGAATTAAATACACCTAACCTAATATCAATAAGTATGGCCTTATCCAACTATGGATGGTCTGCCGACGCTGGGTTTTAGTGGGTATTCTGGTCGCCAGCCTGGCCACCGGGGAGTCCCACATACCCCGTCGGAAGCGGCGCAGTCCTGCCTGCGTCGCCTCCGGAGGGGATGCGTAAAAGCATTTCCCAGCGAAAAAAAAAGGCATAGGGTTTTAGAGCTTAGATGATGCACCAGTGGAGTTTTATGTTTTGATAGACATGGACTTGTATTTAGAATTTTGCAATTTTTGAATTTTGAATACCGAATCGAATTTTTTTGCCTGACTCGGGAATCGATTACTTGACTTCGTGATCCGTACTTGATAACTAAGTCAAGTTTGACGACGAGAATCAGCGAGTGCGCTTTCGCATAGTAAAGTTGGAGGTCCTGGGTTCGAGCTCCAGCTCGAGTCTGGTCTGGTGGGAGGCTTCGGCCGTGGCCAGATGCCATCCTGCCAACGAAGACGTATCGCCAAGCAATTTAGCATTTTGGCATGTCGCGTAGAAATCAATAAGAAGTATGGGATAACCTTACAGGTTAGCGCGCTTCCATCTTGGACTACATCATCACTTACTGCCAAGTGAGATTGCTGTCAAGGGCTAGCTTGTATTCACAGTTTTATAATTTGTTCGTCTTTACTCATTTCAGTATGTAGTTGTGCATTGCCCAAAATACGCAATCTACATTTAACATTGTGTGTAGAACGCTATGTATCAACTCGTAAGTAAATTATTTATTTTTTATTATGTAAGCAACATATTGGAGATACATTTCAGTTGCCCAATAATAAACAAAAGCAAAATTTATATTATTATGTTTTGCTCATTTTTTTGTCCAGAAGTATATATATAGGGCTTGGACAAACTGATAGACAGACGAAATATGCAATTTAACCTATGTTACTGTTATACCTGTACTGTTATAACTGTACTGTTGAAAATCAACACAGACGGAATCGCAGTAACCGACGAAAGAGAGTGCAGTCGTATCTCATGGCATAATTAAAACGTAGAAAAATAACGATCTCCTTTAGTTCCAATTATCTTTCCCCACAGCTTTTTCTACCACTTAATTCCCCTTTATAGCGGGTAAATATGCAAATTTCCCTGAACAAACCTAGATTATGGACTGTATAATTTTTATTTACCTGGCAACGCAAAAATCTCCTTTTTGCCCGTGATTATAAAAGTACTCGGGCGTTGCGTTGCGGCGAAATGTCTTGTATTTTTTTAAAGTGTAAATAAATGCTTAACAGGATGCCAAAGCCAAAATCGTGGTATTTTTTTAAGTGAAAGTGTGTGTAATAACAAGAGTATTCATATTCTAAATTATCTTTTTTCAAATTTTCCTTTAAAAAGGCACGCGAAGCTTATGGTGCGAGCATACAATCTATTGCATCGTCAGAGATCATGATGGTAATTTTTTACTTTTTTTTTATCCACTACAAGTTAGCCCTTGACGGCAACTTCACCTGATGGAAAGTGAAGATACAGTCTAAGATGGTTGCGGGCTAACCGGTTAGGGGTATGGTAAACCCATACTTCTGATTGGTTTCTGCGCAATATCGTGCTGGAACGCAAAATCACGTGGTGGTAATTAGCTACGACCAACCTCCTAACAGACCAGACTCAAGCCAGGAATCGAACTCAGAACCTCCAACTTTATAATGTGACAGCGCGCGCACTGCGCCACGGAGGTCGTCAAAATATAAAAATATAATAATAAATAATAAAAAATATAAATATATAAATAATTTGAGAACATTATGGAGAACTCTCAGTCGTGAAGGTTTCCTCACGATGTTTTCCTTCACCGTTGAAGCATGTGATATTTGTTTTTTTTTTAAAACGCCCATAACTCCGAAAACCGCCGACCTCTGATTAGGAGGCTGACGCCCTAACCACTAGGCCATCACCACTTCAAAAATAATAATATTATTATGTAATAAAAAAAATATCTCTCTTACGTAATGCCTACAGAATTCACCAGAATTAAGCCTTCTAACTCCCGAAATAGAATTCCAAAAAGCAAATAGGTGTTAGTTCGGAGCGAAACTAGATTGGAAGTTTAGCGTTAGGTACAAAAACCGGCGCTAATGTAAAGGGTTCTCAATGTAACGGCCGTTAGGAAGTTTTAATATACGGCACACTAGCAGACCGGCGGGAACTTTTACATAGAGCAAACGTTCGTGAGACGCGGCTTTGAAGAACGGAAAACAATTATATAATATCTTGACGAGCTCCGTGGCGCATTATAAAGTCGGCGGTCCTGGGTTCGATTCCCGACTCTGCCGACAAAGATGTGTCGCTAAGCGATTAAGCCTTCCGGCACGATGTCGCGTAGAAAACAATTAGAAGTGTGGGTTTACCGCACTCCTAACAGGTTAGCCCGCTACCAACCTAGACTGCATCATCACTATATACTATACCACCAGAAACCAATTGGTTAGCCTGCTACCACCTTAGAATGCATCACTTACCATCAGGTGAGGTTGCCGTCAAGGGCCAACTTGTAGTGTATATAAAAAAATTTAAATAAAAAAATTATATTTATTTCTTTTTAAAACTCTTAACGTTCAGAAATGATGTATAATGTAGTTATAAAAAAATTTGGAAATGTCAAGTTGGTCTATTTGTAGTGATTCAAATGTAAATTTGAAGTAAAACGCTGGTAGGAAATTAAGTAGTATCTCTTCTTATAAAAATTATTCTCATTTCATTACTCAATGAAAGTCTGCCGATTGTAACTATCTTGATTAATAACAGTTCATTTTCATGTTGGTACATTTTTCTGTGTATCTGTCTTTTTTTCATTGTAATTAAGATTAAAAATAGAAGAATATATAGCATGTCCCTAACAAGCGAACGTTTAGTAACAAGCCAGTTCGATAGTACGTTGCGTGTTGCTAACGACAGTGTGTATCATTAGTTAGAAAAGTACCTACCTCTACAGCCACGTGTTCACTCGTTCGGAAATTAAAAACATGGCTTTTGAAGTTTAAAAGGGAAAAGTTTCCCGCTCAAGTCAATGTCTTCTCATAAAACTTCTTTATTGCTCCGAAGTTAGTCAATTGTTGAAAGCCTATTAATTCCGTCTGTTCCGTGATTAGCGACAGTACGTTCTCGTGTTCTTTGTTGGTACGTCAAATTGAAAACTCTCAAGTTTACGGATTAATGTTTGCGATGGTGAGTGAAGCGAGTTTTGTTTGAAAAGTTTGCTTAAGTATTCCTTGAACGTTTTGATCGAGGAGGATCTAAACACGGTTTTATAATGATCCGTTATCATCTCCAGCCTGTTTTTTTTTCGTGGTGGAAAAGCTTCATAATTACCTCCGTCCATTGAGGTTATGTGGGTGTTTACGCGTTGAATGTTTGCGTATTAAAATCAAAGAATCCTTTGGGTACTGTTAATAGGTGTTAGTGCTGCGCGTACGCGTTACAAGCAAGAGACCCTTATAAATTTTTGACTTTTGACGTTTTAATTCGAATTTGAATATGTCCGGTGCGCGCCACGGGGACCAATGGGCTTCCACCACTTTGCGCGTTTAGTTTCTGCTTGAACAGTGGGACTACCCCTATACCCCCGTCGGTGGAGTATACCGGAACTTAAAACCATTTCTAGCTTTGCTATGTGTTTTGTATCAGGTAGTGGACTGGTATCACGAGGGCCGCCCAGCTTTTCAGCCTCGCGAGAGATAATGCAAAATATGCCATTCTTACTGCCAACCTTCACTGGTTCGAGAGGCACCTAAAGAAGAAGAAGCCTTGCTAAAGATCCGGGGAACCTGTAAGCTTCCTGGACCACCATCTTCATTCAGCCTATCAGTTTAGTTGAGGGTCACAATTCTACAGGGAATGAGTGAGTTTCAGACTTTGAAAGAGAGAGTCACTCGTATACTCCATTGTTGAGTGTCTCGCTGCTTTTGTACTGAATAATTTCGCTTCCCGTCTTCGATTTGATGTTATATTTACTTAGTAAATTAGCTGTACGAGCCTGCTTAGATACTTTATCTGGTATGTTATTGTAATTGCGTCTCAGTGATTGATCATAGTACTAATGGAGAAAAAAATATAATACAGCCAAGCAAACGTTGATTAACTGTACAATATTATGCGCAAAAAAAGACAGAAGTTTTTACAAAATTTTCTTTAAAGTTTTTCGAGTGCTCAATCGCAAACTCACCGTTTTCCCCCATGGGGCGTTTATCTGACATCCGCTTGGTGCAAATTTCGAAGAACGTGCAAAATTAACAACAAAAAAGACTTATAAGGCATGCATTCGTTGATATGACATTAAATTAAGTTAGTTAAACGGAGAATTCGGTTGTTAAGAAGATTCTAATGACGTTATGCGTCCTTTGTGACACAGACTATCTCTCTCACACACAGAAGATGTTGATGCTTTGACCATTTGATGGTTACTCAGCACGCAATAAATTTACTTCAACACATATCTCCCGCACATTTTTTACTTAAGGGCAGCTTTGCATCACCAAATCCTACTAAAAATATATTCATAGCAAAGGCTTTAACCATATCCTTGAACGGTTCAACCCTTAAATAGTGTTGAGGTCACATTTCAACGCGGATTTGTGCTGGCAGTAATTTGTGGAAAAACTCCCACCCGCGGACGTTCGGTCAACCGTGAGGGTCATTTTTATCCCATTATGACCTTTATTGCGATCGTGATAAGAGGTGTAGCCGTACGTGAGGTCCGTTATACATATAGTCCCGAGGGATCAGGTAGGACGGGATTTGTGGGTACCTTGATGGATGACGATGAAGGGAACGGGATGTTTCCATTACGCGCTTTTGATTGGGAATGTACCATTCAATTTCATACTTATTTACGATTATAATATTTATAATAATATAAAGCTAAAATTTTGTTTATATGTATGTTGAACCATTAATGTTTCTTTATAGAGTATATACTTATCCTGACCACTGAATTCTGATACTGTATAGGTAAACGTGTTTCGACATAAATTTGTGTCATTTTAATACTAACTTTAGCTGAACACAGGCAAAAACATCAAAAAATCATCAAAAAATTTCTTACAAGTTAACCTTTTGCTGCAATCTAACGTGATGATGAGTGAAATGGTAACAGGTTAACTTATACTCAAATCGTGAATTGTTTATGCGACAGTAAACTGTAATGAACATAAAACATAGTTATAACCCATGAAAAACAGACAAATATGTACGGTGTAACTATAACTTTTTTACTCCTTACACCATACAGATCATTAAAAATGCGCTATTAACACTCATTTAACATTTTTAGGAGATATTGACTTCACAACTTGAAATTGTTCAGTTAGTTGACAATCGTCGTCGTAAGAGGTCGTCAAAATTGGTCGCTAGACGGCTGGAGCCTAGTAAATTCAACGTTCCATCATGATCATGATCAACCCATTACCGGCTCACTACAGAGCACGGGTCTCCTCTCAATATGAGAAGGGTTTGGCCATAGTCCACCATGCTAGTCATGGCCATTGGCAGACTTCACACGCCTTCGAGAACAATATGGAGAACTCTCAGGCGTACAGGAAACCTCACGATGTTTTCCTTCACCGGTGAAGCATGTGATATTTTAATTTTTGTAAAACGCTCATAACTCCGAAAAGTTAAAGGTGCGTGCCCGGATTCGAACCACCGCCCTCTGATTAGGAGGCTGACGCCCTAACCACCACGCTATCACAGCTTCAACGTTTAAAAAATTAAAAACTTTTCTACCGTTAACCACATAAGACCAGAGTTTTTCTGTTCCTGGAAGGTTGTCACAACAAAAAAAGAGTTACAAATCTTCAATAGGGTCGTTTCAATAGGGTTATTTCTGTTATAGAGAAACCGAGTAGGAAAGAGTCCTCGGAACACTGCTCGAGGGTTTTATTAGACGCGTGTCGAATAAGTATGAGTGGGTATAAATAAAAAGTGGGAAGCTACCTGGGCCGTAATCTGCGTTTATTGCGGCCGCGCAATTTATATAGGAATATAAAGGGCGTAAACCTTTGTAGCCCTGCACAATACATTGGGTTTCGCCAACGTAAACGAGATCGGATTGTTATACAATGTTACGTCAACCCCATTCAATGTGCTAAAAATGAAACTTCGTCATCATCATTATCAACCTATTGCCGGCTCACTACAGAGCACGGGTCTCCTCTCAATATGAGTAGGGTCTGGCCATAGTCCACCACGCTGTCCATGTGCGGATTGGCAGACTTCACACTCCTTTGAGAACATTATAGAGAACTCTCAAGTATGCAGGTTTTGCTCACGATGTTTTCGTTCACCGTTGAAGCAAGTGATATTTTAATAGCTTAAAAACGGACATAACTCCGAGAAGTTGGAGGTTGCCCGGATTTGAACCCCCAACCTCTGAATAGGAAGCGAACGTCCTAACCACTAGGCTATCACAGCTTCAACTTATGCATTGGCAGGCCCAAAACTATAAATAAATCATAGAATCAAAGAAGCACATATTTAATCCCACAAATGACTTCTCTACCACGAGCAGACGATATGGAGAAATTCATGGCATGTATTTATATGATCATTTTAATATTGCCGTATAGCAAATAAATAAATCTAAACGATAATCATTTATGATGAAGATTGCGTCCTTTCCCCCCGAGACATTATAAATTGAATCAATTGATATTATAATTTGGTAAGAGTTACAAAGAGTGTTTTTTGTAATTTTATTACTAGATGTTAACGTGTTACAGATGCAAAAAAAAAAATAACCTAACTACAAACTAATCAATCCATCAATCATCGAGAAAATAATGAGATTGCAAATATTATTATTGTTCTTAACTAAATATTAAATGCGTGTGCTTTAATATAATCATACCTTATTTTTGTCTATTCTTAAATAATAAAAAATAACGTAAGACACCGAATAAGGGTAATAGTGTAACTATGCGGGTAGTCCGAAATAATAAATAAACGGCCGGCTTAGGGATTTGTTTCAACGAATTGTTGCAAAGGAATTTAATATAAATCCGGCCTGAAAAGGGGTCGGCCCTTTTATTCCATGATGAGGCCCGGGCCTCTAAGATAGTGTATTTGTACCCGACTGCAGAAGTGGGATGGTATATGGTGGTGATCTTATAATAAAAATCAATTTAGTGCATGTATGTGCATCCACGTAAATAAATTAGTGAGTCATCGCTATCTATCAAAGCCTGCGGTGATAGCCTAGTGGTTAGAGCGTCAGCCTCCTAATCAGAGGTCGGCGGTTCGAATCCGGGCACGCACAACTTTTCGGAGTTATGTGCGTTTTAAACAATTAAAATATCACTTGCTTCAATGGTGAAGGAAAACATCGTAAGGAAACCTGCACGCCTGAGGGTCCTCCATAATGTTGTCAAAGGCGTGTGAAGTCTGCTAATCCGCACATGGCCAGCGTGGTGGATATTGGCTAAACCCTTCTCGTATTGAGAGGAGACCCGCGCTCTGTAGTGAGCCGGTAATGGGTTGATCATGATGCTATCAGCTACGCAAAATTTAAATACATTATGAATTACTTTACATAACGTAGGCAGCTTAGCATGTTTTGCTCAAGAATCGACGTCAGACTGTGACGTCACAGAAGAGAAAATGGAGGCTTTTCCGGCGTGGCGATCGGATATGCCTATAGGGGTTGATGTTAATTACTTTATTATTTTATTTATTACTAATATCTAGAGAGAAACTAAATCTAATATCTAGAGAGAAACTAAAAAAAAAGAGCAGAACAATAAATTTTATGCTTGTATTTTATACTCGTATAACTTGTATGTTATGGATAATATTTCTCATTAATGTGATATTCAACTTTCATTTTTACTTTTAAATATTTTATGCTTATACTTTATTTTATACTAATACTTTAAAACGTTTTTTTAATTTTGGAACTTATTTGCTTTGAACATATTTTTAACAGTTTTAGGTTCAGGGCTAAATTAAAACCATTAAACTTTTAACGTAACAATGAATTACAATTCATTATTTATACAATTTCACAAGACATTCAAAAGTTACGTTTTAGTGGTACTAAAATCGCACTTAACGAAAGATACTGTTTTTTTTTTTGGGAAACTTAGTGGCAATTTGCGCTGCTTCGTTTTATTTCAAGCCGATAAAACAACCCTCCTGATCGATAAGCGAAGAAATGTCCCGGGACAAGTTAATAGCACATCAAACTTTTGATTGCTATTTAATTTTATAGGGACCTAACATCTTAAATCCAGGGATCAGGGTATAACTGTTGGAGACGGTGTTTTTTTTATCCACTACAAGTTAGCTCTTGACGGCCATCTTACCTGGTGTAAGTGATGATGCAGATGGTAGCGGGCTTGTTAAGGGATATGGTAGACCCATATCGTTTTATAATTGGTTTCTACACGACATCGTGCTGCAATGCAAAATCGCTTGGCGATATCTCTTTGCCGCTAGGGTGGTAACTAGCCACGGCCGAATCCTCCCACCAGACCAGATTCAAGCCGGTAATCGAACCCAGATCCTCCAACTTTATAATTAAGCTGCGCCTCGGAGTTCGTTAATGGCATTTTTATAAACTATCTTTCTAAAGAGAAGATCATTATTAGTGTCTTGACGTTAACGATTTACTAAATCGATAAATATATCTTAATTAACTTAACAATAAAACCATATTGCCACACACATCACTCTGCTTTTGTTGATAATTAAGTGTTTATGTATTTTCTATAAAATATCAGCATAGGCTGGTGTTTTACTGATTTATTATTCTTTCATTTTCTTTATATGTTTCTATTTATTCATTAATTCTCATTAAAATGTCCCAATATTTAATAACCAATCTTCTCATTATACACTAATGCGTGATTATAAGGACGAATTATTTTTCTTTATTTAAATTGATAATAAGTATTAATTAATTTAAAGCTAGCGCAATTAAAATGATAAATAAAGAGTATTTATCTTATGATATTTTGCTTTAACGGTGAAGTAAAACATCTTGAGGAAACCTGCATGCCTGAGAGTTCTCTAGAATGTTGTCAAAGGACACAAGCCTGCCAATCAGCTCATGGCCCGCGGGGTGGTGGACTATGGCCAAACCCTTCTCATATTGAGAGGAGACTCGTGCTCTATAGTGAGCCTGCAGTTTAAATTTTATACACTTTATTATTTAATAACAAATAATGATTACAAAAGCATTATCGTTTGCAAGTTCGTGATCGATCAGAGTCTACGTGGAAACATTTCCAATGTAATTATAAGTATACATATTATATTCTGTAAGTGGAATTAATATTTGAGTTAGATATCAAAGCACTTCGACTTACTTCTCGTGACAAGTTCTATTTACACAGCCACCCCTTCATGTTTCGAGATGTGATGTTAAAGCGGGCTCTATTAATTAGTGTAGGTACATATATGAAATAACTACCTGCCTATTTGAAAATAGTTATTATATTATGGCAAGTTATAATAATACTACTAAACCGAAATGTAAATGAGTTGCTTAAGAGAGTATTAAAATATAATAATATAGTGAATAAAAGCGTAAAACACAAATCTGTATTAAATTAAATATACTAAAAAAAATTATGTAATAAGTATGTATGTAATGTAATGTCAGAACTCTTGGCAGGTATGGAACTAAACAACTAATTTAAATAGAAAGTATTCATGAAAGAATAGAACATAAAAGGAGGTAGGTAAATCCTTACTTAATATTATAAATCTGAATGTAGGGAATGTATCAATAAAAATGTTATTGTTAAACTATATTGATTCATTTCTGTTGTCATTATCTCTGATACTTTTTTAATGGCTTCGATGCGAGCGAAGCCGCGGGCAGAAGTTGGTATTGTATATTCAAGAGACATGCGATAATTAAAAACTAGGTAATGCTCGCGATGTCTACAAAATACAAAGTGGTTCTTAAAATTTCCTGTATAATGGCCAACATTTGTTATGGCAGATTATGCCATGTGTCATTCCGTTCCCGTTGTAATTGGAAGGAAGTTCCTTATCGCGCGTTGTGAAAGGGGGCTAGACGGAAAAAATTCTTACGAAAAGTTGTCACGACACTTTTTGTTATTGTAAGCTGTGCGGCGTCGCATGTTTCTCTGTAAAAAAACATTATTATAACTTAAATAAAATAAAATTTTATTTTTCCTTCACTAAAGGAACTTCGTTCCATCCGGGTGTCCCTTGACACCTCTCAAGTTTTTTTCGAGGACATTTGCTGTATGTAGCTCATCGAAGTGAAATTCTTTTATACACCGCTTCATGTATTTTCGTGGGATAAAACTTTGGACTTGTGACTTTAGTATATAATATGTGGGTAGTTTTAGAAAAAAGCGTTTTTTCTAAAACTACCCACAACAGTGATTCTAAATTGTTATGTCAGTTGGAAATAAACGTTAGCATGGATTATTGCTGTGATAGCCTAGTGGTTAGGACATCCGCCTCCTAATCAGAGGTCGAGGGTTCGAATCCGGGCACGCACTGCTAACTTTGCGGAGTTATGTGCGTTTTTAAACAATTAAAATATCACTTGCTTCAACGGTGAAGGAAAACATGGTCAGAAAACCTGCACGCCTGAGAATTCTCCATAATGTTCTCAAAAGCGTGTGAAGTCTACCAATCCGCACATGGCCAGCGTGGTGGACTATGGCCAAACCTTCCTCATACTGAAAGGAGACCCGTGTTCTGTAGAGAGCGGGCAATGGGTTGATCATGGTGACTCGTTAACACCACTATATTATAGTGCCCGGCATATTTTTTTTAATTATTATTTTTGCACCAAATTTGTGATATCAAACACTTATAGAAGAAGTATACAAAGGAAAGCTTACCTCTATAAGAGATCTCTTCCAGCTACCCTCAGATGTGAGTAAGATGGTTTTATAAAGTGGAATAGGTCAAACAAGGTATATTTAAACTGGTATGTTTAACATACATAAGGCATTAATAGATTGATAATGGCAATGCTGTTATTGATTGAGATATTTGTCAACCCCTATTTTCCCCGGCGCAGTGTTGAACGCTGTGGTCTTACAAGCGTGTGCCGGGTTTTAATTTTCTAGATTTGTAGATTGTGGAAATTACGTTTCTGATTTTTCTGTAGTCTGGTCTGAACTAGGACTGATACATGTCAATCAATCAATCATAATCTTAATTCAAATGGTTCTTCAAAAGCATGCGCTTACATAGTACTGATTTGATGGTAATAACTACATTCGTAAACTTAAAACTAAAGCTTTGAGGGTTCCAAACGCACCCTGGTCTAAGAAGCCCACAACAAACTTAGCCAGGTAAATTTTCTTTTACCTTCTTACATGCCACTTAAAATTATTTAAAAGCTATCTTATTAGAGCAAATATTTCATACCCAAGCTTGTTTATCATTTACATAATCCTTTACACTATAAAAGAACTACAAGCTTACGTTTTATATAAACTATTTACTGCAATATTCAAAAATCACATTTCAAAAGACTTCCACAGATTTATCATTGTTACAACCTCTAACAATATATAAACTCTAATATAGAGCAGTAAGCATTTTATTTCCACAAAAATATATGCGAGAAAAGAACTTCACAGAAGACTTTGTAATGAAAATTCTCGACTAACCGCTGGGTCCGATACACGCCAGTGACTTAATAAATTTTAATCAAAATCTTGTGGCATATATTTACATAGCCGCCTAAACACCGCGAAACTCTCGAATTTGCATAGAAATGAGCGCAAAATGACCGAAACCCTCATTACGTAGAAGAGATCCTTTATACTTTTGTCTAAGCTTATGCCCCCATTTTGTTGCGTCCGCCATCTTGTATACGGATACTCCTTCATGAAAAACATGTATTGTTGTGTCTGCATGTTATGAAATGAAACGAACCGCGTTTATGGATACTTTATACATAAAACCCACATACAATTACTATAAATGTGAAAACACTGCATCATTCCTGAAGAAATTCTCTCTGATTATAAGACGGGTAGGTACTTATAGGACCACAGCGTTCATCACTCTCTTAGGTAGGTTGTCAAACGTGCTCAATAACCAACAGCATAGCCATTTTCAATCTATTAGCTTCGAATCGTACGTACAGCCTTCAGTCCCGGCTGTCGTCTCTAAACCACAGCGCTGGGGAGATATATATATATATGATCAACCCATTACCAGCTCACTACAGAGCACGGGTCTCCTCTCAATACGAGAAGGGCTTGGCCATAGTCCGCCACGCTGGCCATGTGCGGATTGGCAGACTTCACACGCCTTTGAGAACATTATGGAGAACTCTCAGGGGTGCAGGTTTCCTCACGATGTTTTCCTTCACCGTTGAAGCACGTGATATTTTAATTTTTTTATAACGCACATAACTCCGAAAAGTTAGAGGTGCGTGCCCGGAATCGAACCGCCGACCTCTGATTAGGAGGCTGGCGCCCTAACCATTAGGCTATCACCGCTTCACTAGGTTATCACCGCTTCGCTTTCCGGAGATATGTTTGCTTGTAATTAACACCGATTCGCATGACCATTGAAATCCGGCAAAAAACTCAGCAGTTGCTCATTCATCATAGAATAGATAATCCTTGAATTCCTTTTATAAACTCTGTTGAATAAGGATACCTACATCACGAAATGACCAAACGACCTCATACGTTCAAATAACACAAACATATACCGGAGTGTGTATTCATCTGATATGCCGAGCGCGCATTTTTCCCACTGTGCACGGCCGCAAAGCAAACTTGACGGGGGACACCGGAATGCGAAGCTGTGTCCTGCTTTATTACATTACGGGACAAGTTACAAACGAAACGCAATTAGTTTATCTCGTACATTTATACCAGCTAAATAGTTTACTCACGGTTTTATGTTGTATTCTTAGGACAGACACCGTTTAAGAGAGCTTTTCAAAAGCTGTTTTACCAACTAAGTTTTGTTTCCATAGAATGCTTTGATATTAAGCTGTGATAGCCTAGTGGTTAAAAAGCCTAATCAGAGGTCGGGGGTTCGAACCCGGGCACGCACTTCGAACTTTTCGGAGCTATGTGCGCTTTTAAGCAATTAAAATATCACTTGTTTCTACGGTGAAGGAAAACATCGTGAGGAAACCTGCATGCCTGAGAGTTCTCCATAATGTTCTCAAAGGCGTGTAAAGTCTGCCAATACGTATGTACGTAGTGGACTATGGCCAAATTCTTCTCATATTGAGAGGAGACTCGTGCTCTGTAGTGAGCCGATAATGGGTTGATCATGATGATGATGATGATGAGAATGCTTTGACTTTATCTTTTTGCAATAATCCAGATGAGTAGTCCCACGTTTGAGTCCCACTTGTTAATAACGATAGAGCCCCATTTATGATTAAGATAAATTGCTAGTCAGCTTTCATTTAGTTAATCTTTAAGATTTGTATGAGTGACCCTTTTTTGAGCTATAAAATATATATAACACATACATGATATTACGAGTACAGGTATGCACAAGTGCATATGGCGTGCCGATTCATTAATTTAAATATACCTAATAAAAATATCTTGTCACTGGGTCACCAAATCATTAAGATCATGTTAGTTGGAACAGGGTGTAGCACTTTCCCCATAATCCCTCTATCTAAGAAAGGATATATATACAGTCTTGTGAGATTTTAATCAATTTCTAAAAGATTGTTATTTTTAGTTATAGAACTCGAAAGCTCATAACTTAAGCCATCACCAAAGCTCGCATGAGCTACAAGCTGGAAAGAATTTGAAACTATTTCCCTTTGTTTATAAACGGTTTATTTTAAGTATTGGAAAATTTTCTTATACGACGGATGCATCCGCTTCCATTTTATCTGAATAGAAAATGAAGTTAGCAAACTTTTCAATATGCAGTTTATCGTTTTGTTTTATGAAAGCCTGGTACTGAAAATTAAATTGATATACAGTAGTGGTGCGCAGTTGAAGCATTGTCAAGGATCTTCTGCCGTATTCTGTAATTACTTATATTGCAGTTGCCAACCATTGCTTAAACTTACTGTTATTTTTTACTTTTAATTTCTATTTAAGTATGTCTACATAATCCTACTTATTGAGCGTTTTTAGGGTTTCACACCTGAGCGGTGTCAACAGGACCCTATTACTAAGCCTGGTCTTACTGTAAGTTCATAAGTTCTCATGAACCATTATTGGGAAAGTTTCATTTTCTGCTTTTAATTGCCATATAAAGGAAACCTGATTTTTGCTTCGTGCTCCATCTTTAGAATGACAATATTGATTTAATATATTAATTATAATTCAAAATAGTTTTATTAAGGTAAACCTATTCCAGGCATCTACGAAGCGTTCATATATAATATATATAATATAATATATTTTTCATTATTTTAATTTGTAATGGTGATAGTTACACTCTCCAACTTAAAACTAGAGCTAGGAGGGTTTCCAGGCGATGAGGGCCTAGAGGTCTAAGAAGAAACCCACAGTAAACTTAGCTGATTTTTTTTTGTTATCACCATCTCACATAAAATTTTTAGCAATTTACACACCCAAGCTTTTTTATCTTTTGTGTTATCCTTAACATCGTAATAGGATTTTTCTATAAGCTTACATTTTTTAAAACCTTTTAACTTATTGAAAGACATCTCCAAGATTTCAATAGGTAATTTTTTATAAAATAAAATACAATTTCCTTCAAATGGGTTACTAATTAAACGCCGCAGGCAGTACTGGGCCGCTTCCGGCGTGGTGTGCGGGACTCGCCGGTGGCTAGAGTGGCGACCAGAATACCCACTAAACCCAGCCTTGCTCCTTCGAGTCGCCGAGGGCTGGGTCACGGGAAGGCTTGTGCTTTCGTTCGCAACCCAGCCTTTCTTGGAGCCTACTAAACGGCACTTCCAGTTACTTTTAGCTAGTTTTCGTTTTTTGACGCAGAACGTGTGCTGTCGCATTATAAATTTAGAGGCCTTAGGTTTGATTACCGGCTCGAGTCTGATCTGGTGGCTTCAGTTGAGGCTTTTACCACCCTACTGACAAAGTCCTGTCGTCAAGCGATTTAGCGTTCCGGCACGATGACGCATAGAAACCAAATAGGAGTATGTGTTTACCATATGCCTATTTGGTTACTTTACGGTACTTTACTATACGGTAGCGGGCTAACCTAACAGGTTAACTAGCTTGCCTAGCTAACTTAAGTTTCGCAGATGTGTAACCAGGCTGGTTTATTTTTTATACATTACTAGCTGACCCAGCAAACGTGTTTTGCCATATAAATTATTTCTAGGGAATTTATACTACAGAAAAAAAACTTACCCCTCCCCTTTATCATTTAGGGGTTTGAAAAACAGATAGTAGCCGATTCTCAGACTTACTGAATATGCATAAAAAATTTCATAAGAATCGGTCGAGCTGTTTCGGAGGAGTATGGGAACAAACATTGTGACACGAGAATTTTATATATAAGATAATAATAAATATACATCGCCTGATTGATATCTTTTGACACCGTATTTTTAACTTCAAAACAAACATACTCATGGCGTATAAAAATATCACATGATCACGTTTTCATCCCCGAATCGCATAAGAGCATTAACGTCTTTCAATTTCAATTCACGATGTTATAAAGTCCACATCATAGACGCAGAGAAGCTTAAACGCATAATCGATATTTTACGCTTCACTCGGCAGTTCGTTCACTTAACAGCACTCTATTCTCGTCTTGGAAGATACTTGGGTTTCTGTTACGCAACTATTATTCTCACGCCTCACAAATAAACGTGGCGTAACGTCGCAATTGCTATGCATTTTTTTATCACACACTGACGTTTGAATAGTGCTATCAGTTGTGTGAATAACACTGGACTATTTCTCCCCCGACCTAAGTGCTCCTCTCCGAAAGAGGAGACCTAAACATATCCTTCATGACCCTGACGATCAGATGACTACTGACAACACACTCGTACCACCTACCATACAATCATACGCTACACACCGTCTTATCCGGCGAAGACGAGGTCCCCGCTATCTTACGTCATCCAGACGTGGGCTCCATCCACGGCCTCGGAGACGTACGGACCACTCACCGTCCGACCCCCCCGTTATCCCAAACGTCGCCTAAGCCGAGGTTCGGCCTCAAAGGAGGCGCCCTTAGGCAGTCGTTCCCATAGTTTCTTCGAGCCCTAGGGCTCAAAATTTCTTCTGGCAGAGCTTCTTTCCAAAGCTCGCCAAACAGCCCGGTTACGCTGTGGCAACCAATAGGGTTTGTACAGCTAATAGACAGGCCCAAAAAAAAAAAAAAACTGGACTATTCAGTTTATTTATGGGGCCGTAGTCCTCCAATTCTGTCATCAATTAATAATAATAGTATAATTTCTTTATTATGGCAGCTAGGCGTAATTTAAATTACCATACAATACACTTACATTCTTTGTCGTTAAACTCTTGACAGAGTGGTCGTGGTCATCATGAAGCTATATCTTTCAGGACAGATGTTATACGCCTTACGAGCATCCGCCACTTTTCTCGACAATACACTATAAGAATATGAAACATAAAAATTCCGACAGTTTGGTCTACAAGTGATTTTAAAAACTGATTGGAGATTGGTGAGTCGTAATATCTGTTTTAAATGTTTATAAACGTCATGCCGGAACGCTAAATCTCTCAGCGACACCTTTTTAGTAGGATTACTACCCTAGCCACGGCTGAAGCCTCCCAGACTAGGCTCACGTTGGCAATCGAACCCAGGACCTACAACTTTGTAATGGAGCCGAATAAGGTTAGGTTAGAAATTTGTGTATAACCGAATTGGCAAACTATAGCTTAACGGTACGGTCCAAGGCATGCGGTACGACAACGTCCCTTTTTTCTTTATTATTACGCACTTGATTTAAGTAATATTCATCATCATCATCAACATCATGATCAACCCATTATCGGCTCACTACAGAGTATGGGTCTCTTCTCAATATGAGAAGGGTTTGGCCATAGTCCACCACGCTGGCCATGTCTGGATTGGCAGACTTCACACGCCTTTGAGCACATTATGGAGAACTCTCAGGCGTGCAGGTTTCCTCACGATATTTTCCTTCACCGTTAAAGCAAGTGTTATTTTAATTGCTTAATAACGCACATAACTCCGAAAAATTAGAGGTTCCCGGGTTCGAACCCCCGACCTTTGATTAAGAGGCGGACGTCCTAACCACAAGGCTATCAGAGCAAACTAAGTAATATAACGGATCTTTAAATCTTGTTATTGTTGCAGATAAGGTTTCGCTAGTAAGGACTTTAGCAAGAAATTAACTGAACACAATTTAACTGCAAACTGCCGGATAACTACGCTGGGATAACTACGACCGGATGAGATGAAAGTTTATAGTAAACGTCAGCTTGTGACCCACCAAGTAACGGCAATTGTTAATTTAAAGCAGATACTTTCCAGAAGTTTTACTAATGACAGGTAGATGGGGAAACCCAAAGCGACCCGGACCCTTCCACAAACTATCGTGCTTTCTATACGCACATCTGTTTGGTGCATTTTAATGTTAATTTAGTATTTAACATTTTCTTAGCCTGTTTTATTTAGATCTCCCCATTTGTAAAATGTAACAGTACTAGGCCAATTTGAATGAAGATTATTTTGAATTCGAATTTGATGGCAGTATAATTTTGTTTTATCTTTATCTACAGGGAAAAGTAGCAAAAAGGATGGATCTGAAGATTTGTTGTCAGTGACAGTAATTTTAACACTCTAACGCCTTGAATTTGAATTATAATTTTTTTTCATTTATTTCTTGGTGTTTATTTTATATTATCTTATTACACGAATTACTTTTTATGTTCAATAAAGTTTATACAAAAAAAAAAAATTAATTCATTTTGTATTTAAAATTTACTAACCTATTTTCTGTGACACCGAATATAGGTTACCAATAATAACCAATGTAGCGACAGTATTGCATTAAAAATGTTAAGTAAACTCAAAAATTAATAAATTCCCACATCATTAACGGTTTCTTCGTCACAAAACAGAGTGCGCAGAAATAACTAATTATACACTAGTAAGCGAGGATGTATGGTCTCATTAAAACTCGCGACACAAAAATAACTGAGTAAAGTGATATGGCTTCATCAAAATTCCGCGCGTTTGTTAACTTCACGCGGCGGAACAATTTCGCTTGTACTGACTCTGCTTAAAGGGTTCAGTCCCGTTAGTGTATCGTTATTCAACGCTGCTGGTCACCAACGACTTATATAATGCACGAGTACACTTCTAATGTACATTACAGATAAAATACAAACGTGCAAAAATAATACAGCGTAAAAGAAAATGCTACAGATGTACAGATGGTGATACAATAAACACAGAATTAACACATCACCACATATTCTGGAATTACATATTACCTACGCGTAAATTTATCTATGTTAGGCGGATTTTAAGTAATAGGCATTCTGGGACATGATGCTTTAAACTTGATAAGTCTAAAAATATTTCTCACAGCAAACACTGTCAAAATAGTATTTTAAAGAACGAAAAAAATCATAAACCTTCACTCATACTTTATCTGTGTAGTAAAGATAGTATAAAAGAAATAAGTTTAGTGAATAAAATTAAAATTAAAATCAAGTCAATAATAATTATTACCCACATACTTCAGTCTTACCCGAATCTGCCTCTTAAACTTTATAGTATACCCTAAGTCCCCGCCTGTTAAATATTAAATGTTTCTTTTTAGTCAACAAATTAAAACTGTGATCAATTTGTATTTTAGGTTTCCATGTTTAAGTTATTTGCATTTGCCTCTTAATACTTAGCTTACTTACAATTATTTTATTAACAATGACCAATCTACTTGGTGCCTTCTCTTATCTACTTGCTACTGATGTAGTTTTTGCTAATTTGAGACAATATCAATATTCGAAATTAGAAGAAGAAGAATAACTTTTTATGTCAGACGTGGCTAGGCTGATGGAAATCGACAACTCTCTACTTTTTTAACACCAATGTAGATGTCAAAGTGAATTGATCAGGCTTATTGGAACTAAAATAAACCTTCGAAATAGCCGTTGGTACCAGGAGTGCATATTAAGAAACAACTGTGAACTCCGCCTTTCTGAATGTTAACAAAGGAAGCGGGGAGGCGACAAACGGGAGATTTCCTCGACTCCGCTCGTCGCGATGTTCGCAACAAATTATAATCGCGGTCTGTCGTGCAACACGTCATTTGTGTCTTCCATTATTGTTGAGTCGCGGAACGGAAATTGAAATTGTTTGACTTTGTTTCACTCGTAACTCAACATTTACAAGGCGTCTCGAGGTTTTACAAGTCTTAACTTGAGTTATATTACAGTTGCTTTCATTGCATCGATCATTATCATCGTGATCAAACCATTGATGGCTCACTGCAGAGCACGGGTCTCCTCTCAATATTGGGTTTGGCCATAGTCCACCATGCTGGCCGTATGCGGATTGGCAGATTTCACACTTTCAGTAACTTGAACATTTGTTCTCGATAACCATACAAATTATTGTGATTTGGTTTTAAGTAACTTGTACGTTTTATCTCGACATAACGTATTGCTAAGGTATTTGTGCGTGTTACGTATTGCTCGCCACAATGTACGTTGGTGAAGCGAAGCTGTTGAAATTGGGCTATTAAAAATGAAATATACTACTGAAAAGCAAAATATATAATTATTTTTAAATAAATATAAAAAACGCCTCTGAAAACGCTCAACAACTGAATGAGAAAAAATAAATAGAATTATAAAAATAGTAAGCAAATTCTTAATTATTAAGTACATTATTAAGTTTGTGCTTAACACAGTGTCTGGTTGATGGAAAACATTTTTAATTATCTCTAAAATTAGTTGAAAAAATTCCAATCTCCTACCCCATTGGCTCACAAAGGATAAATTTATAAATATAGACAGATGACTTGAATTTAATTCAAGAAAGGCACCCATAAAACAATCGGCCCAAGGAATAAGATAAAAGCAACTTTTCCGTCGACATTTTTCAATTGTTTCTCGAAAATATGTTATTAGACAAAGGATTTTATGTAATTTTTTTTTTTTGAATAATGGCAGTACTATGTATTATTTCATATCGTCATATGTTATACGAAATCCTGTGTGTGAAGTCCAACTCGCACTAAGCCATTTTTTAGCATCAGTTATACTCTATGGAAGTAGGTATTACTTTAATTCATTAACATTGGAGTTGTTAAGGTATAGGTTGAACATAGGTGACAATGAAACAAACAAATTAATATGGATTTTCATATTCAGCTGAGCAATATGCTGATTTCAGCTTTCAATAACATTACACATTTTTTGTTGGTTTGAATTGAATATATTTTTGTAGAATCTACTTTATAATTTATTATTTTATTATTTAAACTCGCAGATTTATTATTGTTATTAGACTTTGGTTAAGTCTAAGTTCGTCGTTCAATCATTTCTGCCAAAAAAAAAAGTATTTCGTCTCATTGACACATATTTATCATAAATTTGTTTAAATCGCTTACAGCTTTCCACTTGCTACTAATTCAGTAAAAGCGCGGAGTCCAGACATTTTTGGAAGGATTAAGAGCGAACTGCCACTGTAAATTTATTAAGCATTTCTGTAAAATCGAGGCAAAATGTAGCGCCATTAGGGACTAACACATTTTTCCTGTAATTTTCGTAATCAACGAAGCAAATATAAAGTTACTGAACTTCAACAGCAGTTACAAAGGTCTGTAGTTACTTAGTCATAAAATAACTTCCAAATGTTTTGCATTAACCCTGTGTTGATGAAGGCTCAGAATTAATCAGCGGCGATGGAGAGAGGACTATGCAAAGAGTATTCATCTCTTCTTCTTCTTCTATCTACGTGATCAAATCAGTTATGACGAGATCTGTAGAAGAACCATTGTTACTGACATAGCTCAGCGAGTTGTGAAGTTGTAGTGGCAATGAGCGGGCACATATCTCGGAGAACCGACGGATATTGGGGTCACAATATGAAGGAATGACGACCTCGCACCGATAAATGTAGCGTTGAACGACCCCCAACTAGGTGGACAGACGACATCAGACGAACAAGGAGCCGCTGGAAACAAGCGGCCCAAGACCGTGGACATAGGAACTGCCTCCAAAATACCTATGTCCAGCAGTGGACGTCAATCGGTTGATTTGACGATGATGATGATAATGTTGGAAGAAAATAATGAGAAAACTACTAAATGAGATTACTACTATGATATGATACACTACTTGGGTATTACCACAAATTGAAAGGTTTTTATAAACGTAAGCGCTAGGAAAAATAATACAAAAAAAAAATGCAAACAAAGAATATAATAACGAGACGAGAAAAATAGCAATAATGAAATGGAATTTGTTCATTTGAAATCTTACATTCAAGAGTCTGCCCTATTGATACGAAAATGAGCAGGTATTTTAATGGGAAAAAATATCATGTTAAATTCGTATTTCTCTGCAATCGCAATACATTTTATGAAAGTGAATAGGCACTTTGCATATTTTATAAGACATGAATGAGCTTCCCCGCTTCACTGTTGAACTCGCTGCAGTAATGTAATAACGGTTAAGTGAGATATTCTGTGATACCTATTAGAGTGCTAGTGAAGTGAAACTGGGGCTTTGGAATTTCCATACTCTTGCAGCGAAGTTAGATATAGGAAAGCATTGGCTCTCGAAAGGCGTTCATGGTTGAGTAACAATGTCTAATGAGAAAAGAAAAATCGAGAATAAAGAATATGCTCATGGACAAGATAAGATGAATGTCTCAAGACAAAACAAGGTAAGTAGTCACAAGAAGTATTGAGAAGAGACCTAACGATATGAGATGAAAGAGGTTATAATAGGAAAGACCAGAAGAGACGATCGATAGAGATGGGAAAATAAGTGACGTTATGACGGTAAAAAAATTGGGTTGATAGAAGATACAAAACCTTTTGCAGAAATATGAAAGAAAGTACGTAGTAGAAGGAGATGAGACAAAATTAAAGGCAAGCTGATAGAAACAAAATAATGCTTGGAGTTTGGAGTCTGGTCTGGGCGGATGCTTTGGCCGCGAATACTCTACTGGCAAACATACCGCTAAGGGATTTGGCGTTCCGGTATGATACAGTTGAAACCGACTAGAAGGGACTAAGATGGGTTCAACGCATCGGTCACTCCTCTGGTTCTGCAGATGGTCAATGTTAATAATTTAACATAAGTTGACCCATATTCTACTTCGCCTGTGATGTAATAGAAAAAAGAACAACAACAAAAAGTTTAGCATAAAGTTGGAGGTCCTGGGTTCGATTCCCGGCTTAAGTCTAGTTTGGTGGGAGGCTTCGGCCGTGGCTAGTTACCACCCTTCCGACAAAGACGAGTCGCCAAGCGATTTAGCCTTCCGGCATGATATCGCGTAGAGACCAATTAGGAGCGTGGGTTTACCATACTCCTTACAGGTTAGTTCGGTACCATCCTAGACAGCATCATCACTTCCCATCAGGTGAGATAGCCGTCAAGGCCTAATTTATAGTGTCAAAAAAAAAAGTTAGAATAAAACACAGACACGTCGCTCCTAGATTTGACTCTACTAATTAAGAAAGAAGGATGTTTGTGCAACGACGTTCACTTTATTCCAGGATGTATTTGCAAGGATTTACAAGGTAACCTAAAACTAAATTAACTTCACGGCACTTGAATGCTGAAATTGGAGAAGCACGCTCTCAGAGCTTAATTAGCGAAATAACATTACAAGGTGCTTATATACGTTTGCCTCTGTGTAAGTGATATTTATATGTTACAGAAAAAAAAAGTCTTTATTTTATCCAACGCTGGTACATCATCATCATGATCAACACTAAAGAGCACGGGTCTCCTCTAGATATGAGAAGGGTTTGGCCATAGTCCACGACGCGGGCCATGTGCGGATTAGCAGACTTCACACGCCTTTGAGAACATTTTGGATCACGATGTCTTCCTTCACCGTTGAAGCAAGCAATATTTTAAATACTTAAAAACGCACATAACTTCGAAAAGTTAGAGATGCGTGCCCGGTTTCGCACCCCCAACCTTCTATTAGAAAGCGGACGCCCTACTATTAACTACTGGGCTATTAACGCCGGTACATTAGCATGCAAATGTTTGTGGATTGGATTGAAACGTAATTCTTACTTATGGTCAAGTTGTGAGGACATCCCAGGCGATGGGTACTGTGGTCAGATAAGCGAGTCCCGGGTTTGATCCCCAGCAGGGACAAATTGGAAAGTTTTCTTATTACATTTCTGACTTTTTCTGGTGCGATCAGAGGCTAAAGACGGGGATAGTTATCGCCCTACTGACATTTGTACGATGTCGCTTAGAAACCGATAAGGCGATTAAATAACTTCCAAACCCCTTAAAGGTTAGTTCACTGCTATTTTAAGGCTGCTTCACTTTCGGTGAGATTGCAAACAAGGGCTAACTTGTATTCGAATGGAAAAAAACACTTGGATTCCCAGTAGGTATTACGTTTTACGCAGAATCGCTACTAATCTAATAATGGCCGCTTATTTTGGCGTGAAAGTTGACAGTTCGTTAGTCATGCCGGAGCCTAGAATTGGGATTGAGGGCAGAATTTATGTAAGCACAATAATAAAAAGGAATAAGATCAACTTGAGTGAGAAAAACATTTTTACCGACTACTATATTTCGCTTAGATGATTTTAAAACAAAAAAAAAACCTAAATCAATAATTTTTTTTCGATCGATCTTTAAACGGTTTTATCGATTTTGATAGGGCTTTCTTAATATGAAACTGAACCTTCTACCGAGAGCTTGTTAGTTTTATACAAGATATACATTCTTACAAGTTTCTTTAGGGGTTTTTCTATATATACACCAGAAGTCAGCGTTAGCCCATGATGGCATGATGGTAAGTGATGATGCGGTTTAAGATGGTAGCGGTTTTACCAGTTAGGGGTATGGTAAATACATACTCCTAATTTGTTTCTACACGACATCATGCCGGATCGCTTGCTGACACGTCTTTGTCGGTAGGGTGGTAACTAGACGCGACCGAAGACCGGACTCGAGCCGGGAATCAAACCCAGGACCTCCAACTTTATAATGCGACAGCGCACGCACTGCGCCACGGAGGTCATCATTTATACTGTAGTCTTGCGAATGTATCTCAAGATCATCTTAGACTGCATCATTACTTACTATCAGGTGAGATTGCTGTCAAGGGCTAACTTGTAGTGGAAAAAAAAAAATTTGCTAAAACAGTGATGAACATTTTTTTTAAATTCAGACGCAAGACTGTAATGTGAATAGGCGCGGTAAATTTCGGCAGCGATGGCTTGAGGGTCGTTGATTGTGATTTCATACATGCCCGTAGCTGGAGAGATGTGGTTTCAAATTCAACCGGTTTCCAACATGTTAATAACTTTTAAATAATTGAAGAATCGGATTCACTCACAAATCAAGATTAAATTTTCAAGGTAAAAGCATTTTTTTTTATTCACCACAAGTTAGCCCTTGACTGCATCTCACCTGATGGTAAGTGATGATGCGGTCTAAGATGGTAGCGGAATAACCTGTTAGGGGTATGGTAAGCTCATACTCCTAATTGGTTTCTACACGACATCATGCCGGAACGCTAAATCGCTTGGCGACACGTCTTTGTCGGTAGGGTGGTAACCAGCTACGGCCGAAGCCTCCCACCAGACCAGACTCGAGCCGGGAATCGAACAGGACCTCCAACTTTAAAATGCAACAGCGCACGCGCTGCGCCACGGAGGTCGTCAAAAAAAAGCATTGTAAAAATCCTTTTCAAACCTACCCAAACGAACACAAAATCCGTTTTTAAGTTACATTCTTCACGTCCTTAAAATTCATTCCCTATACCTATATGCTCCTACGTGTTCATTTTCTCCCCTATTCGAAAGAATGCCTTCTAAGCTTCTCGAAAGGCCCAAAGGGGTGGTCCAGAACACGCAATTTACAACCGTATATCTATTTGAAATACGGTTTGCTATTGCTTGGTAATGTCAAAGACTTGAAAGCTTAAATCCAAAGCTTTTGGTACATTTTATTCGTAACACTGTCACATTAGTTTCAGGCTACCACCTGAGGTCTTAATGGTTCGTGTGTACGTTTTAAACCGATTTTTTTAAATAGGTTACTAATGTAACCTATTTAAAAAAATTTCTAATGAAAGTTCGACTATAATTAGTTCTTGACGTGTAGCTGTTTTTGACTAGCCACTACAAGTTAGCCTTAGATGGTAAGATCGCTGATGCAGTGTAAAATGGTAGCCAGTCAACTTGTTAGGATTATGGCAGTAATAAGACGAGTGAAGCGGTGATAGCCCAGTGGTTAGGGCGTCAGCGTCCTAATCAGAGGTCGGCGGTTCGAATCCGGGCACGCATCTCTAACTTTTCAGAGTTATGTGCGTTTTTAAAAATTAAAATATTAATTGCTTCAACGGTGAAGAAAAACACCGTGAGGAAACCTGCATGCCTGAGAATTCTCCTTAATGTTCTCAAAGGCGTGTGAAGTCTGCCAACCCGCACATGGCCAGCGTGGTGGACTATGGCTAAATCCTTCTCATATTGAGAGGAGACTCGTGCTCTGTAGTGAGCCGGTAATGGGTTGATCATGATGAAGACGCGTACTCTTAAACAGTTTCTACGCTACATCGTAATGGAAATTGAAATCGGCTGGCGGTAAGGCGGTAATAAGCAACGGCTAAAGTCAGGGTTGATCATGATGATGATGAAAGTCAGACACGCTATTACACGTTATGAAGAATAGCTGTGATTTGTGACTTCATTATTATTGATTTTACCTGGGCAAGCTTTCAATGTGTCAAGATTAGCTTAGCAGCTAAGCTTCTCATAGTTAACCAAGGGTACTTTAATTAAATACCGCGAAAGTGGTTCTTTCTTTAAAATTAAATACAAATCAGTAAAAATGAAAGATGACGCAGAAAGATGTTGCCAGATAATAAATTGAAGTCTATTAGATAAGACGGCATATATTAACGAATTGCAGGCATTAAGACTAGCTCATTAAGTTCTCAAGTCATAATATTGGTGTCCTAATTGACATTTGCAATATATAATAAAATATTATAAATTGATTCCAAAATAATCTTAATAAAAATAAAGTTACCTAACCAATCTTGGACATGAATATTTAAATTTATTATATGATTCGTTTGTGATACATTTTTCGACCTATTTTTTATGTTTCAGTTTTAATAAAGCATTAAAAATACACCAGGAAAAGAGACGATAAATGAAATGAAAGACATAATGATAGGCGGTAGAAACGTTACACTTTAAGACAGTAAGACTGCATTGATGTTTAAACGCTGTGAGAGGGTTTAGATAAAGTAACTTGAAATAATGCAGTTAATAATTCCACGCTGAGAAAGTTACGACACCCACAATGTATGAGCATGGAGAGTTACAAGATCATAAAATACTTCACGTTTCCGCATTAAATTACGGGAATAAGAAGACGCTCCATCTTAGTTCTTACGTCTTCGTTGATATCTACTAGGGATTCGGCTTGCTTTAAGGGCGAAACATATTATATTTTACTTTTAATAGAACTGTGATAGCCTAGTGGTTCGGGCGTCCGCCTCCTAATCAGAGGTCGGGGCTTCGAATCATGGCACGCACCTCTAACTTCTCGGAGTTATGTGCGTTTTTTATTAATCAAAATATTAAAATATCACTTGCTTCAGCGGTGAAGGAAAACATCGTGGTGGCCCACTACAGAGCACGAGTCTCCTCTCAGTATGAGAAGGATTTGGCCATAGTCCACCTCGCTGGCCATTAGCGGATTGGCAGACTTCTCACGCCTCTGAGAACATTATGAAGAACTCTCATGCGTGCAGGTTTCCTCACGATGTTTTCCTTCACCGTTGAAGCAAGTGATATTTTAATTGTTTTAAAAAACGCACATAAATCCGAAGAGTGAGGGGTGCGTGACCCCCCGCCTCTGATTAGGAGGCAGACGCCCTAAGTATTGGGCTATCACAGCTTTTTTAACCCAGGACCTGCAACATTATAATGCGACAGTGCGCGCACTACGCCACGGAGGTCATCAACAATCTCTACGTAAAAAAAAACACTATTCCAGTGGTTTAAGGACACACAGAAAACCCACTATTGCATTTATAATATTAATAACGTCATTTACCCCTACAAGTAAGCCCTTGATGGCAATCGCTCCTGGTAGTAAGTGATAAGTCTAAAATGGTAACAGACTAACCTGTTATAGTAAAGCCATACTCCTAATTGGTTTATACGCGAAATAACACCAGAATGCTAAATCGCTTGGCAGAACATCTCATCATCATCATTATCCTGTCCGTAGTGGTAACTAGCAACGGCTGAAGACTAGACCAGACCATACTCGAGCCGGGAATCGAAACCAAGACTTGCAAATTTATAATGTGACAGCGCCCGCGCTGCGCCACGGAGGTCTCCAAAATTCAAAGCCAAAATTGCTGTTAACTTATCCTTGACGAAGTTACTTTGTTCAACACGTCGTCGGCTTCATTCCAAATTCATTTCATTTCAACATAAACGGTTTCTATAATTTGGTTTGTACTAAGTTATTACATAAATAAAACATCAACACAGCTAAGGTAAACGTGAAACATTGAAAATCGTATGTCGGCTATGCTATACAAATTCAATTTTCCATTAAATTTATAATGACATGTGCCTTGTAATTGAAACACGTGGATTGATCAAAGGTTTGGGAATTTAAATCAAACAGTAACGTTCACTAATAGATTACTTTGAACTGAAATTAATTGTACAGGTAACTAGTCTAGTCCGTGACTTCGCTTTAAATTATAATAATATAATAATTTATTTATTACATAATCATAATTACATACCTAATAACAAAAAATGCATAAACGCTTATATTATTAGGATCAATACTGGCTGTCCTTGCTAGATTTTGTCAATCTGTGTTAAGGACAGCCAACCTTAAAAAATGGCTCCGTGAGCACTTATTGTTTTACTTAAGAATCATGAAACAGAGAAACGCGTGTGTGTGTGCCTGTGTGTGTGTGTGTCTGTGTGCGTGCGTGTATGTGTGTCTCTCTGTGTGTGTGTGTGTGTGTGTGTGTGTGTACGTATGTGTGTGTGTGAGATAATGAGTATGATTTCGATAAAAAATAAAATTTCAAATTCCAGGGCAACTTTGTTTTTGTTGTTTGTTTTGCTGCGATTACTATGCTGAGTTTTGATACGATCTGATTCAATGTGAAGCTGTGTATTGAAAATATCGGCTACTTTTTAAACCTGCGGTGCTTTTTTAACTGAAGTAAAAGTATACTACAGCCCGTCCATCTATCTATCGAACAGTGAGCTGAATTTCATATAACATAATAGTTAGATTTAAAATCTTTGCAGAGCGTATACCAATTTCTGTTGCTCAATAAAAAAAATGGATTCCGTAACTGATCGGTACCAATGGCAACCTATTATGAAGCTAAGTTCTACTGTCATATGAAAGTGTTCCTCTCTATAAAAATAAAGTGAATTAAATAAAAATAACGTTAAACGTATAGTAAGCGGTGATAGCCTAGTGGTTAGGGCGTCAGCCTCCTAATCAGAGGTCAGCGGTTCGAATCCGGGCACGCACCTGTAACTTTTCGGAATTATGTTCGTTTTTAAAATATTAAAATATCACTTGCTTCAACGGTGAAGGAAAACATCGTGGGGAAGCCTGCACACCTGAGAGTTCTCCATAATGTTCTCAAAGGCGTGTGAAGTCTGCCAATCTGCACATGGCCAGCATGGTAGACTATGGCCAAACTCTTCTCATATTGAGAGGAGACCCGTGCTCTTTAGTGAGCCGTTAATGGGTTGTTCATGATGATGATGAACGTGACGACCTCCGTGGCGCAGCGCGTGCGTTGTTGCATTTTAAAGTTGGAGGTCCTGGGTTCGATTCCCAGCTCGAGTCTGGTCTGGTGGAAGGCTTCGGCCGTGGCTAGTTACCACCCTACCGACAAAGACGTGTCGCCAAGCGATTTAGCGTTCCGGCACGATGTCGCGTAGAAACCAATTAGGAGTGTGGGTTTACCATGCCCCTAACAGGTTAGCCCGCTACCATCTAAGACTGCATCATCACTTACCATCAGGTGAGATTGCCGTCAAGGGCTTACTTGTAGTGGATAAAAAAAAACGTTAAACGTGCTCGAGCTTATTAATGCCAAAACGTAGTGTTTCGCAATCCACTTTCATACGGAAGTCTTCAAATTGTCGGGCACTGCCAACTACTGCACGCTTATAAAATTTGTCAAGTGGCCTAAGCCAAAGTTCAAGGTGAGCGCGGAAATTATAATTATTACAGTAAATATTTTTTCACAAAACACCGCTTCCGGCGGCAAGGAGGCAACCGCAGCTGTAATTAAACCGCACGCCCCAACAAAGTGGCAACTGTATAATTTAAACAAAAAGCAAAAGCAAGATAAATCCGCGCACATAATTTATAATTGTGGTGTTGCAGTGTTCGGTAGTAAATCATTAAATCCGGATGTTTTATTGTGCCGTACGTATCATAAACTTTTACGAATTGATAAAATATGCACGCTGGAATTGTAAATGCGATAACAGATAAAAAAACCAGAGTAATGAATATGTTTGCATTGAGGCTTCGTTTTTTATTCTAATAAACCGGCCCTTGATCTCCGAATATTTTCAGGAATGTTCCACTAAATTGTATGCATCTAAATCGCCATTATTGGCGCAGATTCTGTTGAATAACATTTAACCCGGCTAAGTTTGTTGTGGGCTTCTTCTTAGACCGGGGCGCGTTTGGAACCCTCATAGCTTTAGTTTTAAGTTTACGAATATAGTTATCACCATGAAATAACTACTATGTAAATTATTGCCGCGTCAAAAGTACCTTTTTAAGGACTATTTGAATAAAGATATATTAACAAGGTATAAACTTTATTAAATTGACAGGTCTGAAAATAATCTTTTACCGCAAGAAACATTGAGAAAAGAACAATGTTTAGTCAGTTTTGTGTTACATGTAGTTGAGAGAATTTGTGCCACAAAAATGGCACTAGTTCCCATCAACTTAGTGCGAGATCTGTAAACCACGCTTTCCCTTACCTCAGACTTAAGATACAGTTAAAAGGAGATAAAGTTATGTGTCTGACATAAATATGTCTCCTTTTAACACTTAATTTGACTAAAGTACTAACTAGAGACCGCAGCCTTCGACTAAGCGTAGAACTGCTCCATTATGGGTTGGGCTTTTAATGACTTTCATTCTCATAAACTATTCCGGTAATTATAAGTCCAGATTGGTAGTGTTAAATTGTTAATAGGAAAACCAAATACTGTTTCCTAACCGGAGTCGATTTTGAGACCTCATGCTCCGCTGTCCAAAGCAGTAGATGTGGGTTTGAATATTATAATATAAAACAAAATCCCCCTAATTATTCAATTTTCCCCCGCTTCAATTCAAAGGTCCCGGTGCTCAAAAATGCTCCGGGGAAGTTAAGCAAAACATAAAAAAAATACCCAAGGACTTTCACTGAAATGAGAGCACTGACAGTTGGCCTAATCCACAAATTCAAAGGCCGAGCAAGAAGGGGACCGCAGACCGCTAAAAATATGAAAGCCGCCAGTTTCATTTATGTTTCGGCTTCCATACTAATAAATTCCAAGTGAAAAAGTACGAAGCGGTTTACTCACGGTCTGTTTAACAAAGATATTTCGACGTTGTTGGTAAAATGATAAAATTTAATATCACGGCTGAGGAGTGCCTCGCTACGGAATTCTTTCGTGGGGCTTATTTCTACCGACTCTGCTATGATGCATACTGAAATTGGGAACGATTTTTCTCAGGTGGGCAGTATGCTATTTTTCGGGAGATCGGTGTCGCTCAGCAGGTAATGGAGAAAGCTGTAATATTACAAGTGAGAACGATAGAAGCACAGTAACCGTCGTAGATGAACCTAAAAACATTGAAATGCTTTAGTGGCGACCCCGCACTAGAAAGTGTGATATTGGTATTATTAGATCCCCACTAGGTAGACAGACGACATCAAGCGAGTCGCTTAAATCATTTCAATGTGTGTAGCACTGGGTCTAAAAGTCCTGACTAACTCCTACCACATGTCGCTTAGAGAAATATGTTAGGTTTTTCGGTTTTCTGGAAACCACCGTTCTTTGGTATCACCGTACTCATCAAATACCCTCAACAGACACTTCTCCCAAACGCAACCCTACAATACATCTTCCGCGAACAACTAGTGCGATTGCACAGACGCAGTTCTTCTTTTTGGACCATTTCTATATAAGAAAATAAATGACGAACTAAAATTTACGCTTTCAAAAAAAAAACAAACATAATGCGCAAAGGCGGTCTTACCCCTAAGAGCGATCTCCTCCAGACAACCTTTTGTGAAAGGAAAGAGTAAAAAGGGTGTTATGTTGACTGACCTAAACTATAGTAGGCACTACTGAAAAATTTATTCACTTCTAACCCTATATATTTATATATATATATATATATATATATATATATATATATATATATATATATATATATATATATACAATTACATATAGCAAAATATAATTGAGTTAACACACACGCACTCACATTCACACCCACACACCCACACACCTACCCACCTACCCACACACGTACTCACTCACCCTCATGTATATGTAATTAAGTTAAACTTTATTACATAATACTATAGTTTATCTTTTTTTTACTACACAATTGGAAGGGACTCACCCCCAAGTTATATATAGGAGCCACGGTAGTTTAAGTAAAATTGTACTAATTTGATACGATATTTATTGTATGCTGATGACGATTAGCGGTGAAGAAAATAAAGCTGTTTGAATGTACATGATGGTAATATTTCAATCAATCAATCAGCCTATAGACGCCCACTGCTGGACATAGGCCTTTCCGAGAGCGCGCCACCACACACGGTCCTCCGCCATCCTCATCCACCCGCAACCAGCGATCCTTTTCAGGTCGTCGGTCCAGCGAGCTCAAGGTCATCCTACGCTGCGCTTACCGGTACGCGGTCTCCACTCCAGAACACGTCTGCTCCAACGGCCGTCGGTTCTGAGACAGATATGACCCGCCCACTGCCACTTCAGCTTGCTAATCCGTTGGGTTATGTCGGTTACTTTTGTTCTCCTACGGATGTCCTCATTTCGGATTCTATCCCTCAGAGAAACACCCAGCATAGCCCTCTCCATAGCACGCTGAGCGATTTTGAACTTGTGGACAAGGCATACTGTGAGTGTCCACAGTAATATTTAAACTGCATTAAACAATCTTCAAGATAATTAATTTAATAGCAATTTAAACGCTAAAATTGTTGGAGTATTTACTTCGGCGTTCCAATTGAGCTTCCACTATCCACTTATTTTAAACTCATTTCATTCATTTGCTTATTTCAATTAAATCACGACGTTAAAACTAGACAGTGAAAATGAAATTTTCTTTACTGTTTCAATTTAATTCTCTCAATTATAATTATGTTAATAGTTCAGTTTATGTTTAAATGTAAAGGATGTTTTAACGTTATTTATGAATTCAATGCGATGATACTTTCACAGTTTTTATCCAATGGATTTAATTCAGTTTTCTCAGAGTCACTCCCAACGACGTTCCGCAGAAGAAAAAGGAGAGCTGAGAAATTGTGTTGAAGATCTGACCAGGGTAGGATTTGAATATACAACCATAATATATCACTTAAGAAGCTTTTAAGGGGGGTGTATTATAAAATTTAACAAGCAGCACTTCGAGGTAATTATGTCTACCCATTTTCGTATTATTCCAATATAGCCAAGGATAAATAGATAATGTGTAGACATTATTTTCGACGCGCATGCCAGTCCTTCAGATCTTTGGAATACTCAATTTTCCCTTAGATGGAACAAAAAGATTTTCTTTAATTAATACGTTCTAAATACAGGCATTTGTCGATAGTTAGAATTTAACGTCATAGGGAATTAAAAACTTTGCCAGTATTACTTAAGCAAAGTTTTTATATTGTTTCAGTGGTTCTATGAAAGAAATAATGGATTAATACACTTTTATTGTACACTTTGATTTTATCGTAAATAATTGTAAAAGCAATACAAAAATGCAAATACACTAGGGTCGTAAGATAGGAAGTACAATTTGGGGGCCTTATCGCCAAGAAATGGAAGAAAGAATACCTACATAATTTTATTATAAAATTGTTCACTGGGTGGTCCTGACATGATAAAATCAGTCGTGCATACTCCGACAAAATGTTACGTAAGTCCAGACGTTAGATTCCTAGTAGGTACTAGGTCCATAGTCCACCCTAGCTACGGGTCTGTGTGTAAGCTTTACCAAGCAGAAAGTAGCGGCTAAATTAAATTATAGTGAAATAAAATGAACTCGAAGAAAATATTTACGTCCTTCTTCTCGTTATAATTTTGTTTTAAAACTTCGTTAAATTCTAAATTAAGACGTCGCTGTTGGTACCTACTTTATAAATGTTTTTCTTTATTTACGGATTTCTCTAAATTTATATGAAAAGTACGCTATACTTTTGCCTAGTGTAAATATGAATAAAACACTGAGAAGTTTCAAAAGATTAATATTGTGGCACAATAAAGTCTTTTTTGATCATATCTTTACGTTTAATTAATGTTATAAAGAAATAATTATAATTAATTATTGATTATTTGAGACGTTGTTATTAAAAAAAACCCCAGCTATGTTTGTCGTGGTTTCTTCTTAAACCTGGACGCGCTTGGATGTCACCTAGATTCAGTTTTAAATTAACGAATCTAGATATCTCCAAAACCTCACGAATAGTTACGAAAAATATTATATTAATGCTTCATACTGCTTGCAAAAATACATGTCTATTAGATTTACACCAATTAAGCAAATTTAGTTTGATTAAAAGTTTTTTGTAAAAATGTTTTAATCAGTTTTAAGAATTTGTTTATTTTCTACAAACACACCTTTACATTATTATATGTATATAATCTGTGATGACGAAACGATATCATACGCCTGAAATAAAGTCTTTCGATGTACCTAATGTAAAACATCGTTAAGAGAACTGGACAAAGCGCTAAACAACTGGCTATCCCGTAAATAATATCGGCGAACATAGCTTTTATTAAACAGTAGATATTCGTGCATAAGAACAGCGGTGGCAATAAATACAATTTATTAGGGGACGGTATTTTTAAGCGATTACCTTCGTATAATAGTTGGGGAATAGAAACGATAATTGTAACCTTATGGCGTTGTTCCACAGTTCATATTGCAATGGTAATATAATCACAGACTTCATATAATTTGTATTATATTAAAACAATAAATTAAAACCTTTAAAGAAACAGTGTTTTTGCATGAAGAATATTACTTGGGTATTATCTTTTGAACAATAACTGATATAATCGGACAGTTGTTTTATTGCTTGCTTGGTGGGAGGCTTTGTGACTTAGCACCATACCGAGAAAGACATGACGCCAGCGAACCGGGATGATGTCGCGTAAAAACCGTTCACCGTCCGACCCCCCTGTTATACCAAACGTCGCCTAAGCCGAGGTTTGGCCTCAAAAGAGGCGCCCTCAGGCAGACGTTCCCTTAGTTTCTTCGAGCCCTAGGGCTCAAAATTTCTTCTGGCAGAGATTCTTTTTCGAAGCTCGCCCGGTTACGCTGTGGCAATCAATAGGGTTACCACAGCTAATAGACAGTCCGAAAAAAAAAAGTAAAACCAATTAGGAGTATAGGTTTATCAAAAACAGGTTATCCCCCTTCAATCTTAGACTGCATTCATTTACCTCTAGGTGAGGTTGTCGCGAAGGGCTAACTTTTAATGGAATATAAAATATAAATAAAATTATGGTTAACAACAATATCATACAGAATACACATCTATTTAAATAAAAATAATTGACGTTTCTTAGTTCTATTATACGATCTCTCGCTTGGTCTCTAGTCATAAAACTTAAACGGATGTAAACACACACTTATAAGCTTTAATATGATGTACTGTATATTAATGAACATGAATATTGAATTGAATGAACATGATTATTTATATCCCCTAAAACCTTCTATATACCTTTCACTAAATCACATCTTGGGAAACAAGCTCCAATTATACGTATGTGTGCAAAATATAATGAGTTATCTAAAACGACACCTTACCTGGCATCGACATTTTTCATGACTCGGCTATTAAGAAAAAACTGACTGATTTATCCCATCAGTAATTGTTAATTGTGTGTTTAGAACATTTCAACTTTCTTTTTTGTTTTTTATTTCTTATTTTAATTTATTTAATTATGTTTTAATTTATTTGTAATTAAATTTAATGCTTTTTTTTTGTTATTCTTAAACCTGTTGTAACATAATGTTTACTTGGCGCATTGTGAATGTTGCGTACACTTATTATTGATATACGTATCAGTGTGTAATATTTGAATTAGGGCACAGCTCCATAAATAAATAGTATTTGAGTTAGGGCACAGCTCCATATTCATTCCGGACATGTTTTTAGAACACCCTTATAGAAATTTTTAAAAGTCCAAGAAATGTTTAAGAGTTTCAAAAATATAGATAAATTCCAAACTATTTAACTTTATTTTTATTATTTCATTGATAACGGGTTGTATTTAAACTTTATTGTATTCGTCTCCATGCCCAATTGTAGAATATATAACTAACTAGTCCGAGTAAGTGTTATTTGGACCTATAGATATTCGGACAACTTTTATTCTGCAACGAACGAACAGTACCAACAAGAAGTAATAAATAGGAAATAGTTTACAGTTAGTCAGAAATAAAAACGAAAATTAAGTTTAAAAAGACAAAAGCATATAGCTAATTTATATTTATTATATGTGCGTAGTGAAGGAACCAATTTTACTACAAGAAACGTGCAGTAATTAACTTAATAGAAACGACGTAACAGATAATTCAGAACATAGAACCTTCGACAACATGAAAAAGAATCACTAAGAATTGAAATTCTAATTAAAATAAAATTCTGTTTTTGTTATTTTACAATTATCTACTCCTAACATGATGATGTTATATTGAAGTTTATTTTATAATTATGCCTATTATTTATATCATCATCATCATGAACAACCCATTACCGGCTCACTACAGAGCACGGGTTTCCTCTCAATATGAGAAGGGTTTGACCATAGTCCACCACGCCTTTTAGAACATTATAGAGAACTCTCAGGCGTGCAGGTTACCTCACGATGTTTTCCTTCAACGTTGAAGCGAGTGATATATAACTCCGAAAAGTTAGAGGTGCGTGCCCGGATTCGAACCGCCGACCTCTGATTAGGAGGCTGACGCCCTAACCACTAGGCTATCACAGCTATTATTTATATACTATTTTCTTATTAGATTTATTTAAACATTATATAGATACTGGATTGTTTTCGATCTTAGTTTTTTTCATATTTATTATTTTATGTTCTCGTATTGTTTGCGTCTCGATGACCTTGCGTTATAATTTTATTTATCTTTTTATACAAATAGACCTATTTAAAGAATAATAGACCTAAAGTCGTAATTTTCATAAGGGCCTTCCTAGTGCCGAACTGAGTGCTGTGGTCTTGTAAGTGGAAGGTCCCGAGATCCATCTCTAGCAAGGCAATAATCTGCGAATGAAAATCTAGTTTTTTTTAATCCAGTCTGGTTCCAGGCTTATGCCGGGGATAGTTACTGGCAAACGAATTTTGCGTTCCAGTCTAACCGATTTATTATTATTATGGGTGTATTATTATTAAGTACCAACATATTATAAAAAAAACTTTCATGAAGTCTTACTTTCAAACTTTCATATAAGTGAACACTAACTTAACCACTTGAAATGAAAATGAAATGAAATGAAAATACACTTTATTGTACACCACATAAACAGAAGAAATACAAGACAGTAAAGAAAAAAACACAAAGAATAGAAGGTACAATAGGCGGCCTTATCGCTAAAGAGCGATCTCTGCCAGGCAACCTATGTACATGTGTACATAATTAGGAATACAAAAGTAGCCGCCTACAAAGTAGAACTACAAACCTAACAATTTCAGTTGTTCAAATTGAGTTTCATCCGGATCGTTTGAGTTTCAATCCTTAATGAGGAACCCTCATTAAACAACTCCGCTGGAGAGGAATTAAACAACTCCTAATTTTAGCGCCTAGGTATCTAACTAACTAAACAATTTAGCTATTTTATAATTGTCTCTAAACAGGGTAAACTACGTTTTACAATGTAGGCACATACTAGATATAGCTCCAAACGAGAAAAAAATGTGTTTTTTTCTCACTGGTTCATCTGTTGAGTATTAAAAAATATGGATCTTCATACTAATCCTGAGCTTGTTTGTTTGTTACGCCTTCAAGTTCTCAGAACTTACAGATTTCACGATGATCAGTTAGATCATCATGACCCTTTTATTTAAAAAAAAGTATTATAACCTGCTCTTTTATTAATAGGCAGCAGAGTCTTGGCCAGGTTTTTGCATTGGCAAATAAATGCACTGTGTGTATGATAGCCTAGTGGTTAGGGCGTCAGCCTCCTAATCAGAGGTCGGCGGTTCGAATCCGGGCACGCACCTCTAACTTTTCGGAGTTATGTGCGTTTTAAAAAAATTAAAATATCACTTGCTTCAACGGTGAAAGAAAACATCGTGAGGAAACCTGCACACCTGAGAGTTATCCATAATGTTCTCAAAGGCGTGTGAAGTCTGCCAATCCGCACATGGCCAGCGTGGTGGACTATGACCAAACCCTTCTCATATTGAGAGGAGACCCGTGCTCTGTAGTGAGCCGGTAATGGGTTGATCATGATGATACTTCTATTCCCAGATAAATGCACGGTGTGTATGATATACGACCGGAAAGTATACAAAGGGTCCCCTGGACGTCCGGCAAAACCAGGGAGAGGGTCATGTCGTGGTGGTTGTTAGTTCGGGTATTCCGATATATTGTATAGGTGTTCGCCCCACATAACCTCGTCCTGCCTAAGTACAATAAAAGTGTATTTTTTGTTTCAATCATACGTTTAATATTAGTATGTTAATATTTTTCTTTGGCCACCTCCAAGAGGAGACCAGTTTTCCTTCCCAAGACGTATAAGAAGCAAAAATTGCTGGGAAGAGATCTTCAGGGCGTCAGAGACGTAGATGTTTGGGTAATACAAAGAGGTGAACCGGGCTTTGTTTTCCAGATTTAAAGAAAACGGCACTTAATACAAGGGCTCTTTGATTGTTGACCGCCAAACTTCAATTTAAGGAAGATAACACGCAAGGATAAAGATGAAGACAAATATTAAAAATTATACAGATACTGTTGAGTCAACTAAGTTAACTAGCATCAGTTCAGATTTACCTACTGGGGATCTAGAATTACAAAAGCACAAAGCGGATTATGAAGAGTTCGCTGGAACTTGGTAATTTGGCGCAGGTGGTTGCTTAATGCATTTTCTTGGCTTTCCCAACACGGCCAGTCCATTTACAAATCCCTAACACCGACTAATTGCTTTCGAAGGTCGGATTAAGGCCGCCTTAAGAAGACTTAAGACTTGACTAAACCAGGTTAAGACAGTTTGCTTTGACCCTCATATCGATCTTTCGTGGACTTTGCGTAGAATATAAGTTCGGAAGGACTTTATGACTAAGTAATTCTTTTCAGATCGACTTCAATAAAGTTGGAGGAACAATTTTATTGAAAAAGTAGCATTTGCCGCGTTTGTTATAGTTTTATGGAAATCCCACAGGAATCGTTTATTTTCGGTCCAAAAACTATCTTTTATCGATTTTAATGAAAATATTATTTAAGAAATCGGTAACGGAATTAACTTTAAATATTACCGCGGAAATTGTTCTGGATCATTTTCTGAGATAAAAAAAACCTATCGTCCATCTCCAGGATGCAAGCTTTTAAGAGCCAATTTTCACACAAACAGACACTCTTCCACAATTTAGATATAGTTTGGAAGTATTGCTTACCATGAATGGATTTGAGGTATACGTTTAACTAGGGAACACGGGTTCAATTCCCGAGTTTGAAGAATATATTGGCTAATTATTCTGTCTATAATTTATTTTTAGCAACAGTTCCATGTCCATTTTATCTTGTTTCTCTTAAGACAATATCTCCGTGACACCGACTGACAGCTTTGGGTTACAGGTTGGCTCCTGATTGAATATGAGTCGACTTTGCCTTAAGATAAAGTCTTCGAAGTTACCATTCCAGTGACCTACTTGGGTAAACATCAATTAGCAACTAGGCTCCTCCGATCTAAATATAAGAGGCGCCTTTTAACATCAGCTAAAAAACCAACGCCATTAAATTCAAAGAGCACTCTTTATAGGGCCATAAATATCGGAAAATCTAGGTTTCCCCAACTGGGGAATGGGGGAAGGCTAGGAAATGAGGAGGGCAATTAGCATCCATTAGACTGTAAAAACTTCATGAATAAAATGTCTTTGTAAATATTTAATTGGTGGGGTTTTTTTTTAGTAGGTTTGTATTAAAACCCTTTTTATGTTACTTAATTTTATCGCCGTCATAACAAATTACAGGTTAATATAGGCCGCTTTTGACAGCTGATAACAAACTTAAATAACTAGTAAGTAAATCTTAACTATATGTATTACAATATATAGGCTGATGCCCCCGACTGGATAAAGGTTTTAAATAAAATCTGTGGGAAGTAGCAACGTTGATTTATGTCAGTATGATAAACAGATTCAGTATATGGGTAACCAACTTTGGGGATTTTAAAGAAAGTAAAGAAAATTTTTAAGAAAATTTGAAGCCGTGATAAGGGTGGTAAGGGCGTCAGCCTCCTAAACAGAGGTCGGCGGTTCGAATCCGGGCATGCACCTCTATTTTTTTGGATTCGGCAGATAACTATCTGCGTTTTTAAAAAATTAAAATATCACTTGCTTCAACGGTGAAGGAAAACATCGTGAGGAAACCTGCACGTCTGAGAGTTCTCCATAATGTTCTCAAAGGCGTGTGAAGTCTGCCAATCCGCACATGGCCAGCGTGGTGGACTATGGCCAAAACCCTTCTTATATTGAGAGGAAACCCGTGCTCTGTAGTGAGCCGGTAATAGGTTGATCATGATGATGATGATGATGAAAGAAAATTTACTGTTTACAGTTCCTTTCAGTAATAACGAATAGTAATTATCGTTTTACTAAGAGTCAGAGTGGCATTCTTAGTCAACCTGTATGCAGAAGGTCAAACAAGAATCTTCCTTTTATTTTTGTCAAGATCTAGCGTCCCAGGATCGTGCTGAGCCCTGTGTCCGTGACATTAAACCTTAGTCATTAGTTAGGTTTTCGGTACAAAATTGCATCAACATCGCTTCAGTCGTTTAGGCTTGCAAGCGTAACAGACAGACAGATATATTTTAGCTTAGACTATAACGAGCTGTGAGTAAAGATTTCCCAATCCGATCGCTATTACTGAAAAACTAAGAACTATATTTCTGTGTCACATTTACATTTTCAGATCGACTGTACCTCTAGGGAAATCACCAGTGGGCATATAATTTTGATGGTGGGTGTGAACTGTGAAGCTGCTTAAAGCAATAACTACGGGGAGTTGAACGAGACTTTAAGTGATTACCAATAAACGTCGGATATTATGTCTCGGTTTGACCGGAGTAGTCTGCTAGGCGCCGAAGAGAACTGTTCTCTTCCTATTTATATAATAATAGGTTAGGACGTCAGGCTCCTAATCAGAGGCCGGGGGTTCGAACACGGACCGCACCTATATTTTTTCGGAGTTTTTAAGCAATAAAAATATCACTTGCTTCAACGGTGAAGGAAAACATGGTGAGGAAACCTGCACGCCTGAGAGTTCTCCTTAATGTTCTCAAAGGCGTGTGAAGTCTGCCAATCCGCACATGGCCAGCGTGGTGGACTATGGCCAAACCCTTCTCATATTGAGAGGAGACCCGTGCTCTGTAGTGTAGTGTAGTGAGCCGGCAATGGGTTGATCATGATAACAAGAATTTGCTATTCTTATTCCATTTCTTTATTTCAGACTAAGGCCATATTTGATACAGAAAGGTAAAAATAAACAAAACAAAAACATAACAATATACGGATATATTACTACTACTACTAATACCAGATTTTAATATGAAATCAAAAATGATTAATCCCAAAAATAAATTAAAGAGTGATAAAATAAAATCGCATGTGCAAATATTAGATACAAGCAGGAACTTCTTTTGCGGAAATCCACGATATACGCGAATAACAAGCAAATTTGCACAGTGGAATTTAAAATTGCTTCAATCTTCATAAACCTCACCATGCAAACTCTTCAAAATGCGCTTTCAAAGCATATTTCGCATGCCTAGGAGATGTTTTACTTCACAACGTATACTTGCTTAGCTAACGTTTCAATCAAACTAAAAATAAAAATGAAAAAATTATTTTGTCATGAAGGTTGCTTGATACTTGGAGTGATTAAACCAAGAAAAATCATTATGCAACGTCAAAATATTATACTTGAAGCTTTGATAGCCTATTGGTTAAGACGTTCGACACCTAATCAGAGGTCGGGGGTTCAATCCCAAGCACACCTTAACTTGCGGAGTTATGTGCATTTTTCAGCAATTAAAATATCACTTGCTTCAACGGTGAAGGAAAACATCGTGAGAAAACTTGCATGCCTGTAAGTTCTTCATAATGTTCACAGAGACGTGTGCAGTCTGCCAATCCGCACATGGCCAGCGTGGTGGACTATGGCCAAACCCTTCTCATATTGAGACGAGACCCGTGGTGATTAGTGGGCCGACAAGAGGTTCATGATGATGATGAATATTATATATTACTTGATTAACCATTTCAATAAGCTATTGCACTGGTAAGTCAAGAATCGTCTTCGTTATGTAAATATTTTAAACATTTTGCACATCTACAGATACAATTTTGACGACCTCCGTGGCGCAGCGCGCGCGCTGTCGCATTATAAGGTTGGAGGTCCTGGGTTCGATTCCCGGCTCGAGTCTGGTCTGGTGGGAGGCTTAAGCCGTGGCTAGTTACCACCCTACCGATAACGTGTCGCCAAGCGATTTACCGTTCCGGCACGATGTCGCGTAGAATCCAATTAGGAGTATGGGTTAACCATACTCCTAACAGGTTAGCCCGCTACCATTTGAGACAGCATCATCATCAGGTGAGATTGTCATAAAGGGCTAACTTGTAGTGGAATCAAAAAAAATACACACACATTCGTTGCTGAAAGACACACGCACACACAGTTAAACATATTGCAGCATGAGGTATGGTTTTACAATTTCGGTAGCGGAGCCCTAAAAGCGAAAAACAACGCGAAATGTAAGACGCGTCCCTTTATCTAATAAATTCAAAGCAACTTAAAACATTTTAATTATCAACGGAGGAGTCTTTTTTTAAACTTCAAAGTAACATAAATTTCGGTTTAGGTACTACCTTTCTTTCTTTATCTATGCGAGTATTTAAGTTATAGGGTGTTAAGGGTAAAGACACACTGAGCGAATCGTTGCGGTTACTTATCGCACTGTGAGATTTCACCATTCCGTTAGATGCAGATTGTTTTAAATTTTTGGTTCTTTTAAGGCCAGGCGGTATCAAATCTACGTTCTCAATGATGATCAAGTTGGCTTTCTGCGCGCGACTGAAACGCACTGTCAGAAAATGCACAAATTTTAGCAAGAATGTTTCTATTGTCTATTGATCGATTTAATGCAAAACGTAATATTTTACGTCACTTAGGAAGCAAGTTGGACGAAGCTTTCGCTTTTTGCTATATTGTTATTGTGCTTGAAAAGCAATATCACAAATATAGTTAACTAATAGAAATCGTCACGTACAGAAAAAGCGTTATGATATTATAGGTATATATTATTGTCAAGTGATTTTTTTATCAGTTGTTTGTTATTTGTGACTTTTCCCATGGTCCGATTAAAGTAAAAACTACTCCTAAATAATTATGTATGGATGGTTCATAGAGATAAATCTAAGGTGATATTCTGCTATAACCCAAACTGCATCCGTTAAGTACTCTAGAGTAGAAATACGGTAGGCATAAAAAGTAATTCATGTAACATGGCTTTGTAGAACAATCTCCTATTACTAGTAGGTATTACAAGTAAGTATAGACTGAATTAGCTTAAAATATTTTGCTGACTAGCAGTGCGGTTGCCAGTGACGACGCTGCGTCGGTACATCATGTGTATACAAGGCTTTTTTTAAATTAACAACGAGCCGTGAAAAAGGAGGTTAGAAGGATTCAGTCCCTTCTCTCTACATTTCTCTTGTAATCGTTAGTAATCTCATAAAAGCTTTATAATCCACCCTAAGAAAATGGCCGCTACTTTTCGAGAGTACTATTTCTCATAAATGGTGAGGTCGAAAAATCATACTGCATGTATCTGGAACAAACTACGGTAAAATTCAAATTCAAATTTAGTTAAGATCACTTTATTTACTTAAATGCACACTTTTGGATCAACTATGATAGTGATGATAGAATTCTTAGTACCGTTGTTGAAAAGTATTTTCATTAAGACACTTTCATCTTGAAGTTATGCTATCAAATTAAATAACCTTGTAGATTTTTTTCTTATGAAGTTGGAAAATTTAGTTTAAATTTACTATTCAGACGTAACTATTTTAAAGTTACCCACAGCTATCGTCTGTGCTTTATTATTTTGAATTCTAACTCCTTCTCATCATGATCATCCCATTACCGGCTCACTACAGAGCACGGGTCTCCTCTCAATATGAGAAGGGTTTGGCCATAGTCCACCACGCTGGCCATGTGCGGATTGGCAGACTTCACATGCCTTTGAGAACATTATGGAGAACTCTCAGGCGTGCAGGTTTCCTCACGATGTTTTCCATTACCGTTTAAGCAAGTGATATTTTATTTTTTTTAAAACGCACATAACTCCGAAAAGTTATAGCTGCGTGCCCGGATTCGAACCGCCGACCTCTGATTAGGAAGCTGACGTCCTAACCACTAGGCTATCACCGCTTCGTATTACGAGTACGTGAATATTATGACATACATTTATCACGTAAGCAGAATTCCGTTTGAAAATTGACCGTCTCTCGTGGTACAGCTCGAATTTAACTTGAGTCAGCCACTTCAAATACGTCGAACGTCATCTAGATTGGTCCGAGCAGAAGTGACGTTTTCCATTTCGACATTGCTCGAGTGTAAACGATGTGCCGGACACGGGACAAATGTCACTCATCCGTAATCTGAAGGTCTAGAGGGTAATATGTAGGCTTGCTGAGCGTTTTGGATTTTCCCGGACATTCCCAAAAAAATGGACACAGTAAATCTATTAACTTTTCCAGTGACAGGAGAAAGTGGCACTCACATGTAGTTTTCTGAATCTGCGCCTAATCTATCTACAACATGAAACTTATGAAACTGCTTACGGCATTTTAATAACTTTTTCCTTAAGTGAGCTACTATTATTGTAATTGTATATATAAGCGACTAGGCGTGCCGCCAAGCGATATTGCGTTTCGGTACGATATCGTGCAGAAACTATCTAGGGGCAACTATCTAGTATAGTATCTAACTATCTACCCCTTAATAGATTATCCCGCCTTCAGCTCATTTTGTATTATGGCTTAATACCAAGTGAGATTGCAGCACAGAGTAACCTCTGTAGTAACATGAAGTGAGTAAAACTAAAATTAAAACAGTGGTGCAAACATGTTGACGTTTGACGAACTCCGTGGCGCAGCGGGTGCGCTTTTGGATTTTAAAGTTGGAGGTCCTGGATTCAATTCCCGGCTCGAGTCTGGTCTGGTTGGGGGCTTCAGCCGTGGTTAGTTACCACCCTACCGACAAAGACGTGTCGTCAGGCGATTTAGCGCTCCGATTAGATGTCGAGTAGAAACCAATTAGGAGTACGGGTCTTCCATACCCTTAAAAAGTTATCCCGCTACCATCTTAGACTGCATCATCACTACCAGGTGAGATTGCTGTCAACTTGTAGTGGAAAACAAAAAAAGGAGAGATTGCAGTACAGAGGTTAACGTGAAGTGAATAAAAATAAAAAAAAAGACGGGTTGCACTCCGGGAGTGCCGGCAGAAGTGAAAACTTGATTATTAACGTTGAGCATGTTTGATATTTTGGAATGGTTAGGGAATAATTTTGCACCAATTGCTTTATCAGCATAAAAGTACTATCATTTATGTGGTAGAATACAATATTCATTTATTGCGCTATCGTACACAAACATGACAATTTATATTACATTAAAAATTTAACACTTTAAAACTAATTATTTTACATTAAAAAGTTTATCTCTCCGAAAAATCAACTTTCATCCATAATTTCAACGACTTTTTCACCATAATCATTACCAGAACTATCCATGGATGCGCGTGGCACGTTGTAACATACACGAACATTCGCGCAAGCGCCCTGCGCTGCCTAAACGAAACAGTAGGCCCAGGCATACATTTTCGCCGCGCCGTAGAGTGGGGATAGCTGTCTACTCTCCATCCGTCTTACGCTTTTTCGATCAGGTCACGTGTCCTGACGCGAGTTTAAGATTTTATACCCATTACAGAAAAAGTGCTCAACGCCGCTAAAGAAGTTTTCACTTCAATAAATGCAATAATGTTGACGTTGGATCCATCCCAGAATAGACATTTTCTAGTTGGATAACCTAGTAATATGGTCGGAGCAAAATTCAACGTAGAGAGATTTGAAATATGCCGCCATCGCGTCGCCGAGCAGCGGCGTCCACAGAAATGACGTTTTGAGTTGAGACGACCACTTCGGTCTTGTGAAAATGATTTGCTTAAAATAACCTGATAGTTTTGTTTTGTTTGTAAAATATTAACTTGGTAAAAATTATATATTAGAATATTACAACAATATTAGAAAAAAATATATAAGAGAAATACAAACCTGCGTACGAAAATAGTAAGCGCATACAAATGAGAGTATCGTTGCATCCTCCGACTTTTTTAATATGCAAATTTATATACAATTACTGCGAAAGGGATAGAGTGTTCCGTATGCCGTTAGATGGAACAGGACAAACGTATCACAAAGCCAGAAACTGCAAGTCCGTTCTAAAACAGTTAACCCGGATGCATATTTTAATTTAGCGAATATACTTAAGAGCGAAGTTAGAGAAAATTTGATCTTGTTCATAAAGTTTGCGTGTTAAGTAAATTCTTCTCACGTTTTATATACAATATGTTTTTCGAAGCTCTGATGGCCTGGTGGTTAGGGCGTCCGCCTCCTAATCAGAGGCCGGTGGTTCGAATCTGGGCAAACACCTCTAAATTTTTTAAAGTTATGTGCGTTTTTAATCAATTAAAATATCACTTGCTTCAACGGAAAACATCGTGAGGAAACCTGCAAGCCTGAGATTTTATAATATTCTCAAAGGCATGTGAAGTCTGTCAACCCGCGTTTGGCCAGCGTGGTGGACTATGGCCAAACCCTTTCGTGATGAGACCCGTGCTCTATAGTGAGCCGGCAATGGGTTGATCATGATGATATTTTTCATTTTTTAATTTATGAGGTGATGGTGATAACTACTTTCGCCAACTTAAAAAGAACATTAGCTTAATTTACTGTAGTTCGCGTAAAACAGGCAAATCTGCACGGAGAGATCTATAATTCAAAATATAATCTATGATCTTAAATTTAAACTGTGCCGATAAAATTCGCCTACTTTACGCGGCTTGCAGCCAATAAGCTTAATGTTCATTGTATTATAATCTCCGTTAACATTAGTAAGTTTTGATCGAGATAATTTCGTGTTTTAAATCGAAGTTATCAAGATGGGAACTTTAATAAAGTGGAAACTGGAAAGCTCGCAGTCCGAGGTGGTTTCAGAAATCATTATTATCTAAAGCGTAGTGGTAATGGATCGCTCGCTACTAATTACTGCTTCAGCGTTCACTGCAATGCGGGCTGCTTCAGGGGATGCAATCCCGGGGACACTCGGGATTCGCCATACAAGGATGGTATTGATTGATACTTGGTTTCTTTAAATCACTTCTGTATTAATATAAGTGATTGTAGACCTATTAAACAAACCTGTGCGGTTATTTTGTACCCTTCCTTTATACATGCCATGTCCACGTCTAAAAGACTCGATTGAACGTCAATTAATCTCACATATTGCCACAAGACTGTTTCAAACAATTGAAGTCAGTTTTGTGGTCTAATTGACACTTATCGTGTTATTTTGGATAATATACACAATATCTTTATAAATTGTAGCGTATTGTGTTATTCTGATGTATAAGCCATATTATTGCTAATTTTCATTTTCATAAAAATCCATTCAGTAGTTTTTACCTGAAAGAGTAACAAACTTCCATCCATCCATCCGTACCTACAAACTTTCACCTTTATAATATAAGTAGGACATTATATATATCTATTTAATAGTAATCAGGATATCTTAACTTTATTCTAATTTAACGAAAGTTATATATACGTAAAAGAGAAACATCCATTTATCCATTCATACTTAGAAAAGTTTGTAAGTATCGATGGATATTAGTTTATATTTCGTGTCGCCAAGCGATTTAGCGTTCCGGCACGATGTCGCGTAGAAACCGATTTCTGGCAGAGCTTCTTTCCGAAGCTCGCCAAACAGCCCGGTTACGCTGTAGCAACCAATAGGTTTAGTACAGCTAATAGACAGTCTGAAAAAAAAAGGAGAAACCAATTAGGAGCGTGGGTACTCCTTATAGGCTAGCCCGCTACCATCCTAGATAGCCGTCAAGGGCTAACTTGAAGTGTTAAAAAATATATATTAGTAGGATTTCAGCTAAATCCCGTTTGATATTTCTGTCCGACTTAAGTGCAAATGAAGCCGTCCGGAGGCCTTAGCATCGCTATACGTATAAAGTGTTGTGGTAAAAGCGTACTAATTACCGCTTAAGCGACGACCGCAATGCGGGCCGGTTCATGAGATTCAATCCCGGCACTGCGTGATACCGGGCTGAATCGTTTGCTATCCATACCCGCTTACTGATATTACTGCGCAGTTTCTCACGTGGGTAGTCTGTTCGATAGAATGACGTCACTTTTTCCGGGTATTCCGGGTTTTGGAGGCCTTCGTATCGTGTGTCTCCATTTAACTAATACTACTGGACTAATACTGTAGTGTGGATATCAAACAACGGGACCGAATTCCGGTAGAAATTGTCAGTTGAAATGAAGATGATGAAGATCATTTCGGTTTTCTTTTGAAGGTATTTTTTGTTACTGTGGGTGTTTCTGATTTAGTTTATTTTGTTAATTATAAATTGGGTTCTTGGGTTCGATTCCCTGCTTGAGTCTGGTCTTGTGGGAGGCGTCTGCCGTGGCTAGTTACCACCCTATCGACAAAGACACCCTACCGTTCTGGCACGATGTGGTGTAGAAACCAATTAGGAGTATGGGTTTATCATACCCCTAACCGGCTAGGTTCACTTACCATCAGGTGAGATACCGCCAAGGCCTAAATTGTGGTGTAAAAAAATAAATAAAAAAAAATTGGTTTGGATTATATTTTGTGAACGAATGTGAAAACTTTTATAAGCAAACAGTTTTTAATGTACCATTAATAAAAAACTTTTTTTAGGTCTCCATGAATTTGCGGTCGAGTGCACAAGTATGCGGTCGAGTGCACAAATTGTGGTCGTGTGCACAAGTGTTCCCGTGACCCAGCCACCAGGCGACGCGAATGAGCATTGCTGGGTTTTAGTGGGTAGTCTGGTCGCCAGTCTTGCCACCGGGGAGTCCCAGGGAGTCCCACATACCCCGTTCCGGAGGGGATGCGTAAACGCATTTCCCAGCGGTCAGGTCTCTATGAATTCCAACAGTGTCAAAATTTCAACGCAGTTGCATTTCTTTCATGAAAAATTTATTAGCTTCAAAACTCTCTGTACTAAAACGCAATATTTCAATCACAATATGACAAAATTTAAAACTTATTTATGTCTACCTACTAAGAAATTAGATAGACAACCTAGTAATAAAACTTTAACGCTTCGCTTGGAAGTCCGGGTTTACATCACCGTAAGTTTTCCAACGTCGCATTATTAGCTTTATTATTTTGTGTAAGTTTTAGGTTAACTTAGCGGGCGCATATTTTGTTTGACAATTCTGTACACGGCTGTCGTGGAAAACATGTTCCAAAGTTAGTACGAGAATTATTGTATCTTGTAACTCATTTTTCCGTCAAGAACTTCTCAAGAGTTGCGACTTGGAGAGCATGTTAATTCGTCTTTATTTATGCAATGGTAGCTGTATTAAAATAATAATCGTTATAAACCACCAATACGCGTTAAAGCAGTTTAGTGAGTATAAGCACAAAACACCCTGTACAATGAAATTTAAAAATTCATTTAAAGGTTGTAAACAATTTTATAACAAATTACCAAATGAAATTTCTGGGATGTCTCTCAATAATTTCAAAGTGTATATAAAACGTAAGCTTGTAGAAAAGTCTTACTATAGTGTAAAGGATTATGTAAATGATAACAAGCATGGGTATGAAATATTGCTGTAATAAGATAGCTCTTAATATAATTTTAAGTGGCATGTGAGATGGTGATAACAAAAAGAAAATTTACCTGGCTAAGTTTGTTGTGGGCTTCTTCTTAGACCGGGGCGCGTTGTGAACCCTCATAGCTTTAGTTTTAAGTTTACGAATGTAGTTATCACTATCAAATCATTAGTATGTAAATAATCGACGCGTCAAAAATGCCTTTTAAAGGACTATTTGAATAAAGATTATTTGAATTTGAAATTTGAATATACATGAACGATTCATAGTAATAGGTGTAATAGGTTTAAATGACTAAAGCTAGTATTAGACAAGTATGTAACGAAATTATCATACATTATCCATACATTGTAACTCCAGATATATTTCTAGGGTTTATTTCAAGTATAAGTGTTGCGATTTCCCGTCTTTTATTTCTGTCAGCTTCTTACAGAAAGGTGGTCTGGAAGAGATCGCTTTAAGTGATAAGATCGCCTTTTGTTTTTATATTATGTATTTCTTGTTGTTCTCTTTTTTCCTTTCAATATGTATTCAATGAAATTGTATAAATAAATAAAATAAATAAGTTTCAGTTGTTGTAATAAAAATATTTGTTCTTGTAAAATGTTTGATGATACGGTAATTTACCGAATGATCACAATAAATTTACATGTTTAGTATATTTCTAGGGTAAAATGAATTGCCTCGTGCGATCAGTAAAATTACAAAACTACGAATGACTACTAGTATCTAGAATTCTAAAACTCTAATCTTAACTGACTACCCACATTAGAGAACCAGAGTTACTAGCGTGTAATATTTTAGGATATTGTAAATCTCCGCAGAGCAAGTCTGCGGGCGCCGTAACTTTCCTAACATCGAATTTTTACCTCCATTACTTGATGTTACTTTACACTAGTAGGTATCTGTTCGAATCATTGTTACAGTATCACAAATTCTCAAACTCTGACCTGAAAATTAAGTTCACTGTTAAATCTACCGTATCAGAGTTACTTTACGTCGTTGTATAAGTTAATACAATATCGTATAAAAACATTGTGATTGCCGTCAGTTTTCTGGCATCAAATGATTCATCATCATCATCACGATCAATGTATTGCTGGGTCACTACAGAGCACGCGTCTCCTCTCAATATGAGAAGGGTTTGACCATAGTCCACCACGCTGGCCATGTGCGGATTGGCAGACATCGCACGTCTTGGGGAATTATTATGGATAACTCTCAGGCGTGCAGGTTTCCTCACGATGTTTTCCTTCACCGTTGAAGCAAGTGGTATTTTAATTGCTCAAAAACGCACATAGCTCATATAAAGTTAGAGGTGCGTGCCCCCGACCTTTGCTTAGGAGGCGGATGTCCTACGGCGTAACTACTAGGCCATCACAGCTTATACAATCCCTATATCCTGTGTGACGGCCTAGTAATATCCCTAAAATTTATTGCTCACACACTATAATTGTTTTGCGTAATAATAAGGTTTTGACGACCTCCGTGGCGCAGTGCGTGCGCTGTCTCATTATAAAGTTGGAGGTCCTGGGTTCGATTCCCGGCTGGTCTGAGTCTGAGTCTGGTCTGGTGGGAGGCTTCGGCCGTGGCTAGTTACCACCCTACCGACAAAGGCGTGCCGCCAAGCGATTTAGCGTTCCGACGCGTTGTCGCGTAGAAAACAATTAGGAGTGGGTTTAGCATACCTCCAACAGGTTAGCCTGCTACCATCCTAGACTGTATCATCACTTATCACCAGGTGAGATAGCCGTCAAGGGCTAACTTGTAATGTATCAAAAAAAACTCGCATCAGCAATATGTCCCTTTATAAGGCAGTCTAATTTTAATAATCTTAAGTCGTTCTCGATTCAGCCAAATCGTTGCCAAGCTAACCTCCTGAGCACAAATTGCCGAAAGACCTTTAGTACGTCCACGTCGCGAATAAAAGTAAGGTGATTTAAGTAATTAAAGTCATTCATTAAAATAATAAACGATTTCTCGTGCTTGTATTTGTGCTATGTATTTTATTTATTTCAACCATTTCCCAGACTCAAACAGTATGTTTCATTATAATACTTTTCAGAAGCATGGAGAAATCATCAGGAGGATTCATTATGTTGAATTAACAAGCATAATTGCTGAGCTAACAAATAATTGCACAATTTAGCAATTGTGTTATGTGAAGTGCTTTGAATGGAGGCTTTAAAGTAATATGTTGTGGGTGTATTTTATAACAGTAATAAATTATTTAAATAAACGCACACGTATTGAATGCACTACGTATCCCACCCCACCGGGCCTGTTTCGGCTGACATCCGCTGGTAGTGTAACGTTTTTGTGTGCTATACAGTGTTGAGAAGGAACATTGTGTGGTTTTAATCAGTAAAAGTCTGACATAACCTCTAGGCCTTCCCATGGAGCAGGGGTACCTATAAGCAATTAAAACAAAAACGAGCTGCACCCTATAGTAAAACGTTTCTCGTCTCACCATGATGCTTACGACGGTAACGAATTTCTTAAATTGTGGGTAGCTGAAAGAAATCTCTTATAGAGTTAAACTTTCCTTTGTATACTTCTTATAGAAAATTTTTGTTATAACAAATTTGGTACAAAAATATAATAAAAAAAAGAAAAGTATGGTTCAGCTAGTTTATTTTTGATTATAAAACCAAAGACTTTTCTAGATGTTTATTTACTAGTTTAATTTAGTATAATACATTGCCAAGCCACTAATAGTAACATTCGATCATGCGATCTATAAAGCCTTAGATCTGGCTTAGGAGAAAACGAGACAGACTAATCAGACACATAACGCTGTCTCTTATGTGTTTCTTAAGTGAGAGATAAAGCTAAGCTAGCTCAATAGATCTCGGCCTAAGACTCCATCAACACTTTCAACCAGGTGAGATTAAAGACTAAATTGTTAAAACAACAAACAATGAATAATAAGAAGTAACAAATTTTCTAACACTAACCTTTAAGTACCAACGTAGGTATACATTGGAAAAACCCATGTATAACCTAGAAACATGGTACGATAAGGTACGTTTTTGGCTACCTTTGCTTTTTGGGTTAACTTATTGGCTTAAATTTAAAACTTCCATCTTAACTGTAGAATTACATTGTAAAACCGAAGTTACAAGTAATTTACATTGTAATTCTTCGTTCAATCAGGGCGCCTCAATTTGATTAGCCTCATAATTTTGTGTAAGTTTACACAAGAAACATATGTTCGTATTTTTATTACAATATCACAAATTCTCTAACTCTGAGCATATTTATAGTGGTATAATATAACAAAAGAGGTTATAATAATTATTGATTATTTGAGATGGTGATAGGAAAAAAATACGGTTAAGTTTGTTGTGGGCTACTTCTTAGACCTGGGCGCGTTTTGAACCGCCTTAGTTTTAGTTCTAAGTTGGCGAGCGTAGTTATCACCATCACCTTACGAATTAAAAGAATGGAAAATGCGTTATATATGAACGCTTCATAGATGTCTGTAATAGGTCTACATGAATAAGCTATTATTTAGATTTGATTAGAGGCGATAAGTATTTAACGAAATTACCATACATTGTAACTCCAGATATATTTCTAGGGTTTAATGTTTTGCATCATGCGTCTAAGTAAAATTACAAAACTACGAATGACAGTATCTATAATTCTAAAACTCTAATCTTAACTGACTACCCACATTAGAGAACCAGAGTTACTAGTGTGTAATATTTTAGGATATTGTAAATCTCCGTAGAGCAAGTCTGCGGGCGCCGTAACTTTCCTAACATCGAATTTTTACCTCCATTACTTGATGTTACTTTACACTAGTAGGTATCTGTTCGAATCATTATTACAGTATCACAAATTCTCAAACTCTGACCTGAAAATTAAGTTCACTGGTAAATCTACCGTATCACAGTTACTTTACGTTGTTGTATAAGTTAATAATATCGTATAAAAACATTGTTATTGCCGTAAATTTTCTGGCATCAAATGATTCATCATCATCATCACGATCAACCTGGGTCACAATATAGCACGGGTTCATTTCAATAATCTTCCGTCGTTCTGGTATCAGCCGAATCCCTGCCCCGCTACGGAACCGGTTTCCACCTGCCAGCTAGCTTTAAGCAATAAGCCTAACCTCCTAAGCAGAAATTGTCGTAAGACCTTTAGTACGTCCGCGTCGCGAATAAAAGTAAGGTGATTTAAGTAATTAAAGTCGAAGTCAATAATTGGAGATTCATAAATAAATAAACGATTTTTCGTGCTTGTGTTATGTATTTTATTTATTTCAACCATTTCCCAGACTCAAACAGTATGTTTCATTATAATACTTTTCAGAAGCATGGAGAAATCATCAGGAGGATTCGTTATGTTGAATTAACAAGCATAATTGCTGAGCTAACAAATAATTGCACAATTTAGCAATTGTGTTATGTGAAGTGCTTTGAATGGAGGCTTTAAAGTAATATGAGATTTGTGTGTGTGTTGAACAACAGTAATAAATTATTTAAACAAACGCACACGTATTGAATGCAAAACTTCATAATGAAGCTATGAAAATGTGGCATTTTAAAAGTTTTGATTTCTTTCTTAGGACACCTAACAGAAATCCCATCAAATTTACGAGTAGAAGACATTTTCATCTGAAATAAGTTTTGATTGTTGTTTCATCTGTAATAAGATTTGATAGTTGTTAGTCCTTAATATAGCATTACAAGCCCCCTACCCTTATTTCTTCTTCTTTGTTTGTTGTAAGGGTATAAGGGTGAAGTATACATTCACCAGTATGGTCCAACGTGTGTTGGTGAAATCTCATAGAATTCACGAGTTTTATAAATTGAATCGAAAGTATCTATTACAATTTATACACACCGAATTTAGTAACGACTAATTCACAGCGACTGTGTTGTCAAAAAAGTATTTTTAAATATTATAAATTGGCATAGCTATGAAGCGGTGATAGCCTAGTGGTTATGGCGTCGCCTCCTAATCAGAGGTCGGTGGTTCAAATCCGGGCGCGCACCTCTAACTTTTCAGAGTTATAAAAAAAAATATTACTTGCTTCAACGGTGAAGAAAAACATCGTGAGGAAACCTGCACGCCTGAGAGTTGTTCATAATGTTCTCAAAGGCGTGTGAAGTCTGCCAATCCGCACAAGGCCAGAAGGTGGACTATGGCCAAACCCTTCTCACATTGAAAGAAGACCCCTGCTCTGAGTGTTCCGGTAATGGGTTGATCATGATGATGATGATGATAGATACATTTAGTATTAAACTAAGTTTTTAAACGTTTCCATCACTTTAAATTTACGTAATTTATATGGAAGTTATGTTAGTATAACCGTTGATACTTTTATGCGGCAAACGCGGCGTTTGAAGGAACTGACCGCAGCTATAATTAAACCGCCAGCTTCAAAGAGAAAACTGAATAATTTACATTTTAAACAAAAACAATATCGAGATAAAGAGCGCGTAATTTAAAATTATGGTTTCATTTTAAAAAATGTTACCAAGATAATACCAGTCCACATGCTAACTTTCTTGCGTTGGGTAATCATGGCCGCTTCTTCTTTTTTTTTTATACACTACAAGTTAGCCCTTGACGGCTATCTCACCTCGTGGTAAGTGATGATGCTGTCTAGGGTGGTAGTGGGCTAACCTGTTAGGAGTATGGTAAACCCACGCTCCTAATTGGTGTCTACGCGGCATCGTGCCGGAACGCTAAATCGCTTGGCGACACGTCTTTGTCAGTAGGTTGGTAACTAGCCAGACTCGAGCCGGGAATCGAACCCAGGACCTCCAACTTTATAAGGCCAATATTGTCATCAATATTCTTAAGGGCAAACCCAATGCTGACAACGGTTTATTACATAACTGCTTTTTACATTCTGGTTACTCACATAAAATACCTTTTTTTATCCACTACAAATCAACCCTTGACGGTAATCTCACCGGATGGTAAGTGATCATGCAGTCTAAGATGGTAGCGGGCTAACCTGTTAGGGGTATGGTAAACCCATACTCCTAATCGGTTTCTACGCGACACCGTGCCGGAATGCTATATCGCTTGGTGACACGTCTTTGTCGGTAGGGTGGTAACTAGCTACGGCCGAAGCCTCCCACCAGACCAGACTCGAGCCAGGAATCGAACCCAGGACCTCCAACTTTATAATGTGACAGCGCGCGCGCTGCGCCGCACAGGTCGTCAAAACCTCCGAGACCGGGGGTTTTTAAAACCCCGAAACAAACGCGCGTCAAGTCGCACGGAACTGCTGGTGCTGTTATAATTAAATAAATGAATTCAAATTGCAGAACAAGTTTATCGCCATTCTAAAAATAAACAGTTTACGCAACATCGGTGTCCAGCGGTATTGCGTAAGCGACCTCAAGTAAAACGCACTGTTATCGTGGCGGTAAAAGAAATGGTATCAAAATTTCGACAGTTTTCTCAAGCCTTCGATAGCTCAGTTGGTAGAGCGGTGGACTGTAGTTGGCAAAACAATTGGTATCCATAGGTCGCTGGTTCAAATCCGGCTCGAAGGAATTTTTTATAATAGTTGGGTTTGAATAATCGTCTCCTATATTACGGTTTAAAATAATAAAGTATGGGATTAACGGCTTGACGAAATTCTCACGTGGTGTAAGTTATGATGCAGCCTAATTTGGTAACGGGTAACCTGTTAGGAATATGGTAAACCCACACACCTAATTGGTTTCTACGCTACATCGTGCCGGAACGCTATATCGCTTGGTAACACGACTTCGGTAGGGTGGTAACTAGCCACGGCTGGAGCCTCCCACCAGACCAAGTCCGTTTACCATGTCACAGAGGAAATGGATCACGTCACTATGACCTAACTTTTTTCTCGTTTTAGTTTACATATAAGAAGGATTTCATTAAACTATCAACAGCTTATATTTTTTTTACTAGATGTCGCTTTTGTTTTAACAAAACACTACAAGTTAACCCTAAACTATTTTGATTTATATATTTACACACTTTTATTGTACACCACGAAAAATTAAAAATAAAACAAAAAAAGACAGAAAATAACAGACAGTAGTATACAATTTGGCGGCCTTATCGCTACATAGCGATCTCTTCCAGGCAACCAAATATGTAGAAGATATAGAGATACGGAAAGAGGAAGGTGGTGCAAAATATATACATAAATATATACCTTGAAATAAACAAATATATATACGTCTAACATTTATTATAATACTTCATTTACCAGATTACCAGAGATCATTACAATATAAATGAAGTTAACATACGATACTTCATTTCTTACTACTTATACCTCCAAGAATATATGTACAAAGTTTCATGACGATCGGTTGAGTATTTTTCGCGTCCAAAGCGTAACAAACATCCCTAAAATCACATTTATAATTTTAGTAAAGATGCCTAAAATATGTTTGTTGGGTAATGACCTACTATTTTATTTAGTTTTTTTTTAACACACTACAAGTCAGCCCTTGACGGCTATCTCACCTGGTAGTAAGTGATGATGCTGTCTAGGATGGTAGCGGGCTAACCTGTTCTAGTTCTGACTTATATGATTATACTATGACACAGATTACAGTTACTTGAATTACGTTGTAGTAACAGTTCTGTACAGCTAACTGGCAGTTCAAAAACATACAGCCAACGAGGTTAGTTCACTGTTTATTTAATTCCCTCATAAAGTTTGTGTACAGTGTAAGTATATTTATTCAGTAAGCCTACAAACTCCGTGTGATTTAAGTCGTGGTATCTCAGGCTGTGGCTTTGCGGTGCACCGAGCTTCTAAGCTCGGTGGAGTTACTGTGGCGGATGGGTCTGTCTCGTCTACCTCAGATGCTTTTTGTTTATATAAATGACGAATAAGCTGTTATAGCTTATTCGTCATTTATATAAACAAAAAGCAGCTGTGGTTAGGACGTCCGTCTCCAACTCAGAGGTCGGGGGTTTTATCCCGGGCACGCACTTCTAACTTCCAGAGTTTTATCGTTTTTAAGCAATAAGATTATCACATGCTTCAATGGTGAAGGAAATCGTCATGGGGAAACCTGCACGCCTGACAGTTCTCCATAATGTTCTCAAACCGTCGCACATGGCCATTCTGGTTGACTATAGCCAAACCCTTCTCGTAGTGAGAGGAGACCCGTACGCTGTAGTGAGCCGGTAATGAGTTGATCGTGATGAAATGACGAAACTATTTGTCTTCAAAACAAACTCTGTGTTATTTACAGCTATAATTATTAATAATATATAAAAACAAATATTTTTTCTAGCTATTTCCGTTATAGACTTCGATACCATTGATTAGATTGTAATGAAAATTTTGTACGCTCTTCTATGGACACTCAAGGGTATCTGCCCCAGAATATCCATATAGATTTTATTAGGTGGCATTGTAAGCCATGCTGGGTACGGATAATTATTAAGGAATTAATAAATGAATACTTTTATTGTACAGTACAGAAAATAATACAAAAATGTTAAATGCATTTTTTATTTATAAAGGCAGGTTAAGTTAAAATAAACGTGTTTGTTAAAAGTAAAAAAAAATAAAATTAAATGAATGCACTTTTGACTTGGAATAATAATATTCTATTTCTATCTACTGGTGTAACCTGTTTCATCATATTTGTGACTGTAGCGAATATAGTCAAGAAACAAACAGTCACTTTCATATATATATTTTTACTCAAACCATCACAACTATCATCACATATACGAACACTATCTAGCGAAACACGATGTAAACGAAAGACCCCTAGAATAGCCAAACTTCCTATTAAAATTGCAATACTCGCCTATCAATCGTTTCCAATTAAAAACGACAGACCCTACAACAATAAGAGACGATCCGACACATATACATATAAATGTTTGTACAACAAAACCAAATTCACGCGTTGCATGTTACGAATCCGCAAATTCAAATTGTAGTGGGAAGCTTTCCATATATAAATCAACTCTGTGACGGTCCCGTGAAATGCGCATCTGGTTCCATGCGGTGACAATTGCGCAACGAATCACGATCGCGATCATGTCGCTAGCAAAGCGGTGGATGTAGGCTCATCCTGTTTTATGGAGCGTAGACGACAACTAAAAATCGTCACGTAAGGTGAATTTTTTTTCGGCTTGTCTATTAGCTGTACTTACTAATGGTTGCAACAGCGTAACCGGGCTGTTTGAGCTTCGCAAAGAAGCTCTGCCAGAAGAAATTTTGAGCCCTAGGGCTCGAAGAAACTAAGGGAACGTCTGCCTAAGGGCGCCTCCTTTGAGGCCGAACCTCGGCTTAGACGACGTTTGGGATAACGGGGGGGTCGGACGATGAGTGGTCCATACGTCTCCGAGGCCGTGTATGGAGCCCTCGTCCGGATGACGTATGATGGCGGGGACCTCGTCTTCGCCGGCGAAGACGGTGTGTAGCGTATGATTGTGTGGTAGGTGGTACTAGTATGTTGTCAGTAGTCATCTGATCGTCAGAGTCATGAAGGATATGTTTAGGTCTCCTCTTTCGGAGAGGAGCGCTTAGGTCGGGGGAATAAAAAGAAGCCGCAACTACGAGAGGGTTGGGGTGTCGGATTGACGTTGAGTAAGGTGAAAGCGTTATGCCGCTTCCATGCGAGTTCGTTAGTTTCCATCTGCCGTTGTTAGGATCAAATATACAAATGCAGGATAAATCACTTTTTCAACCTGCTAGAGCTACAGAGCCAAAATCTTGTCAAATATTCAGTTGACTTTTTTTGACTACGAATAAATACCATTAGAAATTTACATTTCATAACAAAATTTAGAGATGCCGTATGCCGTTAAACAGTTTGTAATCAAAATCTCCGAAAAGTTTGTATTTGAATAATTTTGATCTTTTTTTTCATTCGTTAACTGAATTTTATCGCAATAGGTGGGGTCCGGTTTCCTGCACATTCTAGCCAACTTTGCCCGGTTCTGTGTTTCCGATATTTTGATTCTTTACAAAGTCTAGCTTCACTTTCTTGGATTGCGGCAAGTTTTAACTCCTCTGAGGTTAATATTAAGGCCAGTAACCAGTGGCGTGCACTGGGTTTCTGACTAGGGTAAGAATATTTAGATAAATTCTTCTTCATTGTGGTTATTTACAGTAGGCTTTCAAAAAGGTATGAAGTTATCTTTAATGTGTTGAAGTACGTTTTTCAACAACTTAGTGGACATAGATTTCTCTGCTGGGATATGCACTGCTTTTGTGCTAGTATGAACTATACGCCACTGATGTCACAAGCTTAACATCTACAGTACTACGAATACTGAGCAAACAGGTATATTTTGATATGAATATAAAAATTTAACTGTATAGGTTTTTTTTTATACACTACAAGTTAGCCCTTGACAGCAATCTCACCTGATGGTAAGTGGTGATGCAGTCTAAGATGGTAGCGGGCTAACCTGTTAGGGGTATGGTAAACCCACACTCCTACTTGGTTTCTACGCGACATCGTGCCGAAATGCTAAATCGCTTTGCGACACGTCTTTGTCGGTAGGGTGGCAACTAGCCACGGCCGAAGCCTCCCACCAAACTCGAGCCGGGAATCGAACCCAGAACCTCCAAGCCTGCGCCACGGATGTCGTCAATACCTCCTTACCGCTCTTTTATATTAACAATAAAAGTGTCATTCAATTGCTTATAACAAATGACAGTATATTCTAGCGAATACAGGAGACCTTTTACACTGCCGTGTTTACTTGGTCGATGTGCAAACGTCTTTATTTGTTCACCGTTCGACACTGTTTGGTCCCAATTAGCCTGAGCACACTCAGTAGTGGCCGTCTATTGGTTGGAGTGAGACAAGCCTTCATGTCTTGGTTAAGTTTAACCGCTTCGGCTCTAACTCTACTTTAATGTTCTATTTAATCAACGTTTAAGTCGGTAAATTAACGGGTGACTGAATTAAGGTCCGAATTTTACCTAAGGGTCTGGGAGAAGTTTGTTAAGGGATTTTTCACTAACACATCATCATAATGATCAACCCATTGCCGACTCACTATAGAGTACGGGTCTCCTCTCAATATGAGAAGGGTTTGGACATAGTCCGCCACGCTGGCCATTTGCGGATTGGCAGACTTCACACACCTTTGAGAACATTATTTGACAGTTAGGAGTGAGGGTTTATAATAAACCTAACAGGTTAGCTTGCTACCATATTAGAGTGCATCATCACTTAACATCATCAATCCGACACCCCAACCCTCTCGTAGTTGTGGCTTCTTTTTACTCCCCCGACCAAAGCGCTCCTCGCCGAAAGAGGAGACTTACACATATCCTTCATGACCCTGACGATCAGATGACTACTGACAACATACCTACCACACAATCAGACGCTACACACCGTCTTCGCCGGCGAAGACGAGGTCCCCGCTATCATACGTCATCCGGACGTGGGCTCCATCCACGGCCTCGGAGACGTACTCACCGTCCGACCCCCCCCCCCCCCCCCCCGTTATCCCAAACGTCGCCTCAGCCGAGGCTCTGCCTTATAGGAGGCGCCCTTAGGCAGACGTTCCTAGGGCTCAAAATTTCTTCTGGCAGAGCTTCTTTCCAAAGCTCACCAAACAGCCCGGTTACGGCAACCAATAGGGTTAGTACAGCTAATAGACAGTCCGAAAAAAAACCTAACATCAGGTTAGGTTGCCGTCAAGGACTAACTTGTAGATTTGTAAATGGGACAGTTTGTTAGGTTAGGCTCAACCAAAACTGTAACACACTGCAGTGTAATTTGATAAATCAACTCTGTCAATCCATGATCCACCCGGCTACGCTGCCACATCTGCCACCAGCCCACACACGAACTAAATAACATTCCCCTCCACTATACGCGCCATAAATTTTATTGTCCCTATCTATGTAGCAATTCCAATAATTTAATGCCCTTGTCTCACGATAAAGGAATTGTATGGAATATACAGCGTGGTGGGCCGAGGGAAAAATACTGTACTGAATTTGCATTGTAATATTGCTTTTTTACGCTATTTATAACGGGCATGGTCGAAAGGCAAATTGTAATATTGTAACAATAATACTTTTATACGAAGACATATTTGTATTATGTACCTTATACTTTATTTAATATGGTCTATGATACGGTCTTTGCTTAATTTTTAGAGAGCATGTTTAGGTGTTGTCGACTGTTGCTTATCAAGTCTTCACTTGGCGACACATCTATGTCGGTAGGGTGGTAACAAGCCACGGAAGAAGTCTCCCATCAGGTCAGACTGGAGCCCGGAATCGAACCCAGGACCTCCAACTTTATAATGCGACAGCGCACGCAGTGCGCCAAATTTAATGTTAATGTATTGTCCACCAACCCAAACAGATAAAACAGTGAGATGGATATAATACGCTCTAAAACCCTGTCTCCTATAAAAGAGAAGGCCTTTGCCCAACAGTGTGACGTTTATATACTGATTATGGTGACTAAGATGAATGTATTAACGAATTCCGTTTGAATATTAAACGGTACCAAAACCAGACTCGAGCCGGTAATCGAACCCAGGACCTCCAACTTTAAAATGCAATAGCACACGCGTTGCGCCACGGAGGTAAAATGCCGTCAGTGTCTTGTTTGATGTCCCACCCCCCTCCCATGTACATTTATAAATTTCTGATACAGACGTAGTACCTACAACTCAACAAGAAATTTCACTTTTCTATTATATACCAAATAAACTTACATGAAATTATTATTGTTACCTTTTTTGAAGAAAAAGATTAGTCGTAGTAGTAGATTAGTTAACACTTATTAATATATTTGAAGCTATGATAGCCCAGTGGTTAGGACGTCCGCCTCCTAATCAGAAGTCGGGCGTTCGAACCCGGGCACACACCTCTTTTAACTTTTCGGAGTTATGTGCGTTTTTAAGCAATTAAAATATTACTTGCTTCAAAGGTGAAGGAAAACATCGTGAGGAAACCTGCATGCCTGAGAGTTCTCCATAATATTCTCAATGGCGTGTGAAGTCTGCCAAGGCACATGGCCAGCGTGGTGGACTATGGCCAAACCCTTCTCATATTGAGAGGAGACCCGTGCTCTGTAGTCAGTCGATAATGGGTCGATCATGTTTACGCGTTCATGCAAGCGTGCGTGTTTGTGCGCGTGTGGATGTGTGTGTGCAATACAAAGATTGGGCCACACATTTCTGGACTATATAACAGCAATGTCTGCCTATTGTTTGTATCAATATTGCGTTAGGAAATAACAATCGTGTTGTTCATCGAAGACTCGACGGGGATTTATGTACAGCGAGCGGCGACGACATGATCGATCGTTATCGCACGCCGCGGACAGATATCTGCTATCAATCATCAATTTTTGCCCTTTGTCTTTAACCTTCACTCAGAAGATGCTCTCGTTGCGATTAAAATGTACTATTATAGAGCCCACTTGACGCAGTCTACGATTTGCTGATAGCAGCTCATTTGAACTAGGTTAGGATTGATATTGATATAAGCGGTGATAGCCCAGTGGTTAGGGCGTCAGCCTCCTAATCAGAGGTCGGCGGTTCGAATCCGGGCACGCATCTCTAACATTTCGGAGTTATGTGCGTTTTAAAAAAAATAAAAAAAAATTATCACTTGCTTCAACGGTGAAGGAAAACATCGTGAGGAAACCTGCACGCCTGAGAGTTCTCCATAATGTTCTCAAAGGCGTGTGAAGTCTGCCAATCCGCACATGGCCAGCGTGGTGGACTATGGCCAAACCCTTCTCATACTGAGAGGAGACCCGTGCTTGTTCATGATGATGATGATGATGAGGATTGATATAATTAAATAAGTTGCAATATTTTAGACCGTACTCGATACTGTAAAGCTGAGGTTCAAATATGACGAATCTTGGGGCAATGGAATCAAATTTCATCTAATGCTGCGTTAACATTTAAATATACCATTGGTTGAAGCTAGCGTGTAGAACGATTGATAAGTTTATAAAAGTGAAGCTGTGATAGCCTAGTGACTAGGACGTCCGCCTCCTAATCACAGGTCGGGTGTTCGAACCCAAGCACGCATCTCTAACGTTGTTTAAATTACAATATCACTTGCTTCAAGGGGCAAGGAAAACATCGTGAGGAAACCTGCGTGCCTGAGAGTTCTCCACAATGTTCTCAAAGGCGTGTGTAGTCTGCCAATCCGCACATGGCCAGCGTGGTGGACTATGGCCATACCCTTCTCATATTGAGAGGAGACCCGTGCTCTGTAGTGAGCCGGCAATGCGTTGATCATGATGATGATTACATACATGAAGTACCACCAACAGACCAATTTGTAAGATATTGACGCATCAAAAGTGCATTTTAAAGTATAATTTGAATTAAGTTTTTGATGTATTGATTTTTGATTGATAGATTTTTATATAGCTTAAAATATAAATTGCCAAATATACAATTTTGAGTGCCTACAGAGGCTCATTATGAAATTGAAAACTGATATTCGTTTGGAGTTCCATCTCGATGAATGAGTATAACATTTCGACGAACTGCTTACAATCAATGTAATTGGCTTAAATCCAATTGAGTAGGCACGCAATCACAAAGTGTTTTAATTATTTTTGCTCATTTAATTGGTTCGATGACTGCGGTATTGAATTTATATTATTAACCGATAAGGGCCTTTGAATTTATTTTTTAGCGTCGAAAAATGAGGTGAGCAATTTGACTATTTGAAATTACAAAATATTTCCTACCTAATTAAAATTTAATGGGTGATATGTATGTTCTTTTCAAATTGGTAAAAGATGTGATGGTCTCGTAGTTAGGACTCTGGCATCCCTTTGGAGGAGATCGCGTGAGGTGTTCGGCATGCAACTGTTTTCGGTATAAAAAAATATGCGTTTTTAATTTGAGGTATTTTAAAGTGAGTGATATTCTTTTAGATTAAACAGCGTTGGAAATGATTGTCCAACCTGCAAGCCTTAGAGAACTCTCAGGCTGGTCAAATACGGAGACTTCACACATGAAGTCTTCGTATTTGACCAGCTTGGTGGATTACGGCCAAAACTCTACTAAGGCTGCAGAAAACTTCGTCTGTGTGTCATGTGTGTACTTCCCCTCTTAATGTTTTTAAGGCAAAATGCTTTTAAAAAAAGTTGCTTCGTGGTATGGGACTATGGGTTCTAACACACAAACTCTCACATACTGTGAATTGACGGCCTTTGTGTTATCAATTTAAAAATACTATCCGTATTTTTAATGGGTTAAATTTTAACTACGCATCTCAAAATTTTTAAGTGGTAGCTTACTTCCTGAATCTATAAGATAGCTCTTAATATAATTTTAAGTGATATGTGAGATGGTGATAACAAAAGCAGTGAATAAAAAAAAGCTTAGTTGTTAAGTAGAACAATTGCAACTAATGATTTTCACCGAATTCATCCAACTCCCGGCGGTAGGAAATCGCTTGCAATAAGCGCGATCAGATCGAAAGCCGGTTAATGCGTGCGACGATCTCCCAATCCGGCTGTAGGCCTAACTGCCTCGTTACCGGATAAACACGTCCGCCCTCATTTGCCTAAATACAATGTTGTTCTGTTTCACCTAAAATTAGATCTAAATAGATTGTTTTGCTGCAACTTAATTCTTTTTCAGTCATATTGCAGTCTCAGGATTCAAATTCAAATTCATATTCAAATAATCTTTATTCAAATAGTCCTTTAAAAGGCACTTTTGACGCGTCAATAATTTACATAGTAGTGACTTGATGGTGATAACTACATTCGTAAACTTAAAACTAAAGCTATGAGGGTTCAAAACGTTTCAAAGCTTCTTTCCGAAGCTCGCCAAACAGCCCGGTTACGCTGTGGCAACCAATAGTTAGCACAGCTAAAAGACAGTCCGAAAAAAAAACCCTTCCAATGAGGTTTTAGCTAATTTTTTTCTTATAATTCAAAATTTATAACTGACTACATAAAAGGAGGATTTTTATGTTATTTATAAATTAATTAATATTGTAAATATTATTATTTTTAAATAATCTTAAACGCCTATGAAGGGTTTATTGATGACAATTTATTCTTTTAATTTAAAAATAAATTTATTGCACTGACGGGTTGATATAAAACGTTCATTTAAGTGAGCTTTGTTCTATACGCCATCTGCGGACGCAACATTAAATTGTGTTATTAAAGGTCTAGTCAAACATCGCTGGCGATCAACGATGGTAAACTTTCATGAAGTAAAGTAATACATAGGATCTCGCGATATGACTTTATTTCATAGGACATCAACCGGAGTATTCCTTTAGCCTTCTTAAAAATGTTCAACCAAGATTATTAGTTCAGTTTAGAATTTTTCAGTTTGTCTGGTGGGAGGCTTCGGCCGTGGCTAGTTACCACCCTACCGACAAAGACATGTCGCCAAGCGATTTAGCGTTCCGGCACGATGTCGCGTAGGAGCGTGGGCTTACCATACTCCTACAGGTTAGCCCGCTACTATCCTAGACAGCATTATCACTTATCAGCATGTGAGATAGCCGTCAAGGGCTAACTTGTAGTGTATAAAAAAATAAAGAACTTACCACCAACATATAGGAACTATGGAAACTTTTCAACAAAAAATGTGTCACCAACCAAGAAACACAAAATATTAACATTCAATAAAATACAATTAGCAGCCTTATCGCTAAATAGCGATCGAAAAGTATTGTTTGAAAAGCCTATGGGTAAATAGTTTCTGTGTTTTCCTTTTTAATTAAAGAAAAAAATTGATTCTAACGCAGTGAACCTCAGAAGTAAAAGTAAACTTGTAGTACCGTTTAGTAGGCTGCACAAAATTAGTAACTCATTCAAAGGAAATTGTATTTTATTTTATAATAAATTACTTGAAGATGTCTATCAATAAGTTCAAAGTTTTTATAAAACGAATGCTTACAAAAAAATCATATTACGATATTAAGGATTATATAAACGATACAATCAATCATAAAGATGGTGATAACGAAAAAAAAACCCGGCTAAGTTTGTTGTGCGCTTCTTTTTAGACCGGGGCGCGTTTGGAACCCTCATAGCTTTAGTTTTAAGTTTACGAATGTAGTTATCACCATCGAATCACTACTATGTAAATTATTGACGCGTCAAAGGTGCCTTGTAAAGGACTTTGAATAAAGATTATTTTGAATTTGAATTTAATAATATTCATTAGTCATTTTGCAAACTACTAGCTATTATATAATTAGAGTGATGTTATCTAAACTGTTGGTTGGCCACAATGAATTAATAAAAAAGTTCTAATCTGTGACTGTTGACTCTCTAAGAATTGTGAGCTCCAAAATATTCGCAACGAACTTAATATGAAATATTTTTAAGGATATCAATTTCAATACAACTAAAATATCTATGACTTTTATTCCTTTTAAGAAAGGAGAAAGAATGATTTTTGATAACTTTATCGACGCAACTTTTTTTTTTTTTTGACGTGGTGAATGGTTGAGCTTTATAACCCCCCCCCCCCCCTCGTAGGGGTATACTCGAAGAGAAAAACACAACGGTATGTCCCTCTCGCTGGTTTTGTCGGACTTCTCGGACGTCTACTAGCCGCCTCAGCCTACAGCCGGGGCTTCCTCGCTAAAGCTGGAACATCGGGACATCTTGATCCCCCACCCAGACAGTGAGGCAACTTGTGCCCTGGCGGGTAGCTACATGGGAACGTACCCTAAACCGGCCACGTCAGGATGTCCGTGTAAAACGGACTGTGAGTAAAATGCAGCAAACCGCCTCGCGAACTTTTTCAGCCGGAATTTATTAGTGTGTAAGCCGGAACGAAAATGATCCAAGCGCTTTACTACAACGCCGCTTGTAATAATTTATACAGACATGACGTTGCAGATTTTCCATCCATATTAAAATAATAAATGTGAAAGTACAACTGTTTTTTATTAAAACGAAATTATTTAACTGAAGTTGACTGGTAGAAATAGACACGTTACAAAAAAAGCGCTATGACGCCTTCATGCGTATTGTTCGTATTTTATCGTCAGGCGTTCTCCGCCATTTTTGCCTTTACGTATGGAACTTTTTCTGATGGTCCGATAGAGTTCAGTTCTTAATTTCTGACGGGGGTTCCCCGATCGGATGGGATATTTATGTTTATTTGTATTTTGTATTGTTTGGCACTATCTTGGCGTGGATATTGGGGAAACTATGATCAGTTAAGATGTTAATGCAGTCTAAAGTAACACAGGAAAGTTTATTTTTAAATACCGTTGAAGCTGTATAAATCTTTGTCCGATCAAAATTTGGTCATGTATTTTATAGAAGGCTATTATCTTAATCCCGCGGGAAAGTGGCCCTAGTGCTTTGCTAGGAATAATCCTATGTCTGTATGTATCAACAAGTTAAGATGCTATATATGTATCAAATTTCCAAGACCTCACCTCATGCAGCGGTTGATCTGAACATTGGTAACTGATATACAAACACACACACAGCCACAGAATTGCGCATAATATTATGACTGAGAATACAACCTCGGAGGTTCAAAGTACCGAACCTCCAAGCGAAACATTGATCAACCGATCTAATCTTAGAGTATGTAAGAGTTCCTAAGTCCATCAAACCGTATTGTTGTCGGTAGGGTAAAGGTGGTAGCTAGCCAGATTCGAGCCGAGATTCGAACCCAGAACCTATCTATATAATTCGACAGCGTTCTCGCCACACCACGAGATCGTCAAAATTTACGAAAGTCTTTACGCATTTATGCTTTATCAAAACCGTTCCCCAGTAAACTGGATTAACAAGATTTTTGTACCAGGAATACATGAAATGAATGAAACTTTGGCACAGGAGCCAGTGTTGTGTTGACATTGGCTATACACAAAAGCCCTTATTTATTTTAGTGTCCGACGTACAGCGCTGTGTTCGCTCCAACTCACTTGGCAGCGTCTGTGGCGAGTGCATCAGGGCCTGTATAACTTTGTCCCGCTTTTGTGAACGTAGTCTAACGCTCATAATACCTTTCTTGTTGTAAACTTTATTGTAACTTTTATTTAATTTATTAATACGAAGTGACAGATCGGAAAATAAATGATATATATGAATATAGTGATATTTTTGAGATAAAACTTGTAAAACAAGTTCAGTGAACCGAACTGTGAGTACAGTTCGGTTCACAAATAGTTAATAATATTTCGTTTGAGAAAAAGCTTGTAGAGATTTTTTTTACACAATACAAGTTAGTTGACGGCAATCTCACCTGATGCTAAGTGATGGTGTAGCGGGCTAGCCTGTTACGGGTATGGTAAACCGACACTCCTAATGGGTTTCTACACGACATCGTGCCGGAATGTTAAATCCATTGGTTGGTTGCTGCGACATGAAGGAATCTTGCAAAGTGGGTTCAAATCCTATCTCTAAGGCTGAGAAAAAGATGGTGTAGGTGTACCAACGATCCGTTGGGATAAGTACCTCGCATTGCTTTGTTGCTCTCGTTTTAACCAACTAACGAACACACATCAACAAACTAATTATAACTATCTAAGCTATCAAACTAATTAAAGACGTGTCGCCAAGCGATTTAGCGTTCCGACACGATGTCGTGTAGAAACCAATTAGGAGTATGAGTTTACCATACCCCTAACAGGTTAGCCCGCTACCATCTTAGACTGCATCATCACTTGCCATCAGGTGAGATGCAATCAAGGGCTATCTTGTGGTAAATAAAAAAAAAATCTACAAAAACTTATAAAAGCTATCATACGAACTCTCTATTAAACGCTAAACGCGATATATCGAGTAGGTAAAGTGTGTTGGTATACTCAATGTCTTCATTAAAATAACTAAGACTTAATACTTTTAAATAAACTTGTGTTGCATACTGCTACTGACTACTTGACTACAAAAAATTTGAAATTCATTTAAAGGTAATTGTATACAATTCTATAACAAATTACCAAATGAAATTTCTGGGATGTCTCTCAATAAGTTCAAAGTTTATACAAAAGGTAAGCTTGTAGAAAAGTCCTACTATAGTGTAAAGGATTATGTAAATGATAAATAAGCATGGCTATGAAATATTGCTCTAATAAGATAGCTCTTAATATATTTTAAGTGGCATGTGAGATGGTGATAACAAAAAAAAAATTTACCTGGCTAAGTTTGTTGTGGGCTTCTTCTTAGACCGGGGCGCGTTTGGAACCCTCAAGTTCAGTTTTAAGTTTACGAATGTAGTTATCACCATTAAATCACTACTATGTAAATTATTGACGCGTCAAAAGTGCCTTTTAAAGGACTATTTGAATAAAGATTATTTGAATTTGAATTTAGCTGCGATTGAATCTTATTTGCAAGACGTCAGTGTTTTTTACTATCCACTATAAGTTGGCCTTTGACAGCTATCTCACCTAGTGTATGTGATGCCGGGATGTGTGATGTGCAACTCGAGCGGGGAATCGAACCCAGTTTATATAGTTGAGCTTCCAAATTTAAAACGTGACAGCGCACGCGCTGCGCCACGGAGGTTTTCGAGGGTGCATTTTTTACGTGTCATTTGCGCTTAAGGAATACGTGTTTGTTTCTAAAATGGTAGGGTAGGTACCTTAGATTGTACGAATAAAAAAAATATAGGTATATTTAGTAGGTAGTATTTCATATTTACCGACCGTCTCTCAGTAGGTAGAGGAACATAGGTGTGTTATATATTTCGTACGCGTACCGCCGGTATTTTATTCAAGAATTAAGCCAAGAGACCAAACTCATGTGATATTAACACGATCGACTTAAATCGATACGTGTTCACGGATTGTACATAAAATTTGAACTTTATTTTTCTTCCCAGTCCCAACATGTTCTAAGTGTTTAAGGAATGTATATAGTTTGAAACTTATTTAACCGGGTTTACCATTTAGGTGACCTCTTTTCATACTTTACTACGGGTAGCTGTGGTTAGGGCGTCCGCTTCCTAATCAGAGTAATGGGGTTCGATCCGGGAAACACCTCTAACTTTTCAGAGTTATGGGCATTTTTAGGCAATTAAAATATCACTTGCTTCAATGGTTAAAAGAAAACATCGTGAGGAAACCTGCATGCCTGAGAATTCACCGTATTGTTCTCAAAGGCCTGTGAAGTCTGCCAAAACCTTCTCATATCTCAATATGTGAAGAAGAGGAGACCTATGTTCAGTGGTGAGCCGGCAATGGGTTGATCATGATAGTACTTTACTACATACTCGTAGTTAGTCGTTACTGTATCATCACGTAGTGGTATGTGATAATGCTGTTTGAGGTGGTAGCAGGTTCGCCAGTTAGTGGTATGGTATTATATTAAACGCATATCTCATATCAGTTTTACCAGAGCCTTCAAAATTAGAAAATATGTTAAAACAAGACATATCTATTGTATAGCCATAGAAATATAAAAAAACTTACCCAGGCATAAAAAATATAAGTTCGAATAAAATTAAAAAAATATCTATTTAATAAACTATGACAATGATCCAGTAATTTGTGTATGAGGTAGGTATATTTATTTGACTATTGACATTTACATAAGTTACTTTATACGAATAAAATGATGATATATCCAGAAAAAAAATCACGCCTGTTAGACAAAACATCCACAGATTTTTAATTTACTAGACACTTTACAGTCGACAAAAAGTTTAATAGTTAATTAGTCGAAATTTAAAAACATTCTTGCAAGTAAATTTATTATTATTATTGAAAAGTATTTGGAATTTATCCATATATTTGGTGTCTAATTGTGTTAGTTTCAGTGAAAAAGCCACTGTACTTTTTCTTTACGTCTTTAGCTAAGCAATAAAGTGTCGAAATATCTTAGTTTAGGTAAGAAAATTAATTAGTTTTATTCTATATAACAACTTTAACCACATAACTAAAATTAAACCCAAAATAAGATCTTTTTTCTGCAAGAGTTTTTACGGTACTACACAATAAATAGTATTTAGAACTCGCATGTATGTATAAATCAATGTATGCAAGTAGATGTATGGTAATTTTTATCTATGTCAACGTTTTTCGAACACGTAAATGTGTACGGTCCCTCAATCACACGTGTATCGCCAAATCTTCGGGTCCCCAAATCTTTCTGAAGCCGCATCAGAATAACCCTTGATCAGCACTTGACTGACCCAAATTCGTCCTCCTTTATACCTCTCGTTTTTGCCTATTTACAAAATACCGGGCCTCAGATATATGCTCCGATTACTTTGAAACTTACTACGTAGATATTCGAACGTTACATTATTTTTAAAAGGCAGGACAATGCTACCAATATCATAAAATAAATCATTTCCAGAACGGTTGTTTTCTTTCAGCAAAATGAACATCATGACTGACCGCATAGCCACGTGACTAATGGGGGAAAATAAACTAACTAAAGTGGCTAGTTACCACCCTACCATTAAAGACGTGTCGCCAAGCGATTTAGCGTTCCGGCACAATGTCGTGTAGAAACCAATTAGGAGTATAGGTTTTCCATACCCCTAACAGGTTAGCCCGCTACCATCTTAGACCGCATCATCACTTACCATCAGTTGAGATGCCTTGAAGGGCTAACTCATGGTGAATAAAAAAAACGCAAAATGTGCTAAGAAAAGCTAACTGAAATATAATTACTCTTAAAATTTCTCTTACCTCTTATAAATGTGAGTAAAGTGGACTAGGTGGTCATTACACTGTAGAAAATAACTTAACAACTTAACTGTCCCCATATAATGCTTTTTGCAACTACCCCACGTCCGTGTTATATAAATTCAAATTCAAAATAATATTTATTCAAATAGTCCTTTAAAAGGCACTTTTGACGCGTCAATAATTTACATAGTAGTTATTTCATGGTGATAATAACTATATTCGTAAACTTAAAACTAAAGCTATGATGGTTCCAAACGCGCCCCGGTCTAAGAAGAAGCCCACAACAAACTTAGCCAGGGTATAAATAATATTCATATTGTCTATAGCTGCTCTATTTTTCAAACATCTTTGAAACTTAATTCCCCTTATTTGATTTCTTTTATTTATTTCACGTGGACTATTGAAGATGTATTAAAAGATATGTAGATAAATGGAGAACGCTTTAATTCGTTACAAAAAAACACATGAAGGTTCATTTCGCAAATTTTACCACGCAAAGGCCCTCGCATGTATTCAGTGAAATAACATTATTACTAGTTACTTCGCAGCAGTGGTTAGGGCGTCAGCCTCCTAATTAGAAGGTGGTTTGATTCCGGGCACGCACATCTAACTTTCCGGAGTTATGTGCGTTTTTAAGCAATTAAAATATCACTTGCTTCAACGGTGAAGGAAAACATCGTGAGGAAACCTGAACGCCTGAGAGTTCTCCATAATGTTTTCAAAGGCGCGTGAAGTCTGCCAATCCGCACATGGCCAGCGTGGAAGACTATGGCCAAACCCTTCTCATATTGGAGGAGACCTGTGCTCTGTAGTGAGCCGGTAATGGGTTGTACATGATGACAGCTGTCTACATTCATTGCATTGCATGCCGACTATATTGTTTTATATTATGTGTTTTTCTGTATTCTTTAATATTTTGCGTGTTAGTTTGTTTTTGTATTTCAGACGTGTACGAATAGGTACTTTTGTTTTTGGGAGTGTTAAAAATAATAAAAAAAAATCTTTTTATCTGGATATTTTAATAATCATCAAATGTACTCAGACGCAAGCTCATCCGCTCACTGGTGGTCACATACCGTTGAGCTAGCGTTACTTTATTTATTTATTTAAAGAGACACTAACAATATACATAATATCATACACTCGCCACTTAATTACACACACACTGATACGTATATCAATAATAATAATAAGTGCACGCAACGTTCACAATGCGCCAAGTAAACATTATGTTACAACAGATTTAAGAACAACAAAAAAAAAGCAATAAATCTAATTAAATACAAATAAATTAAAACATAATTAAATAAATTAAAATAAGAAATAAAAAACAAAAAAGAAAGGTAATGTTCTAAACAAACAACACATAACAAGTTACTTCATAGGACTAGACTTAATCTAAACAAGACGGGCGAGGAATAATCATAAGTAGGTTTAAGCTATTATTTATTATTGCTTATCCAAAGTAGAGTGATGGATCTAAACACACTTCTCTTGTTCGAGAGAGTAAAGCCTTGCGCCCAGGATTGCCCAAGTACGTTAATTGGATGATGAAGATGCTATAATGATGGCCCAACTAAAATTCCCCATGTCTTAATAATATTATTTCAACCTCATTATCGTAATAGGCACGGATTAGTTTCACCCTCGTCAGGGATTAATGCTCAAAATCCACGTTAACGTATTTGAATCAATTAGTGACACAAAAGCGGTTTAAATTTCAAAAGTGTTTGTGATGTAATCCGCGGTAGTTACTAGTATCATTTAAAGCTCTGCGTTAATTGGTCAGAATTAAATGATTAATTAAAATCGACGGCACGTTTGAAAATCTATTCCCATATTTATATATGAGAATAGATTTGATGGTATATCCTCCTATATATTTTTTAAACGTCAAAGTGTTGATAAACAACCATAAATGTTTGTTACACAATCACGCAGAAACGGCTAGAACGATTTGGATGAAATTTGGCATGCATTTAGCCTTTGACATGGAAAAGAACTTAGGCTACCATTTATCCCGATTCCTTAAATAGTTCCCGAGGGATAATTGAAAATTGTGTACGAGCTAAGCCACGGGCAGACAGCTTTGAAATTTGGTATGCATGTCACCTATAAAAGGACATGTATTTTCTATACCGATCTCTCAAATAGTAACCGTGGGAAGATTAAAAAATTTTAGCGAGCGATGCTTTAGATCCAATTCTGAAGTCCACGCAGACAAAGTCGCGGGCCGAAGCTAGTATGAAATAAATAAAAATACAAAAACGAACTGTCAATTACTAAAATATAGTAATTGACAGTTCGTTTTTGTATTTACGAATAAATGTTTTACGAATTTACGAAATAATGTTTTAAGAAAGAGTAAGTGCAGTACAAAGTACAAAGGTACTTTTGATCGAAAACACACGATTATAAGAAAAATTTAGTGTCGGTTAATATACTAAATATTTTCAATAGGATTCCAGACAGTGTTTGAAAATTTTCCAACCGGAAGAAAGCAAGTTCAGTTAAACTTTGTAAGGTCGCGTCTAATTGATTTTTTTTTCCTTTTTTGAAGGCGGTTAAAGAGCAGAAAGTACTTCTACAGTCATTGGAGATTTCTTATTCAAGTTAATTAAAGCGGAAGGAGAGCTAAGCATGTTATGACCTGCGAAATACAAAAACATCTTTAAACTTTGAGATCAAGCGGCGAAACGAAATTAGGTTTGTAGACCACTCAGTACGATACGAAAATGTTTTAATTAAGCTATAGAATAAGCTGGGATAGACTAGAGGTTAGGGCGTCCGCGTCCTAATCCGATGAGGAGAGGGGTACGCACCTCTTTCGTTATGTGCGTTTTTAAACAATTAAAATATCACTTTCTTCAACGGTGAAGGAAAACATCGTGAGGAAACCTGCATGCCTGAGAGTTATCCATAATGTTCTAAAGGCGTGTGAAGTCTGCTAATCTGTACATGCCCAGCGTGTTAGACTATAACCAAACCATTCTTATATTGAGAGGAGACCCGTGCTATGTAGTGTGCCGGCAATGGGTTGATCAAAAGAAAAAAAGATAAAGAAATAAGGTATACCCAGATGCTCGTCGTCGATATATCTAGGAAGTGTGATTGATGATTGTGACATTCTTAACAAATGCGAGTAGGAACGGCTTTGTTACGATACACTGACAGAAAACTTACTTAAAATTTTATTTAATACTTATTCTGTAATATACTCGTACATATAGTACGTAGTATATAGTAGTAGTAATAGACTCTTGACGGTATGAGCTTAGGTTTTAATTTATTAGCAGGACTAGAGTTAACAGCTTAATTATTTGAGAGACACACAATGGCGAAGATAATAATTCCAAAGGTATAAAATACCTACCTATATGCATATTGGTAGTAAGAAACATAATATATAATTAATAACTGTCAAAATCTTTAACATTTTATAGTTATAAACTTAGTATAGCATCATAAAGCATCGCTGTTTAGGTGGACAACCTTGACCATGACTGTTTTAGGAATTAAACTTGGTAATTTATCTTGGTTGTTTAAGCTCGCTGGAGTTTTTTGGCCGTACGTTTTTAATTAGCTCTTTTGCTACCTATCCCGGGAGTCTGTGAGATTTGGCAAAATGTAATGATAATATATATAGGTTAGCCCATTTCTCAATGGCGTGGCACTTCAGGCTTTTCGTTAAAAAACAACAAAAAATTCTTTGCTACCATTTTAATCACGATACAATATAATTATATATTTGGATGTTCGTAATGATGATTTGGATGAATATTTGTATAAGGATGTAAGGCTCATGGCTTGAAGTCTGCCAATCCTCACTGAAAGGAGACCCGTGCTCTGAATTGAGCCGACAATGGGTTGATCATGATGATGATGATGCTACATACCTACTTGCTTTAATTTTGAACACTATTTTATCAAAAAATTTTGAACACTATTTTATCAAAAGAAAAAACAGATTTTTCGATTTAGACAAAAAAAAATCGTACAGCAGGTACATCGCAGGTACACGAAAAAGATAACGACTTCTTGTGAAGTTGTCGTGCAAAGATAAAAAATAATACATTTTTTTAATACATACAATTCGATTTTAATGATAAGCTGATAAGGAACACGTGTATAATAGACGTAAGCAAGACTTACTATATCGGTATTATTATCCATGTTTATTACTTTAATTAGTTAAGTTTATTACTTGCTTTTATTTATGAATGTTAAATAATTTGTTGGTGATAGTTCACCAACAGTTGATAGTTGATTTGCATATTTGACTAGAAATACTATTTGGATTTTGACTTTTCAATCGCCTCGTGTGTCTGATTATCACTCTGGTAGTGATAACGTTTGTATCAGACACACGAGGGACAACCTCTTATGTATCATAATAAATAATAATACTTGACGGCAATTAGAGAACAGTGCCATCTAGTTTTAGAGTCATGTACGACAGACAAGAGAGTGGCATCACCCCTTCTATTAACGCAACGGTTGGCTCGGATTGGTGGTCGAGACGCGGTAGTGCATAGCCGTACTTGGTGGAGCGAATAGTCTGCTCTTTATAAATTACGATACTTATAATTGTCATTTTGTTCTACCAAGAGTATCTGGTCTCTTTGCCCGAAACTACCCACGTCTACCCAAATGACCGACGGACACGCCCCTTTTCATCCTATATACTAATTAAAAAACCTTTTACTTTTCCTTATAAACATTAAAACTTAAAAGCAAAAGCTAATTAATACTAACTTATTAGTAAAAAACAAACTCGGGACAAGGCCTCCCCCAAAAATATCCATCGCCATCTGTCACTTGCCCGTTTTGTCCTGCTCCACTTTTAATATCGTCGTCCAATCGGCTATTAGATTTGCTTCTAGCCCGTGTGCCACTTGGGCCTGGCTATTTGGTCAATATGATAGTCCAATGATCGCCGATAAGCGACATGGCTGGCACAGTTCTGTTTGGATCTTAGTGTGAAGGAAGTCTAACTCAATACCTAACAATAATTTTTGGCCAGGCCTTAAATTTGAACCCAGGATTTCTCGATGAATCTAACATGTCCCTATGTGCATATCGACCATATAAACCTTTTTTTATTTCACTATATTTGCCCTTGACTAATATTATATGGTGATGATGCAGTGTAAGAATGTATCGGGCTACGTGTTAAATGTAAGGTTTTTTTTTATACACCACAAGTTAGCCTTTGACGGATGATGGTAAGTGATGATGCGGTCTAAGATGGTAGCGGGCTAACCTGTTAGGAGTATGATAAACCCACGCTCCTGGATTTTACACGACATCGTGCCGGAACTAGTGTAGGGTGGTAACTAGCCACGGCCGAAGCCGACCAGACCAGACTCGAGCTGGGAATCGAACCCAGGACCTCCAACTTTATAATGCGACAGCGCACGCACTGCGCCACGGAGGTCGTCAAATAGCCTATCTGACAAAAAGAGGATGACTCGCTTTTCGAAGTTGATTCAAAAGATAGTAAATGCCGGCGGGTATTTAATTTTTCTATACCTAAATACGTAGTCTGTAACGAAGTCGTAAGTCTAGATAACGAATCTGTCGGTTCCTTTGTAGCCCCTATTTTTAATCCTAATTAAATTTAATTAAGACGATAAATATTTTGTCAGACGCTCTCGGAATATCAACTCCATATTAACACAGAACGCCATTTTATTTTGGATTTGTTGCGGGAAACTTCCTAACTAAACAATTTCCAAGAATCCACATAACTTACAGAGAATGAAGATCGAGTCAATGAAGTCATGTTTTAGTTCATCATCATCATCATGAACAACCCATTACCGGCTCACTACAGAGCACGGGTCTCCTCTCAATATGAGAAGGGTTTGGCCATAGTCCACCTCGCTGGCCATGTGCGGATTGGCAGACTTCACACGCCTTTGAGAACATTATGGAGAACTCTCAGGCGTGCAGGTTTCCTCACGATGTTTTCCTTCACCGTTGAAGCAAGTGATATTTAAATTTTGTTTTTTTTTTTTTTTTAAAAAAAACGCACATAACTCCGAAAAGTTAGAGGTGCGTGCCCGGATTCGAACCGCCGACCTCTGATTAGGAGGCTGACGCATTAACCACTAGGCTATTACCGCTTCATGTTTTATTTAATACGATTCAATTAAGACATATTGAGTGCATAGTTGACTATCGAATCAATGCTGCCAAGTGGATCAAATTCCAACAGTATAATTTTGATGAAAATTGGCAGCTGAAAAATTAACGAAAAGGTAAACGCTGTACTCGGCTTACCGATAGTATAAGTATTTTTGTCCCCCAATCAAAATCAATCAATCAATCAATGGATTTCGAATATCGAAACACACTAACATCGTAGTAAAGTTAAAATTATCTATATTCAAACAATCATTTTCCACACTCTCACAGCCCGCATTAATTTGTAAAATAAAAAGGTGATACAGAAATTGCGACTCTGAGCTTAATACCATAAAGTTCATATTGTTTTGACGTTACAATGTTCCGATTCTCGCATTGCATGACTTTTGCATGACATACGATTGGTTACTGTACGCATTGTAAAATCTGTAATCTCACAAATCAACTTTGTTCTGAAAAATAATAGTTAAGATCCTGGATTCCATAGTTAGTGTCAGAGAAGCCAAAAAAAATTAATATTCAAACAGCGTTCTATGAAAGTCAAGTTTAAGAATGACTGAGTCTTATCTTGAATTAATAATTACTTAAATCATTTCGTTCTTCCTAAACTCTCGAGGGACAAAGAACTTGTAAAGTTTTGTAGATGTCAAGGGATCAATATTTTGTATTAACATTAAACTCAAGTTTAATAAAATATTCAGCTTCAGTTAATAAGCAGTGACAAACAAGGGAATAATGATTTTATAAGAAAGAGGTCTCTTTTTCATTAAGACAGGGTTCGATCACCTATACCTAATAAAGTTGAACACATCGTTTACTTTTAGGAGTTATGTGCGTTTAAATATTACTTGCTTTAACGGCGAAGGAATAAATCGTGAGGAAAACTACTTGCCTTTAATTTCTCTGTAATATTCTGAACGACGTATGAAGTCTACACACTAGACCGGTTAGTTAAACTACAATCCAAAACCCGCCTCGGTCTGAGAGTAGACTCGTACTGGGTTGCTAATTGGTTGATATTGTTGATGATGATAAAATCATAATTATAATTACGTAAATAACACAAGAATATCATTTGATATTCTTGTTGTTGTTCTTGTGTTATTTCCGTTACTTGTGTTATAACCCTATAGCGCAACGGTGCAAGAACCCGTTGGGGTTTTTGCTTGCTTAGTAAATTTTTATAATTGCCAGTTTACAACAACTCTTCGTAATTTTAAAAATATCCTATATCCGTCTCCAGAAAAAAATCATAAAATTCGTCGTAAGATGTCACTGATATTTTTTTTTTATTTGGTTAGAATTTTTTGTTAGAAAATGTTCCCGCGGGTTTAATTAAAAACGATAGAAATATGGGCTAAGTCATGGGCAACTAGTTATTATGTAGTACCAGTACGAATGTACGATAAAATACGATTATTTTTTGTAGTTTTAAATTGATTACTAATTAGTAATGTAGGTATGTATCTATTTGTAATTATATCTATATTTTAATGAGGCGAACTCTACGTTCTGACCATAAACTTTGAAGGTTAAGTTTCTTAGAAGATGGCTAAAATTATTACTAAATAAAACTATAGTGTGAAAAATAAGATATTTCCAACTGAAAAATTTCGATGAGATTTATTAATTTTGTAAAGTTTGTGTTTTATATACGTAACACGTAAACGTAGCGGTGGTTGACGCCCAACAAGGTGGACAGACGACATCAGACGAGTCGCAGGGAGCCGCTGGATACAAGCGGCCCAAGACCGTGAGCATTGGAACTCCCTACAAAAGACCTATGTCCAGCAGTAGACGTCAATCGGTTGAAATGATGATGATGATGATGATACGTAACACACTACTACTAATACTTATTTTATTAAAAATTTGATATATATATTTTAAAAATTACACACACACACACACATTCACAAAATTATTGAATTACATATGTTAATGTAGGTAAGTATGTCTGAATGAGTTCAAAGCACCCTTAGCAGAGTGACAAATGCTACGTCGCGGCCCCTATGACGTGAAAAATGGACCTTTCAGATAAGGGGGCACCAATTGTTATGTATGGCGCCGCTATACTTCACCATTTCAAGTTTTCTTTCCTCTCACATCATATATAAAGCATCTTTTGAGTCGGCATTTTACATTTTAACTGGAGTGGAAAAGGAACAAGAATTTAAAAATTATATAAGGAATTTTCTTATATAATTTTTAAATTCTTGTTCCTTTTCCACTCCAGTTATTTTAAGAAATTAGAAAAATCCAACATGTAACAAACTTCAACACATGGAAATGTGCTAGGAACTTACAAGCGATTTAGCGTTCTAGCACGATGTCGCGTATAAACCGATTGGGAGTATGGGTTGACTATTACTAGTAGACTAGTATGGGTTACCCCTAACAGGTTGGCCCGCTATCATCTTAGACTGCGTTATCACTTACCACCAGGAGCGTTTGCCATCAAGGGCTAACTTGTACGGGAAAATCACATTACTAATATTACAAATGCATCATACTGTTAAGTGCGAGTTGAGAATTAAAAAAATAACTTTATGAAAACGTGTATGAGCTCTTCTAGTGCAAATTTAATAAGAACTGTGTAAAAATAGAAGCGGTGATAGCCTAGAGGTTAGGTCGTCAGCCTCCTAATCAGATGTCGGCGGTTTGAATCCGGGCACGCATCTCTAATTTTTGGGAGTTATGTGTGGTTTTATAAAAAATAAAATCAAAATATCACTTGCTTCAACGGTGAAGGAAAACATCGTGAGGAAACCTGCACGCCTGAGAGTTGTCCATAATGTTCTCAAAGGCGTGTGAAGTCTGCCAATCCGCACATGGCCAGCGTGGTGGACTATGGCCAAACCCTTCTCATATCGAGAGGAGACCCGTGCTCTATAGTGAGTCGGCAATGGGTTGATCATGATGTGTAAAAATATGTATGTTAACAGCGTGTGACCTTTACTTAGACTGCAGAATACTGAGATTCATCACAATAAACTTTATAACGTCGGACCACATCTCTATCTTTTTCAGTAGAACTGAGCAGGACGAAAAACGCCAGTTACGTGTCCGTATGACGCCAGTCGATGTGGTCTAAGAAACGTGGACAACAATTCAGAGCATGTCGCACGTGTTGAAGTGACGTCATCGACCTCGTAATCACGTGTAGCCTGCGTGGGTGGTTGGGAGTTTTAACTGAAAGCAAACAAGTACAATGTAGGTACATTGTAAACTATTGAACTGAAATTCATGTTGTTCAATTATATATTTTACTCATATACTACTACCAGAGTCTTTCTAGGTGTTCCCTTCTTTCACCCAGCAGAAGAGAAACTTCAAGAATAAAAAGAGAAAGAGTCAGTCTCTTTCCCTTTTTTTTTAAAAACCGTTTGACGACCTCCGTGGCGCGCTGTCGCTTTATTAAGTTGGAGGTCCTGGGTTCGATTCCCGGCTCGAGTCTGGTCTGGTGGGAGGCTGCGGCCGTGTCTAGTTACCACCCTACCGACAAAGACGTGTCGCCAAGCGATTAAGCGTTCCGGCACGATGTCGCGTAGAAACCAATTAGGAGTATGGGTTTTCCAAACCCATAACAGCCCGCTACCATCTTAGACTGCATCATCACTTACCATCAGGTTAGATTGCTGTCAAGGGCTAACTTGTAGTGGATAAAAAAAAAGCAAATTTTAACTCCAATAAATGACTGGTATGTTATGTGCAATATGACACTTTATACGCAATTTTGTTGAAATGAACAAATATTGATGAAATTATCTTGACTTGGAATCATCATCATGATCAACCCATTGCAAGAGCACTGAACATCAGAAGTAAAAGTAAACTTGTAGTACCGTTTAATAGGCTGCACAAAATTAGTAACTCATTCGAAGGAAATTGTATTTTATTCTATAATAAATTACCTATTGATATCTTTGAGATGTCTATCAATAAGTTCAAAGTTTTTATAAAACGAAAGCTTGTAGAAAAATCATATTACGATATTAAGGATTATATAAACGATAAAAAAGCTTGGGTGTGAATTGTTCTATATCCATAGGTACTATAGTTTATTATTCATTATGTGAGATGGTGATAACGAAAAAAAAGAAAAACCCCGGCTAAGTTTGTTGTGGGCTTCTTCTTAGACCGGGGCGCGTTTGGAACCCTCATAGCTTTAGTTTTAAGTTTACGAATGTAGTTATCACCATGAAATAACTACTATGTAAATTATTGACGCGTCAAAAGTGCCTTTTTAAGGACTATTTGAATAAAGATTATTTTGAATTTGAAATTTGATTTTGAATTATCGGCTAAAACGAAATAATTGCTTAAAAACGCACATTACTCCTAAAAGTTAGAGGTGTGTGCCCGGGTTCGAAACCCCGACCTCTGATTAGAAGGCGGACGTCCTAACCACTAGGCTGTCACAGATTCCTTGGAACTTCCTTCCTATGAAGACTTGGCATATACAGGCCTCTTTACTTCTTCTCCTTACTTCTTAAAATATAAAAGAAGGCTGAAAGTACGTCGATTTTCGTTGTTTGAAACTGTTTCAAATCGAAACAAAGTAAACCAATCAGAAAAAGCTAAATTCACTGTACAATCTGAATGGTTTCTACACTAATCATCATCATCATCATCAGCCAACATTAATCCACCGCTGGTCATAGGCCTCTTTGAAGTAGCGCCAATCTAAACTAAACTAAACGCCAAATTAAAAAAATATTACCCCGTCCTAGCGTAAGTTCGAATATAACAAATGTTAAAATAACAGCAACAGCTTTGATATTTTACAGCGCAAATCCACTGTATTCCTTTGCGTTCATGCTGTCATAGTTCTCAAAGCCTAAATAACATGCCCGCCAGGTTTTGTGTAACCCCTACCATTGACTATTCGAATTCTCCTTTCATCGGATACAAAGACCTAGTTACAAAAATAACTCCAAAGTTGAGATCGTCTTCGAAAGTTGGCCTTTCTATCGGCATTCTAAGTAAAGTTTTGGAGAGTATGCTCAAGAAGTCTTTAATGTAGTTTCTATCTCTCTTTTTTGACCATCGAATTTAGAAAGAGATACATCATTATTGTTTTACGCTGCTTTATTCCATTTCTTCTTATTGATGAAACATAACTCCCTTGTTCAAGATCAGAGTTTTTTTTTTATATTTATATAGGTACCTTTTTTTTTGTTACACAAAATGGAGGATTATTCATTTAAGAAATTTCATTTTCATTGGATTTGTTTCTCTTTGAGTGTCATTGGCTGCAGTGGAACCAACCAATGCCATTCATTGGCTACTTCAAAGAACTGCACTTCATGTGGTTTGAAGGGCTCACTAATCGGATCGATCTTATTAAGGTCAATTTTAAACCTGACGTGATTTTCACGAAAGGGAATCCTGTTTTTTTCTTTTAACAAATATTGATTATGTTACAGCTGTGTATTGTATAATGATTTAAGTATTCAAACAAAGATTAAAATTTTGGTGTTATATCCGTGTTATCGTAATCTTTATCGTGATAACTAATAGTGACACGTCTGGACGATATGAACAACTAATTTCCTACAAGATTCAGGTTTAAATAAGGGAGGAGTGACGATAAACAAGAATCCTGGTCTTTCTGCTATCCACGCGACTTTCAAGGTCGCTTCGGAACACTTGTGGTGTAAAGTTCCAAGGCTGAGAACTATCGTGGGAAAGAGAAGTGGCCTAGTCATAGTAATATTTGGACTAATAACTGGCATTATATCTGCCTGAAGATGGATTCAGAATTTCTAATTAAAGAGCAGCGAACTTCCAACGTACAGTCAAATGTTAAAAAAAAGCTAAACGATCTTTCGTATTTGTATTTCAGGCATATAGATTACTACGTTGAGTTTGGTTTATTAACATTATCATATTATTGTGTAACATATGTTACTTGTTGTGAAATACTAGGGAAATGTTGTTACCCTTGGTATGATAGACTGTCAGATATTACACTATAATGCTCCCAAAATCTTACCTAAAGACTTCATGATCAACCCATTATCGGCTCACTACAGAGCACGGGTCTCCTCTCAATATGAGAAGGGTTTGGCCATAGTCCACCACGCTGGCCATGTGGGGGCCATGGCCACCGGATTGGCAGACTTCACACGCCTTTGAGAACATTATGGAGAACTCTCAGGCGTGCAGGTTTCCTCACGATGTTTTCCTTCACCGTTGGAGCAAGTGATATTTTATTTTTATTTAAAACGCTCATTACTCCGAAAAGTTAGAGGTGCGTGCCCGGATTCGAACCGCCGACCTCTTATTAGGAGGCTGACGACCTAATCACTAAGCTATCACTAAGCTATAGCCGATACATAGCCAAGTCATAAAGATGTCGATTCCGAATATAAACCAACATCAACGATTATCTTTACAGTTTATAGGTTTCTCCTTTCAATTGCTAAGAAAGTATATTTTTTACACTTTTCTACACTAGTTTTGAGTTATCAAACAACCCGTGCTTAGTAGGGGTTTGGGTTACGAAGATATTAGACCAATTCAGTGGTGAATCGAGATTGGAAATAAGCGGCAAATAGTATCGCTTAATAATGTCTATAGTAAATAACTGGAGGTATTTAGCGGGTATTACCCTGGATATAGTCACCAACCAGTTATTAAACTAAAAACCAGTTCTTAAATTAAAACTTATAATAATGCCCATATTACGTACACAACACACACACATACACACGCACACACGCAAATTGTTTTATTTTTGTTTATATTTTTCGTTAATTTAGTTTTTTTTTTTCTTTAGAAGAACATAAAATTGTTAATGTAAGGTTCGGAGGTGGGCGGCGGCTCACGCAACACAGTTTATACTAATGCAGGGCCGTCCTTGCCATCTGTCTGTATGACTTAAGTGTTCTCAATACAGATTTTTTTTTTATTATTTTAGCTTCTAAGTAACTTTTTCTTGGATCTGATTATTTATTTCACTTTCGCCTTTGTTTAGATCAAATCGTCTTTTTTAATTTGTTCTGTCTGGATAAAACTGTTTACTTCAGTTTGTTGTTGGATTTTTTACAGAACAAGGGCTTTCTGACAGTTTTTAAGACCAGTTTTTTTGTGTGATTTTAGTTTGTTTGATATTTAATATCGAGCGATTTCCAGCGAATTAATTTAGTCCTCCAGTGGAGACCACGTCTCGGCAACGGTGTGTAGGCCGCCCTCCGGCCAGGTGGAGTGATGACCTCAGAAAAGTGGCAGGCATCGACTGGATGCGAAAAGCCGGAGACGGGATGAGTTGGCGCTATTTCAAAGAGGCCTATGTCCAGCAGTGGATTAATGTTGGCTGATGATAATGATGATGATGAATTTAGGACAGTCTATTAACAATATTCATCATTTTGGTCTTGCTGTGGTTAGACATCAGTTCCTCTTAAAGAAACCAACCGTTAAAACAAAATCGGTTTTGTTTTGTCAGGAAAAAAAATCTGAGATGATGATTAGAAAAGGCCAGCGAGGTGGACTATGGCCAAACCCTTCTCATATTGAGAGGAGACCCGTGCTCTGTAGTGAGCCGGTAATGGGTTGTTTAGGATGATTAGAAAAGCGAGAGAATTATAGAATGGCAATTTTTAAACCATACCCCGTCGCCATACTCATGATGTTAATACCTTGGGAGGAAATGCAGTTTTTAGAGACGTCCCACTTGATAGGATGGTATCACGCCAAGCCAGTGAAGTACATATCTTCAAAGACCAGTTTATCAATACAAGAGCATCCGACCAGTTTACCAAACCGTAGACGACAAATTAATACACGGTTTTATTGTAAAGTTTATGGATTACCTATGCTGAGAAGGATCAGAGGTTATGGGTATTTATTCTCGCATCCAATTTAATTTGTATTAATGGACTTTTTCCTTTCAACTCATACACGTCAGGTAAAGTGATTACACATTCAGAGGTTCAACCTTTATAAGCTTTTGTACCTCTAACTTTTCGGAGTAATGTGCGTTTTAAAAAAAATAAAATAAAAATATCACTTCCTTCAACGGTGAAGGAAACATCGTGAGGAAACCTGCACGCCTGAGAGTTCTCCATAACGTTCTCAAAGGCGTGTGAAGTCTGCCATTCCGCACATGGCCAGCATCCGTGGTGGACTATGGAAAAACCCTTCTCATATTGAGAGGAGACCCGTGCTCTGTAGTGAGCCGGTAATGGGTTGTTCATGATGATGATGATGATGATGATGAAGCTTTTGTTGGTAAATTAAATAATAAATTAAGTAAAATACAGGATGTTTGTACGATTTTGGTATCGCATCCTAAATGGAAAATTTAAGTCGAGATCTTCTCGAAATCAATTCAAAGTTTGTACAATTGCTTCTAGGCTGTAGTTATGCTATTTTACTTGTAGATATATATAAAATGCTCAGAAATATTTTTAACCAAAAATTGTACCTTCTTATTAATTAAAATAAATTCTTATTCTTATTAATTATGGTTAAAATTAATGTTTGCAAATTTCAATCAATCAAAGCTGCCTGCGTCTTGGTTGGAAAAATAGTCACTGGAAGTCACTAAATAGAAACACGTGGTCAAACTCTTTTGTCCAACAAAGTCATTAAAATTGAATTGAATTGAATAGACTTGTGAATGGTCAATCGCAGGATCGCAGAACTTGAACGCCATTAATGATTTTAATCAAGTGTTCTTCAAGCTTTAAAAAAACTGTACAAGTGAGTAGTTACTTAATTAACTTTTTTTAAGAGTACTTCACGAATTTTCACATATGAAAATATCTGAACAAATCCGTTATATTCGTTTAATTTTTTCGAGAATTTCACAGTGACATTTATGATGTTTTGGGAATTGTAACGATACATTTAAATAACATTAGGCATTTAGTAGTTATGGCAAAAAAAACATCTTTTCCGAAGTACCTCAAGATAAACTTAATTCCTGCACAAATGTGCGACATCTGTCGCTACGGTTTGATTTCCCTGGAGTTTCACGCCTCGAGTGAGAAGTGAAACTAAATATAATTTTACCATACGAGTATTTTTCATCACACGCACCGAAACGGGCTGTCAGTTAACGTGACATGTACGGACATGATTTCAATATAAGAAGACTTTTGGGCCCTGTACATTAAGAACAGGTTGTATTGTTTTATTTTACATCGTGGGCAGACGGGTCTCTAGATGTTAAGTGATTACCCCGCCGACACGTTGTCGGTTATCGGCTTATACTTAGTGTCATAGTGGAATGCTAAATCGCTTGGCGGTATGTCTTTGCAAGTAGAACAAACATTGGGAAGTCCTAGCTTCATGAGAAGCCGATATTGGTATTGTATCGCCCTCTGTCATCGCCTGTCTATATTCGTATCTCACTTGTTTCGAATGTCGCAGTTATTGACTTGAACATTCCTGCATTGATTCTTATTCATAATATTATGATAATTACGTTATAGCACATAACATAAATAACATAACATAACATAAATCCCGGTTTCAAGGGGGTTTCACCCCCTGGTGACCAGAAGCTTTTTGCAAAATCAAGAAACTTGGGGTAAATTGAGCTGAAAACACTACTTTTTAGGTCTGTCATATAGACAGTACTTTCTTCTTCTTTTACTTTTCCTAATCCTAATCCAGAGATCGCTACAAAGCAATAAGACCGCCTTTTGTATCCCTCTTCTTCTTGTTTCTGTTTTTCTTATTATTTCTATTTTTACTATTTGTGGTGTACAAATAAAGAATAAATAAATAAAAAAGTACAACATTTACGAGTGTGAAAAATACAAGCATTTTTTTGACTTTTAAACCATCAGTGTTAAGTATGCACGGAAAGTGTTATGTTTTGTATGTAATTTGTTGCAAGGAAGATAAACGGGGTTTCATAAAACCCATCGGCTCTTAATTCTCATATACGAATTAGGATTTATTTTGTTAGTTTAGATGTTACGTATTTACTAACATTCATATTATTTGCATAGAACTTGGGGTTTCCGGTTATTTATAGGTTATGTGAACGCAATGTAAGATTAACATAACACATAAATTAACTGTTCCGCTAATATAAACGATTATTAAGTTTATTTTTTTTTGAACTCGTGTTGTTCAATAATAAAACCAATCAATTATGCAAGTATTTATTATATATAATTTTAAAAGATCTTTAATTATTGAGCGATTTATTGGACACGATTTCATAATTTTTTTAAATACAACCATAATCTTCCAAAAAATTTATTATTACATGGATAACATTCCTATAAGGCCCGTAAATTTAGTTTAGCTTTAAGATTAATTATCTACAGAATTCGCATATTTCTAAAAAAAAAAACTAAGGAGTTTTATATAAAGTGAAGGGTCTAGAAATGATTCTTTGCTAACATTTACACATCTCTCATATAAACATAAGGATGTTTTTTAGAAAACATTTTCCTAGTTGTAGCCACTAGCCCCTATTTACTTAGCATACACTCAAAGTCCTCATTAACCGGAGTCACAAAGAACTTCTCAGTTTTCCGAGGAATCGCAATGGTTCATTTTACATTAATTAAGATTTTTTACCTCGACTTTACATTAATTGCATGCTGCCAAACAAGTTTGTTTTCTATTTATTTCGAGTTTAAATAGTCTATCTGTAAGCGGTGTTTTTACAGCTTTTTTGAACGCATTTTATTGCAGCTTGCTAAAGCATGTAATGGAGTATATTCTACTATGCAACGTCATTAATATCCCATTTATACAAGCCACATGCACGCACGCACGTACGTACGCACATACAAACACACACATACACAAACACACGTACATACATACACAATGAAGTAATTCTAATTTTTTCTTTTGTTTCAATCCTTTTATTGGATAAATATATTTTATGTTCATAATCAGTGCCAACAAGTTGTTTTCTTCACGACAAATTTTCTTTATTCATAAATTGCGTAGGTATAGTAACACATTATGTTGCTATAAAATATTCTTCTACAACTAATTTACTATATCATTTAAAAAGGAGCTAAATAAATATTTGGTGTGTCATTTCTTGCACTCAAATAAATAAATACTATATTACACAAAATAAAATGAAATACAATAATAAAATATTAAGCAGTATAGTGAACGTAAATAGTTGTGTATGCTAACCATTCTATCAGCGAAGTACCAAGTTGTAAAGTAATTATGGTAAATTTATTATAAACGCTATTCAATTATTATTAAGTTGCAATTTGAAAGAGTTGGTATATGGTAAGTATGTGGGATGTATGTTTGTATTTGCGCAATTTATAATCTACTGCCCCTAATTTAGTGGCAGTACTCTCCTAAAATTATTGAACTCCCAAAAAATACTCGGTTACTATGAGACTGAGTTTCGGCTCAAAAATATTTTTTTCGTTCATAGATATATCTATGAACACAAAATGTATGCGTAAGATTTTGATATATCTACAACGTTACGTAAAAGTTCAACGCTCGGCAAGACTATATATATATAGAACCTACCTTAAACATGTAACACCAATGACGACGATGCGAGTGAGCGGAACGACCAGACATGACGGCGGATGACCATGACGTTGGAATATGACGTCACACTGAAACACGCGCCGAAAAGAGTACTAGATATCCAGCGATATTTTTATGTCTGTTAAATCAATCTTCGTATTTTTGAACAAAACAAAAAGTAGTGTACTTGTTAAATAAATACATACGACTGTACTTGATGGATGGATTTGGGAGGCTTATTGTATATACAACATTGCGTTGTCAAGTCAACAGAATTAAAGGTGTCGTGTGCGATAATACAGTCTAAGATGGTAACGGGTTAACCTGTTAGTGGTGAAGCTGTTCAAAGTATACCAAATCCATACCACTAAGTTAAGTGTCAGTAAGTTTGAGTTTCCTTTTTAATGCCACTAAGCCGTATCCTTCTATATTAATATTGTAAATTCGAAAGTTTGTTTGTTTGTTTTTACGTATGTTTGGATCAAACGCTGCACAAACAACTTAATGAAATTTACTAAAAGAATCTTTGTACTATTTAGCGGTGACCAAAGTGACAAAATCTCACAAAACTTTGGCAAAATCACACAAAGAGCTTGCAACCTGCAGTCACCCAAGGATACTTTTTATATTACCCGTGCAAACAGTTCCCGCGGAATAAAAACATAAGAAATAAACGTGGACAAATTCACGTGCAATATATAGTTTATAACGATAAGAAAATACACACTATAAAATAGTTTGGTCTTCCGCAAAACAACTGACAATAAAGAATTACTCTAATCCAGAAATTATTAATTAAAAATGAGACCTAGATTGCTCGGAGTCAAGGTCTAGTTGTCATCGAATAAAAAAAAAGTAAAAATGAAAACATAAAACACATCAATCAGCTCAAATTACCAAGTGCCCGAGTTTAAGAAAAAGTTCTCAGACCACAGAGAATAACAGCTCTAGCGATCTAACATTTTAAGTAATTATCTACTCAAGATAAGAGTATTTCTAAGAAACTCAGATATTCTTAATGGCTAAGATTTATGAGACTGTGTTAGAATTATTATAAGCGTTGAAATAATAACAGTAAATTCTTACCAGTTTTCACCAGAAGTAGCCTCCTGTTTATCAGAAAGTTTTATATGATGTATTTAGGTGTTTGTCTATGTACATACTATTTATGTCTGTCTTTATCATTATCAAATGAAATTAATACTTTAACTAGTGCTCTAGTGACAAAAAATAAAATTACATTTTTAAAGTTAAGCAGTCCATTCAATAGACAAGTGATAAAATAAAAATAATAATGATAATATAAAATAAATTTCAGATGCGCTAACTGTATGCCTCTAAATTTGGATCAGCCAATGCTTTAGTCGAAACCAATCGTTGGGCACAAGATGATTGGTTCATTAATTGGTTGATGGATAAACGGTGGTGCTTAATCGATTCTTTGTAAGTTAAAATTAACTTACACACGATCGAATAAGTCAAAAATCTGGCACATAGCACTCTGGTGTATACAGCTTGTATACCGAAACTTCACTGGTTTTTTAGCATGTAACGTCATTAGATAAGACTGTTCTTATCTAATGATGTTTACTTAGACGTTAGACTTGTATACCCGTTTTTGCTCGCGACTTTGCTCACGCTAGGTTCGTCGTTATAGAGTGACTTTAACTTTGTGCAATATCTAACCCTACACCCTCACAGGCTAATTGGGTAGCCCATCTAAGTTTGTTGTGGGCTTCTTCTTAGATCTAGGCGCGATTAGAACCCTCTCAGCTTTAGTTTTAAGTTGGTGAGAGTTATCACCATCACATCACGTAAAAAAATAATAATGAAAATGTGATATATACGCGTATATGAACAATTAATAGATTTGGTTTGATTTTGATTTGTTTAAATTTCCTTAGAAATTTCAGTACCAATCCCTTTGCTTGATCAGAGGGAAGCGCGGAGACCCCCACCGCGTCGGGTCATTAGCCATCGGCTAACAACATCGCAAAAAAAAAAACGTTTTACCGTGCCCGAGGAGTGTCTGCTACGGCGGACTACCGCTGGTGGAGTCGCGTAGTAGCGAGTAGCTTTCCCGTGACTCCACCATACAGCGGTGAGTAGGAACACGTGGGGGTTTTAGTCAGTAGGAGTCTGACATAACCTCTGTGCTACGTGGCACAGGTATCCATGAGGATTTACCCACGATAGAAAAAAAAAGTACCGATCTCTTTACTTCAAATGTTATCGTCAAGCGATGGCTGCCATACTTGTCTACAATATCATAATTTATAAGTTGTATGTACCTAACTAATGGACTCAGTTGACTTTATTCCCGACGGGGTTTTTTACTTTTTAGGGGTATCTTTACGAATTCGTATTTTAAACGCTATGATATAAATGAAATTTTAATATAAATGTCATGCTCATTCTAGCTGCGACTTATAAAATAAATGAGATTAATATTCAGGCAATGTCTCGCCAGATACAATCGTATCGCTACACGTAATGCGGCGTCATTTTGGGGTTTTATTAAAATTTACGAACCGGTTCCCCTCAAGGGCGGCACGACTTTTATGATTATGGTAATACATTAAAAGGATTCCCGCGTACATGTTTCTGTAATTTGCAGATTTTGGGATAATTCGAAATATTTTATTTTTAGAAATTAATCTTTAACAAGCATTGTTAATGAAAGATATTATGAAATTTTATGAAATTTTAGTTTATATTGAGTTATGAAGTTTTTTTTTACACACTACAAGCTAGCCCTTGACGGCTATCTCACCTGGTGGTAAGTGAAGATGCAGTCTAAGATGGTAGCGGGCTAACCTAATAGGGGCATGGAAAACCCACACTCCTAATTGGTTTCTACGCGACATCGTGCCGGAACGCTAAATCGCTTAGCGACACGTCTTTGTCGGTACGGTGGTAACTAGCCACGGCCGAGGCCTCCCACCAGACCAGACTCGGCCAGATCAGAGCCGGGAATCGAACCCAGGACCTCCAACTTTATAATACGACAGCGCGCGCCCTGCGCCACGGAGGTCGTCAAGTACGATTAAACTGTAACAATAGAATGAAATTACGGTTTAGCTGTGCCGTACATACTCGTAGACACGGGCATATCATCCACACAGTTGTCAAGGCTGTTGATTCAGCTGCGATTAGCGAAGTTGGCACTCATTCAACAGATTAAACCGTTGACAATACTATCTTCATTGTACAGGCGAAACTCTGCTCTGCTTTAAACCAATTGGATAACATGCAGAAATCACTGGTATAACAAGAATCATCATCATCATCATGATCAACCCATTCTCGGCTCACTACAGAGCAAGGTCTACTATCAATATGAGAAGAGTTTGGTCATAGTGCCATAGTCCATACCCTCTCCTTCTTTCTTCTTCTTCTTTTCCTTTAGTAGGTGCTATTCTTGTTATATTTAAAAAAAAAAAATATCACTTGCTTCAACGGTGAAGGAAAACATCGTGAGGGAACCTGCACGCCGGAGAGTTCTTCATAATGTTCTCAAAGACGTGTTAAGTCTGCCAATCCGCACATCGCCAGCGTGGTGGACTGTGACCAAACCCTTCTCACATTGAGAGGAGACCCGTGCTCTGTAGTGAGCCGGCATTGGGTTGATCATGACGATGATACGAAATCGGAAAAAATGAAGCAATAATGATTTTGGCATAGCAATTTGAAATTTCACTATAAGTCAAATGTTTTTATCTTATACGTATTACAATACGTTGGTCTTATTAAGCTGATTATCTTGTGTTCCGTTATTATAAATCTGTGTCCAAATACTTCCCGCAGAAGGGCTAATAAATAAAATATATTTTGAAATGACACTCGAAATAATTTGCGACGAGTAGCGCGCCTGATTTCCCCAGAGGTAGCCTACACGCTAGGAAATTTGATTCTGTTTTATATATTGTTTGTTTCTTTGATATTTTAAGCAGATAAAATCAATCTAATCTTGTCGCATAGTATGGATTTTTGGTTGATGAGTCATCCATCAACACTCACTCAGTAGATGTATGCATATGATGCAATAAACCGATTTTGTATTGACATCTGTACTAATAGACGACGAATAGATATAGTTTTCGACGATCTCGTTCGTTGGAGGTAGTAAGTTGGATTCCCGGTCTAGTGATTTAGCATTCCGGCACGATGTCGCGTATAAACCAATTAGAAGTATGGGTTTACCATACCGCTAACAGTTCAGCCCGCTACAATCTTTACAGCTGTGATAGCCTAGTGGTTAGGACGTCCGCCTCCGAATTAGAGGTCGGGGGTTCGAACCCGGACACGTACCTCTTTTTTTCCTGCATGCAACCTGCATGCCTGAGAGTTCTCCATAATGTTCTCAAAGGCGTGTGAAGTCTACTAATCCGCACAAGGCCAGCGTGGTGGACTATGGCCAAACCATTACTCTGTCACAGCACACTTTCACTCTCATACTATAAGTAGTGTTCTACAAAATTCATCATCATCATCATTTCAACCAATTGACGTCCACTGCTGGACATAGGTCTTTTGTAGGGAGTTCCAATGGCCACGGTCTTGAGCCGCTTGTATCCAGGAGCTCACTGCAATACGTTTGATGTCTGTCCACCTTGTTGGGGGTCGACCAACGCTAAGTTTACCGGTACGGGGTTGCCATTCCAGCACCTTGGGTCCCCAACGTCCATCGGTTCTCCGAGCTATGTGTATTTCTGATTTGATCACGTAGCGATTTTCCTAGCATAGCTCTCTCCATTGCTCGCTGAGTGACTCAGAGCCTCCTTATGAGGCCCATAGTGAGCGACCACGTTTCTGATCCGTAAGTCATCACTGGCAACACGCACAAAATTATTCAGAACAAAATGAATAGCCATTGTGTACGTTTCAGTTAGTGTACGATATCGGCTGATTAACGGTATCAAAAAACTCTGATCATATCGATTCATAAAACAAACTCTATCAGTGGAAACATATAATACAAATTGGCATACCGATGATAAAAAAGATAGATATCCCCATATCGTATAGATAAAATCCAATGACTAAAGGATGGATGAAACAAGAAACACAATCAGTTATCGTTCGCAATACATGGTGGTTTATAGACAAAGGATATAATAAAAAAAAAAACCAAAATGAATTGTAAATACTACTGCGATAGGACACTCGGGTGGATGATGAATAACAAAATAATAGTGTTCCTAAGTTTACTGTGCTTCTGTTTGTTTGTATCGACATTGGCACTATCGAGTCAGAGGAATGGTTTGAGAGGTGAAGTGAACGAACTGAGAGAAGAATTAGATAAACTGACTTCAACCACTGGTGTTCCAACTGCGGCGCCAGTAACTACGACTACGGAAGAATCAACTGCTGCGCCAACTACCACTACTACAGTTGTAACAACTACCACACAAAAACCAGCACCTGGTCCAGAAGATGGAAAAGGAGAGGGAAATAATCCAGAAGAACCTCCTCTCAAAAATGAAAGGTCTCTGAATATGTTGGATGATGAAGAAAATCCCGATCAATTTGTTGTTGATAGTAAACTACTGGAACTTATTCGACCTTAGTGTTTTGAATTTGTAATGGTCATTCTGGTTCAGTGCATGGTTGTAAATCTTTTTTTTTTTTTTAAAGAGTTATGTGATAAAATTGTATTATATATTTCGTGGACAAAGATTAACTCGTAAGATACAGCGTCTTATTTTACTATGACGTGAGTGATCCCACTCCCTTACTTTACATCAGTGTGCCCTTGCTTTACATCAGTGTGGGCCAATAAAATGCCCTGAGGAACGCAGCCTTTTCAAGACTGTTTTAATCAATAGATACAACATTCGAATCGAAGTGTCACATTTGGACCAAATTATGATACCTAATCTTTCCTAATAAACTTTAAATATGCCAAATCTCTCGTCCAACAGTAAGTCAAAAACGGTTGGAAAGATTACTTTTACAAATATAGTATCCATTTTATAATAAAATTTATCTGATATTTATGTTAAAATTAAATGCTGTGGAAAATGTGGAGTAATGGGTTTTTTTTTTAATATTATCTGATTGAAAAAGTTTGTCTTGTGTTGTGAAAGTATCTCCCTAATACAACGACCGTAAATTAATTGTCAACAAATACCATTATCATGATCTACTACTACTGGACAAAGTTTATTTAGTGGCGACCTCCGTGGCGCAGCGCGTGCGCTGTCGCATTATAAAGTTGGAGGTCCTGGGTTCGATTCCCGGCTCGAGTCTGATCTGGTGGGAGGCTTCGGCCGTGACGTGGGTGGTAACACCCTACAGACAAAGACGTGTCGCCAAGCGATTTAGCATTACGGCACGATGTCGCGTAGAAACCAATTAGGAGTGTGAGTTTACTATACCCCTAACGGTTAGCCCGCTACCGTCCTAAACAGCATCATCACTTACCACCAGGTGAGATAGCCGTCAAGGGCTAACTTGTACTGTATCAAAAAATATATTTATTTATTTATTACGGAAAGCCAACAACTAATACAGTTTATCATAACGATTTCTTAACGTCGTGAGCTAATATGAATGTCTAGCTTTTTACAGGTTTAACAGCGTTCACAAATAGTTTCAAAGTCATTATAAGCTTTAAAACGTTAGATCTATCTTTTTTCACTATTCCAAGGCACCGGCTCGAAACGCAATTTCTATCGAGAAGCCGGTAATAAACTCAACAATTGCTCTTTTCCAACTTCATTTATTAATTTAAACATATTTTTTCCCATGTCAGGTATAACTTTGCAGCCTGCTTTCAAGCAATCCGGTCATTATGACCAAGTATACAATTTTGTAAGACAGCATGTAATAAAAAAAAATGTATACGTATATAGTATATAAAGAAGGATCCCAAACAGCTCTCCAATGAATAATGAATAGAAGCAGGCATTACTTTGCGGAAGTCGATGATAAACAATAAACAGCAAGTATAATTTGCTATATTCCGTAGTCAACCGGGAGATTTGTATAATATAACACCACACAAAATCTTCCACTAGAACACATATAGCAAATTATACTTGCTGTTTAGCAAGTATAATTTGCTATATTCCGTAGTCAACCGGGAGATTTGTATAATATAACACCACACAAAATCTTCCACTAGAACCTCTACGCACGTTTCGACCCGACACCGGATCATCCTCAAGAGATGTTGACTTCACAAGCGCGAAAAGTAAAAAACTGTGCTTTACGTGCGTAGAGGTTCTAGTGGAAGATTTTGTGTGGTTTTATATTATACAAATCTCCCGGTTGTCTGCAGAATATAGCAAATTATACTTGCTATTTATTGTTTAGCTCTCCAAGCTTTGGACTCACGCCTTGGAACTTTTGCTTCATAATTTTCTGAGCTAAGTGATTAATAACAAATGCCACGTTTAATCATAACTAAATATTGCAACCTTATTTTGTCATTTGGATAGCATGCGACTAAATTAATGTATAATTTTCAATCATAGATATCGTGTTATCTCAGTCGAATTTATTGGGATCGTAAACGTACGACGTCATTGCAACCTACCGAAATCCTATAGCTATTTATGACTAGTATTAGAAAATGAATAAATTTTGCTCTGACTCTAAATCTGGAATTGGTTTGTTGTTGACTTTATGTTGGTTAGTATAAGCAACTTCGGATCACTAGGGATCAGGAATTTTTTGTACTGAGGTTTCATGTAGAAACAAAACTAAACCCCCGTTATTATCACTAATATGTGATTCTGTCGTTAAAGCCTACCAACCCACATGGTGCTGAATGGTGAATCTAAGCTCTTAAACCGTCTGTCTTAATAAAGGGGGAGGCGTGAGTTAAATAGGCTCATGATAATAATAAAATAAAACATAATGATTGCGCATAGAAATTACATTTCAGATTTCAATGATAATTATTAATGAAATAATTGCAGTGAATTAATTTTAATTAATTGTTTTCTTTCCATTCCTAAAATTTGGCAAACTTAAGTTTAAAATATTTTATGCTTCCTAAACATAATTCATTTAGTTTCTGTCTAATAAACAATGTATTTCATTCGGATTTATAAAACCCTATTAAAAAGCATAATGCTTTTATGCTTTTTTCCTCATTTTTTTTTCGCTGAGTAATGCGTTTACGCATTCCCTCTGGAAGCAACTTAGGCAGAACTGTGTCACTTCCGGCGGGTTTTTGGAACACCGGCGGTCAGAGTGGCCGAAGAGAGTACGTGGCTGCATCTTCCTCCCGCCACCGTTGCTCCGCCTACTCATCACCTCCTCGCAGAAGGTGACGGCAGCCCAAAACATCTCACTGGCCACCATGCCTGGCGAACTACACTGGGCAGCGAAATGTGGGGTCCCACCTGTGCCACGAGTACTCGCTCGAACACTGGATCACTGGACGCACGAGTCCAGCGTGTGCTGCGCCAAGTCCTGAGCTTAGCCTTAGACTTAGCTTAGCCAAGAATTACTAACCACTAAAAATAACTAAGGTCCTAAAAGCTGTGATAGCCTAGTGGTTAGGACGTCAGCCTCCTAATCAGAGGTTGGGGGTTCGGTCACGGGCACGTATAACTTTTCGGAGTTATGTGCGTTTTTAAGCAATTAAAATACACCTACCAACATAAAATATCACACAAAACATAGTGAGGAAACCTGCATGTCTGATAGTTCTCCATTATGTTCTCAAAAGCGTGTGAAGTCTGCCAATCCGCACATTGCCAGCGTGGTGGACTATGGCCAAACCCTTCTCATATTGAGAGGAGACCCGTGCTCTGTAGTGAGCCGAGAAAGGGTTGATCATGATCATGATGATGAAAAAGAACCATAACGTATGATCGAACCTGTGCTATAATGTACATTTAATAATTTAAAACAATTGTTTTTTCTATGAATCATAAAACATTACAAGGGATAAATATGAATTCTTTTAGCAATGGCCTGATAACAAAACTTTATCAATTTTATTATTAATACACAGCAGATAAGTGTACCATATTTCAGATAACGGTTCAGTATCTGACGAATGTTGCTTTTCAAATAAATACTATTGCGAAAGAAACCCTTTATTTATGTCATTGCAACAAACATATTGCCTCGTTGGTCAAGCGATTATCACGTTTAAGTATGGTGAGTGAGGATCGCAAAGTGCGGGATTCGATTTCTGAATTAAGAATTGTTGCAAAAATTCACACCACACTTTACTGCCTCACTTTAGTAATAAGCAAGCCACTGGACTTTGGTACAAATTATGAAATACACTAGGGTTACGTAACATTGAAATAATCTTGAAATAGATATATTATGTATTTTTATACAAGTCATAATATTTTATATCAAAAAAAAAATTGATGAATTTTATTAATTCTTTTAAAAAAATATATTATCCCGGAATATACAAAAAATATGATTCCCGTAAAAAAATATAGCTTGCTTACTTATAACTTTTTTAATAATTAATAATACTTTTTTATTTTTTAATAATTATAATATTAAAACTGAAACAGATTAGTGATGAATAATTACAAAATAACCTTTCAATTAAATCCAATTTCTTTATTATTCGATTAAGCCTCGTGTAAGCTATTTTGAAGGTCAATAAAAAATATAATATCATGAGTAGTGTTATAACAAATATAATAATTTATTTGAAAAAAATTAACTCAAAACTGAAAGCTTATATGAAAAGGCACACAGAAAATAATTCTGAGACACATTCATGGAATAGCAACACAGTCAATAAACTAGCAACACAAGGCTGTGTGCACAGCCCTTTCGAAGTTTCGCCCTATTTAATTGAAGTGGCCTCAACGACACTTTCGCTAGTGAGCAGCCATCAAATTATAATATAAATTGAACTCTTTATATAAACATTCATAATTTGCATTCAGGGGACGCTATCCCGTCTTCATATCTTGACGCACCCGTTTTAAGCTTAATATAATCATGCTATTTATATATATTTTATCACATATTGTATTAAGCCCCACCGTTCTTTTGGCAGAGAGAAGGGACTTGTGCCTAGCAGTGGATTTTTAATAGTCTGAGATTTATGATTTTTTTTATACACTACAAGTTAGCCCTCGACGGCTATCTCTCCTGGTGGTAAGTGATGATCTAGGATGGTAGCGGGCTAACATAACATTTTAGGAGTATGGTAAACCCGCGCTCCTAATTGGTTTCTACGTGATATCGTGCCGGAACGCTAAATCGCTTGGCGACACGTATTTGTCGATAGGGTGGTAACTAGGCACGGCTGAAGCCTCCCACTAAAGCCTCCCACTAAGCCGGGAATCGAATCCAGGACCTACAACTTTATAATGCGACAGCGCACGCACTGCGCCACGGAAGTCGTCTAGGTACCTATTTCATTTCATTTCATTGATTTAAAGATTAAGTTGATTCCAATTACCTGATGCTTATAAAAATGTCTTAATATAAGTGTTGTTCTATTTCCTTTTCTATTTCAAAACACCTTTTTTACCCAGAAAATTACACGTTATCAGTAAACGCGACCTAAATTCGGTGATCTCCGACAACATCGTCGCTCCAATGCACGATCCTTATTGTGATCTCAAGTTTCACCCTATTTAATAGAAGTGCCTTCTCCGATACAGTGCTGCTAAGAAGCCATCGAATTATAATATAAATTGAACTCTTTATAAAAACGACACTGATATATTACTAAGACAAAGACAAACGGTAGCATTTTACAAACAGATTTCAGTTGTTGACACGTCCATTCGCGATAACAGGATAGGAAAATATCAAACACACTTCACTGCATAAGTGGAGCAAACATTGGAGTAAAGATCCGTATGTCGATGGAAATCTTGACTCCAATAAAACTTAAAGCAAATTTAAGTAATTTTAAATTGAAATCAATCAATTACCCATTGCATAGATAGATAACCCTATTTTCTAAACACGATTGAACTAAAACTCGTATAGTGAAATAAAAATGGTGCTCTATCTCAGGCTTTATTGAAAAACTTGCAGCAATGTTTACTGTCCGAAAATTTTTGATTGTGTTATATTAAAATAAGCTTATAATTCAAATTCAAATTTAAATAATCTTCATTCAAATAGTCCTTTAAAAGGCTTTTGTATTAATAGTAGTTACACAAGTATTTTACATAGTAGTGATTTGATGGTGATAACTACATTCGTAAGCTTAAAACTAAAGCTATGAGGGTCCCAAACGCGCCCCGTTCTAAGAAGAAGCCCACAACAAAGTTAGCCAGGTTTTTTTTGTTATCACCATCTCACATAATCAATAATAAATTATAGTACCTATGTAGATAGAGCCATTCACACCCAAGAATTTTTATCGTTTATATAATCCTTAATTTCGTAATATTTTTTTACAAGCTTTCGCTTTTCGCTTTTATATAGGTTGAGTTTTAAACAGTTCCTTGTTGGATTATTTGTCGATCAAAAATTGCGTTGGGTTAGCCTAGCTTAATTAAGCCGTTATTTGTAGGAGTACTTTTTCTCCGCCACTTTTAAATCAACGCAAGCAGAACTGCGCCGCTTCCGGCGGGGTATGTGGGACTCGTCGGTGGCCAGAGTAGCAACCGGAATACCCACTAAAACCCTGCGATGCTCCTTTTATTTTATGCGTCCCTGGTGGTTGGTCACGGTAACGCTCACGGACCCAATAAATGTCTTATAATCTGTACGGCCAACGTTCCTTTTTAATTTGTTTTTAAGTCGATTTTAATACTTGGTTTCTTATACAAAAACGACAACGTTAAGTTAATACGTTATAAATATTCATAGTAATAAGTAGCTATCTAGCCAACGAGCGTTTAACTTAACCATGGACCATAGACCTCTCAGTTTGTATCCAGCTACCCATATTACACTCGAGAAGATTTAGATCAGAGAGGTGGGGGATGTCATGTTATAATGGTCGCGTATACGTTGCTGGTGTATTGGGATTCCAATACACATTATGAGTACAGTGAAGAACAGCTATTTGCTAACTTATAAAGCTATTTTACTTTAACACAGCCTTTTTTTTAACGCTAGGTAATGCAACTACCTAAACGAGTAAAGACTTTACTTTTCGCGCTTGTGAAGTCAACATCTCCTGAGGATGATCCGGTGTCGGGTCGAAACGTGCGTAGAGGTTCTAGCGGAAGATTTTGTGTGGTGTTATATTATACAAATCTCCCGGTTGTCGGCGGAATAATGCAAATTATACTTGCTGTTTGTTGTTTATCATGGACTTCCGCAAAGTAACGCCTGCTTCTATTCATTATTTGCTAGGTAATGCTTTAACGTATCCCCTCCGAAAGCGGCACAGGCAGACCTGGGGAGTTTCCGATGGGATATGTGGGACTCCCTGGCGATCAGAATACCCATTAAAACCCAGCGATGCTCCTTCGCGTCGCCTAATACCTGGGTTATGGATTTGTCCGCACCCACTTAAACATAGCCCAAAGATAAGTGAAAAAAAAAGCCATCCAAGTCTAAAGTAACAATCGATATTTTACGATATTAAGTATTTCTCTTTGGTCTATCCATACTTTTAAATAAACAGATGTGAAGTCAGATGCAGTCTTAGGTTGATCATGCTTGTCTAGAACATGCTTAGTCACCCTTGATTTTTAAGTAGACTTAATTATTGGTGGTGCCAAAAAGGAATGAGATTGGAAAAGGCATTTCAGCGGGGCGATTCAGTAAACTTTTCAGGCAAGTTTTCAGCTTTTCATCTAGGAAACGCATAGTTTGACAAGCATCAGTTGGATTTTTATCGCAATCATTAATAATTAAGTCGCTTACGCAATGTATTGATATCTTCCCCCAAGTTAGAAACTGTAAAAGTAAGTGGGAAGATTTTAGTAATACGAATAAAAGATGAGGAAGAGACGTTAGTTTATCGCAAAAAAAAAGTATATTTCGATACTCTAGAGAACCAAAATTAGATACCAAATCAAAATAACTACTTTGCAATTGATAACTACCCTGGCATTAGGCGACTTGTAAAGTGCTGTGGTTTTGTACATGGTAAGTGCCATACATATCAAGGGTAATGTGGGAATTTATAATTTATGTATATTCGCTGGCCTTAGCCGTGGCTAGTGATGACCATGGAGTCAAAGAAGTGCCGTCAAACAATTTAGCGTTCCGTTACGATAGCGCGTATAAGCCGATGAGGAGTATGGGCTTCATATTACTGCCATACCCTTAACAGGCAGATACTATCTTAGACTGTATCTACTTATTCTGGAATCTATATATATAAAAGCGAAAGGTCACTTACTTACTTACATACTTACTGATTAAAGAAGAGATCTCAAAAACTATTGCACGTATAAAGCTATAATTAAGCAAGTAGGTAGTTGATAGTTAAAAAAATGTCAGCTAAGAAAGGACATTTGGAAATTCCACCCCTAAGGGGGTAAAATAGGGGTTGGGAGTTTGTATGAAATTTCTTTGATTTTAGAGTTAGAGACACAAAAAATTGCATTGAGATTAATAATAATAAATAAAAAACATGTACATCATTTTTTTTAAATAATACCTGTTCAAGTCCTATGTTTTTTTAATTTAGAAACACGAAAATCGGCAATTTGACTTTTGCCTGTAGCTTGCTTTCTGAAGCAGGGAAATCAGCAATTCTACGCAGACGATGTCGTGGGCAACAGCTAGTAATAAATAAAGATAAGTTGTACGTTAATACTCGGGGATACTCTGAAAGTATATAGTATAGAATACCTATAAACCATGACGTTATCCGAAATTATCTCTGTTACCTATTTATTTATCACCCTCTTCTTAAAGCATGAAAGATTAAATACACCAATGACTACCCCCGCGTATTCTCATTGAGGGGCGCAAATGAGATCAAATCCCTCTCAAGCGATTCTAATTTTACCCTCACATCAAAGGGACGGAAGCAAATTTATGAAATCAAAATTGGCGTGGTATTATTTTTAGATTACCTGTCAATAGAAAAAAACCCCCACGCTTAAAACCACAGCGTTGGCAGACCCCCACTGAGGCCGGTCATCATGGTGCCAGATATTAGTGCGGGGAAATAAATAAAAAAAATAAAACTAAGGCGTTTGGTACGGTGCAATATGAAACACAACATAATAATGTCATTATTGTTATTATTACTATTATTAGCCCGTACTGTCCCAATTTAGGGCAAAGGCCTCCCTTTCTTCATTCCATTTGCCCCTGTCTAGAGATATTTGGGGCCAAGCAGACATATAGGCATCGAGTTCTTCACGCCTACGACGCCTCGGTCTGCCTCGACTAGCATTGAGAGTAAAATAAAGCTCTTGTATATGCACTATAGCAAATACACTTGAAATAAACTTAAAATATAACCATTATCCTCTCCTATTATACTGACCTCCCACCTCTCCCCTTACACAAGTAAATGTCGACCTATCGAGAGCCGATGACATTCATCATCATTATGATCAACCTATTACAAGCTCACTACAGAGCACGGGTCTCCTCTCAATATGAGAAGGGTTTGGCCATAGTCCACCACGCTGGCCATGGGCGGATTGGCAGCCTTCACACGCCTTCGAGAACATTGTGGAGAACTCTCAGGCGTGCAGGTTTCCTCACGATGTTTTCCTTCACTCAACGGTGCAAGTGATTTTTAATTTTTAAAAACGCACATTACTCCGAAATGTTAGAGGTGCGTGCCCGGGTTCGTACTCCCGACCTCTGATTAGAAAGCGGACGCCCTAACCACTGAGCTATCACTGCTATACTAGATAGATAGATAGATTAAGATGTTAAATAATATTTTTTTTTCAATTATCCTATGTATATAATTAATTTAACTTACTTATTCGAACCGCCGACCTCGGATTAGGAGGCTGACGCCCTAACTATTAGGCTATCACCGCTTGCTATGACGTTGCAATACTTTAAATAGTCCCATTTACAGATCAAAATCTTTGGTATCAATGATTTCGTATATCCGAAGATCGGTTATGTACAAAAGCGTGCTTTTCCGTCTTAAACTAATATATTTTATTAACAAACACTTTGGTTTCCATGTGAACTTATGAGAAGCTTATATAGTTAGGAAGTCTTCCAAACACGAATACGTGTAACGAAAAGCTCGCAGCTTGTTTTGATATAATAGCTAGAAGTTTTGCAGTTTGTACACCTACCTATTTAGGTGTATGGTGTAATACGAACTGTCAGGAATATTCTGGTCACGTATTAATTAGTTCAGCTTTGATATAATATAAGATAGTATTTTCTAGAACTAGTGCATATAAAACAAATGATTTTATTTTAGATAGATATTCATCAACCCGTTGCCGGCTCACTAAAGAGCACGGGTCTCCTCTCAATATTAGGAGGGTTTGGCTGGCCATGTGCGGATTGGCAGACTACACACGCCTTTGAGAACATTATGGAGAAATTTCAGCGTGCAAGTTTCCTCGCGATGTTTTCCTTCATCGTTAATCAAGTGATATTTTAATTGCTTAAAAACGCACATATCTTCGAAAAGTTAGAGAAGCGTGCCCGGGTTCGTACCCCGACCTCTTAGAAGGCGGACGCCCTAACCACTGAGCTATCACCACTATACTAGACAGATAGATAGATATTAGATGTTAAATAATCTTTTTTTTCAATTATCGAAGCGGTGATAGCCTAGTGGTTCAACGGTGAAGGAAAACATCGCGAGGAAACCTGCACGCCTGAGAGTCAAAATATGCCAATCCGCACATGGCCAGCGTGGTGGACAATGGCCAAGCCCTTCTCATATTGAGAGGGAGACCCGTGTATGCATGCATTTAAATCGGTAGGATATGTGTGTATAGGATCTGAACATTGTATTTTTAAAAGAGAATAATATATACATACTTTTTCCAAATAACTTCCACAATTGTTAATATAATAAAACACAATTAATTAAATTTAATAAAACGATCAATGTCTTTTCAGTAAAGTTAGTGGTTGTAAGTTGATTTAATTTCATAATTTTCTTAATATAATTGAATTAAATAAACAATCAATATGTCTAAGTTCAGTAAAGTAAATATTGATTTTATTTCATAATTTTCTTTTAGTCCACTTCTAATCGAAAGTCGCTTGAAGCTGATACCTCAGAGCACACCGTTGTGCTTCACCTGCCTGTTCGGTAGATATAGCCGGCTCTACACACTTACCGGGCCGGTCCTAATGACCGAAGTTCGGCAACTTTATATATGCGTAATTGCCTGAACATTTATGATACAATATTGTTGTTCGATGCACGTGATTCTATTATGGGGCAACTGATTAGTTTTCCAGAATTGAAGCAACTAATTAGCGGAAATATTCACTTAATGAATCTTTTGCACCGATTGTGTGAAACGCTACTCCCAGTTTAAACCGATGCTGGACATAGGCCTCTTTGAAGCAGCGTCAACTCATCTTGTCTTTTCGTATCCAGTCCACGCACGTACTACGGCGTCAAGAATTCGTAATTTTTTTACATCCGAAAAGTGGCAGGCATCGTCTGAATGTGAAAGGCCAGAGTCAAGATGAGCTAGCGCTGCTTGAAAGAGGCCTATGTCCAGCAGTGGATTAATGTTGGCTGATGATGATGATAAATTTGAAATGAAAACAGAATCAGTTGTGTTTTTTAATTAAATCTTCTTCGATTAGGAATTAAGAAGATATAATTGGAAACAGGTCACCTGATGTTAAGTGATTACCAGAGAAGCCACGGATGCATTCATCATGCGCAACCCATTACCGGCCCACTACAGAGCACGGGTCTCCTCTCAATATGAGAAGGGTTTGGCCATAGTCCACCACGCTGGCTATGTGCGGATTGGCAGACTTCACACGCCTTTGAGAACATTATGGAGAACTCTCAGGCGTGCAGGTTTCCTCACGATGTTTTCCTTCACCGTTGAAGCAAGTGATATTTTTTTTTTAAACGCACATAACTCTGAAAAGTTAGAGGTGCGTGCCCGGATTCGAACCGCTGACCTCTGATTAGGAGGCTGACGCCCTAACCACTAGGCTATCACCGCTTCAATACTTTACTTTATTACATTATAATGCAACTGAACAAAACTATATAACTGAACCGACATAGCTCCAAGGGCTTGCACGCTGAAGTGGCAGTGGTCACGTCGGAGAACCGATGGACGTTCGAAATAGAAGGTCCTCGAGTGGAGACCACGTCTCGGCAAACGGTGTGTGGGCCGTCCTCTAGCCAGGTGGAGCGATGACCTCCGAAAAGTGGCAGGCATCGACTGGATGCAAAAGGGTGGGCACAGGATGAGTTGGCGCTGCTTCAAAGAGGCCAATGTCCAGCAGTGGATTAATGTTGGATGATGATGATCTATCTTCTTTGATTAAGAATTAAGAAGATATAATTAATGAATGAATTAATAATTGAAAACAGCTCACCTGATGTTAAGTGATTACCAGAGAAGCCACGGATGCATTATACCGATACAAATATTAGGCTTAATCGCTTGGTGGTCTAGATGTACTAGAATTGCAACGAGCCGTGGCCAAGCGTCCCACCAGACTCGAGCCGGGTATCGAATCCATTACCTCCCATGCACGGAAGCCATCTAAAACGATTCCGACTAAGTTTATCGAGTTATATTTTTAGATAATTATTTACTACGGGATACAAAAATAAACATGGATAAGGATGCAGAAATAGCTACTCTTCAGTATAAAATTAAAAAGGATATAAATGGAATTTGAGTTATTTGTACTACATTTTTTTATACACACTACAAGTCCCTTGACGATTATCTCACCTGGTGATAAGTGATGATGCAGTCTAGGATGGTAGCGGGCTATGGTAAATCCACACTCCTAATTAGTTTCTACGCGTCATCGTGCCGGAACGCTAAATCGCTTGGCGACACGTTTATTTTGGTAAGGGCCGAAGCCTCCCACCAGACCAGACTCGAGCCGGGAATAATAAATCCTACCTATACAGATCTAGACTGTATTATTCTTCTAGATACTTTTTTTTTTTACACAATACAAGTTGACTTGACTGCTATGCCACCTGGTGGTAAGTGATGATGCTGTCTAGGATGGTAGCGGGCTGACCTGTTAGGACTATGGTAAACCCACGCCCCTAATTGATTTCTACACGACATCGTGCCGGAACGCTAAATCACTTGGCGACACGTCTTTGTCGTTAGGGTGGTAACTAGCCACGGCCGTACCCTCCCACCAGACCAGACTCGAGCCGGGAATCGACCCCGGGTCTAACTTCCAAGATTAAAGCGCCCACAATACTACGTAAAGCACTTTATCGATTATAAGAGGATTAATGCCGAAGAAGCCAGCAAGGGTCATAAGTGCTGCCTGCCTAATACACCGTTTTGTACCATGAAAGGTTTCTCGAAGAAAACTAATCCACACAAATGAGTCTGTTAGGATCGTAGCCGAGGGTCGCGAAGATCTATCGGTTTTTCTGTAGAAAAATAAAAACCTATAACCAGTTATTAAAAAGCATAAGCATATCAACGTAAGCTTGTAGTCCTACTATAGTGTATGGGATTATGTAAATGATAAACAAGCATGGGTGTGAAATATTGCTCTAATAAGATAGCTCTTAATATAATTTTAAGTGGCATGTGAGATAGTGATAACAAAAAGGAAATTTACCTGGCTAAGTTTGTTGTGGGCTTCTTCTTAGACCGGGGCGCGTTTGGAACCCTCATAGCTTTAGTTTTAAGTTTACGAATGTAGTTATCACCATCAAATCACTAGTATGTAAATTATTGACGCGTCGAAAGCGCCTTTTAAAGGTCTATTTGAATTAAGATTATTTGAATTTGAATTTTGAATTTGAATATCTCAGTAACAGCCTGGATTTAGGGAATTTTTGGTTTCCAGTCCACTGGAAGTCTTACATTCTTTCAGTGGCGTGAGTTTCAAGCAGGCATAAAAGCTGTGCATACCCCAGCCATCGCCCGTGGTAATTTTCAACTGGTTATAATAATCACATTTTAGTTATTATACTATATAATAAATTAACACTTGCATGTATATGTAATTGTTTAAACTGGTACCTCCTTGGTGCAGCGCGTGCGCTGTCGCATTATAAAGTTGTAGGTCCCGGGTTCGTTCCCCGGCTCGAGTCTGATCTGGTGGGAGGCTTCAATTTTGCGATCCGGCACGATGTCGCGTAGAAACCAATTAGGTGTGTGGGCTTACCATACCCCTAACAGTTATGGCTGGTGGTAAGTGATGATACAGTCACGTCTGAGAGTTCTCCATAATTCACACAGAACATTATGGAGAACTCTCAGGCGTGCAGGTTTCCTCACGATGTTTTCCTTCACCGTTGAAGCAAGTGATATTTTCATTGTTTAAAAACGCACATAACTCCGAAAAGTTACAGGTGCGTGCCCGGATTCGAACCGCCGACCTCTGATTACGAGGCTGACGCTCTAACCACTGGGCTATCACCGTTTATTGATTAACGTATTTTAGTATTTATCGGTATTCGTATAAATCCACAAGTCCCAGTTTTTTTTTTTTAACATTATGTAAACTCGCACATTCAAGGTTACCAAGGTGCAATATACACTTATCATCATGATCCGTTACCAGCTCACTACAGAGCACGGGTCTCCTCTCAATATGAGAAGGGTTAAGCCATAGTCCACCACGCTGACCATGTGCGGATCGGCAGACTTTACACGCCCTTGAATACATTGTGGAGAACTCTCAGGCGTGCTGGTTTCCTCACGATGTTTTCCTTCACCGTTGAAACAAGTGATACTTTAATTGCTTAACGCACATAACTCCTTAAAGTTAGAGGTGCGTGTCCGAGATCGAACCCGACCTCTTATTAGGAGGCGGACATCCTAACCACTAGCTCATATACGTACATATACTATTTTATTAAAATTTAACAATAAAAATATAACTTGTTTATAAGAAAGAAAGCTGTTTTATTTGAAGAAGTTTTTTAAGTGTTTTATTTTCGTTATTTTTTGATATAGCAACACTATACATTTAGGTTACGAAGCAATAAAGCGATACTGATTTGAACTATCCTAATAGGGACTTCATTAGGTATGTCATTATATACCAAAATGTAACGTTTCAATGAAAAATACAGCCCAATATAAAACAGCTTGGTTTATTATGTCAACATATTGGGAACGGGCAAGTTTTCAGGTCAACGAGTTATTATGATGGATAGTGTTTTTATTGACGGGAAACATTAAATATTTGCTATCGATAAAAGGTCGTATGTATTACTGCGAAATGCCTATAATCCTTTTTTTGTTCATACAATATTGTATTAGTTCGTTTTACTATGGATGTTTGCCGATTATATTCAAAAAGATAAATGAGCTTAATTTTCTATTAATAGAGGAATAAGTAAAAGAAATTAATTGAAGGCTTCATTTTTTTATAATGCGCAACATTACAAGCCAAAATCGCGTTAATTATTAATTATGCAAGGTGAAGGACTTTTGCAGTTTTTTGAAGTGAAAACTTCTTTAGCGGCGTTGAGCACTTTTTCTGTAATGGGTATAAAATCTTAAACTCGCGTCAGGACACGTGACCTGATCGAAAAAGCGTAAGACATCATTTCCATGGCAACGAATGTCAACCTACACGCTACTAACGCGCTACGCTTTATAATTCAAAAAGTATCGTTTTTACCTGCAGTACTGTTACAGAATCATAGTTTTTGTATTATTAAGTGATAGGAGAATCGTGTAATGTGATATTTCAAGAGATCATTATGGTTTTCTTCTATTAAAACTTGTTTAACTTGAGCATCGGAGTGGTGTCAAAACGAAAAAGTCAAAACGGTTGTCATAAATATCCACATAATATAAATATGAATTGCGGTGCCTGTAACTCCAGCATTTCTGTCACTCAAAAATGCGTGAAGTGCTCAAGCATCGATTGTTTACTCGTATATCATTCAGATTGTGTTAATTATGGTGAGACTTCAACCCATCGGTCTAAGTGGATATGCCCAACGTGTATTGCCAAGCGTCCTAAGGCAGATAATATTAATACTCCAATATCCAATAAAAGGAAAAATGTGCAGCGTGCGGACGTTAATAGCTCACCTACATCAGTAGACATGTCCCTTGATTGTCTTTTAAGCGAAATACGTAGTTTTCGAACGGAGATAAATCAAAAGCTTGAAAACCAGCAATCTACCTTGGGTAATTTTAACATAGCCATAATGAAATTACAACAAGAAGTTACCGGAGTTATAAAAAAATTTACTAACTATACAGGATGAGCTAAATGAGGCTATCAAATCGCTTAAATTTTTGTCTGACTGTCACGACGAACAGAATACTTTAAATAAGGACTTGTCTGCCAGAATATCTAAACTGGAAATTGAGAACTTGGAACTACGATCTCGGTCGACTGAATTTGAATTTAAAATATCTCAGATGGAGCAACAGTCTCGTGACAGCAACTTAGAAATTCGATGTGTTCCCGAGCATCGATCAGAAAATCTGCTAACATTGATTTCTCAATTGGCCAAGGTGGTTAATTTTCAGCTTGGACCCACTGATATAGTAAACTTTCATAGAGTTGCAAAAATGAATACCGAATCCAAACGCCCACGCAGTATCATTTTTAAACTATCTAGCCCACTTAAGCGAGATAACTTTTTAGCGGCTGTGAGAATCTTTAATAAAAAATGCAGCTGACAAACTCAACACTTCTCACCTAGGGATTGCCGGTACTAAGCAGCAGGTTTATGTCGCAGAGCACTTGTCCCCAACTTACAAACGTCTGCATGCATCAACTAGGCTTGCCGCACAGGAAAAACACTATAGATACGTATGGGTTCGAGGAGGCCGTATTTTTGTGCGCAAGAACGATGAGTCACCGTCAGTTCAGATTAAGAATGTAGATGCTCTACATTCTTTGTAAATTTTTCTTTTTCTTCCAAATTTTGTTACCACGTTCTTTAGGTATAAAAAATTTAAAGGTTATTTTAACATATTTTATCAAAATGTAAGAGGTCTTAAAACGAAAACTGATGAGTTATATAAATCTATTCTACAAACTGAATATGACATAATTATTTTTACAGAAACTTGGCTAAATGAAACGGTTTTTGACTATGAATTTATTGATGACAGATATATAGTTTTTCGGCGTGATCGTGCGTCAACTTCTTCGTATTTAAATAAACAGGATGGTGGCGGAGTACTATTAGCAATTCACAAGAAATTCCAAGTACATAGAAATTTTGAGCTAGAATCTACTTGTGAAGACCTGTGGGTTTCTGTCAGCGTTGGAAACAACAAATTTTTATATATTTGCACTGTTTATTTACCTCCTCCAGTTGACTATAAATATCTTGAAGTATTTCTAAAAAACTTAACAAATGTATGTCAAAACACAGTTTTAACATCAAATTTTTTACTTATAGGAGATTTTAATCTGCCACACATAACCTGGATTCCTACATATAACAGTCACTCTCTCACCCCTCAGCCCACTAGTCATGTAATCGTTCATGATTTTTTGGACACATTGTCCTTTTGTAACTTACTCCAATTCAATTCTATTTTGAACGACAACGATCGAATTCTCGACTTAGTTATTTCTAATAATCCATTTTTAACTGTAGTCAAATCTTCTTCTCCATTACTGCCCATTGATTCTCATCACCCGGCCTTGGTTATTGACTGTGGTAACTCCATTGAAAGATTGCTAAAAAGTAACTCTGCTTCACATCTTAATTTTAATTTGTGTGATTTTGAGGCCATTAATACTGACTTAGCTCAGGTTAATTGGGAAGTTTTACTAAAGGCGGCCGAGTCAATAGATACTGCCGTTGATGTATTCTATGAAACTCTGATGCCAATTATCTATATGCACACACCGATGTCTAAAAGGAAAGCCAATAATTATCCAATTTGGTTTTCGTGTAGTTTAATTAGTGCTCTTAAAGAGAAAGCTAAATATCATAATAGATATAAAAAATACAAAAACGAAAGAGATAAACTTTCATTTGATACTATAAGAGATCGTTGTAATCTTTTACTCTTGAAATGTTATGCAAAATTCAAAAATTCGGCCGCCAATCATTTGCGTAAAAATCCTAAATATTTCTGGCGATTTTGTAATAATCAAAAGACTAATAGTACTCCAATTCCAAATATAATGTTTTTTGGAAATGCATCTGCTAAAGAAGGTCAGGAAATATGCGATTTGTTTTTAGAATATTTTCAATCGGTTTATGAAAAGCGACCATCGACTTCCCAAAACGGTCCTACGTACGATTGCAATCTGAGTACTAATGAAGCTATATCAGCGTCCTATGTTCTTGTGAATAGGGATGAGGTTCTTAAATACTTGATAACTATAGATGTTAATAAAGGCATGGGTCCCGACCTTGTCCCTCCAATTTTATTAAGAAAGTGTGCAAAACATCTTGTGTTTCCACTTACATTTATATTTAACTTATCATTAAGATCTGGTGTATTTCCCACTAAATGGAAACTTGCTCACGTTACTCCAATTCAGAAATCTGGGTCTATTAACAATGTCGACAATTATAGGCCGATATCTATTTTGTCATCATGTGCCAAAGTTTTTGAAGCGCTCATACAGGGAAAAATTCTTTTTCTTTTAAGAAAGTATATTCATTCCAATCAACACGGCTTTCTGCCGCGAAAATCGACGACTACTAACCTCATTGGATATGTAGCTGACATAGCTGAAGCTTTGGAAAATAGGTTAGAAGTGCACGCAGTTTATACTGATTTCAAAAAAGCCTTTGATTTAGTGAATCATGACTTATTATTACTTAAACTCAATCATCTGGGAATGCATGGCTCTCTGTTAAGGTGGTGTGAATCATATTTAAAAAACCGATCTCAACTAGTTTCTCTATATGGTTTCAGGTCTAAAATTAAGTCAATTCCATCCGGAGTTCCACAAGGGTCTCACTTGGGTCCCCTTTTCTTCCTTATTTTTATTAATGACCTTAGTCAAACTCTCTCCTCAAATTTCCGCTTTTATGCTGATGATCTTAAAATTTATCGCATCGTTTCTAGTGAAGATGATTGTGTAATGCTTCAACAAGATATGAATAAGATTATAAACTGGTGTGATAACAATTTAATGGCTTTAAACTCTGATAAATGTGTGCATATTAAATTTACCAAAAAAAAATCTACAATTAATAGGATTTATTATGGATGCAATGACATCCCGCTGCAAGAGGTAGATGTTGTCCGTGATTTAGGTGTATTTTTTGATAGCACATTGTCTTTTCGTTACCATTTTGATACAATTGTAAAAAAAGCATCAAAGTTGTCAGGTTTCATTTTGCGTCAAATGAAATTGTTCCGAGATTCAAATCTTTCAATAACTATCTATTCTTCTTTAGTTCGCAGTATTATGGAATACTGCAGCCCAGTCTGGTGCCCTACATATAACGTACACTGTGACAGATTGGAACGTGTTCAAAAGCGGTTCATTTACCACCTAGCGTACGTTGATAACAAATGTCGTGACTTGGTCTCGTATGATTCTCGGTTACTATCCTATAATCTTATGTCACTAAAGAACAGACGTAAAAGGTTAGACATGGTTTTTTTCTACAAAATCATTAATGGATACACTGATTCACCGGAAATCCTGGAGCGTCTGAGGTTTAGTGTGCCGCGTAAGGGTAGTCGCCTCCGGAATCGAAAACCGTTTCATTTACCGTTTTGTCGAACCAAGGCAGGTCAGCATGCGCCTATCTATAGAATATGCTCAATGCTGAATGATCACAGGAATATCTGCGACATCTCCTGCAGTTCTGTGGCCTCTTTTAAAAAGCAAGTAAGACTATCTATTACAGCATTAAAATGCTGTAATAGATAGTCTTACTTGCTTTAGGTATAAATTGAATTATTATATATCTAGTAAGGTTAATTTTAAGGTTGTGCATGCTGTGGTCATTTCTAGAAGGCCACTATCTGGTGTCTGTTCTTCTGAAATGTTTTTTGTTGTTTTTAGATAGTGGCTAGTTTAATGATCCAATAAAAATAAAAATAAAAATAAAAATAAAAAAATAAAATAAAATAAAAGACGGATGGAGAGTAGACAGCTATCCCCTCTCTACGGCGCGGCGAAAATGTATGCCTGGGCCTACTGTTTCGTTTAGGCAGCGCAGGAATGTTCGTGTATGTTACAGCGTGCCACGCGCATCCATGGATGGTGACAGCTGATGGCTCGACCGTCTGTGTAGTGATCACATTGTTGTGTATTCGTAAAATTCGTGAATGTAAAGTGCTTAAAATATGGAAATTGATATAGATAAACTTTTCAATGTAAAATAATTGTAATAGTTTTAAAGTGTTAAATTTTTAATGTAATATAAATTGTCATGTTTGTGTACGATAGCGCAATAAATGAATATTGTATTCTACCACATAAATGATAGTACTTTTATACTGATAAAGCAATTGGTGCAACATTATTCCCTAACCATTCCAAAATATCAAACATGCTCAACGTTAATAATCAAGTTTTCACTTCTGCCGGCACTCCCGGAGTGCAACCCGTCTTTTTTTTTTTTATACACTGACGGGCATGGTAAATGATGATGCAGTCTAAGATAGTGGCGGGCTAACCTGTTAGGGGTATAGTAAAGCCATACTCCTAATTGGTTTCTACGCGACATCGTGCTGTAACGCTAAATCGCTTAGCCCCTCGTCTTTGTCGTCTAACTAGTCACGGCCGAAGCCCACCAGACCAGAATCTAACCCAGACCAATTTATAATAAATAAAACGAAAGCTTTTTTATGTGTGTTTTAGCCCTTGATGGAAATCTCAAGTGATGGTAAGTGAGAACTGAAGTAACGAGCCAACCTGTTAGGGGTATGGTAAACTCGTGCTTGTATAGTGTAAAGGATTACGTAAATGATAAACAAGCATGGGTGTGAAATATTGCTCTAATAAGATAGCCCTTAATATAATTTTAAGTGGCATGTGAGATGTTGATAGCAAAAATAAAATTTACCTGGCTAAGTTTGTTGTGGGCTTCTTCTTAGACCGCGGCGCGTTTGGAACCCTCATAGCTTTAGTTTTAAGTATACTAATGTAGTTATCACCATCAAATCTTGACTATGTAAATTATTGACGCGTCAAAAGCGCCTTTTAAAGGACACGAAAGGTGGTAAATAGCCACGGCCGAAGCCTCCCGCCAGACCCGAGCCGGGAATCGAACCCAGGACCTCCAACTTAATAATGCGACAGATCACGCACTGCGCCACAAAGGTTATCGAATCCACGTCGTCCTAACCACTAGGCTATCACAGCTTCAACCACACTAGTAATATTTTAATTATTATTCTACTTAGTCCGATGCAATTTTGAACGCCAAATTAATTCTTGGAAGTTGCTCTTCAGCGGAAGCATTTAAAAGTGAAAAAACAAAAGTGACGAGTCAAGCGCCGTTATAAAATAATTAATTGTGAAGATCATTTTCTATGAGGGGCGACAAATCAAAAATTCACGACCCCCGTTAGTCCGGAGTTTTTATTGGAGACAATAAAACTTACATTTCAGAGAGATGTTATTACTTATTCATTACGCGTTGCAGCAAAATGAACTCTATCGCACAAGGTTTAAAGTAAATAATGTGACAAAAGCTTATGAATTTTATCACGGTGTTAAAAATGACGTCCTCTCGCATAGCTGTTTACGCAACTAATTGACAAGTGTAAAACACGTTTCCATCCATATATCAGTATTTGCGAAACGTCCATCCTGTTAATATCATAAATATGAGGATGTGTTTTTTAGTTTTATTCATCATGATCAACCCATTGCCGGCTCACAAAGCGCGGGTCTCCTCTCAATTTGAGAAGGGTTTGGCCATAGTCCACCACGCTGGCCATGTGCGGATTGGCAGACTTCACACGCCTTGTGTGAAGTTTGCCAATCCGTCATCTTCTCATATTGAGAGTAGACCCGTGCTCTGTAGTGAGCCGGTAATGGGTTGATCATGATGATGATGATGATGTTAATTTATAAACTATTGAAATGATGTAGTGTTAAACAAATCAAGATGTACCTTGATTTCCAGAAAATCAGTTTTGACCAAGTTATAGAAAAAATCTTGAAAAAAACCACTCAAAGTTTTTATCTTATCCAGTGGTATCAAATACGATTACACTCTATATTGTTCTATAATACTGTCTGTTCTATATATAGTAAAAGTAAATCTACTTGTCATTTCCTTCGTCGTAGGTCGACTGAATAAATCGATTAATCAATTTCACAAAATTTCCAAACAACGATGAAATATTTTCGTCCGACTATCACGTCTTAATCGTAAATGTATTTCGACAACAGAAGACGTGTCCCCTTAAGTGGATCCACGGGGTTCCTCCGACCGATCATTAATCACACACCACAAGAGCGCTCAGATGATGTCCATTCATCGACGACCCTAGTGTGTACTAGCCTCAATGTATATATGTCTCAAGAAAAAAAAACTAAAGCGTTTAGCCTTTTTTTTGTGTTTTACATTAGCTTATGTGACAGGCACAAGAGTGCTGGGATGTTGTGTATTCATCGACGACCCTAGTGTATACTAGCCTTAATGTATACACGTCTCAAAAAAAAAAACTAAAGCGTTTAGCTTTTTTTGTGTTTTACATTAGCTTATGTGACAGCCACAAGAGTGCTGGGATGTGGTCTATTCATCGACGACCCTAGTGTATACTAGCCTTAATGTATACATTGCTCCTCAAGTAAAAAACTAGAGCATTTAGCTTTTTGTGTTTTGCATTAGCTTAAGTGATAGATACAAAAGCGCTGGGATGTTGCCCTAGAGTGTATACTTGCCTTAATGTATACATGTCTCCTCAAATAAAAATCAAGTGAATTTAGCTTTTTAGTGTTTTACATTAGCTTAAGTGACAGGCACAAAAGCGCTGGGATGTTGTCCATTCATCGACGACCCTAGTGTATACTAGCCTTAATGTATACATTGCTCCTCAAGTAAAAAACTAGAGCATTTAGCTTTTTGTGTTTTGCATTAGCTTAAGTGATAGATACAAAAGCGCTGCGATGTTGCCCTAGAGTGTATGCTTGCCTTAATGTATACATGTCTCCTCCAATAAAAAACAAGTGAATTTAGCTTTTTAGTGTTTTACATTAGCTTAAGGGACAGGCACAAGAGCGCTGGGATGTTGCCCTAGTGTGTATACTTGCCTTAATGTATACATGTCTCCTCAAGTAAAAAACAAGTGTATTTAGCTTTTTTGTGCTTAACATTAGCTTTAGTGACAAGCACAAAAGCGAGGGGATGTTGTTCGTTTATCGATGACCCTAGTGTATACATAAGTCATGTATATTTTGTGTATACATATTTTAATATATACACTAACAACAAACACGTATTCTCCAACAACAAATAGCCCCTGTACTTAAGTGGAATCCACGCAGGTTTCTTGGAGCCGGTTATTAATCAAACAAACCACGGAATGCGCAAATCTGGTCCATTTATCTGCGGCCCTAGTGTGTACTTAGCTTAATGTATAAATGTCGGCATAGGACTTTAGCATACTACGTATATTTAGATATATCATATTGTATTTAATAACAACTACTATGAAGGCTGAGAGGTTAGAATTTGCGACAAGAGGTCACGAGGTCCTCGGTTCGATATAGATATAGACACTTCGTATACATTGGTATGCAAATACGGTCTTATTGCTGAGAAATCTTATGTTAAGTATGAATAGTAGAGGGTGGCGGCGCAATATATTTACTTGATATATAATGAATATTAAAAATATATATATCGATTTAGCGGCTAGGCTGTTTTTTTTTTGTTTTTGGATATTTATTATTTTTTCAGTACGAACATATTGTATTGTAAGTAAATAAACCTTGTCCGCTTATTTGCCTCTTAGATTAAGTCGACAGTGCCAGTTCTAATCACTTACATGAGATAAATATTGAATGTAACCCGTTAACGCATATTGCCCAGTGGTTAGGGCGTCAGCCTCCTAATCAGAGGTCGGTGGTTCGAATCCTGGCACGCACGTCTAACTTTTCGAGGTTATGTGCGTTTTTAAAACAATTAAAATATCACTTGCTTCAACGGTGAAGGAAAACATCGTGAGGAAACCTGCATGCCCTGAGAGTTCTCCATAAAGTTCTCAAAGGCGTGTGAAGTCTGCCAATCCGCACATGGCCAGCGTGGTGGACTATGGCCATACCCTTCTCATATTGAGAGGAGACCCGTGCTCTGTAGTGAGCCGGTAATGGGTTGATCATGATGATGATGATGAACGCATATTGGAGCAGCGATTTAAACCTTCTCTATGACAAAGAAGGTCTTTTACCTGGCAGTTTAATATTAATAATCATGGTGGCTTAATAATACTGCGGAAAATAATTATTTACATGGTAATGTTAGATATCCTAATTACTATTACATAGATAAAGCTAATATATTTGTATTAATTAATATTAATGTATACCAATGTAGAAAGTGTTTGTATATTCATTACCTACAAAGTGTATGATATTGCTATGTTTCTGTAGGTATAGGAATGAAGTGGGAGTAGATATTTGATCTTTCTTTACTAGAGAATCAACGAGTCACTTCATTCCTATAACTACCATCAAAGTGACAAAAACTTAAGTGAAAAATATAATTCATTCGTTTTTATATTTCTTAAAAAAAAAAAAAAAACGAAAAACATACCTACGATATTCAAACAGTAACGAAGTCCGGGTCTTGAATAAATACCTGTTAATTACGCCATATGTAAACGGGTAAGCTTTCCTTAGTAGATCTAAGCGGAAAAATTAAACAACATACTAAGAATAATAAAGAACTAGGTATGTAGCTAAATTACTCGAAGAACCGATGAAATCCTAAATTGTTGTTATTGTCGTCAGCGATGGAAGGTGGATGCGAGAGAGTGTTTCTCTTCCACCTTTTGTACTTCTTGTGCTTTCGGAGGACTTGTGGGCGATATAAACGGGGTCGTCAATTACTCGCAGTACGGTTCTTGAGTTTGTTGGTGTGCTGTTATTCGGCACACATCTAACTGTAGAAACTGAACACGTTTTGTGCCCGAGAAGGGTCTGTTGAGACAGTCCGTTGGTGGAGTCGCGGTTGTTGTTTTCAACAAATAACTGTGACGCACGCAGATTTAATGAAGGATAAAGCAAGTAAAATATTATATATTTTTTTATTTTTTTTTATATTTTATTTGGCAATCATGTTATGATTCATCACTACAGAGCACGGGTCTACTCTCAATATGAGAAGGGTTTGGCCATAGTCCACCACGCTGGCCGTGTGCGGTTGGCAGACTTCACACGCCTTTGAGAACATTATGAACTCTCAGGCGTGCAGTTTTCCTCACGATGTTTTCCTTCACCGTTGAAGCAAGTGATATTTTAATGTTTTAAAAACGCACATAACTCCGAAAAGTTATAGGTGCGTGCCCGGATTCGAACCGCCGACCTCTGATTAGGAGGCTGCCCTGGATGCCCTAACCACTAGGCTATCACTGCTTTTATGTTATGAGTTTATTAATTTTATCATATTTAAACTAAATTTGTTAAAGTAACCGTTTCTTTAACGGTTCTTTATCTATATCGGATAGAATAGAATTTTGAATGAACAAAATAAAGTAGTACGTAACATCTATCCTAGGTAAGTCATAAATGAACTATTTTCCTTGTCTTGTAGTAAACAATTGATGATATGCTGTTGAATTTTCAAACTTAAATGAGAGTCTAAGAATCTTTTTTACTTGACCCCTTTTTACTGTGCCGACAAATTATTTTTACCCTAGGGATCCAACACTATTTGTATCAGAAATTGCTTGTTAGTTCTTTTATAAATACGAAATTTTTAGTGAGCTTACTCTTTGCCGAAGTACCGGCCAATTAGCAACCATTCACGAACCATCCCATACAAATGAAATAGCTTTTGAAAGATTATTTCAAAAATATTCGAAACGTGACCGTCCTTTTTTTAAACCCAATTTGGTAAATAAATTAACTGAGTTTACTATGCATTTATTATTTGAATGCTATACTTGGATGCTATCTTATTTTTTCTTAACTTTACAAATTCTTGCACGTTTAACTTCAATATCAATCTGTAGGAACAAACTTAATGTCATATTAAAATACTAGCTGATGTCCGCGACTTTGTCTGCGTTGAGTTAGTGTGCGTGAAAGTGTGTTTGTTTGTCTTCCTATCACGAAGCAATGGATTACTAAACCGATGACCTTGAAATAATTACAGGATAAACATTAAAGTATCTCCTTTCTAACAAAGAAAAATAATGAGTGAAATCGGAGTAGGCGTTAATAATTTACAGCTAAATACTCATTTTGTCTTTCATCCCCTCTCTCTGGGGAACCGTGCTGAATTCTGGACAAAACTATCCTATATGTTGAACCGGAGTATCAGCTACTCTTATACCAGATTTCATTAAAATCCATCCAAGTAGTTTTGGCGTGATGCGCGGTCAAGATACAGATAGACAGACAGACAGAAATAAAAAAAAAATGTTTCTTAAAAAAAAAAACGATAAGCATCCTCCAATTAAAATTTTCTAAATATATTCAATGTACAGAATTCGTCCTGTTACTGTTTTATTATATTATAGATTTTATTCTATCATCATGGTACTAATTGATGGATAACAACTGTAATTACGATTGTAAAGAGGAGATATTTATAATTAATAAACATTGAAAATAGTGAACAGACTTTAATAATTATTTCACCATCATAAATCTATTTACTCTCGGATTTTGTTTCAGTAATAATAAAATTTCAGTGGAAACAAAGGTATTCGTAAAGCAAGCTAGAAAAAAAAACATAGTCGATCTGCTATATCCGTAACTAATAGCCATGTTGTTAAAAAATGAACCTTAAAAATACCGATCTATACTAGATGGCAACAAATATAACTGAAAAATGTACCATAGCTATATGAAATAATACTCGTAAATAAGCCACAATTTAATATCAAGACAATCTTGTCTAGATAAATTTGCCCATGCAAGATAAAATACTGTTATTTGTACGTTAGTTATGAGATAATGAAACATTAAATTCAAACATTAAAATACATACGAGAGGTTAATTTACGTCTCCCGTTACGAGTCTTATTTAAAGCGGGTAAAACCGCGGGGAAAAGCAAGTCATGTGTAAAGCGAGTAAACCGCATAAGTACTACAAGAAATAAATGGTTCAAAGCGAAAACTGTGCATTGTTTGAAATTCAAACTGGCCTCGTCACTCATATGTATTGTAACTGTTATTCTCTCAACAAAAACACGTGCGACGTGCCTTTTATAGTTATATAGTGAAATAACTAATTAAAACTGAGATATACACAATAGGATCTTAGCGTTCAGCAGTTCAGTTAGCTATAAGATTATAAGAATTGTATAAATCATCATCATCATGATCAACCCATTACTGGCTCACTACAGAGCACGGGTCTCCTCCTAATATGAGGCCATAGTCCACCACGCTGGCCATGTGCGGATTGGCAGACTCCACACGCCTTTGAGAACATTATGGAGAACTCTCAGGCGTGCAGGTTTCCTCACGATGTTTTCCTTCACCGTTGAAGCAAGTGATATTTTAATTGTTTAAAAAAACGCACATTACTCCGAAAAGTTAGAGGTGCGTGCCCGGATTCGAACCGCCGACCTCTGATTAAAAGGCTGACGCCCTAACCACTAGGCTATCATAACTGAAATGGTCATATTGGTATTTTATTTAAGACTAGCTCGCCAGCTTTGAGTTCGTCATTCTTGTCTATTGTTGTGAGCTGTACGTGTTCAAACATGTCAGTGAAAGTCAAACGTGACTGATTGAGTCACGTTTTCCCATCAAATATATTATATAGAAGGGAAACGTTTATATATACAGATATATCACGATAAAAGAAAAACAAAGTAACATTTGAGAAACTGTCCTAAATTATTCAAGTGTAGACAAAGCGGATGAAAGCCTGAGCCATCTTAAAACAGAAGTCGTCTCCCCTGCGGCATATTAAAAAAAATACAAATAGCCTTTACGTAAGGGAATCCAAACACTCTTTGTTTTCAAAAATAGAACACCGGGAAAAGGAAACAAACACATTCGTACTCCTATTCATGCAAAAGGCGCAAGGTTTAAACGTTTGAGCGTAACCTTTTCATGCGGTGTTACGTAGCCGCGATGGAGCTGCTACGTACGTAGCTGTGTGCTACGACGGGACCAGTGTGCTACGGGGCCTGGAGCGGTTCGGACGTGCCTGAACCCGATCGCGTCTGCGTTCGCGAATGAACCAAATCGTGACTTGTTGCGATGTTTAGTGAATAAAGGATATCGCTTGAGTGGATTATTATCGTGCCGAATGACGGTTGATTTATTACTTGATTCTCCTTTGTTATGGTGCAACGAAGTACGCTAATATTGCATTAAAAATGTAGATTTTTATAATTACTTCAGCGTGTTTCGATTGTTTGAGTGTTTTTCTTGTTGTAATTTCTTATTCATAGGAGTAATAAATGAGTAAAATATCGATTTGATTCGCTAGCCCTTTTGACGCTTACATCGGTGAATATTTTATGTATAATGATGCGAAATTTTTACTATTAAAATTTTGTTCTTTGTTGAAAATTTAACTTAATCTTGCTCAGAATTACATCTTTAAAACTTTATTCCTTAGGACCCAAAATGAAATTTTTGTATTGTATTATTGATTTTTAATTTATTCTATCACAATTCCATTACATGTTAGACAATTATATATAGTATATGCTTGGAAAACGTTATCCCACCGGACTACGTGTGCTACCTAGGAGTAAAAACAAAATTGTGTAAGCAGTACGAAATATCCAATTATTTGATCTAGGATTACGATGGAACTGATCCGTCAACATGCAGAATTAATCCTATGTTACAAAATTATTTGCATCCGTACCGAAGAGATTATAAATTATTGATAGCGTTTTGCAATTCAGCAATGGATTGGTTATTAAAAAAGGGGAACAGAAACAAACTAATTGGGTACAATCAATCCAATCGAACTCAAACAATGATTGGAACGAATCGCTGCAGTACTGTTTCATTTTATATTCGACTTATATTTCGAGCTTATTGTTTGCTTTTATTGTTCCCTTGTACTTTAAATTGTAATTAACTTTTTCGTACATATTGTGTTGTATTGCAAGTAACGAAAATCTTCTGGATTTCGTCTTTTATATCTATAAAGGGCTTTGTTAATCCAACTTATGTATTTAATACAACTTTTATTTAAAAAAGCGATATATAAAATTACTTAAAAAACAAGAAAAGAATAGCGTTAGATCTAAATACAAAGATTTTAGTTTAAAATATCTATTGTATCCAGATATACAGTTTATAAAATGTCTTAGAACGCATAGGAATAGCAATATAATAACAAAATTGCAACATTCTAATATTGAAACAAAAAAAAAATATTTTTATTTATCAGGTGTTGTTAGAACAATTAACTACGAGTATTAATTACTAAATCAACAGCAAATGTCACAAAAAATAGGAATGATTTGATCGTCACAAAACTGAGCTGGGTACAAAAATAAATGAACCTAGAGGAAAAATAAATGAACCATCTGGTGATATTAATGAATGCTCGAGTGCGCGTGGACAGAAAATGTACTGTTTCGGATGATGCCGTGTGAATAGTTTATGTGGACGGAATGAGGAGCGAGAGATCCTGTTTTTGGTCCATGCTGCAGGCACTGGCGTTGCTGCCTACGATGGCTTTAAAAGGTTAGTACATTGACAAAGATATGATTTTACAGCTGAGTATCATCTAACTAACTGACTGATTGTTATACACATGTCTCAAGGCACTGGAATGGCATGTAAAGGTAATCTTCTTCTTTAGGTGCCTCTGCAACTAGTGAAGGTAGGCAGTCAGAATAGCATATTTCGCCTTGTCTCTCGCGAGGCTGAAAAGCTGGGCGGCACTCGCAATCCCAGTCCACTCCCTGATGTTTCGCAACCAAGACTTCCTCTTGCGACCGATGCGCCTCTTTCCCGCTACTTTGCCCATCATTATGAGTAGCAGGAGCCTGTATCTGTCATGCCTAAGCAAATGCACCAGATAAGCTACTTTTTTTCTTTTTGACAGTCTTCTCAAACTCGCGATGACAAAAGGTAATACCTTCTATTATACCCCCACTTCTTTGGTCTTGTTGTTAGCAGGTTCAATAACGAGGCAGCCGAGTTCGATTTTATGTTCAGATCAAACATTGTTGAGTCGATGGGTTTTTCTATCATGGCATTCTTAGTACCATTCTCTGACTGTATAGTTTCCTACCATGCTCGAGTTCGGTTCACACCATGTTCTGTATGTTCCCGTTATTTATCTTACTTTAGAGGAATTTTCATAAGTCATAGAAGTAAAGGAAGAAACGGAACATTAACGGAAAGTATATTAAAGAAACGGAACGGAACGGAAAGTAAGTACTTTTCGCGCTTGTGAAGTCAACATCTCCTGAGGATGATCCGGTGTCGGGTCGAAACGTGCGTAGAGGTTCTAGTGGAGGATTTTGTGTGGTGTTATACTATACTAATCTCCCGGTTGTCGGCGGAATATAGCAAATTATACTTGCTGTTTATTGTTTATTGAACATGATGATTGCTTACATATAATATTCCTTTTATATAATACTGAATAACTGAACTTCGTCCACGTGGATTAAGGTTTCCAATTTTTCTCTTTGTTAAAACCTTCGTCGGACTTACGAATATTTGAAATAATAAACACGGAAGGGTCAAACCGTTCTCGAGGTCAACCCATCAAGTCTCCAGGAACATCTACCTAATACAACAAGTTGTTTTAATTTTAAAAAAAGGGAAAAAAATGTGGTAAACTTGATGGGTTATACATCTAATGATTTTTTTTTATAATACAGATATGTGATGCATCGATAAAACCTATAATTCTATTTAAATATATATGTGAAAGTGTGTCTGTCTGTTTCTTATGCTCCTTTCATCTGAATTTGACAAAACCATTGAAAGCTTTCATCCTGGATATAGATATAGGACATTCTTTTTTGCCTGCACAAGTACTTGGGAATCGTCGTATGGTAATTTAAACTTCGGAATATCGAAATGTTAACGCAAGGAGTCTTAAAAAAAACCGAAACTAACGCTATATAACTATAGGGCCTATACCTTAATAACATATTATCCATAATATATTTAAAAATATGTCTCCATACTGATTGACTGACCAATCTATCAACACACACGTCAAACAAGGCAAATAGAAAGTTGCAAAATAAAGGTAAATATAAAGGTTTGAATGTTTGTAAGAAATTTCTGCCCAAGCCAAGTAAAGTTACAGACAAAAGCTAGCACAAATACATTAGCAAAAGTATGTCAATTTATATTTTTAAATCAACTACTAAGCCGTTCTTGATGCTATTTAGAATAAAAATAACTCGAATTCTAGAGACAGTTCTAGAATTATCAGTAACTTTTACACATATAAATGTGTAGCACTCAAGAACCGCGTATGCCATACATGCGTATACATGTAATTATTATAATATTTATGTGTTCATGTTCGCTTGATAATAATGGCAACCCTTTTTCATTTATATTTTATTTACATTACAACATCTAACAAAGTAAAGCTTTATTTAAGTTAATGGAAAGATGACAATATGACAAAATAAATACATGACATACAACGTCTTACAATTGTTATGGAGCAGTAAACAAATGTAAACCAGGCCACTTAGAAGACTTATAATAGTAACATTGTCCTAAATACATAATCTTACTTGTGTTTGTATCTCTCAGGTATCTCTAGAACTATCTATAAGAAACTATATATAAACGCTGTGTTTTTTTACCCAAATTACCCAAAATACTTACCTAACGGAATAAAATTTAAAATCTTCTGAATCTGAATTCAAAAATATGAAAAAAACTATCAAAATTTTCAAAATTCGATTATCATATAAATTACACTTGAATATAATTATTCCAGTGGCAATTAGCCCGCCGCTATTGTTATATTATGTCTATCGAAATATACCCAACATGTGATGAATAGAGAATCCCATGCAGACTGCGTCTGACATGTCTGTGACTGACATGATAGTGACTAGTATTATCAGATACTTATACCTGAATAATATTGCGACGATTGGCTGAACTTGCTCTCTCAGGCACTGGAATACTATTTTGTATTGGTTTTTCAGTATTTTCACTTTCATTCATTCATTTAGATATATGGATTATTTTTAACGTAATTTATTTTTAACATAATTAATTTCAACTACACAATTTAAATTATCCCTTTGTTCAACTAAACTAAAATGACATAAATATATTGTCAATGTCCCATTACCTATTGCTATTATTTACTGATGTTCATGACAGCCTTATTAACGCCCAATAACTAAGCCTTTTTACACTAATGTAAACCAAGGGCGGTATTAATAATTTCATTGGACATTTCATTTCATGATAAATCACAACCTAAATACACAATTTCCCCGTTCCAGACCCTAAGGAAAGAGAGATTGAATTCTGTATCAAACTTAAAAGAATATAATATATTAAAGGCAAACATTTGCACTATCTTAAATATTATTGTAATATTTTATGTTAAGTATTTTTTTATATAAAATAAGAATAATTATAATTTGGGAAAAATGCTATAATTAATTAAATAAGATATTCGACGACGGAGCTCCAAAGTCAGTCAGCTATCCAATTAATGCCTTGGGGCATCATTATTGGGATTTTTAACTTTCTATAGCAGTGCACAGTTCTCATTTGGAAAATTTTAAAATTCATAAAAGAGATATTTTTCGATTGTATCGTAATACAGGGATTTTTACTACTAAAAAATCCAACACTTACTATGCAAACCCTTAATTAAAACGCTAGACGAATTAGGCAGTTGGGGGAACGTGACTTAATCAGTACAATTTACTAATTTATGTGAACACAAGAGGCCGAACCAACCTAAATAAATAATAATTTGCAGTAAAACGTAGTCGAAAAATATGCTACCGTCTTATTTCTTTCACTTTCTATCCCAAATGTAGTCTGGAAGAGATTGCTTAAGCAATAAGGTGGCCTTGCATACATATGTGCACAAATGTTATTGTTTGATAATCATTAGTGTGCAAAAAAAGTATCGATGTATCTAATGAGGAGATAATATATAGAAGAACTTGAGTGTCAACATAGCTAGAGTTTCAAAACAAAAGTACCAGGGTACCAGGGGGGCTAGGGTATATTGCTCGAAGATTCGACGTACGTTAAGGTCCCAGAGTGTTGCGTTGACGTCCTCGCAGGTTCCGTCAACCTCCCAAAGTGGACGACATATAATATAAAAGTTGCAAGTCATCAAGTTCAACCCATTGTTGGCTCACTACAGAGCACGGGTCTCTTCTCAATATGAGAAGGATTTGGCCATAAATTTAAAATAATCTTAATTCAAATAGTCCTTAAAAAGGCACTTTTGACGCGTCAATAATTTACATAGTAGTTATTTCATGATGATAACTATATTCGTTAACTTAAAACTAAAGCTATGAGGGTTCCAAACGCGCCCCGGTCTAAGAAGAAGCCCATAACAAACTTAGCCGGGGTTTTTTTTTTCGTTATCACCATCTCACATAATGCCCAAGCTTTTTTATCGTTTATATAGTCCTCCTATCCTTAATATCGTAACATGATTTTTCTACAAGCTTTCGTTTTATAAAAACTTTGAACTTATTGGTAGACATCTCCAAGATATCAATAGGTGATTTATTATAAAATAAAATACAATTTCCTTTGAATGAGTTACTAATTTTGTGCAGCCTACTAAACGGTACTACAAGTACAAGTTTACTTATATTTCTGATGTTCAGTGCGTTACAGTCCATTTTTTTCTTGAATTTATCAATATTCTTCATCATCATCATCATTGCAACCTATAGACGTCCACTGCTGGACATAGGTCTTTTGAAGGGAGTTCCAATGGCCACGGTCCTGGGCCGCTTGTATCCAGCGGCTCCCTGCGACTCGTTTGATGTCGTCTGTCCACCTTGTTGGGGGTCGACCAACGCTACGTTTACCGGTGCGGGGTCGCCATTCCAACACCTTGGGACCCCAACGTCCATCGGTTCTCCGAGCTATGTGCCCCGCCCATTGCCACTTCAACTTCGCAACTCGCTGAGCTATGTCGGTAACTCTGGTCCTCCTACGGATCTCTTCATTTCTGATTTGATCACGTAGAGATACTCCTAGCATAGCTCTCTCCATTGCTCGCTGAGTGACTCTGAGCCTTCTTATGAGGCCCATAGTGAGCGACCACGTTTCGGATCCGTAAGTCATCACTGGCAACACGCACTGTTCGAAAACTTTAGTCTTCAGGCACTGAGGGATTTTGGACGAAAAGATGTCTCGAAGTTTCCCAAACGCTGCCCACCCGAGCTGAATTCGGCGGCTGACCTCCTTCTGGAAATTGGACTTACCTAACTGGATCGTGTGTCCTAGGTATACATACTCGTCTACAATTTCCAGTGCAGAGTTCTCAATGATTACTGGGTGAGGCAGAACATTAGCGTTCGACATGATCTTCGTCTTGCTCATGTTCATGCGCAGGCCTACCTGTTGAGAAACTTTGCTAAGGTCATTGAGCATTGCGTCGAGGTCTTCCAGAGTCTCTGCCATTACGACTATATCATCGGCAAACCGAAGGTGATTGATGTACTCGCCATTGATGTTGATGCCCAGTCCGTTCCAATCCAGAAGCTTGAAGACATCTTCCAACGCTGCGGTAAACAGCTTCGGGGAGATCACATCTCCCTGTCGCACTCCTCGTTGCAGTTGTATCGGCTTCGTCGTCTGGTCCTGTATACGGACTGACATGGTGGCGTTTTCATACAGGTACTTCAACACTTGGATGTACCGGTAGTCGATTCGGCATCTCTGAAGTGACCTCAAAACAGCCCAAGTTTCCACCGAATCGAAGGCTTTCTCATAGTCCACAAATGCTAAACAAAGTGGCCGGTTGTACTCTTCGGTCTTCTGTACAATCTGCCGCAGTGTATGGATGTGGTCTATGGTACTAAAGCCCTTCCGGAAACCGGCTTGTTCGGGAGGCTGGAAGTCGTCGAACCTATTAGCGAGACGATTCGTGATAACTCTCGAGAACAACTTGTAGACATGGCTCAGCAGCGAGATGGGTCTGTAGTTCTTCAGCAAGGTATTGTCACCTTTTTTGAAGAACAAAACCACCACACTCCTGCGCCACGCCTCTGGCGTTATGCCTTGCTGAATGACGGAATTGAACAATCGCTGAAGGACTTTAAGTATTGGTTTTCCACCCGCTTTCAGGAGTTCTGCTGTGATTCCATCATCACCTGGCGCTTTGCCATTCTTAAGTTGTTTGAGAGCCCACCTAATCTCATATAGGCTGACGTCCGGGATATCTTCGGTGTAGTGTCGGGTCAATTTAGCTCTCGGATCCTTGGCCAAATTCTCAACATGCTTCTGTGTTGTGGTGTACAACTGACCATAGAACTTTTCAACCTCACCCAAGATCTCAGGTTTAGAAGAAATGAGACTACCAGTGTCCGTCTTCAGTCGCATCAACTGACACTGTCCGATAGACAGATCTCTCGCGAACACTTTAGAGCCTCTGTTTTGCTCGATTGCAATTTTAATGCGCTCCGTATTGAAGTGCCGCAGGTCACATGTCTGTGATTTAAAGATCTGTCTGTTAATCCTCCTATAGGCGGACGCGTCGACTGAGGATTGTAGTTTCATCTCGTGTCTCTCTTCCATGAGCTTGAGTGTATGTGTTGAAAATTTTGTTAATCTATTTTTACGGTGAGTCTTATAGAACTTGGACCCAACCGTATGGACAGTTTCCACCAGCCTGTTGTTCAAATCGTCCACTGTGTCGCAATCTGCAAGGCAATCGAACCGGTTCTGCAGTTCCAGTTGAAAGCTCTCGGGGTTTTGTATATGGGCTCGAGTAGGTCGGAGCGTAGACTTTACCAGTCTAAACCTTAATATTCTTACGAACATAATTTAATTTTTCATATATATATTGGCTATGCACTGTCATTATAGTCCACCACGCTGGCCATGTGCGGATTAGAAGGCTAAACATTTAGGAACATTATAGAGAACCCTCAGACGTGCAGATTTCCTCACGATGATTTCCTTTACCGTTGAAGCAAGTGATATTTTAATTGCTTAAAAACGTAAATAACTCTGAAAAGTTACAAGCCCGGGAACGATCCTCCGACCTCTTTCTAGAAGGCGGACCACCTAACCACTAGGCTATCACAGCTTCTATTAGGTTATAACAGCTTGAGTTGCAGCTCAATATTGCAGGTAACCGTTGGAAATAAGCAGCCCAAGACTTTGGAAAGATCAAAGGACCTTTGTCCCGCAGAAACCTTCATTGTTTGAAATGATTATGTTGATACATATAACGTGATGGACGGTTCAGCTTTGTAGCATTAATTTTTTCCTCGTTTCATTTCATAACGCTTCGTACGCAAAAAGGGTTTTACAACATGTTATTATTAAAATTGAATAAAAATAAAAACATGTGTACCCAATGACCTATCGAGTTAAAATGTTTGTTGAAAAATATGTTATTTGATGCTTTATAGCGCAATTATTGCCAACTAGACCAACAAGGTCTGGTAGATAGTATGATTTATACGGTAACATAGATTCGATTCCAGTACAGTTATTTTTTTTAAACACTACAAATTAGCCTTTGATGGCAATCTCACCTGATGGCAAGTAATGATGCAGTCTAAGATGGCAGCGAACTAACCTGTTAGAGATATGTCAAGCCATTAATCTTAATGGGTTTCATCACGACAATGTGTCGGAACGCTAAATCGGCGACACGGCTTTGTCAGAAGGATGGTAACTAGCCACGGCCGAAGCCTCTCACAAAACCAAACTCGAGCTGGGCATCGCACCCAGGACCACCAACTTTATAATGCGAAATTATTGTCAAGTATTGGGATATATTATATTCCTTTAAAAGTTCTCAATACCAGTTCAAAGTCAGGAAATCGGCGGGAGTATAGTAGGAGAGAAATGTTTCTATTGTCTGTTATTTAACTCCCGTGTAACAGGTCTGTATAAATAAGTAGGATGCCAAGAGCTGAAAGTGATATAAATGCCGCATAAGTATTTATAGACATTTTATAGATATTCCACTAACAAGCGGTACATATAATATATGGAACTGGAATAATTTGCATATCCAACTTTAGAATCGGTCAACTAGACTCTCAAGGATCAATCGAGCTTATTCTACATTAGGGTTTTTATAACAAATTGCCTAATGAAATTTCTGGGATGTCTCTCAATAAGTTCAAAGTTTATATAAAACGTAAGCTTGTAGAAAAGTCCTACTTACGGATTACGTAAATGATAAACAAGCATGGGTGTGAAATATTGCTCTAATAAGATAGCTCTTAATATAATTTTAAGTGGCATGTGAGATGGTGATAACAAAAAGAAAATTTACCTGGCTAAGTTTGTTGTGGGCTTCTTCTTAAACCGGGGCGCGTTTGGAACCCTCATAGCTTTAGTTTTAAGTTATCACCATCAAATCACTACTTTGTAAATTATTGACGCGCCAAAAGCGCCTTTTAAAGGACTATTTGAATAAAGATTATTTGAATTTGAATTTGGAATTTGGTACTCGTATATTACTAGAAAAATGTTTGAAACCGAAATATAGTTTTAAAGAGCCATTCGATGATTTACCCCAACTTTATCTTGTGTTAATTTTTGACAGCGTCGTTACAAGTACGAAGAATTAATCTTATAGTTAAGTGGGGTAAATTTCCACTAAACCCGTTCTTAATACTTTAGAGTGCTTATAAAATATTCTCTCGAAATTTCAAGTCTGTCTATCAATTTCAATATAATAATTATTTAAAGGCTTTTTTTTTATTTAAAAATAAATTACCTTTGTAATTAAAGACTATCCCATTTCTGAGTCATATTACCATTACTGTTTTTGTTTCCTTTCCCAACATATAAATCTTATTTCGCGGAAGTTCACTATAGCAAACTGTAGCTAAAAGTGTGGGTCATCGACGTAGAATTCGGGTTTTTACATATATGTGGTGCACCAACAGAATTATATGTAAAAATATGGACATTTTAACATACTTAGGTGCTAGATACACATATAATTCAGCTTAGAGGTAGCTACAATTGCATAATAATGCTAGTCGGTGCTAATATGACGGTAATAATATAATATGCTAAATGGAAGCTATTTTTAAATTAACTAACAATACAAAAAAAAAAAACTTATTAAAAATAAGGGAGAGATAACAATACACTCTATGCTAAATCTAACTGGGCCAGTTTTAGTAATTTTCTCTTGAAATTGTGCTTGTATTGTGGACCTTCCTGGAATAAAAAGTAACCTATGTGATAACACAGAATATGTTATATCTCCATTAAAAAATTCATCTCAATTGATTTTTAAAGTTTCTGTGCAATGGAGAAACAAACACATTTACATAAAAAAATTCGCATTTATAATATTTGTGTTATGCACTGTGATAGCCTAGTGGTTAAGACGTCAGCCTCCTAATCAGAGGTCGGGGGTTTGAACCCGGGCACGCACCTATAACTTTTCGGAGTTATGTGCGTGCCAAAATGTTCTCAAAGGCGTGTGAAGTCTGCCAATCCGCACATGGCCAGCTTCTCGTATTGAGAGAAAACCCGTGCTCTGTGGTGAGCCGGTAATGGGTAGATCATGATGATGTGTCATGCACGATCGTTATGAACATAAAGTGCATATTTGGGTAGTCGCCTTAAAATTCTGTCGTACACAAATGTATAACTAACTAACGATGCATAAACAAGTATACCTACCTACTACATTCAGTACATTTCATTTATGAACTCATATTTTAAGGAGACAGCATAATATTTAGCTTTCCCTGTGAAATGAATATTACATCGAACATCTGGCGGCTCGGAGTAAGGATGCAATTTGATCTAGGTCACTAGTTCCAGAACTGAAAAGGTTAACGGCAGAGATATGGCTTTAAAATGCGCCATGAAAAATATTACGAAAGGATCGCGTATAAATATTATATTTCACAACAATAAATGGAATCCATACTTATGAGTGCCCATAGCGACTCTTGTTTATATTATTGGTTTGTTTGTCTATTCGTTTGTGATGTGATTTATAAAATAATTAGAAGAAATAAGAAGTTAGTTCTTTTATAGAACAACTGTCGCTTGTATTTTGTAGGAAGACAAGAGATTTTTTAAACTAAGTTACTTAACGCGGCTTGCAGTAGGTAAAGGTAGGGGCCGCCTGCCTCCCTGACGAGGTGCTCCGGGTGACGAATGAGAGGCATCCTCACCCGTCGAGCCTAATCCTCGGGTCGTGAGGCGCGTCCAATGTTCCTGGCGCGGAAGGGGGGAAGGGGCCTCTAAAATAGGCCCCCCGTGGAGGGTCTGTCTCAGCGGACCCCGCTGCCTGGGTTGCGGTCGAGTGCACAAGCGTTCCCGTGACCCAGCCACCAGGCGACGTGAAGGAGCATCGCTGGGTTTTAGTGTGTATTCTGGTCGCCAGCGAGTCCCTTCTCTTCGTTCGTTCTTTGTAACAAAGTTCGTAAAGAACGCTTGCATCATAGGAAGAGACATTTTGTTATTCTTAAACTAAGTGAAACAAACGGTTCCCAAGGGGTTATATAAAATACCGAACCAAACGTGGAATAAAATCGCGTGCAGCAAATCTAACTTAATGTCCTAATGCACTTTTGATGGTAGGGAGTAGTGGTTTGACTGTTTAATAAATTCATAGTTTTATGAATTCAGTTGCACCAATACCTTTTTTTCGTTAATTATAATTTAATTATTCTCACTAATAAAAAACTTTATCATCATCATGATCAACCCATTACCGGCTCACTACAGAGCACGGGTCTCTTCTCAATATGAGAAGGGTTTGGCCTTAGTCCACTACGCTGGCCATGTGCGGATTGGCAGACTTCACACGCCTTTGAGAACATTATGGAGAACTCCCAGGCGTGCAGATTTCCTCACGATGTTTTCCTTCACCGTTGAAGCAAGTGATATTTTTTTTTTTTTTTAATTAAACGCACATAAACTTTAACTCCGAAAAGTTAGAGGTGCGTGCCCGGATTCAAACCGCCGACCTCTGATTAGGAGGCTGACGCCCTAACCACTAGGCTATCACCGCTTCAATAAAAAACTTATAGCGGGTTAATAGTTTATATTGATTTCGCCTTTTGTTTCGTCGTTTATTCCACATTTTTTTTACAAGTTAGGCTTTGATTGCATTGTCACCTGATGATGATAATATAGTCTAGGATAATAGCGGGCTTCTGTGCCACATCGTGTGTTAACGCTAAATCGATTGGCGACACGTCTTTGTCGGTGGGGTGGTAACTAGCCACGGCCAAAGCTTCCCACCAGACCGGACTTGAGCCGGGAATTGAACCCAGGATCGTTGAGTCGTCGTCAAAGGTAGCGGTGGTACTGATATTTATACAAAGTCATTAATAATATATATTATCTGACGCAGCAAGGCCAATGAAAATCGATGGCCCATTATTATCTTAATGCGAGTATACTTTAATTAAAGTGTTTTACAGTTGCTGTTAATTGAAATGCACTGGAAAGTGGCTATATGTGACAAATTAAGCCAATTTCAATTAAAGTTTGTCATCTCATGATAACAAACTTTAAAGTAGCATAAATATAGTAGTACAAACTTTAAACTTTATGTTTTTATTACTTTTTAATTTAACAAACGTTATACTATTGTAAGGTTCTAAATTTAAACGAATGGTTAAATCCATGAGTTAATATTTTAATATAGAATATGAGTTTGTCCCATTCGGTGTCGAGACTCTTGGTCCGTGGAGTCCTAGCGCTATAGGGCTTTTTAGGGAAATAGCAAAAAGGTTAGTCGACATCACAGGCGACCGAAGAGCTGCCAGCTACCTCGGACAACGAATTAGTCTTGCAATCCAAAGGGGAAACGCTGCCAGTATCTTCGGAACCTTGCCTGAAGGGACTCCTTTTAATAATATATTTTAGTTATAGTTTTAGTTTTAGGTTCAATTTAAGGTTTATTTTAAGTTTTTAAGTGTTTATAATACAGTTACATTGTTTTAGTTGTTAACTATAATTGAATAAAAATATATGAGTTTTACGCTTAACATTATGACTTAATGATCGGAGCCTACTGAACTCTAAATTTGGTTAAGATATAATCTTTATCAGCAAAGATAGCAGATACCTATAACGGTGGTAGCCCAAGCGTTAACTGTAGCTTCCATTGGGGGGGATATAAATTAATTTAAGTTATTTTAAGCGTGGGTTAGAAGGGGTGACTCACGCTCGTAGTGAGACGGTAATGGGTTGCTAATCTTTTATAATTATTCATTCCTTGTTCTGTAACAAGCTGTGATAGCCTAGTAGTTAGGACGTTAGCCTCCAAATGAGAGGTTGGACGTTCGAATCCGGGCACGCACCTCTAACTTTTCGGAGTTATGTGTGTTTTTAAAAAACAATTAAAATATCACTTGCTTAAATCGCAACCCTCAGTAATGAAATGACGATGCAGAGAAAGACTTTCAAAAGAATAACTGTTGAGATTCAATTGAAATTTCGTAATAGTCGGCATGAGTAATAATATGATATAGATATCTAAAGTATGGACTGGATATGTTAAGCCAATTTTCTAACTTCAGACTAGTATTGGAAATTTCCAGATCCTGCTAAGCAAATTTTCTAAGTTAAGGCAGGTACAGAGAATTTCTAGATCTAAAAGCTAATACATTGGATTCGAATGAATTGATGATTGCACAATGATTGATTTACATGATACTTCTTGCTATTTTGTATTTTGTATCAGTTCTTTTATTTTATCGATTTTTATCGATCTATATTTATAAGTGTCTATATTTATGAAGCCGTGATAGCCTAGTGGTTAGGGCGTCAGCCTCTTAATCAGAGGTCCACGGTTCGAATACGGGCACGCACTTCTAACTTTTCGGAGTTATGTGCGTTTTCAAAAAGCAATTAAAATATCACTTGCTTCAACGGTGAAGGAAAACATCGTGAGGAAATCTGCACGCCTGATAGTTCGCCATAATGTTCTCAAAGGCGTGTGAAGTCTGCCAATCCGCACATGGCCAACGTGGTGGACTATGGTTAAAACCCTTCTCATATTGAGAAGAGACGAGTGCTCTGTAGTGAGCCGGTAATGGGTTGATCATGATGATGATGATATAAAAGTTGTAAGGTGTGTAAAACTATTTATGCGTATTTTTAACTGTATGTAAATATGTGTTTAATATATTATATCTAAAAGAAAATTTACAAAATTTACTTTTTGCGTTAATGCTCTATTGAATTTTTCTTTGGTGTACAATAAAAAAGTACAGCCATTTATAAAATCACACATGCCGATGTAACTCTTAAATCAGAATCTCAAGTTTTGTAGTCTTAGCTAACCACTAGTACCCAATGTGAATAATCAATCTAAATCAAAAAATTCAGATCGCAGATTAAATTTAGTAGCGCCATCCTTATGAACATAGAAGAGTAGGAAAAGGACAGCACTACAAAAACCAAAAAGAAAATGATTAATTATTTCGGCATTAGACCAACGCAGTTCCGAATACACAAGTAAAACCTTTGAAAACTAGTATTATTAATATAGCAAAGCTGCTTTCGTCAAGAAATGTCAGTGAATACTACGAAATCACTGTATGTAATGTAAGTGTATTTGGACATTATACTCGCGGCAAACGTAAAGCAATAAAAAGTAATAGATACCTTAATAAATAACTTATTTTAGTTTCAATATTAAAATCAGAAAACGTTAAATAAAAAACGAAAAAGGCCACTTTATCTGCTAGTTTTTGGATGAGATGGGATCTAGTACATGATTGATCAAAATTACCTCCTTCCCTTAAGTATATACGAGTAGCTTCCGTCATTATTGCTGAAGCTAGCTGTCTGTATAAAATTGAAATTTACAGCGCCAGGTGGCTATTATAATATCCACGTTCGAGAGCACATTACCGACACTCGATTCTTTAGGTGTTCTGAAAATCATACGGTTAATTTCCTTAATACGTTGATAAATTGAAGGGAAATATCTCATTGACGACCTCCGTGGCGCAGCGCGTTCGCTGTTGTATTATAAAGTTGGAGGCCCTGGGTTCGATTCCCGTCTCGAGTCTGGTCTGATAAGAGGCTTCGGCCGTGGCTAGTTACCACTCTACCAACAAATGACGTATCGCCAAACGATTTAGCGTTCCGGCACCGGGTTTACCATACCCTTAGGGTTAACCCGTTACCACCTTAGACCGCATCATCACTTACCATCAGAGATGCCGTCAAGGGCTAACATGTGGAGTATTAAAGAAACTTCCGTTCATAACTTGTTATTGAAAATTCATCCCTCATCCTTATGATTGGAATATTTGAAATATGTATGCAAATACTGCTTAAAGTGAACGAAGCTGCAAGTTTTAATACAAATGCAAAATATATCGCATGTCAGTTTGTGAATTTATTTCAGTTCAACCACTAAATTTATCATGATTTTGAAAGAAAAACAATTTGAAAAAAAAAGATAGCTAAAAGAAGAAAAAAAGAACCAAAATGATGAATAAATTTTATCTAAAAAAAGAACTCGAGAAATGTGTGCGTCAAAATAATGTAATTATCATTTAATTACATTGAATTAAAAAAACAAATATCTGCATAAATCAAGAAATAAATTTGATTGAATTAAAAAACAAATATCTGCATAAAGCTAGAAATAAATTTGTATAGGACACAAATAAGGCATTTTCTACTGTTATAAATAAAGCTTATAAGCTATTCTATAGCCAGCCAGATGTTCCCCGTTTTTCACTCTTGGGAATAATTTACGTAATAAATAGGTAAAGGAACTGTCAGCGTACCTTCCTCATTTCATTGAAAGCTAAGAAAATCAATGTAACGAAGGTTGCTGTAATTTTCTCGCCTCCCCTCTAGCTTGAGTTTAATTTTCGATGCCGGGTAAATTAACTTTATAATAAAACGGTGTAATTACCTGTTTTAGCTGATATTTTTCATGGGAAAATAAATGAAAATCATCAATAAAGTTACTTTGTAGAAAAATATTAGAACTTCAAGTTTGTATACGCATTAAAAGTGTCTTTTGAAGGATTATTTGAATAAAGTTTTATGATTGATTGATTGATTATAAAGGCACGCCAGTTTTGCATTTAGTAATGTTTAAATAATGAACAAAATTAAGTATTAACGAGTGGGCAAAAGCTACTCGTTAAATATTTGGCAAATATCACGAAATATGTCTTTATATGGTAAGTGATGATGCATATAATCTGTCATCCGTATTTATCATCATCATCATGAACAACCCATTACCTCACTACAGAGCACGGGTCTCCTCTCAATATGAGAAGGGTTTGGCCATAGTCCACGACGCTGGCCATGTGCGGATTGGCAGACTTCACATGCCTTTGAGAACATTATGGAGAATTCTCAGGCGTGCAGGTTCACGATGTTTTCCTTGACCGTTGAAGCAAGTGATATTTTTGAAGTGAAAACTTCTTTAGCGGCGTTGAGCACTTTTTCTGTAATGGGTATAAAATCTTAAACTCGCGTCAGGACACGTGACCTGATCGAAAAAGCGTAAGACGGATGGAGAGTAGACAGCTATCCCCTCTCTACGGCGCGGCGAAAATGTATGCCTGGGCCTACTGTTTCATTTAGGCAGCGCAGGGCGCTTGCGCGAATGTTCGTGTATGTTACAGCGTGCCACGCGCATCCATGGATAGTTCTGGTAATGATGATGGTGAAAAAGTCGTTGAAATTATGGATGAAAGTTGATTTTTCGGAGAGATAAACTTTTTAATGTAAAATAATTGTAATAGTTTTAAAGTGTTAAATTTTTAATGTAATATAAATTGTCATGTTTGTGTACGATAGCGCAATAAATGAATATTGTATTCTACCACATAAATGATAGTACTTTTATACTGATACAGCAATTGGTGCAAAATTATTCCCTAACCATTCCAAAATATCAAACATGCTCAAAGTTAATAATCAAGTTTTCACTTCTGCCGGCACTCCCGGAGTGCAACCCGTCTTTTTTTTTTTTAAACGCACATAACTCCGAAAATTTAGAGGTGCGTGTCCGGATTGAACCGCCAACCTCTGATTAGGAGGCTGACGCCCTAACCACTAGGCTATCACCGCTTCCAATCCAATTAAATTACAATTTTCTTATCCGTATTTATACCAAATCCATATACCTAATCAGTTTCAACCAGAACATTCAACCACTTGGCGGCATGTCTTTATACGTAATAATCTTCGTACAGAGAAAAAAATCTTTTGGACTAAACCCTTATTTTCAATGTAGCAGAGAAATGTGAAAATTGGTTTAAATTTCAAAGTTGTCTTACGGAGTTGAAATAGATTTATTGCCTGTTTCAAAACTATTGATCCTAGAGTCCAAAGTGTCCCCAAACAGTTTGAAACTCGCATTAGCAGCCAGTGTCAGGTGCAACCGCTAACTTTTTAACGGTATGCATATTCTATACATAGTTATACGTAGAGGTATTACGTACCTATAACACGGTACAAACTTTAAAATTAAATTAATCATTGAAACCAAAAAAGGCGCACATTATATATACATTGTGGTTGGTCTTAAAATTATTTATTATGATAATTGAATTGCATATTTTTTAATTTGTTGAAAATATGCATCCAAAGCTAAAATTCCAAAAGCCACTTAAAATCTTAAAAATATGACAGATTGTCCTTATTGAATATCGAACGCGATTTTCAGCGAAAATATCATATAGGTGTGTTTGTTTTTTTTTTCTCCGTGATATATGTGATAGCTTATATACTCACATTAATTAATCTGCGATAAGACTGAACAAAGTGGGGACCGAAAATACTGGTATAAATTTAAAATAAAACATATTTATATTTTGCATATATTTAATATGATATTTGTTGTATTCTGCCTTTTTTACGATGATTTCATAGAGCTGATTATTAGAAATATGAGTTTTCGGGTAACGACGCATTATATTATCATATATTTAAACAATAATGAACTCAAATCTCCAGGCTTGTTACCCTCAGGTTACATCTACATATATTACGTCTGTTGTTAAAAGCATTTCCGATTATCCAATTAAGATTAAACATGGAGTAATTCCATGAAAATAGTGGAAAATAAAGGAGTAACTGATGTATAGGTCCGATTTGCAGCTGTCAGTGACCGCTTTTCTCTCATTCGATTTTTTATCGATAAACCTATTTAGTACTAAGAACGTTATTATAAAAAAGACCCTTGTTCACAACTTCGCCCTTAAGGTATCCCAAAGATAGTTTATTTTCCGGACTGTCTATTAGCTGTACTAACCCTATTGGTTGCCACAGCGTTACCGCGCTGTTTGGCGAGCTTCGGAAAGAAGCTCTGCCAGAAGAAATTTTTAAGCCCTAGGGCTCGAAGAATCTAAGGGAACGACTGCCTAAGGGCGCCTCCTTTGAGGCCGAACCTTGGCTTAGGCGACGTTTGGGATAACGGGGGGGGGTCGGACGGTGAGTGGTCCGTACGTCTCCGAGGCCGTGGATGTAACCCACGTCCGGATGACGTAAGATAGCGGGGACCTCGTCTTCGCCTTCGAAGACGGTTTTCCAAAGATAGGACAATTATCCCAATGTTGTAGTATTGCTTGCGTGATCGCATTATAAAGTTGGAGGTCCTGGGTTCGATTCCTGGCTCGAGTCGGATCTGGTGGGATGCTTAAAAACCTAATCAAGGCACACGAAGTCGCGGGCATCGACTAGTTACAAATATACCACACATAAGAGATCGAAACAGAGTAAGTTATCGTGAATACTAATTGTAAAGACTTTAAATTAAACTTTGAATGCTGTGTCGCGCCAATAACAAGGTACTACTAACTCAGCTAAACGGTGAATATATGAATGTTTCAGACTTAAATATGGCATAAATGTATCCAGCTATTATCACATAGATATCTGCTAAGAAAGCTTTGCGGATATTCCCACTATCCATCTATAGTCCAAAGATTTGTGATCGTGTACTAAATAATCTGTACTAAATGCTGTGTCGCGCCAATAACAAGGTACTACTAACTCAGCTAAACGGTGAATATATGAATGTTTCAGACTTAAATATGGCATAAATGTATCCAGCTATTATCACATAGATATCTGCTAAGAAAGCTTTGCGGATATTCCCACTATCCATCTATAGTCCAAAGATTTGTGATCGTGTACTAAATAATCACAACAAATACTTGTTATCACTTTTAATCTGAATAGCACATGAAACGGGACAACTACAAATTCGTTTACAAGTTCAAAACACAGTCTCAAAACAGTTGAAAGACGTTACATTAAGTTAGTGCGCGGCAGACATCCAAAAAACTGTCTTGTCAGCGGTGTGAATTTCGTTGTCAATCGGCTACTCGCCACTGCAGCGCCACTTGCGCGGGCGCATGTGTGCTGATGTCTACTGATGTGTACATATAAATATGATATAGATTATATATTTATATGTATGTAGATATATTTTATGTGGTTCTGTTGTGTAATTTGTTAATAAATTATATGTATGTGTATGAATATAGTGTTTTTAATATGTGCGTACATTGAAATATTATAATGTTGCCCACAGCTTTATTAAATATTCTATCATTTATGGGGGGAAATTGGGTTTGTATTTGTTGTGAAAGTCTGTGTGTCTTTAATGCGAGGTAGCGAGAATGTGACGTGGGGCCGGCTTACAATCATCTGTCACCGAATGCTAATGCACTCAGCGTGGAATACGGATCAATAATCTTAATGGAACTGGGCTTTAATTCCCTATGACATATAAGTATTTGCTACAGAGTTTGACGTCATAATTGGCGTCACATCCATAGCCTTATCAAGCTGTGATAGCCTAGTGGTTAAGACGTCAGCCTCCTTATCAGAGGTCGGGAATTGGAATTCGGACACGCACCTATAACTTGTGCGTTTTTAAGCAATTAAAAAATCACTTACTTCAACGGTGTAGGAAAACATCATGAGGAAACCTGCATGCCTGAGAGTTCTTCATAATTTTCTTAAAGGCGTGTGAAGTCTGCCATTCCGCACACGGCCGGCGTGGAGGACAATGGCCGAACCCTTCTCATATTGAGAGGAGACCCGTGTTCTGTAGTGAGCCGGCAATGGGTTGATCATGATGAGTTGGCGTCACTGAAATGATGTTAGTCCATTTTTAACGTAACGAAGTTTTTCATTGCCATTCATACCATAAATAGTTATTAAGAGTGGCCTAGTGTAATCAAATCTGACGACCTACGTGGCGCAGCGCGTGCGCTGTAGCATTTCAAAGTTCGAGGTCCTTGGTTCAATTCCCGTCTTGAGTTTGGTATGGAGGACCTTACCGACAAAGACGTGTCAAGCGATTTAGCGTTCCAGCACGATGTCGTGTAGAAACCAATTAGGAGTCCTTCCTCCTAATTGGTAAACCCTTGTTTACCGTACCCTTAACAGGTTAGCCCGCTACCATCTTAGACCGCATTATTACTACACTTACCATCAGGTGTGATGCAGTCAAGGATTAACTAGTGGTGTATAAAAAAAAATGTTTTATTCGTGTAAACCTATTACAGGCATCTATGAATCTCATATGTAATACATGTTTCATTATTTTAATTTATGAGGTGATGGTGATAAACACTCGCCAACTTAAAACTAAAGCTTTTCCAATCGCGCCCAGGTCTAAGAAGCCCACAACAAACTTAGCCGGGTTTTTTGCGTTATCACTTTACTATTGTATCAGGTATATAAATCTTCTTGTATAAAAAAAAACGTAGACGAAATTCTGTTTTATAAAAAGGAGCAGCGTTCGAAAAGCATTTTATTGTTGAGCAATGGATGTGAAGCGAGGAGCGTGAATGTGACGCGGGGAGGCTTGCACCTGTCACCGAATGTTAATGCTTCACCCGCCGTAGACGACCGATCGATAGCCAAAGTAAAACTGGCTACGAATTTCCTATGACATTTCCAGTAGACATTCATCATCATTATTATTTATATACCCGTTATCGGCTCACTAAAGGCACCAAGTTTCCTTTCACACTGAGAAGTGTTGTGGCCAAGTGAGGATCTGTACACTCCAAGCCAAAAGAATGGTCATAATATTTTAGTATTATAATAATAAATCTTTATTTATCAAAAGCATGATTTACATTTTTTAAACTACTAGTATGTCACAGGAAACAGTGTGTAATAAACACTGGGTTACCACATTTTCTTAACCACTAGTGTTATAAAACAGAAATTACACATCTAAAAGATTTTTTTTATCAAACCGCTTTTACCAATATGAAACCTTTTTATCAACGGACGTATGATCGAAATATTTTTGCCCATACTTGTAAACTGTTCAAATAAAAATAAAAATCACTCAATGTATATCCATGTAATATCTTCTTCTTTAATGTATGTAATATCTTCTTCTTTGTCGTTACACTCTTTGCAGAGCGGCCGCGGTCATCACGAGTCAATGTCTTTGAGGCCAGATGTTATGCGCCTCACAAGTATTCGCCACTTCCCTCTGCTGCCGAAAGTCTGGTGCACTCGTTCAAAGGACCACCCACAGCAGACTTTATCTGATCGGTCCATCGCATGGGTGACCGTCCTTGCCCTCTGGTGCCCTCCACCTTACCCTGCCCGACAAGACGCTCAATGGAGTCACTCTCACGCCAGGAGACGTGACCAAAAATTTTTTAAATGCGACTCTACTAACGTTCCTATAACTCAGTGTTATAGGAACGTTTTAAAACATCTTTTTCAAACGGCAACTGTTAAATTTTTCCGTACACAAAACCCTTTTATCGTCGAAGGACGTATCTAAGTCGAGGCAGCGAGAATGTGACACGGGGGCTGCTTGCACCTGTCACCGAATGCTAATGCCTCACACGTTGTGCCGCACAACGATACGTGGATCAATAGACTAAAGAGAACGAATCCATAGACAAATGCATTTTGGAACGGGTTTATCGTTTTTACATAACACACTTGCTTCAACGGTGAGCCGGTGGCCTGAGAGTTCTCCGTAATGTTCTCAAAGGCGTGTGAAGTCTGCCAATCCGCACATGGCCAGCGTGGTGGACTATGGCCCAATCCTTCTCATATTGAGAGGAGACCCGTGCTCTGTAGCGAGCCGGTAATGGGTTGATCATGATGATAATGACATAACACACAATATTCCATTCACTTTTATTTTTGACGTACTATCTATAGTTAAAAGAAGCGGTGATAGCCTAGTGGTTAAGGCGTCAGCGTTTTAATTATTTTTTAAAAACACACATAACTCCGAAAAGTTAGAGGTGCGTGCCCGGATTCGAACCGCGCGCTGACCACTGATTAGGGCTGACGCCCTAACCACTAGGCTATCACCGCTTCAAGGGTGAAGGAAAACATCGTGAGGAAACCTGCACGCCTGAGAGTTCTCTATAATGTTCTCAAAGGCGTGTGAAGTCTGCCAATTCGCACATGGTCAGCGTGGTGGACTATGGGTAAATCCTTCTCATATTGAGAGGAGACCCGTGCTCTATATAAAGCCGGTAATGGGTTGATCATGATGATGATGATGTGCCACTTGCTAAATGTGACGTAGCAAACAAGAATGAGATACTAAACGTGAGCGAAACTGCGAGCAAAACCTAATCTAGTTATAGAACGAATGGTAGAGAAAATATAAAGTTTAAACCCACCACACTACTGTATTATAAACATTGAAACGTTAGTGACATAGTTTCAACTCATGAATATCCACGATTCATGAGTTGAAACTATGTCACTAACGTTGATGTTGATGAATATCCACGATTCATGAGTTGAAACTATGTCACTAACGTTTCAATGTTTATAATACAGTAGTGTGGTGGGTTTAAACTTTATATTTTCTCTACCATTCGTTCTATAACTAGATTAGGTTTTGCTCGCAGTTTCGCTCACGTTTAGTATCTCATTCTTGTTTGCTACGTCACATTTAGCAAGTGGCACATCATCATCATCATGATCAACCCATTACCGGCTTTATATAGAGCACGGGTCTCCTCTCAATATGAGAAGGATTTACCCATAGTCCACCACGCTGACCATGTGCGAATTGGCAGACTTCACACGCCTTTGAGAACATTATAGAGAACTCTCAGGCGTGCAGGTTTCCTCACGATGTTTTCCTTCACCCTTGAAGCGGTGATAGCCTAGTGGTTAGGGCGTCAGCCCTAATCAGTGGTCAGCGCGCGGTTCGAATCCGGGCACGCACCTCTAACTTTTCGGAGTTATGTGTGTTTTTAAAAAATAATTAAAACGCTGACGCCTTAACCACTAGGCTATCACCGCTTCTTTTAACTATAGATAGTACGTCAAAAATAAAAGTGAATGGAATATTGTGTGTTATGTCATTATCATCATGATCAACCCATTACCGGCTCGCTACAGAGCACGGGTCTCCTCTCAATATGAGAAGGATTGGGCCATAGTCCACCACGCTGGCCATGTGCGGATTGGCAGACTTCACACGCCTTTGAGAACATTACGGAGAACTCTCAGGCCACCGGCTCACCGTTGAAGCAAGTGTGTTATGTAAAAACGATAAACCCGTTCCAAAATGCATTTGTCTATGGATTCGTTCTCTTTAGTCTATTGATCCACGTATCGTTGTGCGGCACAACGTGTGAGGCATTAGCATTCGGTGACAGGTGCAAGCAGCCCCCGTGTCACATTCTCGCTGCCTCGACTTAGATACGTCCTTCGACGATAAAAGGGTTTTGTGTTCGGAAAAATTTAACAGTTGCCGTTTGAAAAAGATGTTTTAAAACGTTCCTATAACATTGAGTTATACGTTAGTACAGAGTTGCATTTTAAAAATTTTTGGTCACGTCTCCCGGCGTGAGAGTGACTCCATTGAGCGTCTTGTCGTGCATGGTAAGGTGGAGGGCACCAGAGGGCGAGGAAGGTCACCCATGCGATGGACCGATCAGATAAAGTCTGCTGTGGGTGGTCCTTTGGTGGTGCACTCGTGACACCAGTTTTCGGCCCGCAGAGGGAAGTGGCGAATGCTTGTGAGGCGTATAACATCTGGCCTCAAAGACATTGACTCGTGATGACCACGGCCGCTCTGCAAAGAGTGTAACGATGAAGAAGAAGATATTACATACATTAAAGAAGAAGATATTACATAGATATACATTGAGTGGTTTTTATTTTTATTTGAACAGTTTACAAGTATGGGCGAAAATATTTCGATCATACGTCCGTTGATAAAAAGGTTTCATATTGGTAAAAGCGATTTGACTTCTTCTCAGACTCTTAGGTTTAGTTTCAAGTTGGCGAGTGTAGTTATCACCATCACCTCATGAATTAAAATAATGAAAAAAATATTATATCTAACGTTTCATAGATGCTTGTACTAGGTATACATGAATAAAGCTATACAGAATTTTGAATTTATAAATTTTTTATGGATTGATAATGACGATGATGATGATAATGATGCAACAGAAATCAGATTTAGATTAAAAATTTAATAATTTAAATCCAAGAATATTCCAGTAACCTTTTGGGTCACTTTTTGACGACCTCTGTGGCGCAGCGCGCGCGCTGTCACATTATAAAATTGGAGGTCCTGGGTTCGATTCCCTTCTCGAGTCTGGTCTGTTGGAAGGCTTCGGCCATGGCTAGTTACCATCCAACCGACAAAGACGTGCCCACAAGCAATTTAGCGTTCCGGCACGATGTCTCGTAGAAACCAATTAGGAGTATTGGTTCGCCATATCCCTAACAGGTTAGCCCGCTACTAACTTAGACTGCATTACCACTTACCATCAGGTGAGATTGCCGTCAAGGGTTAACTTTCAGTGGATTAAAAAAAAATGCATTAATGCAATAAACTCTTAGAATATTTAGAGAGTTAGTTTCTTTTCTTTAAGGATGGGATACAAAAAAGGCGCCTTGTTTTTAACCTTCTTCTCTTAATAATAGCGCGTTTAGCTTAGGGTACGAGAAAGCAGATGAAGTCTTCTATAATAGCCGTATCCATTACATTATAAAGAATATTGAGGAAAGTAGCAAGTCTTAATTTTCAAAATAACTGCCTATTACTGAAAGTAATTCGGTAAAAGAAAGAAAAAAGCTAAGGAAAATTTTCTCAGAATTAAAACATAGGAAAAATATTCCCAATGACGCAAAATTATTTGCCCATACATTTCCCTAGGGCAGGCGCGAGCAAGGCTAATATTTGTTCGGAAAACTAACGAACGCTGGCAACTTTGTCTGCGTAAAAGATGGATTTTAAATATTTGAACGTCTCCTATAAAGTAACTTAGTATTTTAGCTTAGTAGCTATTACTATTATTAACTCACTGCAACTCACTGCTGGTTTATGTCACTGTCTGTCTGTTAAACTGTCAAACTGTCACTATGTACTGTCACTGGTGAGTAGCATCCGTAGAGTTCAGAGTAGGTGGTCGTCCTATGCTTCTTCGACCAGTACGCGTCGTTGCATCTTCCATCCCGTCTACCACATGACCCACCTAGCCCTACTTCGGGGATGCAGCTCTTTGAACGATGTCCGTTATCCCAGTTTGCCTCCAGATCTCTGCGTAGGGAATCCTATCCAGTAGCGACAATCCTAACATCGCTCTTTCCATCACTCGTTGGGCAACTTGGAGCTAGTGCACGACCTATGTAAGGAACCACGTCTCTGCACCAGATGTCATAAGAGGGACACCTGGGTGGAATACTTTACGCTTTAAGCTTACTGGAATATCTCCTTTGAAGACGTTAAAGAGTTTTGTCTGTGTATGCGAAAACTTCTGCAGAAAAAGAACCCTGTTTCTAAATTATCTTTTCGCCTTCTGGATGCTTTATTCACGAAAACGTTGTAAAGATCGATTGACCTTCTAAACCATGAATAGTAACAAAGTTTATAATTTTTAATCTCGTGGGAACGATCTCTGGGTACTTTTACGGGCTAATAAGGTTCACATGTCCGTTTACTGGTTGCATGCTATTTCGGTACCAAATTTTGAATCGATGAACTGTCATATTGTACGTGTAGTTAGAATAACTGTTAGGTTATTGATTTTTCGTCAAGTCGCTGTTCAGTACAAACAAGGGAGTTGATTGACGTTTTACACCCGCTTACCTCAGATATCACAATATTAACGATATTCCTTCCTGGTTATTATTACATGTTATATTACATACAATTAATCATATATTTTCTTTTAATTTTATTTGTTGTGACATATTTAATAATAAAGCTTACTTATTTATTTATTTATTTTTTAATTTAATTAGAACGGACAGTATCCAATAGCAACAATTAATAACATTATAGCAGAAACGAAGTATAAACAAAACGAAACAACACAACAAAACAAAACAAACTTACTTAGTGAAGGTTGGCCACAGGTGGGAAAAAAGAAACTTTGGATTTACTTATAATTAAATTTAATAAAGAAATTATAGTTAAAATCTTAATAACTAGCAAACCATTCTGATGTTAGGAAAGTTCTCGGGATTGAAATCTAATTACTAATCTACCCTACATTCTAAGTTGCTATCACTAACACAAGTGAACTCTTCCGATGCTAGGAAATAAGTCGTGGGAACACTCTTTTCTTACGTTCACGGACTCGGTAATATAACGCCGATGCTAACGCAGCGTTATTGTGACGTAGAGCTGGCGTGCTATAACTCCTTCGTAAATAATATTTTTTACTTGCACCAGTTTTATGTGTTTAACTTTAACCTGCCAAGTAACTTTTTCATGATTTCTGCACGTTCAAAAAGACAATATACTAACATTGTTTTTTTTTTTATATTTGCATCGCTGGCAAACGCGTTGACACCTGATGATAATTTTTTTTCTCGGACTGTCTATTGGCTGTGCTAACCCTATTGGTTGCCACAGCGTAATTGGGTTGTACCTGATGATAAATAATTACAGTCGCAAATGAACATTTTCACCCAGGGGAGCTACCGAGGCGTTAAAAGCTGAACCCATCCTCTTAATCGGTGTAAGATGTAAATTATGGATTTATGCAAATTAACGCCTGCTGCCATTCGCCTTTCATCTCCGATATTAACATCACTGTTGCACTTAAGTACACTTAGATAAATACTCGAGTTAAATTAAAATCTTTCAGCCATAAATATCACTAAACTTCTAGCAATGTCCTCGCGGCGTCCATTGTTATTGTTATTTTTCGTGGACCAATCACTGGCCACCGTTTTGGCGGGAACCAATAGCGTGGCGGCACGACATGACATGACATGACAACCAACTTAATACACTAATAATAGTATTCTAGTCAAGTTTAATACTCTTTTGTACGTTTTTTTTTTGTACACTACAAATAAGCCCTTGACGGCAATCTCCCCTAATGGTAAGTGATGATGCAGACTAAGATGGTAGCGAGCTAATCTGTTAGGGTTATGGTAGACCCATACTCCTAATTGGTTTCTACGCGACATCGTGCGGAACGCTATATCGCTTGGCGACATCTTTGTCGGTAGGGTGGTAACAAGTCACAGCCGAAGCCTCCTACCAGACAGACTAAAGCCGGTAATCGAACCCAGGACCAGAACATTTGTAATGCGAGAATGCACGCATTGCGCCACGAAGGTCGTCAACGTATACAGAATAATAACATGTATGTCTTAAATTCAAATTAGAATACAAATAATCTTTATTCAAATAGTCCTTTAAAAGGCACTTGACGCGCCAATAATTTACATACTAGTGATTTGATGGTGATAACTACATTCGTAAAATTAAAACTAAAGCTATGAGGGTTCCAAACGCGCCCCAGTCTATGAAGAAGCCCACAACAAACTTAGCCAGGTAAATTTTCTTTTTGTTATCACCATCTCACATGCCACTTAAAATTATATTAAGAGCTATCTTATTAGAGCAATATTTCATACCCATGCTTGTTTATCATTTACTTAATTAATAAATACGTCATAATTTATATATCTATATAGCTTCTTAGAATCGCGGTGATAACAGCAGTGAAGCTCTCAATCACTTTAAGCTCATCAAACCGGAACGCCTCATGACTTGGTAGTCAGTCTTTTGACAGTAGAGTGGCGTCACAGGGTTTCATGACATGTAAGTAAAATAGCTATCTAAACACCAAATTTAAGTCGATCAGTCCAGTGGTTTTAAATTTTTCCATTGAAATATATGTCAGTCACCCACTCACCTTTTCCTTTTATATATTATACAGATAAGGTTTTCGTTAAAAGGGTTGATTTAAAACGACGCCAGAGCTCCACAGACCTTGTCAGGCTGTCCAACTTTGTTAAAACTTTTACTTGAAAGGGCTCCTGAGGTTTATAAATACTTTTAAAAATAAATGCTATTTATTTAAATATAAATTAAACAATAAACAGCAAGTATAATTTGCTATATTCTGCCGACCACCGGGAGATTTGTATAATATAACACCACACAAAATCTTCCACTAGAACCTCTACGCACGTTTCGACCCGACACCGGATCATCCTCAGGAAATTTTGACTTCACAAGCGCGAAAAGTAAAATTGTCGGCGGAATATAGCAAACTATACTTGCTGTTTATTGTTTATCATGGACTTCCGCAAAGTAACGCCTGCTTCTATTCATTATTTTAAATATAAATTATTTAAATTAGTAGCATCTATTTTCATCTATTATTCTATAGCATCTATTTTTTTTTAATATAAATTATTTAAATAAATAGCATCTGTTTTTAACAAAATTGAATAATCGATACTAACACAATACAATTAAGTGAGTACCCTACAAAATTTAATCAACTGCCCCTTTATAATTTTAATAATATAATAACACCATTTCAAATTTCACGACCGTGATAATGATCTCATTTAACTTGTACATAAGTACAGGTTTCTCGCTGAATTAAATGTTAAATATTAATTTCCAAGGAAGGCCTTCACCGTAAGACTACATCATCCATGCAAATTAGAGTGCTTTGAAACGACTGCTAGCACGGAAACTCAGTACCAGCGGTCCAGTGTTTTATTACTAATAAGTAATGAGTAGTTCAACAGCTGAGATCGTGATGGATTTCTATGATTTTGTGGTTTGCGTATTAGTGAATTCTTTGCTAGTTAATCAACTTGCATAATTTTATAATTTTTTTACTTTGTCAGTTCAACAGCTGAGATCGTGATGGATTTCTATGATTTTGTGGTTTGCGTATTAGTGAATTCTTTGCTAGTTAATCAACTTGCATAATTTTATAATTTTTTTACTTTATCAGTTCAACAGCTGAGATCGTGATGGATTTCTATGGTTTTGTGGTTTGCGTATAAGTGAATTCTTTGCTAGTTAATCAACTTGCATAATTTTATAATTTTTTTACTTTGTCATATGTACAACAGCATTGGTTACGATTAAGCTGATATTTCCTTCATGATAAAATCTCAAAAAGAGAATGAAAAAAATAGCTAATTATTAAATCCAAAATACAGCCAATAGTTGACGTTATCGTAAAAACTTAGATAAATATGCCAGTTAAATTGAAACCATTCTTCCAAAAATATCACTCAACTTATAGCTATGTCCTCGTGGCGTCCATTGTTATTGTTATTTTTCATGGACCAATCACGTGGCACCGTTTTGGCGGGATCCAAAACAACTTGTAAAATATATGTCTTAATTAATAAATACATCATCTTCTTCTTTGGCCTCGCCTTATCCCGTTACGCGGGGTCGGCTATTTTTATCATTTTGTGCCACGTCGATCGTACTTTAGTATCCTCATCATTGAGGCCGAGGCATTTCGTCAGCCATGTAGTTGGGGGTCTTCCCCTTCCCCTTTTCCCTGCAGCCATGGAAAGGCACTTTTTCACTACGTAATCGTCAGGTCTACGCATTACATGTCCGTACCCAGGTACGGACATGTAATGCGTATGACCTTAAAACTTCCTCTTATATATTTATTGCGTACTTTATCTTTTAAAGTCACTCCTGCCGCCCATCTCAGCATACGCATAATAAATACATCATGATATTGTATAAATATATAGCTTCTTAGAGTCGCGGCGATAACATTACCACATAACGAGAGTTTGTTTTCCGGAGTTTTTAATAATTACAATTAAGTTACCAGAACTGAGCTTTATCTCAAACGAACGAGATAGGAAACTCATACCCTACTATATGTTAAGATATTAAATGTTGAATGTTATACCTATTAATGTCTCTCAAATCAACATACTGCATACGCCATCTGCGTTACAAGTATACAAGTAAATTCTGCATTTATATATTTTCGAATTTTTATACGCAAGGACCATTTACTCTATTACTCAGGATGAAAGATTGGACCAAACGTACCCGGGCGTAATACTGGTAAGGAGATGTTTCCAATAACCATTAACCTTAATTCAAAAGCCTGTCAACCTTGTTACAGATTCTCAACCGTCAACGAAGAAAATCTCTCCCGAAGAGCCAGCGTTCGAGAGACCGATTGGCAATCACACATTCTTCTTAGGCAGAGAAGCGGTCCTGGGTTGTGCGGTTACAAATCTCGGAAAACATAAAGTAAGTGAAAATTTAACATGTACGAACTTTTGGACCTCCCTGCGTACATCAAGGAGTATATCAACATCGTATTCTTGTTCATTGAAAGATCCTTTTTTTTTTTATCCTCTACAAGTTAGCCCTTGACGACAACCTCACCTGATGGTAAGTGATGATGCAGTCTTAAATGGTATCAGGCTAACCTGTTAGGGGTGTGGTAAACCCATACTACCAATTGGTTTCTACGCGACATCGTGCCGGAACGCTAAATCTCTTTGCGACACGTCTTTGTCGGTAGGGTGGTAAATAGCCTCGGCGGAAGCCTCCCACCAGACCAGACTCGAGCCAGGACTCGAACCCAGGACCTCCAAAATGAATTATTGTCTTAAATGGACTTAAATGGATGGATATTGAAAATTATTGATATTTAAAATACTAATAATAAAAGCGATTAAAAATTTACACCTATTGCTTATCATGAGATACACTCCGCTAGCAGACTTCCAGACGTAGAGGAAGGTTTAGTAATAGGGTCACATTGCAACTCGATGAAACCCTAAAAATGAATTAATCGCTGTATGAAACGGTGATTTGTGTACATTGTTTGACCGTGGGTGTCCCCAGATTGATGGGTATTATTGGACGAAATATGTTTGCGCCCCAAATTGACGAAATTTCAAAGCTCTTTTGTGTCTGTGTTGTTGTTTGGCCATCGGTCTCGTCAACACTGTCATCGTGAATGATTAAAGCATCATGCTGAGGCAGCGCCCTGTTCAGCGAACTTCTAGGCGTATAAGTTTTAGATGTTTAAATCGGTACATGTAAACTGTGATAGCCTAATGGTTAAGACGTCAACCTCCTAATCAGAGGTCGGCGGTTCGAATCCGGGCACCTCTAACTTTTCGGAGTTATGTGCGTTTTTAAACAATTAAAATATCACTTGCTTCAACGGTGAAGGAAAACATCGTGAGGAAACCTGCTCGCCTGAGAGTTCTACATAATGTTCTCAAAGGCGTGTGAAGTCTGCCAATCCGCACATGCGTAGTGATAATTCATATATACTTCCATACCAATAATATGTAAGTTATATTCGAACCGCCGACCTCTGATTAGGAGGCTGACGCCCTAACCACTAGGCTATCACCGCTTCCAAGACTAATTACATACATAAAAACTCGTGTACAGTTTTATGTCAGTCTAATATTGTTTTATATCCGAAAACAAGCTACGCAACACGAAAATAAACAAACAACACGAACCCTAAGTGGGGCGCAAATGTTTGTTCCCACACTACGACGGGACCGAGGGTTTAGCACTGTTTACTGTAATCGTCAAACTAAGCACTGAAACTACTGTTTTCGGGTAAAATAGTCAATAGTTTGATTTGAGTTTAGACGCAACTTGCCAACCAAGATGCGAACTTAAATTTCTGTTACGTCTCTTCAGTTTGATTTATTTTTCTAAATATTTTCAGAGACAAATTTTAATTGTTGCCTTACTATGAAATGGTTTTCTAATTTTCCGAGTTTTTTTTTTATATTTTATAATATATTTACGTAAATTTTTTCTTAACGATAAAAAATAAACATGTAGCCTAGAAATTGAGGTTTTTATTATATACGAATTTATTGAATTTTTTAATAATTTACTATTTTTAAAGAAGCTGTGATAGCCTAGTGGTTAGGGCGTCAGCCTCCTAATCAGAGGTCGGCGGTTCGAATCCGGGCACGCACCTCTAACTTTTCGGAGTTATGTGCGTTTTAAGTAATTAAATTATCACTTGCTTCAACGGTGAAGGAAAACATCGTGAGGAAACCTACACGCCTGAGAGTTCTCCATAATGTTCTCAAAGGCGTGTGAAGTCTGCCAATCCGCACATGGCCAGCGTGGTGGACTAAGGCCAAACCCTTCTCATATTGAGAGGAGACCCGAGCTCTGTAGTGAGCCGGCAATGGGCTGATCATGATGACTATTTTTAATACTCTCCTAGCACCTCTGACTTTTGGTTGTCGTGTGCGTTGCGTTCAATTTGAAACTAATTATAGCTTGCTTTAACCGTGGAGGACCCATAACCTATTTTATTTTATTTATTCAATAATTGCATTAATGCACATCTACTAACACAATATAACATAGTAAGACTACATGAGGCTCCGTAAGGGCGCTGCAAGTTAAAATTATACATAGTATTTATTTCGTTTCCTTATTTAAAATTACAAATGTCTAATTAATATTATTCATTAATAATTGGAATACAAAAGTTTAACAATTGGAATTACTAGAAAATAATAATCAATTAATATGTCATTCAATTTGTCAAAATGAGTTGTCCATAATATTTTCTAATGATGAAATCATTTTGGGAGAAGCGCCGTGCCCTGTAGGTGGCCGGTAATAGGTTGATAATGATGAATCAAAAACCTATATATGAAATCGATTGATTAGTACTGTTGCAACTAGGCCACACCACTCAGATCAGTTTCAGTTCAGCTCACTTCGCAAGAACAATCACGTCTATTAGATTCGTTTCTAATTTTTCCATTTTTATTTATATACTATAGCAAAACCCGAATTAGGTATCCCGTTGGCACACTTTCAGGGAGAAATGTAACAGAATTGTATAGAAAAAATATCAAGACATGTCTTTCTATATAGTTACCTTTATCTAATTAACCGGAAAAGTTACCCCGATCAACAACACATAGACCACTAATCAACCCTTAAGCAGTCTCAAAGTTAATTACACGGAAACAATACTAACCGGAAAAATGGCAGTCGTCTCGGCCAATATATCACTTATTCTGTTTTCACAAGGCCTTGCTGTCAACGCTGATACAACCAACAAGTTTTATGTATTTATTTTTTAATTGTATACACGTTTCTTTCAATCCTCGTTTAACATTCTATGCTCCCGTATTAAAAGTGAAGTAATGGTAAACAAATTGAAAAGCATTTCTAATTTAAATAAAGAGGAAAGTAAGCGGTTCTGTATTCAAGAAGGGAGTAGTCCGGGTTATATTAATTATTGTTTGACTTGTATGTATTGCAAACTAAGCAAATATTTTTGTTTCTTTAAGGGGTTATTACTTGTGTAGCGGAAACTGTATTTATAGGATGAAAGTATTCTTCAGGGTGCACGCTATATCTTTATTTATTTATTTATTTCTCATTTAAATCGGACATGGAAGCGTCCATAGATTTGTGTATTTATACGAGTATGTGCGAAATTTTAGTATTATCAGCTAAGTAGTTAAGACTTGAAATCTATACTTCAGCTTTAGTTTTATGCATTTATTTATATAGTTTTATTTTTCCAGTCTAATTAAGTATATGATACTTGTTGGTTAGAAAACAGCCGTGCGTCTGGCAAGCTTTTGCACGCGAAGGCGAGACGGTGAAGAATGGCTTAATCTAACTAATTTTCTTCCATCGTCCGGATGCCGGCAGATCTTTGTAACCTAGACCTGACTTTGGAAGATTCTAAATCTCATCATCATCCTCATCATGAACAACCCATTACCGGCTCACTACAGAGCACGGGTCTCCTCTCAATATGAAAAGGATTTGGACATAGTCCACCACGCTGGCCATGTGCGGATTGGCAGACTTCACACGCCTTTGAGAACATTATAGAGACCTCTCAGACGTGCAGGTTTCCTCACGATGTTTTCCTTCACCGTTAAAGCAAGTGATATTTTAATTTTTTAAAAACGCACATAACTCCGAAAAAAAAAAGAGGTGCGTGCCCGGATTCGAACCGCCGACCTCTGATTAGGAGGCCGACGCCCTAACCACTAGGCTATCACCGCTTCTATTCTAAATCTGCTGATATCTCAATCTGAGTTAAGATTATTTTACCGGCGAACTCAACGACGGAATCAGTTAAAAACACCACAATCGGACCTCAATCACTGACGTGGAATTAGATTTCATAATAAACAATAAGAAGCCCGGGACAAAAGAGAGTAATCGGAGAAAAAACAAAAGAAATCAGAGGGCGGAAGGGAAACAAAAGGCAGCATGACAACAGCAAAATACACTGGCTTACCTTGTGCCACAGAGTAGTGATAGCAGTGGGTCAATAGGTCACCTTTAGATCGCTAAGAAATAAAGAAAATAATGTAACAAATTGCCAGTTTACTAAGAATAAACTTCTATTAGGGCTGTTAATTTACTTTACTGCTCTTGTTTAACACTCGGTGCGCGCTCAAGATATTCTGTTGCTGTAATTAAAAGGATTAAATTTAGTTTTTTACTTAATGAGCAGATAAACTCCTCCTGGGCCATAATTTTACTAAATTCGATTATCCGGCGCAAAACTTATCTGCTACTATGACGTAATGATTATTTATGTTATGAAAATCACTAGGACCCAGGCTTGATTCCCAGGTTAATTGTTGGTATATATACCTCTCGGAACAAGGCCGAAGAAAATTGGCGGAGTTCGGATTGTCAAAGACTTTTAGCTTGACGAACTCCGAGGTGCAGTGCGTGCGCTGTCGCATAATAAAGTTGGAGGTCCTGGGTTCAATTCCCAGCTCTAGTCTAGTCTGGTGTCGGCCGTGGCTAGTTACCACCGGACAAAGTTTTAGCGTTCCGGCATGATGTCGCGTAGAAACCAATTAGAAGTGTGGGTTTACCATACCACTAACAGGTTAGCCCGCTTACCGGGTATGGTAACGTCAAGAGCTAATTTGTAGTATATAAAAAAATAGCCAAGATATTATCACTAACATATGATGATTATCTTAAGGATTATCGTTGAGATCACGACGTGATACGGAAGTATTGGGTCAGTGTTGCAGGTCTGTACTCTAAAGCCCTCTCCTCTCTAGGGAGGTGGCGACAGCATTTTATGTTAATAGATCGCAAAAGTACCTGCCAATCCGCACACGGCCAGCGTGGTGGACTATGGCTGAACCCTTCTCATATTGAGAGGAGACCCGTGCTCTGTAGTTAGCCGGTAATGGGTTGATCATGATGATGATGATGAGATCGCAAAAGTGTCAAAGAATGGTTAGTCTTACTTCATCTATGTCACAAAATATCTTATGTGTACAACATTGCCTACTTGATGCGATCGTTACATACAAAAGAACAACAACTGTTAAAAAAAAAGGCTTTTCAGGTTAATCAATTAACATCAGGTAACCCGTGTAATCGTTTTCTCGCAAGGAAAATAAAATAATAGATTCAATCATCATCATCATTATCATGATCAACCCATTGCCGGCTCACTACAGAGCACGGGTCTCCTCTCAATATGAGAAGGGTTCGGCCATAGTCCACCACGCTGGCCGTGTGCGGATTAGCAGACTTCACACGCCTTTGAGAACATTACGGAGAACTCTCAGGCGTGCAGGTTTCCTCACGATGTTTGCCGTCACCGTTGAAGCGTGATATTTTAATTGTTTAAAAACGCACATAACTCAGAAAAGTTAGAGGTGCGTGCCCGGATTCGAACCGCCGACCTCTGATTAGGAGGCTAACGCCCTAACCACTAGGCTATCACCGCTTCAATAAGCGTATATATAAGCGTAGCTAAAGAGCTACCTTGAAGCATCCTCTTTTATAACCTATCTATAAATAATCAAGAGTTATTCGTCACTGAGTAACTTAAGCTAAAGCTGTGATAGCCTAGTGGTTAGGACGTCCGCGTCCTTATCAGAGGTCGACGGTACGAACCCGGGCACGCACATCAGAGAGTCAATAAAAATATCACTTGCTTCAATGGTGAAGGAAGACATCTTGAGGAAACCCGCACGCCTGAGAGTTCATAATGTTCTCAAAGGCGTGTGAAGTCTGCCAATCCGCACATGACCAGCGTGGTGAACTATCGCCAAACCGCAAAATTTGGAAATTGGGAAGAGACCTGTTCTCTGTAGTGAGCCGGTAGTGGGTTGATCATGATGATGATGATGAAATCTGAAAACTTAGCTAGGCTGACCACATTTCTAGAAGATCTATTTTAGATGTAAGACACGAAAATGCAGCCATTCTACTAATCTGTTTCAAACCAACTTATCCCTTGCTAAGTTTACTAGATCGACGCTAGTGGAATGACTCCTTAAGTCTAGAGTGCAGCTGAGAGGCGATTTAATTTGATGTCGGTCGTTCTAGAAATTCAACTAACGTCAATGGGTTGATCATGAGTAACTTAAAATATTTTAATTGTTGATTTTAAGTATTGATGATTTTGCTAACACAATTTAGCCAGTAACAATCAATTTTGTACAAGCATGCTTTGTGCTATAAATACGGGCGGTCGATGCCTTTAGTAAATTCTCTCGCTCGAGACGTCGGACTGTTCGGACCTCTTAGTTATTATCGCAATAAAAGTGTAAACCGACAAAAAAAAAAAATTTAATTGTACTCATAGTAGCTCACAATATACGGAGTCATAAACCACCACTTGCAACACACACTGTTCGTAAACTTTAGCCCTTAACATACAATTTAAATAACCACACAACTTTCATTTTAAGTCTCAATACCGGCAAAGTCATTAGTAATGATTACTCACGCAAGTAAAAGTTCTGAAAGACGGCCACTAATTCAAGTGATAATTTGAATTAGATTGGGAGTGCTTTAGTAGTTCTTGATACCAATTAATATTAATCCGTCTGTCCTGAAGGTTAACTAGATTTTCATTATTCAGCGTCACATTCATTAATACATTGAACTCTAATTAACAGAGCTTTGGTTTTTGACCATAAGTAAGTAACAAACTCAGATAGAATATAGGATTTTAAGGATGGCCTTATCTATAATATAATGAAACTGTAATAGGACGAATTCTGTACATTAAATATATTATAGATACTGAGACCAAAACAATTTTATTTTATTTTTTTGTCTGACTGTCTGGCTGTATCTTGGCCGCGCATTACGCCGAGTTTACTGGATGGATTGGAATGAAATTATGTGTAGGAGTAACTGTTACTCCGGTTCAACATAAATAAAAGTTTATATCCCGGAATTCAGCACGGGAGAGGGGATGATAGTCAGAATTTGTATTTCGTTATAATTCATTAACGCGTACTCCGATTTCATTATATTTTTTTTTGTTAGAAAGGAGATACTTTAATGTTTATCCAGTAATTATTTCAAGGTCATCGGTTTAGTAATCCATTGCTTCACGATTGAAAGACTGTTTTTTATTCGTTGCTTGCAATTTCTTGCACAAAAATAACAACTAAAAACAATCCTGTAAAATAATTTCACAAAATAGTTCACGTAACAATTCTTCACTGCACAACATTCCTATTAAAATTCAAAGTCTTCCGTACGCTGTGGTCTAAAAAACCCGTACATTGCACTGATATACAAAAGTCAAGACACACCAACATTGTAAGGGTTCAGTTGAGTCATGAATAACTTTTTTTTTCATATCTCCACGAGTTAGCCGTAGAACAAGTTGGTAGCGATCTTTACTGTTGGTAACTTTGGTTTAATTGGTTACTACATCGTGCCGGAACATCAGTAGGATGGTATATGAATGCTTACCAGATGCCTGTAATAGGTTCACATGCTTATCAGTCAGCGTCCTCCGTGACGACCTCCGTTTGACGACCTCCGTGGCGCAGTGCGTGCGTTGTTGCATTATAAAGATGGAGGTCCTGGGTTCGATTCCCAGCTCGAGTCTGGTTTGGTGGGAGGCTTCGGCCGTGGCTAGTTACCACCCTACCGACAAAGACGTGTCGCCAAGCGACTTAGCGTTCCAACACGATGTCGCGTAGTAACCATCTTAGACCGCACCAACACTTACATCAGGCGAGATGCTGTCGAGTTACAAGTTAGCCACTTGTAGTGTATAAAAAAAAAAGTGATGTTTGAATTACTTTGAATTATTTGAATTATTTATTTGAATAAAGACAGGGTTACATATAAAGAATACTAAGCATGATGTAGCACTAATGTTTGCAGTAGTGTAAACTGTGGCGCAACCATTATTGTTCACCTCCAAACAATAAATAGTACCAATTAAATAATCAGAGAAAACAAAAACAAAAAAAAAAGTAAAAAGTCCGAAAGCATGCAGTTGTGTGTGTGGGTGTGTGTGTGTGTGAGCGTGTGTGTGTGTGTGTGTGTGTGTTTCTGTGGGGGTGTATGTTTGCATGTAGGTGGGTGTGGCGTTTGCATGAGGGTGTGTGTGTGTGTGTGTGTGGGATTGTTTTAAATATTTATATCGGAACGCATTATTTTATAAAGTTTTCCACATTGCTGTAAGACAAAATCATGAGCCACTTTACTAAGTAACGTTTACATTTATTGACCGTTACGGGATATATATTTATATGCATTACATAAGAAAAACTTGTCAATTCTTTTCAACGAATCTTCTGTCTTGAGTATTTGATATCGACGCTTGGTTGTATTAAAATTCACGACGCGGTTCGTAAACCGAGGGAGGTGCATTTTGATTTCCGTGCATTGTTATGCGGCAGGCGTCCAGCCGGCCCGCTGTTTTGAGAACGCTGTAATTGATGTTAATCGCTTCAGTTCCTAAGACTTTAATTACTACGTCATAGTTGTAATGTACCGGGGAATAGTGCTCCATACAATTTGACGACCTCCGTGGCGTTTATAAAGTTGGAGGTCCTAACACAATATTGATACAAACAATAGGCAGACACTGTTATATAGGCCAGAAATGTGTGGCCCAATCTTTGTATTGCACACACACATCCACAAACGCACTAACACGCACGCTTGCACGCACGCGTAAACACGTACCTCAAATATACTAAATAGTGTTAACCCTAGAGTGGGCGCGCTATGAGCATTTTGCCGCCCTCACCAAAAAAACTTTGATAATTGGTAAAATAGTTGCTCGCTAAGTACGCGCTTTTTAGTAGCTGTCCCTACTTTCGTACACTTCTCGTTCGGAAAGGCAGGATACCATAAGTGTGCGGGGAGCCGCTGCAGGACGAGGTTGTTACCATCGGTCGCCGCGAGGCGGCAATTTGCTCACCGCGCGCCTTTTCACGTAAGTAAAAATTGTGTCAACTATTTTTTGCAAAATTTAAATTTACTCTATATTTATGATGTATTTATAATAAAAACTATAATAACGTATATATTGTTTCAGGATTTTAAGAACCACGTGATATAAAATATGGATGATCGAATAATATCTTGGTTAGAGGAAATATCAGAGGTGTATGCTGGGAGACAACCTCTAGGATAGTTCAATATTTATAACTCTGCATTTGCTTTGGTAAAAAGATTATCCCAAAATGTCCTCAACACTGGTCGCAACATCACTATGGATAACTTTTTTACCTCTTGCAGACCATTTGCTAACTGAACATAAGACGATCATCGTTGGGACATTACGTAAAATTTAAAAAAGAGATTTCCCTAATTTTTTAAATACTAAAGATCGCATGAAACCAAATGAAATGATAGAAGAATATTCTGTCTAAGAATGACTCGGAGATGGCCAATGAGGTTATTTTTTTTCAATTAAGAATATTGTCGGCATAAATAGCCAAATAATTTAGAAAAGCCCATACTGGAAACATGTTGCTACAGTATTTGAAAGAGATAGCAATGAACCTAGTTAAGCATTATAAGACCATAAGTTCTTCCGTTGTGACATTGAATAGTTTCTTAAGAGAGGAACCAAATAGTTTGTACCTTCAGAACAACCCTCATCTTCAAATACGGAGGGCAAAACCAGTATATGCCCATCAAAAAAAAATCGAAAAAAGGGTGTTGCAGATTCTCCTAATTACTGTGCAATGAACATTGCACATACTTATGTGTAGACTGTTTTATTAAAGCATATCCTGAAGATGTAGAAAATATATAATTTTGTTATAATTTGTCCATTTTAATTAATGTTATGCAGCTTAATATAGAATAAGTAAAAAAAGTTAATTAAAATGTTACATTTTCTAATAACTTTAATAAACCAATGTTCCTAGAACAGAGTACAAATAAATATGTTGATTTTACACTACTTATTTGTTTTACTAAATATCCTGAAAAAATAAATTAAATCTAATGTAGTCTTCTTCTTTTAGTGCCATCTCCTACCGGAGGTTGGCAATCATTAAGGCTAGTTGGATCTTGTTCACTACCGCCCTAAACAGTGATCTTGAGCTCATATTAAACCACTGGCGAAGGTTCTTAAGCCAGGATGTTCTTCTTCGGCCAGGTCTTCGTTTGCCCTTTATTTTGCCTTGTATTATGAGTTGGAGTAAACCATATTTAGGGTTTCGCATTATGTGGCCCAGATATTCAATTTTTCTCCTTTTCACACTTTTGAGTAACTCTGTAGACTTTCCCATTCTTTGCAACACAGTGGTATTGCGAACATGCTCTCTCCATGATATTCGCAGCATCCGCCTGTACACCCACATCTCGAACGCTTCCAGCTTGTTACTCGTCGCTTGCGTTAGTGTCCAGGCCTCCACCCCGTACAACAGCACGGAGAAAACATAGCAACGCGCTACCCGCATGCGAAGGGATATTTTTAAATTTCGGTTACAGAGTACTCTCTTTAACTTTGTAAATGCGCTTCTTGCCTGTTCAATGCGGCACCGTATTTCCAGACTAATGTAGTATTAATACTTAAAATCGTTAATGAAGAGGAGCGGCAAAATGCTCCCCACGCGCCCACTAACGTTATGCAGAAAGACGCGCCCACTCTAGGGTCTAATCTACTACTACCCTTACTACTACTCTTTTTATTAAAAAAGGTGACAATAATAATTTAATGTAAGTTTGTTTGGTACATAACAGAAGAGCGAAATTTCCTGTTGACTTGTACTACATCTTCATCAGAAATTTACAGATGTACATTTTACATGGGCATGGCATGGCCTCCGTGGGGCAGTGCGTGCGCTGTCGCTTTATAAAGTTGGAGGTCCTGGGTTTTATCCCCGGCTCGAGTCTGGTTTGGTGGGAGGCTTTGGCCGTGGCTAGTTACCACCCTATGGACAAGGACGTGTCGCCAAGTGATTTAGCGGTCCGGCACGATGTCGCGTAGAAACCAATTAGGAGCGTGGAGTTACCGTAGCCCGCTACCATCCTAGACAGCATCATCACTTACTAGGTCAAATAGCCGTCAAGGGCTAACTTGTAGTGTATAAAAAAAATCACTCTTCGTTTTATTTCTTATTGTTATGGCAGAACGAAATTAGGCATGAAACTCTAGTAACATCTAGAGTTATATGAACATTTTTATTCTGTTATGTATACATTGATTTCAAAAATATTTCTCGTTATAAGATGGACCTTTGAATAGTAGATTGAAACTCTCATGTTTAATACTAGATGACGCTACAGTCGCTATAAGGTTGGTGAAAGGCATACATTAATTTCAGTGTCGGTAGCATATATGAGTGGACCGTCGCTCAATTGGCAAAGCAAGTGACCGCTATTGCTGTACAGATGTGGGTTCAAATCAGCCAGTCACAAAGAGATCCATGAAAATTTGCTTATGCCTACCATAAAGGAAAAGATTCGAAACTCCACACCTTAAAAAGAGATTGTTTGACCATTTTTTTTTATATACAAAGCGAGCAAACGAGCAGGCGGGTCACCTGATGGTAAGTGATTACCGCCGCCCATGAACATTTGCAGCACCAGAGGAACCGCCAATGCGTTGCTGGCCCTTGAGCAATTTGTTAATCCGCCCTTTGAAGATCCCCATATTATATTACCATCCAAATCAACTGGATTGCGAGCTATTGTACAGCAAGGGACACACGATTGAAACGACGAATGATATTAGACATAGACGAGATGTCAATTTGATAGATTCTAGATAGCTCCTTTGGGGGCTAAGCTCGTACCTCTATTACTTCCATCAAATTTGCTTATAGTCTAAGACGCAGATGCAACAAAGAAAAAAAAACAGCAAACTACTTTTTCTAAATTTATTTACGTTTCTATACAGGTGGGATGGCTTCGAGCAGAAGACCAGACCGTCCTCACGATGCACGAACGAGCAGTCCTCGGGTCCAGATACGCCGTCAGCTTAGACGCGCCGATGACGTGGCAGCTGCGCATAAGACACCTTCGGGCTGAAGATCGAGGGTGCTACATGTGCCAGATCAACACCCAGCCAACTATGACGTGGCAGATCGGCTGCATCGATGTTTTTGGTAAGCTTTCTCAAGTAAACAAAGTCTCATTTGGCTTGGCAAGCTTACTATCGATACGCAATGCCAATCTTTACAAATGTATGGCAGTCACGTTATTACGTTATGACAAATAATCAAAGACGGTCCTATGACTCTAAGTCAAAAAACATCGTCCACGTAACAAATGGACTATTGACAATTGTATTGTAACTTGGCTGCTGAAACGCGATGCTAGGCTGTCAAGACATTCTTAAAATCTGCGTAGCCATTTTGTGCTGTAAAAAATAGTATGTATTAACCTACGAAGTTGTCGTTTTAACGTGGTGGCTTTATGTGTATCATCATTATGATCAACCCATTGCCGGCTCACTACAGAACACGGAACTCCTCTCAATATGAGAAGGGTTTGGCCATAGTCCACCATGAGGGCCATGTGCGGATTAGCAGACTTCACACGCCTTTGAGAACATTATGGAAAACTCTCAAGCGTGCAGGATTCCTCACGATATTCCTTCACCATTGAAGCAAGTGATATTTTAATTGTTTAAAAACGCACAAAACTTCGAAAAGTTAGAGGTGCATGCCAGGATTCGAACCCGCGACCTCTGATTATTAGGCGGACGCCCTAACCACTGGGCTATCACAGCTTATCTGTATATATTATCTATATTTATAATCTATATCCTCTTTGATTTGCTTAGTAGATACTTGATTCAAACTTATTTTACGAAAACAAATAACGTTGTAAATATATAATTTTTTTTTTGTTAGAAATACATATATAACTTAAAATAAAACTTAGATTAACCTAAAACTAAATATATGTGTTACATATTGGCCTCCGCAAAAAGGAGACAAAAGCTTTAACAACTAGGTTTCTTGCCTACTGGTTATTTGAAATGATTTACCACCTAACGTATGAACAAATGATTCATAGAGTCCAAGGTAGGGCTGCCACGTATTTGAAATTTATGACCAACAATGGCAAATACGTATTATTTGTTTGAAATATTGTTAGCACAAAATAGAACTGATTTATGTAAAACTAGACTAGAAGATTGAACTGAATTCGTATTTTTATGGCTGAAAGGTTTTCGTTTTTTACGAAAGGAGGTAACATTAAGGGATGATTCATTCTACACTATATTTATTATCTTAGTATTTAAATACAAGGCTTATATAAATTATTATTGTTAAAAATATAAAATTTAAGCAGATAGATATTGAGGATGGCGAGCATCTCGAAAACATTTATTCTTGATGAACAAACTAATTAATCCATGTACCTACTGTACAGTATAATTATTACCCCTTTGTTTTGAATTACAGCATGTTTACAGATCACGTGCTTCGATATTCCTGTCTGTCCAAAATTGTTATGTTTCCTATTAAGTGATTCTCAGTAATGCTAAAGTATAGATATAAATTTAAACAAAATAAAATAAGAATGAATAGAAGCAGGCGTTACTTTGCGGAAGTCCATGACAAACAACAAACAGCAAACAGTTTTGTCGGCGGAATATAGTAAATTATACTTGCTGTTTGTTGTTTAAATAAAATAATGACAAAGCATTACCAAACATAAAACATTACAAAATTCCAGAAAATAAATCTGAAACATAAACTAGTGCTGATTTGTAGGCTGCACGAAATTAGGAACTCATTCAAAGGAAGTTGTAGGTATATTATTTTGTAACACTCCTTTGTCATAATGAAATATTGTAGAGAAATCTCAAGAAGTTCAAAGGTTTTTTAAACGCAAGCTTGTAGAAAAATCCTGTAATGATTGTAAGGATAACATAAACGATTAAGAAGCTTGGTACTGGATTTCTCCTACTTCATAGCTAATTAAAATTAGCTGTCGATTGATTTTTTGCGGGTTTCATCTTAAACCGTTAAGGCTCAAGTTTAGTAGTAAGTTAACGCCATAAGAATATACTTATCACTATGATTTCACGACTTAAAAAAATTTTTAATGTGTATTTTATAAACCGATATAGATGGCTGTATTAATTTTTTCATGAATCATTATCATCATCATCATGATCAACCTATTGCCAGCTCACTACAGAGCACGGGTGTCCTCTCAATATGAGGGTTTGGTCATAGTCCGCTACGTTGGCCATATGCGGATTGGTAGACTTGACACGCCTTTGAGAACATTATGTAGAAATCTCAGGGATGCAGGTTTCCTCACGATGTTTTCCTTCACCGTTAAAGCAAGTGATATTTTAATCGCTTAAAAACGCATATAACTCCGAAAAGTTAGAGATACGTACACGGGTTCGAACCCCCGACCTCTGATTATGAGTCGGACGTCCTAACCACTAAACTATCCCAGCTTTTGAATTTTAACAAAACAATTACAATTTTATTTGATTTGTAGTGACCGGCATACTGTCCATAAATTGACTATTTAATAATTTAAACACCTATTACATCATATATACGTGTAACAGCAAGCAAGGGGACAATGTCAAAGGGACGTTCCGTCCACCCCAATCAAGTCGTTGTTAATCATGTCGCCGGAAACCTGTATGGATTACAAGGTGTGTCATAAATAATGGATAGAAAGCTGTAAGTCTCATATAACACTTATGACTCACGTCATATAATCCCAAAGGAACTCAAAGTCGTACTGTCTACGGCGTAGACAAAATAAAGTAGGTTGCTTGTTTAAAAAGCAAGTAAGACTGTTTATTACTGCATTATAGGTGTAAATTGAATTATTTAGATGTAAGGTTAATTTTAAGGTTGCATGCTGTGTTCATTTCTAGTAAGTCACTATCTAGTGTTTTTTTCTTCTGAAATGTTTTTTGTTGTTTTTATATAGATTGTGACTAGTTTAATGATCCAATAAAATAAAAAAATAATAATAGACAATAGTGTCGACTTACAAAATTTTCCCTCCAAAATAATGCAATAATCGCCAGTTAACTTTAAATAAAAAAGAGGCTGGATCCGTGCGTTATAACTGTAGCACCATAAAGTTGGGGGTCCTGGGTTCGATTCCCGGCTCGAGTCAGTAAACTTTCACTCCCAAAATAATGCAATAATCTTTCGTTAACTTTAAATAAAAAAGAGGCTGGATCCGTGCGTTATAAATGTCGCATTATAAAGTTGGAAGTCCTGGGTTCGATTCCCGGCTCGAGTCTATTCTGGTGGCTTCGACCGTGGCTAGTTACCGACAAAGACGTGTCGCCAAGCGATTTAGCGTTCCGGCATGATGTCACCTAGAAACCAATTAGCAGCGTAGTCTAACCATACTCAGAACAAGTTAGCTCGCTACCATCCTAGACTGCATCATCACTTATCATCAGGTGAGGTTGCCGTCAAGGGCTAATTTATAGTAGATAAAAAAAGAGCTAATAAGAGAAAGAATACCTGTTCGTGGGACATAAATATACATTTGTGTTGATGGACGACACATTTTTAATATTAATGATAAAGACTATATCTATCTATCTAATGATATGTTACCGCGAGAAGGTATCATGTTATAGGATGTTATCACGAAAAATTCAAAAGGTTAACCCGCTACCGTCCTAGACAGCTTCATCATATAACACCAGGTCACCATAATAATTAATGACCATAATAATACTAATGAATAACAAAGTACCGAAAACATGTGTTTTAATATAAAACAAACACAATTTGTCGATTCAGAATACAGCTTATGATAACACTTTTTGAATAAATGATTTTTTAATTTTAATTATCAAATATTTAGTAACGTTGTCAGGCAGCTGGAGCGTTTGTGTCCGGTTCCCGGGGTAATTACACTGCGGCCGTCGCGCAGAGCGTGATTGCTTCAACCCTCTACATAATAAATAAACAACAGCTGTTTACAATCTCAGATTTCATGAATGTAAGGCTCAGTTCGCATAGGGCGGTTCTCTTTAGCTACCTGACATTTAACAAGCCTCCAGACAGTCTCGGGGAAGGAGGGGGGGGGGTCATCCCCTCTCCGCCGCGCAGAGTAGGGATGCCCGGGAAGAGTGCAATGGTGTTCCCCGGGCGTCTGGAAAACTCAGCGTGAGGGACATGCCATGGTGGTTTTTAGTTTGGGTATACCCCCAAGGGGGTGGGGGGGGAAGTCCTACATAGCCTCTCATCCTGTCCAAGAGATGGAGGTAGCAATAAAGGTTTCCCACCACGACAATAAAAATAAGGGCGGTTCTCTTCAAACTGTTACCTAAGTTAATTCTTAGTGTTGAAAGGTATACTCCCTGGTGGACAGTTATATCTGATGCCCCAGAAGAAGTCTGCTTCGGCGAGTGCCAGATGGTGTTATACATAAGTAAGAAAGCGGTGTATGTTTTTTGATCCGTAAGAGTTTGGAATAACCACTTCGACTGCCCGTAGCTCAGGCTTCCAATAAAGGTTTCGTTGAATGGTGATGATTTAAAATGAATTAACTTATTCCGTGATAACTCATAATATATTACTGATGATCACATTTATTGCAAAACAATTAACAAGCAAAGTTCTTGATAAGACTAAGTACACTTTTTCAATATTTATCAACAAAGCTTTCCGATTTGATATCAATTTTAATCACAAATGCTAATATTGAATTTATCTCAATCATGATAATCAATAAACCTACTTTTGGATTTTGACTGCCTTGGTTGTATTTTAAATAAATACAACCAAGGCAGTTCTTTACGCTGATAATGAATTTAAGTTAAGTTAACATTGAGTTTAAAGAGAGGCAAAAAAGTCTTAATAAATTTATATTTAACATTTTCAGTTAGGTGTACGAATTACAGTTAAAAATATCTGAGTTCATCGCTGGTTCTTACTCACTTAAGTGGTCTTCACCATAAAGCAACAATTAAATATTTGATAATTACGCTCATTATTAGGCTTAGGTTAGGTTATTAGTATTCGGCTGTAATCGATATTTTTAATAAGCTTTGTCGACTGGTTATTATGGAGTCAGTTCATCTTTTGTATCTATGTTTTTTTTAGTAGTATATTTTTGAGTTGAGCTTGAATTTTACTAGCTTTTAAAATGTGTGAAACAAATTGATATACATACATAATAATCTTAATATCTGTTACGTTGTTGTACCGTACAGTTTTTGTAGTATTTATGTGCATGCCTCTAAGTGCTTTGTCACACCGTTTAGAACCCTATGTGTAATTAACTAAATATGTTTTTTGAACAAGCCGTTGATTTATGCCTAAGAAAATGAAAAAAAATAAGGTCTCCGTAGCTTATACGCCATTCGCCGGAAATCGTCCCGTCTGAACACCGCATTGTACTAAGTACTGTGTCTGATGGAAATGTAGGCCCGTAACAATTGATTTAAACCTCGCTAGCAAGAAAATGAAAACTTAACGTTGAAAGCTGTCGAGACAATAATAAAAAGGTAAGTAATAAATTTGAAAAACAAAACATTTTTCTGTAGTAGTCCATTGTAGAAAAATGATTTTTTTTATACAGTGCTCTGTCTCATGTTGACCATCAAGCTCAAACCCAAGAACCTGCACTACTTCAGTGCAGGTTCATGGTGGTTCACCTTCCCTGATCATCGCTGGGCTTAAGTGGGTATTCTGGTCCCCACTCTGACCAGCGAGTCCACATACCCCGCTAGAAGCGGAGTTCTGCCTGCGTCACAACTGGAGGGGATGCGTAAAGGCTCTTTTTTTATCTACAAGTTATCCCTGGCATCTCACCTGATGGTAAGTGATGATGCGGTCTGAGATGGTAACGGGTTAACCTGTTAGTATGGTAAGCCCATACTCCTAATTGGTTTCTACACGACATTGTGCCGGAAGGCTAAATCGATTGACGACACGTCTTTGTCGGTAGGGTGGTAACTAGCCACGGCCAAAGCCTCCCACCAGACACCATTAAAAACTCCATTTCCCCAGTATTAAAACAGACACCTGTGGGATGCGAACAACTTTATATAAATCAGCCAAGTAGATTTCTAAATACATTTTAAAATAGTGACAAAATCGTGTTTAGACATGAAAGTGTGATTTTCACTTACAGTTCATCATCATCACCATGATCAACCCGGCCTCGGCTCACTACAGAGCACGGGTCTCCTCTCAATATGAGAAGAATTTGGCCATAGTCCACCACGCTGGCCATGTGCGGATTGGCAGACTTCACATGCCTTTGAGAACATTTTGGAGAACTCTCAGGCGTGCAGGTTTCCTCACGATGTTTTCCTTCACCGTTGAAGCAAGTGATTTTTAATTTTTTTTAAAACGCGCATAACTCCGAAAAGTTAGAGGTGCGGGCCCGGATTCGAACCGCCGACCTCTGATTAGAAGGTTGACGCCCTAACCACTAGGCTATCACCGCTTCCCACTTACAGTTATTAATGTTAAATTCACAAGTTTTGTATAAGACTCGTGTTATATATTTTTTTTTAATGTCTTAGTGATATAGAGTAGATTTAGTGTGAAGTTAGTACATCTGTGTTTTAATGATAGATACTCGAACCTACGGCTTTCATTCTAGAAACGAGTTACATAAAACAAAGGAGAGTGTAAAAGGTTAAAAGTCCAAAAGACTCGAGTTTCTTTGATCATTATACCCTACACTCGTATGTTAGAAAAATCTTGACACGTGTCTTAAGATTTCAACGAAAGAGAGAGCCGTACGATATAATTTATCATTTCGCATGAAAGAATAATCCAACTGAGAAAGCTTTTGTCTGCAAACACGTTCAAACAAGTCAAAAGTACACTAAAAACGTTGTCCGTGCGTACGTGAGTTATGCTCCCATTAGGGCGCGGTAGATTGAAGGTATCTTTGAGCCCTCATAAATTTCGGCCCAACCCCGTCGAACATTACGGGGTAAATACGGCGAACACAGACATATTGCATAGTCTCTGTAGATTAGTTTGATGTTACAACTTTCTGCTTGTTTTTTTCTCATGTGTGTCTTACTTACTTTCTCATGTCTACCTACTGGAGAAGTTATGGTTACTTCTTTTCCCTTAGTTAAGTTGGCAATTCATACTTTTCTTGACAACCTCCGTGGTGCAGCGCGTGCGCTGTTGCATTTTAAAGTTGGAGGTCCTTGGTTCGATTCCCGGCTCGAGTCTGGTCTGGTGGGAGGCTTCGGCCGTGGCTAGTTACCACCCTACCGACAAAGACGTGTCGCCAAGCTATTTAGCGTTCCGGCACGATGTCGCGTAGAAACCGATTAGGGGTATGAGTTTACCATACCCCTAACAGGTTAGCCCGCTACCATCTTAGACTGCATCATCACTTACCATCAGGTGAGATGCAGTCAAGGGCTGTAGTGAATAAAAAAAAAAACTTTTTCTGATTATTGATATGAGAAGTCCCGGGTTCGACTTCTGGCAGTGGCTAAAAATGTTTTTAAATTTTTATATTTTCTTTCTGGTTTTGTGGTGGCTAGTACCCTAAAGTAGAGACCTCGAACTACCGACGATACAGAATTATTTAAAAAGGTCCCAAAAGCTTACTTTAAGAGAGCTTCTCAACACCCCCAAGCTTAAGTCAGTCAATCAATCTATCAATCATAATCTTTATTCAAATAAAAGAATTATTTTAAAAGGCACTTTTGACGCATCATAATTTACCTAGTAGTGATTTGATCATGATAACTATATTACATTACACTTATGCTATGAAGGTTCCACATGCGCCCTGGTCTATGAAAAATCCAAAACAAATTTTGCCAGGTATTTTTTTTGTTATCACCATCTCACATGCCACTTAACACTATTTAAAAGCTTATTAGAGCAATTTTTCACACCAGTAATTCAAGTAGCTGAAACATCCAACTATACTCCTGACCCCGACTTATTATAAATCGAGAGACGTCAGAAATGGCGACCCATAACGCTACCCCTGCAGGTCAGTAACTTTCACAAGGTACACAGTCCTCGCCGGCGAAGACAAGGTCTCCGATTTCTGACGTCATCCGGACGAGGGCTCATCCTAGGTCACGGGGGCGTTCAGACTGTTTTTATATTCCACTATAAATTAACCCCTGACAGAATAAAAAATTACATGCAAATAATTACAATAAAAAAAAATATATATAAGACGACTACGGGGTGGGGTCATGTCATCGTCGGTAATTTGGGTAGACGTGTGTAGTTTCGGGCAAAGAGACCAGATACTCTTGGTAGAACAGAATTACAATTATAACTATGGTAATTTATAAGGAGCAGACTATACGCTCCACCAAGTACGACTATGCACTACCACAACTCGACCGCCGATCAATGCAATGAACGCAATGCGCCGTCCCACGCCAGTGCGTCTTTTAAGAACCTGCAAAACCCACTTAGTGTTGCGTAAAGAGAGGGGGTGATCCCACTCTCTGGTCGTAAATGATTCTAAAACTAGATGGCGCTGTTCTCTGACTGCCGGCAAGTATATAAGTTAAATTTTTTTCACTAATATTTACGAATAGTAAGTTATATTAATCAAAATAGTCAATTTTAATCACTACTATAAAAATATCGTATCAGCACATATATAATTCGCACTTGTTGAATATTAAAAAAAGAAACATGTAGATAAATATTATTAATATGAAAACAGTGAACAGAGGCGACGAGCGTGCCAAAATGCGCGACTATTAGACGCTCTATTTCTATTTTGTTGGTAGCTTTTTTTCGAGACTCAATGAGCGGTTTAGCTGGCAGCTACAACCTGTTACTTTTGTGTTACAGTGATGCGCGCGCATCTTAAAATTTCACTCTCATATTTTTTTCATAACGCACCTGAAGAAGTGTAACATCAAAAAAAAAAAAAATTTAGTTGATAACCAGTCGTAATTTAATAAATAGAGAAATGAATTTACCGAGCAATTAATTAATACGTCCGCGTCCGTACACTAATTGGTCTCTTTCAATGATGAAACAGACTCATTAATGTGAAACGCGACGTTTTCTAAATTAAAACCGTGTCTAAAGAATTAAAAATTGACCTCGTTAAAGGTTGAAAAATCGCCGTGAAATATTAACGTCATTGCTCTGACCCGGGTCACCATGTCCGATTTTAGAAAAGTGGGATTACTGCGACCCTATTTCAAGCCCCTAATTCAGTTACTTATCTGACAGTTCCTAATCGGTGACGACCTACACATATAAACAGCGAAAATAGTACAGTCAAATTATTTATATAATTAGTTCAGCTTGCTAGATATGCTTCTCAATATGGCACATATTCCTTGTATCTCTTAATCTTGTAGATTCGTCAATAAATCGGGCTAGCTATTAATTATATTCCATTAAAATATGGAAATGGCTATCACTAATAAAGTAAGCAAAATCAATCATCATGAACAACCCATTGCCGGCTCACTACCGAGCACGGGTCTCCTCTCCATAGTCCACAAGATTTCACACGCCTTTGAGAACATTCTGAAGAACTCTCAGGCATGCAGGTTTCCTCACGATGTTTTCCTTCACCGTTGGAACGAGTGATATTTTAATTGCTTAAAAACTCACATAGCTAAGAAAAGTAAGAGGTGCGGGCCCGGGATCCAACCTCCAACCTCTGATTAGAAGGTGGACGTCGTAACCACTAGACTATCACAGCTAAGCAAAAGCAATAAGAAGGTATTCATGCTTTAAATTTTCTTGAAGGTAAGTAAGACATTTAGATAAGTGTCTTGGGTATGTGACCCAGAAATTTCCAGCATAAAGGAAGGTTCCAAACATAAAATTGGCTAAATAATGTATGTGGTAGGTATAAAGCTTTTTTGACTCCATCTGATATCTTGATCATCATCATCATGATCAACCCATTACCGGCTCACTACAGAGCACGGGTCTCCTCTCAATATGAGAAGGGTTTGGCCATAGTCCACCACGCTGGCCATGTGCGGATTGGCAGACTTCACACGCCTTTGCGAATATTATGAAGAACTCTCAAGCGTGCAGGTTTCCTCACGACGTTTTCCTTCACCGTTGAAGCAAGTGATTTTTAATTGCTAAAAAACGCACATAACTCCGAAAAGTTAGAGGTGCGTGCCCGGATTCGAACCACCGACCTGTGATTAGGAGGCTGACGCCCTAACCACTAGGCTATCACCGCTATCTTAACATGTTTAAATTAGGATTTTTCCTGGGAAAGCAAGACTAATGGACACTCGAGCTGAAACGAAAGCAAGTGAATGAATAAAAAGAAAATTTCATAATTAGACACATTTTTTAAGTCCTTACACTTCTAGACTTGGAGAAAATTGAATTATTAATTGCTCTAGATTTTGTTATAATAAGGTTAGTACGGTACTAGAGGGGTTTGTGACTAAAGACTGCTAACATAACGTTTGTAGCGTAAAAGTAACCTAGGGTGTCTAAAGGTTTCTGCTATTACATAATACATAAGTTGACACTAATTTTGAAGGAAATTATCGGCTGGTAAAAAAACGATCAATCAAGATGCAAAATAAAACAAATATTTACATACATGCACATTGATGAAAAAGACATTTGAATACATCGAAGATTAGATCTCTTATACAGATAAGCATTCCTTTGTACACCTTTTATATGTGTTTGTTATCACAAATTTGGTACAAAAATATTTTTTTTTTTTTTTTTTTTATTTGATTTTTCTATCATGCGATCAGCTAGAACAGCTATAAGCAGATTTTTTCAGAATTCCTTGACATGTGAGGCTGTCCATCCAGTGACGGATCTGCCTCTTAGCTAATTGTTTCGTTCAATCTGTGAAGTCCCATATGGAAGCGCGTTTGAGCCTTCTAAATTCCATTGGGAAACTGAGTGCTGTAGCCAAATTGTTTTGATGATAGTTTAATCGTCGTTTATAGGTATTTGCTCTGTGTTCGACTTCTTCTTTTACTGTTCTTATGTTAAGATGCTCGTGCAGTTCCGACATCTTAGTAAACCATGGAGCATTTGCTATGTTTTTAAGGACTTTGTTTTGAAATCTTTGTAGTATTTCTAAATTTGAGTTCTTAGCTGTGCCCCAAAGCTCAATGCCATAGGTCCACACTGGTTTTATTATGGTCTTATAGATAAGTAGCTTGTTACTCAGGGACACTCGGGAATACCGTCCTATAAGCCAATTAAGATTTCTGAATATTTGATTAAGCTCATCGCGTTTTTTCATTATGTGGGGTTTCCATGTTTGTTTTTTGTCTATGTGCATTCCGAGATATTTTGCAGTCTCACTATGAGGTATGATATTTAGTCCAAATTTGACAGGGGTGCATATGTCTTTGCGGAGAGTAAAAGTTACATGTGTTGACTTATTTGAACTGGCTTTTATACGCCATTTGGTCATCCATTTCTGTATCTTGTTCAGATGGTTTTGCAATATGTCTGATGCCAACGTTGAATCTTTATTGTTGCCATTACTGCAGTATCATCAGCAAAAGTAGCAGTGAGTACATTTTCTGATGTGGGAATGTCAGCAGTGTAAAGGAGATACAATGTTGGCCCCAAAACAGAGCCTTGAGGTACTCCTGATTCAATGGTATGGAATTCTGAGTAGGCATCATTAATTCTAACTCGAAATATTCTCTGTTGCAGGTAAGATTTCAAAAGCATATAGAGATTATGAGGAAGATGATTCTTTGCCTTGAAGAGCAATCCACTGTGCCAGACTTTGTCGAAAGCCTGTTGGACATCCAGGAATACAGCCGAACAATATTCTTTATTTTCTAGGGCATTTCTTATTTTACTTACCACTCGGTGCACTTGTTCTATTGTTGAATGACCACTCCTGAACCCAAATTGATGTTGAGGGATAATGTCTTTTTCGTTAAGAATGCATTTGAGTCTGTACAAAGTTATCCTTTCAAACACTTTAGATAATGTGGACAGTAGACTGATTGGTCTATAGGACGATACCAAGTGCGGTGGTTTGCCGGGTTTGGGGATCATTATTATCTCTGATATTTTCCAAATACTTGGGTAGTGCGACATTCTCAGAATACTATTGAAGAGTAACGTTAAAAAGACAATTCCTTTTCTTGGTAGCTGCTGTAAGACCTCAGCTGTTATTAAGCAAAACCCTGGAGCTTTGTTCAAGTCCAGTTCTTTTATTACTCTATAGACTTCTTTAGGAGAGCAACTTTTTAGCGGTGGGCTTAATTGTAAATCGGTAGCTAAGAACTCTTTAACTTCTTTATCCGTATCTGGATCGCCATTGTTAGAGGTAAATACTTCGCTTAGAAACTGGCCAAAAGCTTTTGCACGTTCATTATCTTTCCTGGCCCAGGTGCCGTTGCCTAGTTTTAAAGGATGCTGTGTTGGTATGGGTGCGGCTTTATTTGATTTCACTACCCTATAAAGTGAGTACTCGTTTTTTGTTAACGCAGACAAATTCTCCAATTTATTTTGCAAGGTCTCGTCATCGATCTCTTTTAAATAGGATCTTAGCTCTACGATAGCACGATTAAGAGCTTTTTTGTCCGAGGGATGGCGACTACTATGCCAAACTCTCCTAAGCCTTCTTTTTTCAAGCACTTTGTCTCTTATATCCTTTGGTATATTTTTGCTACCTGGGGTATGGCATCGTTCTGGTGTGGAGATCCAAGCTGCAGTTTGTATAACATTTGTTATGGTGATGGCTGCCTCATCAATATCATCATCGGTTTTTAATGCAACTTTAAGGGACAGGTTAGATTCAATGTAGTTTCTGAATGCATCCCAGTCTGTACGTTTATTGTACAGAGTCTCTTTTGTTGGCCTTTCAATGATTGATGTACTGATTGTACCTATCACTGGGGTATGATCTGAACCCCCGTCAAGACAGCTTTCGACACTAAGGTAAAGATTTGACAAGCCTTTATAAGCGAAGAAGTCTATAAGGTCCGGTACTTTATTAGGATCGGTTGGCCAGTATGTGGGTTCACCAGTGCTTAGGATTTGCAAGTTATTTTTGAGCATACTAAGATTAAGTTCTCTACCCCTGGGTAGAGTTAAACGTGAACCCCATTGCACGTTTTTAGCATTCCAATCTCCTCCACAGATAAATCTATGTCCAAGGGTTTTAAAGTAATTAGTGAATTGATTTTCTTTTATGTTGTGTTTGGGTGGACAGTAGATAGCCGACAGAACAAGAGACCCTTGTTTATCATATAACATAATAGTCGTAGCTTGTAGATGGGATGTTTTATATTCTTCTAAGAGATCATGTTTCAGGGTTTTTCTTACGATTATAGCAGTACCAGCATGAGCAGTTCCGTCTGGATGGGATGTTGCATATGTGGCATAGTCTTTAATCAAAAGGTTATGTTTTTCAATAAGATGGGATTCTGATACAAGAAGCACGTCTATGTTCTGTAGTTTCAAAAATATTTCTACATCGCTCTTATGTCTACTAAGACCATTAATGTTCCACGTTGCTACTCTTAAAGTAGCCATCAAACTATATAAGCTTTTGAATTACTGATGTCAATAAATTCATCATTATTGACATCTGATCTATTAATTTATCTAGCTTTTCAGCTTGTTTTAAGAGAATTTCTTCTAATTTAGATTCTGTTGTGGTTTTATCTGTTTTTTGATTTCTAGTGGCTTCAGCATATGTTTTGTATTCTGGGTTTCGGGAGTATTCTCCTGTATGCCTACGTTCATTTCTTTCTGGAGTTCTGTCCCCCTCATCCGTTTTCTGAGTTGCTTTTCTAGTGTCTCCACTAGCTTGATTTTGATGCTTTTCATACCATGATTGATTTTTTGGCTTTGTCTGATCTCTTTTTGTGGGATTTTTCTTTCTTTTGTTGATTTCCATGAAGACCTGACAGCCTTTATAGTTTGCAGGGTGATTGCCTAGGCACAAGCAGCACTTGGCTGGGGTGCTGCGGTCTTTTTTAGGACAGTCTACTGTGTTATGGTTTTCGGCACATTTGACGCACCTATAAGGTCTAAGGCAGTTGTTTCTAGTGTGTCCATATTGCTGACATCTCTTGCATTGGGGCACATTGTTTGTTCTTCGTGGATCTTCAATAACTACTCGTGTGTTATACATGTAACAAATTTTCTTAGCCTCTGAGTTGTTAGGGTGGGGGTTTAGATTGACAAAGAATGTTGAAAGTGGTATTTTATCAGGGCCGTAACGGGCGTTCACTATTTCTCCACAAATGGTGTTGCCTGTCTGCTCTATAGCTTCTTTGATTGCTTCAATAGGTGTTGTATGGTGCAGATTCTTAATGACTATTCGATATGGCCTTGTGTCTTTTCTAGAGAAAGTGTGCCCAATTAAGTTGTTTGCTCTTACTAAATCCATAAGTCGTTTATATGAGTTTATCGTTGAACAACTAATTCTCAATTGGTTGCGAGTTGTAATTTTGATGATGAATTCCTCCACATCCAGCACTGTTCTTATTAAATTAGTTAATTTTGAGATATCCTCAATACCATAAAGTATGATAGGTGGAGGTTTGATTATTTGTTGCCTGTTTTCTGATCTCAAAGTCTCAGCATCATCCACATCAATATCAAGTGATCCATATTTATTTGACTCAAATTCCGATTCTTTAGGTGGAGATGGTGTAGCAGATGTTCTGCGTCGTTTAGGTTTTCTCGGGATTGGGACTCTTTGCCAGTCAACTGATATTCCAGTAGTACTCTGATTCTCAGTAGAATTGAAATTTTTGTTTGACGTTGAAGCTTTATCTAGATCAGTGTGATCTTGAGTTGGTTGGTTTTTAGTGTTGTAAAACATGCTTTTATGAAAAGTTTGTTGGACTAGCTTACTTTGGGGTCTGCCGTCTCTACTTTTGTCTTTAGTTTGATCTGATGTATTCTGTGAGCTATGTCTTCTTTCTTCTTCTCGTTCCAAAACTGCTTGCTTGCTTTTTCCAGTAACATTTACAGTCACCGGAGCCTGGTTACTCACTCCAGTGGTGTCTTCGGTAGCAGATTTCACACTCCCCAGCCCGGGTACCGGAGAGCGCCGGGGGTTAGCCGGATCGCATGACAGAACGTTTTCTCTTATAACTGACATTTCATAAAAAAGGGGGGGTTTGGGAAAAAGAGGTCAGCAATACTTTCCCAAGGTATTACTGCCACATTTTTTTGAGGGTACAAAAATATTAAAAAAAAAATATTGTCCATACAGTAATAATCTAAAATTCACATACCTGGAACACAATTCTGTAAGCTTTTATTTCGACATTGAGATAAGTTGCCAAAGCCAACTTAAAAGAGCACTATTGCGAATTTTTTTATACATTACAAGTTAGCCTTTGACGGTAACTCACCTGATGGTAAGTGATGATGCAGTCTAAGATGGTAGCGGGTAACCTTGTATCAGGGTATGGTAAACCCATATTCCTAATTAGTTTCTACGCGACACCGTGCTAGAACACGTAATCCCTTGGCGGCACGTCTTTGTCGGTAGAATATGAGAAAGTCTTTTTTGCAACACCAGATAAATCTGATGATAAACCAGTAGCCAGGTCTCGTAGAAGGCATACATCAGTTAATCTTATTACCTCACTAAAACACGCGTCCTCAGTAAATCGAAACTTTACGATCTCATAAGGAAACTGCCATTCATTAGTGGCTTGAAGGCCCACAATTAGTATCACTTGACAGAAACAAGAATGACATTGAAGCGGTGATAGCCTAATGGTTAGGGCGTCAGCCTCCTAAACAAAGGCACGCACCTCTAACTTTTCGGGGTCATGTGCGTTTTTTTTTTAAATTAAAATATCAATTGCTTCAGCGCTGAAGGAAAACATCGTGAGGAAACCTGCACGCCTGACAGTTCTCCATAAAGTTCTCAAAGGCGTGTGAAGTCTGCCAATCCGCACATGGCCAGCGTGGTGGACTATGGCCAAACCCTTCTCATATTGAGAGGAGACCCGTGCTCTGTAGTGAGCCGAGTAAGGGTTGATCATGACAGAATCCAGAAAACGCTAAGACTTCTGAATTACTTGTATTTTTCTAGTTTAACAAGATCTTGGGGCTAAATATCTCCTCATTTTGGTATTGATCACTTAGATAAAGCATTCTTCGAGCATAGCTCGCTTAAGTGCTCACCGACTTTTTCCATCTTACAAGCTAACTAAAGTTATAAGTCATAACTGTCAACACGCACTATTTCGGATAGTTTGGTCTTCAAGCATTGAGGAATTTTAGACGTAAAAGCGTCAACGATAACGTTCGACGATCTCCTTGGCCCGGCGCGTGCGCTGTCTCATTATAAAGGCCCTGGGTACGATTCCCGGCTTGAGTCAGGTCTCATGAGAGGCTACGGTTGTGGCTAGCTACCCTACCGACAAAGACGAGACGTCAAGCGATTTAGCTTTTCAGTGCGATGTCACGTAGAAACCAATTAGGTATAGGTTTACCATAACTCTAAAAAGTAAGCCTGCTACCGTCTTAGACTGTGTCATCATGTTCCATCAGGTAAGATTGCCGTCAAGGGCTAATATATAGTACGAGTATATAAAAAAAGGAATCGAGTGGGGCAATATTTCCTGTAGACATTGAATTTAAAGAAGCGTAATTTCTTACCAATTAGGTAAGAAATTAAAATGAGGATACAGAGTATTTTTTTGTTAAAATTCTACATAGAAATTCTAGCCACTTACATCTTTGTAGGTACGGTAGGAAAATTGTCCCCTGAGGGTGTCGAGTAGTTCAGCAATATTGTAGTATTTGCATACGCCGCGGGATTTCTTTTTCAATTTCAACTTGTTCAGTTTATTGGGAATATTAACTGATGAAAAAACGAATAATGGCGGAATATATTAAAGTGTATAAGCTGTGATAGCCCAGTGGTTATGACTTGAAAATACATAATAAACGGCAAAAAGCATGAGTATTAATTACTTTATCTTGATAGCTGAGTAACATAGCTGTGATGGCCTGGTGGTTAGGACATCCGCCTCCTATCAGAGGTCGGGGGTTCGATCCCGGGTATGCCAACCAACCTCAGAAACTTTGAGGATTCCATACGCGCATTAGTCTGGTAATGGTATTCAAATTGGAGGTAAGGCATCCACATTGTTTCCAGAATATATACATGTAACACAAAGGAGGTTGACTCAGAAGTGGGATATTCCAGATACTTAAGTTATATATATTTTGATGCTATAATTGTGATCGTTCAAACTATAAGCTTATCGTCAGCATCACAAGAAGACTTTCTCTCCAAGGCTGTAGTGTGAAGCCTACTGTTTACGAACCCAGTTATTTTTGCCAAAATCAACGTTATACCGTATCACAACAAAGGACATACGTATTGTTGATGCTAAGAAATGAAATTTTTAAGTAAAATGTCGCATCGCAGTAGAAAAATAAAAATCCGACATTAAATCTCTAGAAAGTTGGGAATAAGATAAAGTTGCGATTCAGTATCGCGGGCGGACATGTTTGTACACTTCTGCAATTCGTTTCTGAACGGAAAGTTAGTTTATTGTGTATAAATTGCAGGAATGTGCAAAGAAAAATAAAAAATGCACGTGAACTTGAAACTTCTGCAATGGAGTATAATTAAAATAATTTTCCCATTTCTATAACAATTTATTTGTACTTGTCAGCTTACACGGCGATAATAAAGAACAATTTGTCTGGTGGGAGGCTTCGGCCGTGGCTAGTTAAAACCCTACCGACAAAGACGTGTCGCCAAGCAATTTAGCGTTCCGGCACGATGTCGTGTGGAAACCAATTAGGAGCGTGGGTCACCCCTAACAGATTAGCCCGCTACCATCTTAGACTGCATCATCACTTACCATCAGGTGAGATTGCCGTCAAGGGCTAACTTGAAATGTATATAAAAAAAAATTTTTTTTGGTTACACAACGTGGTGGTTTTAAATTTGACGTTTGAAGCTGTCAAAACGCGTATATGCAACTTTTTAGTAGATGTACAAAGTATAGCACAAATTCTTCTTCTCTATACGTCATCCTCTCTTTCTACTATCTCATTTAACGAGATACCAATAAAATATTTTTTGTTAAAAAAACGACATACCTATCACTTTAGATGTCATGGCTACCAACTTAAATCTTAAAATGAAATATAAGTAACATGATATCCCGCCATTTTTGTCAATGTTGCCATATATTACAGAAAAATAACAACTTAATATATAAAGTCTAATTTCAAAATGTGTGTGAAAATGGTTTAATTTTGATCTGATAACACAACTGGTGTAATGATTGTCATCGCGTATTTTTTTTTTCTTTGTGAAAACTTTGTACAGGTTTTGCAGGTATGAAAATTTTATCACTACGTCCCATTTTGTGTTTTAAAACGTTTACTCTCAAAGCTTAATTATTTATGGTGTGTATTTTTTATAAAAAAAAATCGCAAGAAACCGTAAACTTGTCATCGATAAACTGCGAACTTAAACGTAGGCGAAACGAAAAATGGTGTAACAAATTAACATTTCTCGCAAATCCCACAGAGCCGGGGCAGTTCGGAAACGAATGTATTTCACTAGCCTCAAAATACTGAAAGTTTGCCAATTTACTTTTATTTGTGCCCGCGATTTGCATGGCGGCTGTCGCGATTCCTTTTTCCAATTTCGAACTTGTTCCATATTCGAACGCGACCTGACTTTGCGACTCGATTAGTTTTTTACAGCCATTTCTCCTTGGCCAGTTGGTGGAGAATGGAAATTTCTTTCAAATCTGTGCGAAGTTTGACGTTTCTTTCCCCCCTATTTCCCAGATTATTAGTTTTGTTTGAGTTCGTACGATTTCATATAGTACGAAAGAGCACCTGTGAACCCTCCGACAATATTATTGGTTCACTGATAACATATTACGCTGCCAACCGGTTTCCAAAAGGAACAGGAAGTCAATTCGATGTTATATCTTTTATACCTACTTCTTTAAACCTGGACCTAGTTTAGTTTGTTAAACATCTTAAGCGGATCTGTACAAGGAGGTTGTGTCTGTTACAATTTTAAAAATCATACTTTTATTTTGTTATTTTTTTTTATAATTTTGTTAGACTTATAAATTTGTTAGGAATATTTTTTTTATAATTTTATTTTAGTTATAAATTTGTTTGTTTAGGGCTGTCATGTTCGCTAAATTGTCCCAAAAAAATATACATTAAAAAAATTTTTTTTTTTTTCGTTTTATGTCTTTAGACAGATTAGCCAATGTCAAGTTTATAAAAAAAAAAATCTTAAGCGGAGACGAGAACAATTAAATAGAATATCAAGAACGCGTCACGTTCCTTTGTAGTCTACCTCCGCGGCACAGTGCGTGCGCTGTCGCACTATAAAGCTTGGTTCGATTCCCGGCTCGAGTCTGGTCCAGTGGGAGACTTCGGCCGTGGCTAGTTAGCTACAATTAAACTGTTTTTTTTAAGTAAGAATTTTAGCCTTCCATGAAATTTATTTCGCTTTCGATGCAAGTATGTGCACGGTTCATTGAAACGTGTCCTGCCATACCGGCGTCGCATAAATAAAACCCCCCACGGATTACTGGTTAAAAGGCTTAAGCCTGTTTGATGCACGTTGCCAAGATCCGCGAATATTTCAGCGGATTTAGTAATATTTTCAGGGCATCATTTTTACGGATACATTTTTGCACATAGACTGAGAATAGAGAAAAGCGAAAACACAAAAGAAAAACACATACTATTTTTTGTGAAACTGTCTTGTTTGGTTTAGTGATTAGCGTGTTTGACTAAGAGTACAAGGTCCTAGGTTCGAATCCCAGCCTGCGTTGTTTTGAGAGGTATGTGATTTTCTATCAAGATAAGCGTTACCAACTTAGAGTTTTAAGTTAGGGCTATCGACTTCAGTGTCTAAGAAAATGTTACTCTGGTCCGATGGTATCATGCTTCTTCTTGTTTCTGGTTTTCTTATTATTTTTATTTTTACTTTTAGTGGTGTACAAATAAAGAATAAATAAATAGAACGAGAAAGGCGGGAGACTTCGTATATGGCGGGCGCAGTTTTTTCACGCTTCTCTTGAATTAATGTTTGTTGGCTAATTTTGAAAAGGACTAATGTTGGTTGTGTCGTGGACAGTTTTGGTGTCGTTTGAAAGAACTATATAAACTTGCTGAACACTTTTTATTACTATTGAAAGAATTATATAGACTTGTTGAACACTTATTATTACTCTTGAAATAATTACATAGACTTTGCAGAATACATAATTTTCCACGCCTTAGTTTAAAAAGACACTGAGCTCAAGACCGTGTTTTCGCGGGATCGCCGAATGCACCGGAAAAAGGAAAAAAACCGTCTGTCATATTTATTGTTTTTATACTACCCGCGTTGCCGGAGATAATGAAACTCCCAATCAGTGTTCAAATACCTCACACCCAATTATTGTGTATGCTAACACGTTTGTGGAGTGGCTAGTTTTCTGAATGGTTAACAGGTATTAATTTGGGAAAGGTTTGAGGGAGCCGCGTCAGCAGAGTGCGAAGTTTCCCGCTATTTCTCCCTAACTTCCATATTGCTATAAACTTGACATTGGCTAATCTGTTCAAAGCCATAAAAAGAGAAAACGAAAAATAAATAAAAAACTTGAGAGGTGTCAAGGGACACCCGGATGGAACGAAGTTCCTTTCGATTAATTAGTGAAGGACTTGTAATAAAATTTTATTTTATTTAAGTTATAATAATATTTTAATAATAATAACAAATATAATGTTATATAAACTTAATCAGTAGGCTCAATTTTGTACTCCATCAGCAATATCCGGAACTTGTGCAGAAACACTGTCAGGATTCATTATTATTATTATTTTTTATTATTTATTTTTTACAAAAAACCTGTATACACTCAACAAAAATAATCGTCGCGACACCACACTGTTCAATGCGAAATAGAAATGAAAATATCTGGCTTGCTTTCTATAAGAGAGAGAGAAACAGACAGAGAAACATGCGACGCCGCACAGCTTACAATAACAAAAAGTGTCGTGACAACTTTTCGTAAGAATTTTTTCCGTCTAGCCCCCTTTCACAACGCGCGATAAGGAACTTCGTTTCAAAAATAAATAAACTGGTAAATCATGGTTACCCAAACGAATATTCTTAAACATGTCCAAATAAAGACAAGTCTATTCAAATATTCAAATATGATATCCGGGCTCAATGTATACCCACTCAATGTATCGAAATACCCAATTCCAAAACAAATTATGTCAGTAAACTGTCGCCCCCCCAATATACTGTCGCCCCCCAATATACTGTCAATGTGAGCTTAATTTCTTCCCCTGTATCCTGGAATCCGACATGATTGATGTGATCGACGGCGCTTCCTATAAATAACAGCCGAAACGGATCATTGGTCATAGGGTTTAAGCCTGCTTGATTGACGCTGCCAAGATGCATGCAGAGTCTAAAGGTATTTATGTGGTTATATTTCACTAACTGATACTCATAAAAAAGCTTGGGTGTGAGTTGCTCTATTTCCATAAAATTCAAAATTCAAATTCAAATAATGTTTATTCAAATAGTCCTTTAAAAGGCACTTTTGACGCGTCAGTAATTTACATAGTAGTCATTTAATGGTGATAGCTTCGTAATCAGTCGTAAACATAAAACTAAAGCTATGAGGGTTCCAAACGCGCCCTGGTCTAAGAAGAAGCCCACAACAAACTTTTCGGTTTTTTTTTGTTATCACCATCCTGTATGTATGTAAAAATATTGAAGAATTCAAGAAAAAAATGGATTGCAACGCACTGAAGTAAAAGTAAACTTGTTGTACCATTTAGTAGGCTGCACAAAATTAGCAACTCATTCTAAGGAAATTGTATTTTATTTTATAATAAATTATCTATTGATATTTTGGAGATGTCTTTCAATAAGTTCAAAGTTTTTATAAAGCGAAAGGTTATAGACAAATCCTATTACGAAATTAAGGTTTATATGAATGATAAAAAAGCTTGAGAGTGAATTCCTTCAACTCAATAGCAATTATAATTTATAATTGTTTATGTGAGATAGTAATAACAAAAATAAACCCGGCTACGTTTATTGTGGGCTTCTTCCGAGACCTGTGCGAGATTGAACCTCTTAGCTTTCAGTTAGCGATTGATGTTATCACCATCTTCACTTCCAGAATAAAAATAAAGGAAACCTTTATTCATGTGAACCTATTACAGGCATATATTACAGGTGCGTGCCCGGATTCGAACCGCCGACCTCTGATTAGGAGGCTGACGTCCTAACCACTAGGCTATCACTGCTTGTATACTAACACTTAATTCGATAAACTTGGAGGCTTGAAAATATTATTATGAAATTGAAGCATGTATCTCCCACGGTTCACAGGGAAAAAGCTTCCTCATATCACATTATGTGGACGTGTGGATCCCGCCGGTCGCTGCGTGCCGAAAATATCAAAAAATATTGTTACTTATCTTTTTTGTTTGTGGTATGATTTTTTGATGTTGCTTATGGAAAGTGAACTTTGAATTATCTCCAAGAGATGACTAGTTTTAACTGCCACGAAGTTTTCCAACTAATATAGGACATAGTGGTTAAGTTAATGTTTAATTTATTCTTAATTTTTGTTTCGTTTTTTAAAGCGTAACTTTTTATCATATTCTAAATGTAAATTGGGCCTAGTTGCCATAATAAAGAAATTATATTATTATTATTATTATAGCTATGCAAAAGGAATCCACATTGAGCAAGTTTGGTAATTTTCAATTCAATTAGCTTCCTTCTGTGTTCCCTAATGGTTATAATATGGGGATCTTCAAAGGGCGGATTAACAAATTGCTCAAGGGCCAGCAACGCATTGGCGGTTCCTCTGGTGCTGCAAATGTTCATGGGCGGCGGTAATCACTTACCATCAGGTGATCCGCCTGCTCGTTTGCTCGCTATGTATTTAAAAAAAAAAATTAAAATTCAAAATTCAATTCAATATCTCGGCTTCCGCGGCGCAGTGCGAGCACTGTCGCGTTATAATGTTGGAGGTCCTGGGTTCGATTCTCGGCTCGAGTCTGGTATGGTGGGAGGCTTGGGCCATGGCTAGTTACCCTACCGATAAAGACGAATCACTAAGCGATTTAGCGTTCCTGCACGATGTCGCGTTTACCATACTCCTAACAGGTAAGCCCGCTTCCATCTTAGACAGCATCATCAGATGAGATGCAGTCAAAGACTCACGAGTGATGTATAAAAAAAAAAGCCCGCTACCATCTCAGACCTAATTATCACTTACCATCAGGTGAGATGCATTGGGATTCGCGAGGGACAACACGAAAAATAAAATTCTAAGGCCCACGAACGTTTTTAAAAATCCACCTAAAGAAGAGAAAGAACCAAACGTACCTTCTTGAATAAACAAATTTTGAGTATAGGTTTAGTGGAAGCCTTAATTGTACAGTGAGGACGAAGTTTCCACACATACACACATCGTGGCTCACGAGTTTGCACGAATCCAAAAAAATGTGTCTATTTTCCTCGACGAGTGTCATGTTGAGCAAAAAGTTCCGTGTTAAAAAAGCCCCAGCCTTTTTAGCGCACCCTAAAGTTTATTCCGCGGTGTTTTTCCCCGTTTTCATTTTGTCAAGAACAACTACCTAAGCGGACGTGTTTCATTCGTCGTTACATTTTCATCCATTATGATCAACCCATTACCGACTCACTACAGAGCACGGGTTTCCTCTCAATATGAGAGGGGTTTGGCCATAGTCCACCACGGTGGCCATATGCGGATTGGCAGGCTTCACACGCCTTTGAGAACATTATGGAGAACTCAGGCGTGCAGGTTTCCTCACGATGTTTTCCTTCACTGTTGAAGCAAGTGATATTTTAAAATTTTAATAATGCACATGAAAAGTTAGAGGTGCGTGCTCGGATTCGAAACGCCAACCTCTGATTAGGAGGCTGACGCCCTAACCACTAGGCTATTACCGCTTCGTTACACATTTTCATCCATTTCGCATTAAAAAGTAGTTTTCATGGGTGAATTTCAAATCGAATCGTGCTGGAACGCTAAAGCGCTTGGCTATACATCTTTATCGGTAGGGTGGAAGCCTCCCACCAGACCAGAGTCGAGCCGGGAATCGAACCCAGCACCTCCAACTTTATAATGCACATGCACTTCGATACGGAGGTCGTCAAACCTTACCAGAATACAAAAAAATGATCGTTTCATACTATATGAGTTAAACTAGAATGAAAATTTGTTGATATTGATTCAATCTTATTTATTACTGTAAATACCACAATGACCTGAAAATAACTTCGTCGCGTGCTTACTATACCGTAGCTTATCGCAACTATATTATGTCACTAGGAAATATTAATTTATTAGCATCATTTTATAAGAAAAATTACTCGCTGTAATGTATTGACGATTTATTTATTGTGTTGCTATTTTGAGGATACAAAAGCGTAGTTTTTTCTTAGTTTTGTTTAACGTTGTCACATATAATGAAATATGCATTCTAATTCGATATATATTTTAAAAATATTAAAAATGAAATAATATATTGATGTATTTATTTACTTATTCGTTTATTTCATTTTAGACAGGAACACATATGGACAAATTAACATGGTGTTGCAATAACGGCAGTAGTATATCCATTAGTTGTGCGTAGCAATACGTATCATATAGGGAAAAAATATATATGTAAATATATGTTGATCAGGGATCGTTTGAACAAACAAAACACCCTACCAAAGTTGCATCACTCTATGTATTTCGGTAACATTTAGTTTTGTAGATGTATGTAACTCTTTAAAGCAGACCATTAAAATAAAAATAAGACAACTTTAAAATGAAGATGTAGTTCCAAAAAAGTGATCTTGTCTCTGAAAGTTTTTTTTTTTTTTGAGATAGGTTTGCGCTTGACGACAATCAGTACCAGAAAGCACTGATGAGGTCTAGGTTGGAGCCCGCTTGCCTAGAAAATACCTATTCACCCTTCCTTTGAAGGAAGTAAGGTTATACGTGGCTGGAGTGATGTTAAAATGGTAGGTAGTGTATAATATAAACAAGATTTAGGAAACAGAAGACTTTATTTTTCTGCAGACCTGAGAGTTCTCCATAATTTTAGCAAAGACTTTTGAAGACTACAAATCCGCACTTGGCGAGCGTAGTGGACTGCAACCAACACACCTTGTTTCTCAATAAGGTGTGAAGGAAGAGTGGAGACCCGCGCACTGTAATGAGCTGGTAATAGGTTGATTACGATTATGATAATCAAGTAGTCTTTCATATAACGAAACACTCCTTGTGCGGTTCAAATTTGCACTTATGCGGCTTTTTATTCCCGTCCTTTTTATTATTTATTTATTAACTAACAATTACAGTGATAAATAGTTTTATGATCTCCCACTTTCCAAACTACTGTATACTGTATCTTGGAAAGTGGGAAATTCCCTCTATGATAGAAACATAGTTGCTAGCATATGTTGTGTGTGTTGCGTGTGTTTGTTGTATGTGTCTGTGTGTGTGTGTATTATAAAAGACAAACAAAAATTAATTTATCCAACTTTCATTCCCACTCGATTTAAACAAAAAAAGAATTAAACAAAAACGAAAGTGAAAGCAATATGAAACGTGTTCACATTTCCCTTTAAAAAAAATCCAACTGTAATAATTGTTGTTTTAAATAAAACAGCGCGTGATCACAAGTTGTAGAACTCTCGTGCCTGTATAAGTGGAGGGGTTTTCATCACAAAGAGCTCGCGAGAGTCGGCCAGCGGGAAGGGGGCGGTCGTTATTTATAATAGTTCCCCTTTGAACTCGCGATTTCCACTGTGTTTCCGTGTAATGATGAAAAATGCGGTGTATTTAATATTGTTTTTCACAGTTGCTCCGCGATAATGCGAATTACTTATCCGCACTTACGTAACACTCTGTTGTGTTTCAAAAGAACGAGCCACGATATAAATATTTGCAAGTGTTACTGATTATATTAAAGTCCACTCCTTTGTATTTCAAGTGTATGCACCACGATATAAATATTTGCAAGTGTTAGAAATTATATTAAAGTCCACTCCTTTGTGTTTCAAGTGCATGCACCACGATATAAATATTTGCAAGTGTTAGAAATTATATTAAAGTCCACTCAATTTGACATTTGTATTACAGATCATCATCATCATGATCAACCCATTACCAGCTCACTACAGAGCACAGGTCTCCTCTCAATATGAGAAGGTTTTGACCGTAGTCCATCATCACGCTTGCCATGTGCGGATTGGCAGACTTCACAGGCCTTTGAGAACATTATGGAGAAGTCTCAGGCGTGCAGGTTTCCTCGCGATGTTTTCCTTCACCGTTGAAGCAAATGATATTTTAATTGCACATAACTCCGGAAAGTTATAGGTGCGTGCCCGGGTTCGAACCTCCGATCTCTGATTAGGAGGCGAACGTCCTAACCACTGGGCTATCACAGCTTCTATTACGCATATAAACTCTAAGACACACCGGTGCTTACTTCAAAGAAGAGACAACTTCTGTTTTCGGACGTAATGTGGAAAATAAAAAAAGAACGGGGATGACGGGAAGATAAAAAAAGAGCGGGAACTAGGCTGGCGTTTCTTTTAGCATTTTTTTAGCAACGCTCAATCGCTTGGCGATACGTCTTTGTCGGTAACCAGCCACGGATGAATACCTCCCACCAAACCAGACTCGAGCCGGGGATAGAACCCAGGACCTCCAACTTTATAATGTGACAGCGTACGCACTGCGCCATGGAGGCTTTGCCTGGTGGGAGGCTTCTGCGATTCGCCTGTCACCCTTTTATCGCCAAATGCTTTAGTGTCCCGGCGAAATGTCGAGTACCAGATTAGGAGTCGAGTCTGTTCTAATTACCGCTGGACAGCGGCAAAAAAAGAATCAAGAACTCTCCAAGCAACGCCTACATGCAACACTTCCGTGATATGACGATCATTATGAAATAAAAGGTGCATATAAAACTGCCCTATAAAAGGGGTGTCACGAGCGATAGTTGTAAAACCGAACAGTAAGCGAGGGGAATTTAGATTTATATGATTCGTCATGGTTTAGATAAAGGTATTTTAACCCATTTATCGTGGGTAAATCCTCGTGCATACCTCTACGCCACGGGGAAGCACAGAGGTTATGTCAGACTCTTACTGACTAAAACTCCCACGTGTTCCTACTCACCGCTGTATGGTGATTTGATTGAGTGACAGAAATTGTCTTCAACCCACCTACAACCGTGTATCGTGAACAACCAATTACCGGCTCACTACAGAGCGCGGGTCTCCTTTCAATATGAGAAGGGTTTGGACAACCGTGTATAACCTTCAATAAATCTAAATTCTGTTAAGTGATACTTTATAATACAATCGAAGTTTAAAAATTTCCCAATCGATTTTCAGGATGTTTAACATTCTATAAATATAGTAATGTATTAAATTTAACGGTCAAGACATCCAAAATAGGCTACGCTTACAGTTCGCGAAGGAATTAAAAAGATATCGTATTTTAGTAAAATAAGGAAATACATATTCAATACTTTGAACCACTACAAAAATGACCCTCAGTGAATACACAAACCGTATACCATATATCTGTTGGATGTTTGTATGTGAATGCTTTGTCTAGTACATTATTGATTTAAGTCGCATTTGATAATAATCGTAAAAGCCCACCAGCCCACATTGCTGAAATTTGGTGGGTCCTTGCACTGATAATAATGATGTTGATTATATTACCTTAGGAGTATTACATTCCTAATCCCAAACTTTCTTTGTCAACAGTACCGCCAGACATAGTCAGTGACGACACATCGAGTGACGTATCAGTCCAGGAGTTGGAGAACGCCACCCTCACGTGTAAAGCCACGGGTCATCCGCCCCCTAAGATAACCTGGAGGAGAGAGGACCATGAACCCATTTTATTGAAGAAACCTTCATCAAGGGATTTTGATAAAGGTACCCATATATTCAACCATTACGATATTAACAATAAGAGTCTGGCTAGGTCATACTTTCTAAGCTCTTGTAGATTCTTGGTGCAAACGAAACTAAATCTCGGACGTTAATCAGCAGATTGTGAAATTGTCAGCTCATTTATAGATAACTAAATTTTTTACGAACATTATGGAGAACTCTCAGGCATGCAGGTCTGTTTCCTCACGATATTTTCCTTCATCGTTAAAGTGATATTTTAATTGCTCAAAAACGCACACGAAAAGTTATAAGCCCGGGTTCGAACCCCCGACCTCTGATTAGGAGGCTGACGTCCTAACCACTAGGTTATCACAGCTCATCGTCAAGCATTAAAGTATATCGAATTTAGTAAGAGAACGCTTAAGTATATCACGAAAGGAAAATTATAAAGTACATAATCGTGACCGACACGCCAATCCTCCATTCTGATTTAAGCACTTCCTTATAAGGCAAGCCTTCTAAGTGCTTAATCTGTGGTTAGCTTGTAGATTTACAAGTGATTACGTTTAATGCTGCGAGCGAAGGCATAAATAAATTTTATCGCCCAGCTAACTGAAAACTGGGACAGCTGTGATAGCCTAGTTGGTTAGGACGTCCGCTTTCTCATCAGAGGTCGGGGGTTCGAAACCGGGCACGCACCGCTAACTTTTCGGAGTTATGTGCGTTTTTAAACAATTAAAATATCACTTGCTTCAACGGTGAAGGAAAACATCGTGAGGAAACCTGCACGCCTGTGAGTTCTCTATAATCAAAGGCGTATGAAGTCTGCCAATTCGCATACGATGATGCAGTCTAAGAAGGTAGCGGGCTAACCTGTTACGGGTATGGTAAACCCACACACTATAATCTGCAGGAATCGTGCCGGAACGCTTAATAGATCGGCGACACGTCTTTGTAGGTAGGGTGGTACCTAGCCACGGCCGAGGCCTCCCATTAGACCAGACTCGAGCCGGAAATCGAACCCAAGACCTCCAACTTCATAATGCGACAGCGCGCGCACTGCGCCACGGAGGTCGTCAAAATTTTGTCACGGCCTACTGTTCTACTAACACTCGACTTTGATTGACGAAATAAGATCGACATATACCATTTGTTTCGACCTCGGCCAAAATATTGAATGTATTCAAAACGAACGGCACACAAATATTACCTATATTCACATTGGATATAAATTGAAACGCACGAGTTGAATGAAGCCAATCCATCGGCTGAATTATTTATTGGGTTTCGTATCGCATTTGAATTCTTAAACCATTGAGATGGAAAAATATCGAGGATCTATGGATACAGAATAAAAAAATACCGCAGTATAAATAAGTAGGTAATAGTGATTGAATGGTCGGGAATGTTTCGAAGCATCAAGTTAATCGCGTATTATATTATACCTACCCACAGAATAGCTGTTTTATTTAAAAAAAAAAAAAAAACACGCACGTCGTACTCGCCCGCTAATAGTTATATTATACAACCTTGTAAATTTATAAATTTACTAGCTGTTACCCGCGACTTCGTCTGCGTCGAATTGCCGATTTCCCGTGAGATTGTGATTATGATGTACGTTTTTTATTTATTTATTATTAATCTTAAGCTTGGGCGAGTGCCGCCCAGCTTTTCAGCCTCGCGAGAGACAAGGCAAAATATGCCATTCTGACTACCAACCTTCAGTAGTTGGAGAGGCACCTAAAGAAGAAGAAGAAGAATCTTAATGCGAATTTTTGTGTCTCTAACTCCAAAAACAAAGGAATTCGATACAAACTTCCAACCGCTATTTTACCCCCTTAGGAGTGGAATTTCCAAATATCCTTTCTTAGCCGACATCTCTTAGCTATACTATAGCAACTATATAGCAACTACCTGTTCGCTGAATTATTGCTTTATACGTACAATAGTTTTTGAGATCTCGTTTAATCAGGAAGTAAGTAAGTACGTTAGTGACCTTTCGGTTTTATATATATCGATAAATTTATATTTCTATTTTGTATTACTTAATTCAAATTTTATAGCTTTTATATTGTACCACGCACTTGTAGTGAAAGACGCTAATACTTGCCAAATTTTCGGACTCTGTGGACTATGGCCAAACCATTTTTATATTGAGAGGAGACACGTGGTCTGTAGTGAGCCGGTAATGGGTTGATCATGATAATTATGATAGCTAAGTAATAATGATTGTTCTAAACAACAACTATTAATTTATACTAACAAAATAATTTGGTAATCTTATAATCTAACTTCATGAAGATCTGTGATAGATGTATTTGAATAAAAGATCTTGATTTGTTAAAGATAGAACTCTGCCTGTGAAGTATTGACGTGCTGTTAGTCAGTTACCATAAAACCTAGGACACACAGGCGTGTCATGTTATAAAATAATTAACACGAAAACCCCATTACTTTCTTACAGTGAGGCCATATTAATAATTACTCATAAAACTGACCTAAACGCTTGACTAATAGAATAATACTGTTCTTATAATTTATATGGACATTTCTTTCTCAAATAAATCAAAATAATCTATACTATTATTATACGACATGAATACTTGATGAAATTAAAAAAAAAAAACTAATAATATTATTAATATTATTATAATTGATGTGTTCCCATTATATTTGCCCTTGCCTTCCGTTAATTATAATCAAATCAATTATAATAAGGTCGTCAAAAACCTTCATACTGTTCGTTCTTTATCGTACAATTATGAAATTGTAGTAATTTTTTCTTAAATTAACGTTTATAACAAGAAACCTTCGTCCCGATTTAAAATAATAATTTAACATATTGAAAATTAGGTATTCTTACTTCTTAGTTATCTTTAGGTCAACGTTAATCGGTTAACGGTTAATCGTTACAAAACAAAAGTTTGTATTTTTATTTGAACTTTAAAAGCAAATTTCTCTTGCATTTGATATTTCGTTAAATAAACTTAAGGTTCTACCCACACGTCTAAAAATATGAATCAATAGGACTTTGTGTGACAAAAATGTATTAATATATAAATATAAACATTATTTTGTAATTTTTGAAATAAATTGTTTTTATTATATAGGAGTAAACATAAAACGTATTGTAACTGACTGGAAAAATGTTATTACACTCGTGAAAATATGTTTACATTATCGCGAAAGCTGTAAACAACATTTATTTATCGTGTCAATACGTCGATCGTATGTCAGATAAATTTACAGCCTGTAAAGACTAGAATTGTGATCGGTTTTCTGTTTTACAATATGTGTTTCATTTTTATTTTATTATGTGGTGCCGTCACCAGGACATTTGATAACCTCCATGGCTAATTGGTTCTAGGGTTCAAGAAGAAGAAATTTGTCAGATTACCTTTTTTTTTTAAATTCTGGTCTGCATTGGCGTTGGCTAGCCACCCTATCAACAAAGGCGCACCGCTAAGCGATTAAGCGTTTCGGTACTATGCTGCATAGAATCTGATAATGGGTTCACACTAACTGCCATGCTCTTAACAGGTTAACCCGCTACCACCTTAGATAGATTTATAAACCGGCACAAGCAAAGATCAGATTATCAAGACCGATCTTGAGAACCTGTTACTGTTAAACCTGTACATCACGTATCACCAATTGATTGCAGTCAAGGACAAACTGGTAGTGGATTAAAGTAACATGTATTCAAAATTTGAAAAAGATATGGCTGGCCAATCCCACATATTGTGGGTAAAGAATCTAGGCGTAAAATGTCAAACATATTCTTCGGTCGGTTTATTTAACAACAAATCACGAAGCCCATGAAGGTTCAATCCCCGGGTCGGGTTAAGGGTTCTAAGGAAGGTGAGCAAAATAGGTCATTGTTTAGTAACGATTATTATCTTTAACACATGATAATAATGATGCTTAAAATCCACTAACCCGCATCGCCTCATGTTGGGCCTTTCTTTTCTTTTGGCTTAAAACTTCTATGTCAAAAGAAAGTAAGCCTTAGAGGTTATCACTAAAGTTATCGTGAAAATGAAGGTCTAATTTCAAAAATGAATTTAATAAATATTTGATTACCATAATACAAAGGGCTTGAGCAATTAAATCTTATAAAAAATACCCCTGGACTCAGTCGCCCTTAACGTCCATAATTTTTCTTATTTCAACTCATCTGATTCTAAGATAACGGCCCTTAGCACATGACAAATATTCTTGAACAAACACAAAATGATAATTCTAAGAAACGCGAACAATGCTGAAATTTATCCACGTCCACTATTTACACAAGTCTCGAGACATCACTAATGTGTTCTAAGGCTTACAGCGGCGAAGAAGTCGCAGGTGGGTTCACAAATTTGCTGGCAAGATCCGGGGCTTGGTTTTTCTGTTGCTCCTATTTCACGCCTGACTGGCTCGTCGCATTTGTAAACCTACCTAGATTTCGAGGGTTATATGAGCAGAAAAGTAAAAAAGCCTGATTCAATTCCGTGTGTTGTATTTTATTTTATAATAAATTACCTATTGATATCTTGGAGATGTCTATCAATAGGTTCAAAGTTTTTATAAAACGAAATCATATTACGATATTAAGGATTATATAAACGATAAAAAAGCTTGGGTGTGAATTGCTATATCTCCATAGGTACTATAGTTTATTATTCATTATGTGAGCTGGTGATAACGAAAAAAAGAAAAATCCCGGCTAAGTTTGTTGTGGGCTTCTTCTTAGACCGGGGCGCGTTTGGAACCCTCCATCACCATGAAATAACTACTATGTTAATTATTGACGCGTCAAAAGTGCCTTTTTAAGGACTATTTGAATAAAGATTATTTTGAATTTGAAGTTGAGTTTGTGTCGGAACGAAAACAGTCATCCAAACGGTTATCTATGTAAACCAAAACGGAATTTAAATATTCTAACAATCATAAAACAAATCACATTAAAAAAGAAACATAGAACTCTAACTCTAACATAAATGTTATTGATCGAAAATTTTATATTCAAAAGCTTTTTTCGAATTAAATTCTATCATAAAAACGGTTTTAGTGAAACACGATAAGTAAGCAATTATTGCTTTTTAAACAGCGAATGAAAATTAAAGATTAAATAATATATGAGGGTTTTTTTTAAACAAAATGATTCCTTTTTTAATTTACCTAGAGATAGCATAGTTATGGAAAGCGTATTGTAGCGAAAAATATGTCTAATTAAAAATATCTCTTTACAAAAACAATCACCCAAACATATTGTGAGTGAGTGAATCCTAATCACTACCATCATCAATCATAAGGCTTTAACAACTATAATAAAATGCTAGTAAAACTTACGGAAGACTGACGGCTTCACGTGCTCATTGAGGCACGGTGATGGATAACGCCAGTTTCCTAACTCTGGGTTGGTACTGAAAATCATCATCATCGTCATCATGATCAAACTTTTCTCGACTCACTACAGGCACGGGAATTATTCTCTCAATAGAAGGGTTTGGCCACAGTCCACCACGCTGGCCATGTGCGGATTGGCAGACTTCACACGCCTTTGAGATCGTTATGGAGTACTCTCAGGCGTGCAGGTTTCCTCACGATGTTTTCCTTCACCGTTGAAGCAAGTGATATTTTAATAGCTTAAAAACGCATATAACTCCTAAAAGTTATAGGTGCGTGCCCGGGTTCGAACCTCCCTACCTCTGATTAGGAGGCTGACATATACTCATTATGACATGTACTAAAAATATTTAACTGAAAATTCCAAAACCATATAATTTTTAAACGCACTTTGTGATACTTGACCAGTCACGAGGCAGTGTCAAATTAAAGTGAAAATTATAAATAAATTCCATTCTATAAAGTTTCAATAAAATGCCGATAATTTAAACATTGTTCACTTAAAAAATCGCAGCTGCATCGTAAAAAACAGAAAACCTAGCATTATTGTAGCGCTTTCTGAATAACCAGGATCTAGGAAAATAAAGAAAAATCCACGACTTAATCATCCGCTCCGTCTGCCACTGAAATTGAACTTTCATGAGGAAATTGATGAGTTTCGATGTAAAAACGTAGTTAGATCCGTTCGTTCAGATCGTAAATGCAATCAGTTGAGTTGAAATTTTATTGAACGGCTTATTTCTTTTAATATTTCGATCATAAAATAATAGGTTTGTCTTTTGAAAACAAACTCGTTTTAATGTACTTTGACTTCGAGGAAGACTTTTTTCCAATAATGTATAAATTTACATTTGCGTTTCAATTGAATTTTAACAAAAGCGGAGATTTATTTGGTAACAGAAGCTCTCGAAGAGATTCCTTTGACGTGTTTATTAATACACTTTTATACACACCAAAGCAAGAAGAGAAACAATACAAGAAAATCAGAGACAAAGAAAGAAGGGCATGCAAAAAAGATGGCATGTTGTTAGTTTCGTCTAATTAGCATACTACTAATTTGACCATATCCTCATCGTCATCATCATGAACAACCCATTACCGGCTCACGACAGAGCACGGGTCTCCTCTCAATATGAGAAGGGTTTGGCAATAGTCCACCACGCTGGCCATGTGTGGATTGGTAGACTTCACACGCCTTTGAGAAGATTATAGAGAACTCTCAGGCATGCAGGTTTCTTCACGATGTTTTCCTTCACCGTTGAAGCAAGTGATATTTTAATTGTTAAAAAACTCACATATCCTCGAAAAGTTAGAGGTGCGTGCCCGGATTCGAACCGCCGCCCTCTGATTAGGAGGCTGACGCCCTAACCACTTGGCTATCACCGCTTCCACCGCACCGCACCATGTCCTCACTTCTTACTAATATTATAAACGCGAAAGCTTGTGTGTATGGACGTATGTTACTATTTTACGCAAAAACTAATAACTTTTGATGCCGGAAAATGGTTCCTATAGAATTTGCAAAAAGTTACAATAACGCGGAACAAGCCGCGAGCAACAGCTCGTTTTTAACTCTGGGAAAATGGAAATGAAGAAACCGCTTTAACATTACGCGCGCTAACAATACGTACGGCGAGCGAACGAACGAGTATTTGGTTCCTCGATTCATGAACGAACTACCTCCAGCGTTCCAAAAATTACACATTAAAAATGTCAAACAGAAATTAAAATAATATTTTTTGGCTGAGTTGGACGGTTGACTCATTTGTGTCGACCGTCGAACTCAGTTAGGAAATGTTCTTTCATGCCTAATATCCTTACTCAGTTCCTCTAGTTTTAAGCTGTTAAGTTACAGATTAAAAACTCTTTGGTTTTTTCGGTGCCTTTATGGTATACTTAATTATATTCCTTTTATATTAATAATAAATAAATAAATAAGTGATAATCTACATGAAAGCTACAATGTTAGCACCAATTGTTATTGTTTCTTTACACTTTGTTGCTCTTTTGTTGTACCGCTACTAAACCTACTTTTTTATGACCATACTTTTAATAAAAACACTTTTCTGTGCAGTGGAAAGCTACGTCGGCAGCTCCATGCCGCTATGGCGAGTGGACAGACGGCAGATGGGAGCGTTCCTCTGTATAGCCTCCAACGACGTGCCACCAGCCGTCAGCAAGAGAATCACTTTGAATGTTAATTGTGAGTATTTTTATAAAGCCACATGGCCTAAGAACCTTATGCCAAAATGGACGGAAGATTTCAGTTGGGTGACTTCCTATGTATGTATAATGTATATCCTCCAACGTAGTGCCAACAGAACCGCAAAAAAATGTTAACTGTAAATATTTCAATAAAACCACAATTCTTAAGTCTTTGATGTTATATTATGATTAGTGACGTAAAGTGAGTGATAGTATATATATATATATATATACATATTTCTTTTTCGGACTGACTATTAGTTGTGCTAACCCTTGATTGGTTGCGACAGCGTAACCAGGCTGTTTGGCGAGAAAAAAGCTCTGCCGAAAGAAATATTGAGGGCTCGAAGAAACTAAGGGAACGTAAGGGCGCTTTCTGTGAGGCCGAAGCTCGGCTTAGGCGACGTTTGGGATAACGGGGGGATCGGACGGTGTGATAGTATAGTGAGTTTGATGTTATATTAGAGTTTTGACGACGTAGTGCGTGCGCTGTCGCGTTATAAAGTTGGAGGTCTTGGGTTCGATTCCCAGTTCGAGTCTGGTCAGGTGGGAGGCTTCGGCCGTTATTTTCTTAAATTATCGTTTATAACAAGAAACCTTCATCACATTAAAAACAATAATTTAACATATTGAATATTAGGTATTGTAACGCTAAGAGTTATCTTTAGGTACATAATCGTTATAAAACAAAAATTCGTATTATTTTAAATTTATTAAGAACCAAATTTCATTAAATAAACTTAAGGTTCTACACGTAATATATATGACGGCTTCAGAGTTGTTTTTTAGTAAGAGTGACGTCAGCATTGTTGACGACATCCGACGTCTCGAGCGAGAATGCCACGAAAAACATCGACCGCCCGTATTTATAGCAAAGCATGCTTTTACAAAATTGATTACTACCGTCTAAATTTGTGTTTACGAAATCATATAGAGGTAATTAACACTGATTAACAAAGAAATGCTTGATTAGTGATTTAAAGAGTTCAAATAGTGGGTAATTATTGAATCTTTGATTTTCCGAATGAAGTTTGTAATCCTTGAATGAAGTTAATAACTCCTTCGCGGCGACACAATAAATATAGCATTTTTATATAGCTTTAAAACACTAATGTATTTAAGTCTTAATAGTGGCGAGTGATTGGAAAAATTATCAGTAAGAGCAACTGGTGAGTTGATTGTTAGCTTGTTATCACAAAAGAAAAATTACGTTTCAAAAGGCTTTAAAATTAAAGCATACTTGAATTAAATGGAATTGGAATTTCTTAGTTATTCCGTCGTTATATGCACGTTGATTTATAGCAATCAAAGACACTATTATTCTGAATACGGTATACCCTTTTGGAAGTCGTCCAGGGTAAAACTATTAATCCAATATGGATGGCATAACAAGAATTACGCCATCCGTATGAAATTGGATTTAAAGGTCATTTTCATTTTCTCTTAAAAGCTTAGGGCGTAGATTCCTCACAATTTAGGTATAAAATTCGTATTTGCAAATTTTACAGAAGGTGACCTTTGAATGAGAATTTGAATTAAATTCATCAATAGTTTTGCGTAATTAAATAGTTATTATAAGTTATATGGTCTAAAAGGACCTACTTAAAACTAAAACTAAGAGGGTTCAAATCCCACACAGGTCTAAGAATAATCCATAACAATATTAGCCGGTCCTTTTTTTTGTTATTACCTAGATATATTTGTGAAAGGGTAGATAATAGAACCTTGTTAGGGGCCCTGTAAAAGTATTTTAATTTATTTATTTATATCGTTGCTTGGTACTTTGACAAGTATAATTAAGTTTTTCACCAGAGAAACATTAGGCATGCTCAAAATCGTTTAAAGCAAATAAATTATATTAAACAAATTATATATAAAACATAACTGTAATACCAGAGATATCCATCTAAAAGCCTTAAAACAGACCTAAAAACTCGTGACTAATTTCGTTCGATCTTCCAGAAAAGATGTACACATTACACGGGACTTAAAATATTCCTGTAACATCTTCAAAAGTTATCAGGCACCGTCTGCAGTCTCCTCTTCTTTTCTGCAGTCGCACCAACAGTGAAAGTGCCAAATCAGCTGCTCGGAGCCCCGCTCGGCACGGACGTGAAACTCAAATGCTACGTGGAGGCCTACCCCAACACCATCAACTACTGGATCAAGAACCGGGGGGAGATGCTGTTAGATGGGTAAGTTTATACTTCACTCGTTTCCGTATTATAGAGATCCCTTTAAAAAAATCACTTCTAAAAAGGCTTCTAAGCCATGCCCAATCACAAGGCGTCCTGTGTATGGTTTACACTTAATTAAACCAAAAGGTTTTTGGTTGGTTGAAAGGAAATAATTGAGTTCATTGACAAAAGAAAAATCTTATGAAATCTAACATAAAATATATACATAAGCAAGTGAAATTCTTTATTTCTTCGTCTTCAGTACTTAAGCATAAAAAAACTGGTAGAGAAGTATTATTTTCCTAAGATAAAGATTATTTAATAAAAAAGCTGTGATAGCTTAGTGGTTAGGATGTCCTCCTCCTAATCAGAGGTCGGGGGTTCTATCACGTGACTCTAAACTTCTCGGAGTTATGGGCGTTTTTAAGCTATTAAAATATCACTTGCTTCAACGGTGAAGACAAACATCGTGAGGAAACCTGCACGCTTGAGAGTTCTTTAATAAGAGTATGGTAAACCCAAGCTCCTTTTTACGCAACATCGTGCCGAAACGCTAAATCGCTTGGCGACACGTGTTTGTCACTAACTTATAAACGTACTTTAATGGTGAGTATGTTTAGTATGGTAAGTTCTCCATAATGTTCTCAAAGGCGTGTGAAGTCTGCCAATCCGCACTTGCTAGCGTGGTGGACTATGGCCAAACCCTTCTCATATTGAGAGGAGACCCGTGCTCTGTAGTGAGCCGGCAATGGGTAGATCATGATAGATAGATAAACTCTTTATTGCACACTACAAACATGAATTCAAAATAAATAAAACAAAAAAATAAATAAAACAAAAAAAACATAATGCGCAAAGGCGGTCTTATCGCTAAAAGCGATCTCCTCCAGACAACCTTTTGTGAAAGGAAAGAGTTAAACGGATCATGATGATGAAAGATTATAAATCTGCACAAAAACTTCAACAATAATAAAACAATAATGCTTAAAATGATGGTAGTAAGCCTTAAATAGATCTACCAGAAATATATCGGAGCGCTTTTAGCTTCCAAGAGGATATTTGAATCATTAACTATAGGATGCTATGTAAGTAGCATGGCTGCGATACAAATAAATGATAAAGCGAACAACGAAATAGAATTATCTGGAAAGCTGAACGGCACTGAGTTAAGTGCGGGTACCAGTTGAATTGTGCAGGATAATATGAGAGAAATCTTCGCTGGATTTTCAGGTTGAATGGACGGGACAAATTGCTTGTGAGACTAAAATAAAATGAAACTGTATTTATCGATATTGATGCTAATATCTTTAATATAATAAAACTTTAACAGGGCGAATTCTATACATTAAATATATTTTGAATTGGAGGATGCTTTACTGTCGATACTGAGCTCAAAACAATTTTTTTAATTTTGTTGTCTGTCTGTCGGTCTGTACGGTCACGCTGGAACTATTCGATGGATTTGAATGAAATTTGTTTTAGTGTAATCTGATACTCCTGTTCAACGTATAGAATAATTAACGTTTTTATCCTGAAATTCAGCACGGTTCTTTAGGGAGAGGGGATGAAAATCAAAATGTGTATTTAGTTCATAAACGCGTACTTTAATTTCACTCATTCTTTTGTTATGTTATAAAGGAGGTACATTAATGTTTATCCTGTAATTGTTTCAAGGTCGTTGGTTTAGTAATCTATTGCTTCGTGATTGGAAGACAAACAAACACTTTTACACACACTAACTCAACACAGACGAAGTCGCAGGCGTCAGCTAGTTTAAAATAAATGGTTGAAACAATCGCTGCGTTACAGGTTGACCAAACCCGAACAAGGTGGCCAGAATTGACCATCTTGTTCGGGTTTTTTCGACTTCGTTCCTGAAGAGGCACGGCCAATGGGACCCTTGGACTTAGCCTCCTTTGTCTGTCTATCCGTCTGTCTATAAGAGGAATGTATCTCATGAACCGTCATGGGTTAAAGTTTTCCGCGAATTGGTATTTCGTATATCCGCTTTAAATTAAATGTTTCCCCATTATTGTCCCAAATGTCTTAAACGGGTTTATTAGTGTTTTTGTTTAATCATGACATTATTATATACCGTTTCATATTGCATTCTGATACAGAACCCTTCGTTTGTGAGACTTATGATGATGATGAGAAACCTGCACGCCTGAGAGTTCTCCATAATGTTCTCAAAGGCGTGTGAAGTCTGCCAATCCGCACATGGCCAGCGTGGTGGACTACGGCCAAACCCTTCTCATACTGAGAGGAGACCTGTGCTCTGTAGTGAGCCGGTAATGGGTTGATCATGATGATGATGATGATGATTCGCACAATGCCGGTTTTTAAATATTCCGCGAAAGCCATTTGTTTTTCTGCCCTTAAAAGTACCAACCCTTTATCGGTCGCGCGGTTGATAGCCAATTCATGCAAAATTTCGTCAATATTGATTTAGCGGTTACATCGTGTATAGATAACAAAGTTTTATTTTTTTATCCCGCACAAACGGTTTCCGGGTACTTTTCCGACATCAATTAGTTTTTAACCGGATGCGATGACCCCTCTGGCACAAATTTTTAGGGCTGTGGTTTATAGGAATAAAAGGTAGGTCCCGGTTTCTATCCCTCGTCAAGGTCGCTACAGACATAAACCGACGCTAGTAATCGATTATAACGGTGTCGGTTTAATATATCTGCCAGATCTTTAAAACAGGTAAGTCCCTTACCATCTTTATCATCATCATCATCATGATCAACCCATTACTGGCTCACTACAGAGCACGGGTCTCCTCTCAATATGAGAAGGGTTTGGCCATAGTCCACCACGCCGGCCATGTGCGGATTGGCAGACTTCACACGCCTTTGAGAACACTGTAGAGAACTCACAGGCATGCAGGTTGCCTCACGATGTTTTCATTTACCGTGCATGCACCATGAAGCAAGTGATATTTTATTTTTTTTAAAACGCACATAACTCCGAAAAGTTAGAGGTGCGTGCCCGGATTCGAACCGTCGACCTCTGATTAGGAGGCTGACGCCCTAACCACTAGGCTATCACCGCTTCATTTTCCTCAACATGCCTCATTATATAAATAATCGAGTTTAGATCCATGTTTGATCCCTTATAATCTCTTCCCGTTCCAAAATAAACAATCGTTAAAAAGTAAAAACGTTAAAAACAAAAGACTTGAGAAAGTCTCAATGAGGCTGTAAGCTCCTTTCAACTTATCCGATACAATACAAAGTACAAATTGCTTTCTCTGTCGAATTATGAAGCGTCGATTTACTTTGTTTTCGAACAAACTTCAACAACTTTTTGTGGTTGCCATCATACTGCAATTACGCACTTAGTAAAGTTTATTTTATGTAAGTACTTGCTATAATATTGCACTGCACTATCATCATCATCATCATACTAAAATACAACACTTGGAATCTTCACAGTGAGATCGGATGCACTGTGAGACACACTTAGCTATATTACTAATACAGCGGTATGAATTCAAACAACAATATTCATAATCATCATCTTCATCATGATTAAGCCATTGCCGGCTCACTACAGAGCACGGGTCTCCTCTCAATATGAGAAGGGTTTGGTCATAGTCCACCACGCTGGCCATGTGCGGATTGGTAGACTTCACACGCCTTTGTGAACATTATGGAGAACTCTCAGGCACGCATGTTTCCTCACGATGTTTTCCTTCACCGTTGAAGTAAGTGATATGTGAATTGCTTAAAAACTCACATAACCCCGAAAAGTAAGAGGTTCGTGCCCGGGTTCAAACCCCCAACCTCTGTTTCGGAGGCGAACCTAACCTTAACCTAACCTAACCGCTAGGCTATCTATAGCTTACGATTAATACATTAACTAATAACCTGACAATTAAAAAAAAAAGTAATCTGTGCTCCACTCTGAATACGATGTAAATAAGTATGGCGGCCAGTGATTGACGATAACATTCAAACTACGCTGGATAGAAACAACAGTCATCTTATTTTTGTCTTCAAAATATATTGTGCTTCCTCTAACACCACTCTTAAATTCAATTTACTTGTATTCGTTTCGCCATCGCAAATTAGATTAAAAAAAAATAAACAAATAGTAAAAACATGTACCTAACTATCAAGACGTTCCAACTTTTATTCTTCAAAAACGTTTTACGGCCCCCATTTACTCTCGAATGAATGTAAAAACCGTAGTAACATTGATTAAAAAAGTTAGCTCAAAAATTAATCTTGTATTTCTCCGAGTCCTTTTTCAGCGTTTCGCTTCAAGAAAATTTATAAAAGAGTTAACATTAAACTATGAGACAACTGTATTGTTGTCTTTGTTGAGCCTGGTTGTACTAAGCAGATGATACAGTTGTAAGGATAGTAAGCAAAAGGACTTTTTTGCATCTGCATCCTAACGGCAAAGACATATTGCCAAGCGCTTAGGCGTACCGGTACGATGCCGTATAGAAACTGAATCCTAGTATCACCATCATTATCAACTAAATTTTTTTTTTTTTCAACTAAATTGTTTGTTCGAATATCACGTTATGAAATAAGCTTTTAATTTAAATATATTTTGTCTATTAATAATTATAATCATTATTATGAGTCATAAGTCAAGGTCCAGATTCTCCAACCGTTGTCAGTCATCATATTTTACTCTTCGTGTCGGTGGTCTGCTAGAAGACTGGTTGACATGGGGGTTAGAGTAGATTATTTATCCGCGTAAAGCATGTTTTTCTGTGAAGGTGTGGCGGTGCTTTGTAAGATTAAACAATGAAACGCTAGGCCTAGCGGCACTTTCTTTTGAGTCCACTTCAGAACTATTAAGCCACACTGGAGTGCAGTATTCTACAGCGAAAAAAGCAAGTGTAAAGTCAAGTCGCTGACATTACGTAAAATCACTTACTTTATTTTACTAAACTAAGTTTGAGAATTATTTTTTTGATATAGCTCGACTGATATAATAATATCATCATCATCATAATGATCGACCTTTTCTCGGCTCAATACACAGCACTATCTCCTCTCAATATGGGAAGGGTTTGGCCATAGTCCACCACGCTGGCCATGTGCGTATTGGTCTACCAATACGCACATGACCAGCTGATAGATGAAGTCTACTTCAGACGCCTTTGTGAACATTATGGAGAACTCTCAGGCATGCATGTTTCCTCACGATGTTTTCCTTCACCGTTGAAACAAGTGACATATTAATGCTTAAAAACACACATAACCTCGAAAAGTATAGTTATAATAATATCATCATCATCATCATAATGATTGACCTTTTCTCGGCTCAATACACAGCACTATCTCCTCTCAATATGGGAAGGGTTTGGCCATAGTGCACCACGCTGGCCATGTGCGAATTGGCACACGCCTTTGAGAAAATTATGGAGAACTTTCAGACATGCAGGTTTCCTCACGATGTTTTCCTTCACCGCACAAGCGCACATAACTCCGAAAAGTTATAGGTGCGTGCCCGGTTTTGAATCCCCAACCTCTGATTAGGAGGCTGACGTCGTAAACTATCAGATACAGCTTCATTTAGCTTCTATAATAATCATCGCTAATAAAATAAACTAAGTTTGGGGTTTATTTATTTCACTGCTACAATCATCATCATCATTTCAACCGATAGACGTCCACTGTTAGACATAGGTCTTTTGTAGGGAGTTCCAATGGCCACGGTCTTGGGCCGCTTGTATCCAGCGGCTCCCTGCTACAATAATCGTCGTCAATTAAAAGGCTTGATAGTTGTTTTAATTTTGTGACGAACGCGTTTCATCATTATACTTTTTCTTCCAGACCAAAGTACACAATCCGTGAAGAGAAGTCATCGTACAAGGTGTCAATGTGGCTGACAATCCGACAGTTCGCCAAGAGCGATATCGGGACTTACAACTGCGTCAGCACTAACTCCCTGGGCAAAAGCGAGGGGACTTTAAGGTTATACGGTAAGAACGTGTAGTAATAGATTATGCAACATTTCAAGGCATTAAATAATTATACAATATACATATATGTGTAATAATTTATAACGAATTACCTTTCTATAACGTCTATTTTTGTATTTCTGTCTGAGAGAGATCACTTGCAGTGATAAAGCCGCCCTTACACCCTGTTTTAATGTTTTTCCTGTTGTATTTTTTTTATTGTGTGTGTAATAAAGAGTTTTTATTATTATTATGGACATGTTTCCAGCAATTCTTAATTTGGTTATAATTTTAGTAAAAACACCTTCGATCGCTGTCCGCAATTTCACGTTGAAACAGATGAGTTTCGTTTAACTGCGGTTAGTGACTACAGGTTAGCGCGCTGCCAGCTTAAGCAGTGGTGGTTAATGACGATCACTTACCACCACGTGAGATAAAGGGCATTCCAGCTTTTCAGCTTGAATAAAGAATGAGTCTATCATTATTTAAAGTAAAAACTATAATTATATTTTTACTAGCTGGTGTCAGGGACTTCGTCTGCACGGGATTAGTATTTCGAGTAGCTTATATTAGTGTGGCGTAGAAAAGAACTAACATTTTAACATTTAAATTATCATGCAAATGGCAGATTTTTTCCTACTTGATAAATTGTGTTATTCTGATTATACATCAGTATATATTATTGTAAAGTTTCATAAAAATCCATTCAATAGTTTTTACGTGAAAGAGTCACAAATATCATTCCATCTGGTAAGCTATTTGTTTGTTTATAAAGTTATGAATTTATTTTATTGATATCATATTTTATGTTTATATCGGTTTTATTCATGTTACTATCATCAGCTATATGATTTGGTTGCCTTTATAAGATAATTCTAAAAGATAACACTATTTCCTTCTAGTACTTTTTGGTTTATATTTTCTTGTATTGTTCCTTTGTTCTGTTGAATAAATCTATAGTATATGTCTATCAGCGAGTTGCGAAGTTGAAGTGGCAATGGGCGGGGCACATAGCTCGGAGAACCGATGCACGTTGGGGTCCCAAGGTGTTGGAATGGCGACCCCGCACCGGTAAACGTAGCGTTGTTCGACCCCCAACAAGGTGGACAGACGACATCAAAAGAGTCGCAGGGAGCCGCTGGATACAAGCGGCCCAGGACCGTGGCCATTCGAACTCCCTGCAAAAGACCTATGTCCAGCAGTGGACGTCTATAGGTTGAAATGATGATGATGGTATGTCTATCTGTGCATACTAGTCAATATCATGTTCAACTTCGGTAGGTGGAATGCAACTATTTAATAAGCACGAAATGACGTGAAAAGGCAAGTATGTTTACCAGGCTCCTTGCCAACACAAGCACGCTGCGATAGCGGCAAATGGAGGTGGAGTCGCGTGCCAATAGCATCTTATTTTTGTATACCAAGTGTATTTAATATCCGGCCCGCTTCTAGCTTTGATATCATATTGAAGATCGGGTGAAAATGTTTTGAATGGGCCAGATCACGGAATGCAGACTACGTCCGCTTTAAAAGCTGTGGGGCACTTGATTGCCTAGATGCAAGAATCCGGTATCGACTCCCGATTGCATCATGGAAGTTTGATGTTTCGTTTCCACTTTTTTCGAGTTCAAAGCAAATATCTTGCACTCTTGCACTTTCAAATATATATTTTGCAGATGGTGTGCAGTCGTGCAGAACGCGTGTGTAGATACTAAATGGATTATTTTAGTGACTTAAAATCTTTGGGTATGACTTCGTATATTCGAGATGGAGATAAGCTAAGTTTGCTGTGGGCCGTTTCTTAGACCAGAACGCGTTTGAATCGTCGAACCATTAGTTTTAAGTTTACGAATGTAGTAATCAGCATCAATTATCTTGTATTGTTTCTATTAAGTATGTATTTGTGTTATTTGTATTGTTTCTACTTCATTGCAGCTATAATGTTATTATGTTTAATTTAATTGTGTTATCAGATAATGTCCCTTATAATTAATGTAATGTAATATATTGATAAGCTGTGATAGCCTAGTGGTGAGGACGTTAGCCTCCTAATCAGAGGTCGGCGGTTCGAATCCTCCGCACGCACCTCTAACTTTTCGGAGTTATGTGCGTTTTTAAACACTTAAACTATCACTTGCTTCAACGGTGAAGGAAAAGATCGTGAGAAAACCTGCACGCCTGAGAGTTCTCCATAATGTTCTCAAAGGCGTGTGAAGTCTGCCAATCCGCACATGGCCAGCGTGGTGGACTATGGCCAAACCCTTCTCATATTGAGAGGAGACCCGTGCTCTGTAGTGAGCCGGTAATGGGTTGATCATGATGATGATGATGATGAATATATTGACGCAACAAAAGTGGCTTTTAAAGGATTATTGGTTTGAAGTTTCGATTGTAAGACTATTTCTAAAAACCACAGATTCCAAGATACTCATATCTCGATACGAGAGAATCATATAAAGTCTTCAATGAAGTCGATAAAACTTACGGAGGTTACCGCGCGTGTTCTTGCGTCCGTCGGGCTCAAAACAAAACAAACTTTGTATTATACAGTACTTATTAACCAATTGAATTTTTCTTTACAGAAATAAAGCTCAATTCTTACTCGGAGGATTTCAGCAATCAAATAAGCGTCGCCGGAGGTACGGAATCAACTTTTTCACCTAACTTCACGTCAGAAATTCGCATAACTCGGCAGAACTTTGCCAAGTAACTTCCATCGAATTAGGTTTTGAGTAACACGGAATAACTGCCACTCACAAGTGGTACAATTTTATTAAACATTTCCCCGCTAACTTTGTTCCGATGGAAATTGTGTTTTAATTTTTAATACACTTACTTTGTACTCAAATGAGGGGGAGGGGGGGGGATGAGTTGTTTGATATTTAGAGCTGCAAATCACTCTGTTGACTCTTGGCTACTATAACAGTGAGTGATTGATTAATCTTCACTCAATTTCGCTGAGGGATTTAATCTGTCAGCTGACCATAGTTATTAGTGACCTAGTCTAGCTGACAGTATTTTAAGTGATTTTCGACTCAAATTCAGCTTGGCTGTGTCATTCTTTGAATCCAGCTGAAGGAATAACATTACCATTTTGTCTGGTGGGAGGCTTCGGCCGTGGCTAGTTACCACCCTTTTTTTTTTTTTTTTGTCGTGGTGGAAAAGCTTTATAGCTACCTCCGTACCCTTGGGCGGGAAAGAGGTTATGTTGGACTCCCACCCCCGAAGGGGGGTATACCCGAACTAAAAACCACCACGGCATGTCCCTCTCGCAGGTTTTACTGGACACCCGGGGGACCCGTTGTATAATTCCCGGATGACCTAGTTACCACCCTACCGACAAAAACGTGTCGCAAAGTGATTTAGCGTTCCGGCACGATGTCGCGTAGAAACCAAGTAGGAGTGTGTTTACCATACCCCTAACAGGTTAGCCCGCTACCATCTTAGACTTCATCATCACTTACCATCAGGTGAGATTGCTGTCAAGGGCTAACTTGTAGTGTATAAAAAAAAAACATGTTACATTAACACCATTTATTGCAAAATGTGCTTTAAATATTTATCACATTTTACTAACTGAATGAAAACACCGTAGTACATGGTAACTGGTTTTACAATGACACAGTTTTGTCCAGTTTTTCAGTGTGTTATAAATTATCGTTTTGTTCATAGGTCTCACTGAAGCTGCTAAAGGAAACTCGGAAAGCAAATTGCGTTCACAAAGGACACTTATTTTAATATTGATATGTTTCTATATATTCATGTTAACGTAGTCACTTTAATGTAAATAAAGCGTTGAATCATTTTTATTGCTTTAAAAGTAAATCATTTTAACCTTCCTGAACTAGCACGCTGGCTTCTTAAACCGAAAGGAGAATAATCTTTACTGTATGGAGTTTGGATCCCTTACGAATTTTCGCCACGCTGTGTCGCTGATAATATGTGCGATGATTTATTAGAAAAGTATCAATAATTAACAACAAGTTACAAATGTTTTTTCATAGAACCTCTTACTTTTTTAGAGTCGATCATAAACTTGTGCTGAAAGTAAATATATCTTTTACAATCAAGACTAAGGACATCTTACCTTGATATTAATTTACGGTAAAAGAAGAACCTACCTATTTGCTTTTATAGTATCAAACTTCTTTTTTTAAAAAGTGAAATTAAGTCGGCGATTTCCACAATAGGATTCTTTTGTCGTGGAATAATATTTTTTATTAAATTGATACAGGTTTTAAAAATCTCAAAAATAAAGTTAGGTCATCGTTCTTTTCAATCTAAGTTGGATTTACTTAATAATTAATAGTACCATATGCAAGGCGTAATATGCCTTTTATCGTTATGTTTTGCGAATTTAAACACCCAAGAAGAATTGAATAAATTGTTATCGAGAAATGATAATCAAATTTTTTCTCAGTTAAATTACAAGATATTATAAAATGTATAGTCAGATCGCAATAGGTCCATTAACTTTTTTTACAAATTTCTCAAATAATAGTTATGTTTTTAAATATGAAACATTTTAGTTATACTTCTTTTTAAACTTGCCTGTTATATTATAATTATAAAATCTAAATGAAATTGTGTTCTGTTTTTTTTTATAAGACAACCTCAATTGGACTGGGCCTATACATGATAAATCTCCTTTACTCATTCAATAAATGTATACGAAAATTCTGTTTTTTTATTCGATGTATTTTCTTTAAGTCTTTTTATTTTTTAATATATGTTTGATCTTATTTATATAATTCAACAAAGCAGAAAATATCAATAAAAGTATGTCATGTTAAATTTTTAATTTGAAAAAATACGTAGATATGTTAACTCGTTCCGAACTTCTCGTTCTTGAAACATAAATCCGACATTTTCATTTTAATAAATCCTTTAGTAACGTAATTTTTCGCCATAATGTCATGGGGTAAATTGACAGAGACATACTTACTTTAACACAATAAATTTGAATGTAAGTTTGTTTGTCACGCTTTTACGCGTAAACTTCTAAACCGATCATCATGAAACTTTGTACGCATATTCTTGGAGGTATTGAAAGTAACATAGGGTACTTTTTTTTACGAAATATAAAAAAAAATTAGTTATCATGTTGATTCATTTCTATTGTAATGATCTCTGATAAATTATATCTGATATTAGAGGCTCCAATGCGAGCGAAGCTAGTAGCAAATAAAGCAAGTTCAGAAAGGTTAAGAAATCTCTTGTAAATATAACTTGTAAGATGTAACATTTAATGTAAAGTGAAAACAACGATGTATCTAACAGATTACTCTTGTAACCGAAGTTTCGCTTAGATTCGCCAAATTGAAGTATTGTTTACAATCCATTGTGAACTCATCGCTCGATTATAAGACTGTTTACAACAAATAAACTGAAACGACAACTGTTTTCCTTTCATTTCAAATCCTATCGTCGAGAAGAACTTGGATGTAATTTAACTATGGTTATATTATGGAAATGTTAGCGTAGGTAATTCGGATTAGTAAATGAAATTGCTCCTCTATTCTACTTCATAAAATCATCTCTTGACGACCTCCGACCAGCGTGAGCGCTGTCGCATTACAAAGTTGGAGGTCTGGAGGTTCGATTCCCGGCTCGAGTCTGGCCTGGTGGGAGGCTTTGGCCGTGCCTACCGACAAAGACGTGTCGCCAAGCGATTAAGCGTTCCGGCACGATGTCGCGTAGGTTTACCATTCATCTAACAGGTTAGCCCGCTACCATCTTATACTGCATCATCACTTAACATCAGGTGAGATTGTTGTCAAGGGCTATCTTGTGGTGGATGAAAAAACATAACTATACAGATAAGCTTCCTCCTTATATAAGCGTTGGCTGTCACAGATTTCGTACAAAAATAATAAGAATAAAAAATGAACTCGACAAAACTAGAATTATTTCTAGAAAGAGTTATAATAACCGATCGCGATTGTAGGAAGTTGTATTTCGATGTACCTGTCTTCGAACTGTCAATTAATTATGTCCGTGAATATTCAACATGCTTCTGCCAGCTACGACTTATTTTTTCTTGATTTAGTATTAGTTACACAATGAAGCTGTGATAGCCTAGTGGTTAGGACGTCAGCCTCCTAATCAGAGTTCGGGGGTACGATCTCGGTCACGCAGCTCTAACTTTTTAGAGTTATGTGCCTTTTTAGGCAATTAAAATATCACTCGCTTCAACGGTGAAGGTAAACATCGTGAGGAAACCTACACGCCAGATATTTTTCCCTCATTTTAGCAAAGGCGTGTGAAGTCTGCCAATCCGCACATGGCCAGCGTGGTGGACTATGGTCGAACTCTTCTCAAATTGAGAGGAAACCCGTGCTCTGTAGTGTAGTGTAGTAGGAGGTATTTTGGTACACAAATAAGCGTAGTAAGTGACTATCTAGTCCAGCAAACGTAACGGTGGTGGTTACATATTGATTACAAGTAGACGTTATTTCGTACCTGGCCAGCGTGGTGGACTATGGCCGAACCCTTCTCATATTGAGAGGAGACCCGTGCTCTGTAGTGAGCCGAGAACAGGTTGATCATGATGATGATGATGATGATGATGATGATGATGTGTAGATATGCCTAATTCTCGCGGACCAAAGCTAATAAAGCTGATCATTGGTGGTGGTTACTATGGTGACAGTTAGAATGTTGCAAAGCCAAAAATTGCTGAACATTAATGATCTTCGCGATATAATAACATCCGATTTATACATTACCTCTCATTTATCTTTAGTTGAATGAGTGGTCCGTTTCGCTTATTTGCTAAATATACGTACTAATCAAAAGTTCATCACCATTATTTCTAAACGTATAGATAAATTTGGTTGCACTATAACATATAGATAAATTTGGATGTACTATAACATCGTAATGATCCGTCCGATAGATCCGTCGAAGGACCAGAGTTACCGACATAGCTCAGCGAGTTGCGAAGTTGAAGTGGCAATAGGCGGGGCACATAGCTCCGAGAACCGATGAACGTTGGGGTGCTGGAATGGCGACCTCGCACCAGTAAACGTAGCGTTCGTCGACCCCCAACAAGGTGGACAGAGAACATCAAACGAGTCGCAGGGAGCCGCTGGATACAAGCGGCCCAAGACCGTGGCCATTGGTACTCCCTACAAAAGACCTATGTCCAGCAGTGGACGTCTATCGGTTGAAATGATGATGATGATGATGATGATGATGATCATAATATCGTTAAAATCCTCTGGAATGACAGTAGCTAGAAAATTTCGTAAAATATTGCTGACGGTGAAAATTTGGGAAATGTAACGTATTAGTATAAAACTTCCTTTTTATTCGATTACATACTTGTCCGTTTGCTCTAGGTTTGTAAAATAAATCCGACTTCTGATTTTCATACAGTAAAATAAAACCTTTCATAAAAATTTACATAAGCGAGTGGAGTGGCATGGGAGGTTTACTTTACTTACTTCGAAATGTATTTTAATTTACTTAATTAACTCAAGTTAACAAAGTATATTCGTTCGCATAATTTAATCGTTCGCTGTATATTTATAATGGAAATAATTGTGGACAGCGGTGACCTTGCCTGTTTCACTTTAAAAATTAATGAGCGTTTGTTATCACAGAAATATGCAATTTACGTGCAAGTTTTGTGTCACCGGTATTTTAAATTACAGTTACCTACTTGCACCTATTACCGCACGGAATGACTTATGTTATTGCAACACGAAAGGTTATTGTAATAAATGTTTTAAAGTATTTATATTAGTACTTAAGAATATTATATATAGGATGAACAGGGGCGTGTCCGTCGTAATTCGCGTAGACGTGGGTAGTTTCGGGCAAAGAGACCAGATACTCTTGGTAGAACAGAATTATAATTATAAGTATCGTCATTTATAAAGAGCAGACTATACGATCCACCAAGTACGACTATGCACTACCGCGTCTCGACCACCTATCCGAACCGACCGAATGCAACGAATGCAATGCTTATAAAAACCTGCATACGCCACTTAATGTTGCGTAAAGAGAGGGGGCGATGCCATTCTCTTGTCTGTCTGGCGCTGCTCTCTGATTGCCGTCATATATATTTTTTAGATAATCAATTATTTATGGCTTCAAAATCAAAGTTTTGTAAGTTTTACAAAACTTTGAATTTTCTCCAAATAATATAAGCTAATTAGTACAATGACAGCAGACCAAAACCTTCTAGAAATTACCTATGCATACATACACGATTCAAAGAGTCAATACAACATAATATACCTAACTATACTAAACTATAGAAATGAGACGGTAATAATTATCAATCAAGTGAAGTGGAAAATAAATATATGGATATACCTTAGTGAAGAATCTTATGATCATTTTCGTAAGTGTATGGAGTTCGGGATGATTTAGTATAATAACAAAAAGGAAGTTATGTTATAATAATATTTTAATAAAGCCTTATTCTAACTAATATTAACGCAAGAGCTGTATCAGTGTGGTCCGTTATTCGCATTATGTCACTATTTCCTGGGGGTAAACTAGAAAGGAGTTATTATTTAAGTCAGCGCTTGTCTGTGACGGCTTTATATGCCGCCCAAGGTGTAAGAAGTGGGAGAGTAAGAGAGATTACATAACTCGTTAATAATTATTGAAGTTCTATTTAAACTTTTGTATTGTTTGGTATACCAGGCAAAAAACAATCATTATTGCCTGTTATGCTTTCTACTTTATAATTGTTCTCTTTTTACTCCTGACAATTAGACAAACTTCTTGGCTTTTCAGTGAATTATTGAATTTTAGACCCAAATACTTGTTTTATTTGATTTTACAGGGTTTAATGAACACAGTATTAGCACTTCAAAAATGGCTCACAATTGAAGGGAAAATGGTAAACTCAAGAATTACAAAGAGAAGAGTTAATATTTAGTAGTTAATTTTATTTTTTATACACTACCAATATCCCCTGGTGATGATGGATCTGTTATGGGTATGGTATTACCATATCGATTAGGAGTACACATTTGCTGGAAAGGAAGGACATTGTGCCGGTTATTCGCTTGGCGTCTTTGTTAGTAGGGTGCTAACTAGCTACGGTCGAAGACTCCCACCAGACCAGACTCGAGCCGGAATCGAACCCAGGACCTCCGACTTTATAATGCGACAGCGCACGCACTCGTCAAAATAGTAGCAAGAATAGTAAAAAGTTACTTATGACTTGGACCAACAGTAATAAGTAAAGCGACAAATTCCCTCTGAGAGCTTCAGTATGATAAAAATATTCTAGAGCTACGTATATTGAATTACAAAATATTATATTGTTTCCTTGGGAATAATATAAAAAAAAATGTTTTATTTTCCCCTTGCAAGAAACAAATGTACAATGTAGATTTATTTTCTAAATTGCTGCGACGGTTTATACTACAAATGTTACTTGAGAATACTCACTATACTACTGTGGTGTTCTACTATATTCTGTACTAGCTGGTGTCCGCGACTTCGTCTGCGACAAAAAGATAGGTATACGAGTAAAATGCTAGTATCATCATCATGATAAACCCATTTTCGGCTCACTACAGAGCACGGGTCTCCTCTCAATATGAGAAGGGTTTGGCTATAGTCCACCACGCTGGCCAAGTACGGATTGGCAGACTTCACACAACATTACGGAGAACTCTCAGGCGTGCAGGTTTCCTCAAGATGTGTTGAAGCAAGTGATATTTTAATCGCTTAAAAACACACATAACTTCGAAAAGTTAGAGGTGCGTGTCCAGGTTCGAACCCCCGACCACTTATTAGAAGGCGGACGCCTTAACCACTGAGCTATCACTGCTAGTATCATAAATCTATTCAATTCGCTGCCCATTCGCTTAAAATAAAGATAAAAGACTCAAACAACCCTTTTAAACTCAAACTTTCGAGTAAATTATGAACAAAAAAAAATATACTTTAATTACCCACTTTAGTTGTTTAGGCGATGCTTTTAATTTCTATTCATAACTTAGTTTCTTTCACAACTTTTGACATCAAAGTTCACAAGGCTCTTGTCTAGTGACCTTCTGCGACTTAATTGTTGGGTATCTTTGACATTTCGTGGACTGAATCCATCCACCCGTATCATTTTGAAAATGTTAAGCTACTTAATTTAATATTTTATAAATAAAACATTTCCATTGAAAACCAATGAAATGTAAATAATATTAAAAGATTTAGTCTGCACCTACTAGTACTAAATTAAAATAAACATTTCATTCTTTAGTCGTTTCATATCTTACTTATTATTGATTATATGAGATGGTGATAACAAAAAAAATCCTGGTAGAGTTTGTTGCGGGCTTAGACCTGCGCGCGATTGGTACCCTCTTAGCTCTAGTTTTAAGCTGGCAAGTGTACCCAGTTATCACCATCACTTCACGAACAAATCACCGTCCGATCCCCCCGTTATCCCAAACGTCGCCTAAGCCGAGGTTCGGCCTCAAAGGAGGCGCCCTTAGGCAGTCGTTCCCATAGTTTCTTCGAGCCCTAGGGCTCAAAATTTTTTCTGGCAGAGCTTCTTTCCAAATCTCGCCAAACAGCCCGGTTACGCTGTGGCAACCAATAGGGTTTGTACAGCTAATAGACAGTCCGAAAAAAAAAAATCACGAACAAAAATAATGAAAAATGTGAAATGAATGAACAATTCATAGATGCCTGTAATAGGTTTATATGAATAAAGCTATTTTGGTTTAATTTTGATTATCATCGTCGTCATCTATTTTTTTTATACACTACAAGTTAGCCCTTGACGACTATCTCACCTGATGGTAAATAAGATAGTACCGGGCTAAACTGTTAGGGCTATGGTAAACCCACACTCCTAATTGGTTTACTTGCGACATCGTGCCGTAACGCTTAACGCTTGGTCTTCGTCGGTAGACTGGTAACTAGCCACAGCTGAAACTTTCAACTAGACCAGACTCGAAACGGGAATCAAACCCAGGACAGCACACGCACTACGCCACGGAGGTAGTCAAATATATTAGCACCTCTTTTTCTGTCCAATGTAAACTACGTACCTATTTGGGCAATATGATTTAAATATTGTTGAGTTTCTCATCATCATCATCATCATCATCATGATAAACCCATTACCGGCTCACTACAGAGCACGGGTCTCCTCTCAATATGAGAAGGGTTTGGCCATAGTCCACCACGCTGTGCGGATTGGCAGACTTCACACGCCTTTGAGTACATTATGAAGAACTCTCAGGCGTGCAGGTATCCTCACGATGTTTTCCTTCACCGTTGAACACACACACACACATAACTCCGAAAAGTTAGAGTTCCCTAACCACTAGGCTATCGCCGCTTCGTTGAGTTTCTCAATAAAGTAAAATAAAATGCAGTTTTCGAACAGCTCCATTTCAGTAGTTAATCTTATATTTAAAATAATAGTATGAAACAAACTTTAGGTATTATTCAATTGTATTATGTCTAATATACCGTTAGATATCGGAGTATTTAAAAAAATGCCTAAATGACCTAAATTCTTTGTAATTCGTCTCTTACTTTATTTCAAAAAAAATAGATTAAGACAGTATTTCTGATAACCATTCCGAGAAGGTCTTTTTTCTCGTAAGCTAAAACATTATTCTAAAATCTTTGTTCGGATACCAAAAACGGCAGTTTTTACTGATATTTTATACCATTACAATACACCGGTGTATTCAAGCACGTTAGTAGATTTCACAAAAATTAAAAGTGTACTACATTAGGTGCACCAACTCTACAAAGCGAGTTCGCTTTTTTTGTTTTCAAAACTTCATTTTCATTGTGAGAACTGCCTTTTGCTTCCCACATTCTGTATTTCGGGTCTCTATTAATTCTGCTTCCATTTTGTATACGAGACCGCAAATCGAAATGAAATTTTGCCACGGCATTTTGATTCGTGTGCATGAGTGTTTTAAATGCTATATTTATATGCTTCTCGGTCACGTTCAGCACTATTTAATGCAGGTAACAACTGAGATTAAATCTGCCCATATAATAGCCATTTCATACTGCATAGATTTAGCATGTGGGCACAGCGTTTGGTTGCTAGCATAATTATATTGTCCCGGAAATGTGTAATGGTAACTGACCATTTGTTGTTGCCCGAGGAAATCTAGATCGTGTGTCATATGTCCGATTGCGGTGTATTTATCCTTTGCAAGATTTCTCTAATTCCATTTGTGCCAAAGTATTGTATATCTACACTAATATTATAAAGAGGAAAACTTTGTTTGGTTCTAATGAATAGGGTCAAAATCTACTGGACCGTTTTTTAAAATTCGTTCACCATTCGAAAGCTACATTATCCACGAGTTTAATAGGCTAAATTTTATTTTGGAAAAAATAGGGTTCAGTAAGATATTGGGTTTTTTCGGACACGAGGTGTAAAAAATCAACCAGTAAAGTTACTTATTTTGCGTACGCTGACTAAATTAATTTATACGAATTTTTACAACTTATTCTGTCTGAATTTTAAAAACCTATTCCATGCGGGCGAAGTTGCGGGCTCCAGCTAGTAATATATTTACTCCAATACGATTAAATTTAGAACAATGATAACCAATATTTTATGAAATGCTGGCAACTTCTTAATATTCTTACGGGAAACAAAGCCGTGTGTAATATTTATTTTATTGTTCTAATTAGGTATGACAAAGATCCTCAATAATTCTAAGTGGCCTGAAAAGTTACCCGGCTAAGTTTATTCTGGGCTTTTTTTAAGACCTGGGAGCGTTTGGAACCCTCATTAGTTTTATGTTTACGAATGTAGTTATCACCATCAACTCACTACTATGTAATTGACGCATTGAAATCATAAGTACCTTTAAAAGAATTATTCGAATTAATTTTCACTGCGTGGATGTAGGACACAAATTATATAGTTGTTAAATGTCATAATTTCACAATTAATTTAAAACATCAGCTGTTAAATAAAAATGTAAAAAATTATTCGTGCGGTTAAATTCGGGAGCCCTAAAATTTTAACTCAGAAATGCCTAGTTTGATAATGTATGTTCAGACATTGTCACATGGTTCTATTTTGTATAACTAAGTTTTTCAGTTAAGAATTCTTCAGAATTTACCGATTGTTAGGCTATTAACGTAGTTCACCCGTAACCGTCTATCTATTGATATGCTTGATACTAATGATATAAGCTCTACTATCGGACTTTTCAACCAATAATTAAATACAATTACTCATAGTCATCATGATCAACCCATTACCGGCTCACTACAGAGCACGGGTCTACTCTCAATATGTGAAGGATTTGGCCATAGTCCACCACGCTGGTCATGTGCGGATTGGTAGACTTCGCACGCCTTTGAGGACATAATGGAGAACTCTCAGGCGTGCAGGTTTCCTCACGATGTTTTTCTTCACCGTTGAAGCAAGTGATATTTTAATTATTTTAAAAACGCACAAAACTGAAAAGTTAGAGGTGCGTGCCCGGAATGGAACCGCCAACCTCTGATTAGGAGACTGACGCACTAACCACTAGGCTATCACCGATTTTACTCATAGTAAAGTAGAGTTATGACGACCTCCGTGGCGTTCGATTCCCGGCTCGAGTCTAGTCTGGTGGGAGGCTTCAGCCGTGGCTAGTTACCACCCTACCGCCACAGACGTGTCGCCAAGCGATTTAGCGTTCCGGCACGATGTCGTGTAGAAACCAATTAAGAGTATGAGTATACCATATCCCTAACAGGTTAGCCCGCTACCATCTTAGACCGCATCATCACTTACCATCAGGTGAGATGCGGTCAAGGGCTTACTTGTGGTGAATTAAAAAAAATGAGTTAACGATCAAGACGTTTCTAGAAATACAGTATAGCGTGCGATGTTGTACTGTAAATTGGTTAATTTACCTGTTAGCGGTACAAAACTTTGAGCTGTGAGTATCTTATTTCCAACTAATTAATTGCAGCCGGCTTTGAAGGATAATAATCTACATTGTTACTTTGATTGTGTACTTATTTACTTGAATAATTAATCCTTACGCGCGCTCATTAGAATCTCGCTTCTTGTACTATAGAAATTCGTCTATCATCAATAAATAAACTGCTTGATATGCTGTCAGTCATCAAAAAAAGCCAGAAGTGGTTACTTTAAGTCAGAAAAAGGAAAGACACCGGTGGGATACATTATTTTTTTGTATGGACATACATATCATAATAGGTAAAAAATTAATGTATATTAATGGAATGTGAATATAAGATTTATTAACTCAGATTTAAACAATTTATTTATAACATCTGAAACTTAAAATAAACCTTAAATTGAACCTAAAACTAAAATTCTTAAAAATATAATATAGTTACCTAAATGTAGATAAATAATTCATATTATATAGATTATTTACTTCATATACATCATATATAAAAAATATTAAAACCTTAAAAAATTATACTTAAAATACAACACTTGGAATCTTCACTGTGAGATCGGATGCACTGTGAGACACACTTAGCTATATTACAAACGCGACGGTATTAATTCAAACTACAATATTATTAATAATACCCTAGCATTATCATGTTACTACTGCTTCATTGGTCGCATCACAAGGTCCTATTTTCGAATCCCGGGTCAGCCTAGTAATATCGCCTGATTTTCGATGATGTTGACGAGAATAACTAAAATTATTCTCGTCAACATCACCGAAAATCGCGGGTCGCATCAAAAGATCATCTTTGAGAATTTTGTAATTACGCTTGCTACTCCTATCTACAAAATTGCATTACGTTCACATTTTTAATATTACTATAGATATAAATAAAAAGTACATTGCACTCATACGAGTATAACCTCATAGCTTTAGTTTTAAGTATCATCATCATCATCACCATGATCAACCCATTACCGGCTCACTACAGAGCACGGGTCTCCTCTCAATATGAGAAGGGTTTGGCCATAGTCCACCACGCTGGCCATGTGCGGATTGGAAGACTTCACACGCCTTTGAGAACATTATGGAGAACTCTGAGGCGTGCAGGTTTCCTCACGATGTTTTCCTTCACCGTCGAACCAAGTGATATTTTAGTTTTTAACATTAACATCACCATCAACTAACTACTTTGTAAATTATTATTGACGCGTCAAAAGTGCCTTTTAAAGGATTATAAAGATTATGATTGATATATATTTGAAGTGCCCTTTCTTAAATATATGTGACCATTTCTTTTGCATGTGTTAAAAAAATTAACTCCATTACTATACTATTAAACGATACTATTTCTCAAGTCATTAAACAATACTACTTCTCAAGTCATTTTCCACGCTATAATAAACTATTCTATGTAGAATTACGTCAATACAATTACACTTATGCCTGAAAGAACCCCTCGCATCTAATATTAGTAAGGACGACTTCGTGTATGGACGTAAAACATCGCAGGAAATGCAGGAAAAATTAACAAGGGAACTGAAATTTAGCAAGCAAAAAGCTTACTACAACGAAAATGAAGTTTTGAAAACAAAAACAGAAAACAGAAACTCGCTTCATAACTGCCTAATGCAGTTATCTAGCACATACTCGTTTTATGTAAAAGCTGTATGGCGTAACTTAGTTTATGGTACTACGTATAATGGTTTATAAACAAGAGTTATTTTTTTATGGAATTAATATTTTATAATTATCTATTTATAAATTCTGCAATCGCACAATCTGCACTAGTGTACAACAGTTACAAGCTGTACTAGTGGTCGCTTGTTCGGTGTTCGACCAATATATAATAGCGAAAATTATTTCCGTACTCCTCCATTATACACTTTAACTGCGAAAATCTAGATTTTCCTTCACTCGATCTTAATATAATCAAAAATTAAATAGCTACACTGGGCTAATTAATTTTTCATATTTGAAAACTACGCGTTTTTTTTAGAAATATCCATCCATTCAAGTGTTCTACGAGAAAAATACACACACACACACAACCCGATGCGCGCGCTCACACACACACACACAGCACACACACACACACACACACACACACACACACACACACACACACACACACACACACACACACATTCACACACACACCACACACACACACACACACACGCGCACATGCACACTCGCATTCACATACTGCAATTTAGTAAGTAAGCTTTAGTAGTAGATAAAAAAAAAAAAACTTAAATAATATTGAATATTTTATAACGGGAAGAGCGAGTCCTTCTGATACAGATTTAATATTTAACAGAAGGCCTCAGCCTTATCCGATACTGTAATATGTGAAAAAACAAATAAATTTTCAAATTAGGTTCGTGATAATTCCGTACGTACTATACGTATATTTTTTATATAAGAGCCGTTTTCCAACGTCATTAAAATGTAAACTTTAACCGCAAAGGGGTTTATTTCTAAACATGGGGAAAGGTTGTTTGCTCGATCTACAGATAAGCAAATGCTCTACAAGCGGCGGGTGTGATGAAGTTTTGCACGAACTAAAATTCAACTTAGTTTAGCCGTTAGCTATAATGGGGCTAACAAGGCTATGGGGCTACATACGATTTCTTAACTTAATTTTAACGTTTGTACTATTTCCGTTATACAAGTGAGTGATATTTACTTTAGTTACCTAGTTTACGAAAAAGAAGTTTCTTAATTTGAATTTGATGTAGGTATTGGTCTTTTTTTCGAAATTTATTTTATATATTACAAGTTAGCTATATCAACTGATGGTAAGTGATGATGCAGTCTAAGATGGTAGCTTACTGTATATGGTAAACTCATACTCCTAATTAGTTTATACCCGACATCGTTGGTCGCTAAATCGTTTGGCGACATTTCTTTGTCGGTAGGGTAGTAATGAGCGTCGACCGAAGTCTCCCACCAGACCAGACTCGAGCCGGAAATCGAACCCAAGACCTCAATCTTTATAATGTGACGACAGCGCACGCGCTGCGCCGCGGAGGTCGGCAAAATTAACTATTAATTAATACGTAACAATCAACGATTCGTCTACTATTACGTTTTAGGATTGTTCTCCTAAATATTTAACTACGAATCAGATAAATAATTTTGGAAATAGCAAGCGGAATTCCTTTACACAGATTACAAACAAATCACTAGCCATTTCCGGGGAACATTCCTTTTCGATTGGTACATTTGCCTCGAAATACAGGCCATTTTTTCCAAAATAGAAGCCAAACATGATCACGAAGATAGGTACATCTCCCATTTTTGTAGTAAATTATAGGTAGATTATCTATGCTAAGTCAAAGACTTAAAGTAGGTATGAGATACGGAATGCCAACTAACTTCAAAGGGACAGTATGTGCAAATATATTTTTTAGTCATAGCTTTTATAAGATATCTATCTCATCATATGAGTTAGGTATCTCATCAAATGTAAAATATAAAGATATAATTAAATATAGTCAGAATTTAGCTCGGCTAGATAGTCATAACTCGAGGATTTTAAATTCCAAGTTCCCTTCGTTTCTTCGAGCCCTAGGGTTCAAAATTCCTTCTGGCATAGCTTCTTTCGAAAGCTCACCAAACAGCCTGGTTACGCTGTGGCAACCAATAGAGTTAGCACAGCAAATAAGACAGTCTGAAAAAAAAATCCAAGTCATAAAACTTGGGCAGCTATTAAATTTTAGGTTGCATTATATTTTAAGAAACTTCGTAGGTCCCCCTTGTTTTTGGTAAATATAATAAAAATACAATAATTTTGTCACAAAAGATAGACAAAACTAACTTATTTTTCATGTGTTGATTTTAAATTCCAAGTCACAAACTTTAGCTGTTACTAGATATAGAGGGCTATCCGTTTTAAAAAGCACATTTGTAGAAAGACATCCTCCCCACTTTTGCACAATATCAGCAAAATATAATAATTTTGTCATAAAATACATGCACAACTTTTATAATTTTTCATATAGGGATTATAATTCCAACTCATAAATTTTGGAACTAATAAATAAACCTAACTACTAATAACTGTTTTTCCCAGTATATCAGTCGTGAAGAAACTCCGTCGGACTTCCCACTAAGCTTTTGCAAAATATCACCAAAATATAAAAATTTTGTCATAAAAGGCACATCTCATATTATAATTTTTCGTATAGGATTTTAAATTCCAAGTCGTAAACTTAAGCTGCTTTTAAATATAGGGGGGGAGGGGGGGGACTTTAAATGCAGATAATATTTAATCAACTTTCTGCGATGGCCGTATGCTGAATAAAAGTTATTTCTGTGCAAACTAGGAGCAGTAAATTTGCCGTAAAAGGCAAGTACTTCAAATTTTAATATCTGGTTAAAGGCGTGTTTGAATTCTGAGTCGTAAACTATAGTAGGTATTGGATACTGAGGCTAACTGTGCTCAAGGGGGCTGTAAGTGAAGATCATTTCTGATGAACCTCCTCGAAGGTTCCCAGAGAGCGGGGTAATTTATTGCCCCAGTAATGAATTTATTGAAGCGTTGTTAGAAGAAGGTTAGATTTATGTCACAAATAGTTGGTAAGGAATCTTTTGGGGTAATATACCTACTATAAATTGACTAGTTAGTTATAAGCTTTAATTTGATTTGATCGCGATGGCTGGAGTTCGATTCCCGACTAATGACAATAAAAATATATATTTTTTTTGTGCCAAAGAAAATATAAGTTATAGTTATGCTACGTATACAATAGGCAAGAGTTGTACAAACGTTACGCGTTAACATGTTTGGCAACGTTGCGCAACAGCGCGCGACGTTGCTTTATTAAGATCTTTCAGTTTAACGTCGATAGCACACGCGTTAGCTGTTGTAACATCATCATCATCATCAACCCATTACCGGTTCACTACAGAGCACGGGTCTCCTCTCAATATGAAAAGGGTTTGGCCATAGTCCACCACGCTGGCCAGGTGTGGATTGGCAGATTTCACACGCCTTTGAGAACATTATGGAGAAATCTCAGGCGTGCAGGTTTTCTCACGATGTTTTCCTTCACCACTGAAGCAAGTGTTATTGTGATTGTTTAAAGACGCACAAAACTGCGATTAGGTAGAAGTGCGTGCCCGGATTCGAACCTCTGATTAGGAGGCTGACGCCCTAGGCGTATCACTTAGGCTATCACAGCTTTGTTGTAACATATTTATAAAGTTTTGTTGTAACATATTTTGGTGTATGTACCGTATACATATTCATATGCATGTAGTAAAAAACGGTTATTTCAATATTACAAACAGACACTCCAATTTTATTTATTTGTATAGATTATTTTGTATGATGATTATTCGATAAAGGGGCAAACAATATAAATATTCAATAACAAATTAACTGCACTTCAAAGTTGCAATACCATCTGTTCGATTACGTTCAATCATTTAAGGTCAAGAGAGCATTCGCTCAACGGGTTGGACTTTACCTACAGTTATTTTTACACTTATTTGAACGAGGGGCGCTCACTTCTAGACTGGTTTTCATAACAGGGTAAGGGTTTTTGAAAGTCGGACTTTTTGTGATATCTCTTTGTGTTTTATTCTAAACTGACTCCCGCAATTTCATTATCGTTACTTAAGGTTTTTTTTTATATACATATATATATATAAGTCGGAGAAAGACGATCTTTATTGTCATTTATATATTATTATATTACAATTATTATCGTACACGTTTCCAGTGCGCGTCAACAGGGTTAAATGCAAGCACTAACAAAATATTAACAGTTTCGTACACTTTATTAATCCAACTTTTACAATGCTGTGACTCACTATACGAATAATTACACCACAATTAATAATTAAGTACTTAAATCAGAAAAGCGGATTCGCGACACACATCTAGGTCCTTCTTTCAATTATCACCAAAAACATTCTCAAAATGATCCAACTCGATCAACAAACATTGCAAAAACATGCACCTGACTCCCGTGTGAAAACAAGATGGCGCCTCGACTCCGCTCGAGGGCTAACCTCCATTCTGATTGGACGTCATTCAAAATAGTGACTTTAAATTAAATAATGAGTTTAACGGCAATATAAAAAGGTTATAAATCAAATTAAATAAGATTAAGATTTAACAAAGTATTCTAAGTTGAAAACTAATATCTCGCGTATTATAGTCAACAATCCACTCTTATTGGACTACTTCCTCCGACTTATATATATTAATTAAATTCGAATCTTGCTTGCAGCTCCATCTGTTGACGGACTATGTAAAAGTAATGACTGTTCAAATTGTAAGAACAATTTGGACAATTTAAATCATTTAGAGTTATTTAAATTCATTAAAATATTTATTATAAATATTAAGCTGTATTTTAAGAATTATTTTGTAGTGCTAATTTTATTTGTTTGTTTTAAAAGAAGTTGTATTTGCTATATCCATTTTATCTATTATAATAAAACTTTGATTGTTATAAAGAAAACGCTGTTGTATACTAGTAATTGTGCGAATATAAACTACGTAAGTACTACTGAGCGTAAAAACCCTGGCGTGTCGCCGACACATACATAAGCAAAATTTTTAGTATGACACTGTAAATTTTAATTTATTAAGAGGCTTGCGCAAAACTTTAGCGTAAAACAACAGAACACGCTTAACTCTTAAGAGCTAATAGCACTCCGGGGGGCTGTTACTACTGATCATTACTGATGAATCTCCGAGGATGTGCCCTGAAATGGGCTTGATTTATATCTTACGTAACGAATTTATATGAACGCGTTGCTCCTCCACACTTTAAATTGAAATCTTATCACGCGTCACTTGTTTTGAGAATAATTTTACACTCGAGATATTCTGTGATTAAATAAGCAAATTCGCAATAAAGATTAATTGATTGATTGATAGATTTTTAGGTGAGATATATTAACCTGAAGTGTGCGGGGAAGGGGGATAACACGTCTGTTGGGTTCGACGTTTATTGTCTTACTAAATTCTAACTAAGCTATTACATATAATGTGAACTAATCTAAAGGATACACTACACCATACCACCGGTTTACGTCAAAGAAAAAAAAAATTAATACATTTTTATTTAAATATAAATTATATAGTGAGAATGTTATACAAGTTAATAAACAGAAATATATATAAATCATTCTTAGCTAGCAAGGCCATCGTTTTACATATGACTCATTTACGGAGCTCATAGCCTACGGTAGTAGGTACACTACTACAATGTGGGTTGATAGACTTTAACTATAGCTTCTTAGTTTATAATGTAATCTGTGGTTTGATCTGATTTGCAAGGCATGGATGGAGCTGGATAACACCAATTTGCTGAACTCTGGTGGTTACGGCGTCAGCCTCCTAATCAGAGGTCGGGGGTTCGAACCCGGGCACGCACCTCTAACTTTTCGGAGTTATGTGCGTTTTTAAACAATTAAAATATCACATGCTTCAACGGTGAAGGAAAACATCGTGAGGAAACCTGCACGCCTGAGAGTTCTCCATAATGTTCTCAAAACCCTTCTCATATTAAGAGGAGACTCGTGCTCTGTAGTGAGCCGAGAACGGGTTGATCATGATGATGAACTTCTGATACTTACTAAAATTTTCTTGACAGATAAACCCAATTTTCGGCCAACTGAACCGTGAACCGTAAGCAGTTTAGGCAAACGTCCAGCGTAGTGCTCTTTAATAGGACAGCACGCTTTGAGTTGCCCCTAATCGGGTACATTATCAATATGTCATTTACTTATCATTATCAGTTATCAAAGGAAATACAGTCCACATATCAATCTCAAGTATATATCCTTTATCATCATTCCCCAAAGGATTACACCCCACATCCTTTTATGGTCCTTCGAGCCGGATAGGACTTAATTTCTCCAAATCCGTAGTAAAACGTCTCGATCATTTTGGCATATATACAAAAATAAATATACTGATATTACTACGGAATAAATAATGAAGCGGTGATAGCATAGTGGTTAGGGCGTCAGCCTCCTAATCAGAGGCCGGAGGTTCGACCCCAGGCACGCTCCTCTAACTTTTCGGAGTTATGTGCGTTTTTAAACAATTAAAATATCACATGCTTCAACGGTGAAGGAAAACATCGTGAGGAAACCTGCATGCCTGAGAGTTTTCCATAACGTTCTCAAAGGCGTGTGAAGTCTGCTAATCCGCACATGGCCAGCGTGGTGGACTATGGCCAAACCCTTCTCATATTGAGAGGAGACCCGTGTTTTGTAGTGAGCCGGTAATGGGTTGATCATGATGATGATGAAGATTATGTAATAAAAGCACACTAACTGAAAAAGTATTTATGGAACCCAAACATAAATCAGGTCGCTTTGAATGTACTGTAAATGAACGTAAGTACATTTTTTAAATGTAAAAACACCAAACTAACCGTGCGCACTGAATTGAAATGCAGATATAAAAGAGCTCTTTGATTCAAAATTTCGGAGTAATTTTGTTACCCAAAGGGAAAACTCGTTGATGCTTTTTTTTCATTATTTTTAGATCTATCTTTTGCGTAACATTGAAGGACTTTACGCTTTTGAGGATTTCAATAAAAATTGGTATAAAACTGTATTAGCTGGGTAGAAGTTCGGTTTTTTAATCCTTGATGCTTTAAAATTCCCGTTTGAAGTGGGACTTCAAATTGCAACAACAATTTAATAGTTTTTATGAAAGGTGTTTTAATTTACAATCGAAGGATATATTAAATACTAGCTATAATTAAATAATTTTTCTGGTATGACTAAATACGACCTCCGTGGCGCAGCGCGTGCGCTGTCGCATTAAAATGTTGGAGGTCCTGGGTTCGATTCCCGGCTCAAGTCTGGTCTGGTGGGAGGCTTCGGCCGTGGCTAGTTACCACCCTACCGACAAAGACGTGTCGCAAAGCGGTTTAGCGTTCCGGCACGATGTCGCGTAGAAACCAATTAGGAGTGTGTTTACCATACCCCTAACAGGTTAGCCCGCTACCATCCTAGACTGCATCATCACCTACCACCAGGTGAGATAGCCGTCAAGGGCTAATTTGTAGTGTATAAAAAAAAAAAAAGTATTTTGTACGTTTAAAGGATACAATCTTCATGCCATAATTTACAAGATCAGTTATAAAGTAATAAAAAAGGTATATAAGCAGCAAAGTTTTATCTTATACCTAACGGAGAGCGTCCCTGAGAGTGCTTCTGGGTGTTTTTTCGGAATGATAATTTTGAGTCTATCTTCAGCATGCATTCTATATCTGAGTCAAATTTGGCCAATAGACGAAGATATAAGATAGAAAATAAAAACAAACAAAAAGATAAGTTATAAGCAGAAAATTAAACAAACAAATTAATAAATAAATAAACACATCCTACTCTCTCGTTTGTATAATTAGTAGAATTAGTGGATTTATATATATATATATATTATGTTAAGAGTTCATCATCCATTATAATCCAGTAATCCGAGTCATGTAGTATTGAAATATTATAATAGATGAGGATCGAAATCTAAACTTCCAGATTTCAGTTGACTGTTGTTGTACCTAATTAAAGTCGCTCTTCACTTTCAAGATATCCAAATTAAATTAATTAAAAAGCCAAAGGAGTAGACCAAAGAAGTGATGGATGGATTGTGTGAAAGAAAAAATGCGTGTAAAAGGGGTTGTTAGTGATATGAAGGCTGGTAGAAGTGACTTAAGAAGAAGACATGTTTTGCCAAACTCACATACGGGGCAAAGGAAAGGCAAAAAGAAGGAAAAGAAAAGACCAATTTTGTCGATGATCCTCCAGATACTGACTGACTCATCAGATCATTGGAATGAGGACTAGACGTCGAAAGAAGTTGCATCACAGCAAATCATGTCTAAATTTCCTACGAATTTGTAATGCACTGATTCGCAAATTTTACTATAATTTTGCGCCGTTCGAGTGCACCTCCAATACGCGCTGTTATATTTCCAAATTTGGTACCGAGCATATTAATTATTTAGGGCTTTAAAGCGAGAACCTGTTTCACTGTCGGCGGCGGTCCGCCTAATTAAGCCTCCAAAATTATTAACTAAATCGGATATAGTTAAAAACAAATCTAGAACTTGACTAGACAGTTAGCTCAACATATTCTATCTGACGTTACGTGTACGCGAGGCGAAATCCATTAGCACCATCTAGAAACTTTTGATGGATCAATATTCGTTTCGAAGAGTCACGCATTGTTAGAATGGATCTCTATAATATAACAGTTCTCCGATTTCATAGATCTTCTGGCTTATTTACGTTCATATTAAATCCATCCTTCTTGTGTTCATCAATACTGACAGACTTTTATACCAAAGTAGATTTTATTACAATTACCTCACACAAAAGCGGAAGCGGTGATAGCCTAGTGGTTAGGGCGTCAGCCTCCTAATCATAAAATATCATGTGCTTCAACGGTGAAGGAAAACATCGGGAGGAAACCTGCACGCCTGATAGTTCTCCATAACGTTCTCAAAGGCGTGTGAAGTCTGCCAATCCGCACATGGCCAGCGTTGTGGACTATGGCCAAACCCTTCTCATATTGAGAGGAGACCCGTGCTCTGTAGTGAGCCGGTAATGGGTTGATCATGATGACGTCACACAATTTAATTTAAATATGCATTAAGTTTTTCAATATTTACACAAGGTGGCGGCCTTTTATGGTCAGATAATATAAATAGAATTAATTTTCATGGCTTTTTATTTTTATAAATTACTACTAAACTTTAATAATTGTTATAAGTAATCTATGATATTAAAGTTTAAGATATGAGAATTAGTTACACAATCCATATCAATTTATATATAATAGGATAACATAATAGGATACAAAGTTTACTATGACGGGGTATGGCTACAGGACACAATATATCCCTGGGAAGAGTTAATATGATTGAAAATCTCAACCTTCTTTAATAATTACAAAGCTATTTTAAGCAACGAAATACTGTTATAAATATATAAAATAATTTCTTTAAATATATTACTTAATTATTTGTTTTTTTTTTGTTTAGGAATTCAAATTCAAATTCAAATAATCTTTATTCAAATAGTCCATTAAAAGGCGCTTTTGACGCGTCAATAATTTACAAAGTAGTGATTTGATGGTGATAACTACATTCGTAAACTTAAAACTAAAGCTATGAGGGTTCCAAACGCGCCCCGGTCTAAGAAGAAGCCCACAACAAACTTAGCCAGGTAAATTTTCTTTTTGTTATCACCATCTCACATGCCACTTAAAATTATATTAAGAGCTATATTATTAGAGCAATATTTTACACCCATGCTTGTTTATCATTTACGTAATCCTTTACACTATAGTAGGACTTTTCTACCAGCTTACGTTTTATATAAACTTTGAAGTTAAATTCTTGTATTATTATGTGCAATATCTATTTATTCATCTTTCTATTTATTTATCTATCTAAAGTTAAGTAAAAGTTAGATTTTCCAATAACTCAGATCGAGGAACTCGCTCACATATTTACTGTCCCCTCTCATCCGCGAGGTTATTACTTTAGTATTTGTGAGGCCAACTGCCACCGCTTCGCAGCAAAACTTAGGAAATGCATATTATTATTTTTCTTTAACTGTTTGTGTATCGACAAGCCTCTCAAACTGTTTATAATATTATATTCATATATATATAAATAGTTCTCCTCTTTCTTACCACATAAAAATGTATTCATCAATCCATTATATTTAAGGTGAAATTTAGAAAAGTCGTCTTGGCCCATCGCTCGTAAATAAGCTAAGGTTTTATAACACGAAAAGCAAAGAGCTTTTCGGGTAACACAAAAGCCGAAAGGAAACCCTCCTTGCGGGTTGTTTGGTAATTTCTGGCGTTTCTCAAGCTATCTGGTCACTACTTACAGAATGTGCTAGTTAATAGTGCTTTTTATGCATTGATTTAAGAAACACTACTTGTATTAAAACAAAAATTGCTTCAACGGTGAAAGAAAACATCGTGAGGAAACCTGCATGCCTGAGAGTTCTCCATAATGTTTGCACATGGTCAGCGTGGTGGACTATGGCCAAACCCTTCTCATATTGAGAGGAGATCCCTACTCTGTAGTGAGTCGCCAATGGGTTGGTCATGATGATGATGATCTCAGAATAAGTTTGTTTATATATTGGAATATTTATTATTGAATAAAATTTATTATTCCTGGGTTTATAGGTCACTAATTTTTGTACAATATACATCACCCACCGACTTAAATGACAGGATAAATAAATAATGATAAACAAGCTTGGATATGAATTGCTCTATCTCCATAGGTACTATAATTTATTATTGATTATGTGAGATGGTGATAACGAAAAAAAAACCGGCTAAGTTTGTTGTGGGCTTCTTCTTAGACCGGGGCGCGTTTGGAACCCTCATAGCTTTAGTACTAATTTTACGAATGTAGTTATCACCATCGGACTCACTACTATGTAAATTATTGACGCGTCAAAAGTGCCTTGTAAAAGACTATTTGAATAAAGATTATTTGAATTTAGAATTTAGAATTTTTATGTTGAGCACTTTCACACGGATTGTAATTGATCCGTATGCGGTGTTTAATAAAAAGTGAGACCTAACAAACTTTTAAGATTAAATTAAAGAATTGTTCATAGATGAATGTTTCTATATACTATATAAATGAATATTTACAATTAAAAACTGTTTAAAAAAAACATATGTTATCTTATAACTCATTTTCGTTTTGTTTATTTAATTATTTTTCACTATCACTTAATAATAATTCGACTTTGAATAATATATTGGACTTGATTAATTTTTAATGTGGTAATTTTAATAATTACTATAGTTATTTTTGTATTTTGCATCCTATTTATTTAGTTGAATGTTATGGTCGACTTATTGACAAAATTACAGAAATATGAAGCAACAAGGACACAAAAGGCTTCCTTACCGCTTAATACCATCTCTGCAACGGAATTTTAGATTTAGGTGATCATAAGGAAAGCAGCCTGCGCGTATTACCCATTTGCTTAAAGCAAACGACACAAGGTGGGACAAACAGACTTGGAACTTAATTATGTATCAAGTTACGAGGTTCCTGCAGTGGACGGCCACGGTTCCCGGATATTGAAGCTGTCTCCGCAGCTGTAGGTAGCGACTCGATTTGTGTTCCTGCTACAAATTACGTTTTCACAATATAATTGTCACGTAATCTTTAGGTTAAAGAACATTCTGGATTTACCTAACGAATGCTACCTAAAGTCGTGTTGATAATAGAAAAGTGAAGCTGTAATAGCCTAGTGGATAGGACGTCCGCCTTATAATTAGAGGTCGGAGGTTCGAATTCAGGCACGCACCTCTAACTTTTCGGAGTTTTTTTTTATTTTTTTATTCACCACAATATTTAGCCCTAGACTGGCAAGTGATGATGCGGTCTAAGATGGTAGCGGGCTAGCCTGTTAGGGGTATAGTAAACTCATACTCCTAATAGGTTTCTACACGACATCGTGCCGGAACGCTAAATCGCTTGGCGACATGTCTTTGTCGGTAGGGTGGTAACTAGCCACGGCCGAAGCCAGACAAAATAGTTATGTGCGTTTTTAAGGAATTAAAACATCATTTGCTTCAACGGTGAAGGAAAACATCGTGAGGAAACCTGCATGCCTGAAAGTTATACATAATGTTCTCAAAGGCGTATGAAGGCTGCCAATCCGCACATGGCCAGCGTGGTGGACTATGGCCAAACCCTTCTCATGTTGAGTAAGACCCGTACTCTGTAGTGAGCCGACAATGGGTTGATCATGATGAATAGTGGTATATAGGAATGTGTTACAAGAACTCATTATGGTAGATTTGACAACCTCCGTGGCGCAGCGTGTGCGCTGTCTCATTATGAAGTTGGGGGTTCTGGGTTCGATTCCCGGCTTGTGTCTGGTGAGAAGCTTCCGTCGTGGCTAGTTACCGACAAAGACGCCAAGCGATTTAGCGTACCGTCTTTATATTGTGTAGAAACTAATTAGGAGTATAGGTTTACCGATGTTAAACCTAGACTTCTAATCCCCTAACAGGTAAGCACGCTACCATTTTAGTCTGCAACATCACTTACCATCAGGTGAGATTGCCGTCAAGGGTGTAAAGGTTTCAAGTACATGTAGTTACGTAACCATATACGTGTGAGTTTCTTAATTCCATAACCTCGATATGACAGAACAGATTTAGTTGTGTATAATATAATCCGTACATAAACAAAAGACCATTGCCTGTAATTTTCATAACAAATAACAATATGGCGCCTGTATCAAAGTCAAAATTATCAAAACTGTTATTTCTAACACACATCTTTTGATTAAAATTGGGCAGGTGGAAATACAAATACGTACAACAGCACCTTAAGCTTTTAAATATACCTTTTCTAAACGTACGGTGAATGTTTACAAACAGCCACCACGTATAAACGGGTCCGCAATACGCTCCCAAACAACAGTTTAATCCAAAGTCCTATTAACATATATTTTTCGTACCCACCTCACCAACTTTTCAGAACAATTCGTCACGCTACTGTGGTTTTCGCCTTAATACCCACTGCAAGCGATTAAAACCATACAAAATATAGCAGGCAGTTTATTACAAAGTTGAATCTTGATTTTTACTGTATGATACGACTAGATACCCCCAGACTGTGTAGCCAAATTGATTGATTAGTTCCATAATCATCATCAGCTTGTTCAACCCATTGCCGACTCACTACCGAGCACGGGTTCACACACACCTCACAATTTGAGCAGGGTTTGGCCTTAGTCCACCACGCTGCCCGTGTGCGGATTGGCAGACTTCACATGCCTTTGAGAACATTACGGAGAACTCTCAGACATGCAGGTTTCCTCACGAAGTTTTCCTTCACCGTTGAAGCAAGTGATATTTAAATTTCTTAAAAGCGCACATAACTCCGGAAAGTTAGAGGTGCGTGCCCGGGATCGAACCCCCGACCTCTGATTAGGAGGCGGACATCTTAACCACTTAACAATGGGATGATCGTGAATACTAACAGTGTTCCTGTAAATAATAAACAATATATTGCGCCATGCCAAATACATCTGCAGCTTGGCTTAGCTATGTAGCTCGAGTGTGTGTCTGGGATTAAACTGGTAGTGCAGAGTGATCCTTAGAAAGTTCCCGGGTAGCTCCTGAACCGTATCCGTCACGGAGGCCGGCTCCGTTTTGCAGCGGCACATAAATCTACACCCAACTTGTAAGCTTTAACAAAAGTATAAGTCGCAATCCGTTTTAAAGAAGGTAGAGTTTTATTGTTTCTTTAGAATTAAAAAAAAATATGTTTTATTTCATGTACATTTTTTTTCGCCTCTGTAGCTCCCTGGAGGAGCATCGCTGGGTTTTAATGGGTATTCCGTTTGCCACTCTGGCCGCCGGTTAGTTCCACATACCTTTTAAACATAAACCTCTTAGACATAAACGCATTTTCCCAGCATTAAAAAAATATATATATTTTGAAAAAAAAAAAACTTTTCATGTACATTCATATAACAAAAAAATAACAAAAAAGCCTTCATGAAAACCTATTACAGACTATAAAACGTTCGTGTATAATATATACCGTTATAATATATAATATTTACCGTTATTTTAATTCTTGAGGAGACGGTGGTAACTTCATACGTTAACTAAAAACTAAAGCCTGAATGGTTCCAAACGCGCTCTGAAGAAGCCACAATCTTAGCCGGTTTTTTTATTGTAATTACCGTTTTGTTTCATGCCTAGAAATAAAATATGGGTTTATAAATATATAGTCGATATAGGTTACCTGAAGCGGTGATAGCCTAGTGGTTACGGCGTCAGCCTCCTAATCAGAGGTCGACGGTTCGAATCCGGGCACGCACCTCCAACTTTTCGGAGTTATGTGCGTTTTAGCAATTAAAATATCACTTGCTTCAACGGTGAAGGAAAACATCGTGAGGAAACCTACACGCCTGAGAGTTCTCCATAATGTTCTCAAAGGCGTGTGAAGTCTGCCAATCCGCACATGGCCAGCGTGGTGGACTATGGCCAAACCCTTCTCATATTGAGAGGAGACCCCGTGCTCTGTAGTGAGCCGGTAATGGGTTGATCATGATAATGATGATAGGTTACCTACTATCATTTTATGTTTTATGTAGTTCAGTTGGAATAAAACGGTTACACTAAAATTTTCAAACGCTACATTATCAGCGAGTGAGATTGTTTTATCACCGTATTCCTACAGGATGATGAATCACAGGTGAAACCGATGGATGTAGCTAGTACATTTGTATATATTTCGTCAGTCTGAATACCGACAAAATTTGCAAACATGATTAAATTTGCTTTAACGTCGTCATGCAATTTTTTTTTTACACACTACAAGTTAGCCATTGACGGTTATCTCACCTGGTGGTAAATGATGATGCTGATTAGGATGGTAGCGGGCTGACCTGTTAGGAGTATGAATAACCCACCTAATTGGTTTCTACGCGTCAACGTTCCGAAACGCTAAATCGCTTGGCGACACGTTTATAGGGTAGGGTGGTGGTAGTCACGGCTGAAGCCTCCCAGACCAGACTCGAGCCGGGAATCGAACCCAGGACCTCCAACTTTATAATGCGACAGCACACGCACTGTGTCACGGAGGTCGTCAAAATAAGAATCTTGAAATAAGAGACATAAAACTTGATATTAATTTTGTAAATAAAAATCGTATAGTAATAAGCAAAAGGCACTTTATCTTACCAAGGTTGGTGCGAGCATCACTTTCATTAAATTACATAGTATAATAGTATAATAATTGTTCATAATTATGATATTTAACGTACGCAAAAGCCGGCACCCTTTGTGAAATTACCAGCCGGCGTGGATGGAATTCGCGCAAAATCAAATTGCACTACATTCTCATTATAATTCCCGAGCACATAACACTTGTAACCGGTAGCTGTTAAAATTCATACATTCCATAATACACCATTATAGAATTTAAATACATTTTCAAACACTGTTTTATTTTAATTCCCAAATGAACTCGGCATTCAGTTGGTATAAAATTATATGATGTTTGTTTGGTGAATGTGGAAAAAAACAGAATGTTTTCTTTCTTAATAACATCTTTACGATATTTTACTACAAGTATACGGTGTGCAAATATAAATAATAATGTAAGTATGATAGTAAAATATTTATCATCATCATGATCAACCCATTGTTGGCTCACTACAGAGCACGGGTCTCCTCTCAATATGAGAAGGGTTTGGCCATAGTCCACCGCGCTGGCCATGTGCGGATTGGCAGACTTAACACGCCTTTGAGAACATTATGGAGAACTCTCAAGCGTGCAGGTTTCCTCACAATGTTTTCCTTCACCGTTGAAGCAAGTGATGTTTTTTTTTAAACGCACATAACTCCGAAAAGTTAGAGGTGCGTGCCCGGATTCGAACCGCCGACCTCTGATTCATCCGCCACCGCTTCTGTAAAATATTAATCATAATGATTAAAAAAAAAGAAGACGTTGACCTGTTTAAATTACTATGTATCACTATTGATGGCATGACCTGGAAAAGCCACGTGGAAATTCTAAGAGCAAAACTTTCCTAATTTATATACGCCCTTAGCATCCTCAAAGCAAACAGGAATTATGACACCGCGATCACCGCCAATGGTAACGCCTATGCAGGGCTCCGTTACGACATTATTCTATGGGGTGAAAGCACAAACGCAGAAGACATCTTTGTCCTACAAAATATATGTAGGTACGTGTTTTTGTCAATAAAAAGGCCGCACTCTAAAGCAGCTATGATAGCCTAGTGGTTAGTACGTCAGCCTCCTAATCAAAGGTGCCCGACCTTCGACGATGGATACGTTTTGAGTTTCACGGAGACATTTGCAAGCTACGAATGAAAAAAACGGTAAAGAAACGGTGATAGCCCTGGGGTTAGAGCGTCAGCCTCCTAATCAGAGGTCGGCGGTTCGAACCCGGACACGCACCTAAAACTTTTCGGAGTAATGTGCGTTTTTAAGCAATTCAAATATTAATTGCTTCAACAGTTATACATGATATTTTCACTGGCGCGTAAATTCAGCAGAATTTTAACCAAAAAAGTTAGCTTCACCAGTACTTACAGAGTAACCTATAAGTTCGACTGTTTTAAACTCCTTCAAAAGTTTTCTTCTTAATTTAAACCAAACTTGTCTAGCGCAGTCTACTAACTTTTAATTTAGTGTAATTAAAACTGTTAACTAGTTAAACATTCCCTTGAAATTTACTGCATTTTGTTGCAACTGAATTTTTCCTGATAACATCTAAACTGCGTGAGAGTAACATATCGTTAGATAGATAGTTTTTTTTTTTTTATTATTTATTTAGGTTTACCAACAGCTTAAGACAATATAATTGGACTAAAATAGTTTATACATCATAAGGTATTAAATCTAAATGCTAAGCTTATTATAGGTAAACACCTAGATATACTCGTATATAGATAGATAGATAAATAGATAAAGTCTATATCATTATTATTTAAAATGTGGCGTCCATCAACACAAATTTATATTTTTGTCCCACGAACTGATTTTCTTTCTCTTATTAGCTCTCTTCAAAGCACATCGAAAACTGTTTTTGTATCATGATTAACCCATTTCCAGCTCACTACAGAGCACGGGCCTCCTCTCAATATGAGAAGGGTTTGGCCATAGTCCACCACGCTGGCCTTGCGGATTGGCAGACTTCACACGCCTTTAAGAACATTGTGGAGAAATCTCAGGCATGCAGATTTCCTCACGATGTTTTTCTTCACCGTTGGAGCAAGTGATATTTTAATAGCTTAAAAACGCACGTACTCGTAACTCGGAAAATTTATAGGTGCGTACCCGGTTTTGAAACCCCGAACTTTGATTAGGAGGCTGACGTCCTAACCACTAGGCTATTACAGCTTAAAGGCTATCACAGCTTAATGTTATATTGCATAATATGTTACACGCTTTCAAAAATTTCAATACAACTTTCTCAACAATGACTAATGATCCAATCGCACGCTCGAAATAATGCCCATTAAAGTCCAAAAATTTCAATCACTGATTTTTATAATAACTAAGCAGTCTATCTCTCTCTTCTCTTCTCTGTCAATAAGGATGGCTATACCAACTTCTTTATTTGATCTGATGATTTTCAATGACATTGATTAACTTCGGGTTAAACTGTAATATGAAATTTCAATATTTTGCAGTTATATAAAACTCACACGGCTATGTTTGTTACGGGCTTCTTCTTATACCAGGACGTTTTGAATCCTCGTAGCTTTAGTTTTAAGTTCAGGAATGTAGTTATCACCATCTCACTACATTGTAAGTTATACACCCATCTAGAACGAAAGGATTATTTGAATATAGTTTTTGATTGATTGATATGCCTTTACAACTTAGGCAACACACTTAATTGAATAGCGGCACGTCTCTGTCTGTATATTGATAAAAAACAGAAAATAATAATTTCCAGATGCCTCGGCTGAGCATTGAACTTGGGACAGTACATCAAAATATGTACTCCTAAATCATACAAGTTCATGTTGTTAGTGCTTCGTAAGGATTCTACACACCACAGCCCGCTACGATCTTAGACTGCATCGTCACTTACCATCACGTGAGATTACCGTCAGGGGCTAACTTGTAGTGGATAAAAAAAGTGGAGCGTCACAGCTCAGCAGTTTGCTGTCAGCGTGTTGACACAGCATCTTGTCGACGACTATCACTCGGGCAACAAGACTAAGATTGAAATGACGGCAATCAGAGAGCACCGCCATCTAGTTTTAATATCATGTACGACAGACAAGAGAGTGGCATCGCCCCCTCTACGCAACACTAAGTGACGTATGCAGGTTCTTAAAAGACCCACTGGCGCGGGACGGCGCATTGCATTCGGTCGGTTCGGATCGGTGGTCGAGACGCGGTAGTGCATAGTCGTACTTGGTGGAGCGTATAGTCTGCTCTTTATAAATTACGATATTTATAATTGTAATTCTGTTCTACCAAGAGTATCTTTGCTCGAAACAACCCACGTCTACCCATATTACCCACGGTCCTATATACATATGTACATGTACTTGACTTCTACTTGTACATAAATGACTTGTTTTTTTTTCTTTTAAGTTTATTTATAATTTAATTTTAACGTTTACTTTACTTCGTAACTTAAAATAAACGTTATATTGAACCTAAAAAAAAATCTTAAAAAAAAAAAATTAATATCATGCCTTGTAGTACATGTTTTGTTTCTTGAAAATTTTTGTCCTTGTCTGTTGTTTGTTTCCAAAGTTGTATATATGTGATACCGACTAATCCTTCGAAAACACTCACATCGCCGCTTTGGTGTGCAGACTCCTTAAAGCAACGCTACCAAGCTTCCATCCCTCACACGTAATAGGCCGCCATTTCTCTCCTTTATCCGTGCGTCTCAACCTTATATTTTAAATTTTCTTCCCTAAGAGTCGTTGGTTACCATTAACTACAGCGTTTTTATGCGATCCGACCCGACATCCAATACAAACAGTTGGTACATCAATTTTTTCGACCATTTTTAACATTGCACTCCGAATTCACCAGTAATATAAATGTTTTACACATGCTGTGATAGCCTAGTGGTTAGGGCGTCAGCCTCTTTAAATCCCATAGCAACCATTGATTTTCTTGAATTAAAAAATATCCTCATTTTTTATCCCGGAGATAATCTATCTTATTTCTAAATTTCAGCCAAATTGGTTCAGGATTAACAAACATATTGCGCACATACAATATCTTGCCTTAATAATGTTAGTTTGATAATCTTAACATACTTATGTAGAGGAGTCTGTATGATGATTTATTAATGCGAATCGATAGGCCTATATTATGTCTTTCGCAAAGTTAAGTCTGTATGTATTTTGTGATGAATGCTACCATTGAAATACTGATTTTACCAGACATTTACTTTTTAAAGGTTAACACTTTTTCTATACACTAAAAGCTCCCTTGATGGCTATCTCACCTGGTGGTAAGTGATGATGCTGTCTAGGATGGTAGCGAGCTAACCTGTTAGGAGTACGGAAGCCCACGCTCGTCATTTGTTTCTACGCGACATCGTGCCGGAACGCTAAACCGCTTGGCGACGTGTCTTTGTCGGTAGGGTGTTAACTAGCCACGGCCGAAGCCTCGCACTAGACCAGACTCGAGCTGGGAATCGAACCCAGGACCTCCAACTTTATAATGCGACAGCGCACGCACTGCGCCACGGAGGTCTTCCAATCATGCTCGGTTGGATGTCAAGCTGTTCGCGACTTCTTAATGACCTTTGTCATTAAGAAATTTATACCTCGAGAACCCAATAAAAATATCATGTTTGTAATACAGAGTTTCTTTCTTTAAAAACGTCAGACGTACCTTCAATTAATCAGTTCGTAGATTCTCTTGAGAGATTCTACTTTTTGCTATTTTCTTTGTTCGGTAAGAAGCCTCGTCGAAATGCCACCATACTGGTAAAGTTGTAACGTAAAGCGATTTATAAATTAAATCAAATCATTAAATCATCAAATATTGACGACCCCCGTGGCGCAGCGCGTGCGCTGTTGCATTTTAAAGTTGGAGGTCCTGGGTTCGATTCCCGGCTCGAGTCTGGTCTGGTGGGAGGCTTCGGCCGTGGCTAGTTACCACCCTACCGACAAAGACGTGTCTCCAAGCGATTTAGCGTTCCGGCACGATGTTTTGTAGAAACCAATTAGGAGTATGAGTTCACCATACCCCTAACAGGTTAGCCCGCTACCATTTTAGACCGCATCATCACTTGCCATCAGGTGAGATGCAGTCAAGGGCTAACTTGTGGTAAATAAAAAAAAAATCATTTAGTTGCATAGATTGAGTCGTAGAGTTGATGTTACATTTAACTAGAGTTGCTTATAATCCGGGTAGGCGTACAAAAATAATATTGTTATTATACGTAAATCATTTAGTATATCATTTAAAAAATATCAAGAAGTAAACTAAATAGCAATATTAATATTAATAATAAGTATGTACATCAAATAACTACACTAAAAGTCAAAATACACTACAAGTTAGCCCTTAACGGCTTTCTCATCTGGTGGTAAGTAATGCAGTCTAAAATGCGACATCGTGCCGGAACGCTATATCGCTTTGCGACACGTCTTTTTTTATACACAACAACCTTGCCCTTGACAATCTCACCTGATGGTAAGTGATAATGCAGTCTAAGACGGTAGCAGGCTAACTTGTTAGGGGTATAGTAAACCCATACTCCTAATTGGTTTCTACGCGACATCGTGCTGGTCGCTAAATCGCTTTGCGACACGTTTTTGTCGTAGGGTTACTAGCCATGGCGGAAGCCTCTCACCAGACCAGACTCACGCCAGGAATCGAACCCAAGACCTCCAACTTTATAATGTGACAGCGCGCGCCTCGGAGGTTGTCTAGTACTAGATCTGTTCATATTATCATACATTACGATTAATCAGTCTTCGGTACATCCGATATTGGATCAACATACGAAATCGGGTCGGATTATATCATGTGTAGGCACGCTGTGAAAGGCTCTTACCACCATTGAGCGTTGAATAAAACGCGTCATATTTTACGGCTAGTAAATTACCACCGCAGTATCACGCGAGACAGTGGCCCGTGACGTATGACGTCATATCTCACAAATATACCCAAGTGGGGGAGGATTAAGAGACGTTCAAACGCCTGATGTATGGGCGCGTGTTATCGTTGATTCATACACTCCCATTTCACCCGGATCCCCTCACTAAGCGTTCACGAATCGATATAGAATCACATAATTACGAAATTACACCGATTATTTTTAACATATTTATATCTATTGTCATTATTACTATTACTGTGGTAATTTTTATTAAATTTTGATTTAAATTTAAATCTTTTCCAATAAAAAAAATATTACGCAACAACTCATTGTCCCGTTACGTAGTTTACTTTATAGTTAACTTTAGCTTGATAATATGCATAAATGTGCTGAGGTTTCTTTCGTTTTAGTAGCTTACAACGGAATTTGAATATTTAACTAAGATTTTAACTGTAATGCGTAATGATTTGGTCGGGGGTTCGATCCCGGGCACGCAGCTATAACTTCAGAGTTATATGCGCTTTTAAACTTATTGCTTAAAAAAAATATCACTTGCTTCAGCGGTGAAGGAAAACATCGTGAGGAAACCCGCATGCCTGAGAGTTCTTCATAATGTACTCAAAGGCGTGTGAGGTCTACCAATCCGCACATGGCCAGCGGAGATGAAGAGGAGACCTGTGCTTTGTAGTGAGCCGGCAAAGGGTTGTTCATGCGTAATGATTTTATGATTTAAAATGCGCAACATAATTTTGATCATTGTGTATAATATAATTTTAAAATAACATTATATGGAATTAATGTTAATGAAACCTGAAAGCGAATCCAAAAAGTTATAAACTATTACGACTCATGCACTGAAGTGCAACACTAACTAACAATAATAATATGTTTCCAGCATCTTGAAGTTCATAAACTGTAGTTTGTGTGTGACAATTTGTTCCCATAAAACTATTCAACTACAATTTCCATCAGCAATTCATTTATAATAGAAGCTTAATATTAGGCCATTTCCAAATCATCTTCTTGTAAAATTAAGCAAAAAGCTATTTATTAAGAATCCCTACAAACATAATATCGTGTTTTTTTATCGTTTAACATGTAGCTTTACCCTTTTTAATGTTATTTCAAGTAATTAAAGCTCATAGTAAGGGTCCTGTACAGTTTTATGAGGCAACTTGTCATCTTCGAGGACGCCATTTTTCGAATGTTTCACATCGTTTAGCCGATATCTGTTCGTTTTGATGGTATCCACACAAAGCAATGAATAAATATTACATATTTGCGAATGTATCCCTCTTCTTACGCTCTCAACAAGCTCTGTAAAGACGTCGATATTGGTATATTATATTCTGTTTACTTTTCCATTACTACATTTTTGGGACTTTCGTTTTATTCACTAAGTTTAGCCCTTGACGGCAATCTCACCTGATGGTAAGTGATTATGCGGTCTAAGATAGTAGCGGGCTAACCTGTTAGGGGTGTGGAAAACCCATACTCCTTATTGGTTTCTACACGCTAAATGGCTTGGCGACACGTCTTTGTCGATAGGGTGGTAACTAGCCACGGCCGAAGCCTCCCACCAGACCAGACTCGAGCCGGGAATCGAACCCAGGACCTCTGCATATTTTAATGTTCCATTTAAAAGTGTGGAATCAACCTGGGCTCCGTTGATCCTGTCAGAAAGAAAGCTGTCCATCTTAGTATTTTTAACTGTTTATCTGCAAGTAATTACAAATTTTCTTTTATGTATTACGTAATATTTTTTAACACACTTCCTACTTGACATTTTGCAATTGATCACTCTGTTACTAGTAACACTGTAGACTTGTTATTTCTGTCGCCATTGAAATATTTTACGTAACCAACCAACGTAAAACCTACGTTGTTGCGTAATATAATGCCATAGAATAACATATTCTAAACATGTTTTGATTAACTTGTAATTAACAATGCAATAAAATATTATATATTTAGAATTCAATTTGAACCTATTTTTAATATAGATACGAAACTAGTATATAGTAGAGTCAGTTTATGTAGTTTGGATGAGAATACTATCAATTGGTATCTTAGAGTCGATCTGATGATGGAGCCAAGATATTGATGGGTGAACTTTAGTTGCTCTTAGTAAACCTACGTCTTGTAGTTGCGTATTTTTATCTTCATATGTTACTTTTCAGTTATTATTCAAACGTGCCCATGACGTTCAATTTATATTTGGCGTTATATATAATGATGCAGACATTCCCGGTGCCGGTGCTGTTAAAATGTATGTAATAAATTCGAATAGTTCCCAATTATATCTTGAAGCATACCGCAAGCCTCTTAAATAAAGTTCATTATTATGCAACTCATAATGAAACAGAATAATAGAATATATTAATTTTGGGAAGCTCCAAATTCCATAACTCCTTTTGCTTAAGGCGGCACTGTAGAAAAAAAACTGGCTATTCACACGTTTATCGTTCCCCATACATTGCTTATCCCTCGTCTGATACGGTTTTAAAAGGGTGGAGCGCAACAATTTTACATGTAACAACCCTCTATGCAGCGGAAAAGAGCCCACTTCATACAAGCCTCCTCTAAAGCTATCTAAAGTGTTACGATTACGTTCCCATGTACAGTTTAGTACTCATACAGATGGGTAAGTTTCCATCGATATTCATTTTATAACAAACTAGCCGATGCGCGTGACTTGGTCCGCGTAGATTTAAAAGTTTTTAAATGGAATAAACCAATTTGAGGAAATTCTCTTTGGCAAGCTGAAACTATAGTTATAGTTCAGTGACGTGAAATTCAGTTTTTCATAAATAAATTCTATGAATAAAAAGTATTCTATGCCCATCTCATGGTTCTAAGCTACCTCCCCACTGATTTCCAGCCAAATCGGTTCAGCCGGTCTTGAGTTATAAATAGTGTAACTAACACATCTTTCTTTTATATATATCTATTGACAAATTACTTATCCAGGATATCTCTCAATAAGTTCAAAGTTTATATAATAATAAATTCTTTATTTCGGACACGGTTTATAGAGTGTGTAAAGGAATATGTTAATGATAAACAAGCTTTAGTACAAAATATTGTTCTCATAATATTGCTATTAAATAGTTTCAAGTGACATATGAGTTGGTAATAACAAAAAGATAACTTGACCGGCTAAGTTTTTCGTGAGTTTCTACCAGGGAGTGTTTGGGAGCCTCGGTGCTTTAGTTACGAATTTAATAACCACCACCAAATCAATACTATAAAAATGTGCGCTGATTGCTATTTTAAGGCCATATAAAATTGTAACCAAAAAATCCTAACCTTCTGGGTAATCAAGCCACTCAATGCACGTCTTGTATCTGAAAAATCCATACTGTATGATTACTGAACTGTAACAAACCGTATCCGAAGCGCTCGGGAACAATTACGACCGCAATTTCCAGTACATTAATTATATAATAACCGTGGAGACGAGTTATGTCAGCTATAAAGGTCAGGGTGCGGAATAATTGCTAATGAACTAATCCTCTACATGCGCAGAGGAATATTAAAGAAGTACTCCAAGCATTTAAACAGAATATGTATGCATGTGGCTAGCTGTGTTAACCTAGTAGTTAGGGCGTCAGCCTCCTAATCAGAGGTCGGGGGTTTGAACACGCACATATAACTTTTCGGAGTTATGTGCGTTTTTAAGCAATTAAGATATCACTTGCTTCAACGGTGAAGGAAAACATCGTGAGGAAACCTGCACTCCTGAGAGTTCTCCATAATGTTCTCAAAGGCGTGTGATGTCAATCCGCACATGGCCAGCGTGGTGGCCTATGGCCAAACCCTTCTCATATTGAGAGGAGACCCGTGCTCTCTAGTGAACCGATAATGGATTGATGTTCTTTGTATGATCTTATTGGCGCTCTTGAGGTTGCGGATGCATGCGAGAGCGTTCCTGTGACCCAGCAGCAGCGACGCGGATTAGCATCACAGGGTTTTAGTAGTACAGGGTAGTAGTAATTCTATTTTGCACGAAGATTTTTGTAAATAATGTAAACTTGTGCGTGTGTCAGCTCCGACGCACGAAAGCAGTATACTCCTTCAGATCGGCTGTCTAAATAGACACAAAAAAGACTTACTATACCAGAACGATGAAGCGACGAAGATTATTGTAATTAGACTGCCTTATAAAGACGTATATTGCTGATGCGACCTTATTATTACGCAAAACAAAAAAAGTGTGTAATCAATATGTATTTTGGGGATGAAACAGTACGTTAAGTTTTAAATTTTAAATTAAATCTTTTAAAATCAAAATCAAAAATAGCTTTATTCACATAAACCTACTACAGGCATCTATGAATCGTCCATTTCATTATTTCTATTCGTGAAGTGTTGGTGATAACTGCAATTGACAACTTAAATCTAAAGCTAAGAGGGTTCAAATTGCGTCCAGGTCTAAGAAGAAACCCACAACAAACTTAGCCGGGTTTTTTTTCCGTTATCATCATCTCACATAATAAATAATAAATTATAGTACCTATGGAGATAGAGCAATTTATACCTAAGCTTTTCTATCGTTTATATAATCCTTAACATCTTAATATGATTTTTCTGTAAGCTTTCGTTTTATAAAAACTTTGAACTTATTGATAGAAATCTCCAAGATATCAATAGGTAATTTATTATAAAATAAAATACAATTTCCTTTGAATGAGTTACTAATTTTGTGCCTACTACACGGTACTACAAGTTGGTAATATTTCTTATGTACGCGTATATTTCGAAGACGACGTTCTGTTAGAAAATAATTTGGAATATTGAAAAGTTCACTTACTGAAGCCTATTCACAGCTTATATGAATAAATTTCCAAATTCAAATTCAAATAATCTTTATTCAAATAGTCCTTCAAATAGATAGATTTATACTGGCCATATATTGTCTTTTTCTCGTTTTAACATTTTGTTTATAGGCAAGGCTTTCATTAAATATTAAATATCTGTCAAATAAAACAACAAATCAACCAATAGTTTAATGGACAGCACTGTTTGTTTGTATTTACCCATGCTCTTTAAACCAGTTTAATCTAAATTTTGTACATTGGAAAACGGACGTAGGTAATTATTTGCTATGCCGAATTAAATCCTTAAGTCAAATTGTTACTTAAAATACATTTATCAAACAGACTTTTTTGATTACTAAAGAAGAAGAAATTTAATTATTAATTATTTAAAAATAAAATATACATAAATTTTCATCAATTAATGATGAAATTATATAATTATATAATTTCGTGCTACGTACTCGTATGTGTGGCTAAATGTAAACATATAAATAAAAAAACTTGAGCGGTGTCAAGGACACCCGGATGGAACGAAGTTCCTTTCGGTTAATTAGTGAAGGAATTGTAATAAATTTTATTTTATTTAAGTTATAATAATATTTTTTTTATTATTAACAAATATAATGTTATATAAACTTAATCAGTAGGCTCAATTTTATACTTTATCAGCAATATCCGGAACTTGTGCAGAAACACTGCCAGGATTCATTATTATTATTATTTTTTATTATTTATTATTTACAAAAAAACTGTATACACTCAACAAAAATAATCGTCGCGACACCACACTGTTCAATGCGAAATAGAAATGAAAATATCTGGCTTGCTTTCTATAAGAGAGAGAGAGACTGACAGAGAAACATGCGACGCCGCACAGCTGACAATAACAAAAAGTGTCGTGACAACTTTTCGTAAGAATTTTTTCCGTGTAGTCCCCTTTCACAACGCGCGATAAGGAACTTCGTTCCAAAACTAACACCTGTTGCAATAGGTGATATTTAAAAAAAAACATAGATAATTTAATTGCGGGACCCTCTAAATGTACAACTAATTAATAAGAAATCTTTCAAACCCCACTCCGTCTTGTCTATGCGAACTTCAGCAGATTCCATTCGTAAGTAAGTGCCAGAGAAATTTTTGCTTCAGATGTAATTAAATCCGAAGTTGAACCTCGTTAAGCTCCATTAAGCTTAAACTGATGATGAAAGAGTTTGTAAAGTTTCCAACAGTTGCTTTACAGTTGCAATATTGATTTATAGCGTTGTACTTTTCACAACTAAAACTGCTTCCAAATAAATTCTAAAGAACATCGCAGCTGATATTGTTCTGGCCTTAGTTTTTGTTTATTATATTAAGATTAATATTATTGATTAAATAGATCGAGTATAAAGAAAGCAACATAATGAATTTAGAAGCAGGCGTTACTTTGCGGAAGTCCATGATAAACAATAAACAGCAAGTATAATTTGCTATATTCTCAGGAGATGTTGACTTCACAAGCGACTTTAGTTTTCTCGCTTGTGAATTCAACATCTCCTGAGGATGATCCGGTGTCGGGTGGAAACGTGCGTAGATGTTCTAGTGGAAGATTTTTTGTGGTGTTATATTACACAAATCTCCCGATTGTCGGCGGAATATAGCAAATTATACTTGCTGTTTATTGTTTAGAAAGCAACATCACTATGTTGCTTTCTTTCTTTCTTGACTGTTCTTCTTTTCTAAGGCAGTTCACTACTTCAATACTATTCAAACATAATTATCTTTTTTTTATTCAGTTAGGTTAGCCCTTAACGGCAATCTCACCTGGTAGTAAGTGATGATGTAGTCTAAAATGGTAAGTGTGTCATTTTATTCATTTTGTACTAGCTTTTGCCAGCAGATTCACTCGTGTTGTCATTTTTGATGCCTATTCTGTTCTACTCATATCACCAAAATAAATTGTTAAAAAGTAGTAATAGGATATATTTTCCATAAATAACCGTCGAAAGGCTGGCTCTTTTACATTTGTCAATTTAGTTTTGATATTAGTTTAGCCAAATAGACACGAATGTCAAGCAATTATTATTTCATTTGGAAGTATCTATGCAACAGAGTAAAATGAACATCAAAATCATCGAAATTTAGTTATGTCTAATAAAGTGATAAAATAATTTCGGCCGACGAAAATATGACAGATATACGAGGTACATCTCATTTATATCACCTATAATGGGAGGGGTACTTAATGAATTTCAGCCGAACATCCCTAATCCAAGCCAAACATTTCTAAACTTGCGCAATATTGGCTTGATCTTTTTAGTACATCCAATTATTTCAGCATTTGTTTTTCTATAAATCGAGAACAGTACTTTTACTTATGAGTATAATTTATTTCTTTTAGTAATTATGATGTTTTTTTTTATATAGAATGTTAATGTATCATGTAATTTTTCACCAATAGCTGCAGCTGTTGAGACATCACTGGACGTTGCGATGGTTTTGAATTGCTTAGATCTCTTTTTAGTTTGTATAATAATATTTTTTTTTTTTTTTTATTCACCACAAGTATACCTGGCTAAGTTTGTAGGCTTCTTCTGAGACCAGGGCGCGTTTGGAACCCTCATAGCTTTAGTTTTTTTTTTTTTTACACACTACCAGTTAGCCCTTGACTGCATCTCACCTGATGGTAAGTGATGATGCGGTCTAAGATGGTAGAGGGCTAACCTGTTAGGGGTATGGTAAACTCATACTCCTAATTGGTTTCTACACGACATCGTGCCGAAACGCTAAATCGCTTGGCTACACGTCTTTATCGGTAGGGTGATTTAAATAGCTTTCCGGAAGCAATAAAACATTATTTCAGCACGTTTTTTATATTTTGCTGATAAGGTTGTCGGCAGTTAAGGTGTCTAAAAATCTGGGCCCGAATAAAATAATTATTTAACTGGATCTGGGTATCAGTTATGCCTATGGCCATATTCATTAACAATAGTTAAGATATATATAAAGGATTACGTAAATGATAAACAAGCATGGGTATGAAATATTACTCTTATGAGAGTAATATTTCATAGGCTTAGGCTTAGGATAGCTCTTAATATAATTTTAAGTGGCATGTGAGATGGTGATAACAAAAAGAAAATTTACCTGGCTAAGTTTGTTGTGAGCTTCTTCTTAGACCGGGGCGCGTTTGGAACCCTCATAGCTTTAGTTTTAAGTTTACGAATGTAGTTATCACCATCAAATCACTACTATGTAAATTATTGACGCGTCAAAAGCGCCTTTTAAAGGACTATTTGAATAAAGATTATTTGAATTTGAATTTATAAGAGTGACAAATAATAATACAACTATACTTTTTCAAACAGATTCTAATAACGCAACGCTCACTAATAAGTTACCAGGGACAGGGGAAATTAAACAAAGGCTGGTAATTATGAATGGCAACCTTCCTTATAGTTAGCCAAAGGGGAATAATAATACAATCAACTTGCTGTTTCATTAAATTGAATTTACCTAACTTTTGGGGGTAACTTCATTACTCGTGTATGTTTTCATATTCTCCCAGCGTGCCCTAGCTATTGTATTGAAAAGGTAAACATATTATGAAAGGTTGTATATGTATATATTATATGAAAACATCTTAGTGATACCCTTCACTAACGTCCATCCTAATACATACAGTCAGTCATAGCTACAGCTAGTCATAGCTAAGGGATATGAATAAGATCAGGAATTTTATTAAGGAATCGCCAGAAACATCGAATTCAGTAAGTAAGTAAGTAATGATGTTCGGCAAGCAAGTAGGTAATGAGTTTCTACAGGATAACGGTATTGTTCAGGTATTGATTGCGATTTTGTTTATGACATTCCGAATCAGTATATAATTTATTTTAGCCTAAATTAATATTTAAATCTTTATAACTTCATTTTATTAATTTATTTCATAACTCTTATTTTAATTTTAAATTGTCATTATTGTTTTTTTCGTTGTAAGATTTTTGTTGCATGCCTTTTAGGTCGAATGTGTTAGGCTACCCTTTAATCTTAAGATCTTGATATTAATCACTTTCATGCAATAAACGAATTTGAATTTGAATAACCTACAAAGTCTCTACAATTTTTCCTGTACTAAGACTTCAGTGTTTTCGCTGTATTATTTAAAAACTGACATCAGTTTCATTCTTCTGGAAGTATTTTAACAGTTCTATTTATTTCTTGCACTTAGTAAAAGTTTTCTAAAAGAAGAATCATATGTGTAGGTAATTATGGAATTCTGACTTTCACATATGATTGTTCTTTTATACTAGAGTTCCTGAGGTCACGAAAGATTTATTTATCAAGCTTAATTCTACCATCTTGCAACATTATGAGGCCGATAGTCAGTGGTCGACATAGTCACTCTATATATAGTCATCTTTGTTTCTTATTCATTAACCACCACCATCATCTTCATTACAATCATCAACCTCTCATTTGTCATCGCCTTATCTTATTACATGTTAAGAGATATTATTATAAACATGTTGGATGTTTACGGAAGTGCTCAACAATTTCCGTCTTTAGACTGGTACTAATTATTCTTCCTTCTAGATTTCTTGCCCGAGCAAGAGATCTATCATCCACCAGTGAGACCAACGTAGCAAACCGTCAGTTAAACATCCCACTTCTGATTAACATAAGCAAAATACATGTTCAGAGGATTTACAATAGCCCTAAACACATGTTGTCTGCTACAAGTAAAGTTTAGTCTAGCTGGATCTCCCTAGATAATCTTATGTCTTTGGTCACACGTCTTGTCGCGGTAGGTATGTAATTAAGTGTCGCCGCTGCTCTCTAGAGAGCACTGGGACTGCGCAATCCTACCAGGATTAAACAACGTTGACATTGTAAAGGTAATCTCACATTATCCCACTTCTGATTTTTAATGTAGGTGACAATTCTGTTAAACACAAATCTCTAATCTAAATTGACAGGTCGTACTGCCAAAGCTTACTATGTTGAAGGTGGATAATATCACCATATTTGAGCCTGTTGATTAATTCACAGTATATTTGGCACCATTTTGAAGCTTACCGTTAGATTAATTTCAAAACATTATTCTTTTTCTATTTACTCATTAGCATGAAACGTCAAGTCACGTCCACTACCATCGATTAAATTCTTTAATATTTAGGTTTTCTATATACAGTTCAGTTCAGTAGCAGTTCTGAATCTTTAGCCATTTGAGATATCCGGGTCAAAACTCTTGCCTAGTAATAAATTACTAAACAAAAAAAAATATGATATTTTTTTTTAATTATGTAAATGGTATAAATATTAATAAACCTCAGTAACTTGATGAGTTTGATAATATTTAGAAATATCGTAATATATCTAGCGCTTTTTAAGGAAATAGCAAAAAGGTTATTCGTCATCACAGGAGACCGAAGAGCCAGCTACCTCGGGACTGCTTTTAATAAAATATTTAAGTTATGATATTATATTCTTTCAGGTAGTTAGTTTTAGGTTCATCTTAATCTAAGGTTTATTCTTAGTCTTTTTTTTCTATCATTCATGTGTTTATCTTACTTCCTATATCATCTAGCTTTAACATGACGACTATGTGGGAAGATATCTTAAGCTATGTGTCGGACGTTCATTATTTATTTATTGAATTGTACTACTGTATACACAGTGAACCCAGTAAAGTCAGCAAACAAATAACACCGAGAAGCTGTAAGATGCAACTCTTTACCCTACTAAATTTTGCAACTATTCTGTTGAGTTTAAAATGGATACAGAAGAAAAGTCATAGTGCCAACTATTTATGAATTTAAGAATATTTTGTGAAGAAAATAAATGTAACCTAGGTTTGACCTTCTGTCCTTACTTTGTAGAATTTTACATACTTCTTTAACTGAACTGTAAATTATCTTCATATCTATAAATCAAGTTTACACTTTATAAAATAGATAATAAAGTATTTAACAGATTTTATTCCCTGGTGCACACGGAATATAAATTTTAAATTTCTTGAAAGTGTCTAATAAAATATGATATAAATATATATCATCAAATCAATGAAAATAGCTTTATTCATATAGACCTATTACAGGCATCTATCAATCGTTCATATATATCACATTTTTCATTATATCCATATCCTGACTCAAAGACGGATCTTTTAACGTACAGTTCCTATTACTGGATGACAGGCTGAAATTTGGCAAACAGATAGCTTTTCTAATGTCGGCGTCCCATAAAAAAGGATTTCTTTATCAAATCATCCCCCAAGGTTGAATCAATCAATCAATCATAATCTTTATTCACATAGTCACTTAAAAGGCACTTTTCACGCGTCAATAAAATTTACATAGTAGTGATTTGATGGTGATAACTACATTCGTAAACCTAAAACTAAAGCTATGAGGGTTCCAAACGCGCCCTGGTCTAAGAAGAGGCCCACAACAAACTTAGCCAGGTAAATTTTCTTTTTAATATCACCATGTCACCTGCCACTCTAAATTATATTATTAGAGCAATATTTCATACCCGTGCCTGTTTATCATTTAAATAATCATTTACACTATAGTAGGACTTTTCTACAAGTTAACGTTTTATATAAACTTTGAACTTATTGAGAGACATCCCAGAAATTTCATTTGGTAATTTGTTATAGAATACAATTACCTTTAAATGAATTTCTAATTTTTGGTAGTCTAGTAGCGTGCAACACAAGTTTATTTTTACATCTAATGTTATTGTATCTTTGAAACTGTTGAAAAATAGGGGTTTTAAATTTAAATGAAATTACAAAGTAATAGTATTGGCGGACTATTTTATTTATGGTGCTCGTATTCGTGAGCTATAAAGTATAGTAACGCAATAGTTACATTTATTTGTTTTCACAGACTACTAGTTAGGTTATTGTACCAACAAATCGCCGAGGATCTCCCCGTTTATGAGTGCCTGGTCGTAATACTTGGCAATAATGCGCTCGATGCCTACGTACTTCCGACCGCATCCATAAAGAGGAGTGGCTGTAAATTGTGATTATGGTTTGTATTGACGACTTGCCCCTCACTACAATAATTGCGACCTGCAGTTCATTATATTTTATCGTAATTTTATTTATATTTTTAACATTTTCTTTTAACAGTTTCTTTGCATAGAAATAGACGTTTAAATTATGCTTTTATTGTCTTTATAACATTGTTTAAAATTAGCGTGTTTGTAAATATAAGCACGGTAAACTCTAAACTACCGGTTTGACAAGATTTAGTGGTAAGTATTTGACGACAGCGTTAAACTAAAAAAAAAAAAATGAGAGGTGTCAAGGGACACCCGGATGGAACGAAGTTCCTTTCGATTAATTAGTGAAGGAATTGTAATAAAATTTTATTTTATATATTAAGTTATAATAATATTTTTTTTTATTATTAACAAATATAATGTTATATAAACTTAATCAGTAGGCTCAATTTTGTACTCCATCAGCAATATCCGGAACTTGTGCAGAAATACTGTCCATCATGACAGTATTTTTATTATTTTATTGCATTATTATTATTATTTTTTATTATTCAATATTTACAAAAAACCTGTATACACTCAACAAAAATAATCGTCGCGACACCACACTGTTCAATGCGAAATAGAAATGAAACTATCTGGCTTGCTTTCTATAAGAGAGAGAGAGAGACAGACAGAAACATGCGACGCCGCACAGCTTACAATAACAAAAAGTGTCGTGACAACTTCGTAAGAATTTTTTCCGTCTAGAATCTTTTCCCCCTTTCACAACGCGCGATAAGGAACTTCGTTCCAAAAAATGTTTTTCCATTGGAAGTCACGTTTCAAAGTTCATTACTTTCTTTAATCCATTAAATACAAGGTGTCTCAAAAGTAAGTTCACATTTGCTTATCTTATTACGCGAAAGCAACTATTCTGAGGGGCGCGGGGGGTATGTCAGTCGATAGTCTGGCTCTTGGGAATTTAGTCGCTATGGAGCGTTTCTCTGGTGCGGACCGTGCGTTGTGCGTACGTGAGTTTTACAAAAACGGTAATTCGGAGACTGTAGCGCGTAGAAAATTCTGCAGTATTCGACATATTCGTCACTTAAATGATGCGCCTAGCACTCGTCTCATTGCAAAATGGGTTGAGAAGTTTGAAGAGACTGGGTCAACTCTGGAGAAACCAAAATCTGGGCGACCAAGAACATCAAGAACAGCCGAAAACGTGGACAGTGTTACTCAGTCTATTCGAGATGATCCAAACCTCTCGATTCGGAAGCGTGCTGTTGCTTTAAATGTGCACAGATCTTCATTATGCCGCATTTTACACAAAGATTTAAAGCTGCACCCGTACAAAATTCAGTTAGTGCAAGAACTGAAGCCTCAAGATGCTGGTCAGAGGCTTGCCTTTGTAAATCAGATGATTGAGCGCTTTCCAACGTTCACCAACATCTTGTTTTCCGATGAAGCCCATTTTCATCTGAATGGGCATGTAAACAAGCAAAATTGTCGTTACTGGAGTGCAACCAACCCAAAACAAAAACATCAGAAACCGCTACATTCACCCAAAGTCACCGTATGGGCAGCGATGTCGGCGCGAGGAATTATCGGCCCTTACTTTTTTGAAGATGGAAGGGGACGCACACTCACAGTGAATTAAGAGCGTTATGTGGAGATGTTAGACGAGTTTTTCGTACCCCAACTGTAAAACTTTCCTGGTTACAACCAAAGAACATGGTTCCAGCAGGATGGAGCAACTTCACACACGACCAACAGATCTCTGCCTCGAGTTCGAGAAATTTTTCCGAACTAATTAATCTCCAGGCGAGGTGACATAAATTGGCCTCCACGGAGTCCCGATTTAACGCCTATGGATTTTTTCCTGTGGGGTTATGTCAAATCAAAAGTTTACGCTAATAAACCGACTTCCCTGGCACAATTAAAAGAAAATATCCGTCATGAAATGGCAGCCATCACGGAGACTACCTGCCGAGCTGTCATAGGCAATTTTAGTGCCCGACTAAATGAATGCCGAGAGCGTAACGGTTTACATTTGGACGATGTTATTTTTAAAAAATAAATTTCCAAACAGTGTACTTCAATATAAAATAAACATTTTTTCAATAAAGCTAAGACTTTTCTTTTAAAAAAAGATTTAAATGTGAACTTTCTTTTGAGACACCTTGTACTTGTATTAAAAAATACAATAAAATTACGGCAACTTTGGCGCCTAAGTAAATTGTAAGGCAATAATAAAGTTTGGATTTTTCTATAATCGCCGCTTTAACAATGTACTTTGAACGCTCTCCCAAGATCTGGGAAATTGAAAAATAACTGAGCGTCGCCTTGATAAAATTCCGCTTGAAAAGTTCACTCGTGAACGATTAAAATGGAATTTCGGTTGTTTAAATCTCAGGTCGCCTGAAAAATGGTTCGAGCGATTCCGTGCGATGCGACACGGTGAAATAAAATCGTTTTGAAAGCTGTTTTGTTTGGTTGAACTTAATTAATTTACCGGGTGATAAAAATGCTGTAGCTTTAGCAAATAGAAAGGGGTATTGTCGATTAAACGTTTATCTACGTGGAGGATAGCTTTCCGTTTTAAAAATACGGCTAAAAATTATGATGTTTAATTTTAAAAGCGTATCAGAGTTCTTAACTTATAAATGACGACCTCCGTGGCGCAGTGCGTGCGCTGTCGCATTATAAAGTTGGAGGTCCTGGGTTTAACTCCCGGCTCGAGTCTGGTCTGGCTACGGCCGTGGCTAGTTACCACCCTACCGACAAAGACGTGTCGCCAAGCAATTTAGCGTTCCGGCACGATGTCACGTAGAAACCAATTAGGAGCGTGAGTTTACTATACTCCTTACAATTAGCCTGCTACTATCCTAGACAGCATCATCACTTACCAGGTGAGATTGCCGTCAATGGCTAACTTGTAGTGTAAAAAAAAATACTTTTTTTTTTTCATAATTATTTTCTTAAGTTATAAGCTTATAGCTTACAACTTAAGAATGTTCATCTTTTTACATGTTTTCACAACTTTCACAAATATATTCAAAGAAAGATATATCCTACGTCATAATTACATTTCTTTGAGTATAAAATATATTAATACAACTTCAATATAAAAGATTTACTGAGAAATTAATTACTTTTTAATTACTAGGGTAATTAATAATAAGGGGATTAAACTTAATTTTAATTAATATTATATAGAATAAGAAGTCAATTATTAATTTAGAAATGTCAATCAGTCCTAATTTATTTTTATTAAAAATGATGAAATTTTAAGCCCAAAGACATGAAAATCGTATGTTAGACACAATATGTAGCCACCAACTCATAATGTATGTATTAATATTATCTCATGAAAATGTAGCCGCGATATTTCCCTCATGCATAAACTGGGATTTTTACCCGCAATAACTCAGCCGGCAGGTGTGCTAGGATCTTGAAGGATGACGGAACAATTTCGCTTACAAACACCTTAGTCCTACACGTATATAGCTACCTACTTTAAGCGAATTATAAAACATTTAAAGCAAAGACACCTGGGCGAGCAATTTATTTTGCGAAAGTGTCAGTTCTTCTGGAAGTGTCAAATTGAACGTTTCAAAACACATTTTGTCGGTAGTTATTGATCATCTTTCAGAAAAGAGGGTATTGGAGCAATGATATTCTGTTTGTATGAAATATTGCTCTAATACGATAGCTCTTAATATAATTATAAATGGCATGTGAGATGGGGATAACAAAAAGAAAATTCACCTGGTTAATTTTGTTGTGGGCTTGTTCTTAGACCGGAGCGCGTTTGAAACCCTCATAGCTTTAGTTTTAAGTTTACGAACGTAGTTATCACCATAAAATCACTACTTTATACTATAATGTAAGTTATTGACGCGTCAAAGGTGCCTTTTAAAGGACTATTTATGTTACTGGTATGGACTATTTATTTATAATGACTATTGCATTTTGTGAATAAAAAACAGTTTTTATTTTTTGTAATTCAGAGATAATTTATTTTCAACTGAATATAATATATTTTATCAGACAATAATGTGACTCTATTAAAGTTTTTTGTTACCAATATACGTTGCAGGACACTAAAAAATAACATAATCTCAGAAGTTTTTGACCTCGTTATCTATGTATACCCGTTTGTAAAGACACACGGATGGATAGACAGTCAATGATCAAATAAGGGGTTCGTATTACCAATAATAGGTTCATAACACTAAAAATATATGAAAAACCGTTATCTCAACATTCTGGGGAAGTAAATAAGAATGTTTGTGTAATCCCATGGGAGACAGTCGTTTTCAATCTACTTACAATAAAATATTAAAATTGACTGTTTTGGTAATCCGATTATGATATGGGAGATGCGAAATGAATGCGAACATTAAGTTTAGGCCGCGTTCTCACTGGACGGTCAATCTCTTTGTACCTTAGTCGTTTTTTTATACATGAAATCAAATCATTTATTTGCATAGATTGTGTAGTTGATTGGTGTTACATTTAATTAGAGTTTTACAATCTGCCAGGTAGGCGTGCAAAAATAATATTGTAATTACATGTAAATCATTTAAAAAATGTCAAGAAATAAACTAAATAGCGATAATAATATTAATAATAAGTATGTCATTTTGTATTCAAAAATTCACTTAAACAATATAAGCATTTATCTAACAACCATTGGTGCAATCTTCTTTTAAAAACTTTTAAAGGTAATTCTTTCATGAGATGGTCTAAAATTAGTTATGATTGGCCTTATATCGAAGATGAATCACATACGAATTTCACATCATACGGACATATCAAAGTAAAGGGTTTTTGAGTCTTTACAACTGCTCAATCTTAAAGATGCCTCAATTATTAAAAATTAAATAGAAATCTAAAAAAAAGGTTATTCTCGTAAAATGATCGATGTGAACATTTTCATCTTCACTGAACTGAAATTTTACTTCTTTTTAACTTGCGACTAGTAATTACAGGTGTTTTCCTGATTTACTAGCGTAAAAATACTATTTTTTTTGTGCATTTACGTTATCCACATTTCTACGCGTTCCGAAAGCATTGATCTGTCAAAAAAACTACATACCTATAACTGTTATTTTTTTACGTGGCATTGCAACGATGACATATGAATTTCACAAACTAACGTTACTCTGATGATACTTTGACGGTAACTGAAATATTTAATTAAACTGAGCCTGTAATCTATAATAAACTCGTATATCTATAAGCTGTGATAGCCTAGTGTTTAGGCCTCCTAATAAAAAAATCCGGGCACGCACCTCTAACTTTTCGGAGTTATGTGCGCTGTTAAGCAATTAAAATATCACTTGCTTCAACGGTAAAGGAAAATATCGTGAGGAAACCTGCATGCCTCAGAATTCTTCATAATGTTCTCAAAGGCGTGTGAAGTCTGCCAATCCGCACATGGCCAGCGTGGTGGTCTAGGCCCAAACCCTTCCCATATTGAGAGAAGACCCGTGCTCTGTAGTGATCCGATAATGGGTTGATGATGATGATGATGACGATGTAATCTATAGAGAATTCCTGGCTTTGCACATAACTCTTGTTTCAACTGTAAGGCTTAGCTGGCTTGAAGATCTCGGCTATAGAGTCGCAAACTATAGGCTAGTGAGACTGCCCCCTTATAAAATAATGGAATATAATATTTTCTACGGTATATTATTATCATTATCGTGATATCAATAAAATAAATGAACTGTGATGAAACAGCAATATCACCTTTATTTATATACCACTAGCGAACTTCGCGGCTTCGCTTGCATTGTAGCTATGAAATAAGTATGAGAGATCATTATAATAGAAATGAATCAATATGACAACTATATAGATTATGTTTTTTTTTAAGTTTTTATTTATTTCTATTAGGTATTACGTTACTTACGTAGCATACTTTAAGACTTTGTGATTTTTTTTTTTTCATGTTTTTACTCTTTATTATTCCTAATTATTACTTTAACTAACTATCCTGTATTCATAAAAAGTCGTATGACTAAATGCCATAATAATTAATAGTATATGTGTATTGAAATATATTTATTAAAACATAAAAATGCATATTTATATTTATTATTTTTATTGATAATTTGTATTATATTTAAAAATTGCGCCGTTACCCTCATCTTTTATTTAATTCCTTCCCCAAGGGTTGTCTGGAAGAGATTGCTTAAGCAATAAGACCGCCTTTGCATACTCATGTGTTAAGTGTTCTGTGTTGTTGAATCTTTAAAATTTGTGTGCAATAAAGAGTATTTATCTTCTATATTCACTAGTTCCTCCTCCTAGTTAAAGTAATCATTAGAAATAATGAAAATGACTGTAAAACTAGAATTTTAGTGCAGAGGTAAATCTCACCTCGTAGGCTAATAACTAAGTTTTAGAACCACTAAAATTACCCATCGTCTTTTACAACCCCTCTTGTATTGAAAACGCGTAAAGTTTAGCTCCTCGTAAAATCGTATTCGAAGATTCCAACGGATAATTTTATAGCTCAAATCTAAATTTCTTTTAAACTGATCTTTATTGTCTGTTAAACCGTCAAATTTATCAAACTAGCTGTTTGCAAGCGGCTATGTCCGCATTTGAATGTTAAAAAATTCCGCGGAACCATTTGCGTTCCTACGGAGTACTTATATTGTAATATTATGTTAATAATTTTTAATAATATTTCCAGATTTAATCTTATTTGTTTCGCTTTTTTCTGAATTGTTGATCTATTTTGTTTTATTTTAATTATTTATTTTATTCTTACATGCATACTTACGCTAATTAATCAATAAAAAAAAACTAAAAGCTCTGTCACATTTTAAAATTGGAGGTCCTGGGTTCGAGTCCCGGCTCGAGTCTGGTCTGGTGGGAGTTTAAGGCCGTGGCTAGTTACCACCGTACCGACAAAGACGTGTCGCAAAGCGGTTTAGCATTCCGGCACGATGTCGCGTAGAAACCCATTAGGTGTATGGGCGTACCATATTCCTAACCTAACCCGGTTAACCCGTTACCATTTTGAGTGCATCATCACTTACACCAAGTGAGATTACCGTCAAGGGCTAACTTGTAGTGGATAAAAAAAATACCGTTAAAACACGAAATATTCAATTAAAAATTGCTTAAATTTAAGCAAAAACGTACATATCACGCCGGAATAAATGATGACTTGCTTAATTTTACTATGTTAAGTGTAAAATTTAAGAAAAGGTTAGTTAAGCTTAATGCTGAAGCAAAGTGCTTCATATTTCAAAAAAAATACTTCATATTGAACAACACAACTTTGGTTTGGGGGTATTTTTTTGCCAATGTAATAAACTGTACCACAGAGGTAATAATATCATATTATATAGTAATGTTTTAGTTAAAAACATAAAGAAACTTTATCTATGGATGTTTAATAGAGAAAGTTTGCAGAACTGGTTTTCACACACTAAGCTGGCAACTTGAATAAAGTCCCACGTAATGAAATAAGTTTGCCGTAAGCTTTTGCTGTGCCGGTGAAGAAATTTTTAATATTATCTTGTTTCCCCTTTGTTTCAATGTACTTGTTAGTTCTTAGCAAGCGTTGGAATGTAATTAAACTTAGAAAATCTGAATTATTATAGAGATGATTTTCTTTGCTAATGTTCATAAATGTTTGTAAAATGTGTTGGTTTTTGTGTTTTTTTTTTTTATTAGAAGTTCGCTCTTGACTATTATCGCACTGGTTGGTAAATGAGGATGCAGTAAACTATGGTAGCGACCACCCGTACCTCTAAGCTGTTGTTTTGCGAGATCGTACCGGAACGATTCATTTCTTTGGGGATACGTCGGTAGGGTCACTAATCAATTCTCCCGAAGGACCAGGCCACAGAAAAATCTGAAATTATAAATTCAAAAATGGCCCCTTCCGTGGATTGAACCCATGACCTTGTAGCTGCCCATACAAACTGCACTACATATGGCGCATACATCGGCGCGCACCGCACGTCTGCTCCGGTCGCCGGCCGCCTGCGACTGGAACCTCCGGTCGGCGCAATGAGCCGCCTAGTAAACGCCGCGCCGCCGGCGCAATACCAGCGTGAGCGCGGTATTTATACCTTCCTGGACCCGCGCGCGTCCGGCGTTCGCAGCGCGCGGGGGGCCGCGCCCCGCACCACTCGACGGGCGCTCTCGCACGCTATTGGCTGGCAGAAGGAGCTACTCAGTACCATACTTATACCTAGACCACTAACTATCTAAATAAATGTGGCTAGGTAGTGTGTCAAATCATTCCATTCCACTCCAGTACATACAATAAAACTATTCTACAAGACTAGCAAGCAGTTCTACTTTCCCTCGTCAAGCTAAAACCTCATGACCCCAGCGCTTTGCACTGTGCCTGGAGTTTTAAAGTAACATTATTATTTTTGATGGAGGACCAAAGGTCACTAGTTAACACTTAGGTTTGGTTTCAGAGTCTAATCCGATCAAAATCATAATGATCATATTCGACTAAAATAACGCCCAAGCAAACATATACAAATACAAATAATATAGAAAATTAATCCATAGTTATGTAAGCTATATATACAAAATGATACAGCGCCATCTATTGACAAATTTATAAACTATTAAGTACAAATTGGTTTGAGCACTTAACAGTGTGGAAGTGCCCTAATGTAGAACGGCCATTACCTTCTCGCTAAAGAATCACATAAATAGTTAAGCTTAATACACATAATTTATAAACACAGCTATTTGAATCCATACACCGGGCGGGAGGCGTAAAAATATTGCTATATTCGGGTAATTTGGATGATTTATGCGCCATTACTCTACGTTATTGGAGTTTCTGAAAAAAAGGTTAGGAAACACCTCCGAGGGTGGAGGACAAAGGTGATATTATAATACACCAAGAGTCCCCGAGTGCCACACCTATGGTTATTGCTTCATAGGTTAATTTGAAAATTTTGTCTTTAGGCTTTTATTTGAACCGTTGCAGCCGTTTTTTAGTTTAAGATATTTTAAATAACCAGGTTTTAGTCTAGTGGTTTGCAGATGCGAACAGTTACATTCCTAATCACAAAACCTACTACCGAAGTATGAAGTAGTTAACTCTAATAGATGGTGCATAAAAACAGTTAGAGATGCCCACTTAAAAAATAAACTCTTGTTTCTGCAAAAATCAAATGGTTTCGAAACACGTCAGAGGCCCTGATAACTGTACTTACTGGTCTTACTTCATAAGTCTTCTTCTTTAGCCTCGCCTTATCCCGTTATGCGGGGTCGGCTTTACTTTACGTGTTGCCTTTTCATGATATATATATTTATGGGCTTCTGTTTTACGGCCGGTTGCCACCTGACGCCAAGGGTGTAACCCACTACGGGGCTCGGGCGCCGCCGTTGTCCCGCTAGGGGCTCATCCTGAGCACCCAGCACGCAAGCAGCCTCTCTTCCGAATATGTCGAACAAGCCTGCATGTTTTAAAGTGTCGTTTAAAATTTCAGTACTGAGTCAGTATATGATAATTGCTTCTTCTTGTTTCGATTAATGACATTAGTGCTATAACAAAACCATGGCCTTTGCCTGTGTGAAACAGAAAGGAAAAGGCATGAAGGAGGCAAGATTCAATGACCTTCTTCGTCGTAACACTCTTGACAAAGTGGTCGTGGTCATCACGAAGCAATGTCCTTGAGGAGGGAGGCAGGAGATGTTGTACGCCTCACTAGCATTCGCCACTTCTTTCGTTTGGCCGAAAACCTGGTGCACTCGTGCAAAGGACCGCTCACAGCAGATTCAATCTGATCGGTCCATCGTGTGGGTGACCTTCCTCGACATCTAGTGCCCTCCACCTTGTATTGCACGACAAAACGCTTTATGGAGTCATTCTCACTCCGGGAGACGTGTCTGAAGAATTAATCTTCTATCGATCTAAAGAATCTACTATCGTTATAGTTTTTTAATGTTATTGTAATATAGAATTTAATTGAATTATTAATACCATAGCGAGCTGTCGTTCCATTTTTATAATGTTACCTTTAATCCCATTAATGAAAACGTAAAAATAGGATGCATACGTCTAAGATGCTAATCGTTTGCAGGACTCTGGCGCATGTAAGACGTATAATGACTGATGAATGGGGGGGGGGGGTTAAATATTCTTGAAAAGCTTGCAAACAACAAATTTAACGTCCTCTGAAGATCACCCTTTCTTATGGCATCTCCAACATTATATTATTTGAATTCTCGCAAAATTGTTACACAACTGACAGTGGACGACCTGTGAAGTGATACAACACTTATACGTGTCCTTTGATGGAGGACTCTTGGTCTATAATGTGGCCAGTGCCGTTCTAACTACCATTACGGGGATATTATTCCTTTTTTGCTGTTTATTTGAAAATTGGACGCATAAATTGTTTTGTTACGTATAATGGCTTTTGGATGCCCAATGAAAGAGTGTTTACTGGAATGTTATTTTTCAAATGAGACGACGTTTTCAAGTGTTTTCGAATATAAGATTTTTATTTTTTTATTTTATTTTGTATTTATTCATACACCACAACACAAAGGGAAATAGTAAGAAAACAGAATAAAGAAGAAGTAGGATACCAGACGCGCTTATTGCTTAGTACGAAAAGTTTTTTTTTTTATTATACACTACAAGCCCTTGTACTATGTAGAATTAGCCCTTTACGGCTATCTCACGTGATGGTAAGTGATGATGCAGTCTAAGTTGGTAGCGGGCTAACCTGTTACGGGTATGGTAAACCCATACTCCAAATTAGTTTATTCGCGACATCGTGCCGGAACGCTAAATCGCTTGGTGACATATCTTTGTAAGGGGGGAGGGTAACTAACCACGGCCGAAGCCTCCCAGCAGACAAAAGGAACTAATTGTATCATAGAATGTGCATTGTATAAAAACATTACAAAGTATCAAATTCAAATAATGTATTCATCATCATCATCATCATCAGCCAACATTAATCCACTGCTGATCATAGGCCTCTTTGAAGCAGCGCCAACTCATCCTGTCTCCGGCCTTTCGCATCCGATGCCTGCCACTTTTTGGAGGTCATTGCTCCAGCTGGCTGGAGGACGGCCCACACACCGTTTGCCGAGACATGGTCTCCACTCGAGGACCTTCTGACTCCAACGATCGTCGGTTCTCCGACAAATAATGTATTAGTGATTTAATATTTAAGCATTAATGGTTCCTACATCAAATGTGGATATGATAAGCTATAAGATCAAACGATTCGTGCAGCGTATGCAAATATAGCACTTAGATAGCAAATTCGATGAGACTATAATTGATATAGTTTAGGGAATTACCACAAACTTGTTGTAAATTATAGTTTTTATGTTATTCTGACTACTTAATTTTAATTATAAAGTTTTACCAAAATACCCTCGTTTTTCATGAAACAGTTACCAAAATCCAAGAATCCATTCGTGAAAACTTACGCATTTATATATACAGTATAACTAGTAGAATTAAGTTTGTAGAATCAAGCTAACACGTAAATCAAATATTTCATCATCATCCTAATTTATGTTTCAATTTTGCTAACGCGAACGGGTTCATCATCATCATCATGATCAAACCATTACCGGCTCACTACAGAGCACGGGTCTCCTCTCAATATTAGAAGGGTTCGGCCATAGTCCACCACGCTGGCCATGTGCGGATTGGCAGACTTCACACGCCTTTGAGAACATTATGGAGAACTCTCAGGCGTGCAGCAAGTGATATTTTAATTTATTAAAACGCTAAGCTAACTCCGAAAAGTTAGAGGTGCGTGCCCGGATTCGAACCGTAGACCTCTGATTAGGAGGCTGACGCCCTAACCACTGGACTATCACCGTTCCGCGAACGGGTTACAAGTCTTTATTTCCAGCTTTAATATGTTGAGATCGTTATCAAAACTAATCTCATTATAATTGCGATAAACTGCCAAGAGAATAAAGAAGGTAAATTATGTTTAAGGACATATAATAATATATTTGAGATGGGTTTAGTTACTCAAGATAAAACCTTAGGTATCGTGAATACGCACGCCTAAGGTTTTATCTTGAGTAACTTAACATAAAGGGGTACAAAGCGCGAATGAATTACCCCAAAAGGTGGGTAAATTGTATTAATTGAAATAGCAAGTTGATTTAAGCTAAGAGTGCCGTACCATTACTCCCTTTTGGCTAATTATAAGGTAGATTGGCATTCATAATTACCGGCCTTTGTATAATTTTCTCGGTCCCTGGAAACTTATTAACTTTGCGTTATGAGAACCTTCTGGCATTTAGGGAAAATAAAATATAAGAACCTGTTTCGATATTTTTATCAACATGCGCCTAATTTATGCCCTAATCCGGAGAAAAGGCTACACTCTCCCAATAGGAGAGGGGGATGTAATCTTATACTCTTTTAAATATGGGTTGGCAGACTCATATGATCAAATCTGGACAAAAACTGTCAATTTTAATAACAAGACCGCAACTTCATCTTCAAATATTGAGATTTTTCACACAATGATAATCCGTATTAAAAAATATATTTAGTGTTGCATAGACACTGACAATGATTAATTTAGTTTAATATATATTTTTTATATATATATATATATATATATATATATATATATATATATATATATATAGCGAGCAAACGAGCAGGCGGGTCACCTGATGGTAAGTGATTACTGCCGCCCATGAACATTTGCAGCACCAGAGGAACCGCCAATGCGTTGCTGGCCCTTGAGCAATTTGTTTATCCGCCCTTTGAAGATCTCGATATTATAACCATGAGGGAATACAGAAGATGGAATATAATATAATAATTATCTGAATACCTCCTGGTTTTGATATTACATGCTTATGACCTCCGTGGGGCAGTGTATGCGCTGTCGCATTTTAAAGTCGAGTTCCTGGGTTCGAATCCTGGCTCGAGTCTGGCCTGGCATGGTCGTGGCTAGTTACCATACTCAAAAAGACGTATCAAGCGATTTAACGTTCCAGCACGATGTCGCGTATAAACCAATTAGGGGTGTGGGTTAGCCATACCCCTAACCGGTGATCTCGCTACCATCTTTAGACTACATCATAATGGCCGTCAAGGGCTAACTTGAAACTAAGTTAAAAAAAACAAAGCTTCAAAGTATGTAAGTTAATACTTTGAAAATATGTAGGTACTATATAATACACGTGGATAAATTATTAACAAATAATAAATAGTCGTCAATGAATTACTTCCTAAATGATTAATTTTTACCTTTTGTTGAAAATGTTTAACTATTTGTAAAATTATTTGTGTAATGGAAACCGGTATCAAAAACTAAGGCGGAGTTCAGAGTGATATTTCCTCATCATACTTCAGGTTCTAATGCGGGTTTCTGGTTTAACAATGAATATTTGACGACCTCCGTGGCGCAGTCCGCGCGCTGTCGCATTATAAAGTTGGAGGTCCTAGGTTCGATTCCCGGCACGAGTCTAGTCTGGTGTGAGGCTTCGGCCGTGGCTAGTTACCACCCTACCGACAAAGACGTGTCGCCAAGCGATTTAGCGTTCCGGTAAGATGTCGTGTAGAAACCAATTAGGTGTATGGGTTTACCGTAACCCTAACAGGTTAGCCCGCTACCATCTTAGACCGCATCACCACTTACCATCAGGTGAGATGACGTCAAGGACTAACTTGTGGTGTATAACAAAAAACAGATATTGTTGATAAGCCAGAAGTGGGGGCTTGACGTGCTCTCACAGGCACGAGCGTGGATTGCGCCATTTTCTTAAAGCGTAGGGTTGATACTACAAGGATCTTTAGCAACAGTTACCCCATACGTTACAAGACAAAATACTGTCGTGTTTTCTATTGTATTCACTATAAGAACGCACGATAGTAGTTTTTTTTTTATACACTACAAATTAGCCCTTGACGGCTATCTCACCTGGTGGTAGGTGAGGATGGTAGCGGGCTAACCTGTTAGGGGTATGGTAAACACACTCCTAATTGGTTTCTACACGACATCGTGCCGGAACGCTAAATCGCTTTGCGACACGTCTTTGTCGGTAGGGTGGTAACTAGCCACGGCCGAAGCCTCCCACCAGACCAGACTCGAGCCGGGAATCGAACCCAGGACCTTCAACATTTTAATGCGACAGCGCACGCACTGCGCCACGGAGGTCGTCAAAAATTAAATTTGTCCTGTAAACGTAGCTTTATACTGGAAATAGCTGTATGATAAATAGGGACTCGGGGGATTTGGAAACATTAATAACTTCCTTTGATAGCTACGTTTGATCGCGATACGAGGCTCATTGAAAACGTTTACAATTGAAAAGTAGATAACTTTATCAAAATATGATATTTTTTTATTACTGGCTGATGTTTTATGTTCACCAGTTCAAAGTGCTATAAAAACAAAGTTTATATATTCAACGGTGAAGGAAAACATTGTGAGGAAACCTGCACGCCTGAGAGTTCTCCATAATGCTCTCGAAGGCGTGTGAAGTCTGCCAATCCGCACATGGCTAGCCGTGGTGGACTATGGCCAAATCCTTCTCATATTTAGAGAAGACCCGTACTCTGTAGTGAGCCGGCAATGGGTTGATCATGATGATGATGTTGATATCAAAGTTCCTTCATACATTGCACATGTCATCTCCAAGTTTGATTATGAGGTATATGTTTCTGGAAATACATTTTTTCTTCATAGTAATATCATATTATCTGAAATAATTTTCCTTATACCATTTCCAATAATCTAATATGTAACAGACGAACGAGGTTCAACAAGAAAAACATATGAGCAAAAGTCACCGGCGATTGACATCGCTTATTCGTGTTTCCTTTTTTTATTTAGCTATTTTTTTAAAGGCTGCTCAAGAAATCGTTAAAAAGACACTGAGGTATACTTTTGTCGGTATGAACCTATAGCAAATATATTGCTTTAAAATGAAAATAAATCACTGTGAACAGTAAGATAAATTGAACCTAAAAAAATTATAAGTAATAAATTTCAAACTACCTTGCCTCAAACTTGTTCTTTAATAACCATTTTAATCCTTTTGTTTAAATACATGTAGAACCTATCAGTATCAAAATAATAGTCTTTGAACAGTGTGTGTTGCGAGTGTTGACTTGGCACAACGTGGTGACTTACTATGGACTCCATACAGAGGTTCAGTGTCACTCAGCGTGCGATGGAAAGAGCTATGCTCGGACTATTTCTTCATGATCAAATCAAAAATGAGAAGATCTGTAGAAGAATCAGAGTTTATAGCTCAACGAGTTGCGAAACTGAAGTGGCAATGGGCGGGGCACATACAAGTAGCTCAGAGATTTTTTTTTTTTTTTAAACTTTATTGCACAAAAAAAAACTGTACAAAAGGCGAACTTAATGCTAAAAGCATTCTCCACCAGTCAACCTTGGTACATTATGAAAACTAATGGTAGGCGCACGAAGAAAAAAAAAAGTAAATGTATATATATAAAAGTAATAGATAATATAATAATAATTATTTATGGACGTTCGGGTGCAGGAAGCTGCTGGAAACAAGCACACAAGACCGTGAACTTGTTGTGTGATGTGGAACTCCCATCAACAGACCTACTTATGTCCAGAATGGTCGTCATTCGGTTGACACGATGATAATGATATAGATATTTTGTTGGTTTCTGTCCTTTATTTAATTTCATGACGTCACCAACATAGAGAACACTACCACCACTAAAACATATATACTAACCAAACTTAGAAATGGTTCCCAAAGAAATTCAAGACACATGGAATAATAGAACCAAATCTCCTCACACACGTCAATAATATTATAATAATTAGTCATGCTATGCCGCATAAATGACTACGTAATGTACCTACATTATGCAGACATTAAGACAGTTGGTCGCGGGAAAGTTCCGCCAGTGAGGCAATTCGTATCCGGGGAATGGAAATAATAAGAGAATAACTATTCCGTTTATTCAACTTCGAGGCACGTCCCTTGGAAGTTGATTTTATTACGGGGCATTTGCTTCGGGACGGCTAAAGTATCCGAGAATTTCTGTAGGTCTATGTAGTGCGATAATGGGATGGGGTCTAGTGATCTTGTCAAATATATATATTTTTTTATCGACTACAAGTTAGCCCTTGACGGCAATCTCACCTGATGGTAAGTGATGATGCAGTCTAAGATGGTAGCGGGCTAACCTGTAAGGGGTATGGTAAACCCATACTCCTATCGGTTTCTACGCGATATCGTGCCGGAACGCTAAATCGCTTGGCGACACGTCTTTGTCGGTAGGGTGGTAACTAGCCACGGCCGAAGCCTCCCACCAGACCAGACTCGAGCCGGGAATCGAACCCAGGACCTCCAACTTTATAATCTGACAGCGCGCGCGCTGCGCCACGGAGGTCGTCAAATATATTACTAATATGCCATCAAATTTATATAGACTTCACTAATCCACCAGATGTAGGACAAATTTAACGATCCTTCATTCTAATAAATCAATAATTCCTCCGCAATTGTTGGAGGTGTTTCAGTTAACGAATGAATTGAATGAACTTTTATCATACACTACACTTTTTTTTCCACTACAAGTTAGCTCTTGACGTATTTGTCGGTAGGGTGGTAACTAGCCACGGCCGAAACCTCCCACCATGGAAATAACACTTAGAAAACAAAACGTAAAAATAAACTTGTATTCGGTGGATTTTATCTACCATTTTGGTATTTAGTAACTCCGTGGTCATACTCTGACAAATAACACAAAGTAAAACTTATCATTATCATCATCATAATCAACCCATTCTCGGCTCACTACAGAGCACATGTCTCCTCTCAATATGAGAAAGGTTTGGCCATAGTCCACCACGCCGGCCATGTGCAGATTGGCAGACTTCACACACCTTTGAGAACATTATGGAGAACTCTCAGGCGTGCAGGTTTCCGATGTTTTCCTTCACCGTTGAATGTAAGTCATATTTTAATTTTTAAAAACGCACATAACTCTGAAAGTTAAAGGTGTGTGGCCGGATTCGAACCACCGACCTCTGATTAGGAGGCTGACGCCCTAACCACTAGGCTATCACCGCTTCAACTTAATAAACTTATGTCTCTATAATTTTCACCTAACCAGGCAGTGTCCAAAAAGTTACCTATAAAATCGCTTAATAAAACTAAACTATACGCTTACACAATTTCAAACATTGATAAGAAATAAAAAGTTTCAAGACATCTAAGAATATGAAACAGCGGTAAGAGATAAAAATTAAATCCTTATTATTACAAACCCATAAAAGAGACGATAGAACTTAGAACAAAATAGGTGCTTGTACGTAATTACAGGCTCTCGATTGTGGAGTAGTTCGAGATCGAGCACTAATGGACGCTTCCCACTTCGAAGTTAACTGTTACTTTACAAGTGACTGGTTAGCTTTAAAAATGTAACGAAAGTTTATATTACAATTTTTTTTTATCTACCATAGGATAGCCCTTGACGGCAATCTCAACTGATGTTAAGTGATGATGCAGTCTAAGATGGTAGCGGGCTAACCTGTTAGGGGAATGGTAAACCCACACTCCTAATTGGTTTCTATGCGACATCGTGTCGGAACGGTTAATCGCTTGGCGACACGTCTTTGTCGGTAGGGTGGTAGCTAGCCACGGCCAAAGCCTCCCACCAGACCGGACTCAAGCCGGGAATCGAATCCAGGACCTCCAACTTTGTAAGGCGACCACGGAGGTCGTTAACAAACTTCATCAACCCAGATTTTTCTCGCGCAACACAATCTTAAATGTACTGTGCTAATGAGAAAAAGGACAATAACTCACACCAAATGTGAAAAAAAAATAAACTTTATAATCAAAATTGTTACTAGCAGAAACTTAAAAAGTTTAATACGCCAGTTAAATTGAAACCTTTCCTCCAAAAATATCACTCAACTTCTCGCAATCTTCTCGTGGCGTCCATTGTTATTGCTATTTTGCGTGGACCAATCACTGGCCACCGTTTTAGCGGGGATCTAAAACATGGCGGCACGATATGATGACAACCTCCTTAATACATTAATAATAGTATGCTAGTCAAGTTTTATACTCTTTTGTACGTATACATATTAATAATATTTTAACCCTTACAAACAAGCTGTGATGGCCTAGTGGTTAGGGCGTCAGACTCCTAATCAGAGGTCCGCGGTTCGAATCCGGGCACGCACCTCTAACTTTTCGGAGTTATGTGCGTTTTAAAAAAAAAATATCACTTGCTTCAACGGTGAAGGAAAACATCGTGAGGAAACCTGCACGCCTGAGAGTTCTCCATAACGTTCTCAAAGGCTCGTGTGCTACATAGATGGTATTTTATTTAGCTTACGAGAATCACACACGAAAAAAAAAAACTAAACTTTCGCCTCATCGACAAGTACAGTAAAAGCTGTGAAAAATCAGAAGCGTGATATTGCGAAATGACCACTGTAATAGCATCGTTTACAATCAGCGTTGAAAACAAACGGGCATTGCGTGACCTGACGCTGCAAGTTCCAAGTATACTTGAGTGCTTACGACAATGGAGGAAACGTTTGTAGATTTCATGTATGTGTATTTCTTTATTCCACGATAACTTCTGTATGCCTGAACAGATTTAGATGAAAGGGATATCTTTAGAGCGCTATATCATTACGATTTATTTTTGCTTTAAAACAAATTTATGACAGTTGAAGCGGTGATAGCCTAGTGGTTAGGGCATCAGCTTTTTCTAATCAGAGGTCAGCGGTTCGAATCCGGGCACGCACCTCTAACTTTTCGGAGTTATGTGCGTTTTTAAAAATTTAAATATTACTTGCTTCCACGGTAAAAACGTCGTGAGGAAACCTGCACGCCTGAGAGTTCTCCATAATGTTCTCAAAGGCGTGTGAAGTCTGCCAATCTGCACATGGCCAGCGTGGTGGACTATGGCCAAACCCTTTTCATATTAAGAGGAGACCCGTGCGTAGTGAGCCGGGAATGGGTTGTTCATGATGATGATGATGATGACAGTTTATATCGCGTCATTTTCAAATGTGAATAATTTTTCCGTATTTTTTAATCATAAGTTATATAGTTAGGTTTATTATAACCATCGCGCACTCAGTGTTCTTTGCATGCCTAGCACGGAGTGTATTTCTTTATTCCACGATAATTTCTGTATGCCTGAATAAATTTAGATGAAAGGGATATGGTTATAATCGATAAATCATTACGAAAAATATTTGCGATAAAAAAGGAATTATCACAGTTTATATGGTGAATAATTTTCAAATGTGAATTATTTTTCGGTATTTTTTATTTATAAATCAAATAATATGGCTTATAATACGTGCCGGGACGCACGCTCAGTGTTCCTGGCACGCCTCGGACGGAGTTAGGCCCCCGTGGAGTTGGACTGCGGTCGAGTGCGCGAGCGTTCCCGTGACTCTGGTGGTTGGTTCAGGGGACTCTCCACCGAGGGCCTAACGAACGAGGCCCCCAACTCCATCCGAGGAACATTACAATTTGAAGCCATCTCACCTGATGGTAAGTCGCTTGGCGACACGTCTTTGTCGGTAAGGTGGTAGCTACGACCGAAGCCTCCCACCAGACTAGACTCGAGCCGGGAATCGATCCCAGGACCTCCAACTTTGAAATGCACCAGCGCACGCGTTGCGGCACGGAGGTCGACAGTTTGAAGATAAAAAAGTATAAAGAGAAAGTAATTAATATACTTACTCTTTATTCTTATAAAAAATAACGGCAAATAGGCAGCTCTTAGGTCGAACAATACAATCGCACAACTTGAATGAACATCAAACCGGCATTTGAATTTTTTACCTCCACTCCTCTTCACTGCTCTATTATATTATATTATTGCTTTTTATTGTTATAAAATTAATTGGCATTTCAAATCGGAAGCCTTAAGATTGTGTTACATGATAATAGAGGAAAAAATGACGACCGATTTACCTATTAATAAGCAATTTAGAAGCGGAACTCGCCGAATGAACAAAACCGCATCAAACCAGAATTTGAATAATCTACCACTTCCTTGCACGGAACTGCTATCAATTTTCTATAATTGTGATTTACTACTCTGTACCCGCTATAATCTTTCACAAATCGTCTTCTTTCTAGTCTACTCTTCTTCCGATCCAAATCTACTCGATAAACAATAAACAGCAAGTATAATTTGCTATATTCCGCCGAAAACCGGGAGATTTGTATAATAATTATAACACCACACAAAATCTTCCATTAGAACCTCTACGCACGTTTCGACCCGACACCGGATCATTCTCAGGAGATGTTGACTTCACAAGCGAGAAAAGTAAAAATTATTTGAAATCTATTAGAATCCATTGAAATCTAATAACCTGAATATTCGTATCGATGCTTTTTATTCTTCAGCTTTTCATTCCTAAGTACATGGTATAGAGCAGGCGATAAAGTAAAATATGAATTGTAATTACTAAGCCACTTATTAATAATAAGGAGGCATTCAGAAGCTCGCTAATTGAAGCCACAGCTGCACCTAAGCGTCGATTAAATAATATAATAAGTTTAAATGCTATTCGAGAAGATAAATTGGGTTTTCTAAACTTTTTTTAACGTAAACTTGGTTAAAGTAAAGGGCAGTGTAGTAGAGAGAAGTCTATGCAAATTGTGCCCAGGAGTTGGCAGTGGTCAAATAGCTATAGTGGATAAAAGCACATATAACACAATTTTATAACTATAACTGGAAGTTCGGATTAAATCACGAAATATTACAACGAACTCGATAAGTCTTTTTTTTAGAGGAAAGTATCCAAATCCGTTTTCAAATTACGAGCTATCGCTGAGGAAGATTTTAATCATGATTGGCTTAGTGGCAGAATGAAACATAGGTAATATTATATTTCAGTACAAGAAACAATTTTTATTTTTTAATAAGCAATGTATATTCGATAAACATCGATCCTCCAAGCGGAATTATATACTCAAAGTTGTTTACATTCATACATAAATCAACATATTCAAATGCCAATTTGGACGCCCAAAATTCTTAAACTCCATAATAACAATATCAATTTTCTTTGCGATAAAGCAAGCGTACTCTCTTTCGGAAATTATATGACAGTTTAGCAGAGAAACAGTTATCCAAAATTCCAAATAATTGTAGCACTCCCACAAACGTACTGAAGGTAGATACGAGTATATACATTTTGAAGGGGTTGCTTTATTAGAGACGTGACATGTATGAGTCTGATGAAATTGGACAGATAGACAGTCTATTCATATGTTTATGTTATGAACATGCTTACGATCCATTTTATTGTGCTGTACATTTGATAAGACAAATTATATTGCGTCAAACTGTATCCCTCTAAGTCGTAAAACCTACATAAATAACGCTGTTGCTCGAGACTTAAATTACCTTAAATTCTACTAGACGGATTTACGTCTAGTATTTACGTTACAACTGTTGACAATATGGAAAATAAATTCAAATAATCCGTGTTGACTTTAAAGGGGTTTTATATAGGGGTAAAAAGAAGGTCAGAATGATGGAGTGAGCTTAACCTATTTAGGAAATCTATGTGATCTTTTTTCTTCAGAATTGATAACTCTCTCTAAAGTTAAACTGACAACGCGCTTGAAAGAGCTACACATTTTTTTTTTTTTTTGACTTTCTATTAGCTGTGCTAACCCTATTGGTTGCCACAGCGTAACCGGGCTGTTTGGCGAGCTTCGGAATGAAGCTCTGCCCGAAAAGCTATACACGCTGGTATCCATAGATACGTTGCTATTTTATTAACATCAGAGCATCAAGTCAATGTTTGTGGACCACAAAATCCCTATAATCATGAATTCAAATTCAAATTCTAATTCAAATAATCTTTATTCTAATATTTCTTAAAAGGCACTTTTGATGAGAGAGACATGAGAACCTTTCAGTTATGGAATTGAATATATTAAACTCTCTTACAAAAGATCCATTACTCAACGGTTATATACAATACTAGCTGGCGCCCGCGACTTCGTCCGCGTTAAGTTTTTAAAATTCAGTCAGAATAAGTTGTAAAAATTCCTACGGGAACTCTCCTATGTCACTCTCCAGGTCCTGAACTATACTTTCAAAAATCACGTCGATCCATTGCTCTGTTGCGACGTGATTGAAAGACAAACAAACACACATTCGCATTTATAATATTACTATGATTTTGTCTGGACAGTAAGGATTTCTTAGTACAAAGTATTTCAGTGGATTCAAAGAAGTAAAACTTTATAAGATTTTCAACCAACATGAACCCCGGTATAAACCTCTTTGCGGCGGATTTTCACAAATTATTAGCGGATGTCTACGCCTAAGCAGGGCCTAACTTCCAAATTTCTTTTCATTCTTTATGTTTCCACTTTCAATGTGTGATTTTGCAAAAGAGCTTATACCTACATATCATAGTAGAAAAGTAATGCTCTAATTGCCGATTTTCATTTCTCTAATTCCAAAAACTCAGAACTTACATGTAACCTTCCAACCCCTCACCCCTCTCACCCCTTTTGGGATGGATTTTTGTAATATTGCACATATACAGGTTTTTATTAAACCAAATAACCTAAATGCCAATTTTCATGTCCATAACCTCGAAAACTTAGAATCCTGATGAAAACTTCCAACCCTCATTTTACCGTCTTTGGGGTATATTTTCGTAACATTGATTGATACAGATCTATATTATTTATAATTAACAACTTAGTTGCCAACTTTCATGTCTCTAACTTCAAAAATATAGGATTTTCATATAAACTACCAACCCCCATTTCAACCCCTTAGGGTTGGATTTTTGTAATATTGTGTATAAAGGTTTTTATAATTTAAAACAAATAACCTAAATGGCAATTTTTATGTCCCTAACTTTGAGAACTTAGAATCCTCATATAAACTTCCAACCCTCATTTTACCCTCTTTGGGGTAGATTTTCGTAACATTGATTAAACATATCTTTATTATTTATAATTAACAACTTAGTTTCCAACTTTCATGTCTCTAACTTCAAAAATATAGGACTTTCATACAAACTTCCAACCCCCCTTTCTACCCCTTAGGGGTGGATTTTTGTAATATTGTGTATACAGGTTTTTATTATTTAAAACAAATTACCTAAATGCCAATTTTCATGTCCCTAACTTCGAAAACTTAGAATCCTCATGAAAACGCCCCACCCCCATTTCACCCCCCTTGGGGTAGATTTTCGTAACATTGATTATACAGATCTTTATCAATTATAATAAAAAACTAAGTTGCCAATTTTCATGTCTCTAACTTCAAAAATATAGGACTTTCATACAAACTTCCAACTCCCATTTCTACCCCTTAGGGGTAGATTTTCTCAAAACCGTTTCTTAGCTGACCTCTACTTCATAAAAGGAATCTACCTTCCAAATTTAAAGATTGTATGTTTTGTAGTTCCTGAGATATCGTGATCATCAGTCAATCAGTCAGTCAGTGGTATTTCGCTTTTATATATATAGATAATAGGTTTATACACACACGACGTTTTCATTTTGCCTTATATTAAATGGCAAATATAATAACGCTTCGCATCGGAGTTTAACATTACAATGATGATGTTTTCAAACAAACTTTTCATTTCAAATTATCGTAACAGAGTAAATAAGGAAAACAAATATAAATGTAACCAAACTGGGTCACGATATCCAAATAACCAATTAAATCAATATCGCCTCTTCGCTAAATTAAATATTCGCTATTGTTTGTTGAGGAGTTTCATCCCCATAACTTCGAAGGTATTCTTAAATCCTCCCGGAAATAAAATTTTAAGGGAAAACTGAAAAGGAATCAACAATGCCCGCTAAGATATAAGAGACAAGACGAAATATACGTGAAAGAAGTATAGTCTTTATGTCAATATAAAATAGGTAAACATATTATAAATGTTATATATATATTTTTTTTAATCAAAATATCACTTGCTTCAACGGCACGCCTGAGAGTTCTCCATAATATTCTCAAAGGCGTGTGAAGTCTGCCAATCCGCACATGGCCAGCGTGGTGGACTATGGCCAAACCCTTCTCATATTAAGAGGAGACCCGTGCTCTGTAGTGAGCCGGTAATGGGTTGTTCATGATGATGACGATGATGATGATGATTATAAAGGTCTTAGGTATTGTTGATTAAAATATTTAAGTGTTTTATAGGTTAGTTTAGCTAACTGTACTTACAGAGCCAGTAGACGTATTAACGGAGCACGCGCGCTGTCGCATTCTAAAGTTGGAGGTCCTGGGTTCGATTTCCGGTTCGAGTCTGGTCTGGTGGGAGGCTGCGGCCGTGGCTAGTTACCACCCTACTGACAAAGACGTGTCGCCAAGCGATTTAGCGTTCCGGCACGATGTCGCGTAGAAACCAATTAGGAGTGTGGGTTTACCATAACTCTAACAGGTTAGCCCGCTACCATTCTAGACAGCATCTTCACTTACCACCGCTGAGATAGCCGTCAAGGGCTAACTTGTAGTGTATAAAAAATTTATTAAACACTACGTCCATCAAATCCATGATCATTATTATCACCTTATTAAGGTCTCACTGCTATGGACTGACTTCAATACATCAGCATAGACCCACAATAATACTGCATAGGAGAAGTTGAGATAAACGATTACAATTGTACTAGTCTTAAAAACTGAAACTTACAATTTAGCATGCTCTAAACAATTTGTCCTTACTGGGTGGTACTGAACATTTTTATAAGAACAACCCAACACTCATACATACAATTACTCACTATATGGACAAATTTTTATTTATTTAAGAAAAAACGTTGACATAACTTTGTAATAATTAGGTGTAATCACAAACTCGTAACTTGAGTTTTTCCGTACACCAGATCTTTCGACAATATTTACTTACACGTACACGCTAGAATGAAGCTGTGATTGCCTAGTGGTTAGGGCGTCAGTCCTTCAATAGAGGTCGGCGGTTCGAATCCGGGCACGCACCTCTAACTTTTCGGAGTTATTCGCGTTTTGAAACAATTAAAATATCACTTGCTTCAATGGTGAAGGAAAACGTTGTGAGGAAACCTGCACGCCTGAGAGGTCTCCGTAATGTTCTCAAAGGCCTGTGAAGTCTGCCAATCCGCACATGGCCAGCGTGGTGGACTATGGCCAAAACCCTTCTCATATTGGGAGGAGACCCGTGCTCTGTAGTGAGCCGGTAATGGGTTGATTATGATGATGATGATGAAACGCTAATCTAACTTACCCTAATCTACCCTTACTTAAAAGCTAAATAATTACTACTTATAAACTAACATCGTTGAACTTAATGTATTTTAATACTAAATGTACTAAGGTTAAGGTAAGGCTAAGTAATAACGTTTTTTTTGAATAAAAGAAAGTATATGTAGGTAATACACTTACAAATACAAGACAAACGAAACAGTTACACCTACGAGGAAATTACCTAATACCGTATACGACTGTTATCGATTTGGAAAAGTTGATCGGCAACAAAACAAAGCCTGTAAAATATGGTGTCCCAAAAGTTACAAAAGTTCAAGCCTTAAACGTTCTATTTTCTTTACATATCGTAAAAGGTAACGGTTTATCCTTCCTTTTTACGGTACGGTCGTTTAGAAGGGTTTGTGTTTGTAACTGCTCTTTTCCCTTCCAAGGGGAATGTTTTTACAAACATTCTCATGTTTAATGTGGTATTTTTGACTTTTACTAAGTTTACGCATGTGTTTTACTGTTACATTTTATAAAGGTACCTTTAACTTCCGAACAGGATGTAGAGTTTGCTATACTTATGTGGCTAGTTCTTATTAAAGTTAGAGTTATAAAGATTTCCTACGTGGCATTATGCCGCCATTGTGATACGTTTTCCGTAAAAATATGAGTTTTAATATCAAAATTTAAAATCTAAAAATAGCTTGATTCATGTACATCTATGAATTGTACATACATAACATATTATTCCATTATTTAATTTATGAGATGATGGTGATAGCTACTTTCGGCACTTTAAAACTATAGCGACGAGGGCACTACACGCGCTCTAATAAGAAGCTCACAACAAACTTAGCTGGGGTTTTATTTTGTTATCACCATCTCACATAGTCACTAATGAATTCACACCTAAGCTTTTTTATTATTGATATAAATCCTTAATACCACAATATGGTTTTTCTATAAGCTTACGTTTTATGGAAACTTGGAAATTATTGTTAGATATCTCCAAAATTTCAATAGGTGATTCATATAAATTATCTTGACAAAGGCCCTTTTAAAACACACTAATAGGTGTATAAAACATGTGACATGTTTTGGCTTGTTTCCGTCAAAGACTTGATTTAACAAGAGCTCTTATTTTTCAATTTATTTCCTTGTTAGAAGTCTTTGTCATTAATTTCCTGTTAAATAAGTAGGTCAACTTTGACGCAGTTTTCAAATTTCGTATTATGTTCTAACTATTTTTTATACAATCCTATAATTTGTTAGTGGTTAGTAGGTAGCAGGTTCGTTTTGCTGTTCAAACCATATAAATAATAAAGCTATGGTGTCATAAAATGAAGCATAGAATAAAAATCAAGTTAAATTGTGTGGCCTCCAATTCAATAGCAATTATTTTAATAAATCGGCAATTTACGCCAGTCATACTGAGTTGTTAAACGTCAGAGAAAATAATGTTAATGCATAATTAGAAATGCTTGAAACGATTTATGTTTTTTTTTTTTTTTCTTTCGTTTTATGGCTTTACACAGATTAGCCAATGTCAAGTTTATAGCAATGTAGAAGTTATGGAGAAATGGCGGGAAACCTCGCACTCCGCGGACTCGGCTCCCTCAAACCATTCCTAAATCAATACCTGTTAACCATTCAGAAAACTAGCCACTACACAAACGACACCAAAACTGTCCACGACACAACCAACACAACTTTTCAAAATTAGACAACAAACATTAATTCAAGAAAAGCGTGAAAAAACCGCACCCGCCATATATGAAGTCTCCCGCCTTTCCTCCTAATTATTATGTACAAGTGGACACGATTTATGTTGTGAGTTGTATCTATAATTATCTATCTACACTTATAATAATCTGTAATTCGATAATTCTAGTATATTGACAATTGCTTGTATATTTCGATCGTTATATTACCGATACAGAATAGAAACAGAATTTATTTTATATTATTGTAGATATGAGATAGACGACCTCGAAAGTTGGAAGTCCTTGGTTCGATTCCAAGCTCGAGTCTAGTCTGGTGGGAGGCTAGAGCCGTGGCTAATTACCACCCTACCAACAAAGATGTGTCGCCAAACGCTACCCCTAACAGGTTAGCCCGCTACCATCTTAGACTGCATCATCACTTACCATCACGTCAGAGTGCCGTCAAGGACTATATTGTATACCTAGCAAACCCGTCACTTAAGTCTTAACAATACTTCATACTTATGCCATTTGATAAAAATGGTAGAAAGCTTGATAGTTAATCTTCTGCATTCAAGTTATGTCGGCCCTTAGTTTAATGATTACAATTAATCGTTGTTAAAGATACGAGTATGAACTGAGAACGTAGGATGCCGTTAAATAAAACCTATTTTAAAACTAATGACATGATTAACCCATTCTCAGCTCACTACAAAGCTCTCCTCTTAATATGAGAAGGGTTTGGCCATAGTCCACCACGCTGGCCATGTGCGGATTGGCAGACTTCATACGCCTTTGAGAACATTATGAAGAACTCTCAGGTATGCAGGTTTCCTTACGATGTTCACCTTCACCAGTTGAAGCCAGTGATATTTTAATTGCATAAAAACGCACATAACTCCGAAAAGTTATAGGTGCGTGCCCGGATTCAAACCCCCGATTTCTGATTAGGAGGCTGACGTCCTAACCACTAGGCTATAACAGCTTCAAATATTTAAAATTAATAATAGTAGAAAATATGAACTAATAACAAATTTTATTCACAGGCCTCTAGCGACCTCTTTATGTGTAAGTCCTACAGTGGTAGGATCGATACTTGCTAATTGATTCAGTTACTTTTCGAACAACTTACCAACTGTTGGTCTTCATACAAAACGCATAAGTAATGAATTTTGTTAGTACTTATCGCTTTTGTCGGGTGGGAGGCTTCAGCCGTGGCTAGTTACCACCCTACCGACAAAGACGTGTCGCTAAGCGATGTAGCGTTCCGGCTAGATGTCGCGTAGAAACCATTTAGGAGTGTGGGTTTACCATACCCCTAACAGGTTAGCCCGCTACCATCCTAGACTGTATCATCACTTACCGTCAGGTGAGATAGCCGTCAAGGGCTAACTTGTAGAGTATATAAAAAAATTGGGTGGTGATTACAGATCGCCCGTATTAGTATAAAAATCATCATCATCAGCCAACATTAATCCACTGCTGGACATAGGCCTCTCTGAAGTAGCGCCAACTTATCCTATCTCCGGCTTTTCGCATCCAGTCGATGCCAGCCACTTTTCGGGGGTTATCACTCCACCTGGCCGGAGGAAGGCCCACACACCGTTTGCCGAGACGTGGTCTCCACTCGAGCCTCCGACCGACCTTCCGAACTCGACCTTCCGACTCCAACGTCCGCCGGTTCTCCGACAAACGTGACCAGCCCACTGCCACTTCAGCGTGCAAGCCCTTCGAGCTATGTCGGTTACCCTCGTTTTTTGCCGAATCACCTCGTTACGGACTTTATCTCTCAAAGAGATTCCAAGCATAGCTCTTTCCATAGCACGCTAAGTGACTTGAAGTTTGTGGACTAGCCTCGCTGTCAGTGTCCATGTTTCGGCACCGTAAGTCATGACAATGACAGCTCGATTTTATTCTTTTTTTATTTATTTTTTCTTTCGTTTTATGGCTTTAGACAGATTAGCCAATGTCAAGTTTATTATTTTATTAGTTCTCTCTTTTTATGGCTTTGCAGAGATTAGCCAATGTCAGGTTTATGGCAATGTAGAAGTTAAGGAGAAATGGCGGGAACTTCGCACTCCGCGAACGCGGCTCCCTCAAACCTTTCCCAAATCAATACCTGTTAACCATTCAGAAAACCAGCCACTACACAAACGACACCAAAACTGTCCACGACACAACCAACACCAGTCCTTTTCAAAATTAGCCAACAAACATTCATTCAAGAAAAGCGTGAAAAAACCGCGCCCGCCATATACGAAGTCTCCCGCCTTTCTCCCGATTTTATTCTATTCTACCTAAAGGCAGTAAGATCTTACTGAATTAGTATCAAAACTCCTACATTGACGGTAGATGAAAGACATTCTAAAAGACTGAGTAATTCACAGCTTGAGTTTTCCACCGACAAAGACAACTATTTTGCACTAAACTAAATTTGCCTATTTTAATTAATTTTCTTTTGGGTTTTCTTTCTATGTTGTGAACATTGGAGTTAATCTATATATCTAGCTATAAAATAATATGGTTCAAAGTTCGACGTAAGCTGTGAGCATCGCTATGCCCTCGTTCTGATTCCCATATAAATTGCCTATTCAAGTTCCTAGGGATTCAATCTATGGATACAGGGTGAATTTTTGAGATGGACATAATACTTGAGCGATACTAGGAAGACAATTTTCTTAATAATTCACGCTTTCTGTTTAAGTAAGAATGTTTTATTTAAATCATCATAAAATTAACGAAGTCATCATTAACATCATTATCAACCTATTACTGGCTCGTTACAGCGCGAGTCTCTTGTCAGCATGTGAGGGGGTGTGGCATTTGTGGTGGACACCACGTTGACTAAAATGCGGGTTGGTAGACTTCACATGCCTTGGAAGTACGTGCCGAGATCGATCTCTGTCCTATGAAAGTTTTAATCAATAGGCTATCATCGCGGAACAACATGTCGGACAGTTCAAGGATTATTTTTACCGCCCATATCTGAAAATTCAAAACCAAAATAATACAGAATAGTTATTTTTAATTTTGAAAGTAAATTATATTCTAATACTTTTGGTGAAAACATTATCTCGCGATAATGTATTAAGTAAAGAACACAGTTGTGTGTAATAGAAAATATCTGCATTTGTGAGCAGATGATGCCCATCTCGCAAACTCACCCCAGATCACATGTCGAATCGTATGCACCTCGCTTCAATAGGTCAATGCAGGATCGAAATGTATGCATTATAGAGCTCTGGATATGCATGTTACATGGAAACTTACACACTCTGATATCAATAGTTAACAAGTCAAATTGTACCTTGAATATATTGCTTAACAGGGATTTTCCAATATATCTCCGTCTTCTAAACTTCAGTTGTATGGACTTTTATAGCCAGTATGCCTCCTGCCTTTTTTAATAGTTTGTTTTATTATTTAAATTTACAAATATATGGCTTAAAAACTATGTCCCGCCAAATTGGTGAGCAGTTTGTTGGTGAATTGGCGCTCTTAACTTATCTAACATGCATACTTACGCAAAAACTAACTGTCTATAAACCCATTGCCGACTTACTACAGAGCACGGGTCTCCTCTCAATATGAGAAGGGTTTAGCCATAGTCCACTAAGCTGGTCATGTGCGGTTTGGCAGACTTCACACGCCTTTGAGAATATTATGGAGAACTCTAAGGCATGCAAGTTTCCTCACGATTTTTTCATTCACCGTTGAAGCAAGTGATACTTTAATTGCTTCAAAAGGCACATAACTCTGAAAAGTTAGAGGTGCGAGCCCGAGTTCGAACCACTGACCTCTGATTAGATGGCGGACTTCCTAACCACTAGGCTATCACAGCTTAAAATACACAAAGATTAAACAAATTAATAATTCTACAACATGGAAGATGCAGATTTAATTTTTAAAATTACTACTAAAGAAAAATAGGCAAAAAAACTTTACCATAGGTATATTTTAATTACTTACTTAGGGGGGAGAATGGGTTGATCATGATGATGATGATAATTCTAATTAAAGCAAATACTTTAGATTATTTATTAAAATAGTCCACTCTTGTGTGTATTTGAATAAATTTGCGTAATTCTTAACTCTAAGCCAAAATGTTCCGACCCAATTTCTGTTTCAACAACAATAAATTAGTCACGAAATTTTCGTGAATTTTCCCTTTGTGGAGTAACCAAGCAGACATTATCGGACACGATGTTATGTTGCTACTGTCTGGGAAACTTCACCATGGACGCAACTCCTGGAGGGTTAAAATAAACCTTTGTTGCACCACTAACTGTTACCCGGAACTTCGTCCGCGTTAGTTTCGGTTTATAAAATCCCCCGGGAACTGTTTATGTTCTCGGGTAAAACTTCCCATGCCTGTTTTCTAGTATATGACCCATTTGTGCAAAATCGCTTTTTTTACTAAGCCGAATAAAAAAAAAGCTTTACCCGCGGAAGGTAGGTAATCTTCCCCGGGGTGTTTCCACGGGATTAATGTTTTATATTTTTCTCCATTATCGCTATCACTATGGTTTATTACCAAAGTCAAAATCGGGGAAGAAGTTAGCCGCAATGCGTGCGCTGTTACATTATAAAGATGAAGGTCCTGGGTTCAATTCCCGACTCGAGTCTGGCTAGTGGGAGGCTTCGGCCGTGGTTAGTTACCACCCTACCGAAAAAGACTTGTCGCCAAACGATTTAGCGTTTTGGCACGATGTCGCGAAGAAACCAATTAGGAGCGTGGGTTTACCATACTCCTAACAGGTTAGCCCGCTACTATCCTATACAGCATCATCACTAACCACGAGGTGAGATAGCCGTCTAGGGCTAACTTGTAGTGTAAAAAAAAAGATTATATATACGACCCTGCCTACTGAAGCCAGTAACCTTTAACCCTGCATATACAATAACATTGCTCTGTTTAGACGGCTTTGTCGGACATACAAATACATATATAAATATCTTTGCGCCGTGATAAAAGCTCGCTCTAGGTTTCCAAGCTAAAATTTCCATTTACGTATCATAAAAGGTGAAAGCCCATTTATCGATGATAACAGTTGGGGCTTCTCTGTATCAATAACAACGCTGGGTTCAATCAAAAGTGCTTCGTTACCTCACAAAAGATACTGAATTGTGGAAACGTATGGGTATAAGGACCAACGCAGACCGACGGGAGTACGTACTTGCCTTTGAATACTTCTGCACGCCTCATCGCGCGGACCCTTTGAGGTTGTGTTTTACTCTCAATTTGTTAAAGACATGAATATTTCTGTATTTATATAGCCCGTTTTTAATTAATTTGAGTAAGATTACATGAGTACTTGAGAGTTTTCCATAATGTTCACAAAGGCGTGTGAAGTCTGCCAATCCACACATGGCCAGCGTGGTGGACTATGGCCAAACCCTTCTCATATTGAGAGGGGAACCGTGCTCTGTAGTGAGCTGGTCATGGGTTGATCATGATGACGATGTCATGAGTACGTATATCTAGAATAACCCTTTCCGTGGAGTATGTCTCCATATATTTAGTACACATTAATTTCGTTCATAATACAACTAATACAATGATGTAAACAAAACATGTGAGGTTTTTCGTTTCGAAAATCTTCGCACCTTCTTGAACTCTGACTGTATTTCCATATGACTGATTATTTATATTGCTTTGGTGGCTTTTACTTGATTTTGACTTTGAATTTGACTTTTTATATGAATTATTGATTATTTACGAGTGTATTGCTTAGCTGGTTTCAACGTTACAAGTAAGTCCAAGGTGAAAAATTGACACATGAAGGATGCGGCATACATTTTAATAATTATATATTTTAATAAAACAACAATACATTGTTACAGATTCTCAAAGTAAACTAATATAGTAACTTATTATGAATATAGCAGCCGATTGAATAGATGCGAGTTTCAATCCTATGACAAAAGTATTTAGTATATTCACAAGAACAAATACAATAACTACTGACTATATACTGTGATACTTCTTCTTCTTCTTGTTCGTTCACTCTTGGCAGAGTGGTCGTGGTTATGATTTAGCCTTCACAGCAGCTCTTGCGATCTCCTTCCAGCGATTTCTCTTGGTGGCATCACAGGAGCATTCGGATATCGATAAATCTGTAGCGGAACGGACTGTGATACTGCCTACCAGCAAATCCCACCGCAAGCCGTTTTAAAGAACATAGTTCGTAAAATTTTGCGCAAGCACGGCGTTAAGTCAGAAACATGGTCTGCAGTAGAAATTTGGTATTCTATGATTTAATGAATAGAAGCAGGCGTTACTTTGCGGAAGTCCATGATAAACAACAAACAGCAAGTATAATTTGCTATATTCCGCCGACAACCGGGAGATTTGTATAATATAACACCACACAAAGTCTTCCACTAGAACCTCTACGCACGTTTCGACCCGACACCGGATCATCCTCAGGAGATGTCGACTTCACAAGCGCGAAAGACTTTACTTTTAGCGCTTATTATTCTATGATTTGACCATTTTCTGCTTAGTTGATTTTGGCACAGTTTGCTATTGCACAAAAATCATAAATCTGTTTTCTTCGATGGTTGATTGTGTCATTTATCGAATCAAACAAACCTTTCAAGTATAGAACCACAGAGAGCACCGCTCCTTCAAAGAGATCTGTTTGAATTTGATATTGCTGTTATCTGATATATTCGTGTATCTTTGTCGATCTGGTATTGCCTTTAGCTGCGAGTGAAACTAAAGCCATATAATATTTTGTTGCATAAAATTTGTAAAATAAATAACATATCTTACGTTGACGACTGAGATCTCGAATTATTTGACAAATTTTGACGACCTCCGTGGCGCAGTGCGCGCGCTGTAGCATAATAAAGTTGGAGGTCGTGGGTTCGATTCCCGGTTAGAGTCTGGTCTGGTGGGAGGCTTCGGCCGTGGCTAGTTACCACCCTACCGACAAAGACGTGTTGCCAAGCGATTTAGCGTTCCGGCACGATGTCGCGTAGAAACCAATTAGGAGCGTGGGTTTACCATACTCTTAACAGGTTAGCCCGCTACCATCCTTGACAGCATCATCACTTACCACCAGGTGAGATAGCCGTCAAGGGCTAATTTGTAGTGTATAAAAAAAAATGCTACGGTGAAGACAAACATCGTAATGAAACTTACATGGCTGGGATTTGACCAAAATGTACTCAAAAGCGTATAAAGTGTACCAATACGCACTTGGCCAGCCTAACGACGTGTCGCCAAGCGATTTAGCGTTTTAGTATGGGTTTACCATACCATAACAGATTACTCCGCTACCATCCTAGACTGCATCATTACTTACCACCAGGTGAGATAGCCGTCAAGGGCTAACTTATAGTATATAAATAAAAAGGAAAGTTAAACGTCATTCATAACACAACATTGCTCAATAACACACAAATACCTTACCAATACTTACCCTTCCGTTTTTTGTTAAACTAGGGCACGTTTTAGAACTCTCGCAGCTTTAGTTCTAGGTTAGCGAATGTGTTGTGGACAAGTGCATGAGCATTCCCGTGACCCAGCCACCAGGCTACGCGATGGAACATGGTATTCTGGACGAAATACTTGCCGTCGGTGAGTCTGACATGCCCCGGAAGCGGCGCAGTTCTGCCTGCTTCGCTTCCGGAGGGGATGCGTAAACGCATTTCCCAGCGTTAAAAAAGGTAAGCGAATGTTGCTTGTACTATTATCAGTCAGTTGTCAGTTAATTACATTGTAGTGAGTATTACTGAATTACTGACGCATCAAAAGTGTCTTCTAAAGGATTATTCAAGTAAAGTTTTTCTTTATTTGTATAACCTAACTAACGTTTGTTGTTAAATAAGTTGCTGCTAACCTGCGACCTGTCATCTCTATACAAAATTTGCGATGATTTGACAAGTGCAAGTTGCTCACCTGGCGCCTGTCAACATGCGTTTTGTATACAGTTGGTAAGTAATGAGAAAAAAATGTTGAATCAGCAAGTTGGAGATTGAATCACGGAGTTCAAGATTCTTCGTATCACGCCGTGATCTCAAAGATAATCTTAAACATAATCATCATATGTTAGTGATAATATCTTTGGTTTTTTTTATCCATTACAAATTAGCCCTTGATGGCGATCTCACGTGATGGTAAGTGATGATGCAGACTAAGATGGTAGCGGGCTAACCTGTTAGGGGTGGCGTTTGGCGAAACTTCTTTGACGGTAGGGTGATAATCAGCCACAGCCGAAGCCTCCCACCACACCAGACTTGAACCGGGAATCTCCAGATTTCACCAGCTGAAATACCTACTGGTAGAAAATTCTGAAATGTGCGTAAAACAATATGAGCCCAATAATGAATCTTAACAATCCAAACAGCAAGTCATAGTTAGAACAATGTGACATTATCTGTCTTACGTACTTCCATTAAACTCGTCGTGATAGTGTATATTCAACCCTTAAACCAAAGAACCATCCCCCTCCAAATAGAGGCGTTAATTAATCTTATATTCGTCACGTCGACGACTTTTGCTTGTCACAGACGAAATTAGTCACAACGGGGACAAAAACTTACACAAACGCAACTTATATCGTGGATTATAAGCTTGTAGAAAAGTCCTACTATAGTGTAAAGGATTATGTAAATGATAAACAAGCATGGGTATGAAATATTGTTCTAATAAGATAGCTCTTAATATAATTTTAAGTGGCATGTGAGATGGTGATAACAAAAAGAAAATTCACCTGGCTAAATCTGTTGTGGGCTTTTTCTTAGACCGGGGCGCGTTTGGAACCCTCATAGCTTTAGTTTTAAGTTTACGAATGTAGTTATCACCATGAAATTAACTACTATGTAAATTATTGACGCGTCAAAAGTGCCTTTTAAAGCACTATTTGAATAAAGATTATTTGAATTTGAATTTATATCGATATAATATGGACACATCGTTCCGTTTGGCTTCAAGGCTCTGAAAATCTGTTACTTTTATATTTCCATCGGGAAATCGATCGCAAGGTCGTGTAAGCTTCTATTAATTATTACCGTTTAGCAGGGATAGAATATTCGTAAGATATTATAATGTACCCGTTTGATCGGTCAAATCAAATGTATCGGGCATCTTTTTGTACGCAAATGATTCATAAGTAGTCATATCTAAGAGATGAGTCCTAAGAGGTGGATTGACGTTACGGAATATTCTCATTCATCCATTCCCCTTTTCATAAGATACCTTGTCGAGGCAGATTTAACTTTTTTTCCATCTGCCCGAGGGACTGGCGTTATACGGGATGCTTTGCTTACCATTGACGACCCATGTCACGCAGGGCGTGCGCTGTCGCATTATCAAGTTGGAGGTCCTGGGTTCGATGCCCGGCTCGAGTCTGGTCTAGTGGGAGGCTTTGGCCGTGGCTTACCAGCGTACCGATTAAGCGTTGCGCCACGATGTCGCGTGGAAACCAACCATGCCCTTAACAGGATAGCCCGCTACCATCTTAGACTGCATAATCACTTACCACCAGTTGAGATTGCCGTCAAGGGATAATTTTATAAATTATAGTTAGTAAATATATTTTAGTTTATAATTATATATATAACTTTATGACATACCATGTGTTTCTTACACATGGTATGTTATAAAGTTAGTGAGTTTAGGGTTTAATTTATTTTATTGTTTATTACTATTGGTGAAATCGATTGAATTTAGGGTACTCAATGATCGATCGTAGGAAAGATCGCATAATAGATACTAAAGGTAGTCAGCAGCATATTGTGAGTTATCATGTAAACTGAAGTCTATGTAAAATAAATCTGCCATTTCATACGTATAATCAAAGGTCTTGATTTGACAGTATCATGTTAATTTACCTTAGAATTTAGGTACATTTAATTTTATTTACAAAAAAAACAACAAATTTACTTCACTGTATGTTTGTCATGTTGACACTCGGAATTCTGTTGTTATGTTTGATAATCCCGTTTTGGGGATGAAGTGGGGGAGGGGGAGGGGTGAACTAAGTTACTGTAAAATCGGATCTGTTAATTCGATCACGAACCACGTACGTAACCGCAGAACGCGCATCAAATATCCAACCGATTTGTCGATGATCCATTAAATTGTTGATTACTGACAACCGCTATTTGCGGTCAGGTTACGGACGCGAATGCCTGTCTACTTTATTACTACATTATTGATGAATATAATATAACATTATATTAGCTGTCCATTATTCAAATAGGTTTGCACAGTTTTGTCAATGGGTTATTACAGGCTGTGTATTCTCAGTTCACTTATGTTTACTATGGTTCCGTCAAAATGCCGTTAGCGGAAGTCACTGCCAGCGCCCCTAGCTGGACTAAGAGTGTGTGTGTGAGTGTGTGTGTCACTTTCGGTCATCATTATTCAATAACAACAGATGTAAAAATAAACTTGTGTTGCACGCTTTTAGACTACAAAAATTAGAAATTCATTTAAAAGTAATTGTATACAATTCTATAACAAATTACCAAATGAAATTTCTGGGATGTCTTTCAATAAGTTCAAAGTTTATATAAAACGTAAGTGTAGAAAAGTCCTACTATAGTGTAAAGGATTATGTAAATGATAAACAGGCACGGGTATGAAATATTGCTCTAATAATATAATTTTAAGTGGCATGTGAGATGTTGATAACAAAAAGAAAATTTACCTGGCTAAGTTTGTTGTGGGCTTCTTTTTAGACCGGGGAGCGTTTGGAACCCTCATAGCTTTAGTTTTAAGTTTACGAATGTAGTTCATGATCAACCCACTAGCGGCTCACTACAGAGCACGGGTCTCCTCTCAATATGAGAAGGGTTTGGCCATAGTCCACCACGCTGGCCATGTGCGGATTAGCAGACTTCACACGCCTTTGAGAACATTATGAACGTTGAAGCAAGTGATATTTTAATTGCTTGAAAACGCACATAACTCCGAAAAGTTAGAGGTGCATGCCCGGATTCGAACCGCTGACCTCTGATTAGGAGGCTGACGCCCTAACCACTAGGCTATCACCGCTTCACTAGAATGTAGTTATCACCATTAAATCACTACGATGTAAATTATTGACGCTTGCTTTTTAAAGGACTTACTTAACGCTCATTCGTAACGACAGTGACAATCATATCTCTCTCTCTCTCTTTATTTAAAACTAAAATATTTGCATTCATAAGCGACAGTCTAGTCTACCTTGTCCTCCTTCCTTCTCATGCTGAGATAAAATACGCCTAGTAAAGTTGATGATGTTGATATCTAAAACTAACGAACGAACACGAGTTCTCACTCTAGTAACTGGTTGTTCATGAACAGTATACTTTGAGATTAACAATGATCCTGAAACTAACTAGACGTTTTAAATTATTATATCGCCCAGCATTACGAAATGCACCACAACTGGCAATTATCAGTAATCAACAATTAACGGACCGCCAATTAATTGGTTAGACATTTGACGTGAGAATTGTGGTTACATTTGTAATTTGCGGCTAAATAATTGCACATTTAACAGCACCGATCACACGATGGCCTATTTCGAGATAACTGGTGATGTAGGATTTACGTCGACGTCTTAACAGATGGATATCTCTCTATCTCTGGATATCTCCATTGGGTTTCTATTGTAACGCATGCGTTGAGTAACATAGGTAAATACGTTTCATCAATCGATATCTACTGTTGTATCATAAGGATTTGAATGCTCCTCGATCAAGAACTATTCTTTTGACTGACTTAACGTTTGTCCAATTATTGAGGAAGCAACATTCCTTTGTTTTCTAAATAATAGTACTCAGCATTTATATTATTTATACATATTTAAAACCAGGTAATAATTTTTGGTAACTACACCGCAACCGGCCATTATTAATAACAACAAATTATCTTATCAGACTACATATTATCTTTCTTTTTTATTGGTACCTTTATAAAGTATACTGAGTCTGCAATGTTGCCTACTAGATGGCGCGACTAGTCACTACAAGCTGATATAAAAGCATGTAATCATCACTGCATCGACAGTGCACGGAGCATTGCAAAGCACATGGGTCTCTCAGGTTTTCTTTAAAAAAATATATATATTTGTGGAATAGTATTTAAGTAGTGTTAATTTTAGTTTAATAAGGTAACCGCAAATAGTAATTATCGTATTACAAATGCTTTTTCTCAAGCTGGTATGGATACAAATCATCTATAGTACTTATAACTTCTTCTTTATTTATTTTATGAATTTGATCAATGACAAAGTACTGATAAAATGTTCAATAATCAAAACCCTTTTTAATTTTTACTATTTCAAAAGCTTACCTAATTTTTTTATAATAACATTAATTAGAGAGCTATTATTTAACCAAAAATCTGCCATTTAAAGCCAAAAATATTCCGTATTGGTTATTTATTCAATCATCTATTTGAATATATACGGGTTTTTAAGACGGATGAAACGATAACTTATCGTCGAAATCCATTTGGCTATTTGGAAAAAAATAGGTAATATAGATTTACAAATATACATTTGAGATACGTACGAAAAACATAACCCTTTTTGACAGTAAGGTATTTTTGTTTATACACAACAAGTTAGCCCTTGACGGCTATCTCACCAGGTGATACCTAAGTAATGATGCAGTCTAGGATTGTAGCGAGCTAACCTGTTAGCGGTATGGTAAGCCCACACTCCCAATTGGTTTCTACGCGACATCGTGCTGGAACGCTAAATCTACGTAGGGTGGTAACTAGCTACGGTCGAAGCCTCTCACCAGACCAGACTCGAGCCTGTAATCGAACCCAGGACCTCCGACTTTATAATGCGACAGTGAACGCACTGCGCCACGGAGGTCGTCAAATTTTTTATTTATTTATTTTAAAGTAATCAACAGCGTTACATCTTATTGGTATACAATTAAGAAAGTTATTAAATAAGGCCAAAGAGATTACACAATATATACAAAACATCTTCATACTTATATAGGTAAAAAATTTAAATGTAACTAAGTGAAATTGACACGGTAAACAACAATTTATTATATTCTATTGTATTTAATAAAAATAAGCAACACACAGTAAAAGAAGTTAATTGGCTAACTGCGCATGCTGTTTATTAAAACTTAGCGTAACCCTCGCGAAAATAGGGATCAACAACTCTGGCTTCCAGAATATTCTTGCAAAATTTTATCGTTATAAAACCTAAGACACCGTGATCCAAAATCGTGATCAATATTATTTCTTACCTGTAATAAAAATAGATACGTACCTGTGAGTAACGATGTGAAATCTTTATTCAATTATACTTACAGGCATCGATATCAATATTTGTCCGCCTCAATACCAATTGATATATTAATATCCGCAACTTGAACGTTCGTACAAACAAGATCGTATAACTTTCGTTGGTTGCCACGCAACGGAATTTCCCCGGGACAACATCAACATCTCGATAACAAAGAAACTTCAAGTTTCAAGCGTTCGAGATATTAAGGTTTTTCATTACGGGAACCTACTCGTGTTATAAATGTATTATATTGCTGAACTGCTTTAGCGTTTATTTGTTCTTATAAATAGCAAAAACCAATCCAATCCACACACGACGCAACGCAAATACACACACACACACACGCACACACACGCACACACACACACACACACACACACACACACACACACACACACACACACACACACACAAACAAACACACAAACTCATCTCGAAGTCCGTACTATCGTAAGTTCTCTTAAATCGTCCATACATATTCGTAATGTTGAATTGTGAAATATAGATTACATTCCACCTGTAAAGTTAACAAACACTGAATGCAAAAATTTCCTAACAATCATAAAGAAAACACACACCAGAAAAAAGCAGATATATAGGTAATATTTATTCAACACCAGCTTAGGTCTCTGCGGGACCCCGTGTGAAGCCAAATTCCTTATTGTGTCATAAGTCATTATTATTAAAATGTTTAAGTATTTGATTTAATAAAGTTTTTCAAAGATTTCACTGAAAGTGGGTAGTACAGAACTTTGTCTAAAGTTACTGCGGTCGGTAGTACTGAACAATGGAATTACTTTACTATATTTAATTAAGTAAGGAAACACACCACAGTCTATACAAATCTTAAATATGATTGCCAAGTCGGTTGCAAAGTAATAATAGATTATTGAACATATTTTACGACCAATCAACTTAACATACATTTGGAAAGGGCCAACACTATTCAAATATCAAATATAAATATAAATTCTTTATTTCACAAAAACAAGCATAAAATAAGTGCATATAACAACTTGTAAAGTTACTTATAATCGCACTTTAATGGTGAGTATGGTTAGTATGGTGAGTATGTGGGATGTACGTACTTGCGCAATACAATCTACTGGCCCTGATTAAGGTATATACCTGTATTTCAGGCAGTACTCTCCTAAAATTATTGAACACCATGATTATAGTGTATATGTGTATGTATATGTGCGTGCGTTCCGGTTGTGTGTGTGTATGTGTGTGTGTGTGTATTCGTTTTATAACTTAATCCGAACCTAAGACTTCCAGCAGTTTTCAGTTCCACTGTATAATTTTGTGAGTAACCACTCTTTTACACGTTTTTTACAATTGTTTTTATTTATTTTTTTGTTAAGAGGATAAATATTTATAGCTTTATTTATATTAAACTACCAACCATCTTTACCGTTGAGCTATATAGACTTAGGTAGGTACGCATATTTTGTAAAAACAGGGCAACTTAACCCAGCTAAATCCCCTAAATAATCAATCATAAGCCATCGGGCTTTGGCAGTATTTTAATCTGAGGTTTTTCCGCAAACTGGAATTACGAATTTCGCGTGTGCTCGATCCATCGGATTTGTTACTTTCTCTTTTTCCTGCGAATTTTAATTGAATATTCGCTCGCATATTGTTAACTCAAAAATAAAACCCATAAAAATATAGCATATGATACGTACACTCTCAGTGCTTTCCCAATGAGTGTACATTTCTGAGTATCCTTATTAATAACATTAGAAGTAATAATAAACTTATGTCGCACGCATATAGACGACATTGATATTCATTGCAATGTAATTATGATTGCAAATTACCAAATGAAATTTCTGGGATGTCTTTCAATAAGTTCAAAGATTATATAATACACAAGCTTGTAGAAAAGTCCTATTATAGTGTGAAGGATCATATAAGATCATGAAAAACAAACTAAATTATGAAATATTGTTCTATTGAAAAAATAAATAATAAAAAATAATAATAATAATGAATCCTGAGTACAAAATTGAGCCTACTGATTAAGTTTTAATTAAAAATATTATTTTAACTTAAATAAAATAAAATTTTATTACAATTCCTTCACTAATTAATCAAAAGGAACTTCGTTCCATCCGTGTCTCCCTTGACACCTCTTTTTATTAAACGAAGTCTGTCTAAATCAGTTGAAACGTTGTGGATATTCAAAACATCGAATGTCATTAAGCTTAACACATCCTCTAACGCCTTTATTAAACCCGTTTGGATACAAAATAAACAAATGTTCCCTTTATAGTTTCCACTATTTGAGGCAGATCGTTAAACAGCTGTCGGCAAAGTTTTCTAATTAGGCGGCGAACATTAATCTTGTCGCCGCGATTCGGTGTGACTGGCACAAGTTCGCGATTCATAAAAATTACTGCGAAAAGAAACTGTTATTGATTCGCCGGAGTTACGCCGTGACCCATTTACGGACGGTCTTTTGTGCACACCTTTACAAATCTATACTGCGATACTTTTTTTTTTTAAATATTCCATTACGGAATAGCTCTTGATTGAAATCTCACCTTAGTTAGTCGTGATGCAATATAAGATGACAGGAGGCTAACCTATTCAAGATATAGCAGTTTTGATTTCATATAGACTACGGTGAAGAAAAACATCATAATGAAACTTGCATGGCTGGCCCCACTTTACATTTGACCACAATGTACTCAAAGACGTATAAAGTGTACCGCACTTGGCCAGCATGGTGGACGGCTATAACCCTGCGAGAGGAAATGCGCCTGCAGTGGGGTGGTTTTTTCTTTTTAATCCCACTACATGTTACTCATAAGAAGGCTCAGAGTCACTCAGCGAGCAATGGAGATGCTAGGAGTATCTCTACGTGATCAAATCAGAAATGAAGAGATCCGTAGAAGGACCAGAGTTACCTACATAGCTCAGCGAGTTACAAAGTTGAAGTGGCAATGGGTGGGGCACATAGTTCGGAGAACCGATGGACGTTGGGGTCCCAAGGTGCTAGAATGGCGACGCCGCACCGGTAAACGTAGCGTTGGTCGACCCCCAACAAGGTGGACAGACGACATCAAACGAGTCGCAGGGAGCCGCTGGATACAAGCGGCCCAAAGCCGTGGCCATTGGAACTAACTACAAGAGACCTATGTCCAGCAGTGGACGTCAATTGATTGAAATGATGATGATGATGTTTGTGGAAAAATGATGATGCAATATAAGATGGTAGTTGGCTAACCGGTTACCAATTGGTTTCTACATGACATTAAGTAGGAACGTTTACTCACTTGGCGTCGTCGGTGTCGGTTGGGTGTTACCTTACTGAGGGTATAGTCACCTACCAGAGCAAGACAAAACCGGAACCTCCTACTTATAAAGCCTTCACCACTACGCTAAAAGAGTTCCAAACGCGTTAATGTTACTAGTAGCTCGCATCCACGAGGCAAACAATGGTTATTTTTTGCATCCAGATTGCGAACATTTAGATTAAAGCACGAACCCTTTTTGAGGAAACCTTTTTCGGGCGATTTAAAACAAAAACCTTTTTTTATCTGTGAACTGCTTAACAGATGTATTAGCTTGACTTAATTTGGCACATTCCGGTGCGGTCGAAGCGAATGGAAATCTCGTAATTAAATAGTTTTCTTATCATCATTATCAACCTATTACCTGCCAAGGTACAAGGCACGTGTACCTCCTGTCAGCATTATTCGTGTTTTGCCTGGAAAGTAACCACGCTGGTCAAATGTCGACGCCGAATGTTTTTGGCAACCTCCGTGGCGCAGTGCGCGTGCTGACGCACTATAAAGTTGGAGGTCCTGGGTTCGATTCCCAGCTTGAGTCTGGTCTGATGGGAAGCTTCGGGCGTGGCTAGTTACCACCCTACCGACAAGCGCTTAAGTGTTCCAGCACGATGTCGCGTAGAAACCAATTAGGAGTGAGGGTTTACCATATATCCGGTCCCCTTATCAGGTTAGCCTGTTTCCATCCTAACTGCATCATCACTTACCATCAGGTGAGAAAGCCGTCAAGGGCTAACTTGTAGTGTGTAAAAAAAAAACTTTAATAAAAGAACTCTCCGGCAAGCAACTTTCCTGACGATGTTTTCCTTTACCATTAAAGCAAGTGATATTTAATTTAAAAGTGCTTTAATTAAAAAGCACGGTACTTCGAAAAGTTAGATGTGCGTGCCGGGGATTGAATTTGGTCCTTTAAAGGGAGGCTGAGGGGAAGCCCTTTAAATTATTGTATAAATTTTCTTATTCCTAATTTATCACAACTTACTCTACGCAACTGCTGAGTGACTCGAAACTTTCTTTCTTTCCTTTATTTAAACCTTTGGCTAATGACTGCAGTGTTTTTTTTATATTCATATAGCGGCCAACCGATATTGATCGCAGTGTTATTTAATATATTTATTGCGACAAATTACTAGATAGTTTCCAATGTAAAGACCAACTACAGCACCCAGTAGAGTCATGATGCGTGACTGACTGAACCCTGCATCCTCCTAATCGGATTCTACTCGTCATACCGCTTCGCTTGGCAGTAAGTCTTTGCGAGTAGTATGGTAACTAGCCACGACAAAACCTCCCGCCAGACCAAATTCGAACCGGGAATCGAGCCTAAGACCCCCCCCTCACTTTTCATTACTTTTCTTAATGTTCCAAGGTTGACTGGTGGAGAATGCTTTTAGCATTAAGTTCGCTTTATGTACAGTTTTTTTGTTCAAGAAAGTTGAAAAAACAAAAAAAAGCAGTGCAAACGCTGCCTGGAGGTCGTAAAAATAACGGCCAGATGATCTTAAGATTAATATTTACCTGTCCACACAAAAATACCGATTTAGGTTTTTTTTCAAAATAGCTTTAGTTATGATAACCTATAGGCATCTATGGAGTGTTCATATATAACCATCATCATGATCAACCCATTCTCGACTCGCTAGAGAGCACGGGTCTCCGCTCAATATGAGAAGGGATTCGCCATAGTCCACCACGCTGGCCTTGTGCGGATTGGCAAACTTCACACGCCTTTGAGAACATTATGGAGAACTCTCAGGCATTGCAAGTTTCCTCACGATGTTTTCCTTCAACGTTTAAGCAAGTGATATTTTAATTGCTTAAAAACGTACTTAACGACCTCTGATTAGGAGGCAAAAGCTCTAACCACTAGGCTATCACAGATCCAAACAAACATCCACACTTTCACATTTATAATATTAGTAGCATTTTACTTTGTACCAACGGGACCTACGTGTTGGCCGGTACAAAGTAACACGCAAACAAAATATTGTTATGAGGCTGTCTGTTATGGTTTAAGCAAACCATTGATTTACCACTAGCCGTAGATCGATCATTAACGCTCAAAAAATGGGACGGAAAAGTAGTGCACAAATAGCGACGCGTGCACTCCTTTCCCCCAGTGTGTGACAAGGCTAGACGAAATTCACCGATTTTAACACTCGAGCCGTATAATCCGAATGAATTACAAAGCACTACGCGCCGCTATAGATAATATAACGGCCAGATGTCTAGTGTATTAGACGGGTTGTAATACATCGATATACCGATATGTAGGAATGTATAGTTAGTGACTAATTCTCGTCTTGTTTTTGTATGACGCGCTCTATCTACGGCTAGTGGTAAATCAATGAGGCAAACCTTAGTTAAACATGTACGTTATTCCAATATTTGTCAACGCTCCACATAGCTCTCAAGTTTCCAGCGATATCAAACAAGCTTTTCATTTCTGGCTGAAACGACGTCATGTCCGATAAAAGGTGCCTTCATTACTCCACAAAGGAGCTCGAAATTCATTACAGAGTCGCATGTTGATACACATAAGTCAAGACAAGTCAGTGCGTTAGTATAGCACACGTCTGCCTAACACTGTTCAAATTCTCACTTTTGAAGTTAACGCCTTACAGCCTTCGTATTTAATATAAGTATATATATTTTATAATACGATGACCTCCGTGGCGCAGCGCGTACGTTGTTGAATTTTAACGATGTACGATGACGGGTAGAAACAAATTAGGAGTGTCGGTTTACCATCCCTAACAGATTAGCCCACTACCATCTTAGGCTACATCATCACTTACCATCAGGTGAGATTGCTGTCAAGGGCTAGCTTAAGATAGCTCTTAACACAATTTTAATAACAAAAAGAAAATTTACCTGGCTAAGTTTGTTGTGGGCTTCTTCTTAGACCGGGGCGCGTTTGGAACCCTCATAGCTTTAGTTTTAAGTTTACGAATGTAGTTATCACCATTAAATCACTACTATGTAAATTATTGACACATCAAAAGTGCCTTTTAAAGGACTATTTGAATAAAGATTATTTTAATTGAATTGAACTTGTAGTGTAAACAAAAAAAAAGTTTATGATTGATTTCTTAATCGTTACCTGAGCAGGAATTCGTTTCTTAGCTCTGCCAAAACAATTGTATAACAGCGAGTTGGCTAAAATCTAAATATCCCTCTTTCCAAATTACAAGTCCACGAACGGCTGTGGCAATGTGTATCTTTGTTCTACATGATCAATGTTGTTAAAGTAGGAATTGTTAATACTGAAATTGAGTTTGGATATGTTGATGTAGCGGAATGAGTTTTCTCGGGTTGAATACCTTCACCTTAAAGAAATGGCTAATGGGTTGGTTACATTTTAAGGTAGGACTGAATGTTGCTTTTTTTTTATCCACTACAAGTAAGCTCTTGACGGCAATCTTACCTGATGGTAAGTGATGATGTACCTAAGATGGTAGTGGGCTAATCTGTTAGGGGCATGGTAAACCCATACTCCTAATTGCTTTCTACGCGACATCGTGACGGAACGCTAAATCGCTTGGCGACACGTCTTACAGAATAACCTCTTATTAGACTCCACAGCTTTAGCCAATAGCACTTATAACGCATTTAAAAAAAAAATATCAAAAAAATCATCTTTAACATAAATGTCAAAACTTTAAAACGAGATGCAATAACTAAGCGAGATGATAAAACAAATATTTAAAAATATTCACGACAAAACTAGACATACTCATAACATGCTTAAAGAAATTTTAAATAAAATAAATATAGATGTTAAAGATATAAATAATAAAAGAAATCTTGTTAAATATAATATTAAGAAACTTTTAGATAGTGCTATTTTACGCTAACTTTGAGAACTTTGAAATGCACTTAACTGAGGCGGGATGAAAAAAAATAAAAATTTAAAAACAGTTTTTAATATTCCTTCAAATTAAAATAGTTTGTTATTTTTCTCTTAAATTGTTATCTTTGGAAAATTAAATGTTTTTAAAAAGATCGCAATCAATTTTTTATACACTGATAAAGGGCCTCTCACAACTTAGTCACAACATTGGAGAATAGGGCCACCCCTTGTCCCTTAAGCGATGACCTTCTAATCTAATTTAAAATTTAACAATAATTGTCAACACAGATTTTATCATTAATTTTACCCAGTCTTTTGGATATTGTTTCTCGAACAACCATTGACTCTCGTAAGCCTCGTCGTCTCGTAGACCTAGTTTGAAGACCAAAACCAATCAGCTTATTTTTTATCTATGTATAAAGTATTTTATTCAAAATCATAATTCAAAATTCATAATTTTAAGTGGCATGTGAGTTAGTGATAACGAAAAGAAAAGATACCCGGCTAAGTTTGTTCTGGGTTTCTTCTCAGACCAGGGCGCATTAGGAACCCTCATAGCTTTAGTTTTGAGTTTAAGAATGTAGTTATCACCATCAACTTCCTACTACGAGTATGTTATTGACGCATCAAAAATAACTTTCAATGAATTATTTGAATTAAGTTTATGGCTAATTCATTGAATCCATATCCAGTTTTGGATATACTGAGGGTGAAATGATGATAATGGTTCTGGTTTTTATTCCATCAAAGTGTAAAACCACTGGACATTTTCAGCCATTGTTCCGACTCCCATTATATTGTGTAGGCAACTAATTATAGATTCGATTTTAAGCCCGTGGGTTAATTACATTATAGCTCAATTAGTCATGCATGATATTACAAATATATTATTATTATATATGCGATTTTCACAACAATATTATGCTGTCAGATGCAAATTTCGTTTATTAATGTAGGTACCGCTATTTTGTTAACACACAATTTCCCTCTTTAACACACGATTTTCAGTGAAAAATCCCTTACAAATAAATTACAAATACATGTAATAAAACTATTCGTCCAGTATTGAAGTTTGAAAATGTATGAAATTCAATAATCTCATACATTTTCAAACACTGTCAACTGTCACTGACGTGACGTCAGTAACACTCCGTTAGCGTGCTTTATTCTAAGATTAACGCATGCATCTGTATTTTTTTTATTGGATCATTAAACTACTCACAATCTATATAAAAACAACAAAAAACATTTCAGAAGAACAAATACGAGATAGTGACTTTCTATAAATGACCACAGCATGCAACCTTAAAATTAACCTTACATCTAAAAAAATCAATTTATACCTTTAATGCAGTAATAGACAGTCTTACTTGCTTTTTAAAGGAAGTATTAGAAGCTAAAGTCAATAATTTTGCTGCTATCACAGAGATTTTCTCAATTAGTTTGTCTTTCTGTCCGTCAGCAGTTAAAACCACTGGTAGATTTCCCTGTAATTTCGCGGAATCATACATTAAATGTCTGGTCTGAAACTGAAATAGATGCTTTTACAAAAATCCACCTTTAAAGAGGTTACATTTTCAGGAAAACGAAGTTGCTGGTACCAGTAAGTATATAATAGTTTCGTAACATCTCTAACATTTTTTATATGTCACAGTAAGTTAGCCCTAGGCTACAATCTCACCTGGTGGTAAGTTTAATTATGTAGACAGCGGGCTAACCTGTAAAGGATTTGGCAATAATATTAAATCCATACCTTTAATCTCCGGTTTTAACACGACATTGTAGCAGAACGCTAATGCGCTAACTTGTTCTTTGATTACCCAATACGGGTGATTAAATACGGGTTGGAATACGATTATCTACATCTCATAATCGAAAGTTATTATTATTGTCAAATTGAGTTATTATGAAAAAATAATGAAATTCAACATTATAAAAATCTATTAAAAAAAAAGAATATTCATAACTTCAATATCATTGATGATAGGTATGGTTAGCCCATACTCCTAATTGGACATTATGTTAGAACGCTTAATCGCTTGGCGACACGTCTTTTTTGGTAGGTTGGTAACTAGCCACGGCCGAAGCGTCTCACCAGACCAGACCAGGGAATCGAACCGAGGACCACCAACTTTATAATGCGAAAGGGTGCGCTCCGCCACGGAGGTCATCATGTTGATTATAATATAGGCTATATTGTAGCTAATTTCGTCTTTACTTTAAATGGATGTTTTAACAAATCTTCCATTTGTATGTTTAAAAAAGAAAGCGCTTTTGTATCCTTTATGCATACAAAGTAGGTTTTTTTAACTTGCAAGCAAAAACTGTTTAAACTTGATCCGGGACTAATATCGAGAAGAAACTGTTGTTAGTACTTGGAATAGACGCGCTGTGTCTGAAAAAGCAATTTAAACTGTTCCCATGTTGACGAGTGGTGCAATTTATAAGATACTAGCTTTTACTCGCAGCTTCGCTCGCATAGACACCATTAAATAGGTATCATTGATCATTACAACAGAAATAGATAAGATTAAAAAAAAATGCTTTGTGAAAATACAGTTAATTAACTTTCGTAAAAAATATATATTTTTTATTAAAAAGTATCCTATGTTACTTCTTGTACCTTCAAGAATATGTGTGCAAAGTTTCATGATGATCGGTTGAGTAATTTTTGCGTGAAAGCGTAACAAACATTACAACATAGTTTAACATTTATATTATGAAAGTAAGGAATAAAAACTTAACTTCTTAACTTTTACTTTATTATTGACATAGAAATAAATATCGAATAAGTAGACAACAATAAAAAAAAAATTAAGTTTTACTTCCTTTAGTTGCGTTATGTAAAAATTAAGTGAAATTTGAAACACAATTTTCAATTTATGCGAATGAAGTAAAACTTCTCACGCGCGTGCATAATGCATGCATGCACCCGTTTTGTTCTTTGAGTAAATAAACAAAATTTAGAAACCAGTTGTACTTTGTATAGGCAAATAAAATAACAACAAATGTTTCTATATCCGTATAAGCATATAATGTTGGTACACAATACAAATACTTATATCAAAGGTACTGGTATTATACGAATATATATGTTCTGAAATACTAAGATAACTGTTGATGATTGATTCGTGTAGTAAATTTTAATATTAGTAGCCTACCTAGCTGATTAGTAGCTACCTTTATATTACACCCACTCTACTCCACAAAAGATTTCAGTATTTTTTAGCGGTAATAATATGACGATTAGACGAAAGAATTTAAACTGAGTTTCGTGCTAAAAACAGTTGATGTTTTTTTTTTATTCGTACCTACATTATACCTTCCCGCCGCCACTTATGTCTCGAGCGCCACGATTTCGGCGGGAACTACAATGTGACACAAAGAAACTCTCTGTAGATTTAACATTATAAATCTCGTGTGTTCGTTGGGCTAAACAACTTTTCGACTTTTTTCATTTTATATTTTCTGGTCAGCTTAAAACTAACCCAATGTATTTTTATAGATATATTATAATTTTCTTGTTTCTAACTTGGTTTTATTTTCGAATAAGGATCACGAGGACTTCCAGGGTATGTCTTATATTATATTAGTTATCTTCCTGCTTTTGTAAATGCGCAAGTTTGGATTAATGGATGTTTACGAACCTACGGATCAAGGATCTGAATAAAATCTAGAGCAGACATAGATTAAAGCCTGGCGCATAGGATAAAGAATAAAAATTTCAGAACAAATTAAAATATGATGCACAAAGGCGGTATTAACGCTTAAATAGATATACTCCACAAAAAGCCTTCTGATCCCTCCTGCAATTCAATATAAGATTATATAGCAAGGAAATTTTAAGCGAAATCTTTGAGACTGATTTGCATAAAGAACAACTTTTTTTTTTCGGACTGACTATTAGCTGTGCTTACCCTATTGGTTGCGACAGCGTAACCGGCCTGTTCGGTGAGCTTCGGAAAGAAGCTCTGCCAGAAAAAAATTGAGCCCTAGGGCTCGAAGAAACTAAGGGAACTTCTGCCTAGGGGCGCCTCCTGTGAGGCCGAACCTCGACTTAGGCGACGTTTGCGATAACGGGGGGGGGGGCGGACCGGACGGGTCCGGACCGGGGCCGGACGGTGAGTGGTCCGTACGTCTCCGAGGCTGTGGATGGAGCCCACGTCCGGATGACGTAAGATAGCGGGGACCTCGTCTTCGATAGGTGGTACGAGTATGTTGTCAGTAGTCATCTGATCGTCAGAGTCGTGAAGGATATGTTTAGGTCTCCTCTTTCGGAGAGGAGCGCTTAGGTCGGGGGAGAGTGAAGAACAACGTCTCTCAACTTTACTGTACACAACGTAAAAGCTTTAAAACATTGTGTTATACTTATCTAAACTATGCCCTTGTAAAATACAAAGCAAGACGGCAAATTATCAAGATTTAGAACCACGTAACAAAACAACTCTTAATAACAATTCTTGGAAATAGAACAAGTTTCGTTCCCCGCCTTTTTAAAATAAGACGGACCGCTAACACTACTTACTAGTTTCCAAGTTTCGTGCCGTAGCACAGTTTATCGAAACAAGTTACGACCGAATGGGTAGAAACCAAAGTGTAATGGTAATCCTTACCTAGTCTCCTCAGACATACGTTCAGACATATATATGTTGGAGACTATAATGTACACGAACATCCGCCGTGTAGTGTTTAGAGACTGTGCATACGACGTCATTCATTTGTTGGTATCCTCTTTGGCGTGAATGTCAAATGCAAGTTTTGTCTGTTTTGTCATGGTGGCACATATCAAAAATTAAGTAGACGTACGTAGCGACGTAAGTATGGTCAGGAGCCCGTATGTTTTTTGAAAACAACGTCGGTGTCGGTAGCAATAATAAAAAAACATTGCAAACACTTCACGGTTGACACATGGTTCTGGTTGGTGACATTGGACTGGATTTTCGCGGACAAAACATAACATTTATTTTTATGTAAAAAATTTGCAAACATTTTGTTTGATGAGACATAATATTTATTATTATGAACATAAATAATTGGCTAGGTACACGTTGGAATTAAAAACAAAGATTTCCGTACTAAGGTGCAATATTAATCACTGCATGTATTCCACATCATAAAGGTCATTAAAAAAACACAAAGCAACCAGGTTACTTGTATGGGGATCCTCCTTGATCTTCATATTGAACTCAGATATATTATGAGATCGGTAAAGTTAGACCTTTGGTCAGGTCTGACTTTTACGGATCTCATTATTCCCAGGGTTTTTAATTAATCGTAAATAGAAGATTTCAGGTAAAATAGCATTTCCACAATCTGATTATTAATCAATTTTATTTTACAAGGAGGTGATATCCCTGTAGAATCTGGTACCAGTTATCTGGTACCACGTTATTTTTCTTTCGCCTATGATTTTGACAATTTTTTTCTTTTTTTTTAGATTTAAAATATTTGGTTGCAGTTTGTATTTTACGACGAATTTGTAATTTTTATACCTTGCTATTGTAAGTTGTTAATAACTGGAACAAGAGCTGATCGAAAGGAGAAATATTTATATATTTCCATTACGGCACAAACAGTTTAACAATGAGTGACAAAATTGAAATTTTAAAATGAACTGACAATAGGTAGCAATCTACAATATTGGGATTTTGCTTAACGCTCGTGAAAACTGACTCACGAGAACAATTTAACTTTCATGACAATGGAAATATCTTGATCAGCAATATGATTTATTCGATATCTTTTATAAATTTACTAAAAATATAAAAAATACTATATTTTAGAGTTAGTTAAAGTACATGTCTTTTTGTCAATTATTACATTTCGCGCCCATGCCAAGGAGCATACAAACATGACATAGTGACAGTTTGCGTATCTGTGGTCTTATCAGTTTTTTTCATCATCATCATGATCAACCCATTCTCGGCTCACTACAGAGTACGACTCTCCTCCTCATTATGGAGAGCTCTCAGGTGTGCAGGTTTGATGTTTTCCTTTACCGTTGAAGCAAGTGCTATTTAAATTGCTTAAAAACGCACATAACTTCCAAAAGTTATAGGTGCGTGCCCGGGTTCGAAACGTTGACCCTTGATTAGGAGGCTGACGTCTTAACCACTAGGCTTTCACAGCTTCGCTTTTTTTTAAGGATGATAAACTCACTTGATCAACTAAGCTTAATTTGAAAATTTATAATTTTTGAGTTTTCTCTGGTCTATGAACGTGGCTAGTAAACACCCTATCGACTCAGACGTGGCGCCAATATATTAATACCGTTACGGTTTTAATTTAACTGCCATACCTCTAACAGGTTAACTACCATTTTAAGCTACATCATCACTTGCCGCCAAGCGGGATTGACATCAAGGAGCATATAAAGAAATAGTAAAAATAACTGTTTTGAGTTATTTTTACTCTTTTTCTTCTGCGCACGTGTCCCTGCGGAGTCTATAGTTACACATACATTATTACACAAGTAACTTATTCAATATTTATCTTTTATCCATCTTGTATGAAAAGGGTTGCGTTAATATTTTAACAGTTTCTCCAATATGTCCTTTTTCCGCTTTTAGGGTGTCGACGCTTCCCCAAGGGATATTTTGTCAATTTTTAATCTTCTTCTTTGTAAACGGTTTCGAACTTGATGCGTATGCCCAAGATTTCGCTCGCGTTGATTTCTTCGATCTGGTGATTCCTACTCCAAAACTGACAAACTTTTATACCAATTAAGTCCTCAGATAGGTTCTCTAAAATATTTCTTATCTATGTCTATATAATAATAGCTATTGTTTGTTAAATTTATTTTAACTTCGTACAGTGGAGTGAACCACTTAATCAGACGTCACTTCTTTCATGATATATAAACGATGACCTCCGTGGCGCAGTGCGCGCACTGTTGCATTATAAAGTTGGGGGTCCTGGGTTCGATTCTCGGCTCGAGTCTGGTCTGTTGGGAGGCTTCGTGTCACCAAGCGATGTAGCGTTCCTTCACGATGTCAGGTAGAAACGAATGGGTTTACCATATGCCTAACAGGCTAGCCCGCTACCATCCTAGACTGCATCATCACTTACCATCAGGTGAGATAGCCGTCAAGGGCTAACTTGTAGTATATATAAAAAAAAAAACACTATGTGTGCGTTTTAGGTCAGTTTAAGGTACCACCACCATTAAGCATTCTGCTTGGAAAAACAATTTCAAAATGTTTTCACAAAAGCGCTCAGCTATACTTAGAATAACACAGACATACAATTAACGCTTTGACAATATGACTTATTTGCAACTCGTGTATGTGGTTTCAAGAGGTTGGTCATCAGCAACCTTGAACTAAAAATTAATACTTCTTCTTACTGATAGTTTTGAAACTTTTGCATTGTGTACATCATGTTATTCTCTTCTCTTATTTATTTATTACGGAAAATCAATAGCTAATAGATTTATCATGACCATTTTTTATCGTTGTTAGCTAATGTGAATGTTTACAGGTTTTCACAACGTTCACAAATACCGCACATAAAAAAAAAACCGCAGTATAATCAACTACAAAAGCAAGAATCTTTTTTTTTTCTTTCATTTTATGGCTTTACACAGATTAGCCAATGTCAAGTTTATAGCAATGTAGAAGTTAGGGAGAAATGGCGGGAAACTTCGCACTCTGCGTACGCGGCTCCCTCAAAACTTTCCCACATCAATACCTGTTAACCATTCAGATAACCAGACACTACACAAACGACACCTAAACTGTCCACGACACAACCAACACCAGTGCTTTTCAAAATTAGCCAACAAACATTAATTCAAGAAAAGCGTGAAAAAACCGCGCCCGCGGTATACGAAGCCTCCCGCCTTTTCTAAAGCAACATTCAAAAACTAGTCACAGTATATAATAAAGTTAAAACAATAGTACAAGTGCTGCTAATCTGTGGTCGGAGGTCTGGGTCTTGCAAAAGTTTTAATTTTCTAAGTAAATTTAAGTGCATGTTAACCCATAAATAAATGCCTTATTTGTATAACAATTCTAAACCCAACCCTACAAATGGAAGGTCTTTGGTTCGATCTATGGCAGCGGCAGTCTTTGAATATATCATGTATAAATTTTGTCTGGTTTAGTCTGGTGAAAAATTTTGGACGTAGCTAGTTTACCAACACAAAGAAAAAACGCACCGCCAAGCGACCTTTTTTTTTTAACGTGGGTAATCCTCATGGATACCCCGCGTCCGAGGAGACGCGGTGGTTATGTCAGACTCTAACTGACTAAACCCCCACGGTGCATATCCTTTCCCGCCGCCTGGGGGCCTGGTCACGGGTAACGCTCGCGCACACGTCCGCAACCAGGCCGACCGCCAAGCGACCTAGCGTTCTGGTACGATATCGCGTAAAAATCGATCAGCAGAATTGTTTTATTACACCTGTCATAGCCTGGTACTATCTTAGACTCAAGAGCCACTTTGTAGTGGTATAAAACAACATTTTACTAAAAATACCCACAGAAATGTTCCGTAAATTTTTCGCCTGTTCCTTTTACCTAATAATTTCGGTCCAGTAATCCTTTAATGCAAAAGATTTTACAACGCTAAGAGCGGTCATGGAAATAAAAACAAAGAAAATTCCAAGTTGTTTTAATCAAATTTGCAATGCCATTTCCGCTCGGCCGCCGCTTTGCCTCTAAGAAATTAGTTTTGGCGACGGTTCTGTTTATATTGACTCTGTTGGAAGCTTGGGGAGTCCTTAAAAGTTGATAAGATATATCTGGGCTATAATTATTTATCTATTTGTAGCCGTAAATTATTTGGACACTAAACGAAACGTAAACGCGTCAGCTAGCGTCTAGTTTGGGCAAGCACACAGAGTCCTGACGTGGTCTATTCATTATTTAGTTGGGGCGCGATGAAGAAAGACTTCGACGCGGAACTGCCTGACTTTTCATCCAGTATTAATTAGTTTAGAAAGTTGATAACAATTAAATCTATAAGAATTAATTGTGTGTAATCTAAAAACCTCGTCATCAGAGGTTAGTGGTTCGATCCTGGGCACGCACCTCTAACTTTTCGGAGTTTTGTGTTTTTTAGCAATTAAAATATCACTTGCTTCACCGGTGAAGGAAAACATTGTGTGGAGTTATCTTAATTTTCTCAAAAGCGTGTGAAGCCCGTTTCGCACATGGCCAGCGTGATGGACTATGGCCAAACCCTTCTCATATTGAGAGGAGACCCGTGCTCTGTAGTGAGCCGGCAATGGGTTAATCATGATGATGGTGAATCTAACGATGTTCTTAATACAAGTTACCTAAAACTGCTCACACGATGTCAGAATATTTAAGTCAAAATCCCTCCGATTTTGTTTATCAGTTATTTAAGGGTACAATCCCACGCTAAAACAAAATATTGTCAAACATTTGAGAATTACAATTGGGTAAGCTTTTAATGTTTTATCCGAATAATAAAATTGTATTAGCGATAAGGTCAAGGGGATTAAAATAGGCTCAGTAAAAATAAACATTTTGTTATGTTTTAAGTAAATATACTGTAAGATACTTTATTAGATTAGGTATAAAAATAGAAAACATAAAATTCTAAGTCCGTTTTAGGGTGTCTAATGTTTCTAATTCTTAGAACGCTAAATAAATCTTTGAAAAAATAGAAAATTGGTTCCCAATTCATACTGTCACAATTTGCCCAAGCCCGTTACAACTAGCACTAATTACGGGGTAATTTGTAACACTCGCCAGTTTTTTTTCCTTACCATTTTTACAAGAATTTATCACAGGTCGGATCAAAATTTTATTTCAAATCGATAGTCGAATTGTTGCTAATTCAAAACCGCTGCATTTCTTGAATACCCAAAAAGTAACTAAATAAGTAACTAAAATTGTTACAACTAGTCCCCCGCTCCCCTACTAACGCGCAATTTCTTCAATTTATATAATCATTGAAGCTGTGATAGCCTATTGGTTAGGACGTCAGCCTCCTAATCAGAGGTCGGGGGTTTGAACCCGGGCACGCACCTATAACTTTTCTTAGTTATGTGCGTTTTTAAGCAATTTAAATATCACTTGCTTCAACGGTGAAGGAAAACATCGTGAGGAAACCTGCACGCCTAAGAGTTCTCCATAATGTTCTCAAAGGCGTGAGAAGTCTGCCAATACGCACATGGCCAGCGTGGTGGACTATGGCCAAACCCTTCTCATAATGTGAGGTGACCCGTGCTCTGTAGTGAGCCGGTAATGGGTTGATCATGATGAAGTAACTAAAATTACTAAAATTGTTACAACTAGCCCCCGCTCCCCTACTAAATCGCAATTTCTTCAATTTATATAATCCTTATCCGTATACAATTTATCCAGTGTTATTCGAAGATCTAAGATATCTCAATACCAAAACTTAGTACTTAAACTAAGTACTCAAAAGTTCATTGTGATATTATGTTATCGGAATAAGTATTTGCGAGTTCCCACCTCACGATATTGCACAATTATGGGATTATTTCTCCAATCTGTCTTATGGGTTACCCCTGGTTACAAGCGGAAGCGTTTTTTTTCGGACTGTCTATTAGCTGTACAAACCCTATTGGTTGCCACAGCGTAACTGGGCTGTTTGGCGAGCTTTTTTTTTTTACACACTACAAGTTAGCGCTTGACGGCTATCTCACCTGGTGGTAAGTAATGATGCAGTCTAAGATGGAAACGGGCTAACCTGATAGGGGTATGGTAAACCCACACCCTAATTGGTTTCTACGCGACATCGTGCCGGAACGCTTAATCGCTTGGCGACACGTCTTTGTCGGTAGGGTGGTAACTAGCCACGGCCGAGGCCTCCCACCAGACCAGACTCGAGCCGGGAATCGAACCCAGGACCTCCAACTTTATTATGCGACAGGGCGCGCACTGTGCCACGGAGGTCGTCAACGGTTCGAAAAGAAGCTCTGCCAAAAGAAATCCTTAGCCCTAGGGCTCGAAGAAACTAAGAGAACGACTGCCTAAGGGCGCCTCCTTTGAGGCCGAACCTCGGCTTAGGCGACGTTTGGGATAACGGGGGGGTCGGACGGTGGGGAAGCGTTTGAGCTAACTTACTCGTATGGGTATTTGTTAATTTGCTTATATATAAATAAATTAATTAAATTTTTACTTTTAATTATTAAGACTGAAAAAATAAATTGTCCTGAGTAAAAATAGTTTTTTATCGCTTCAATGTGTCTGTAACAGATGACATTATTTAAATTTTGTCCCCTTGTATGTTTGTTGTTTGCACTGACGTCAGCAAAGAAGAACCCAAAAATGACATTGGTCCTGCTATTAGTAACTGTATTATTTTAGTGCCTATATACTTCCGTTCCAAATTATTTTAAAGTGAAAAACAATTGTATAAATTTAAAAGACATGATTAAGTATTTACTCTAGTTTTGTTCATAAAATAAACTTTCTCATATTTTTTCAGATAGTTTTCTCGTGTTTAACTACCCAATTAATCGATCACAGAGGTAATAACATGAGTAACTCATTAGTAATGATGTATTTATCTTTCAAGTTTACAGCACTGTCATAGTTTCATTTTAACAACTCCTTGGAGTGTGCTCAAGAACTTCATCTTTCTTGAGCACACTTTCTTTCGGTCTTTTTTCTTCATCACAATTCCACAACGTGCAACGGCAAGATTATATTAACGTTCGTATCCATATGGGGTTGGCATGCAATCCACACGTTGAACCCCCCTCCCCTAACCTCCCCCCCCCCCCCCCCCCTCCCCCCGCATCTGTGTTGAGTACCTTCAAAGAGTGACTAGGCATTTTTATAAATAACTTAGGCCTCAACATTGCGTTTCATCACGTTTAGCTGTCGAAAAAGTCTATAGTGTTTAAAAACTACAAATTTTATCAAGCTTATATATCTCGTGCTTTGTACCACATCCGAATGTACGATAAAGCTGGATTGATCTTGCTCTTCCGCGCCGGCCTTGCGTATAATTGACTCTTCCCTGTCATTTCCTTGTTATCCACAGCTGGAATCGCAGAACCTAACCAATGTTCACTTCTCGTAATATTATAGGATCAAGTATTTATAGTTTGAGTTGGTTTCGTTTTGCTTATATTTGTATGGATAATTATTAAAAATGAGAAAAAATTGTCGAACTCATGCCTCCGTAATCATCTCAAAGATAGTCGTCCGCTGCTCTATTTTAGTTACATATGAGGTTTCATGTTTCACTTTAACATACCGCGATCCAGACTTCGATTCTCTTTGTTTTATGTCCGCCTAGTACCTAGGAGGAGTAGAAACTCTGTGATTTCCGTTGTTTCAGTGAGCTCACGCAGGATATTTACACGCACTTATAATTTTTTTTTTTGTATTTTATAATCAATTCCAAATTTTAAATAATTACTTCTTATTTCCTTAATTGATTTCACAGTTATTATTTCGTTCTACATCTATCTATTCAAAATAACGCCATTTCTCCGTAGTCGATTCCATCATTTTAAATGTAATTAAAATACGAAGATATAACATTATTGTAATATTACCTATATGCACGAAAATATTATATTAATTCTAATACCATTGACTAACTACATGAAACTACACGTGTCTGTAATATATTTTTATTAATTTAATTAAGTTACAAACTTTTTACAATTTTATTTTACACAGATGTAAGTACAAACAGAAACCGTAATCCGTAAACGTGAATTACACACTCCATCGGGCAGTTCGCTGCCTGAATACCCGATACCGGTGCGAGGTCAATTCCACTTTATATTAAGTGAGTACTAGCACTCTACATTGCTGCAAACATCTAAATACATTTGCTGAGTATTTGTACATTAAAATACCTAATGTTTTAATCTATGAGTTCACATTTTCAAGTATAGCTTAGTAAGGTAAACGCTTAATGAATCCACTCGAAGTAAAACGAATGTTACATAAATTTATCGGAGATAGTAGTGTGTTTCTTATTATAACGGTCATAGATAATTCAGTTATCTTTATTAAGAACACTTAAGTGATACAGAAAATGGCAAGGACGACACTGCATTAGTAAAAACTGTGTTGTATGAGCCGCCGCCCATCTCCGAGCCTTTAATGATTTTATGTTCTCCTAAAAAAACAACGATAAATATAAACAAAATAAAAAGGAAAGTGTGTGTGTGTGTGTGGGTGGGTGTGTGTTGGTGTGTGTCGGTGTGTGTGTTGTGTGTGTGTGTGTGTGTGTGTGTGTGTGTGTGTGTGTGTGTGTGTGTGTGTGTGTGTGTTTGTATTAACGATACAGACCACTAAAAATTCAGTAAAAAATTTGTCCACGTTATCGAAGTAGCAAACGAAATCGTGTGAAAGCCTGAATATGTACTAAAGCACTTAGTACTCCGAATGTGTATCTCTTAAATTTTCCACCAAACGTATTTCACTACGGTCTAAAGTACTTACAGTAAAAGGAACTGAGAATTAAGTTAATTTCACAACTCATTGGACACTTAGGTGCCCGATTCTCCGATCTGGTGTACGGATTTCATCCCATTCTATTACCCCGCTGCTTTCTAAGCCACTGAAAATAAATATAGTTCGTATGGAATTGAAATGAATCGTGTATTTTAAGAAAAACCACTTTTAACTGTGATCTGGGTATGTTATTTATTGCTAACAAATGACATATATAGTGTAAGATGTTTTACAGTCAAATCCATAATATCGTATGTCAAATTAAGTGTATTAAGAAAATTTAACTGTCATTATTAGCAAAGAATACATTGACAGTTTATTAGCCGATTTTTCTATTAAGATAATTATTGGATAACTAAAAAAATATTAACATATAATACAAGTTTTAAATACACTGTTGTGTTTGTGATGCGATTTAATTGGTAGAATTTAAATACTTTGTGGACAAGATGAAGATCCTTGCAAATTGTGCACTGGTCACGGAACTTCTCATACGATAGCGGCAAATGTTTCGTAATCTAAATTTAGTTAAGTGAACATTCGTGATCAACCCATTGCCGGCTCACTACAGATCACGGGTCTCCTCTCAATATGAGAAGGGTTTGGCCATAGTCCACCACGCTGGCCATGTGCGGATTGGCAGACTTCACACGCCTTTGAGAACATTGTGGAGAACTCTCAGACGTGCAGGTTTCCTCACGATGTTTTCCTTCACCGTTGAAGTAAGTGATATTTTAATTGTTTAAAAATGATTCGAACCGCCAACCTCTGATTAGGAGACTGACGCGCTAACCACTAGGCTATCACCGCTTCTAGTGAACATGATTGAACATTATTTTATGGTACTAATATATTATGACGATTTTATTAAAGCTTAACTCATTGCATTATAAATGTATAACTTTCGGGAATATAACACCTCCTAAAGAAGTAAGGCTTAACGTTCAAATACGCTAACCTCCTAATTCAGAATAAACTTATAATCAAATTTGGTCGATAACAGGATTGGAACCCAGGACTGGAGCCGCAGGCCTCGTTAAATACAAGCCCAACCAGTTACTTTCAACTATTCAGCACTAAGCGGTGATAGCTTAGTGGTTAGGGCGTCAGCCTTCTAATCAGAGGTCGGCGGTTCGAATCCGAGCACCTCTAACTTTTCAGAGTTATGTGCGTTTTTTTAAAACAGTTTAAATATCACTTGCTTTAACGGTGAAGGAAAACATCGTGAGGAAACCTGCACGCCTGAGAGTTCTCCATAATGTTCTCAAAGGCGTGTGAAGTCTGCCAATCCGCACATGGCCAGCGCGGTGGACTATGGCCAAACCCTTCTCATATTGAGAGGGGACCCGTGCTCTGTAGTGAGCCGTTAATGGGTTGTTCATGATGATGATGATGATGATGATTCAGCACTTATCCTATGAAAGTCTGTTTATTTAAAGCTTTTACTTTAAAAATGCTAACGGTTGCTAAAATTCCAATACACCGAAATGCCCAGTATGTAGGCTCTTATTTACGTAATGACTGTTTACTACTTACCAGCGTTAAACGAAGTGTATCGAAACCAGCAGCGAAACATTACGGCCATTGTGTTTTGTTCTGTGCTTTAAATTAAAAAAAATAACGAAATAATATGTTTTCTCTATGTTATATATAAAGCGAAATCCAGGATTGGAATAAACTCGGAAGAAATACAAAAAATACAAAATCACTTTATTTGTAAACCTATTACAAACATCTAAGAAGCGTTCACATATATTATATATGTCAGCGCGAAGGAGTTATTAACTTCATTCAGCGGCGCCAAGAAAATCAAGAATCCAATAATTACCCACATTTGCACTCTTGATGATTTTGTTAACACAATTTAGACGGTAGCAATCAATTTTGTACAAGCATGCTTTGCTATAGATACGGGCGGTCGATGCCTGTCGTGACATTCTCGCTCGAGACGTCGGACCGTTCGGACCTCTTAGTTATTGTTGCAATAGAAGTGTAATCCCGCAAGTTGTGGTTTTTATAACTATGAGTGAAAGTAAACAAAATCAGCATTGCTGACGTCACCCTTACTAAAAACAACTCGACGGCCTTCATTCGTCATATACTATAAGCGTACACATATATAACTTAAAAGAAAGCTTGAAAGGTTACAAATTCGCCCAGGTATTTGAAGAAATTGTAACTTTATTTCCATGGACGCATCAAAAACTCGGCTAGTTTAAAAGTTTACAGAAAAGAGCAGCATAAATATAAGTAAGTTTAGATTATATAATGTAGTAATATATTTCAGTTCGAGAAGCACTTCGTACACTATTTATTCTCTATTACTTTTGCTTCTTTTTTCTCATTACTACATATATATTTATATATTTTATTTATAAATAAATTCTTCTGAACAGACCAGATTTTTCTAACGAGATGGAATATATAATTCCATCCATCCATTGAATATCAATCAAAATCAATCAAGGCAATCCTATTCTTTTCTCTACCGATATAGAAACAAATACTGTAGTAAATCATTGATTAATCACAAAACTAATCGGAACCCTTTCAATACGTAACCATCAATATCCTAAGTATTCCTATAAAAATAATCAAGTTTGTTAGTAGTAGAAATAAATCTTTAACTAACTATCCTTGGAGTTAGTTCATATCAAGCAAGTAGAGCTGAAAAAATTTTAAAGAAAATTTGTTGCTGAAAGACAGACCTATATGTAGAAACCATAAGGAATACCAAAACATAATTAACCGTAAAAATCTCCGATCTGTAGCTTTTAGGGATAATATTAATATAAAAAATAACACGTTGATAGAAGAAAAAAGAAGCATACTTTTATTTAACATTTGTCTGTATTAATACACAAAAAACTATAAATAATTCTTGTTCATCTGCGTAGCCCTAATAATCATAAATGTCCCCAATAACTTCAAGTGGAAATCAATCCCAAATCGGATTCTTGAATTGATGTTTTCGTCACAATGGCTCCCATTAATCTGGATTATCCCAACAAAGGTATAACCTTTGGATGAATAGGGTCCCTGGTATAATATTATTATATTTCTGATTAGAAATGCTCTTACTCTATTTTGTAATAGATAGGAAAAATAACTCGGAGATATAGCCTTTTCGTACCCGACCCGAAAACATCTCATTATTAAAAGCGTAGGCCCTTGTACGTACTAGTCTAAGAGATAGTGGCCGAAATTTGCACATGATATTCGGTTAAGGCATATATACATACTTAAAGAAGTGAAAAAATCACTAACATTTCTTAATATATACATATTTCATATATAATCCAATAAAAGTTAGCCCTTGACGGAAATCGCACCTGGTATAAGTGTGATGCATTCTAAGATGGTAGCAGGCTAACTTGTTAAGGGTATGGTAGACCCATACTCCTAATTGGTTTCTACGCGACATCATGCCGGAACGCTTGGCGACACGTCTTTATCGGTATGATGGTAACTAGCCACGGCAGAAGCCTCCCACCAGATACACAACAATAACTGGCAACTAACACGTGATAATTACTTACATCTTGCTGGACGTTTCCGTCATCCCTAGTTACCATGCAGGGGCATGCAAATACATACCATCTAGCAGATAAGTGTTTCCGTAAGATATCGCATAAAAACCCATTTAACTGTCATATCCCTAATTGATCGTTCCGCTTCCACATTAGACTAAATCACTACTACCAAATGAAATTAACAGGTCTAACTAGTAGTGTATCTAAGTTTCGTAAACTTCACTTTTGCGCATTAGAAGGGCTGTTGCCGTGCCCTCGGCCATTACTTGAAGCAGGTTAGCACGATGATTTGATAAGACGACCACCGTGGTGCACGTGCGCTACCGCATTATAAGGTTGGAGGTCCTGGGTTCGAATACCGGCTCGAGTCTAGTCTGGTAGTGGCTTCGGCAGTGGCTAGTTACCACCCTACTGACAAAGGCGTGTCGCCAAGCGATTTAGGTTTACGGCACGATTGCGCGTAGGAACTAATTAAGAGTATAGGTTTACCAAACCCCTAACAGATTTCTCCGCTACCATCTTAGACTGCATCGTCTTTTAACTTCAGTTGAAATTGCCGTCAATGTAACGTATGTATTTAAAAAAAAGATTAAAAAAAGAGTGTGTGTACTGATGTACACGCGTTAGAAGTTATACTTCTTGGGCGTATGGAAAAAAAATAACTAAAATGTAGTAGTGATTATCGATAAATATTAAAATTGATAAATAAGACAAAAAGAAAAAAAAAAATTTTGTAGTTAATAATGTAATAATTTTTAATTAACGATGTAAGTAAATTATACATACCGACAATTAACCTCAAATCTATAAATGCACTCAAAACAGTTTACTCAAATCAGTTTTATCACTAATATTCAATATATATATATAGATATAGATATACTAATAAATTATTAGTAAATACTATCACCGTCGTATATGAAATTGATTTAATAAAAACACCAAAATAATATTTATTTATTCACACTGTTTAATTGTACTGTTACGAAACACGTGCTCTAAATATAAAAATACTAGAATATACAACTTGAACATAGTTATCGATTTTCATGCCACCTAGAACTAACTTCACGATGTAGAATTTAGGTGTCAGTGTGCGCGCGCATCGTAAAAATTCACTCTCATCAGTTTTCTACATCGCGCCAAAAGAAGTATAACTTCAATAACAAACAGAGTATATGATGAAGCCGGCTCTTAGACTACACAGGTTATACGGGTGTATGTTTTTACTCCATATTTTATGATTCAACAAAAATATACTTTATTGTGTAACTACTCGTACAATAGCGTTTCTGTGATCAGAAAATATTTAGTATTTTGGTCTTGACTAGTAGATTGGATTTTTTTTTAATCGGTGACTATTATTCATTTTAATCGGATCTTAACTCGCTCTTAACTTATTTTTTTTATTCATATAAATGTCGTTTCAGGTTTCAAGTTTCAAATCTGATAATAAACTTTTAATTTTATTTCAAACTCCTATATGGCATCAGTATGAGATTTTTCGTTCGAAAAACCCTTTTTTGCATTATAAAAGCTATTTAAATGTAAAACTTTGGCCTGATGCGTCCAGTAGTTTGCGCTGAGCATTCATAGAACAGGAATTCTGTCAGTCACTTCTACAGGCAGAAAATTTAAAATTTTTGTTAATGATTTCGATTACGTCACAATTTCAAAAATGTTATTACCTATGTTAGAAAGACAGTTGTTTAGATATTTCATACAGATCAATTTCGTTTATTCGTACTTATTTTAAAGGTCAGCCTTGTATCTAAATTATTATATGATTTCTCTATCAGATGATGTCTTCTTATTGAGTCTATGCATAGAATAGAATACCAAGTGGTACTTGTCCACTTATAAAAAAATATGAATATATGAAAAAAAACATTATTGGATGGATAGGTGTGTAATTTGGCAAGAAAATTGATTTTTGGAACGCTTTGCAATAATATAATTATACAGTTTACATAAGGTATAGATTTTTCGCATCCATAAATCTTATTTACCGTTGCAGTTGCTATCCGATGTAGGTAATAGGTAACGCTAAGCGAAGCGCGTGAGTGAAAAAAACTTTTCTTGAAACAAATATAAAAATTCGGTTTTCATATAGTGTTTGTGTCCGAAAAACAGATTGACCTAAAGTTGACACAAAATGTTGCATATTTATACAAAACAGTTTCTGTAGGCATTCGAATGTCAGAAAACTCTTTGGCGATGTTAACGTCGCCAATTTTGAGAACAAAAAAAAAAAACTTTCCAACTAGCTCTACCAGAGCAGAGTGTAGATTTTAAATCCCTCTCTCCTATGAAAAAGAAGGGAAATTCTCAGTAACGGCTCATTATACCAATCGATAACTTTTAATAGTTTGTGCAAAGAATCAATCAAATGAATCTCCATACCTCATTTACAGCTGTAACAAAAGGTTTTATACCTTTATACATATATTATATAATTATCATTTTACTTACCAAGTTTAATTAAAACAAGTATTTATTTACTACATAAAATACGATTAAAATGAGCCTCGAAGCATGAGCTACTTAACCAAAACATACTAAATAAAAAAAAATTGTGCTTAGAATCACTCCTAGTCCATTGTTTAAACGCTCTTAATATCATAAATAATCTCCACGATACATGTTATCTAGTGTGGAGACCACTGGAAGTGGATTGTATTTAACCTTTTTAAAAATAAAGTTGATTTTATTTCATTAATTTTTATTTTATAGGCATAGACCAACTGAGACATAAGTGTTTTGTAGGATGCCAAAATATCACGTAGTTGCGCCGCTTCCGTCCTCCCTACTACCAATTTGATCTCTGTCTATCTAGTTGGTGGTCTGCCAAGTTTCATCTCGGGATTAGGAAATTATAACAACGTTTGTAAACCTAAATACTTTAGTTATCACCAGATGTTAGGTAAAGACTCTTAACTTATTCTCAAGTTAGTTTTCTAAGAAATTTGCGATTTGTTAGATACTTTGAGACAAAACATTATGTGTCTTAAATAATAAAGATGTAACAGTGTGTGAGACACAAAGTGAGTGTAAAAGATCCATGCACGGGATCACTTACGACTGTGGAAAACCGTCTCGGATATATACCGCAATTTTTACTCGACTGAGCCACGAGGCTCGTCTCACAATTGCTCTTCAGATACATTAAATAATAATTAAACTAAAAACCAATAACTATTCTGTATCACATATAAGCCAGATAGAAAAACTGCACTAGCAGCCAAGTTTATTTATTTTTAATGCATGCAACAAAATAATTGACATAGAAATTTAAATGTCAGAGATACGATACACGTGACGAGGTGCGCCGTGTTTGTTGTCTGAGACACAAAGTGAATATGTAAGAACCGTGCGTGGAATAACTTAACACCGCAGTGTTTACTCGACTGAGCCACGAGGTTCGTCTCACAATTGCTCTTCAGATACATTAAGTAATAATTAAACTAAACACCAATAACTATTCTGTATCACATAGAAAAACTACATTAGCAACCTAGTTTATTTATATTTTAATGCATGCAAAAAAATTATTGACGTAGAAACTTAAATGCTTGAATTAGGATACACGTAACGAAATGCTACGTGTTTGTTGTCTGAGACACAAAGCGAATATGAAAGAGCCGTGCTTGGAATAACTTAACAGCATGACTGAGGATTGCCGTCCCGGATACACACCGCAGTGTTTACTCACCGTCTCAGCTACGTGGCTCGTCTAACAATAGCACTGTACTTACAGAAAACCTAGGCCTTCGACGCCTGCGTCTCACCGGTCATGACAGACACGGCCGATGCAATAATGCAGTCTAGCATGGTAGCGGGCTAACCAGTTACGTGACATTGTCACGCTAAATACGACGACGACACGTCTTCGTCAGTACGGCGGTAACTAGCCACGGTCGATGCCACCCACTAGACTAGACAGCAGCTGGGAATCGAATCCAGGACCTCCAACTTTATAATGCGATAGCGCACGCGCAGTGCCACGGAGATCGTTGAAATATGCTACCAAAACCATTAAATTGTAAGAAAGACCCTTTGAAGACCACGTGGCGCAGTGTGCGCCCTGTCGCATTATAAAGTTGGAGGTCCTGTGTTCGATTCCCGGCTCGAGTCTGGTCTGGTGTGAGGCTTTGGCTGTGGCTAGTTACCACCCTAAAGACAAAGATGTGTCGCCAAGCGATTAAGCGTTCCGGCACGATGTCGTGTAGAAAAGAATTAGGAGTGTGGGTTTACCATACCCCTAACAGGTTAGCCCGCTATCATCTTAGACTGCATTATCACTTATCATCAGGTGAGATTGTCGTCAAGGTCTAACTTGTAGTGGATAAAAAAAAGGCAAATATATCTCCATATCTCACGTATCCATGAAACAGCACAAACGAAAGGTATAAAACATTAAATATGATATAATTATCAATTTTCTTTTCAAGTTTATCTAAAAAGTATTTATTTTCTACAAAAAATACGATATAAGAAATGATCCTCAAAGCATAATCTGCTAACATACTTCCCACATTTATTACAGGATATGTGCCCGAGGACTTTCTTCCCGTCTTTGATCTCGTTGCCAAATTCAAGGATTTAAATTATGAAAGGTATTCTTTGAATATACAAATTTTGACAATACATATCTTTGCTTCATCATAATCAACCCATTACCGGCTCACTACAGAGCGCGGGTCTCCTCCCAATATGAGAAGGGTTTGGCCATAGTCCACCACGCTGGCCATGTGCGGATTGGCAGACTTCACACGCCTTTGAGAACATTACGGAGAACTCTCAGGCGTGCAGGTTTCCTTACGATGTTTTCCTTCACCGTTGAAGCAAGTGATATTTTAATTATTTTTTTTAAAACGTACATAGCTCCGAAAAGTTAGAGGTGCGTGCCCAGATTCGAACGGCCGACCTCTGATTAGGAGGCTGACGCCCTAACCACTAGGCTATCACCGCAGTACCATACTGCGGTGATTTGATTAACATTTACCCATAGTTAATCAAATATACGCGATCCGTTAAAACCTTTCACCAATCAGGGCCTTATTATCGTATAAAGGTAGCATCTATGATTTCAATGTGATACAAATAAATTCCCAACCGGACAAAAGCCTGTCAAATAAGAATAAGTGAAGCCCTTAAATGTTTATTCAAGAAAGAAATAATAGAACAAGTTAGGCTTATTGTACAGTGTCTGTACCCGACGTCTCTAACCTAATATAGGCTATTCGATTTGTTTACAAAGGAAAAATTTATTCATGAAATTTATGTTTGGGTCCGGTCTACGATAAAATACAATTTTCTCGCATAAGTTACTTTTGTTGGACCTCTTATTTCGTCCGACAAACATCCTTCATATTTTCTTCGATTTTCTTTTCCATTACATAATAATTTAGCTTCAGCCCGGATGTTTAGAAGGCTTATGTTGATGGAAAGCTAACTGCCTGAAGTCAATTGAACAATATTTCTATTTACTTAAGCAAGCTTTGGAAACAATATAAATATCATAAACTTTAACAGGCAAAAACTGACCCACGTCTAAATCTGCTTTTGGTGTTGGTTTTTTAACCCCGTCCGGTTTTTTTGGGCTGATAATTATCCTATGAAGCTGTGATAGCCCAGTGGTTAGGACGTCCGCCTCCTAATCAGAGGTCGGGGGTTCGAATCGTCTAACTTTTCAGACTTATGTGCGTTCTTAAGCAATTAAAATATCACTTGCTTCAACGGTGAAGGGAAACATCGTGAGGAAACCTGCATGCCTGAGAGTTCTCCTAATGTTCTCAAAGGCGTGTGAAGTCTGGCAACGCGCACTTGGCCAGCGTGGTGAACTATGGCCAAATCCTTCTCATATTGAGAGGAGACCCGTGCTCTGTCTCCTCATTGTCATTGTCAACTGTCATTGAGTTGATCATGATGATGATGAGTGTTATCCACTAATCTGTCGATGGATGCTATCGTAATATTTTGTCCAGTGTTGGTCACTAGAAATGGGGAAACATTCCAACGGTACATGATGTTACCTACTCGGTCCCTCTTATTACTAGCGCAGTGTGATGTCTACCTGGTCGTAAAATATCGGTCGGATATATTAAAAAGTAAAAAAATAAAATTACTGTTTTCATACTGGAATTTTGTTTGATAATATACATTTAATTTTCACGACATCGACATTCCACGTAAATTAAGGGTTAATAATGAATCAGTAAAGTTATAAATTACCAAATTTGGAGCGTTGAAGAAGAACAGTGCATTCTTCGTTTACCTGAAGAACCCCTATTATTTTTCTAGAAATAAAATAGCCTAAAAACTAATAGCTTATACTTGTATTGTATAAACTATTAGTGTATTAACCGTTTTCCTTCACCGTTGAAACGAAAGACCTCTAATTTTGAGGCGGGCACCCTTACCACTGAGCTTAGGACAACAATACGATAGCATTAATCCGTTATTGTTGAGAAAGTTTTTGCCAATAAACAGTAGGTAAATATAATTTGCTATATTCCGCCGACAACCGGGAGATTTGTACAATATAACACCACACAAAATCTTCCACTAGAACCTCTACGCACGTTTCGACCCGACACCGGATCATCATCAGGAGATGTTGACTTCACAAGCGAGAAAAGTAAAGTGATATGTATTGCAAATTATACTTGCTGTTTATTGTTTATCATGGACTTCCGCAAAGTAACGCCTGCGTCTATCATTATTTAAAGTTTTTGCCGTCAAATAATTTCACATTTCCACAAATGGTGAATGTATATATGAATATAATACATTTTTTTCAAATTCAAATATTTGAGAATTTATTTGTTAATATACATCAAACATTTTACATAAAACTTAGATTAACCTAATATTATTAACTAAAAATCTTAAAAAACAAACAAACATATAACATCATAACTAAAATATATTATTAAAAGGAGTCCCTTTAGGATTATGTTTGTTATAATACATTATGTTTGCTTCTACATGGAACTCACGCGATCTTATGCTAAAGGATGTAGTTTGAATAACTTTAGTACGCCGCCGGGTCTTAAAAGACAGATTTTAGAGTTCTGAACCGCCAGTTAGCTCTGCACTCGACATTTTAATACGACAGTTGCTACTCCATGTTGGTTTAGAATTTGTGCTCTAAGTTATGTGGTATTTTTTATCTGTAATCTGGATTCAGATTTTTATTGTTTTTAAAAGCAGACAACTTTGGAATATATTGCGAAATAAATAGCTTTTACCCGCCCATTTGTTTTCTATCCGCTTATAGTTTTCTGTGTCGATGTTAGTTTGTTGCAGTACATAGTTAATAAAGTTTATAATTTAAACCCTTCGGGAACGATTGTCGAGTTCTTTTTCAGGTTAACCCTGAAACCACGGGATACCTGCGGGATAAAAAGTTTCCAAAATTTTCTAAATCGACAGCGTGTGACCACCTGCAGTATAGAAAGTTACTTTTCCAATTTTTTTATAAATCGACAGCGTAACAAAGGCAGGCAACAAACAAAACAAATAAACAAACATGCACTTTCGCATTTATACTATTAAGTAATAGCGGGGAACTAGTGTTGTTACCCGCGACTTCGTTCACATTTAAATATTAATTCGTATGTGTAAAACAAAAATATCACAATAAACAAAATCATGTTGATCCCTCCTGAAAACAATAACAAATGTATTCCACTATTACCGTACATTTCTCCGAAAAAGTGCCTATGTGCTATTCTAGACTATAATCTATATGTATGCCAAAATTCATTCAGATTCGTTCAGCCGTTCTTGCGTGATTAAGTAACAAAAATCCGTTATACCAACTTTTGCATTTATGAAAAATTGTATGGAAAGTAAAAAAAAAAAATATCACTTGCTTCAACGGTGAAGGAAAACATCGTGAGGAAACCTGCACGCCTGAGAGTTCTCCATAATGTTCTCAAAGGTGTGTGAAGTCTGCCAATCTGCACATGGCCGGCGTGGTGGACTATGGCCAAACCCTTCTCATATTGAGAGGAGACCCGTGCTCTGTAGTGAGCCGGTAATGGGTTGATCATGATGATGATGATATATGGAAAGTCTTCCAGTAATACAAAGATACAAAGAGACCCAGCTATGTCTCTAGTATGTTATTATCTCCCCATATTTAGTAATGTTAATTGTTATCCACTTAAGATAATTCCACGGAAGCTACCCCGATGAAATTTGTCACGAAATGTGTTATCCCGGTATCTGATGATATATCAGGAAGTTAGACAACGGCGTCCCAAATGACATATTACTGTCAATGTTATCGCTTGTGCCATATCAAGTTTCCATCGATCTACATGTAAAGAGCCTATGAGTTTACCAACATAAATTTCTGATTAAGAATTGTTTTGACAGCACAAGAAGAATAAAAATAAGATTTAGCGTAAGCTTACCTCAATTTATTCACTACTATGATAGCATATAGATATTTTTTTATTGGAAAAGCGTTATTACTCTGTTAACGATTTTTTAAAATGAAAATAAATAAAATCGGTCTCTTTATTACGGTCGATTTTAGACCAAGTTGCAACACCTAAACTGGGTATGTGTAAATAAGTTGCAACGAAATAAATAAATTAGCCTAGTAAACTATGATATCCTAGCCTAGTGGCTAGGATGTCGGCCTCCTGATCAGAGGTCGGGGGTTCGATCCCGGGCAAGCCCAATTACAACTTTTATATGTATATATGATATGAGGGATTAGGAACTTTGAAGTTTGAAGAAAGCTGCTTCTGACTGCCTGCATGAATGAAGCAATTTGCTTGATTAAATCAAGTGTTTTTTATTAGGTACGACACATTATACGTGACTTAATTTGACCCTATACTGTTATCGACCAAATAAAGGTAACCCTGTCAGCATCAAATTTCAACACTTTCAAATCAAATTGAATCGAAATAGCTTCATTCATATAAAACCTTTATAACACATTTCCCGTTATTTCTATTCGTGAAGCAAAAGTGATAACTACACTCGCCAACGTAAAAAAAAAGCTACGAGGATTCCAATCGCGCCAAATCTAAGAAGGAGCCAACAACAAATTTTGCCTGTTTTTTTTTTGTTATCACCATCACACATAATCAATAACAAATTCTACAGTGAAAAGTTTATGTCCATATGAATAATAAAAGTACTGTCTGTCTTTACATTTACTCTTCGACGCTTTAAAAATGGTTACAAGGTAAGGTTGAATTTCACGCAGAAGGTATACGAGTAAATTCAGTGCCAACAATAACTTATGTAGGCTTTGGTATTACTTTTTATTTCTTGAATAGAATTACGAGGCGAAAAACGGGCTTACTTTTTTAAATCGGATTTGTTTTGTTGCCTCCGTAAGCGCTGCGTTGTTTAATGCTGAAGACTTTTTGACGATAATTTTTATGAGAAATTGTGAGGTTTCTCTTATTGTATATTGTTTTTGTTGGAACGAAGTTCCTTATCGCGCGTTGTGAAAGGGGGCTAGACGGAAAAAATTCTTACGAAAAGTTGTCACGACACTTTTTGTTATTGTAAGCTGTGCAGCGTCGCATGTTTCTCTGTCTGTCTCTCTCTCTCTTATAGAAAGCAAGCCAGATATTTTAATTTCTATTTCGCATTGAACAGTGTGGTGTCGCGACGATTATTTTTGTTGAGTGTATACAGGTTTTTTGTGAATAATAAATAATAAAAAGTAATAATAATAATGAATCCTGACAGGGTTTCTGCACAAGTTCCGGATATTGCTGATGGAGTACAAAATTGAGCCTACTGATTAAGTTTATATAACATTATATTCGTTAATAATAAAAAAAATATTATTATAACTTAAATAAAATAAAATTTTATTACAATTCCTTCACAATTAATCGAAAGGAACTTCGATCCATCCGGGTGTCCCTTGACACATCTGAAGCTTTTTTCTTTAGCTTTGTACCCATAATTGACGAGCTCCGTAGCGCAAGATGTGCGCTGTTGCATTATAAAGTTAGAGGTCCTGTTTTCGATACCCGGCTAGAGTCTGGTCTGGGAGGCTTCGTCTGTGGCTAATTACCGACAAAGACGTGTCGCCAAGCGATTTAGCGGTCCGGCACGATGTCGCTTAAACACCTATTAGGAGTATAGGTGTTCCATACCCCTAACAGGTTAGACAGCTACTATCTTAGACTGCATCATCACAAGGTGAGATTGCCGTAAGGGCGAACTTGCAGTGTATAAAAAAAGCTATTAGGAATTTGTGATGTCAAAATCTTCAATCCGTCTACTATAGTCAGATTGAAGATTTTTCCCTGTGACAGAAATAAGCGATGTTAAAGGAATGCAACTATGTTAGACACATAAACTACAAATCGACTGTGAGCTAAAGGTACATAGCCAAACCCGTTGTATGAATACCAGATCATCATCATCATCATCATCATCATTCACAACCGATTGACGTCCACTGCTGGACATAGGTCTTTTGTAGGAAGTTCCAATGCTCACTTTCTTGGGCCGCTTGCTTCCAACTGCTCCCTGCGACTCGTCTGATGTCGTCTGTCCACCTAGTTGGGGGTCGACCAACGCTACGTTTAACGGTGCGGGGTCGCCATTCCAGCTCCTTGGGACCCCAACGTCCATCGGTTCTCCGAGCTATGTGCCCCGCCCATCGCCACTTCAACTTCTAACACTTACTTATATAACCTCTGTTCTTACAAATTACATACATAAAAGCTGGGAACCACCACTACCTTCTCAGAAGGTTGAATTGTAAAAATGGTGCAATCAGGCCTCTTTTATAGGTAGATTTAATATAAAGACCCAGGGGCATTCTTAATTTTACAAAAGCTAATTTTACGCCCATATGCTGACGAAAATCTGACCATTTTCGGTTCAAAGTTCAGTCATTTTAATTCAGTGTATTAGATTACCAGCGGCTAATTGTGACACTAGTTGGCACAGGCTTCTTCTCATAAACGAGAGCATAGATCCACTAGACTGAATAATTTGATTTGAAATTGCTTTTAAGGTCGATACGTAAAAATGTTCGTTTAATACATTTCATTTCAACGAATAAGCTGTTACATACATAGAATTCATTTTAAAAGTATGTTTAAGCCGCAAAATATTAAGCCTGGCGTGCATACAAAAACATTTTAACGGTTTTAACGGGGATAGAGAGCAGTCACAAGCCTTTGGTGATATTATTAGCACCCGGAGGGGCTTTCACGGAATTAAATGACGTCGACCGATAAACGCTTTTAGCGGCACGCAACTTGGTTAGCGCCAGTGCCTTAGTACGGGATAACACAACTTGAGAACGTCAGTTTTGCGATTATCGAAACTCTACAGTATCATAGTAAAATCAATCTTATGACGTTTGTTTTAAAGTCACAACTCAATCAAAAACAAAATTTTACTAATATATTAAGAAACGAGAATTAAATGACCCTGTATGATATTCACGTCAGAAGCCAATATAGAACAGCAGGAATCGTCATCTTAAGCATCGCTAAACGAGCTGCGTGCAATTACATGAGTGTCGCGCTGCGCTCATGATTAAGAGACCCGTGTGGCTTCGAAACTAGTGTAGACGATAATTTAAGTTAATCCAGCCGTGATATTTATATATTATGAAAATAAATGGCATTAATGGATAAACAGTTATAGCACGCACAATTATGTCAGCACGGTTAAAATTAGTTAGTGACACAACCTAAAAAATCAATGGTACGCTATTATCAAAACGTAAGACTAGAATATACGTATTTACTAGTTTTAAGTCCATTTAATGAAGCTGCGATAGCCTAGTCGTTCGGACGTCCGCCTCCTAATCAGAGGTCGGGGGTTCGAATCCGGGCAAGCATCTTTAACTTTTCAGAGTTATGTGCGTTTTTAAGCAATTAAAATATCACTTGCTTCAACGGTGAAGGAAAACATCGTGACTCTTGGGCATACAGGTTGTATGCCCAAGAGTTCTCCACAATGTTCCCAAAGGCTCGTGAAGTTTGCCAATCCGCACATGGCTGGCGTGGTGGACTATGGCCAAACCCTTCTCATATTGAGAGGAGACCCGAGCTCTGTAGTGAGCCGGCAATGGGTTGATCATGATGATGATGATGATTAGCAGGCAACATATTGGCCAGTACAGCAGATGTTCATGGGTCACGGAAGTCACTTGAAGTCAGACCAACATACATACAGGTATAGAAAAAAAACAAGAAGGATTTGTTTAATTTGCCGAATTGCTAGTAATATTTCGATATTCAAAAACATTTGCACCTGTATCTCGATTTCGTACTAAGGGTGTGTTTAGTGACAAAGTTCTGCTTTCACGTTATTATATTTACGTATAAATTATAATGTGTAGATAATCTTGACTATTTCTAGTTAGTTTCTAGTGCCTTGAACTACGAAAAATTAATTTTGAATTACAAAATTAAATTAATATACAAAATTTCTGATCATTTTAGAGCCATGGATACTAACGGTACCTTTAAATAAATTATATGTTATTATATGAAGCCGAACCAGACTTTAAATAGTAGAGAAAAAATTGGCACCCATAAAACCTGCCAATCTTTGAAATTTTCGTTCATAATGAACCGTGGATGATTGATTGCCTATCGGGCACGATTTCAAAAGTTGGACTCTTAAATTTATAATCATATAATAATAATATCGGCATGAAAAATAGCAAGGTTAAAACGATCATACCGTAATCGACATGAGTATGAAAAGTAATTAACATCATAGTTTAAATATACCGTTTGAACTTACTCGTAAGTAAGAATATTGTATCCTTACTTTCTTCTCGTATTACTACGGATGTTGCCAAATAATTTTTATATATATATTTTTTTTTGGACTGACTATTAGCTGTTAATAGCTGTTTAACCCTATTTAGTTAAAAAGCAATGCAATATATTGGAATTCGCAAAAATCAGATTCGAGGACATCCGAGGCGCAGCGCGTGTGATGTTGCATTATTAAGTTGAAAGTCCTGGATTCGATTCCTGGCTCGAGTCTTGTCTGGTTCGGCTTCGGCCGTGGCTAATTACCACCCTACCGACATAACCGTGTCACCAAGCGATTAAGCGTTCCGGCACGATGTCGCGTAGAAACCGATTAGGAGTATGAGTTTACCATACCCCTAACAGGTTAGCCGGCTACCATCTTAGACTGCATCATCACTTACCATCAGGTGAGATTGCCGTCAAGGGCTAACTTGTAGTGGATAAAAAAAAATCCCTACTTCTCTTATTACTTTGGCATCATATAATTTTTATAACATACTCAAAAAATTTAATGTTTGCAATGTCATGCATATTATATATGTATGTGAATTTTTTAAAATAACGTCTAGTTAATGTAGTGTAGTTTTTGTTTATTCTATGAAAAGTTAGCGTAAATAAAATAGGCCCATAAAAGATCATACCCCTTAAAAGTAATTGCTTAGTGATAAGAAAGATTTCGTTATATCGTTCTGTAGACCCTTTGTTTGTAGTTATTTCTTTCGTGAGTTTTTTGAAATGCTGTTTTCCTTTTACAAGTCTAGACAGCTTTTTATGATTATTAGCTTAGAATAAGCGAAACACAATAGAGTGCAGAGATTTAGTTACCAATTAAAGTTAATTATTAGATACATTTAAATGCTAACTTTCAGTGACGTATGAACTTTAGCTGAATTACTATTATAAACATAAAAAGCAACATATAACAATCCGCAAACAGTAGATTTGATGATCTCCGTGACGCAGCGCGTGCGCTGTTTTATTATAAAGTTGGAGGGCCTGGGTTCGATTCCCGGCTCGAGTCTAGTCTGGTGGGAAGCTGTGGATAATTACCACCCAACCGACAAAAAAGTGTTGCCAAGCGATTTAGCGTTCCGGTGCGATGTCGTGTAGAAACCAATTTTGAGTATGGGTTTACCATACTCTAACAGGTTAGCCCGCTACCATCTTAGACCGCATCATCACTTACCATCAGGTGATATGCCGTCAAGTGCTAACTTGTGGTGCATAAAAAATAATAATTGCACGATGCAATCTATAATGTCTTCAAGCTTTATACAATAACATATGTTTATAATATTGTAATAAAAGCCGAAAAGGGCTCATGTCTGGATTCTCGACCAGATGGTGCCGGATGCCTCTTACAAGCGCCCGGGTTTGGTAAGCTGTGAGATTTCTGAAGGGCGCGTTGGAAAACTTGGAAATTTGCAAGAAAATTTTGAAAAATATCTAGCTCTGCTTTTTTAAATACATTATTATAGGTAGGTTAATAAGCGGTGATAGCCTAGTGGTTAGGGCGTCAGCCTCCTAATCAGAGGTCGGCGGTTCGAATCCGAGCACGCACCTCTAAGTTTTCGGAGTTGTGTGCGTTTTTCAAAAATTAAAATATCACTTGCTTCAACGGTGAAGGAAAACATCGTGAGGAAACCTGCACGCCTGAGAGTTCTCCATAATGTTCTCAAAGGCGTGTGAAGTCTGCCAATCCACACATGGCCAGCGTGGTGGACTATGGCCTTTGACCTATGACCAACATGATAATGATGATTATAGGTAGAAACAAATCTATTTATCGGGGCAGATCTACCCAGATTATTTTCTGTTCTTTGAGGAATTAAAGTATTTGTTTTTAATAAAGAACCTTGCGTTATGGTCAGGTACTGCTAGACTTAACCTATTCGTTAAACTTGGACAATCAAAACCACCATTAACAATGATGTGTAAGAAACAAAAATCTATCACGTATCTGTGATTAGATAATGCAATAGTTCATCACACAGTATCTAGTACTTTACAAAACATGACCAGAGTATATTGTTTTAAAGTTCTCTTGAAATACGTATTCCGGAATAGTCCGCGCCGTCTACCAAGTGGGTCCGGGCGCGCAATATCCTGTCCAGTCCGTGCTCGCTCGACAACGCTGTGTTTAGCGGAAGATTTTGAGAGGTAATAAAGCACTTCATGTTAATACCCACTTGGATTTCAAACAAGGCTGCAGAATTTAAACTATTGTCGGATGTTTTATTAAAATGACCGGCGGATGCGCGCGAATTCGTCTGCGTTTGCTTTTCTTTAAATCTCGAAGGAGTAATAATAATAATAATAAAACTATTACACACAAGACTAAAAGCACAAAAACAAAATATATGAAGAGATAAAAACTGTGTAAGGGCGGCCTTATCACTGTAAGTGATCTCATTTAACAATATTGAAGTGGTTGGTGTACAAATAAGAGCATAATATTTTTAATAGTATGTAATTATTAGTATGTAGAGAATTATCTATGCGATTTCTGTATGAATAATGAATTATTCTGTCAGCTTCTTACAAAAAGGTGGTCTGGAAGAGATCGCTTTAAGTGATAAGGTCGCCTTTTGCTTTTATATTATGTATTTCTTGTTGTTCTCTTTTTTCCTTTCAATATGTAGGTATGCAATAAATTGTATAAATAAATAAATAAGAGCATAAATAAAAATAAACTTACATAAAATTACATACTAAAGAATACACACTAATTTACATAAAAAGCAATAATTATCATATTATATAGTTATAAATATTCAAATAGTGCGACACAATTTTTTTTATGACGTGTAAATAAAAGAAGCGATTTAGAATCTCGAATATTCCGAGGTACAGCATTCCAGAGCTTCACTGCTTTAACTGTATGGCTGAATGGCATCGCCAGTTTATGTATTTTCTCTTATATTATATGTTATCGCGTATCCATTTACTGGGACCAATCATGTGGCAAATTACATCGAAATCGGTAGAGTGGTAATGCGAACATAGCTAACAAACAAATAGACACACTCACATTCATAAACATAGATCATTTATCAGTAGATTTTTATATAGATGAGAATAAAAAAAGATAGGGTAAATACTGGTAAAGTCGTTAGTCTGTGAAAGCATGCAACCAATTCAGTTTTTTATTAAACTAAACAAAAACTTTTTTGCGGCAACAAAATTTATGGGAATATTTCCCATAGTTAAAATTGTAACTTTGGAGGTAAAAGCAATGAAAGGAAATCTATCTCGCTGTCTTATTTTGATCAAAATCTGTTTAGTGGGTTAGGCAAGAAAAGGAGTTATTATTGGCATAGGTTAAGGTTATCTGTTTAATTTCCAAAACGGAGTCAGTCATTTCTGATTCTCGTTCTCGTGGAAACTTGAGATATCAATAACATACAAAAACTGTTCTTTGAACACATGGAATCTTGTATTTCCAAATCAATTTTTCAAAGTATTTTTTTTTAGTTTGCGAACTTAAACTTTCAAAACTTGAATGTGATACATATAGATGTGTTAGGCCTCGGCTTAGTCAAACATAATCTAACGTTTTGGTGAAATTTCTTTCGCCAAATGCAAATAGAAATTCAAGAAGTACTTCGGAGGGTGTTTTCTTTTCCTTTTAAACCATTAAATTGGCAGCTAATGTAAATTCAATGGCGTTTCACACCTCGGGGCGGCTCTCCGTGTAATGACTATGCGATTTTTCTTCCAAACAAAGGCCGAAGGAAGCGAGCAGTAGAAAACGGTGGAAAAAATATATACGGAATTGAATTGAAAACAATTACTGAGAGCGTTGATACAAAACTTAAGACTAAAAAACAAATACCGCTCTTAGATAACAAAATTCGTAAACGCCGCTTGCGGTAACAGTTAACTAATAGCAATCGTCACGTAAGGAAAATATGTTATGTGATTATTATATTATCTTAGTTTCGTAAACGTTAATATGTAAACAAATTCAAATTCAAAATAATCTTTATTCAAATTGTCCTTAAAAAGGCACTTTTGACGCGTCAATAATTTACACAGTAGTTATTTCATGGTGATAACTATATTCGTAAACTTAAAACTAAAGCTATGAGGGTTCCAAACGCGCCCCGGTCTAAGAAGAAGCCCACAACAAACTTAGCCGGGGACGGTCGTGACAACAGAAAATAAAGAATTTAAAGTGCTTAATAAATGAATGGCAATCAAAGAATATTTTGCGTTTATCTGTAGCACATCTTTGTACAAAATGTACTTACCTAAAAGTACTAGAAAGTTTTCTAGCTGAAAATTCAAAAGCTTATTATCTAAATTATCTAAAAATAAATCCGTGAAATCCAGACAATTACGCTGTTAAAAATTATTACTATAACACTAGAGGACGCGGATCTACTGCATTCATACAAATATCAGACAAATAATGAATAGAAGCAGGCGTTACTTTGCGGAAGTCCATGATAAACAACAAACAGCAAGTATAATTTGCTATATTCCGCCGACAACCGGGAGATTAGTATAGGAGGATGATCCGGTGTCGGGTCGAAACGTGCGTAGAGGTTCTAGTGGAGTATTTTGTGTGGTGTTATACTATACTAATCTCCCGGTTGTCGGCGGAATATAGCAAATTATACTTGCTGTTTGTTGTTTAAACATCAGACTGCAATAAAAATAGTTTGGAATGTTATCCAAGCGTTTCGTATATCAACGACCGAGGAGCAAGTTTTGCGTGACAACGATCCCGAGCGCCTTGTATCAAACGAATGGCAAAGAAAGAGAATTTAAAGTGTCTCTGTAGCCTGCCTTTGTGCGAAACGTGATCGTCTAGAGCGTCTTTTTCGCTTTGAACTCGAGCTTAGCTAAACGTTTCAAGCACCATGTGACATGTAATAAATTTAACTTGTAAATCAAGAAGCAAATATCCAATTAAATCTAAGCATCTTATCAAGAGGGACGCTCCATTGTTAACAAGGTTATATAACACAGATCTTCACGGGAGTAACTTTTAATAAACTTGTACGGAATCTCGTTACGAGACAGTAATTTCTTTGTTTTTAATTTTTTGTAAGTTATTTAGTCTTTCTTATTCGTTATTTATTTATTTTAGTTAGTTAGCTGTGTTATTTTAATTTTATATGTATATTATCTTTTTATTACATTCACTCTATGTTTCTACATTTATTATTCTATTGTATTTCTTTTTAAATCTAAGTTTTGTTAATTTTAAATGTCATCATTATCATCATGATCAACCCATTACCGGCTCACTACAGAGCACGAGTGTCCTCTCAATGTTCGGGTTCGGCCATAGTCCACCACGCTGGCCATTTGCGGATTGGCAGACTTCACACGCCCTTGAGAACGTTATGGTGTAAGTTTTGTTAATTTTAAATGTATGATATTTGTCGGCGCGATGGAGTTATTAACTTCATTCAGCGGCGCCAAGAACATCAAGAATTCAATAATTACCCATATTTGAACTCTTTTATTCACTAATTAATCATTTCTTTGTTAATTAGTTGTTATGTACCTCTATATGATTTTGTCAACACAATTTAGACGGTAGCAAACAATTTTGTACAAGCATGCTTTGCTATAAATACGGGCCGTCCATGCATTTCGTGGCATTCTCGCTCGAGAAGTCGGGCCGTTCGGACCTCTTAATTATGGTCGCAATAAAAGTGTAATCCCGCAAGTTGTGTTTTTAATTACTATGAGCGAAAGTAAACAAAAGTGTGACGTGTGACAAACGTCGTCGTCGTGTGACGTCCGAGTTGTTTTTAGTAAGATTTAGGTCTTCACTCGCCATATTGTAATATAATATTAACTTTTTAATCTACATTGCAATGACACTTTGGATTTCGGTTTAAACGTGTTATTATTATTATTTTTTCGCAAGTTAACTAAAGCTTAGCTAAATGTTTCAAGAATCATGTGATATGTAATAAATATAATTTAAATCAAATAACTTTATTTTCATTCTATATGAACTTGAAATCCGCATTCAATACCCCGAAGAAAAGGAATAAGGAAACAAAAGAATCATTTTTCTTATCTGCCGGTTGGTGTTTGAGGCCATTATGTCGCGTCATCGTAAGCCAAGCCGACGTTCACGAACCCAACAAAACAAACGTGATTTACAAAAGCGACCTCGTTTTTTCACCGAGAATGGTAAATACTGAAACCAAGAAGCAGAACGTGTAACAAAAATGTTGGCATTTTTCTAAAAACCTTTAGGAAATAACTTAAAGAGAGTATTGAAGTTTTAACAGTACCAAGGGAAAAACCTGCTTAGTACTTTGTCTGTTTAAATCGATAGCTCCTTATTCCGGGAATCCATTATGTTCTGTTCCTGTCAATCAATAAATCAATCATAATCTTTATTCAAATAATCCTTTAAAAGGCTCTCTTGACGCGTCAATAATTTACATAGTAGTGAGTTCATGGTGATAACTACATTCGTAAACATAAAACTAAAGCTATGAAGGTTCTCTGTTCGCCCTGGTCTAAGATGAAGCCAACAACAAATCTAGTCGGGTAAATTTTTTTTTAGTTATCACCATCTCACATGTCACTTAAAAATGTTTAAGAGCTATCTTATCTTCTAAGAGCAATATTTCATACCCAAAAACATAGGGGTGTTGCCCCCTCCTAGTCACTCCAGCCAGCCGGGATCACTCCTAAAGCTTACCAGGTAACCCAGGTCGTCTAGTACTTCCGAGTTGCACTGCTACTTCATTGGTCTGTGTTTTCGGTGTTTGAGGGTATTCCAGTCATATTGTTAACCCAAAATACAGGAAACGTGAAAATACTTTTCTACCACCAATCTGCCTGGTTGGGTCAAAACGTCCTTTTTCTCAGCATGCGTGGGGTTAATACACACACTATGATAATCAACTGTAAACTAGATAGTTGCCTATATAATAAATTCCTAATCTCCGATCGCGAGCGTATCGATGCGGTTGGCAGTTCGCAAGTCTTAGCCCGCTGAAATTTACGGCGGGTTTTTTTATTATTACCTACACAATCGAGGTTGAACCTGCTCCCAATACAAATACTATAACGAATAAGAATAAACTGATGTAGCCATGAGATATCTGATAAGGAATATAGAACTGAGAAGCGTGTTATAAATTATGAAAGATAATTAAAAAATAATAAAAATCGCATCGTCTATCTCATACAGCGCTCGGATTTCCGCGTTATTTGGCAAACTTTCCAAGTTCGCCAAATAAAGAATTATCAACCATTTTTACTGAGCACTTGACATCCAGCAGTATTTTTGTGTTTTATTTTTGGTTTTTAACAGATTCAGAATTCTGATCTTTTTTTACACATATGGATAAACATATTACATAAAAGCAATACCATACTTTTTATACCATTGATTTAATTGTTAAATATTAATTAACCATGTCAATTTAATTATTTTGAAGAAGGCTGAACAACATTAGTATTGTGTTTGAAAATCCTTTTTGTTCCAAACGTTTATTTAGGTCAAATATTGCAACTGAATTTTAAACCAGTTATTCCCAAAAGATTATCTTTTGCATACACGTTTAGTTTTACGTTGGCCAAGTCAAATATGGCCGAGTGAAAATTGTTATTCCAACATGGCGAACTGTGATAGTTAACAGACCAATTAGTTTTTATGCCCTTCTCTATTATGGGGTTAATGAAGTTTTCTAAGAATATGAGACATAAAATGACGTCACTAGAAATTAAAAATTAAAAAGAAATAAAATGTTGTTTCTAAAACTTATTACAAACATGTATTGGTGCAACTTGGCAGTAATATGAACTTTACTAATGTTTCATTTAATCCTGAAAACCCCAAGTTTTCCTATATTATATTGGACTACTATTATTCACAACTATTCCGAACATGTCAATGGCTTAAGTGGGTAGTAAGTTAAAATTTAACTTACAACTCACTTAAGCCTTAATGATCAACGGAAAGACGCCTGTCAGGATTAAATTTATATCATTTACGTACGGAAGCCTACAACTTGAACAAACACTGATGAAATCACGGTAAGCAGCTAAAATGAACACTAAATAATCCTCAAACATAAAAAGTTTAAAATAAAATGACACAGTTTTTATAGGGTGTATTAAAGTGAAATATGGTATACAAAAGTCCTCTCGTTTTAATCATATACAAACACTACTAAAAGTCAGTAATTTTTATCCAAGAAAGGTTTTAAAGAAGGTACAAAAATGTTGGACGGTGAGTAAAATGTAAATTATTGGAATGCAGAGTAAATAAATAGATAGTTGCTTCCACCATCGAAATAAAAACATTCTGCAAATGATAGTACGCGAGGCAAATTTCTTAGCTGGAAACCGGGTCAGATAAAATGAATCCTTCGATCTATTTAGTCGTAGAGACAACCGTCAAAAATCAGTACCCATTAAGTTCTTAATTGTGTACGATATTGAAGTGTTTTTTTTAATACACTACTAAGCCGTTGACGGTTATCTCATCTGATGGTAAGTGATGATGCAGTAAGATGGTAGCGGGCTAGTTAGCCACGGATATTGTAAACGCATATTTCTAATTGGTTTCCACGCGATAACATGTCGGTAGGCTGGTAACTAGCCGAAGCCTAAGCCTCCCATCACATCAGACTTGAGCTGGGAAACAAACCCATGAGCCACAAAATTTACAATGCGAGGTCGTCAAAACGTAAACATAATTACGTTTTAACATATGAAATAATAACTTTTTCCTAAAATAGCTGTCCAGAGACTATAGACAATAGAGGCCAGATTTAACAAAAAATATGACAAATAATTCTCGCTGAGGGAATTCATTGCACGAAATGGGTTATTAAATCCAACATTTTATGGTTTATCAATTATTGAATTTTCACTCCGGCGAAATTAGATTCACATCTCTCATATATAGATTTAATATACACAAAAAAAAACTCAAAATATTTTCTTACTAAATCATCCTTGGTAAATCATGAATTTGTACGAGTAAGTCAAACAAGTTAAAAAACAGAAATGCTAGGTTGAGATACCTGAACCAAACTCAGGCGGGGATGTATAGATACAACCACTGTCTCTTAGACAATCTATCCACTCGTTACCCATAGACCTTTTAGAGAGAGCACGAGGAGGTAATTCATGTGAATTTTATGTTATGCTTGAGCTCTGGACCCTTATTAATAATGTCCGTAATCCATCTTCAGACTTATTTTATACTTTATCTTAAAAGGTCTGCATGGAAAAACACACTCACTTTATGGGAATTCTCAAATACTTCCATATCTTATTCATCTACAAAGATTAATAAGATATGGAAGTATTTAATTTTATTTTGGGGAGTCACTCAACGGGCGATGGAAAGAGCTATGCTAGGAGTATCTCTACGTGATCAAATCAAAAATGAGGAGATCCGTAGAAGAACCAGAGTTACCGACATAGCTCAGCGAATTGCGAAGTTGAAGTGGCAATGGGCGGGGCACAGACGACATCAGACGAGTCGCAGGGAGCCGCTGGGAGCAAGCAAAAGACCTATGTCCAGCAGTGAACGTCAATCGGTTGTTAATGATGATGATGATGAGGGAATTCGTCGCCCATTAAATAGCAAATCTGAGAAGGGCGCGAGCCTTTCTATAGGACGATTCTGCCACCATACAACGAGGAAAGCGAAGAGTTTTTAATAGGTGTGAGCTAGAATGTGATGATTCTGGTATCAGGTATCTGAGAGTAACGGAATTTGTTTATTTTTTTAAGTTTTTAGTTCCCATTATTTACATTTGCGTGTTGGTAACGCAGACGTGTCGAGTTGAGTAATCGCATGGCAGGTACAGTGTGTCAGGTCAAACAAGCTGCCTTACCCAATTTGCAAATTAAATTTTGGTTGGTCGCCCCATTAATTTGGCGAAATTTTAAGCAAATTTGTTTATCGTGAGTTAGGTCACTCCAGCTCGGTCTGGCGGCGATTTCAAAGCTTCAGACCTTTTAGTGGTTAGCGTTCAATTATCAAACTCGGCGGACGATCGAGAAAGCTATAGGCAAATAATTCTACGTGATCTAAACAGAAATCAGGTTGAACGGATTGAGGCGCGATTCTTCACATGCAAAAAAGAACTTGAACCCAAAATGACAGCTAAATGGAACAGAATTACCATCTTCAGGCAATTAAAATTGCCATTGATGAATACATAAGAAAGAGAAAGAGTTAAAGGGGTTTGACCCCCATAATAAAGAAGAAGAAGAAGCGGTGATAGTCTAGTGGTTAGGGCGTCAGTCTTCTAATCAGAGGTCGGCGGTTCGAATCCGGGCACGCACCTCTAACTTTTCGGAGTTATGTGCGTTTTTAAAAATTAAAATATCATTTGCTTCAACGGTGAAGGAAAACATCGTGAGGAAACCGGCACGCCTGAGAGTTCTCCATAATGTTCTCAAAGGCGTGTGAAGTCTGCCAATCCGTACATGGCCAGCGTGGTGGACTATGGCCAAACCCTTCTCATATTGAGAGGAGACCCGTGATCTGTAGTGATCCGGTAATGGGTTGATCAGGATGATGATGATGACCGCCATAATATATAATCATAACCTAAATATTTCATTGTTACAATAGAAAAAAATAACATAAACGATGTTTGTCCGCCAAAATGAAGGTTTCAACGAGAGTAACTTATGCGGGTAAAGTGTATTTTACCATGGCCGGACCCTTGGCGCACGAAATTCATGAATAAATTTTTCCTTTGTAAACAAATCGTGGGGGCCATATTAGGTTAGGGGCTATGCAGGCGATATGTAATAATCCTAGACTTGTTTATTCAATGGGATGGAAGCTGGCTGGATCATGTTTGCTGACCTTATTAGTACATTATTACCTACATTATGTACACTGCAGGTCGTTGATTGCCAAGCGGTGGAATGGGCTATAATACCGTCGATAAATTATTTACACTTTGAGGATGCTGTGGAGTGGGGCATAGAGTTAGTGTGTATCTTAATAAGGGTGGTTTGATCAAATTAAAAATTCAAATTCAAATTTAAATGATCTTTATTCAAATATTCCTTTAAAAGGCACTTTTTGCGTCAATAATTTACATAGTAGTGATTTGATGGTGATAACTACGTTCGTAAACTTAAAACTAAAGCTATTTGGGTTCCAAGCGCGCCCCGGTCTAAGAAGAAGCCCACGACAAACTTAGCCAGGTAAATTTTCTTTTTGTTATCACCATCTCACATGCCACTTAAAATTATGTTAGGAGCTATCATATTTGAGCAATATTTCATACCCATGCTTGTTTATCATTTACATAATCTAGAGTGGAATGGTGTTTATGTGTGCCAAGTATACCCTTAGAGGTGTCCAGGCTCTATTAGCTGAGCCATTGGGTGGTAAATTAGTTCTAGTTTTATGTATAAATCATGTTTTCTTGGCGATTTAGATAACTGCCATAGACAAGCATAGAATAATCATAAAAAACATATAAATTAATTAATGTTATAGCCATATATGACCAAGAGATAAAACATTATTTTTTTTATAGCACAAGTACATATACAAGTTAGCCGTTGACGGCTATTTCACCTGGTGGTAAGTGATGATGCAGTCTAGGATGGTAGCGAGCCAACCTGTTAGGGGTATGGTATACCCACACTCTTAATTGAAGCAAGTGGTCAATTTGAATTGCTTAAAAACGCATATAACTCGAAATGTTGATGGGCGTGCGCGTCGAACCCCCGACCGATTAACAGGCGGACGTCCTAACCACTAGGCTATCACAGCTATCTATAATCTGCTTTAATTTCAGTTTAATATTTCATGTAACGCCGAAGACATTTCCGTGTTTGTTATCCGAGAACACAAAGCAAATACACCGCTGCATCTCTCGAAATGCAGCTTCAGTTATGTTACACAATCAGAGCACGGACTGCGTTTACTGATTTAAATTCTCTCAGCGAACTATGAAAGAGATGTACACAGAATAACTTAGGAGTACAAATGAGAGTTGCTGACTCGGAAACAAGCCAGTGTTTACTGTCTGCCCGCTCCCTGAAGCATGCCTCTTTATTGATTTTTATTACCTCTTTATGCACGAGTTGAGTGTTGAATGTTTGACTACATTGTATCTTAGGTTAGCTATCACCCTACCAATAAAGATGGGTCGCCAAGCGATTAAGCGTTCCGGCACGATGTCGCGTAGACACCGATTAGGAGTATGAGTTTACCATACCCCTAAAAGGTTAGCTTGCTACCATCTTAGACTGCATCATCACTTACCGGTAACATTGCCGTCAAAGGCTATGAAATGGAGTAAAATGAAAATATACTTTATTGCACACCATACAAACGAAGAAACACACACACACATAGAAAAGAAAATAGGTGCAATAGGCGGCCTTATTGCTAAAGAGCAATCTCTAACTAACTTGTTGTATAAAAAAGCGCTATAGCGCTTTGCGGTATGTCTTTGCCAGTAGGGTGGAGACTCCGACCAGACTCGAATGGAAATCAAACCAAGGACCTCAAACTTTAAAATACTTCGAAGTTCGAGAGGCCCACGATAACTACTCCAAATTTGAATGAAAGAATAAAAATATAGATACTTTATAACTGAAACCAAGCATATAATAACGATTTCCAAATTACTAATTTGTAACTTTTCTATAGGAATATTCGATATTTTATTTTATTGTGTGACATGTCATACTAATAATGAGCAGGAATGACATGATGTATTTATTAATTAAGACATATATTTTACAAGTTCTTTGTAATGGTTTAAATGTTATTAATCTGCATACGTACGAAAGAGTATAAAACTTGACTAGAATACTATTATTAATGTATTAAGTTGGTTGTCATCATGTCGTGCCGCCACGCTATTGGTTCCCGCCAAAACGGTGGCAAGTGATTGGTCAACGCAAAAAAGCAATAACAATGGACGCCGCGAGGACATTGCGAGAAGTTTAGTGATATTTTTGGATGAAATGTTTCAATTTAACTGTCTGTTTAACTAAGTTTTTACACTATAATGTACATTATTTTTGTTACTTTCAGTGCCACAAAAGCCCACAGTCAGTTTTACCGGGCATTTGTATTAAGCACTGAAATAATATTGAAAACAAAAAGTAACTCCAACAAATCCTAATATTGAGTGCCGCAGCGTGACTTGACAAACAATGGCACGTGACTCCACGCGAGCTTCAGCTTTGAGGAATAAATACACAGTTTGCGCTTTAACTGTGATTTAATGCGGTTATTTGTACTCACAGGCTAAGTAACTAAGAAACAACACGGTACTTTGCGGTTTCCAACAAGTAGGTACTACTGGGGAGACTAGTAGATCGTGTGGCGTCGTAGTTTCGTTGTTCGCAAAATATAACTTCCAAGTCGTACACTTCTGGAAGTAAATACAAAAAGATTATGTGATTTATTGAAATCATCATCATCATCATCATGATCAACCCATTACCGGCTCACTACAGAGCACGGGTCTCCTCTTAATATGAGAAGGGTTTGGCCATAGTCCACCACGCTGGCCATGTGCGGATTGGCAGACTTCACACGCCTTTGAGAACATTATGGAGAACTCTCAGGCGTGCAGGTTCCCTCTCGATGTTTGCCTTCACCGTTGAAGCAAGTGATATTTAAATTTTTTTAAAACGCACATAACTCCGAAAAGTTAAGAGTTGCGTCATATTGAGAGGAGACCCGTGCTCTGTAGTGAGCCGGTAACGGGTTGATCATGATGAAAATCTAAAATATTTGGAAATCATGACAGAACAAATACGTCACACTACCTGCGTTACACTCGAAACTTTTACCTCAACTCTGCTTGTAAAATGGAGACTGGATATACGAGTATTTTGTTTTTCCAGTACAAGTAATTTCTTAACTGCAATCTGATGAAACGAAGATGGTTGCGGCCTAACCTGTTATTATAAACCCGTTAAACGAAACCTTTACCTCAGATAGCTATATATCAGGCGTCGTACCAAAACGCTAAATCATGCCAGTGTGATTATGTCACTTCCGGGCAAAGCCCTTCACCAACGCGCACTCAGCAATAATTACATCGGTGCAGATTTCAATCCCGGGGCAAATAAACCTAGGGATTGCACGGTTCATCGGACACTTGCCATTCCAAATCCCGGGCATCCGTATGTGGGATCAATCCCACTTTATCAGTTCACTCACGTTCCCGCGCACAGCTTACTAAAGCTACTGAGAATTGGAGAGCTAATCTCGGGTGGGATTCAATTCTGGAAATTATTTTTAAGAGATTTGTAAGAGTGGAATAATGTAATGGGATTTTTTCGCTTGTGCATTAGAGTGCGCTTTAGTTTTATAAGCGAGAGACCTCGGGTCGCTTTCCCTCACACGAATATCCCTTGGCTATAATAACAGAAGATAAGTTTCACTGAATAGTAAATATGATAGTTTTTTTAACTATTTTGTACTAGCAAACCTGTGTTAAATTCAATGGTCAAGCCCAAGGCACCCTGACGATCCTGAGGTAAAGCTCATTCTCGACTTGATATATCGAAGCATACGGGTTGAAGACCACCCATCACTCGGATGACGACGACCGAATAAAACCTGAAAATAGCTTTCTTCTTCTTATCAAACTTTTTTATCGACGGGCAGCTTCAGAACAACACAATCACACAATCTTACTGATCTTGGAAATAGTAGGCCGATCCTAAGTGTATGGAAAAGATAGTGGTGGAAGAAGAATATTAACATTCTAACCAGCGAAGATAGCCCAGTGATTAAGAATCACTCTTGAAGAACCGAGTTCGGTCCACGGCGAAAAGGTTGGTTCGAAAAAACCCTTAACTTATCGGCATTTTGTGAAACGGTGAAAGATACTTCGCGAGGAAACCTAAATAATTTAAGTCAAATAACGTACTTTAATTATATATTCTCATTTAATGATTAAGTTATTATATGCATGTTAATTAAAAGACACTAGAATCTAAAATTAAAAAATAAAAAATAAAAATATATATCGCTTGCTTCAACGATAAAGGAAAACATCGTGAGGAAACCTGCACGTATGAGAGTTCTCCATAATTTCTCAAAAGCGTGTGTAGTCTACCAATAAGCACTTGGTCTGTGAAGTTTTCTACGGCATACTACTCTACAATCTCTTTGCGTAAGCATCGTACCAAAACGCTTAATCAGTATGCAGTACGTCTCTGTCAGTTTAGTAACTAGCCACGGTTGAAGTTTTTGCTTATAGAAAAGTCCTACTACAGTGTAAAAGATTATGTAAATGAAAAGCAAGCATGATTATAAAATATTGCTTTAGTTCTTAATATATTTTTTTTTTTGTTGAGTGCGAAGACAAGTACGGGGAAATTGAGGAAATGAATGTGTGTGACAATCTTGGGGATCACCTAGTTGGGAATGTTTATATTAAGTTTCGCCGGGAAGAAGATGCAGAGAAGGCTGTTAATGACCTAAACAACCGTTGGTTTGGTGGGCGACCGGTTTATGCTGAACTGTCGCCTGTCACCGACTTCCGTGAAGCATGCTGCCGCCAATACGAAATGGGGGAGTGCACGAGGAGTGGATTCTGTAACTTCATGCACCTTAAACCTATCTCCAGAGAACTGAGAAGGTACCTTTACGCCCGTCGTAAGGGTGGTCGCAAGTCGCGCAGTCGGTCGCGCGAGCGTCGCCGTCGTTCGCGCTCACGGGAACGGCGCGGCCGCGAACCGCCGCGAAACTCACGTTCAGGACGATACTAATCTTACACTAACGCTGAACGCACATTACAGAACCGATCGTCCTGATGACGTCATTCAAATATTTAGTACCTACCTTCGATCGATAATGTACTAAATGTGCTCTTCCACACAAATCCATGAGAATAAGGTTCAAAAATTTCTTTATAGTTAATTATTATGTGTTTTATAATTTTGAATATAATTTATATAGAATTTAAACTGACGTGACTGAGATGTATTTCATTTTTGTCTAGGAGTAGGTGTGCCTGATTAGTTTCTAACCCACCCGGTATTCATTCATTGTGAACATAATCATTCATGAGCTTGCTTGCGCGCAGCACGAAATACACTGTTCGTTGTGTATAAATTAGTATTAATATAATAAATAACATAAAATATTTGTAGGTTCTCACTTAAAATAAGACAGAGAAGACCAATATTGGCCATCAAGGTCAAAATGTAGGTTTCCAAAACGTGGGTAGATCTTATTCTTCACAGACACTCAAGACTTATTATATTATTGATCGAAGGCACCCCACTTGAGAATGCATTGCGTTTGGCGCTCGCTCTGTATTGTGCGATTAGCTTAAATTTAAATTTGCGTGCCCAGAGAAGGTACCTGTTTATTTTCCTATTATTTTGTTCGTATATTTAGTACAACTACTCTATTTCACTATCTGGTGTACCATCATACGTGTTAAGAGATTTTGCATTCCGACATGAAGCAATAGAACACCATATCTAATGCAGAGTTTGTTAATGGTTTAATATAACTTTAAGTGTGATAAGGGACTTGCCGAGTGTTGACAAACTAAAATTGGGAAAAATTAAACTACTATATTTTTCTTTACAAGGAGGGAAAGAGAAACCTCTCAGAATACAAATGAAGAATGAATGAATACATTTTAATTGTAAACTATACGAAACTATTTTAATAATCTCAGCTGATTGTTAAGACTAACATTTGTTAATGTTTAAACATAATGTCACTTTTTGCTACGAATTGTTTATAGAATTCCAGTGGGCATTTCATTAAAGGACGATATATTATAGACAATAACTTTTCGATTCACTTTTACCTTGTTGTTGAATATAATTTTAAGTGGCATGTGAGATGGTGATAACAAAAAGAAAATTTACCTAGCCAAGTTTGTTGCGGGCTTCTTCTTAGACCCGGGTTTTTATAACCCTCATAGCTTTAGTTTTAAGTTTACGAATGTAGTTTGCCTTATGAATTTAAAGAATTACCTATAAAAGTTTTTAAAAGAAGATTGCACCAATGGTTATTATACTATTTAGTTTATTTCTTGAAATTTTTTAAGTGAATTACTAAAAGATTTACATATTATTCAAATATTATTTTTGCACGCCTACCCAGCAGATTGTAAGCAAGCAACTTGAATTGGTGGTCATTTAACAAGTAAGTTAAATGACCATCAATTCAACGACTCAATCTATGCAAATAAATGATTTGATTTCATCATCACCATCATGATTATATAAATGTGACCTCCCGGATTCGATACCAGGTACACAATTAAGCAATTTACCATTTCTGATTCTTATCTGCTACCCGATAAAGACGATTACAAAGTGATGGGATATGAGTTCAAATTCAAATCAAATTCAAATAATGTTTATTCAAATAGTCCTTTAAAAGGCGCTTTTGACGCGTCAATAATTTACATACTAGTGATTTGATGGTGATAACTACATTCGTAAATTTAAAACTAAAGCTATGAGGGTTCCAAACGCGCAACGGTCTAAGAAGAAGGAAGTATAACAGGTTAGCCTGTTACCATCGCAGAATCATCATTTATCACCTAGTGGGATTGCAGTCAAGAGATGGCCTGTAGTGGAATTAAAGCAAAATTCACCATGATATGTCCATGACGCAATTTATAAGATCTAAGTGGAAGGAAACGCAATCTTCCAAAGTGCAATATTAAGATTGAAGCATCACAACACACTTTTACCATATATCTGCGTGTATTTATGTATGCTTGTTAATACTTTGCGGGGACACTACTAGACCATCTGGACTGAAATTTTAAATGGAGGTAGATTCTACCCTTGATAAACACATAGGCTTTTTAGCTCCGTTACCTTAGTTCCCGCGAGATTTGTGACGTAAAATTCAACATCTAAGAGCAACAAACATAGCAGAAATGGGATAATCGGATAATTTCAAACGTTGCTCATTCCACAGGAATTCATCATCATGATCAACCCATTACCGGCTCACTACAGAGCACGGGTCTCCTCTCAATATGAGAAGGGTTTGGCCATAGTCCACCACGCTGGCCATGTGCGGATTGGCAGACTTCACACGCCTTTGAGAACATTACGGAGACCTCTCAGGCGTGCAGGTTTTCTCACGATGTTTTCCTTCACCGTTAAAGCAAATGATATTTTAATTTTTTTTAAATATAATATATGTTACAGGAATTACAATAACAATTTATTCAGCGTGTATCAAATAAAGCTTGAAGAAATTATAAACGTCTGGTTTTCGCGGATTGTGGCCAATTAAGCTGCATGTTAATTGTAAATAGTTGTTATATAAAACAGTAGGTATGCATTTCAAACCAGTCACGTATGAATTCAATAATAAATTGGAAATTCGCATTGATCCACAACTTTGAATGGAGTGTCGATACGAATAACGGATACAATACAAAATCCCGGCTCCGGGCTTGTTATCTGAATGTTCATTCCAATCTAATGAACACAGAATCACGTGTAATGTATCTATCATTTCTGTTATTATCTAGGTGTTACCCGTCACTAAGTCCGCATTTATTTAACTTTTTCCAGTATCGACGACCTCCGTGGCGCGCTGTCGCATTACAAAGTTGGAGGTTCTGGGTTTGATTCCCGGCTTGAGTCTAGTCTGGTGAGAGGCTTCGGCTGTGGCTAGTTACCACCCTACCGACAAAGAAGTGTCGCCAAGCGATTTAGCGTTTCGACACGATGTCGCTTTGAAACCAATTAGGAATATGGTTTACCATTCAACAGGTTAGCCCGCTACCATCTTAAACTGCATCCTCACTTACCATCAGGTGAGATAGCTGTGAAGAGTTAACTAGTAGCGTATATAAATATAGAAGTATATATGTCTGAAAATCTTCAGGATTAAGACTGCCCGTCAGTCTCGGAACGCAAGAATAATTTCAGCGAGTACGGTGTCGCGTAGAAACCGATTAGGAGTGTGGGCTTACCAAACCCCTAGCAGGTTAGACCGCTATCATCTTAAACTGCATCATCACTTACCATCAGGTCAGATAGCTGTCAAGAGTGAACTAGTAGCTTATATAAAGATAATATAACATAGAAGTATATATGTCTAGATTTTCAGGAATAAGACTGCCCGTCCGTCTCAGAACGCAAGAATAATTTCAGCGAGTAAACCAAATTAATGAGGGCTGTCACAATTTGTTGAAACGCTCGTCTAGATATCTGAGTGTACACAACGGCGGAGAAGAGTGGTCATCATTCACTCCGCACTACAATGGAGCAATAAATGTATTGTTCATGAACAAACAGGGCTGCCACAACAAATAACCGTAGTCTGTACTTTGTGATACGTAGAAAAGAAATAAATTATTGGCTATTTCAAGAGACTCAGCGAATATCATACACTTATGATTCAAAGTATACTAAAATTATAAGAATGAAATATTTATTCGTCTGTTCGTAAATCGATAAACTATGAACACCATACCAGATCTGAGAAAATTCAGAAATTTCCAAATCATGATCAACCCATCTCGGTTCACTACAGAGCACGGGTCTCCTCTCAAGAGAAGGGTATGGCCATAGTCCACCACGCTAGCCATGTGCGGATTGGTAGACTTCACATGCCTTTGAGAACTTAATGGAGAACTCTCAGGCATGTATAGTTTCCTTCACCGTTGAAGCAAGTGATATTTTATTGCTTAATAACGCACATTAAGAAAAGATATAGGTGCGTGCCCGGGTTCGAACCCTCGACCTCTGATTACGAGGCTGACGTCCTAACCACTAGGCTATCCCAGCTTTAAAATTCCAAATACCCAAATTTAATCTGTTGCGGATCGTACTTGGGACTGCGCACTTCTAAGACTCCACCGCTCAACACTGCGCCAGATTTTTTGATTACCTATCAAAAAATTATGGTACGTTTATAAATCACACATTCGTGTTAAATACTATATTAAGATTTTTATTTTATGTTATTAAAAAAATCAGCTACTTACAGTTAAACATGGAGTTTGAAAAAGTGGTCAAAGTGCTCATAAAGAAAATATCATCCGCTTCAGATGGACACTATTTACTACAAATTACGAGTTTTATCGACTTCGATACGAAGGAAATACTTAAGGAAACAAAAAATAAAAAGATATCAAAAACGTTGAAAGGTCATACAAGTTCCAGTCCAGTTCTTGAACCAATTTTAAAGTAGCTATTGACTGCGAACTCTAAATAAAACTTAAGCTCCGAGGAAAGTTTTGAATGGCAACTTACAAAAAGTGTTTTCTTTACAAAAATATATTATAAGTTTTAGAAAACTTTATGCCTCTGGGGTGTTGAAGGTGAATGTCAAAGCTTGTAAAGCTTTTATTCAACTTAAAACGTTCTAATTTAGTCCTTTCGGACTAAAATTCGTTTTTTTTTTTTATTTACACAAGTAAGCCCTTGACGGCTATCTCACCTGATGGTAAGTGATGATGCAGTCTAACAGCTGGTAGCGGGCTAACCTGTTAGAGGTTTGGTAGGCCCACACTACTAATCGGTTTCTACGTGACATCGTGCCGGAACACTAAATCGCTTGGTGACACGCCTTTGTCGGTAGGGTGGTAACTAGCCACGGCCGACGCCTCCCACCAGACCAGACTCGAGTCGGAAATCGAACCCAGGACCTCCAACTTTATATAGCGACAAGGTGCACAACATGCCACGGAGGTCGTCAAATAATTTCCTTTTGACCACTTATGAAATTCCAATCTCGCTAGTTTTTCAAATGCGTTAACTGTGGTTCTAAGATATCATATGATTATTATCTAAATAATCTATCTAAATGAATCTATTGGCTAAATATATAAATGGTTAAATATACAAGGTCTACCTGATAAACAGACTTTCTTAATGACTGTTCAGTCACCGACAGCTTTAACCAGTGGTAAATCGGACATACCTACTTCATAATAGCATACGTAATAAGGTAAAATTTAAATTTAAATAATTTAAAATTTCATCCCTCTAGGTAGAAAAATAGGGGCTTGAAATATATATACAACCCCGCTATTTTTGAAGTTAAAAACAAGACAGCAACGAATTTACATGAGCGCAGCCCCGTCTATTGTAATTTATTTGTTCTTACACAATTTTAAAAGGTTTTATTTTTGATTGCATTGCCAAAAGGCAATTTTCTCGTTTCGAACAAAATTGTAACTTTTCCTTATCAATTCTTTTTTTCTAAATGATAAACTGAAGCTATGTTATCAATATATTATACTTTACTTAGTCACCATTACAAGATTCTGTGCCGATAAATTAGGAAAGGAAATTAATAGCAATCCATTATTCTAGATCTAGTGCCATAATAAAATATTATAACGAATGATTCACAAATCTCCCGTTATCTGTTCGAACATTCATTGCATGCGGGCGATAACTTATCTATTATTTAATATAGTTTGCCATTGTGTTGGTGTGAGTTATTTACCTGTGTGTGAATTATTAAATTTAGAACCGAATAAAATGCTCTAAGCATAACTGAAGTCTATCTGAAATTCTTAGCCACGTTCCCGGAAGTACTGACCAACCTATGTGGGCTACTGGAACGAGCTAAGCTTGAAGAGCTTGGAGTAGCATGCAACAACAGTGGGTAAGTTAGATGTACAAGCAATGAGTATACCTGGTAAACAGCTCTGAGCGAGCAGAGAGGCGAGTTAGCTCGCTGTCATCTTAGATTTCATCATCACTTACTACTAGCTAAGATTTGTTTGCAGTCAAGGACTTCATCATCATCATCATCAACCCATTACCGGCTCACTACAGAGCACGGGTCTCCTCTCAATATGAGAAGGGGTTTGGCCATAGTCCACCACGCTGGCCATGTGCGGATTGGCAGACTTCACACCCTTTGAGAACGTTATGGAGAACTCTCAGGCGTGCAGGTTTCCTCACGATGTTTTCCTTCACCGTTGAAGCAAGTGATATTTTAATTGTTTAAAAACGCACATAACTTTGAAAAGTTAGAGGAGCGTGCCCGGAATCAAACCGCCGACCTCTGATTAGGAGGCTGACGCCCTAACCACTGGGCTATCACCGTTACCGTCAAGAACTTGCTTGAAGTAAAATAAAAAAAACATAAACGTGGGTACCAAATTGTTTAGATTCAATGCGGCGTGGAAACGTCAACTTTCCTTAGATGATTTATTTTTAGAGGCAAATACCTTTTTCTCTCTTGACTTTCACTTATATTAACTTTTATTCTTAGTAAGAAGGTACTTTGGGATGTGATCGAGCTAGAATCGTTTCCTTTTCTGTAATAAGCTGTCCCCACGCGTTTTAGGGTGCCAAATTTAGTATAACACTTTATTGTTTTAATTGTAATGCCTGCCCACGTCTGAGACTGTACAAATTTGTAATTTCGCCGTGGTGGTATGATGCTTTTCCGATATTACTACGGATTATCTATTTATAGCTCTTTAATTTAAATCTCCACAGATAAGGGGGAAAATTTCAACTGCCCCAAAACAAATTACTTTTAAAGGGAAAAAATTGTAAAACAGTCGTGAGACCTGTCGTGTTGTATGGATTAGAATGTTGAGCGGTAGAGGGAAGGGATGAAAGAATTGTACACGCGACCTAAATATGGATGTTGAGATTGATGTGTGGTGTGACAAGAATGGATAACATAAGAACGAATATATAAGGGGAAGTCTAAAAGAAGTGCTAGTGACAGAAAAGATGAAGAGTAATAGGCTAGCATGGTATGGTCATATAATGCGGAGGGAAGAATGCAATGCTACCAAAGATTGTTACATAATAAGTATGTATGTGAAACAGCAAAAGAGTATATGAAGACCAAAGAAGAGATGGATGGATTGTGTAAAAGAGTATGCATGTAAAAGGCGTGGGTAGTGAAGTGACGACTGATAGAAGTGAGTGAAATGAGAAAACATCTTGTGTTGACCCCAAATAGCGTGGGATAAGGACAAGAAAAAGAAGACTTATATAAAAATAAACATATTAATTTTGACACAGCCTATAGGCTTAGTACCCGAGGGGTACTAAATGCCAACCTATTACCAAAACTCATCTGTTCACATATTCATCAGCGGGCTGTCTTAAATTGGGATATACAAGAAACGTGTAATTTTTTCTCGATCGTTATAATGCCAATATTATGTCGTGTTAGAGTCAAACTCGCGTAAAACCGGTTGTATTCTCAAATGTCTCGATATTAAACGACATGGTAGTAGGCACAAAGAATTTCGCGAGGAGCTCTTTAATATTCCACCTAATATTCTCTGAAGGGATCTTTCATTTTCCAGTTTTAATACACGAGTTAGGTGTATACCTACTTTATTTGAATAATGTTTCCATTTTATTTTCCGGGAGATTTCAATTCTTCGTACCCCTGCTATTTAATCTTTATAAAGGTTTGCGGCCCTTGTATGAAAACATTTCGCACATTATTTTAAGTAGAGTGTTGACGACCTGGCATACCCACAAATATAGTCACTCACTCCTATGTTAGTCGGTACAAGATGAAACGCGTAATCGATCGACTGGTCGATGGACTGATCCATCGACTGATCGATGGACTGATCGATGGACTGATTGATGCACTGGTCGATCAACTGATCGGTCGACTGGTCGATCAACTGATCGAGCGACTGGTCGATCGACTGATCGATCGACTGGTCCATCGACTTATCGATCGACTAATCGATGGACTGATCGATGGACTGATCGATGAACTGATCGATGGACTGATCGATGCACTGGTTGATCAACTGATCGGTCGACTGGTCGATCAACTGATCGAGCGACTGGTCGATCGACTGATCGATCGACTGGTCCATCGACTGATCGATCGACTAATCGATGGACTGATCGATAGACTGATCGATGAACTGATCGATGGACTGATCGATCGTTCGACTCATATAATCAATCATAAATTATAGTACCTATGGAGATAGAGTAATTCACACTCAAGCTTTTTTATCTTTTATATAATCGTTAATATTGTAATATGATTTTTCTATAAGCTTATAATATAGAAGACTGAATGAGTGAGCCGGTAATGGGTTGCTTATGAGATGAGGTGTAGTTAATTTAATGCTGACAAGCAATACATTGTCAAATCTAAAAAACCGAAATTTGATACCATGCGCTTTAATCTACACTAATGTGTAAACTTTGTTTGTTTGGTTGTAATGAATAGGCTCAAAAACTAATGGACCGTTTTTAAAAATTCTTTCACCATTGGAAACCTACATTATCCACGAGTAACATAGGCTAAATTTTATTTTGGAAAAAATGGGGTTCTGTATATTTGGGTTTTCGGACACGAGGTGTAAAAAATCAACCAGAAAAGTTACTTATTTTGCGTACGCTGCCTAAATTAATTTTTAGGAATTTTTACAACTTATTCTGACTGAATTTTAAAAACCTATTCCATGCGGACGAAGTTGCGGCCGCCAGCTAGTATTATAATAAAGTACTTTCTCCAGGAGCTGCCGTACAAATGATGTCCTTTGCGATTAAAAATAATACATTCTGATGACGTGTTACACACCTACTATAAAATATTGAAAGCAATGATGCCAACATTTGTTGTATAAACAAGGGAATATTAATAGCGAGCAAGCAAGGGTCCTTAACTCAAATTAATTACAAGTATCATTAATTTTCGCGAGGGAAGTAGCTTTTCCTCTTTGTAAATTTATTGCTTCTCTAATATATAATTCATTACAGGGAGTTTTTATTATTCAAACTTTGTTAATCGGAAGTTAAAAGGAAAAGTCAAAATTATAATCTCACCAATGACTTCGCTCTGATTAATTCAATTTAAAGTTAACGCGTCTCGCTCTTCATGCCAATTATTTAATAGCTATGTAACTACGAGTACATCAGCTGTGATAGCCTAGTGGTTAGGACGTCCGCCTCCTAATCAGAGGTCGGGGTTGCTCAAGCTTGCTTCAACGGTTAAGAAAAACATCGTAAGGAAACCTGCACGCCTGAAAGTTCTCCATAATGCTCACAATGGCGTGGTGGAGTATGGCCAAGCCCTTCTCATATTAAGAGGAGCCTTTCCTAAAAAAATGTCTTCTAAAAAGTTGTTCTTAAAAATAGTCTTCTAACTGATATTGACATTATTATAGCTTTCATATTGGAGACGGAGATCGAATACAGCCACTACAAGTTAGCCCTTGACGGCAATCTCACCCGGTGATAAGTGATGATACAGTCTAGGATAGTAGCGGGCTAACCTGTTAAGGGTATGGTAAGCCCATACTCCTAATTGGTTTCTATGCGACATCGCGCCGGAACGCTAAATCGCTTGGCGGTGTGTCTTTGTCGGTAGGGTGGTAACTAGCCACAACCGAAGCCTCCCACCAGACCAGACTCAAGCCGGGAATCGAACCCAGGACCTCCAACTTTATAATGAGACAGCGCACGCACTGCGCCACGGAGGTCGTCAAAAATTAAATATTTATATGCCAACCAGGGCTAACAACTTGAAGTGAATAAAAAAAAAATGTTAAGTATTAACTGTAATGGTGATAATACTTAAAAACATTCAGATTAAAGCAATGTAGTCAGAATGCAATCACTTCATGAGTTGAGAATAAATAACAGTTCGTAGAAGATCTTAATTACTTATTTGTATTGTCCCTTATTCCTTGTATTCCGCACAACGGAGCATGCTTCAGAACTGAATTAAATGTACGTGATACAAATATTAGCTCTATTTGTCTCACGTGAACAATGAAGTTTAGGTGTTATTGTTTAGATTTGACGATCGCTGATAACCCTGATTACTCCGGATATCGTCCCCATAGAGGTGCCTCACGTGAGGCTCGGAACTCGACGTTGGGAATATGGACCGGGAGGTCCGGACGCCTCCGTGACCGCGGATGAGACCCACGTCCAGATGACGGCTGAAATCGGTAGACGGCTTTGCCAGTTTACGACCCCTTAAAAAGTGGCTTAATATTTAAACCACACAGAAATCTGCCTTAACATTTTATAGAATGACATCTTATAAAAGTCTTGACGACTTCAGTGCAGCAGCAAAGTTTGAGGTCCCGGGTTCGATTCCCGGCTCGACTCTGGTCTGGTGCGAGGCTGCCGCCGTGGCTAGTTACCACACTACCAACAAGGGGGTTTTCGATTTAGCGTTCTGGCACGATGTCGTGTAGAAACCAATTAGGAGTATGGGTTTACGCCTAACAGGTTAGTTCGCTACCATCTTAGACTGCATCATCCCTTACCATCAGGTGAGATTGCCGTCAAGGGCTAACTTGTAGTGGTAAAAAAGTCTTAAGAACTCTTTTCAATAGTAGATAATTGAGGAAAATGGTCACACCTCCGTAATTTTGGGATAAAAGGTTTGCATTTATGTGTACATCTAAACCATAACAGTACAATTTGGGTGGCTCCAACCGTGAAACTCCGCGACACCGGAGAATTTATTTCCCTCCATTTTAAATGTTAAAACTGACCTCCTTTATAAAATAATTCTACCTTTTTTCCTCGCGTATAATTGGTGCCATATTTTGTTTCCGTATTTTGTTGAAGGCCTCATTCATGCTGGCGAACGTAAAACGCGCGTCAAATTATCTTACAACGAACTTACCTAATATTTTATCTCCATTTAAAGGCACTTCTGAAGTCATTGTTTTAAACGTACGTGCGTAATTTTGCCAATAATGTGAGGTTTTAATGATTATGCCTAAAAGTTAACACAAAACTTCAGCCATAAGAGTTCTAAATGCGCAATATCTAACGAGAAGCTCACACGAAACAAAATGTAGTAATAAAATTAAAATAATCCAATGATATACAAAAAAATATGACCTATGTGGTTCGGACGTAATCAGAGGTCGGGGGTTCGATTCTGAGCACGCTCCTCTTACTTTTCGGAATTATGTGTGTTCTTGGGCAATTAAAATATCACTTCCTTCAATAGTGAAGGACAGCGAGAAAACCTGAGAATGCTCCGTAATGTTCACAAAGGCGTGTGAAGTCTGTTAATCCGCACATGGCCAGCGTGATGGACTATGGCCAAACTTTTGTCACATTGAAAGGTTCGGCATTGAATCGTTCGTGCTCTGTAGTTAGCCGGCAATCGGTTGATCATGATGAATCCAATTATATAAAAAAAACTTGTACCACGCCCCTTGGTGACCTCCAAATTTTGGATATTTTATAACCCTGAATCTTTGTCATGCAAAAAACGCATCTAAATTAATTCAGTATCTACTGTGATGTGAAACGTAAAATGGTTTATGGAGGCAAGTACTTGCCTTTCCATCTGCTGCTATTTCCATCTATTAAGTTGCTAATGACACAGACAGCAATAAAACAGTAAATTTATGGCCACCTAGTGTTTACGTTTATTATTAACAAAATGATTCATAAAGTTGCTCAGCCGTGAGCACGTTGCTTCATGCTAAAAAAAACGCTGTAGAAACGCGCACGCTCTCCAAACGCTAGTGTGATTGTGCCTAAATTAAATGGGTCTAACATTTCAGCCCGTTATGAAGACTGACACGATTTTATCTACACAAAGATCTTAACGGATTATACAGATAAATTCATTTATCATTTTCTTTTGTTAAAATACTCGATCTGTTGGAAGGTAAGGCGATATTTATTGTTATTTTGTTGTGCGTCATGCGATCCCGGATCTTAGGCTGAGAACCATGGTCGACTTTAACTTTGTTAGACTTAACAACATAAAACGAAATAAAGTCTAAACTAAATAAGTTTTAGTACTAAATAAAGTCTGTGCAAGAATTTGGGTACCAGCCGATGCCCACGAGATGCCACAGTTTTTTATACTAAATTTTCGGTTGGTATATACAATACATATATATACCAGGATACAATCTATCTATATGCCGTATTTTATCTCGCTAAGACCACTACCATGCCATTACCATTAAATAAAAAAATACATTTAAAGGTAACTATTAAAGTCAGGTGGAGTGATGACCTCCGAAAAGTGGCAGGCATCGACTGGATGCGAAAGGCCGGAGACAGGATGAGTTGGCGCTACTTGAAAGAGGCCTATGTCCAGCAGTGGATAAATGTTGGCTGATGATGATTAAAGTCATATTTACACTTTCGTATTCATATTATGAGTGTGAATGAATGATTCGCATTTTTCTAAGAAATAAGTGTAAAGCACTAAGTTAAAGCAAAAACGGCTCGGATATGAATCTAAGACCTTGTTTTTAAAGCTGGGGAATGCGTTTATGCATCCTCTCCGGAAGCGGCGCGGTATGTGGGACTTGCTGACGGCGATCAGAATACCCACTAAAACCCAGATGCTTCTCGTGGCTGGGTCACGGGAGCGCTCGCGCTCTCGTCCGCAACCCAGCCGAGGCGGATCACCCTGAGAGTACCAATCTACGAGGCCCCTAACTACATCCATGGTACGCCAGGAATATTGAGCGCGCCTCACTGACCGATTTTGAATCTTAGACCATAGTATTTAACTAAACTTGCTAAGCCATCGAGGCTAATGAATAATACATCTCATTTGTCACAGGCGTAAAAGAAAGACTAATTTTTCATTGGGCATTACAATATTATCTTTCAAGAGTACGCGTTAATCTTCCCAAGTTATTTCTCTAGAATTATCCAGGTTCGAACGGATAACTTTGCCCTCGTTGCCCTTCATTCCTCCTTAATAAATCGTCACCCTCCCTTTTACCTTGATATTTTAATTTATTCATTGATTTAACACGACCATATTCTTTCCTTTTTCAATTATTATTTAGTCTAGATGTAAGTGTACGCAATTAAAAGCAAACAAGTCAAAAGCCAGTGAGGCTGATTTGAACCTATGGCATACGACCATACGTGGAAATGTTCCGTTATTGGGTTAAAACATTGTAAGCAATTTCCTCCAAGCAATTTGTCTTATAGAAGTAGTTGTATTATGTTAAACAGAGCAAATATGTTACGTACCTAGCACGTTAGCTCTTAATAATCCTAAGTATATAAGAACATTGTAAATTATCGTATTATGCAACTGTAATTTAACACGTACACTAAAGAAGTCCAGTGCCTTGTTATTTCTAGCTGAAAAGCAAATAGGTGTCTGAACAGACACGTATTCCCGCACTTACTTGGGTTTGGTTATATTTCTGGACAGGGGATCCTTTCCTATTAACTTTAATCTCGGTTCAACGGTTTCTTAAGCGTTGATTCACGAAGTTGTGTCGATGCGAGTTACTTTGCTATACCAATCACATTTATTTTATTCATAGGTTTATGTTCCTTTTTTATAGTGCATAAGTAAGCATATTATTAAGGTGAACTCGCAGTCCTCCCTGTAAACGTAAAATTTCTGGAGAACGGTTAGACTTACATTTAAAATGTGTATGTATTAAAATATTTTGAATAATAAATTAAAAACAATAAATATGACGGCATTCACAGAGCAGTGCCATCTAGTTTTAGAATCATGTACGACAGACAAGAGAGTGGGATCGCCCCCTCTCTTTACGTAACACTAAGTGGCGTATGCAGGTTCTTAAAAAGACTCACCAGCGCGGGAGCGCGCATTGCATTCATTGCATTGATCGGTGTTCGAGACGCGGCAGTGCATAGTCGTACTTGATGGAGCATATAGTCTGCTCTTTATAAATAACGATACTTATAATTGTAATTATGTTCTACCAATAGTATCTGGTCTCTTTTCCCGAAACTACCTACGTCTACCCAAATTACTGACGCGCCCCAGTTCATCCTATAAATAAATTGACAACTAGCCTTTATCCATGCCATTCCTCGACTATTTGTTGCAATAAATTGCAATTTTCAGGGGAACACTACATTTCCCGGGATGTTAAATAAAGTCACCCATGTGTTGTTTAATCTATCTCTATTCCAAATTTCAGTCAAATTAGTTCAGTAGTTTTAGTGTTAAAGCGTAACAAATATGCATACATACCACAAGAATTAGTGTATAAATTATTAGTAACTATAACCAGAACTGACGTAGACTGGAAGACTAAATAAAAATAATTTACAAACGCAAATTTATGGACTTCGTAATGCAGGGAGCCGTTAGAAAATACCACGGACTTTTGGAATCCCCAAAAAAATACAGATGCCTAACCATGGATGCCCAATCTGTTAACGTGATGATGATGATGATGATTATTGTTATTATTTCACTGAGCGCAGCTTACGAAATAAAAGGATTAAATGAATTTCGCAATTTGAGGCCCCCGCGGGCCTTAAACTGTAAATCTGACGTAATTATTATTTTTAATACTAACAAAGCTTAAGAAGGGACGCGCAAATGAGTACAATTAACCCTGAAATGAGAAACGAGCTTAATATCCCGAGTGTTGTTGGATGATAATAATAAATCCCCCAGAATATTGAGGGTATATGAGCCATAAAAAATATTACGCGGCCCGAAAGTGGTGACACTTTATATTAGATAATATTTACGTAACATTACGAGGCCTCGGGTTATTAGTTGGGATATTAAATCCAATATGCCTTTTATAACTATTTAATATCATTTAAGCCTAAACTATTGCAAAGGTAAGGTTATTAACGAAACCTCAAAAGCCTTTCCATACCAATTTAATGGAGGAATACTAAAATAATTACTTATCTAACTTATTGGTTAAATGGTTAGGCTTAAACTCTATTCAATTTTCAAAATCAAAATGCTGAAGGAAAATATTAGATATGTGATCGAATAAATATTTCAAGTTAAGCTAAAGATATTACAAAAATATAACACCGTAAGCTTTCGGTTGTAATCAGAAACTATAAAAAAAAAAAAAACAAACGTTAAATATTTTTAATCACTTTTCACTATTATCGCTAAACCGTAATTTTTCATTCCCGCCAAAACCTCTTGAGAAAACGATATCAAATATATTGACGGTGATTTTTTATTGACCACAGATCATATACATAACTAAAAAATTTTTATTTTTATTTTATTTCAGTGCACAAAGTTTCGAATTAAGGCTAACGGGGTTTCGAGATAGGTGGTTATTTGATTAAAGTTAGACAACACGTAATCTACCAAAAAATGCCGGCTAATAACAAATACTATGTAATTCTGAGATCGTAGCTCAAATCTTCAAAAAATGGAATAAAAAGGTCTTTAACATACCAGTTCAGCCATTATCGTTTTCCGATAGCGACCCAAAAAGAAGCTCCAATGCAAACATTCAAAACAGTGTGAATTGCGCACGGCTAAACAAGATTGAGAATTGATATTTCGGGAAATATGGCGGTACCGAGAAATCGTTCGACATTCGAGAATCGCGAATATTATTTCCACCTTTTATTACCTCCGCTATACTACTTCTACTTTTTACCTTCACACTACCTTTGCCACACTAAGAACGTACGTGACTGTGTATTCTAATACGGTTGTTATGGGACACCGAATCAATTTAGCGATTTAGTTTTGAATCTGTCTACCCTCATTTGACATATTTGCTTAAGGTTGAACAGTAATGTTAGCTATTTAACTTTTGACTGAGCTTATCATCATCATCATGATCATAATACAGTGCGTGTTGCCAGTGATGACTTACGGATCCGAAACGTGGTCGCTCACTATGGGCCTCATAAGAAGGCTCAGAGTCACTCAGCGAGCAATGGAGAGAGCTATGCTAGGAGTATCTCTGCGTGATCAAATCAGAAATGAAGAGATCCGTAGTAGGACCAGAGTTACCGACATAGCTCAGCGAGTTGCGAAGTTGAAGTGGCAATGGGCGGGGCACATAGCTCGGAGAATCGATGGACGTTGGGGTCCCAAGGTGTTGGAATGGCGACCCCGCACCGGTAAACGTAGCGTTGGTCGACCCCCAACAAGGTGGACAGACGACATCAAACGAGTCGCAGAGAGCCGCTGGATACAAGCGGCCCAGGACCGTGGCCATTGGAACTCCCTACAAAAGACAGCAGTCCAGCAGTGGACGTCTATAGGTTGATATGATGATGATGATGATGATCATAATAAACCCAATGTTGAATCACTACAGAGCACGTATCTCCTCTCAATATGAGAAGGTAAACAACTCACACCAACACAATGGCAAACTATATTAAATAATAGATAAGTTATCGCCCGCATGCAATGAATGTTCGAACAGATAACGGGAGATTTGTGAATCATTCCTTATAATATTTTATTATGGCACTAGATCTAGAATAATAATGGATTGCTATTAATGTCCTTTCCTAATTTATCAGCACGGAATCTTGTCTGATCACTAAGTAAAGTATATTGATAACATGGCTTCAGTTTATCATTTCATCATGATAGACCTATTGCCGGCTCACTACAGAACACGGATCTCCTCTCGATATGAGAAGGGCTTGGCCATAGTCTACCACGCTGACCATTTGCGGATTGGCAGACTTCACACGCGTTTGATAACACTATGGAGAACTCCCAGGCGTGCTGGTTTCCTCACAAAGTTTTCCTTAATCGCTGAAGCAAGTGATATGTTAATTGTTAAATCACTTTGCGTGAGATTTATTGAAACCCATAGCAATAACCGCTCATACAAAAAAGCACATAAAAAAACTAATTACCCCTATCTCAACTAAAACTTTTTAATTGCAAGGTAAGGTTTGCAGATATGTCAAACTTTCTCAGCTCAAATAGAACCTCGCGTGAAGCTCGACTAGAAACGCTGTCTAAACTTTAATCAACGACTGTGTGATCTTACGTTTTGTCATTCCATTTCAAAAACACTGCTGGCAACTCTAATTATTAACTGCGATGTCGGTAACATGAAAACTCGCTGTTTCCGAAAAATTACAAGATGTACCGGTTAGTATCAACAAACATCTAACTTCTGTCATGGCACTATGAGTAAATAAAAAATATTCATCATTCGAATCGTGATTAATACTCGCAATGATCATGATTTCATACAAAAATAAAAAACTATGAGTTATATTTTCAATAATAAAAATGTTACTGATATTTTTCTTTGCAGTTTTCCACGAAAACTGTTTAAAAAACACATTCGTTTTTAAATATCTTTTCTTGTATAACTTAATATAGTTTCTCACAAGACAAGAGTCCACCTATGGGATGACCGGTGTTTTGAAGTTTTTTTTTTATCCATTAATAGTTAGTTTTTGACGGCAACCTCACCTGACAGTAAATGATGATGCAGTCTAAGATGTTAGCAGGCTAACCTGTTAGGTTATGGTAAACCAATGCTTATCTTATAAACAATTGTTATCACCATCTCACATGCCACTTAAAATTATGTTAAGAGCTATCTTATTAGAGCAATATTTCATACCCATGCTTTTTACCATCCGACCCCCCCGTTATCCCAAACGTCGCCTAAGCCGAGGTTCGGCCTCAAAGGAAGCGCCCTTGGGCAATCGATCCCTTAGATTCTACGAGCCCTAGGGCTCAAAATTTCTTCTGGCAGAGCTTCTTTCCAAAGCTCGCCAAACAGCCCGGTTACGCTGTGGCAACCAATAGGGTTTGTACAGCTAATAGACAGTCCGAAAAAAAAAATACCCATGCTTGTTTATCTAGGAGTAGGACTGGTAGTAGTGGGACTTTCTACAAGCTTACGTTTTATAAGAATAGTAATAACATAATAGTAGAACCAGGACAGCGCTACTAAATTCAATCGGTTATCTGGAGATTTAGGATTAGATTGATTATTAACATCGACCGTAACACATTCTCGCATGGCTCAGGTACCTCCACCGTTCAAGATTCGAGTTCAGCGTTCGAGGTTTAGGCTACTTTTCTCCAGTGTTTTCTCCAGTGTTTTTCGACGACCTCCGTGGCGCAGCGCGCGCGCTGTCGCATTATAAAGTTGGAGGTCATGGGTTCGATTCTCGGCTCGAGTCTGGTCTGGTGGGAGGCTGCGGCCGTGGCTAGTTACCACCCTACCGACAAAGGCGTGTCGCCAAGCGATTTAGCGTTCCGGCACGATGTCGTGTAGAAACCAATTAGGAGTATGGGTTTACTATACCCCTAACAGGTTAGCCCGCTACCATCTTAGACTGCATCATCACTTACCATCAGGTGAGATTGCTGTCAAGGGCTAACTTGTAGTAGATAAAAAAAAAAAAAAAGTGTTATTTTATATACGCATCGCAGTTGTAAGTTCTTCCCCACAATAAAAGCGTACGTGACGGTTTATTTTAATGCAGTACTTCCGAACGTCGAACCAATTCAAGGGCGGGGTGGGATGACAATTTTTCACTTCTGTTTTCATTTCTTACTCGATTTCGCGTATCTGTTTTTTATCGTCAGATTTTAGGGTTTCGACGGTGAAGAAACATTGACTCAGTCGCCTGTTAACTGTACCTACCTATGCAGTCTTTATTAATAACTTTTCTGCTGAACTATTCCGCTTAGCCAAGGACAAAGAATAGTCAATAAATTGATGATTGATTGATTGAAATATCTCACCTGATAGTAAGTGATGTTACAGTCTAAGATAGAAGCGGGATTACCTGTTAGGAGTATTGTAAACCCACACACCTAATTGGTTTCTACGCGACGTCGTGCCTGAACGCTAAATCGCATGGCGACACGTATTTGTCACTGGCCCCTAAGATACGGGATTTCCTAGTTAATGGGTCAGGATTCCACTGTATTGTGCTGTACTGAGTTTTACAAATAAAGATTATTATTATATTTTTATATTAACAAGCCACGGCCGAAGCCTCCCACCAGACCAGACTCGAGCCAGCAATCGAACCCAGGACCTACAACTTTATTACAGCACGTGCACTGCGTCACGGAGATCGTCGAAACCTTCAGTAATGGAGAGGCATATAAGAATAAAGGTAAGATCTTTCGAAAATTTGACGAAGCAAATTAAATTATAGGTAGCGCTCCATTTCACATGCCATACTGCCTCATAATTGCTCTTTTCAATCTAATTCACTCGCTAATTGAGAGAGGCCCGAACGCTCATCATACGCACCTAATTAATTTAATACACGAAAACGCGTTTCCGTCACGAGTGAACTTTTCACGAGCAATTTGTATGAAGGCCGACGTGCATTAAGCAACGTGACTTTGAGTGAATATACGGCTTTAGACTTCATGATCAACCCATTACCGGCTCACTACAGAGCACGGGTCTCCTCTCAATATGAGAAGGGTTTGGCCATAGTCCACCACGCTGGCGGTGTGCGGATTGGCAGACTTCACACACCTTTGAGAACATTATGGAGAACTCTCAGGCGTGCAGGTTTCCTCACGATGTTTTCCTTCACCGTTAAAGCAAGTGATATTTTAATTTTTTAAAACGCACATAGCTCCGAAAAGTTAGAGGTGCGTGCCCGGATTCGAACCGCTGACCTCTGATTAGGAGACTGACGCCATAACCACTAGGCTACCACAGCTTCAAGCTTCAGCTTTAGACTAACGGTCCCGGAACTGAGTCTCGTGTGAGATAAACTTCGGATCGCTCTACGGGCGATGGGGAGAGCTATGCTCGATATAAGAGCTCCAAGTTATGGAAGCAATAAAAGAGAGTTTCCTAAAAGAACCAGAGTTACTGACACAGTCGCAGCTGAACGAGTTGTAAAGATAAAGTGACTTTATAAATCGCAGATAGTTATACAAATCGATATTTAGAACCAAAGATTCCATTTGAATGCTTATTTATTTATATATAGGACAAATATCATGCACGTAAATTATGTTAAAAAAAAACTGGTGCATCGCCGTCCACAGATAAGCAGATAAGCAGTGTGAGGGCAATGAAATAGTTCTTATATTTTTAATCAAGGTTGCTAATTAGAATTTAGATACTTTCATTATAATGATGTTTATGTGACATCAAAAGTCTGAGCTACTGTCTATGACAATCAAATTAGCAACATCTCATTAAAGAAAAAATCCATTTCTCAATTTTAATTCATCCTCGGATGACACCATATAATTTAATAGGTTTAAGAAGAAATCTGGTACGATGCCTGATGTTGTGGAGATTTTTCCCACTTAAATTTAGTATCAATTAATATTCGTCTCAAACGACACGGACGCAATACTACTTACGCCTTTGAATGTTTTACTATAAACATATATTTATCTTGATATATATTTGAAGCTATGAATCTGTGATAGCCTTTTTTTTTCACGCTGGGAAATGCTGCGCAATTACGCATCCCCTCCGGAGGCGACGCAGGCAAGACTGCGCCGCTTCCGACGGGGTATGTGGGACTCCCCGGCGGCCAGGCTGGCGACCAGAATACCCACTAAAACCCAGCGATGCTCCTTCGCGTCGCCTGGTGGCTGAGTCACGGGGACACTTGTGCACTCGACCGCGGCCCAGCCAGCGAATCTGTGATAGCCTAATGTTTAGAACGTTAGCCTCCTAATCTATAACATGATGATTTTAATATTTATTGTATTTAACTACATTTATGAGCATGATAGCTCAATCAGCAGTGATAGCTCAGTGATTAGGGCGTCCGGCTTCTAATAAGAGGTTGGGGGTTCGAACCCGGGCACGAACCTCTAACTTTTCGTGCGAAATTAATGTGCGATTTTAAGCAACTAAAATATCACTGCTTCAACGGTGAAGGAAAACATCATGAGGAAACCTGCACGCCTGAGAGTTCTCCATAATGTTCTCAAAGGCGTGTGAAGTCTGCCAATCCGCACATGGCCAGCGTGGTGGACTATGACAAACCATTTTATAGTGAGCCGGCAATGGGTTGTTCATGATGATGATGAATATTGTTTGCGTTAACCGAGATTGACTGAGAATGGTATCAAATTTTGCATGGATTTACTGTGAATGAAGTTTAACAACTGAAGCCGGACCCATTGGGCCTGTTTTTTTACAGTTGCTGCCTAAGACGTCTCCATAACATGGACTACCGTGACTTATACCGACGTATAAAGCCACATTCATGGAGCTACTTTTAATTTACATGTTTTATTTCAAAGAGCTCTCTTGGTTTTTATTTTTAAAATCCAAACAGTGCCTGAACGAACTCAGTCTTTTTGAAAATCTCAACGGAAAGACTAAAATAAATACAGTTTCAGGGTGAATGGGTTCGTTTCAAAGTGGCTCTAAATAAACCTGTCCGGCCTAAAAGTAAAAGCTACAAAGCTTTACCTTTGCTCCGGGTTTCCGAGAGGTTAAGCCACGGTCTTTAACAACAGCTGATTATGAGGCATACCTAAGTCGGCATATGTAAAAGACCCCCAACTAGGTTAACGAATGACATCCAAATGACGACCTCCATGGCGCAGCGCGCGCTGTTGGATTATAAACTTGGAGGTTCTGGGTTCGATTCCCGGCTCGAGTCTGGTCTGGTGGGAGGCTTCGGCCGTGGCTAGTTACCACCCTACCGACAAAGACGTGTCGCCAAGCGATTTAGCGTTCCGGCACGATGTCGCGTAGAAACCAATTAGGAGTGTGGGTTTACCATACCCCTAACAGGTTAGCTCGCTACCATCTTAGACTGCATCATCACTTAAAATCAGGTGGGATTGCGGTCAAGGGCTAACTTGTAGTGGATAAAAAAAAAAAAAAGCAACATGAAGCTTTTGAACACAACAGATATATGATCTTTAACGAATAAACCCACACGCCAGTTGCTATAACCAGAATTTAAATCTCAGTGAAGGCTCGGAGGCATTAGATTGCACCACTAAGTCGGAAACATTAAAATATCACTTGCTTCAACGGTGAAAAAAAAACATCGTGAGATAACCTGCACGCCTGAGAGTTCTCCATAATGTTCTCAAAGGCGTGTGAAGTCTGCCAATCCGCACATGGCCAGTGGACTATGCCAAACCTTTCTATTGAAACGAGACCCGTGCTCTGTAGTGAGCCAGCAATGGGTTGTTCATGATGACTAAGTCGGCATATGAAAAAGACCCTCGACTATATATGATCTTTAACGAATTTACCCACACGCTAGTTGCTATAACCAGAATTGACATCTCAGTGAAGGCTCGGTGACAATAGGTTGGACCACTAAGTCGGCATAAGAATTACCTCGACTAGGTGATAGAATGACATCCACATAAAGTAACATGAAGCCTTTGAACACAAAAGATATATGATCTTTAACGAATTTAAATCATCCTAGTTGTTATAACCAGAATTGACGTTTCAGCGTACTCTCTGTGGCATTTGACGACCTCCGTGACGCAGCGCGTGCGCTGTCGAATTATTAAGTTGGAGGTCCTGGGTTTGATTCCCGGCTCGAGTCTGGTCTGGTGAGAGGCTTCGGCCGTAGCTAGTTACCACCCTACCGACAAAGACGTGTCGCCAAGCGATTTAGCGTTCCGGCACCATGTCGTGTAGAAACCAATTAGGTGTATGAGTTTTCCTCTAACAGGTTAGCCCGCTACCATCTTAGACCACATTATCACTTACCATCAAGTGAGATGCAGTGAAGGGTTAACTTGTGGTGAAAAAAAAAAAACTTTTTCTCCGCTACATAAATTTTATTGGATAGTTGACATATCTGTCGACCTCCGTGTCGCAGTGCGTGCGCTGTCTCATTATAAAATCCTCCTGGGTTCGATTCCCGGCTCGAGTCTGGTCTGGCTTCGGCCGTGGCTAGTTACCACCTTACCGATAAAGACAGAGAGATGAAATAACGCTTTGCGAGTAGTTTATTAATTATTAAAATACACTGGGGCATTTTAGCAATAAAAAAGAAGTGTTTTAATATTTGAAGCGGCTCTACCCTCGATCCATCGCTAATGACTTCACGCATTATAAAGTAAGTACAAAGTACCGGCGCGATTGAGATTAACGCGTGCCCTTTAATTAGAAAAGTACGCGACCACAGATTCGGCACCAAATTATATAGACATGGCTTTTTTTTTCACGCTGGGAAATGCTTTTACGCATCCCCTCCGGAGGCGACGCAGGCAAGACTGCGCCGCTTCCGACGGGGTATGTGGGACTCCCCGGCGGCCAGACTGGCGACCAGAATACCCACTAAAACCCAGCGATGCTCCACGCGTCGCCAGGTGGCTGGATCACGGGAACATTTGTGCACACGACCGCAACCATAGACATGGCATAATAATCTAAAACTGACCTTATTTTATTCCGAGTCATCCTGACACTGGTTTTATGCTTATCAGAAGGTGTCAGCCTTATTAATATTTTCTTTTTTTATCCACTACAAGTTAGCCCTTGACGTTAATCTCACCTGATGGTAAGTGATGATACAGTCTAAGATGGTAGCGGGCTAACCTGTTAGAGGTAATGGTATACTCCTAATTGGTTTCTACGCGACATCGTGCCGGAACACTAAATCTCTTGGCAACACGTCTTTGTCGGTAGGGTGGTAACTAGCCACGGCCGAAGCCTCCCACCAGACCAGACTCGAGCCAGGAATCGAATTTAGGACCTCCAACTTTATAATGCGTTAGCGCGCGCGCTTGTATATTGATGTGTATTGAGTTTACCACATCCAAGCGTTTAAAAGTTAGAGCAGCTCGTTGTACTGTGTGGTTAGTATGTTATAGGGCTGTCACAAATGTGTACAGAATTAAATAAGCAAAAAAACAACGAATGATGAAGAATTTATTTAGTCTGAATTAAATAAAAAATAACAGCACCATCACACTATGAGGTATCTTCATTGCTTCAATCTTAGTACAAGACAGAAGTGTATCGCTTATGCACGCTTGTTTAAGTAAACCATTCCACCAATCTATTGACAATTATAAAAGTTTTATCATTTAGGTAAACGCTGAAAATTACAGTAAGAAATATCGCCCATTCGATCCAATCTGCAGCATTAACTCCTTACCCGATCGCTAAACCTTAGGCAGGGTGGTAAATTGACTGCTATAAGAGTTCTTGAAAACTAAGAAAATATACTTTATATCAAAAATACTCACTAATACGTACAATATAAAAGTAAATATTTTGCCTAGTTAAAAAAAAATACGCAACCATTCACACGCGCTCACACGCACTAAAGTAGTGCTTTTCCAGTCACTCGCTCACTTTCCCAGACACACTGACATCACCTTGGCTAATGCCTAAAAATCAGCGCTGCAGTCAATTTTGACTGAGGCAGCGCCCTGTTCAGCCGATTTCTAGACACATAAGTTTTAGATATATAAGGCGGTACCTGGTCACAGGGACTTGTATCTTTTACCTATTTAGGCTGAATAAACGCAATTTTAATTTAATTTCCAAAATTTTTCAAACCAAGTTAAGTACATTGTCTTAGATTTGAACATCCATAATTGATCGAAACATTTTTTTTTTTATACACTACAAGTTAGCCCTTGACGGCTATCTCACCTGGTGTTAGGAGATGATGCTGTCTAGGATGGTAGCGGGCTAACCTGTTAGGAGCATGGTCCACCAAAGCTCCTAATTGGTTTCTACGGGACATCGTGCCGGAACGCTAAATCACTTGGCGACACGTCTTTGTCAGTAGGGTGGTAACTAGCCACGGCCGAAGCCACCCATCATACCATACTCGAGCTGGGAATCGAACCCAGAACCTCCATCTTTATAATCCGACAGCGTACACACTGTGCCACGGAGTTCGTCAAGTTAAGTACATTGTCGTAGGTTTGAACGTCCATAATTGATTGATACAGTTGTACCAATCCTATATAAAAAAAATAACAAAAAAAAATTATCGATTGGTGTCAACCCTATTGTAAGCGGGTTGATGTTTGTTACATTTGTAATTTAAAAGCTTACTATGTTTGTACATCGTTGTAGCTTCTTGCCTTTTTGGAATTCGATAGAAAAAAAAATCACTTTTCTAATTACACTTCAATTATTCTGATATAAGAGGAATCAAATATTTTATCCCTGTTGTAGGTTAGATCGCGTTATAAAGTTAGAGGTCCTGGGTTCGATTCCCGGTTCGAGACTGGTCTGGTGGGAGGCTTCGGCCGTGACTTGTTACCACCGTACCGATAAAGACGCCCCGCCAAGCTATTTAGCGTTCCAGCACGATGTCGTGTACAAACCGATTAGGAGTATGGGTGTACCATAACCCAAACAGGTTAGCCCGCTACCATCTTAGACCAAATCATCGCTTACCATCAGGTGAGTTGGCGTCAAAGGCTTATTTGTCGTGTATAAAAAAAGTAAAAAAATACTTAAAGTCCATAATTTTCTTCTTAAATAACCGGTGACAAAGAAAATTACCATTATACGATGTTAATTAAAGGGTTTAATATACAGTTTACAATTTTTAAATAACAGAAGAAATTAAAGACGCATTAAGAAGAAACACTGACGTTATTAGGGATCCAGAATGTGGACTACGAATACCTGATAAATCTGGTGAAACTTCCAATCGCAGGTTTATCGCAGAAATACCTCGTGGCGCGCGCTGTCGCATTATAAAGTTGAAGAAAGAGTTCGATTCCCTGCTCAAACCTGGTCTGGTGGGAGGCTTCGGCCGTGGCTAGTTACCACCGATAAAGACGTGTCTCTAAGTGATTCAGCGTTCCATCACCCATCAGGTGAGATTAGCGTCAAGGACTAACTTGTAGTGAATAAAAAAAAGGCAGACAGTCCAGACTGGTAGTCAAGGCCACTAAGCATCACACTTGTTCACTTGCTTCACTTGAGAGTCACTTCGCTTCACTTACTGATGCCAGCTGCAACGTACACCAGCCTATACACTTATATCTTCAGGCCTAGAACCTTTACACGGAAGTCGTAAACAAAGAGAATGTTCCAGAATCATTTTGTTTTATGAATATTTTAATAATGCTCTGTAGTGACGCAGTTCTGTGAATCCGTTTGTTGACATACCCATTCCGTTTTGTCACAAGCGATTGTGAACTGTAATTACGTAGCAATAAGAGTCTTTTTAACAATATCCTGTAGATGCGTATCTTAGACCGTTCTTAAGGTGGAAGTTTCGAGAATCACACCCTCGCTTCTCTTCCACAGTGCAACTTTGTCACTTTCGCTTTTCAAGTCATTCCGTTGAATATGTGTTTAATGTTTGCGCATCGCCCAAATTTGAATACTTGACGAAAGTTTCGGGTAAATCTATGAATGTCCCTCAAGAGTGACAACTTAACTTATTAGGGAGGATTTGGTTTGTGTGACAATTGGGTCGGCACGCGGTTTCGTTTGTTTATGTAGTTACAGACATTGACATATATTAAGGACTGGCAAGACAACATGGTATATTAAAACTTCATAAAGGAGTATTGAACCTGGATTAGATTTAAACAAGGCATTGGGAATGTCAAACGAAACGGTTTTGATTGTTTTACTTGCAAAATGCCATGTTCTGTATTGTATAGCTTTTTTAAAATAAGTATAATATCACTTGCTTCGACGGTGAAGGAAAACATCGTGAGGAAACCTGCACGCCTGAGAGTTCCCCATAATGTTCTCAAAGGCGTGTGAAGTCTGCCAATCCGCACATGGCCAGCGTGGTGAACTATGGCCAAACCCTTCTCATATTGAGGGGAGACTTGTACTCTGTAGTGAGCCGGTAATGGGTTGATCATGACGTACATATGACAAAAAGTGTAACAATTTTACCGACGGTGTTGAATAGTCAGAATTTGCTTACTCAATAAAATGGTACGTTCCAAAGAAAACGTACGATGCGAAATCAACATCTCTTGAGGATGCTACGGCGTTGGAGCGATACGTGCGTCGAGCGCCTTTGTAGGATCTGTTTTGTCTTTTTTTTGCCTATTCTTTGTCTGATGTATAAGGATTGAATAATTTATGAATTGCCTGGCTCAGATTCGTCTGTATTTCGCTATATTCGATAATGTCTATGGTTCATTGCATGTTTATTTGATTACCAACCAGTTTAAATCAACCGTTGGATTTACAAGAAGTGAATGACCTTGGAAACTTGTTAACTAGGAGGAGCTTCCTAACCACTAGTAGCCTAGTACTACTAGTGGTTAGGAAGCTCCTCCGCCTCCTATTCAGGGTTCGATCCCGGGCACGCACCTCTAACTTCACGAATTTACAGGTACGATCCCGGGCACGCACCTCTAACTTCACGAATTTACGTGCGTTTTTAAGCAAGTAAAATATAATTCACTTCAACGGTGAAGGAAAACATTGTGAGGCACGCCTAAAAGTTCTCCATTTTGTTATTAAAGGCTTGTGAAGTCTGCCTATCCGCAAATGGCCAGCGTAGTGGACTACGCACTAATCCCTTCACTAATCCCTTCTCATTGTGAAAGGGTCTCCCTGCCGTATCCGTGCCCTAAAGAACGTACCGGTTATCTTAATCCAACCATCATCCTTATGTACGTTACGGATAAGATGATGATGTTATGGTGATAGATGTGTTTTATCATTCAAATTTTTAAGGCAACGATCCTCCGTACTTATATACATTCGGAGTTAGCTACTTCCAAACTTTTATCTTATGTTAACAGTGAATAGTTCTACCGTAAGTTTTAACAGACAAAGTTTTAACAATCAACCTCTTGTGCCAACTGTGGAACTTTGTCACACTCCGCCTGTCAATTAATTTTGTCCAATAAGCTCCTACTCATTTATCTATCTATCTATCTTTTACTAACAACAAAATTTTAACTGGACTATTCCTGCACAAGAAAGTAGTATATAACAAAAAAAATATATGGAAAAGATATACAGAACATAAAATGAATTTGATTTAAATTTTGTATGTCTGTCTTATTAAAGCGTGATGCTTGAAGAGACCGATTCTTCGATACGATTTGATTCTTTAGAAACTATTCTAAAGAAGTTTAAATGAAATTAAGTACAGTTTATATGAAATTAAGTACAGTTATAGAAGATACTCTGGGTCACGCTTTACTCTTTTTTTTTCAGAAAAAGAATTATCTTATCGCGAAAAAAAAGCGTAAAGCGTGAGAAAACGTATGATCTTTTTGAAGATTTTACTCAATAACTCCATTAAATATAAGACAGTTCGGACAATTTATTTTTAATTAGAATGGTTGTTTTATTAGTTTAGTTAAGTACAAATATCCTGAAGATCAAGTGACTATTATTGGAGATATAGGATAGAACTCCTTGGCAGACCGCAAAAACCCGTCACTTAAGACTTAATACATGTCACGAAGCTGTGATAGCCTAGTGGTTAGGACGTCAGCCTCCTAATCAGAGGTCGGGGGCACGCACCTCTAACTTTTCGGAATAATGTGCGTTTTAAAGCAAATAAAATATCACTTGCTTCAACGGTGAAGGAAAACATCGTGAGGAAACCTGCACGCCTGAGAGTTCCCTATAATGTTCTCAAAGGCGTGTGAAGTCTGCAAATCCGCACATGGCCAGCGTGGTGGACTATGGTCAAACCCTTCTCATATTGAGAGGAGACCTGTGCTCTGTAGTGAGCCGGCAATGGATTGATCATGATGATGAGTACACTGTGAGCATGCATTGCAATGTCATACAAAATATGGACTCGTATATATTTTTTGGTCCCACAAACCAAACTTTTATTATTATCTGTTCAATGATTAAGGAACGCAGGGAGGTCAAACATACAAACATTTCTAGTTATTTATATAGACCATAGTGTTATCAGTCTCAAGCACTCTGTTAACTTAAATATTATTTACTATACTACATACTTACTACTATATACATGATTATGAAAGCAATTTAATAATCACTTCTACATTATTTTCTTTATTAATCAAGTGGTCCGATACTCTGATAGAGGGAACGTTGTTCAGAGCGTCTCGCCGTTATACGGTAAGGTTTATTGCCAGAGAGAATAAGAATAAAAAGAAATAGCAAAATCACGGGCGTTCTCATTCGCAAAATGCGAGATTCCGAAAAATTGTAAGCGGCGAGCCATGAGAGAAATATACATTACATTATATAACGTATATAACGGATGGGAAACGTATGAAATTACATGGCCCAGGTATATACGTCACGTCCGTTTCCAAGTATGATATTGAAATTGTGTCGCAGTAGACGATCAACAAAATAAAAAAGTTTTTATAATGAAAAAAATTTCCGCTGGTACCCACTCTAGGCAAGCCTGTTTTATGTTTTTTTTTCATAAGAAATCACCATGGATACCTAAGCTACAAGTGATGGCACAGCGGTTATGTCAGACTAAAACCCCCACGTGTTTCTAACTAACCGCTGTATGGCTGATCTACGGGAAATCTCTCGCACACAACTGCGACAAATCATTCAAATTATATTAAATATACCTAGGTTAGAATAAGTTCTTACAAGTAAATCCCTTCTATGGTGAAGAGGTAAAGCCGGATTTTTCGTAATTCAAATCCTAAACTAAATGAAAGTTTATATGGAAATCCGTCATTTTTCCAGTACGATCCATAAAAATTGGCGTATAAGTTTTCGGTAGAAATAAAGAAGAAGTAGAAGATATGGTTCAAGATTTTCTGAACCCGTTTTGAAGTTAAATAGCTAACAATTAGAATTTGGCCTTTCGATTAAAATGAATAAATTTCCGAGAAAGCAATTACGCAGACGAGCGATTCTGTTATTGTAGATTAGCGAATGAAGATTTTTTTAGGGGAAAATTTTACCTACTTACAAACAGTAGTACGCCGTCGAAGTCTCAGGGAATCGCAAATACAAAGGATCGTAGAGATAGTTTACATCCTAGAGATAGGGATTTATATGCACCCCTTGACCGGAGAGTGGTAAAAACTCATTTTTTTTTTATTTAGGGTAGTAACTAGCCACGACCGAAGCCTCGCACCAGTCAGCTGAGACCAGAGTGACATCACAACAACAACAAAAAAGATTAATAATAATTATTGCATAACTACGTCCAAATATGACTCGCAATACAAAGTTGACCCTTAATGGACCACAAGTATTTAACTTTAATCATTTACCAGCAACCTGCAAGCAATTGATTAAAGTTAAATACTAGAACCAAATTATCGTCGGCCCAATCAGCAATCCGCTGCAAGCAGACCATTGGTCCCCGAAGTTAAATTACATATTGGCAAATTGATTTGCAGGAGTCAAACGTTTGCTTATGTGTATTTTGTATTGGCACTTACAATGAAATGTAATGTTCCTTCAAGTTCCTTCAAGTATTTAATGAACTTAATGTGTATTCAATTAATATAATAGAAGAATTTATTTGCTAAGCTTTTATTTATTAAGCGGTGATAGCCTAGTGGTTAGGGCGTCAGCCTCCTAATCAGAGGTCGGCGGTTCGAATCCGCACCTCTAACTTTTCGGAGTTATGTGCGTTTTTAATCAAAAATATCACTTACTTCAACGGTGAAGGAAAACATCGTGAGGAAACCTGCACGCCTGAGAGTTATCCATAATGTTCGAGTAACGTGTGAAGTCTGCCAATCCGTACATGGCCAGCGTGGTGGACTATGGCCAAACCCTTCTCATATTGAGAGCTCTGTAGTGAGCCGGTAATGGGTTGATCATGATGATAATGAATAGAACAATTTATTATCGACTTTTCTATGCCCATACAAAATACAGGTCAACTACTACGAGAACGATATGAAGGAGAAGATAATTTTCACGGTAAATAAAAAATACCGCTTAGGACAAGATTGAGGTGGGCTTTCACGAGGGCCCGTCCAGAGTTACATGGGATCCGTGGTGACGTGTTCATCATGTAAATCAAGTCTCACCAACAGACGCCAAAGCTAGCCTGAGGTGTATAAAATCAATAATCTAATAGTGATAACTAGCTGACCCGATATTGTTCATACAAAACTATGAAATTGCGATATAAAATGGGGGTTGGTGGTAGAAAGGTAAAAATATAGTTTTGTTTGTTTTTTTTATGCCAAATTATAAGAAATAAAATATATTCTTTTGCCCATACGATTAGTTTTTATAGATGGATCACCCTTGTCAATTATGGGTATGAATTATAGTTTACGTCATATTCTTAGAGATCTGTGACACGAGGTTTTTATAAATAATTTGAGATATATTATTACCAAATCACTTGATTTGTAAATTTGAGCTTTTATCGTTTTTTTCGCTATTAATTTGGGTTAATCTCTTAAAAAGCATGAATTATATACGACGGCTTAGGGTAACTTTATGTGAAACAAAATGTCACTGTTTACTTGAAATTATTAATATTTTAAAAATTCATACAGTTTGAATGCTATAGTAGGATACATAGTACACGTCATATTATTATTAACACGCGTATACAAATTGCATCCAAAAAAGGCTTAAGGAAAGGTATTTAGAAGGAGAATAAACAAATATGAAACAAGTCTCAATGCTTCTCATTTTGTCGAATAACGGCTGTTTCATTTCCTCCAGGTCGGCAAATAGAGGGTCCTACGCGATTGGCACGCGAGTATAAATCGAATGGAAGTGAAATAAAAATTCCTTCTAATTTTTTTTTAGTAAAAGGCGAAAGATTTATACGTTTTGAAGGGAAACCAGAGTTGCTTCCTTCTCATCCATACTAATACATACAATGCGCAACGTCTATTTGTATATATAGCTATATATAGCTAGTATTCGGTTTAACAGCTGTGGTGGCACGATATCGCATAGAAACTTATTAGGAGTACGGGTTTGGCATAGGTTACCCGCTACCATCTTATATTGCATCATCACTTACCGCCAGGTAAAAAGTCAAGAGCTAATTTCTCTCTAAGAGTATTTTTAAAACTATTTTGAAACCGCGGGGCGGTTAGCTAGAAAGTTATAAAGCTTGTACATGTACTTCTTTAAATGAAGCATTTACATACAAAGTTTAGCCAAAAAATACCTTTACAAAACACTGTTTCCTATATAAAACATTGTTTCTGTTTTATTTAAAATTCTTTTTATTTTCACGTGCCTTTTTTAGGCTTTTAATTATCAAATGTCGTTCTCCAGGATAAAACCTAGATCTAAATGCAAAACTTTATCGAAATATTTATTAATAGGTTATGGTACGAGTACATAAGGCATGAGGTCGTAAAATAAAACATTGGATAAACATCTAATACTTGCTGTTTCCTCCTACTTCACGGTATTTGTAACAAAATAACCTTGACGAACTGCGTGACGCAGTGCGTGCTCTGTCGCAATATAAAATTGGAGGTCCTGGGTTTGATTCCCGGCTCGAGTCTGGCTAGTTACCACCATACCGACATGTCGCGATTTAGCGTTCTGGCACGACGTCGCGTAGAAACAAATTAGAAGTATGGGTTTACCATACCCCTAACAGGTTAGCCAGCTACCATCCTAGACCAGGTGAGATAGCCGGCAAGGGCTAACTAGTAGTGTATTAAAAATTTCTGGGATGTCTCTCAATAAGTTCAAAGTTTATATAAAACGTAAGCTTCTAGAAAAGTCCTACTACAGCGTAAAGAATTACGTAAATAATAAACAAGCATGGGTGTGAAATATTGCTCTAATAAGATAGCTCTTATATTAATTTTAAGTGGCATGTGAGATGGTGATAACAAAAAGAAAATTTACCTGGCTAAGTTTGTTGTGGGCTTCTTCTTAGACCGGGGCGCGTTTGGAACCCTCATAGCTTTAGTTTTAAGTTCACGAATGTAGTTATCACCATCAAATCACTACTATGTAAATTATTGACGCGTCAAAAGTGCCTTTTAAAGGACTATTTGAATAAAGATTATTTGAATTTGAATTTGTATAAAAAAGAGGCACTTCCAGTTAGCCTTTTCGCAGCAGCTCGCTAAAGTCAGTAGATATAAAGTATACCAAGCTTTACTACTTTAGGATTTGTGTTATGTTCTGTAAGATTTATAACCGTTTACCTTCAAATAGGCTCTTAACTTTTATGTTGTTGATCTCATAAAATTAGTACAAAGGGATATTAAAGTTTGATAGTATTGCTTGTGCCTGTTAAGATTACATGTAACGCGTGTATTTTCATACAATTCGCAACTTACTACAACAAGTATGAAAATTTCATAATTCAATTTATTAATACTAGCTAGCAATTACCATATATTAACAACAACATCTTGACGTTACGATTTTTGGAATTACGTGTACAATCATCATTATCAACCCAATACCGGCTCACTACAGAGCACGGCTCTCCTCTCTCTTCCTCTCTATGGGAAGGGTTTGGTCCACCATGCTGGTCATGTGCGAATTGGCAGACTTCACACTCCTTTGAGAACATTGTGGAGAACTCTCAGGCATGCAGGATTCCTCACGATGTTTTCCTTCACCGTTGAAGCAAGTTTTTAATTGTTTAATTGCTTTAAAAAAAAGCACATAACTCCGAGAAGTTAGAGGTTCGAACCCCCGACCTCTAATTTAGAGGCGGACGTCCTAACCACTAGGCATCACAGCATTTAACCAAAATCAGTTAAACTAACATACACAACTTTTTATATGTAATATTCGATATGGATATATATTAAATACTCATTCCACGGATATGATATAAAAATTTGACATAAAAATAGACACTCTTTCAGATCTTTTCATATCAGCAATAATCTTAATTTAAATATAGCACTGGAAAGAAAAGAACTTCTATCTCGCCATTTAATTTAAATCATGAAACTCTGACTTGGATCAGAGCGTTGGATATCACATGGCAAGCAAAATCCTCCAACCAATGAACTTTGGGTAGGTGTCTCCTCTTTGGCTTAATAAAATTATTAATTTAATTTGATAGAAAATAATTCTACCTGCCACAGAAATTTTCGCTAAAGAACGATTTTTCTTCCAACATTTTTATTTACAAGAGCATAAAAAGCAGTTTTAGGTCGCTTACACGTAGCACAAACAAGATCTTTAAAAGCAAGAAAAGTGAAAACATCTTCGCCGGTGCGAATATGTGACAAAACTCCGAGACTTTTATAGAACAAAAGATATTTAGGTAGTGCTCATAAATAAAATTTTGTAAGCTTTGGCGGTAAGTGCGTTGTAGTGGATGGTTCTTTAAAGTTGGCATTAAGTCGGCTTTTGTTTAGAGGTCACGTATTAATGGGACTTTGTAAAGTGTTCGCCCACAACTTAGTCCATTAACTTTAAATTACTTTGGCTAAGTATTTCATATTTCGCGAAATTGTTTATATTATCTGACCTATTTTAAGCTTAGCGAGTCATATCCACGGTGCTTTAGGTTAACTGGAGTAAGAATGTTTATTAAGTGGTAATGGCTCGTGGTTAGGGCGTCCGACTCTTAATCAGAGGTCGGTGGTTCGAACCCGGGCACGCACCTCTGACTTTTCGAAGTTATGTGCGTTTTTACTGTGGCAAGTACATACCTAGCTAAACATTCTTCATCATCATCAAGATCAACCCATTACCGGCTCACTATGGAGCACGGCTCTCCTCTCAATATGAGAAGGGTTTGGCCATAGTCCACCACGCTGGCCATGTGCGGATTGGCAGACTCTACACACCTTTGAGAACATTATAAACTCTAGGCGTGCAGGTTTCCTCACGATGTTTTCCTTCACCGTTGAAGCAAGTGATATTTTAATTGCTTAAAAACGCACATAACTCTGAAAGATTAGAAGTGCGTGCCCGACTTCGAACCCCCGACCTCTGATTAGGAGGCTGAAGCACTAACCACTAGACTATCACAGCTTCATTAGATATATAGAAGTAACATTTATTTAAGCTATGAAATCTGCTTAAAACATTTTTGCCAATGCAACAAGCTGCAATCTTCTATTGTTTCGTGTTCTTCTTTTAGTCTCCTCTTTTTTTTTCAGACTGGTTGCCACAGCGTAACCGGGCTGTTTTGTTGTTGGCTGCCAGAAGAAATTTTGAGCCCTAGGGCTCGAAGAAACTAAGGGAACGACTGCCTAAGGGCGCCTCCTTTGAGGCTGAACCTCGGCTTAGGCAACGTTTGGGATAACGGGGGGGTCAGACCGTGAGTGGTCCGTACGTCTCCGAGCCTTCGCCGGCGAAGACGGTGTGTAGCGTATGATTGTGTGGTAGGTGGTACGAGTATGTTGTCAGTAGTCATCTGATCGTCAGGGTCATGAAGGATATGTTTAGGTCTCCTCTTTCGGAGAGGAGCGCTTAGGTCGGTGGAGTAAAAAGAAGCCGCAACTACGAGAGGGCTGGGGTGTCGGATTGATGGACCTCAAAGCGTCCACAAAACATAGACGGAAACATACTCCATAAACAAGCACTTGAATAAAAAACCTTAATCAACGTGAAAACGCAAAACTTTTATATTAAAACAATAGTGAACTGAAAACAATAAAAGTGGTTATAATTGCATACACAAAGGGGCAATTAAGACCGAAAAAATTTCACCCCCGATGTTGGCTCAAACAATTTGCTTCAAATTAGAGTCGAATACTACTAGTTGGCGCCCTTTTATTGTTTAAGTTGGATAATTAGTAGCCGACCCTCGAAATAACGTGAATGTAGAGCAAGGCAACGCGCTGTAATAAAACAGATATACAAGTAGTTACCTGGCAGTAGTTTGATGACCTCTCCGGCACAAAATAGGTGGTGCGAATTGTTTCCTCAACAAATTCACGCTCAGAATTTATATTGGTTAAGGAAAATAATTTAGAAGACGTACCGTTACATTACTATTTAATACTCTTTAAATATTGTTTCATGTTAAGATGTCTAGAGAGATATAAGGAGCTATAGAGAGATATAGAGAGCTTCCGGAGCGGATACGTACGGGGTATGTGGGACTCATCGAGAATACCCACTAAAACCCAGCGATGCTCCTTCGCGTCGACTGGTGGCTGGGTCACGGGAACACTTGTGCACTCGACCGCAACCCAGCCAGTAAAATGTTTAATTAATACGTATATTATTCAAATTTAATATGTTACTTTAATACATTTTTACTAATTTTAAATTTTTACTTGTGATGTTTTTCTAAACTATCTGTTCGTGCATTATTTTATATGCGCAATAATTTTTTTAAAAAAATTTAAACAAAAACTAACAAATATATCAGCCAGTTTTTCTATTATGAGCAAATAAAATGTGTTATAATTAGGTGTTTTATTCAAATTAAGTATCTAGGGTAAAATATTTTTACCAATTTTAAATGTTTACTTGTAATGTTATTATATCACTAACCAAATCGCTTGGTTCTATCATATTATTAAATGCCTTTGCTTTATATTTTATTTTTATTATATATTTCTAGATGTGACGTCACACCAGCGTAATACATGGCGCATAACACCACCCACTGTCAGTGATGTTACAGGCAGGTTAAATTTATTTTTTGTGTCTTGTTTTAGCTTCGATAAGATCTGTCTGTAAAAATAAACGAAAATAATTGTAACACCAATGTATTTTCTTTCTTTGTAATCACTCATTATATAGAGTGTTTTTATTTAACGAGTATTATTTTCCTTCATTATAAGTCAAACGTGATTGATCTCTACCACTAGTTTATAAGTTTTCCTTCTTTTATGCAGCGTACAAAATAATATTATTTTGTATAGATACATTATGGACCTGAGAGTTACATAAGCTACTTTACTTTACTAATATTTTAAACACGTGAGTGTTTTAGTTTCCCCTTAGCACTTTACTTTGGCCAGCATACTATTCAGAAAAGTAAAAGGAGTATAATATGTTAAATACATTCAAAGAACTATTAATTATAGATCTTAGAACATATATATTCTCTTCTATAGGTTTTACGTTACGAAGTTAATACCGAAATGCAGATTGTTAGACGATATTTCCAAAGTAACAGGTTACCTGAACGCTTTAGAACTTTCTCAACTCAGAAAACAGAATATGATAATAATTTCTTAACTACTAATATGTAAAATCCAAAAAAAATATGGAGATCCTTAAAAGATATCTGTCATTTTCCGTCCAATAAACAAGACCCTATTGAATTACTAAAAACTGAAGGATCAACAGACGCCAAGATGTCATTAGACAAGTGCAATAGATACTTCTGACAAACATTAGCCAGTAATATTATAACAAATTGCCAAATGAAATTTCTGGGATGTCTCTCAATAAGTTCAAAGTTTATATAAAACGTAAGGTTGTAGAAAAGTCCTACTATAGTGTAAAGGATTACATAAATGATAAACAAGCATGGGTGTGAAATATTGCTCTAATAAGATAGCTCTTAATATAATTTTAAGTGGCATGTTCTCACATTTTTTATTTATTTTTGTTATCACCATCTCTGGTGATAACAAAAATAAAATTTACCTGGCTAAGTTTGTTGTGGGCTTCTTCTTAGACCGGGGCGCGTTTGGAACCCTCATAGCTTTAGTTTTAAGTTTACGAATCTAGTTATCACCATCAAATCACGACTATGTAAATTATTGACGCGTCAAAAGCGCCTTTTAAAGGACTATTTTAATAAAGATTATTTTGAATTGAATTTGAATTGAATTGAATTATTCTACACGAACTACAAACCGAAGAGGTTAAGCTTGCAGCAAAGTTTAATCCTAAATACCTGATACCAAACTCATTCTTTTTGCAGCCCACTGACGAACTTGAATAAAAGTCTCATATTATCACTACAAAATGATAAAGCTCCCAGTCTCGATGGCTTGAGCAATACTCTTTTAAAATAAATTAAAAATGAGATAATCTCACCCCTTACGGCCATTTTTAACCTTAGCATGTCGACTGGTACTTTTGCTGACACAGGACTACCTAGTGTGGGTCCCAACGGATGTACTAAACTTTATTTATTTATTTATTTATTCTTTATTTGTACACCACAACAAAAATAGAAATAACAAGAAAACAAAATAAAGAAGAAGCAGGATACAAAAGGCGGCCTTATCGCTTAGTAGCGATCTCTGCCAGGCAACCTTAGGATTAGGAAAAGATAAAGAAGAAGAAAGTAGGTGGCGTAATATAAACAAAAAACCTACATACAAATAACTAAATACTAATACATAAACCAGATTACATAAATAACACAATATAGTAATAAATATTTAATAAATATACTAATGTATACCTTATAAAATATATATAAAAAAAAAACATGAAATGATATAAAAATAAAAGTCGTCATTTTTGAGAAATATAATGAAACTTGACAGACACAGACCAGTTGAACAGTGAGAGACTTTGACTGTCTTATGCTCAAAGGGAGCGCGTTCCACAATACGATTGCCTGCACTGTAAATTTAAAGTTAACTTTGTAAAGTTAACAATTTATTTAATGATTAATTAGACAATTAGTTGTTAGGAATACATATATAACTTAAAATAAAACTTAGATTAACCTAATACTATAAATCTTAAAAAATAAATAAATATTTAATATCATAACTAAAATAATATATTATTAAAAGGAGTCTTTAGGCAAGGTTCCGAAGATACTGGCAGCGTTACCCCTTTGAATGGCTAGACTAATTCACTGTCCGAGGTAGCTGGCAGCTCTTCGGTTCCCTGTGATGTCGACTAACCTTTTTGTTATTTCCTTTAAAAGCCTTAGAGCGCTAGGACCCCACGGACCAAGGGTCTCGACACCGAATGGGACTTTGTAAAGTTGTTTATTGGCAAATAAATATTTTTAATTTTTTTTCTGTCATAGATTATTACTTGAATCTATCTAAAATCTTACTTACCCATAAGTGTTATTTGCTCTTAAAGCGTTAATATTATTATATACATTAGTTTCAACTCGTAACGCTAAAACACTGAGGAACGTATACATTTGAATATATTTTTCGTCACCTTCTTCCCCGACATTCGGATCACGTGTGATTGATGTCGGCTCAACGCGTCGCCTAATGCCTGTAAGATTGATCTCTCCGTTCGGGACACGTCTTTAAATACGTTACAGTGATGAATATAACATGATGAATACGATTTTAAGTTGAGTGTAGCCTTATGACTTTACATTTTTTTTTATCTAGTTAGCCCTTGACGGCAATCTCACCTGATGGTAAGTGATGATGCAGTCTTGAAGATGGTATCGAGCTAACCTGTTAGGGGTATGGTAAACCCACACACCTAATTGGTTTCAACGTAACATCGTGCCGCAACGCTTAATCGCTTGACACGTCTTTGTTGCTAAGGGTGGTAACTAGCCAAGGCCGAAGCCTCCCACCAGACCAGACTCGAGCCGGGAATCGAACCCAGGACCTCCATTGTTTATAATGCGACAGCGCGTGTGTTGCGCCACGGAGGTCGTCAAATTTATATTATTTATAAATTTTTATTTAATTTATACTATAAGGTATATATCAGAATATTTATGTAATTAAATAATTATGTAAGATGGTAGCGAGCTAACCCTTTAGGGGTATGGTAAACCCACACACCTAATTGGTTCCTACGCGACATCGTGCCGGAACGCCTAATCGCTTGGCGACACGTCTTTGTCGGTAGGGTGGTAACAAGCCATGGCCGAAGCCTCGCACCAGACCAGACTCGAGCCGGGAATCGAACGTTATAATAACGTTATAAACAAAGCATTAATGTTCATTGTATAGCTCCAGTAGGAAGTTGACAGGCTGATGATGAAAATACATTGCCCCCCCCCCCCCCCCACCCTATGCTGTTCGTTCAGTCAGTTAAAGTATAAGGGGCCGTGACGCGCCATCTTAATTTAGCAAATCGAATCACATTTGCACGCCTTCAGGCTTTTTATTAAAAGATTTCCCGTACACATTTCCTTACGTAAATCACAAGCTAAATGCCCAAGGAGTTCTCGAGTATTACTTGAGCCTACACGAACCTTGTTACCTTAGTAATCTTCTCATTATGTTTCAGACTGTAAGGCTTACAGGACTGAAAACTAAGTGACCTTCTGGGAATTTACTTTTGACTTCGAAATTTTTACTTCAGTCCACCCTGCGACCACGGGTTTTAATGCTAACAACAGTAATAACGGAAATGAGTGCAAATACTTTTTTTTTTCATGTTCATTTGTTACGTCTATTTACGGTATACAATGTAACAAATTTCTTCATTACATACATTTATTTTGACAGAAAGTAAATGTAAAAAAAACTAGAAATAACATTGCACTAATTTGTTTCTTTTTTCCCCCAAGAGGTTTTATTACGACTTTATATATAGACTTTATATTTAGACTTTTTTCCGACCAGATAATTACAATTTACAATTAATCATCAATTATGTTTTACTATGAAAATTTTCGCTTTAATATTTTTTTAATCATGGCTTTATGTCGTTTATTTCTCGCTTAAACGAAACTGTACCTTCTATCTTACCACTCTATTATATATGGATTTTTCTAATATTATCTGTGGTATATAGTGAAAATGTATTAATTAATTCATTTGTCTACACGTGCATCGTTTATTTTATTTTTAAAATTTTATTATTTTTGAACTTCTTTGAATGTTAAGTCTTTCCACAGGTGCTTCAGTTGAAAATGTTGCTACCTCAACTATTGAAAGTTGTCACAGCCCGATTAGAAAAAAAAATCTTCTAATGAACAGCTAAAATGTCTGTATACTTGCATCATTATGCTTATATCTTCTATCTTTATGCTTTATGCTAAATATTAAACAAATTATTTTCTTTCTGGTGAAGTCCACTTCACTATTACTGCACTTAATTCTTAAAATAAAAAAATCTAATTGCGTGTGTTTCATGTCTTTTATATGTATTTAATAGTCTGTGATAGCCTAGTGGTTAGGTTGTCTGCCTCCTAATCAGAGGTCGGGGGTTCGAACCCGGGCACGCTACTCTCACTTTTCGAAGTAATGTGTGTGCGTTTTTAAGCAATAAAAATATCACTTGCTTTAACGGTGAAGGAAAACATCGTGAGGAAACCTGCATGCCTGAGAGTTCTCCATAATGTTCTCAAAGGCGTGCGAAGTCTGCCAATCCCCACATGGCCAACGTGGTGGACTATGGCCAAACGCTTCTCATATTGAGAGGAGACCCGTGCTCTATAGTGAGCCGAGAATAGGTTGATTATGATGATGATTTGTATTTAAATAAACCTCTTTTATATAGTAAAGATTTAAATATTTCATTTGTTGAATATATCAAGAAAAAGGGTGGAGTGAGTGACAAACTTATAATTATTATTTTTTTTTTTATTCACCACAAGTTAGACCTTGATTGCATCTCACCTGATGGCAAGTGATGATGCGGTCTAAGATGGTAGCGGGCTAACCTGTTAGGGGTATGGTAAACTCATACTCCTAATTGGTTTCTACATGACATCGTACCGGACGGAACGCTAAATCGCTTGGCGACACGTCTTTGTCGGTAGGGTGGTAACTAGCCACGGCCGAAGCCTCCTACCAGTCCAGACTCGAGCCGGGAATCGAACCCAGAACCTCCAACTTTAAAATGCAACAGCGCACGCGAAGCACCATGGAGGTCGTTAAAATTAATTAACTATTGCTATGAAATTACGTGAAACTTCAATTACAGGTACCCTTGTCCGAACTAGTGTATACTGTATCTCGGAAAACAAACACTTGCCTCTTAAGAGGCACTTAGCAAACCAGACAAATTTACGTGCATGATTATATGAGTGTTGCATTATGTATTTGTTTAAATGATCGTAAAAGAGTGATATGAAATAGCTTAAGTATCATTTTACGATATAGGATGACTTTTTTTTCTATATGTAAGTACTTAAGTTGTTTATTTATCATTGTATATATATAAGTACTTATTTTTTGTTTTAAATTTAAAGAAATACATTTTAATATGTTTACGAGGAGGACGGCGAGTTCGGCTATATAATATACTACCAAATAATAAACTATATAAAGAGGTAACTATGAAAAATACGAGAGTTTATTAAAAATACGATAAGAAATGGCTTTTACACTTTCTTATAAATATATGTTTTCCATCTTTAGAACATTGCAAGGAGGTCGGGATATCTTGAAGGATGTTAGGTTAATGTATAAAACACTATAAATATAATATGCTACCATAAATATTTTTGGTTTTTAAGTTGGTTCTTTAATTATTTATTTATCGTTATTTTAATATGAGTGTTATAAGTTGCAATAAAATTTTATTATTTTATAATTTTCTTTAATTATCTACAAGATCCTTTGGTTTAGCGGTAAGAAAAACCGCGAGAAAGGTAGGTTTTCGTCTAGCGGTAAGAATTTTCGAAAACTTGTAGATTTCTGTTACTTGAGTTAAGTCAGCAGTTGCTTTATATAACAATAGCCCATTTAATTTGAAGTAATTCACGCGATGAGCTAAAATTCGAAACGTACATGTTCGAGAAATGGCATTCCTACATTTCTACGTATTTTGATTCACGAGATATTAATTCTTGATAAAATTCGCTCCCGTATAGTTCAATATTGCAATACAGTGCGTTTTCCAGACACGATATTAAATATTATACACGTATTTTTTTTTTTTTTTAAAAGATAAAAAGATTTTTATTAGGACACAAACAATACAGGAAGCTTAAACACATGAAAACGATGATCCTGCCGAAGTATAAACTGTGTGGCAGTAATCATCGCCCTCCAATAAATAAAATACAGTGTTCCAAAAAACAAAAGGATAAACAAAAACAAAATAAAATACGTAGGCCATTTGACAATTTGAAACAAGATAAATTTAGAGAAAATTGTAGCATTTGAATTGATAAACATAAAAAAATTATGAATGTGTGTGATATAATGAAATGTTTGTGTATATATAAGTGCTTGCCAAAGTGTATGTAATATAATAATGTGTGTGTGCGTGGGTATGAAAGTATACGTGTGTGTGTTTATGCAATGTTATGTGTGTTCATTTTATTTATAAGACATTAAAAGTTCCTCTGTCTCATCATATGACAGAGTTAAGAGCCAATTTATAAGAAGAGATTTTAATTTAAAAGATGTTAAGGGATATATTTTAAGTTTTTTATTAATTTTGTTATACAGTGAAGAGCTTAAATAATAATAGTGACGACTCGCTATAACCGTACGGTGAGGTTTAGTCGTGCAAACCACATGAGTTCGAACTAAACGTTTAGAATTAAGTGCATCTATGTTGTAGGATAGTTCAGCGTGCTTGCGCAGAATTGTATTTAAGATGAATAATTGTCGAACTGTAAGTAACTGGCAATGTGAGTATAATTCAGCTGTAGGGAAAAGAATAGGTTTTTTCATCATTACCTTTAAAACAGCTCTTTGAGCCCTCTCAATTCTTAGCGAGGACGTTTTTGGAGAGCCACCCCAAGAGGTTATACAATACGTTAAAACTGATTGTGCGAGGTCAAAATAAATGGATTTTAGGCACTGGAAATCAACAACATTTCTTATTTTCCTAAAAACAAACATTAACTTCCTTGTACGAGACGAAACAGCTTCAATATGTTGTTTCCACGATAAGGAAGCGTCTAGCACAACACCTAGGTATTTAATACAGGGGGTGCGTTCTAGGGCTGCACACATGCATTTGGTTTCAGAGTTATTACAGTGATGGGCGCGAACCACAAATGATTCCGGAGCTTGCATAAGCGAATTTGGAGCAAAAGCTATGACCTTTGTTTTAAGAACATTAAGTGTAAGTAGGTTCGCATTAAGCCATTTCATAACTGTACTTATAGCAAATTCCGAACGATCAAAGGCTTCTTTCCAGTTTTTTCCGCTAACAATAAGGGCTGTATCGCCAGCATAAGTGATAATTTTACACTGTGGAATAATCAATGCGCACAAATCATTTAAATAAATCAGAAACAGGGTAGGTCCAAGGACACTACCTTGAGGAACGCCATATGTGACTGCTTCTGATTGACTAATAAAATTTTCTATAACAACTGATTGCGTCCGATTCGTAAGGTAGCTTTTAAAAATTTCAAAAGCAATCCCTCTTACACCGATACGCTCAAGCTTATTTAGCAATATAGAAATAGAGACGGTGTCGAATGCCTTAGAAAGGTCTAAGAAAATACCGACTGTTTTCTGCTTTTTCTCAAAATTTTTAATTATATCTTCTGTTAGTGCTAATACAGCATCATCGGTCGACTTACCCGCCCTAAAACCAAATTGATTATCGGCGAGAATGTTGTTTTCAGTCAAATAATTTACTAATCTTTTGTTTAGAATCTTTTCAAAAATCTTGGACAAAGGAGACAGGACAGATATAGGCCTGTAATTGGAGATACAATCTCTTTCTCCATTTTTATATATAGGATGCACTAGCGCTTTTTTGAAGGCTTGAGGAAAGATACCTTTATCTAGGCAGAGGTTGAAAATGTAGGTAAGAATGGGGACCAAAATATGAACCGCAGCCTTAATAATTGAAGTAGGAATGCAATCCCATCCAATAGCGCATTTATTCTTTAGATTAATAATTATGAGTTCCACTTCTTTACTGTCTACTTTAAATAGTGACATGGATTTTAGGGGTGATGGAATTGATACGCTACTATTTTGCAGTTCATATAATATTGATGGCTGAATTTTCTTTTCTGCGAGGCTTTTACCAACACTAGCAAAATATTTATTCACTGCATTAACAGAGGCCAGTGGATTTTTATATAGTTTTAATAGGTTAGAAGAAATAGTTTTTTCAGACTTTATATTTGCAATTTTCTTAACTAGCTTCCAAGTTTTTACCGGATCTCTATTTGCCTTCTGGAATTCATTCCGCTCATACTGTATTTTCAATTTTTTTAGCAAATTGTTACAGAAGCTACGGTATCGAGTAAAGATTGTCTTTAAAGTCAAATTGTTCGGATTCTTTTTTGTTTTACGATATAAATTATCTCGATGTCGAATACATCTTAGAAGACCTGGGGTTATCCAGGGCTTAATGATTTTTTTCTTGTTAGGAATAACAATTTTGTGAGAATTATTTTTTATAGCATCAGAAATTAAAGTTACGAGGGTATCGGTAGCATGCTCTGGGTCAGTAGTGGATAGTATAGTACTCAAATCAGACTGCTCCAACTGGGCAACCGTATCTTTTATATTTAATCGATGGTCCGTACGACTTATTAGTAGCGGTTTAGCTTTGATGTCTCAGAAAAATAAGATAGGTACATGATCAGTGATATCAACATCCAAGATTAGCGTGGTAGCATAATTGGGGGCTTTAAATATTACATGGTCCAGACAACTGTTTAATCGAGTCGGGCGGTTGTGAGCTGAAAGCATACCGTGTGAAGCAAGAAGATCCAGGTAATTATTAGCATTTAAGTCATTAATACCAGGAACAAGGTTTATATTTATATCACCAACTAAGATAATATTTTTTAGAGTAGTTAGATGACTAAGAGCGTTGTCAAGACTATTTAAAAATACATTTACATTTTTATAGGAGGGGGGTCTGTACACTGCTACCACAGCAGTATCGTTGGAACATTTTAAAATGACACTATTTGCTTCATCTATATTAATGGACTCAACAGTACACTTGAGATCAATTCTAACATAAACCACAACACCTTCGTTTTGGTTCGAATATGTTGAAGCAAAAAATTTGAAACCATCAATGGATGGTATAGTAGGTGACTTGCTTAGCCAGCTCTCTGACAAAACAATAATATCTGGCTGACAGCTCAACCTTTGCAACAAAACTAATAAGCCATTAAAATTTCGATTTATACTCCGAATATTAAGATGAAGTATTTTTAAAAGCGAACTGGCATTATTTATATGCTTATTTGCTTCTTCTGGTTTACATATGTAGGATCTTGATGTGGATAATGCTTCAATATCCTTATTGATTTCTAGAATGTCATCCATATTTAGAAAGATATATAAAAAACAGGTGATCAGAAATAGAAATATTATAATGTATAGAATCATATCCTATATAAAATGCAGTTATATTTAAATCAGAAAATAAACCATTTCTATAATAATTATTATTAGAATCAAAAGATGACCCAGTAACTAAGCAGATGAAAGCAAAAAACTTACGTATTATACTGAATAAGCGAAAAGAAGCGGTGATAGCCTAGTGGTTAGAGCGTCAGCCTCCTAATCAGAGGTCGGCGGTTCGGATCCGGGCAAGCACCTCTAACTTTTCGGAGTTTTTATCTTTTCTTTATAATATTAGTATAGCAGTTGAGATAATTAACTGCAATATATTATCTGAAGTATATTATATAGAAGTTGGAAATAATTTAAAGACCAAATATTAAGAAGGCGCTACTGTGAACTGAAAAGCGTTATCATAAAAATAAGAAGTCGAGAACGTTTAAGTGGTTTTACTTGTAGAATTTGCGTAAGAAAAATAATAATGAGTTTACATAAACTTTGATTTTAAACTTTACTTATTCACTATCATCATGATCAACCCATTACCCGCTCACTACAGAGCACGGGTCTCCTCTCAATATGAGAAGGGTTTGGCCGTAGTCCACCACGATGGCCATGTGCGGATTGGCAGACTTCACAGGCCGTTGAGAACTGTGTGCTCGAATCGAACTCAAATCATGCTTGAATGGAACCTTCAGAGTTTGATTAGGAGGCAGACGTCCTATCCACTAGGCTATCACGGCTATCACAGCTTTTAGCAAGATGTAATAAGAAAATAATTAAACAATTTACCACTTACCTGAACAGGTCCAAAAAATAAGCAATACCGTGTCTTGAGGGAATGGTATTTCGTGTAAGTTGCATTTCGTTAATCAGCGTCTACCTCCATAGCTTCTCCTAAAGACCCTCGTCCAAACAAACGACACGAAAATTACTTTCCCAGCTGTTCATTGTTCAACGGGGATAATCACTGTGGTCAAAGTCACAGTGCAGGTAAATAAAACCTTTATTTTATATCCGCTTCATTCTATTGTGGTTTGCGCTTATAATTATTGCTGCTTCTGGAACGTTTGCTAACTACTTTATCAAAGGGTAAATTTCATTTTAGGTAAAACCTTTATAAGATCTATGTCATAATATTTATAATATTATGACTGGTAAACATAACCAGTCTTAATATTATGAATCCGATCCTGGTGGTGAGTTCTGTGTGTGTGGTGTGTTCAGTCTAAAATAGTAGCATGCTAACCGTTAGGGGTAAATGAAAAAAATTAAAAAACGAAAATGAAAAGGAAAATTTATTTGTTCATATATTACAGTATCCGATAAGGCCTTCTGTTAAGTATAAAACCTGTGTCAGAAGGACTCACGCTTCCTATTATAAAATATTCAATATACTTACTACTACTTACAAGTTTATTATATTTAATTAGTTTGTTTTTTTATCTACTACTAAAGCTTACTTATTAACATGCAGTATGATAATGTGCGTGTTTTTTTTCGGACTGTCTATTAGCTGTACTAACCCTATTGGTTGCCACAGCGTAACCGGGTTGTTTCGCGAGCTTCGCGAAGAAGCTCTGCCAGAAGAAATTTTGAGCCCTAGGGCTCAAAGAAACTAAGGGAACGTCTGCCTAAGGGCGCCCCTTTTGAGGCCGAACCTCGGCTTAGGCGACGTTTGGGATAACGGGGGGGTCGGACAATGAGTGGTCCGTACGTGTCCGAGGCCGTGGATGGAGCCCACGTCTGGATGACGTAAGATAGCGGGGACCTCGTCTTCGCCGGCAAAGACGGTGTGTAGCGTATGATTGTATGGTAGGTGGTACGAGTATGTTGTCAGTAGTCATCTGATCGTCAGGGTCATGAAGGAACTGCGCGTCCGCGTGTGTGTGTGTATGCGTGCGTGCGTGTGTGTTTATGTTTTGATTTTTACTACTTGTTTAAAGTACCATACCCGTATCAGGTTAGCCCGCTACCATCTTAGACCGCATCATCACTAACCATCAGGTGAGATGCCGTCAAGAGCTAGATTAGATATATAGATAGATTTGTGGTGTATATAAAAAAAGACTAGTCTTAACAGTTGTTTCCTCCGATAGCAGATAAGTCGACTACCCACCTAGTAAGGATCTCTACTATGTAAAAAGGTGTATATTTTACTACTCGTTACAATTATGCTTATTTCTATCAGTATGCTATATAAAAATAATACTTATACAAAACAAAACAAATATAACTAGTAGATATTGTTAACGTAGTAAGAGATTGCATATCGCTCTGCATAATAATGAGATGACCCGCAGCCAAACCGCACGGCGACGTCTGGGAACGCCCGAACACTCGCAGACACGTTCATATGGGCTGCAATATTAAATTATAATAAACTTCCCCAACTTCATACCGGAGCTAGACACAATATCGAGCTAGACATAGGAAGGAAAATGTTATCCAATTATGCCTATTGTTACTCAGTACTTAGTAGACTTTGGTCTGAGTTTTAACAGCTCGGTTACGCTGTGGCAACCAATAGGATTAGCACAGCTAATAGACAGTCCGAAAAAGAAAAAAAAAAGAAAATCTGAGTTTTTTTGTTATTCGGTTTGTCTTAATCTAGTGGAAACCTTTCCGATTAAAAGTTCCATGTTATTTGAGTTAAAAAATAATTTAAAGATTCAAGCTTTTGACGACCTCCGTGGCGCAGTGTCTGCTGTCGCATTATAAAGTTGGAGGTACTGGGTTCGATTCCCGGCTCGGGTCTGGTCTAGTTTGAAGCTTTGGCCGTGGCTATTTACCACCCTACCGACAAAGTGTCGCAAAGCGATTTAGCGTTTCGGCACGATATCTCGTAGAAACTAATTAGGAGTGTGGTTTTACCATACCTCTAACCGGTTAGCCCGCTACCATCCTAGACTGCATCATCACTTACCACAAGGTGAGTAAGCCTTCAAGGGCTGACTTTTAGTGTATAAAAAAAAAGATCCGATCTTGTATCTATGTACCAGAATTATTTTTATTGAATGAGAAAATGAGATGTGAAATGACATTGCTGAATTCTGCTCTAATAATCGATTCATAATACATAAATGTGCAATAATTATTCATAAGTGAAAAAAAACTTAAAAAAAAACATAAAAATATTAATATTACTTCTACGTGAGGCCCTTTTTTAGTATAATTCCTGATATAATTAGTTTCATAGTATATTGTTCATTACTATTATGTCATTTAAATATTTAGGCGCACTTTTTTGTTTTCTATCATACGATCTCTCGCTTTGTCTTTGATCATAAAACGGATGTAAACACACGCTTATAAGCTTTAACATGATATACTATATATTACTGAATATGAATATTTTAATTAGGGCACATCTCCATGTATATGCAATGTATATTCCGGCCATGTCATTTAATATCTTTACCTCTCAATATAGCTTATATTTTAACAGAAGCTCGTATGTAAAAATAATGGTTACTTAACCATTATTTTTACATACTTATGTAAGCTTTTGTCTGTATTCAGCAATTAAATAAGTAAGACTTCGTGTTTTAACATACTTTTTATGATTCACTGTGATTTATCGCCAATGTCTACATATCTTTTTCCCGCCAAGTGAAGTTAAAAACCGCAACTCAATGACGTACGTCATCTGTCAAACATTGGCGCCGATTTTTTTTCGACCACAGATCACATACAAAGTCAAGTATAAAATAAAATGTTGGGATAACCATAAACTGTCGAAAACGGTATTAATCATGGCATTATCTTCGGCGCAGAGCTGTGACAGATCTTGAGGAAACTAAAGACATCAATCACTTGATCCAAATGCTTCAAGACGAGAAGTGAAAAAATATTTGCTATATATAGGAGAGGCAATTGTGATCTAGGCGCAAGTCTTCTGTTACATATCTCAGTAGTCCATCAATAACACCATCTTCTTCTTCTTGCCCTTATCCCACATTATGTGGGGTCGGCACAACACGTCTTCTTCTTCCACTCACTTCTATCAGCCGTCACCTCACTACCCACACCTTTTACCCGCATATCCTTTTTTACACAATCCATCCATCTCTTCTTTGGTCTTCCTCTACTCTTTTGCCCTTCCACGTTCATATATAACATTCTTTTGGTGACATCACTTTCTTTCCTCCGCATTATATGACCATACCATGCCAGCCTGTTACTCCTCCGCTTTTCTGTCACTGGCGCTACTTTTACCATCGTAAAAAGGAAATAAAAATGAAAATGGCAATTTGTCTGACTCATTATGATCAAACCATTGCCGGCTCACTATAGAGCACGGGTCTCCTCTCAATATGAGAAGGGTTCGGCCATAGTCCACCACGCTGGCCGTGTGCGGATTAGCCGACTTCACACGCCTTTGAGAACATTATGGAGAACTCTCAAGCGTGCAGGTTTCCTCACGAAATTTTCTTTCGCCGTTGAAGCTATTATAGCGTAGTGGTGATTTGTGTGTTTTTTTGAATTGAAATTAATCAAACGCTTCCTTAAATGTTATGGCGTTTCACAACGTTTTCTCATTTAAAAAATGATCCGTGCGGGTTTAATTTAGTAAGGATTAGCGACATCAATCAGGCCAAATGATTGAGGACAGGAAATGAGAAAAATATTCATGAGGATCGCCGACGTTTTTTTTTTGTTATTTAATGTCAAACTAGGCGCTTGACAAGGGTTCTACTTGAAACAAGCCTATAAAAACTACAGCTAAACGTTATCCATAATTATGTTTATTAAGTTAATGAAGAAATCTAATGACAAATTATCTTAAATCAATCATTCAAGTCATTTCTATATACGGTAGTTTAAATCGATTCGTCATTTCTGAAATTTACCCGTTTGATAATTCTTAGACAAAATACATATTGAAATATGTTGAAATAACTTATTTAATATAAAATAACTATAATTACTCGAATGCAAGATAAAGTGGTACGTCTAACTTTATAAACATAGATTGATTCTAGCCATAGATAATTTCTACAAATCAGACAAATCCACGTATTATAGTGACATATTAAATAAATATAGTCATAAATAGGTGTACCGACTTACATCTATGTTGTATCAAAATACCCAATATGATAGTTAAATAAACTAAAAAACGCCTTTGATGGAAAGCAACCGTGACTTAAAGAATCGCTAAGCCAAATAAAGCGAGAAACTATTTAAATTCTTGCATTTTTTTCGGTTCTTGATAAGTGTGCAGTTTCAATTGAATCCGACGTTTTGAAAAGGCGCTAAAAATCACGTTCAAATATTCAGTTATATGTATCCATACGTCCTATTATATGAGTTTTAAAAGTTTTAAAAATGCATCTTCACCATCACCACCAAGATCAACTCATTCTCGACTCACTACAGAGCACGGGTCTCCTCTCAATATGAGAAGGGATTAGCCGTAGTCCACCACGCCGGCCACGTGCGGATTGGCAGACTTCACACGCCTTTGAGAACATTATGGAGAATTCTCAGGCGTGCTGGTTTACCCACGATGTTTTCCTCCACCGTTGAAGCAAGTGATATTTTAATTGCTTAAAAACGCACATAACTCGGAAAAGTTATAGGTGCGTGCTCGGGTTCGAACCCCCAACCTCTGATTAGGAGGCTGACGTCCTAACCACTAGGCTATCATAGCTTTAAAATGCGTCTTATCCCAAACTTTAAAAGCGTGGCTTATTTCCACCACTGCAGTCTTGAATATTATATCCAAATTAATCATATGCTACTTAAAATCGTATTCATCATCACGATACGGCGCCGTTTCGTATTTGAAGACGGATCCTGAGCGAGCGAGAGGTTGAGACTCGAGATCAATCTAACGTACATTAGGCGACATCAATCATAAGCGATCTTAATTCTTGAAAACAGGAAGTGAGCGAAATATTCATTGCAAATAAGTTATCGAAATCCGATTTTCACGGTTCGATTTGTTATTCGAATGAAATAAGACTAAAGCTCCGCATATTATACGCACCTGGCCACAACAAAAAATATATCCTATAATATAATAAAACTGTAACAGGAAGAATTCTGTACATTAAATATATTTTGAAAATTTCAATTGGAGTATGCTTTACTATCGATACTTAGCCCAAAACAATTATTTTTATTTTTTATCTGCCTGTCTGTCTGTCTGTCCGCGCATCACGCCGAAACTACTACTAACATTACTTTCGGTGTCTGTGGTATGAGTACCGTTGAATAGATGGCAAAGTCCCGCGATTGCCGGAATGATGCGCGTTCAAATCCCGTCGGTTTCAAAATTTTTTGTACGCATATTATAAATTTAATATATCCTCCAAAAACTATCATAAAATATAAATTATAAGAAACAATTTTATGTAATTTTGAGGTAACTTTGCAAATTAACCCTTTTGCGGCGTACTTACCATGTGTAAATTAAATTAAGGAATAAGAGCAGATTTTTAACCAGGGTGGATGGAAACAAATTTCTCGTAAGCCCTACTTGACCTAGTCCAGAGAGCCGCGAAAACCTTATTACCGTATTTAATTCACTTATGAACATCCGACCCTCGCTCGAATCGAGAAGTGTTTTGCCACATTTTCTTACGATTTTAGTACGTTGATATTTAAGTATGTACCTACAGAGTCCGTTGGATAATGCGCTGAAAACAATTGTTCTTTTTCGGAGAAATTTCGTTTAGTTGATTAACCAAAAAAAGTGCGTGTACTAGTGTACACACGTAAGAAGTGAAACTTCTTTATGGCCTTATTTTCATCCCATTTCATTTTCATTTTTGTAATTAATGGCTTATGGTAACTTTGGCTTTACATTCCACGAAATTTAGTGACCTAGTAAAAACTCCATCAATTGTAGTGCCAGATCTTGTTGTTGACGTTTGAGGACTGTTTTTCATGGATAAATTCAATTTATCCTTCAGAAATTCAACTAGCTTCAAAGATTTTTCCGATGCAAAATTGACATTAAAATCTCCACTTAAAATCGTCGGTATTTTTTTCGTCTGAACCAACCGTGGTAGGGGCAAGAAAAAGATGGCGCGTAACGGAAAAATGTGACGCGTAACCGAAAAATGTGACGGTAAATTTTTTTCCAACGCCGATAAAGAAGTTTCACTTCAAAAACAATAACAACTGTAGTGCAATAGAGAATGGATCTCACTGTATGTTCTGTCGCAACTAAGCAATGAAGAAGATTGGGTATTATCTTGCGCAGAATCAAGAAATCAATGTCTTGTAAAAAACTTAGTTTGGGAAAACTTTAATGGTATTACACGCTAAAATATAAAAAATGGTTTTAAATAACAGAACATAACAGATTTAATGATAGTTAATTCAAGTTGTTATTATTATTAAAAATTTTTTCGAAATGTCAAACATCGTCGTGCTAGAACCATAGGCTTAGAATGTACAGCGAAAAAATTCTATGTCTATGGCCGGAACACTATATCGGAAATAGAAGTGAACATAAAAAGGTGTAATAACAGATTTTGTACTAGATCGATACTCCATTCCATCAAATTATGCTGATTAATGCAAAGTGGTATCATTTAAATTCATTACGGACCATTGTGTTCGATTTATTATAAATTGAAAATATAACAATATGCTTTCATATGTTTTACGGTACATACTCGTAATAAAATGTATCTATTGATTGTCTACCCGTAATATCGTTTGTTTGATTGCAACGTGTTGATGTCTGAAAAATAAATTATTTTATCTTATCACTTAGTTTATTTTTTAAAGGAAAAATAAAAGGCTTTTTTATTTTTATTTGTATTTATCACTTAAGTTAGTGATCTAAATCCGCTTCATGTTTAATCATAACCATGTTAGATTTTAAAACGTCATTAAATCATGAAAAAATAAACGTTATAAAAACACGTGGGAGTGAAAAAATATGACTTTTTTTAATACACTACAAGTTAGCCCTTGACGGCTATCTCACCTGGTGGTAAATGATGATGCTGTCTAGGATGGTGGTGGGCTAACCTGTTAGGGGTTTGCTAAGCCCGAACTCCTAATTGGTTTTTCGACATCGTGCCGGAACGCTAAATCGCTTGGCGACACATCTTTGTAGGGTGGGTAGGGTGGTAACTAGCCACGGCCGAAGCCTCCCACAAACAAAAGGTAAGGGAGAAATCCAAAGGCTACACGTCCAATATAAGGGGGTGGAGGGTGGTCAAACATAGCATTCATTAACCAGCACTAATATCAAAATAACAGTACCTGTGAATAACATCAAAATAATCAGTATTTTCATCGCTACTCACCAATTAATACCACTTAATCTGATACGACCCCAATATACATCAGCTCAGAGTTTTAGTATTGAGTGCAATATACGAGACCTAAGCGGATATACTTTTTAAAAAAATAATTTAAAACCTTTGTAATGTTATAACCATGATTACTACTTATTTACATTCTTGCTGATGACAGTTTTTCTCTTATTTAATCTATATTTATAAAAGCGAAAGGTCACTTACATACTTACATACTGACTTACTGTCATACTGATTAAACACGAGAACTCAAAAACTATTGTACGTATAAAGCTATAATTTAGCATGTAGGTAGTTGATAGTTAAGAGATGTCAGCTAAGAAAGGATATTTGGAAATTCCACCCCTAAGAGGGTAAAAAGGGGGTTGGAAGTTTGTATGAAATTTCTTTGTTTTTAGAGTTAGAGACACAAAAATTTGCATTGAGATTAATAATAATAAATAAAAGACATGTACATATTTCTTTTTTTTAATTTTACCTGTTAAGGGTGGTAAAAAAGGGGATGACAGTTTTTGCTTATTTTTTTATTATGAAGTCTACAAGCTTGAAATTTTGAAAATAGGTTTTTTAGGACGTAAGTATAAGTTTAAAATTTTTTTTCATCCAGATCTACCCCGAAGGGGGTAAAATAGGGGTTTGAAGTTTGTATGAAAGTCCTATGTTTTTTAATTTAGTGATACGAAAATCGGCAATTTGACATTTGCCTGTAGCTTACTTGCTCAAGCAGGGCATTGGCCGCACGGGTAACCTCAATCTCAAGTAAAATCAGCAATTCTACGCAGACGAAGTCGCGGACAACAGCTAGACTACAATACATTCAGCTGTACTTACTTTTAAAAACTTTTTAGTAGTCTACAACAATGTATATTTTCTTATCTCATTAAAGAAACCTGAATTATTATTAATTTTGTAAAATAAGTTCGCTAAAGAATTGCTGTCCTTTTTAGTGCTAGTGGAAAAGCCAATGTTTTCTTTCAACGAAAATGAAAGTAATGGAATTACTTATTTTAAGTAAATGCATAAATATTTAGTGTATAGCTATATATCAATAGTCTTAAACACTAACAGAAATCATATATATATATAGGATGAACTGGGGCGTGTCCGTCAGGTATTTGGGTAGTCGTGGGTAGTTTCGGGCAAAGAGACCAGATACTCTTGGTAGAACAGAATAACAGTTATAAGTATCGTAATTTATATAGAGCAGACTATACGCTCCACCAAGTACAACTATGCACTACCGCGTCTCGACCACCGATCAATACAATGAATGAAATGCGCCGTCCCGCGCCGGTGGGTCCTTAAAAGAACCTGCATAACCCACTTAGTGTTACGTAAAGAGAGGGGCCATCCCACTCTCTTGTCTATCGTACACGATTCGAAAACTAGATGGCGCTGTTCTCTGACTGCCGTCATATAGAAATGTCATATCTTATTGTTATTTGTGTACATATAAACTGAATTTAATAGAAGTGACGGCCGAAGATGTAGGGTGGCCAAGGGTCGAAGAGGAGACAGGAACGGTGGTGTGCAGCAGGTCTCGCACGCTGCGTCCAGGAGACTATGCACTAAGCGGTGCAGAGAAAACCCCAGCTATACTCCCTAGTACGGGAGCTTAAAACACACTGAGAATAATTAATTTGTTGTAATTTACTTGGCGTTAATGTAAATTAATAAAGAAAACAAAATACGCGTCTACTAAAACGTTAGACTTGTATTTTGCTGGTAAAGGCGACAGCCGACCCACTTCTAAAGCGAATGGGTGACGACTGAGTGTTGAAGGTGCCCCCGCCAGCCAACGAGGAAGCGACGCTAGCGCCTAACGGCTTTTTTATTGCGGCTGCTTTTAAAATAGCAATATCGGTGATGTTGCTATTTCAAAACACCGTTTAGAAATTATAAATTTCATTTCATTAATAGATATATTTTCAATTCATTAATAGATAATAATAGATAAGAATACTATAAATATCATACTTAAATAAGTTAAAAAGTGTAACGCTTCGTTACAAGATTGCACTTTGTACGTCTGTCTGTTCATCGTGAATGTCTTGGAATATTTAAAGAAGAACTCCACCTTCCGTCAACAGAAAACAACTTTAACGCTTCCACAGAAAAAAACCGTCCGTGCACAGCGCGTCACGTGTAAGAACATGACTAGAAAAACGACAACAAATAAAGGTACACATCCGGAAGCGGAAGGCAAACAAAGAGGCTTGCTCGCGGGATCCCGGAATCCGGATCGGAACTTACGCGATCACGTACGCGGAAATGGAATTTTAAAACCGCACATTGTGCCTAACGCCACAGTGCGGCCGCTTAAAGCCGGTGTTACACCGATACTGCTTTGTACTAGACATATGTATATATATATATATATATATATATATATATATATATATAAGCAACCAAGCGTCAGTATTGTATCATTTCAACTGAAAGCGAATAAGGGCCTAGTGTGGGTACCATCGGAATACTGTAAAACTGTGTAACTGTGTTTTAGTGAAATAAATATTTTCTCATTTTTTTTTCATTAGAAAAGCCTAAAGTCGGTTACCATATGATTTCTTTCTACGCGATATGTCTAGTACAATTTGTTTGCTGTATGACGACCTCCGTGGCGCAGTGCGTGCTCTGTGGCATTATAGAAGTTGGAGGTCCTGTGTTCGATTCCCGGCTCAAATCTGGTCTGGTGGGAGGCTTCGGCCGTGGCTAGTTACCACTGATAAAGACGTGTCGCCAATCGATTTAGCGTTCCGGCACGTAGCGTAGAAAGCAATTAGAAGTGTGGGTTTACTATACCCCTAACACTTTAGCCCGCTACCATCTTAGACTGCATCATCACTTACCATCAGATGAGATTGCCGTCAAGGGCTAAGTTGTAGTGTATAAAAAAGCATGCAAGCATGGCTCAGCATTTTTGTGTTATACCTCAGAGAAGGGTAATTAATCGATGTAATCAAATGTTTTGACTTGTGGTGAACCAAATTTAATAAAAAACTGACGGCTTGATTAAAAAACAGGAACCGGAACCGTACTATCTATCTAACAGGAACCGTACATATAACCGCAAATCGGTTTGGAATTTCACATGTGTTATTCCGGATTTCCAGACTATAATGGATATGTGTGTCAAATTTAATCCGGTTTGTTGCAGCCTGTCTGGCCTTATTGAGTAACGTGCATTCAAATCCTTCCATGTACAATAATAGAGTAGGAGGGAAAGATGACTTTTAGCCCCAAAATAATGGGGTTTCTTCTGGATTGGGGATAAAACTTTTAGTCAAAATGACAACGTAACCCATTACTTCCATTGTCCTATTTCAACCATAACTCGATGAAATCTTGTGCGATTTTGACAATTCAGTTTAGTCAGTCTAGTATTGCCCACATTTTGTGAAGATATGGTGAACAGTATTGGAGAAACTGTACAGAGCTCCTTAAGAGACTCCACTAAAAGATACTAAATACGGTATTTTGAGTACGGGAGTGATCGATGCGACTTGATAAACTTGGTAAGAAGTTCCAGCGTTATCCGCCTACATAGAAGTTAACTTAAAAATAATTTACGACCATTTAATAAATAAATAATAAATAAACATATATTTCAGGATTAACGACATGACCCATACTATTGTTTAACTTAACTAACTTATCCTGCAAAACTAAAACTATCCTTAAAAAATATCGCAATGCCCGAGGGAGTCTCCTAGCACCAGCTAAATGCTACTTCAGCACCTCCAGAGTGAATTGTCCAGTTTCATGGCCAATTCGCTGAGAAGAGTGTTTGTATACTCATTGGCTTGCTTATCATAGACGCGTAGAAATCACCCAGACGAGCATCCGCAAACATTGCCAACGCCCTGTAGTATCGAGACTTCCACAACCTACTCTCAGCATTTTTTTATACACTACAAGTTAGCCCTTGACGGCTATCTCACCTGGTGGTAAGTGATGATGCTGTCTAGGATGGTAGCGGGCTAACCTTAGGAGTATGGTAAACCCACGCTCCTAATTGGTTGCTACGCGACATCGTGCTGGAACGCTAAATCGCTTGGCGACACGTCTTTGTCGGTAGGGGGGTAACTAGCCTCGGCCGAAGCCGCCCACCAGACCAGACTCAAACCGGGAATCGAACCCAGGACCTCCCAACTTTATAATGCAACAGCGCGCGCACTGCGCCACGGAGGTCGTCAAATTTCTATAGGATTCTATTCTATTATGCTATTCTATTCTATCATTTCTATAGGATTTTGTTAAAAAAAAAACTTAATTTAACTTAAAAAGCCACAATCAGTTGATTTGCAATAAAACAAACTAGTACGTATAACGGGCATCAATCAAAGTTCTCGCCCCATCTAAAACCTTGAATAGCATATTGAGCTTATCTATAACTACGAGTCGTGCATTGAAAATCCGACAGATAGACGTTGAAATTTACTCAGTGTATATTCAACTTTGGTTCAGAAATGATACAGACATATACTTAGGGAGAGGATGAACTCATCCGTCACAAATAAAATATTTATTATTTGTAAGCCGTTCGTATACTCTTTAACACCCAGTATGTAGATAATAAATATGCAGTGTTTATTTTTTATCTGTAACAGTATGGGAAATTTCAAAACAAAATCCATAGAGGAGAAAGGCGGGAGACTTCGTATACGGCGGGCGCGGTTTTTTCACGCTTTTCTTGAATTAGTGTTTGTTGGCTAATTTTGAAAAGGACTGGTGTTGGTTGTGTCGTGGACAGCTTTGGTGTCGCTTGTGTAGTGGTTTTCTGAATGGTTAACAGGTATTTTGATTTGGGAAAGGTTTGAGGGAGCCGCGTCTTCTTCCACATTGCTATAAACTTGACATTGGCTAATCTGTGCAAAGCCGTAAAAAGAGAGAACTAATAAAATAATAAACTTGACATTGGCTAATCTGTGTAAAGCCATAAAAAGAGAAGAAGAAAAATCCATAGAATAAAAAGGGAATCACTTTTAATGCCGCACTTTTTTTAATCAAGCAACGCTGTACCTAATAATGACTTAAATAGTTTTTTTTTGTGGTAATTTTAAGTTTTAAAATTCTTATTATAATTTATAAATGTTTAAGTAATAAGTAATTTATTTGTAAATCACGTGGTCGCTCACTATGGGCCTCATAAGAAGGCTCACAGTCACTCAACGGGCGATGGAGAGAGCTATGCTCGGAATATCTCTACGTGATCAAATCAGAAATGAGGAGATCCGTAGAAGAACATAGAAGACATAGCTCAGCGAATTGCGAAGTTGAAGTGGCAATGGGCGGGGCACATAGCTCGGAGAACCGATGTACGTTGGGGTCCCAAGGTGTTGGAATGGCGACCCCGCACCGGTAAACGTAGCGTTGGTCGACCCCCAACTAGGTGGACAGACGACATCAGACGAGTCGCAGGGAGCCGCTGGAAGCAAGCGGCCCAAGACCGTTAGCATTGGAACTCCCTACAATGTCTTTCTCTCTGAGAATTCTCAGGCGTGCAGGTTTTCTCACGATGTTTTCCTTCACCGTTGAAGCAAGTGATATTTTAATTGTTAAAAACGCACATAACCTCGAAAAGTTAGAGGTGCGTGCCCGGATTCGAACCGCGGACCTCTGATTAGGAGGCTGACGCCCTAACCACTATCCGGCTATCACCGCTTTTTTAGCTGGGTTATTTTGTTTTAATTCCATGACTAGGTATTCTTGTATGAAAACGGAGATTATAAAATGAGTGTCTTGAGTTAACTTAAAATTTATCAACGGCGATTAGGAAAGACAGCCTGAGCACGTCAAATTAATTACACCCATTCGAGATAATCACTCAGAAACGCTAGGAGGGTGCTTTTTTGCTCTTCCCGTCCCGGCGCATCGGAAAACTTTGTCGCATAAATTATTACGGAGTAATTAATGTCTTTAAATTTGAGTGGGCGAATGAAGGAATGAATAAAATCTCTTGTAACTATTGAAAAAAAACGGTCGATTTTAATTGTAATTTTAAGCCCATACCACACAGGCTTTTATAATTTAGGTATAACAGCTGTTAAAATTAAAGTAATTGAGTAATTGAATGACATGTAGTAAAAATGGCAGATATATTTCCACCATTTTTAGATCTAACACTAAACTTTCAAATTAAAATAATATCAATTCTAGTGAATAAACTGAAGATTCATCAAATACTATTTATATCGATAAACTGTTTCCAATAATGTATTACATATTGGATTGAATGAATTTTTCATCACAGATGCCATATATAGAAACTTGAGTTAAGGAAAAAATTTATAAGACATGTATGTAGGTATGTATGAGAAATATGTTTAAACTTGTCTACAAAAAAAAAACTATATCCTTTGTTTGCGTTTTAAGTAGTAAAATATCTTGTATTCCGATTCAATACATCAAAATCGATGCAGTTAAGCCAAAATGTAACAAAGACAAAAACAAACAGACTTACTTTCGCATTTAAAATATTAGTAAGGATTGGTAGTAAATGTCAAAAATAGAACTTAGTCATTAATGGAATGAAATTGAAGCGGTGATAGCCTAGTGGTTAGGGCGTCAGCCTCCTAATCAGAGGTCGGCGGTTCGAATCCGGGCACGCACCTCTAACTTTTCGGAGTTATGTGCGTTTTTAAAAATTAAAATATCATTTGCTTCAACGGTGAAGGAAAACATCGTGAGGAAACCTGCACGCCTGAGAGTTCTCCATAATGTTCTTAAAGGTGTGTGAAGTCTGCCAATCCGCACATGGCCAGCGTGGTGGACTATGGCCAAACCCTTCTCATATTGAGAGGAGACCCGTGCTCTGTAGTGAGCCGGTAATGGGTTGATCATGATGATGATTAATGGAATTCGTAGAAAATGTTACCGTACATTATAGAAATCTTAGTTGTCATTATAATATTACCTATTAGATTTTATTTCTATTAGAAAAAATAAATCTTTGATAAGAAAAGCGTGGTTAAGGAGCAATATGTGGACGATAATCGACAGATAAGATTCTCCAATCTAAAAGCAGTTTATTAAATTATACGAAAGGTAGCTAGGAGGCAGAAATTGTATCTTTTAAATGTAATCTTCATTTATTAATTGTGTTTTGTTTGTTTTTATCATTCCTCACTTAATTGGGCCATAATGCCAAACAACGATTTTTTTCTTCTCGGAATTAGATTCCGGTTAAACATTATGAGGCAGAAAAGCGTTAACAGCAGTTATTAGTCCACTATCTCCTAACATAAACAAAAATTTAAAGAAAATAAAAACATTACGTCAATTTATATAGACGGAACAGACTAGTTTTTGTAAACTATTTAGTGAATTAAATAAGAATTGTAACAATTACTTTTGGAATAAATTCCTACAAATTTACATTCTCCGTCAAGATAACAAAACACCCACAGCTACAAGACAGTGGCATGGGGCCAAAGATCGTTCACAACTACACAGCATCTACGCCTAGACAAAAAACGTTCAAGGGTTGGTTGCGTCCATAATAGTTTATGAATTAAATAACAGCACATAGATAGACAAACTGTCAATAAAATATAACGCTTAGTCCATTAGTGTACTGAAAAAAAGATTGCCTAAGCAATGAGAATTTCATTTGTGTAATGTTTAATACGGAAATTATATTATCGGTAATTCACCATGTCACTGGCGATTAACTCGAAATTATATTAATTATCGATGATATGCTTCATAGTTATATAAAATAATGACAGTGCATAGCCAATATATATATGAAAATTTAATGTATGTTCATAAAAATATTGATAAATTCAAGAAAAAAATGGACTGTAACGCACTGAACATCAGAAGTAAAAGTAAACTTGTAGTACCATTTAGTAGGCTGCACAAAATTAGTAACTCATTCAAAGGAAATTGTATTTTATTCTATAATAAATTACCTATTGATATCTTGGAGATGTCTATCAATAAGTTCAAAGTTTTTATAAAACGAAAGCTTGTAGAAAAATCATATTACGACATTAAGGATTATATAAACGATAAAAAAGCTTGGGTGTGAATTGCTCTATCTCCATAGGTACTATAGTTTATTATTAATTTTGTTATAGTATATTTTTATTAAAGTGATTGAGTAATTGAATAAATTACATATATAAAATGGCGAATGTATTTCCACCTTTCCAATTAAAATAATATGAATTCTTGTAAGTCGCATCTAGTAAACTGAAGATTCATCAAATTCTATTTATATCGATAAACTGTTTCCAATAATGTATTACATATTGGATTGAATGATCTTTTCATCACAGATGCCTAGATAGATACTTGAGTTAAGGAAAAAATGTATAAGACATGTATGTGGGTATGTATGAGAAATATGTTTAAACTTGTCTACAAGAAAAAAACTATTTACTTCGTTTTCGTTTTAAGTAAAATATATTGTATTCCGATTCAATACATCAAAATCGATGCAGTTGAGCCAAAATGTAACAAAGACAAAAACAAACAGACTTACTTTTGAATTTAAAATATTACTAAAGATTAGTAGTAAATGTCAAAAATAGTCATAAATGGAATAAGTAGAAAATGTTACCATACATTATAGAAATTTTAGTTGTCATTATAATATTACCTATTATTATTTTTTCTGTTAGAAAAAATAAATCTTTGATAAGAAAAGCGTGGTTAAGTTGCATTATGAGGACGATAATCGACAAATAAGATTCTCAAATCTAAAACCAGTTTATTAAATTGCACGAAAGGTAGCTAGGAGACAGAAATGGCATCTTTTAAACGTAATCTTTATTCATTCATTTTGTTTTGTTTCTATCATTCCTTATTTAATTGGGCCATAATGCCAAACAACGAAACTATTTTTATTATTTTTTTTTGGAATCAGATTCCGGTTAATCATGATAACCATTATTAGGCAGAACAACGTTAACAGCAGTTTAAGTCCTCTTACACCTAACATAAACAATAACTTAAAAGCACGTAAGAAATAAAAATATTACGTAAAGACAGAAAGACGGAATAGAAGGTACCTTAGCCTTTTTTTTATCATCATCTATACCTCTGCGCCACAGGGCACATAGGTTATGTCAGACTCCTACTGACTAAAACCCCCACGTGTTCCTATTCACCGCTGTATGGTGAAGCCACGAGAAAGCATTCGCATACAACCGGAACTCCACCAGAAGGTACCTTATCCTGCAAAACTCGTCATGAACATTCGTGGCAAGTCAAATATAATTATATTTAGTTTTTATAAACTATTTAGTGAAGTAAATAAGAAATGTAACAATTACTTTTGGAATAAATTTCTACAAATTTACATTCTCCGTCAAGATAACAAAACACCCACAGCTACAAGACAGTGGCATGGGGCCAAAGATCGTTCACAGCTACACAGCATCTACGCCTAGTCATAAAACGTTCAAGGGTTGGTTGCGTCCTTAATAGTTTATGAATTAAATAACAGCACATACAGACAGAGATATAGATACACAAACTGTCAATAAAATATAATAAAAAATATTGCCTAAGCAATGAGAATTTCATTTGTGTAATGTTTAATACGGAAATTATATTATCGGTAAATCACCATGTCACTGGCGATTAACTCGAAATTATATTAATTATCGATGATAGGCCATATAAATAATCATTTTAGAATATCACTTATAAAATGTCATAATGTAACAAGACATATTTACAGCTAAAATCAGTGATTAAGTAAACTTTATTGCTAGTTGCAAAGTGCTTTGCACTACGCAAACATTTTACTTGACTGACAATATTTTGTTGGCAGCAATATTTTTTTTTCAACTTAGACTTAGATATTCTTGTAGAAGGGTCTAGAGCGTAGATTCTTCACTCTGCTTATAATATGGGTTCGCTTTTATCATGATCGTCATCATCATCATAATCAACCCATTACCGGCTCACTACTGAGCACGGGTCTCCTCTCAATATGAGAATGGTTTGGCCATAGTCCACCACGCTGGCCATGTGCGGATTGGCAGACTTCACACGCCTTTGAGAATATTATGGAGAACTCTCAGGCGTGCAGATTTCCTCACGATGTTTTCCTTGAAGCAAGTGATATATATATTTATATTTTTTAAGAACGCACATAACTCCGAAAAGTTAGAGGTACGTGCCCGGATGCGAACCGCCGACCTCTGATTAGGAAGCTGACGCCCTAACCACAAGGCTATCACCGCTTCCACATATCATGATGAAATACGTTAATTATAATAACCCAAACCGATAGCTTGAGATGGGATTAACAGCTGAAATTTACTGGCAAGAAAACCCGATACCAATAATTAATTGGCTTGACCCGGAAATAATTCCCGGGACCTCGCGATCCGTAGTTCAAACAGGCATAACTTATCTGTGATTTCTCTGGAGAATGCTATTCCTTCTTTCCTACTGCAAAGTCATTTAGCTGATTTGCAAGTTAGTGTGATTCCGTCTTAAACCTGCTCTCATTACAAAATTAATAAATACCATAAAATATACGCCTTGAAACACTTCATGCAATTTTTAAAAAAGTTAGGCGTGATTTTCGCATATTACGTAGAATATAATAGTCTGAACTGAATTTAATATTTCTAACCATAGTTGTATATATCAAGATACGCCTCTTCAAATGTTCGACTAGCCCGTTTTCCATTGAAGAAATAACTGGTACCCTTTATGCAAATACTCTGTAATATCTAAAACATTTTCTTTGTAAGGCCTTTGTTGGCCTTGAAGAGATCACAGCGCAAGTTCTGCTTATTTGCTCTATTTTATTTGCATTTTTTGTTATAGTGTAAAAAACAAGGATACCCATTGTCTCGTATATTCTATCAACAACTACGTACTTGTTTTTTTTATTTTTTATATGCCCTTGACGACAATCTAACCTGATGGTAAGTGATGATGCAGTCTAGGATGGTAGCGGGTGAATCTGTTAGGGGTATGCTAGACCCACACTCCTAATTGGTTTTTACGCGAAACCGTGCTAAAACGCTTAATTTCTTGGCGACACGTCTTTGTCAGTAGGTTAGTAATTAGCCACGGCCTTCCACCAGACCAGACTCGAGCTGGGAATCGAACCCAAGGCCTCAGACTTTATAATGCGACTACACACGCGCTGCACTACGGAGGTCGTCAATCTCACTGTTACACTTTTTGTCATAGTACGTGTAGTTATATAATACAAAACATGGCATTGTAAGTAAAACAAACAAAACCGTTTCGTTTGACGTTCCCAACGCCTTGTTCAAATCTAATCCAGGTTCAATACTCTAGACTACTTTATGAAGTGCCATTAAAACATGCTGTCTGGCCGGTCCTTTATATATGTCAATGTTCTTACTCGCCGAAAATCCTGCAGAACCAGCTTTAACGTGTTATTTCAGTTCTGAAATTAGCATAGTCGAATTTTGATTAGCAGTAAAACACAGAGTTCCACTTTGTGACAACGCCTGGAATGTCGAGCCCATTAAATATGCGTTAATGACATATTAATGCACAAAACCTCTGTCATTATGTGTTGGAAGTGTCATAAATTGCTGTTCAGTGCGGTTTAATGGTTGCACTCACATTTGGGGGCGAAAACTTTCGAGCATTACCAACTTTGAATTGATGTGGCCGTAATTGAGTTCTCACTGGATCTTCAAATGGAGAGTTGCTTAGTAATTAGAATTCATCTGGCAGGGATTTCATGGAGTTTTGTAATTGTAACATTTACTATTGGATATCCAAAAATATCTAAAACCACAACCGTTCAAAAATAACATATATAAAAAGTTTTATGAGAAATAAGGCTTCTAGTTTCTTATTTTTGTGTTCGTACAATAATATAACTTAGACAAAATATCAAAACTTTTTAAGTATTTTTTTATAAAAAAAAATATCTTCGGGAAATCATCATACCGAGATCATTTACATATTTATAGTTCGTATATATCTATATTCATTTCCCACATACTACACATGTCAAAGTCAAGTTATAAATTTAAAAAATCAACCGCGTGTTGCTCTTGTTTATAAAACACTAGTTGATGCCCGCGACCATCTTCGCGTAGATTAGGGGTTTTTAAAACTCCTATGGTATAAGTGACGTTTGTAATTGAAGATTATTATCTCATGGCTTATTGCTGTTCCCGTGCCTTTTCCTTTCCCAAGATATAAGTGGAATTTCGAGGCAGTTTTCTATCACAAATTGAAGCTATAGTTCATCGACGTGAAATTCAGTTTTTCATAAATCCCGCAGGAAACGTATCGGGATAAGTATCCCATGTCCGTCTCCTGGCCAAATCGATCCAGCCGTTCCTGTGTTATAAATAGTGTAACTAACACGACTTTCTTTTATATAATATTTTATATATATAAGATATATAGATCACACTTTCGTGAAATAAAAATGATAAACCCTCAAATCGTACTCTACTCCTGAACACAATACACAAAGTCCAAACACCCATTCAAAACCCGCATCGAATTTCATAAGAAATATCCCAAATAATTTCTCTCATTTTCCACATACGGTCTCTTTAACAATATTCCCTGAGAATAGCGACAGAGGCCCGCCCGGGGGATTTTTGGTTGAATTTAATAAATCTCCCCGATGTTTCCTCCTCTGAACGGATCTCGGTTATTTGGCGAAAGACCTGTTTTCATAACAACGCACCCTCAAAGGATGAAATGAAATATTTCCTTCCACCGAAAAGGCTTTGCCGTGTAACCAAACGGTGTTAAAACTTGCACGTGATTTTCCGCGGTACCTTACACGTATGAGGCAGTGTCGTTTCTGTTCGGATTAAGCCTGTCTGGAATTTCTGAGATTACAGTACGGCACGGTACCCTCTAGTTATTTTACATAAATATTATAATGTTAACAGTTTAAGCTATTATAGTATGCGAGATTAAATTGTTTCGACTTAGAATGTAAGTTATCGCGGAAATTAATCTTTGTGAAAACCATATAAGAATTTAAATTAATATTCAACGTGTATTTAAAATCAGAACTAGAATTATCTTAATTATTCCTCTACTTATTGCCCTTTAATATACACACATTTGTACACAACAACAAGTACAAATAGAAATAATAAGAAAAACAAAATAAAGAAGAAGCAGGATACAAAAACGGCCTTATCGCTTAGTAGTGATCTCTGCCAGCCAACCTTAGGATTAGGAAAAGAAAAAGAAGAAGAAAGTAGGTGGCGTAATATATAAACAAAAACTTCCATACGAATAACTACATACTAAAACATAAACCAGATTACATAAATAATAATGCAATACAGTAATAATTATTACATAAATATTCTGATATATACCTTATAATATAAATAAAATAATAATTTATAAATTATATAAATTAGACGACCTCCGTGGCTCAGCACGCGCGCTGTCGCATTATAAACAATAGAGGTCGTGGGTTCGATTCCCTGCTCGAGTCTGGTTTGATGGGAGGCTTCGGCCGTGGCTAGTTACCACCCTACCGACAAAGACGTGTCGCCAAGCGATTTAGCGTTCGGGCACGATGTCGCGTAGAAACCAAATAGGAGTATGGGTTTACCATGCCCCTAACAAGTTAGCCCGCTACTTACTTACTTTACAACCACGAAAAGTAAAGTGAAGTCAACATCTCTTGAGGACATTAGTGAAATAGAAAAGATTGATAACTCGTAGTCACTTATATCGAATAGTTCACATAAATTAGAATACAAATTTGATTCACAAACTCCACTATACCAATATGCAACACAAATTTATCGAATCAACGGCCATTGTTTTTAGCGAGAATCCAATTATACGCCGACATCAATTCAAAGTTAGTAATGGACCGAAGTTATCCGCTACGCAAACGAATGCAAGCTGTTAAACAACACAGAAAAGCGATTAATGTCACTTCGACTGGGTATCACTACTAATGTTTTTTAATTAATAAGGATCCTTAATTAACATAATTAAAAAAAATAAAGCCCTAATAACATTAGCTTATATTTTAAGTATACGAATATAGTTATCATCACCTCCCTAGAATGTACAAAAAAATCGTATCAAATCTATCCCGTTTCTAGACGATATCGTCTCTGAACGGTCATCGCTTTGCGATACGTACTTGTTGGTAGTGGGGTAAATAGCCACTCCCACCAGACCAGCCTCGCGCCAGGAATCGAACCTACGACCTCCATCTTTAAAATGTGAAAGCTCACGCGATGTGTCACGGAGGTCGTCGATATTTATATTTTCTCATACAAATCATATATTTTTGATTATATTCTATGTCTTTATTTTTAGTTTTGTCCAGTTTCATTCTCTTCCAATCTACTCTTTGTTGACGACCTCCGTGGCGCAGTGCGTGCGCTGTCGGATTAGAAAGTTGGAGGTCCCGGGTTCGATTCCCAGCTCGAGTCTGGTCTGGTGGGAGGCTTCGGCCTCGGCTAGTTACCACCCGGCACGATTTAGCTTTCCGGCACGAGGTTAGCCCGCTACCATCATAGACTGTATCATCACTTACCATCAGGTGAGATAGCTGTCAAGGGCTAACTTGTAGTGTATATAAAAAAAAACTACTCCTTTTTCCAATAGTAAAGATTTGCATGTTCGGTTTTCCCAATAAGAGTTTTTGTGTACCTAGCATGCCTATACTTTTAGTCTCATAGCGCAATACTTTACAAAACACAGCCCACGGTCTTAACTAACTAACAAGTCAGTGGCAAGGGGCCAAAGGTTGTGCACAGATGTACACCCTGTATTTATTATTAATAATTCGCTCTACACGAACTAATAATACACTTTTCGATATATAACGACGTATTCGCTCTTAAACGACGGCCTCTTTGACGAATTATTGAATTCTTGTTGTTCTTGGCGCCGCTGAATGACGTTAATAACTCCTTCGCGCCGACATATATATTTTTCTTATATTTACAATTATTATGATTATTCGGTAAAGAATAAAAGTATAAAAGTATAAAAAATACATCAAAAATAGTTTTGACATTTATCATACATATAAACAATACTCACGCTTGAAATGTGTGTTTTCGTTTCGTTTAGTGAAGAGATCCCCTGGGAGATCGGGTTAGGGTATCCTGGTGGATTCCCCCGATTTTACTGCTCACATTTTCTTCATACCGGGGGCCTTATATAAAAATCGATTAAGGAAGTTATTGATAATGATGACAAGTAATGTATAAACAGTGGATCCATTTCCACCCCCTTTTTTACCCCCTTTGCTGACTTTTATAATACCTTCCATCAATTTATCTAACCACTTGGAAATCTATCCAAAGCATGGGAGTATACCACCGATTTCCTAAATCTTAGCCGGTACCTATTAATTTTGTTTAATAGATATCCCATTCCCTATTTGGTGCAAACCGGAAATCAAATGTTGACCTATTTTCCTCAGCAAGAATGTAAAGTACTGAACTATCCATGGCCATCGAAAAATGCACTCATCAATTCGTTACAAGGCAAATACGTAGGATAGTTCCCAGAGTTTGTTGGCTCCAATAAAACCCTCCAACAATTTACTTAAGACAATATTTAGATATAGTCTCAAAGTCTTGGAAATGAGGGAATTCCATATATACTCTCCAAATCATTGGACTGGAACTAAACCAACTTGAATAAAACCAAAACTAATAAAATAAACCACTTAAAACTTAAATTGATAACTTCCTAACATAAAAACCTTTCCTATTGATTCAACCCGTATATTGAACGCATTGCTATGTGATCCGAAGCAGGAGGCATGCTAACTACGAGTACTAAACAAACCAAGTGGTATGATCACAGTTGCGCGCGTTTCATACATGCATAAAAGCAATTCATACCCCAAGAACCTTCATCATCATGATCAACCCATGGCCGGCTCTCTACAGAGCACGGGTCTCCTCTCAATATAAGAAGGGTTTGGCCATAGTCCATCACGCTGGCCATGTGCAGGTTAGCAGACTTCACACGGCTTTGAACATTATAGAGAACTTTCAAGCATGCAGGTTTCCTCACGATGTTTTCCTTCACCGTCGAATAAAGTGATAATTTAATTGCTTAAAACGCACATAACTCCGAAAAGTAAGACGTGCGATTCGAACCCCCGACGTCTGATTAGTAAGCGGACGTCCTAACCACTAGGCTATCATAGGAAACTTTAAAGTAATGAAAAGAAATACGTGAGATATATGTGTCTATCTTGATGCTGTTGAAATAAGTGCGTAAGAAGATTTTTTTCTATATTGTGACAACCTCCGTGGCGCAGTGCTTGCACTGTCGCATTATAAATTTGGAGGTCCTGGGTTGGATTCCCGGCTCAAGCCTGGTCTGGTGGGAGGCTTCGGCCGTGGCTAGTTACAACCCTATCGACAAAAACGTGTCGTAAAGCTATTAAGCGTTCCGGCACGATGTCGCGTAGAAACCAATTAGGAGTGCGGGTTTACCATACTCCTAACAGGTTAGCCCGCTACCATCCTAGACAAAACATCACTTACCACCAGGTAATATTGCTGTCAAGGGCTAACTTGTAGTTTATAAAAAAAAAAATTGTACATCTAATGTCGAACGCCGCAGATTATATTCTGTTAAATTTTTGACCTTGATTTCAGTTACATAGATTAATCTGTGGTTAATGATAACGGTAGTGAAATTAATATGTTAAAAATACTCCCTTTACTATCTTCAATAAAATCCTTCAACAATTATTTACCTTAGACAATATTTGGATATTGTCACAAAAGGTTAGCTCTTGTAAATGGGCCGATGCAATGGTGTGAAAACTGGACATGTGACAACCAAGATGTGCATTCAAAAGGGCATTACACTGATTTGAATAAGGTTCAAAGTCCTTTAACAGTGGTTTGCCATAGTGTTAAAGTTATGGCAAACGTTAGTGGAGGGCACTACACTTTATAAGGGTGTGGTTACACGTATTTCATGAGTCCAATTCTCATCTGGTTCTCATTATTATGCATTTTAAAATAAAATGGAGAATGATCCGAAAGAGCAAATAGATTTAAATTTATTAGTTATTTACCACAGCCATATTCTCCCACCAGACTTAAAGTACAATTTATAATGTCTTACGAAACCTAGAACATAATAACATAGCTTCATAAATTTTCTTACATCTCATGCTTATTAACTTCTAAGTATTAAAAGTCCAACGGATTAGCAAGCTGAAGTGCCAGTGGGCGGGTCATATCTGTCGCAGAACCGGCCGTTGGGGCTGACGTGTTCTAGAGTGGCGACTTATCACCATCACCCATTGATTTACCACAAGTCGTAGATCGATCATTAACGCTCAAAAAATGGGACGGAAAAGTAGTCCTCTTTCTCTAGCCTTGTCACACACTGGGGGCAGTGTGTGACAAGGCTAGAGAAAGAGGACTACTTTTCCGTCCCATTTTTTGAGCGTTAATGATCGATCTACGACTATAAGATTAAGGCTAGACGAAAGTCACCGATTCTAACACTCGAGCCGTATAACCCGAATGAATTACAAAGCACTACGCGCTGCTATAGATAATCCAGCCAGATGTCTAGTGTATTAGACGGGTTGTAATACATCGATATACCAATATGTAGGAATGTATAGTTGGTGATTCTCGCCTTGTTTTTGTATGACGCGCTCTATCTACGGCTAGTGTTAAATCAATGCCGTCACTTCACAAATTAAATAACGTAAATTATATTATTAATGAACGATTTATAGATGCCTGTAATAGGTTTACATGAATGAAGATATTTTGATTTGATTTGATTTTTGATTTGACTACGCGTCGGTGATAATATTCCAGGTGTGTGAACTCAGCCTAACGCGGCACTACAATTTCCTTAAGTGTCACTGGCAGTTTTCTTCGGCGCCGTACATTCTGAGATAGTCACAGCCACTTTGCCCGAGTGGGTTGTACGCTGCGGTGTTTGGTTGAGTCAGCTAACTGTCACTTAGCTCACCAGTGGGGGTAACTACTAATTCTATAAAGAGAACATGACAGTCGTCAGTTGAAAATAATTACTGATAATGAATACAAGCAGGCGTTACTTTGCTGAAGTCCATGATAAACAATAAACAGCAAGTATAATTTGCTATATTCCGCCGACAACCGGGAGATCAGTATAGTATAACACCACACAAAATCCTCCACTAGAACCTCTACTCACGTTTCGACCCGACACCGGATCATCGAGTAAAGTTGACTTTACTTTTCGCGCTTGTGAAGTCAACATCTCCTGAGGATGATCCGGTGTCGGGTCGAAACGTGCGTAGAGGTTCTAGTGGAGGATTTTGTGTGGTGTTATACTATACTGATCTCCCGGTTGTCGGCGGAATATAGCAAATTATACTTGCTGTTTATTGTTTAATAATTACTGATTTACGATTTTTTTTTTTGTACACACACAAAAGTACAGGAAAACTAATGCAAAATTTAATTTGGTGCCTTATCGCTACATAGCAACAATTTCCAAGCAATCAGAGGCATATTATATACTGCAATACATTTTTTTATATACTGCAATATCACATGATGGGAGTGATGATGCAGTCTAAGATGGTAGCGGAGTATGGTAAATACGCCATACTCCTAATTGGTTTCTACGCGATATTGTGCGGGAACGCTTAATTGCTTGGCCGTCTGTGAGCGTCGGTAGGCTTACTAGACATAACCGAAGCCACACACCGGACCAGACATGAGCCAGGAATCGAACCAAGAATCTCCCAGTTTATAACGTGACAACTCACTCGCCGTCGGATTTCGTCATATTAGTAGATGATGTAGCATTATTCTCATAAAACTATACAAAACTATTTACCAAATACAATTATACAATCGGTAAAACAAAAAACAGAAAACGTTAATATGTGTATAAATTCAATGTAACATATGTATTATAATTATTATAGCCTAGCCTATTGAAGCGGTGATAGCCTAGTGGTTAGGGCGCCAGCTTCCTAATCAGAGGTTGGCGGTTCGAATCCGGGTACGCACCTCTAACTTTTCAGAGTTATGTGCGTTTAAAAAAAAAATAATCACTTGCTTCAACGGTTAAGGAAAACATCGTGAGGAAACCTGCACGTCTGAGAGTTCTCCATAATGTTCTTAAAGGCATGTGAAGTCTGCCAATCCGCACATGGCCAGCGCGGTGGACTATAGCCAAACCCTTCTCATATTGAGAGGAGACCCGTGCTCTGTAGTGAGCCGGTAATGGGTTGATCATGACGATAATAATATAACAACGACATCGTAATAAAAAATGTGGTATGTTAATAAAAATAAATGTTATTGTACAAACTTGGAAATTAACCCACATTATATTATGGTTCTTAACATATCACGATCATAACACCATCGGACAGTAACGCGTCCCATTTGGAGCTGGCCCAAAATACTCTTAATTGTTAACGAAACTGAACATTTACGGGGATTACCCTGTTTTATATGGGCATTGTTTGTTTTATTTATTGCATTCTCGCAAACAATAGGTGCCCGATTCGATTACCGGTTGGTTAAATTAAAGAAATAATTACTGTATTCAGAATTTTGTGTAATGCGTAGGTTCCGATTTTTTTTTTTTTTTATACACTACAAGTTAGCCCTTGACGGCTATCTCACCTGGTGGTAAGTGATGATGCTGTCTAGGTTGGTAGCGGGCTAAGCTGTTAGGAGTATGGTAAGCCCAAGCTCCTAATTGGTTTCTACGCGACATCGTGCCGGAACGCTAAAATCGCTTGGCCGAAGCCTCCCACCAGACCAGACTCGAGCTGGGAGTCGAACCCAGGACCTCCAACTTTATAATGTGACAGTGCACGCACTGCGCCACGGAGGTCGTCATTTGTATTGTTGCTATCAATTTGATAAAATGCAGATTATAGTAGCTTATAATTAGCATAGTTAATTAGCATAGTAGCTTATAATTGCGATATAGTTTGTTTGTCACTGTAAAAATAGATTGTCTAACGATTGAGAATTTCACTTGTTTGATTGCAAAAGAAAATTATATTACCGATAAACCAAACATGTTATTAGCGATGGAGTCAAAATGACGAAAATATGCTAAGTTAAAAACAATTTACTTTGTGAATTTCATCATCATAATCAACCAATTGCTGGCCCACTAAAGAGCACGGGTCTCCTCCCAATATGAGAAGGGTTTGGTCATAGTCCACCACGCTGGTCATTTGTGGATTGGCAGACTTCACGCGCCTTTGGCCAAACCCTTCTCATATTAAGAGGAGACTCGTGCTCTGTAGTGAGCCGCTAATGGGTTGATCATGATGACACGCCTTTGAGAACATTATGGAGAACTCTCAAGCATGCAGGTTTCATAACGATTTTTTCCTTCACCGTTGAAGCAAGTGATATTAAATTGCTTAAAAACGCAATTATGAATTTAATTTCATCATAATATCTCTATATATTCATGATAACATCTCATGGCATTGTATTGACGCAAGTGATAAGCTGCTTAAAATCAGTGATAAAGACTAACAAAATTTTGTTTGCAGCAATAATTTTTTGTTTTAAATATTCAAGTAAGACATAATAGTTGAACAGAAAATTAAACAATTTGATTTACTTTAAACTGTTCACTGACTGACCATTATTATTTTGTTTTCCTAAAGAACTAAGAAACCAATTTTGGTGCGATGTTTACGTTAATATTCTAATCGTCTCAGAGAATATGAATTTATTAAATCTGAATTTATTTTCTTAGAAAATTTTTATTGGTACTGATGAAAAAAAACTCATAGTAACAGTATTGACAAAGTCAACAATCGGTTTGGCAAACTTTAAAATTTGCAAAATAAAACCGGCACGTTGCACAAGACAGATACCATGCTTTGTGTAAATTTTTGTAACATAATCCATATAAATGCATCTCACTTCCATTTTCCTCACTGTTTATTAGTTTATTTATTGGGAACGAAATACATTTAAATACAGTACAGTAGTAGAGAAGAACCATATTAGGCAGTTTTATGATCATACACCTTGGAGATCAATTACATCTTATTCTACAGAATTTCTTCCATGAAACCATAGGAACGAAGGACATATTTATCCATATAAATACTGTGTCAAGCGAAACCATCGCTGGCACGCCAGTTTTGAAAATATTTCTATTCAATAAAAATGTGAAAACCATAAAAGTATCATTTATCAAAATGTCCTTTACAATGTCAGTGAAAAAAATAAATAAAAATAAAAATATATCACACACGGGCACCGGCATGGAGCGATTGAAATAAAGCAGTGACTTTTTGTATAGTCAAAAAGGCAGGAAACTTTCGCACGTTATTCCCACTCGTTTCCGCATGCACTGCGTTTTAAGCATTAATTGGTGCGAATTCCGGTGGATATTTATACATTCCGATCATGTATAGTTTGATATTCAAATTATTTTGTCAATAGAGCGATGATAGCCTAGTGGTTAGGTCGTCAGCCTCCTAAACAGAGGTCGGCGGTTCGAATCCGGGCACGCACCTCTAACTTTTCGGAGTTATGTGCGTTTAAAAAAAAATTTAATTAACGGTGAAGGAAAACATCGTGAGGAAACCTGCACGTCTGAGAGTTCTCCATAATGTTCTCAAAGGCGTGAGAAGTCTGCCAATCCGCACATGGCCAGCGTGGTGAACTATGACCATGCCTTCTCATGTTGAGAGGAAACCCGTGCTCTGTAGTGAGCCGGTAATGGGTTGATCATAATGATGATGATCTTTAGAGCGTACTTTGACTTTGATTTAAAGCGAAACTTTGTCCCGCTTTAACTGTGTCTCAAGTGCGAGGCTAAGCGCGCTTTATAAATCTCAGCTTGCTCAACCAAAATCCAGCTACGTTTAACCAATAAGGGCCAAACATGGTTTACCTAGTGTAAAGAAGTGTTTTATTTTAATATTTTTCAATTACATTCACTGTATGTTTACAATAAAAAATCGTGTGAAAACATTGGCAATCTTGATTCAATCAATCAGCATATAGACGGGCATAGGTCTTTCTGAGAGCTCGCCACCACACACGGTCCTCCGCCTTTCTCATCCACCCGCCACCAGCGATCCTTATCAGGTCGTCGGTTCAAGCAGGAGGTCGTCCTAAGCTGCGCCTACCGGTACGCGGTCTCCACTCTAGAACACGTCTGCCCCAACGGCCGTCGGTTCTGCGACAGATATGACCCACCCACTGCCACTTCAGCTTGCTTATCCGTTGCGCTATGTCGGTTACTTTGGTTCTCCTACGGATGTCCTCGTTACGGATTCTATCCCTCAAAGAAACACCCAGCATAGCCCTCTCCATAGCACACTGAGCGATTTTAAACTTGTGGACAAGGCCTACTGTGAGTGTCCACCTTTCTGCTCCATAAATCCGTACGTCTCCAAATCGTAATTATGTATTTTAAAGTTATTAATATTGCGTATCAATAATAACTATGAAAAACTATTGGATAATTGATAATTATTAATAATAACAATTATTACATATAAATTGAACGTAGTAAACACTGCGACACAGCATTAATGGGCAGCTGATTCTATCTTTCTCGCTCGGAGTCATAGGTTCACCCTTTCACATGAGAGTTGACAGATCAGCCTTACTTACAGCCTACAAAAACTCTAAATGTGTGCCAAACCAAGTTTTAACTTCAAAAATCTACAGTGTCGTCATCAAGTTATCGGCATACGATATATGGCGATACGATATATAAACGGTGTAAATTAATCGTGTCGTACGATATAAACGAGCATTCCTCCCTCGCCGCTTTTATGCGTGGTAAGTGCTCAAAGCGGCTAACCGCGTGCGTGTTCCCAGTTGTGAGCTGCTGATAATCCTTTAATCCGGGATGCTTTATGGTTATGTACCGTTTATAATTACTTTCTACTTACAAGCAGGTACAATGTCTATGAATCTGTGATAGCCTAGTGGTTAGGACGTCCGCCTCCTAATCAGAGGTCGGAGGTTTGAACCCGGGCACGCTCTTCTAACTCTTTGGAGTTATGTGCGTTTTCAAGCAATTAAAATATCACTCGCTTCAACGGTGAAGGAAAACATCGTGAGGAAACCTGCATGCCTGAGAGTTCTCAAAGGCGCATGAAGTCTGCTAATCCGCAAACGGCCAGCGTGGTATACTATGGCCGAACCCTTCTCATATTGAGAGGAGACCCGTGCTCTGTAGTGAGCCGGCAATGGGTTGATTATGATAATGACACTGTCTATCTTTTTTGTACCTCCATGTCGCATTATAAAGTTGAAGTCCCGGTTTTGATTGCCGGCTCGGGTCTGGTCTGGTGGGAGGCTTCAGCCGTGGCTTGTTACCACCCTACTGACAAAGACGTGTCGCCAAGCGATTTTGCGTTCCGGCACCATGTCGCGTAGAAACCAATTAGGAGTATGGGTTTACCATACCTCTAACAGTTTAGCCCGCTATCATCCTAGACTGCATCATCACTTACCATCAAGTGAGATTGCCGTCAAGGGTTAACTTGTAGTGTTATAAAAAAAAATTTAAAAGCGTGAGTTTGTACATAAGTGTTTATGTTTGTTACTCTTTTATGCCAAAAACGACAAAATAAATTTTGTTGATGATTGAATGTGGAAGGATTGTAGCCTGGTTTAGTACATAGGCTAATTTTTATCCCGGCAAAATCCATATAGCTACAGCCTTCTCGAATTTTGATTTATATGTAGCAACGAGATCTATATGTTACAACGGGAACAGGAATGAGATAAGGGATAATCCCACCAGATATAAAAATATGCGTGAAATACCACGTCGTCATTTACATTCATTAATAGTAAAACCAATTACTATAATATACTTTTACAAGACGTAAGAGCTTGTATTTAAGTTGTAACTCCGCTTATATCACTAAAGCCTGTTCTTTATTACTGAACCTGGAATAAATCGCTTTATCGCGTGTTCATATTTACTTATCGAGTTTTAACTACAGCGTGGTACAAAAGTAAACAAGAGGTATCACAAATTAAATGTTTTAAGAGAGTTACCCGCGTAATGTTGATCTTTTGATACATTTTAGAATCACAAATTTATAATTGAAGTACCCAGCTATTATTATGTTTTTGTTTAAATTCAACATCGTACTCTGTGCCAGGCTTGATACTACAGTTCATTCCCAAAAATAAAACGGTTTTTTCGGGACAGAGAAACTTTTTTAAATTTAATCCATTATTCGATTAAATCATAATCGATTTTGACAATTTTTATTATTTTGAAAGGTTGTTACATATGTTCTGTTTTGTGAATTTTATGAAGATTCGGTGAATACGTATATATAGGACAGAAATATTCAGTAAACAGCAGCGTTCCCTCATTTAAGACGTGAGGCTGTGTCCTAATATGTGAAATAAAATGAAAAGATATGTTTGTTTTGGGCTTCTTCTTCGACCAGAGCGCGTTTGGAACCCTCATAACTCTAGATTTAAGGTAACGAATGTAGTTATCATGATCAAATCACTACTATGTAAATTATTGACGCGTCAAAAGTGCCTTTTAAAGGACTATTTGAATAAAGATTACTTGAATTTGAATTTATGTACGTACATTGTAGTTATATAGCTTATAGTATGAATTGCCTCTTCTTTCGAAATCATGATGAAACTACTGTTCACAGCTAGAATAAATAAGAAAACAATGCAGTCCTTTAAAAAAAAAATTTTAGAAACTTCAATAGGAATGAATATATAACGATTAATTCTATTTGAGTGCTAAAGTACATATGGTCACTACAGGTGTGAAATTATCTAATCTATATAACATTATCGTGTTATCATATCATACCGATAACGAGTGCATACATTTTTGAAGCTTTATCTTTTTATAGTAGATTATCACGATATACACACGTATATCACACAATACATAAAAACAATACACGGCCGAATCAACATCAGTTGAATATTCAATATGGCTGGTAAAGTAGCTGTTGTGACTGGTTCCAACAAAGGCATAGGATACGCTATAGTAAAAGAACTATGTAAACGTGGTACAGGATACGTTTATCTAACAGCAAGGGATGAACAACGAGGCCAAGCAGCAATAGAAACTTTAAGAAAGGAAGGTTTTAACCCCCTTTTCCATCAACTTGATGTTACGGATAAGGACAGTGTTAAAGCATTTGCAGAATTCCTTAAACAAAAGCACGGAGGCTTGGATATCCTCATCAACAATGCTGCAATATCTTCAAAAAGTTTTACAGAAACTACTTATGAAGATTCAGTGCGTGTGATTGGTGCTAACTATTTCAGCATAGTAACTGTTCAAGAGCTAATATTTCCAATTTTGAAAGATAACGCCAGAGTGATAAACATAGCAAGTGATTGTGGTCATATCTCCAATCTAAAGAACACCTACTGGATCGATCGACTGACAAAAGAAGACATTAAGCTCGAAGACATAAACGCATTCGTTGCTTGGTTTTTGGATTCTGTTAAGAACGGAACTCTTAACGAAGAAGATTTTCAGGAAATGTCTCTTTTGGCGTATAGAATTTCTAAAATTGCTCTGTGTGCTTTAACAAGAGTTCAACAAAAGGAAGTGGGACGCGGTATTTCTATAAATTCCATACATCCAGGCTTCGTTAAAACCGATATGACGAGGACTACTGGTTTCTTAACTATAGAGGAAGCTAGTGAAGCTCCAGTTTACTTAGCTCTTGATGTTGATCAATCTGTTAAAGGAAAATACTTCTGGTTTGATAAGACCGAAAAAGATTGGGCAGATAGAAATCTTAAAATACATTGCGTCTATTCGATATTTGAAAATTGCATGAAAGAAGCAAATCGACTTTAATTAGTCCTGAAGCAAAATTTACACTGTCTTATACAGTGGTTGTTGCATGTTTAAGAGAACTCAATAAAATTTAATGTGTACTCAATTAAAAGTAATATATTTTATTAATATCCATGAAGACTTTTCATATTATCAGTAATAATAATTTAAATTATTAAGATGATATGAATTTATGACCCATTATTATTGACAAACTTTTTGACAACCTCCCTGGTGCAGTAATGATTGTTGTGATCTTATATGTGGAAGGTGCAAGATTCGATGTCTTAAAAAAATGGGGATAAAACATAACTGCCGTGGCTTGTCATAATCCTACCGTCAAAGACGTGCCAAGCATTTTAGCTTTCCAGTAGAATTTCGCGTAGAAATCGTATCGTGTACTGGTTTCATATAATTAACATACCATTTATGAGTAAACCAGCAACCGTCTTATACTATCGTGAGGCCAACCTCACGTGGTAGTACGGTTAGAAACGCAAGGGCTAATTTGTTCTGGAAAAAAATATAAAACCTTATCCAATAACAAGGTGGATTCTTTACATATTGCGAAGGAACCATCTATTTTTCCGGGATAAAAAATAGCCTATATTGTAATCCACGGTATAATCTCTCTCCTTTTTTAATTTGTTCAATAGTTTCTGTATGAATTACTAACAAACATCTTTACATTCGCGTTTATATAGGTATTTTATATAAGTAAAGATATAATCTTATTAATATTATATATAATTTATTTCAATACGGGGCTCATTATTGCTTTAACGTCACTAAATATCTTATCAATTAGGTAGCGCTGTGTTTACCTCATGATGGATTATAGAGGTGAAATGTTAAGTAAATACGCAAACAAGTATGGAACGAACACTTTTAAGTATATTTATTTTATATAATTCTTGGTCCATTAAAATAGTTGCCTATAGTTTTGTTTAGAGCGGTACTGAACAAGATCCAATTAGCCTTAATGATTGCCAACCTCCGGTAGATGGCACTAAAAGAAGAAGATAGTTTTGGACTTTGTAGTTTTGAGATTATATTTCATCATCATGATCAACCCATTACCGGCTCACTACAGAGCACCCTTCTCATATTGAGAGGAGACCTCCTCTCAATATGAGAAGGGTTTGGCCATAGTCCACCACGCTGGCCATGTGCGGATTGGCAGACTTCACACGCCTTTGAGAACGTTATGGAGAACTCTCAGGCGTGCAGGTTTCCTCACGATGTTTTCCTTCACCGTTGAAGCAAGTGATATTTTTTGAATTTTTAAAAACGCACATAACTCGACAAGTTAGATGTGCGTGCCAGGATTCGAACCACCGATCTCCGATTAGGAGGTTGACGCCCTAACCACTAGGCTATCACCGCTTCAATTATATTTTACAACCACATAATGTTTCCATATATACCAAATAGTATATGTCTGTTGATGGACCACAAACTAATTTGATTTATAATAAAACGACAGTCAGACAGACGTAATAATATTTCACTTAAAGATATTTGCCTACAAAAGGGTAACAAGTACATCATCAGCAATCTAGCTTCATTCCTGAACGCATTGGGTGATGTGGAGTTTACCTTGGGTGATAAAACTGACGACTGTATCCATAATTACAACGGACAATATTCAAATTCGGCTTAACGTAATCAGAATTCCTAGAAAAAATCTAATTAACCAAAAAAATATCTTTAATTAGAACATGAATAATTTATTTAATTAGGTCAGCTTTTTCGATTGACATTTTGACTGCGTCACGTTGCCAGCATAAAAAAAATACAATTGTTCCGTTGACTGGACATTTAATGTTACTGCATGGAAAAATCTGCAGTCGACGTTTAAATCTATAAATGCATTGCTTATATGGCTTATGAAGATGAAAGATCAGGTGGAGAAGCTAAATAAATTCTTGCTGTATTTGCGCGATAGTGCACAAGTGATAGTGGGTTTCCTTGCTCATTACATAATGACTATTACTTGGTTTATGATCTGAGCATAAAGACGGATTAAAACCACCTCCTCAGTTCTAAGTTCAGAAGTTCTCAATCATATTCTTCTTCTTCGTCGTTACACTCTTTGCAGAGCGGCCGTGGTCATCACGAGGCAATTTGAGGCGAGATGTTATGCGCCTCACAAGCATCCGCTATTTCCCTCTGTTAGCCGAAAGTCTGGTGCACTCTGGCAAAGGACCACCATAATAAATCATATTAATTACCGACGAATACCGCGATTTAGCGGTCCGGCACGATGTCGCGTAGAAATCAATTAGGAATGTGAGTTTACCATACCACTGACAGGTTAGCCCGCTACCATCCTAGACTGCATCATCACTTTATGACGACCTCCGTGGCGCAGCGCGCGCGCTGTCAGTTGGTGGTCCTGGGTTCGATTCCCAGCTCGAGTCTGGTCTGGTGGGAGGCTTCGGCCGTGACCAGTTACCACCCTACCGACAAAAACGTGTCGCCAAGCGATTTAGCGTTCCGGCACGATGTCGCGTAGAAACCGATAGGAGTATGGGTTTACCATACCCCTTACAGGTTAGCCCGCTACCATCTTAGACTGCATCATCACTTACCACCAGGTGAGATAGCCGTCAAGGGCTGACATGTAGTGAACAAACTTAACCCTCATAATAAGTACACAATTTTCGTTATATAAAATATGCTCCTAGCAAGATGTATTTATATGTGAATGCTCCCATGTGACAATATGACGTAGGCTAAAATAAAAGTTTTAATGATAATGTAATATTTAATACCAATAAATTACTTCTAATTATTATCAGGGGTACAACAGTAGCGACAATTAAATTTTTATATCGTTGATTTATATTTTGAATTGAAAGTTGCATTGTACTATTGCAGTTTGTGACGTTTAAACCAGCGATCTCTTTGACTTTATAATTAGATTTGAGGGAGATCATCTCAGACTAGAAACAAAAGAGTGCAGATTAATTATAACTGTATAATTGAGAAAGAGGATTGCTTTAATTAGAATTTCAATTCTAAAAAAACATCGTAAACTTTTTTAACCAAAGGATTTAATGTATAGAAATGTAACAGTCTGGTTTATTTAATTTGAAATAACGCCGAGCTAATAACATATTTGTATGTAAGACAAAATAATACATAATCCATTATTCTTTTTTTTATACACCACAAGTTTTCCTTTGATGGCTTCTCACCTGATGGTAAGTGATGATACGGTCTAAGATGGTAGCGGGCTAACCCGTTAGGGTATGGTAAACCCTTACTCCTAATTGGTTTCTACGCGACATCGTGACGGAAGGATATAAATTTCTTGGCGACACGTCTTTGATTTTTGATACCCAACTTCTATTTTTACAAATCTCAAAAATGATTTCAAACCTAAACATTTATTTTTTAGTAAGATATCAATAAATAATTTAAATATCCCACTTTATAACAAGGCAAGTGCATTAAATAGACTAATAGACCAAAGGTTCCTAGAGTGGCCACCCCTCACCAGAAAGTGCAGTAATCGAAGATTGGAGTCTCTTATTACCACAACAAGATGGAAATACGACATCAAACAAGTCACAAGAAGTACAAACAGTACACATCTATATCGAATAGAAATCCCTACAAAAGACCTGTATGCAATAGTCGACGTTCCTCGAATTTCTCTAGTGGTTTAATAGTTGCGCCAATTTTAATACGTAAACAGTTTTATGAGAAGAGTTTGATGGTATAAGCTGGAATGACCATAAACATCAAGAGCGGATGCTCATTCACTTCATGATAATAAGAAACTTAACACGCAGAAATGTTAAACAAAATAAGTTGAAATGTTGGGAAAAGGCTAAAGAATAAGTAAGGTAAACAATTCCTCCCACTCGGTAAAGGGTAATCGTGGTATCGCACGCAACCTATTTATACTGGGGGTGATGAATCACTCCATTTGTTCCACTTATTCGACCTCGCCGCAGTGAATTTGTATTCAATTAAATTGGATTTACAAAATCTGCTCTTGTAAAAGTAATAAATGCGGGAGGCAGTAAATTGTTGGAAAGAACAAGTGGCCGTACTGCGGATGGGTCTGTCTTGCTTCCATTAGGGAGCAGAATCATAGCGCATTAATCTACCGAACCCTGTGTAAGACCCAGGGTTTTATCTCATTCTTAACCTGTATTTGATAAGCAATGGATTCGGCAGATTAACAGCTCACATACCTTCTTGGCTAAGAGTTTTTATTCTATCATCCATTCTTGATTGGTTCCGTGATATCCATTTAATTTCACTTGAAATACAACGTAAATTAGACTATTCTTGTACTTAATGTGTAAGCTTAAACATATCGAAGAATTTGCTCAGGCTCCACGTGGGTTGTATACAGAATTAAATCTCAAAATATGCCCAAAAACATTAAATTATCATGATCACCAACCCATTGCAGAGCGCGAGTATCCTCTCAGTATGAAATGGGTTGTGCCCGCAGTCCGGATTAGTAGACCTCACATGCCAATGAGAACTTTATAGAGAATTCTCAGGCATGCAAATGTGTCACGATGTTTTCCTCCATCGTTCAAGGGAGCGATATTTAGCTTGAAATGTAATAAGGCACTTTGCCCAGAAAAATTGTAGGTTCGTGTATGGGATCACACTCGATACCCTTGATAGGAAGACTTCCTCCACCTCTAGGCTATCGCTGCTCATATTATTTAATATATAAGTATATAAAACAGTTACACATACAATTTTATCTTCTCAGACACACTCGCACACAATCTCTATCAATGAACAATCCTTTATTTGTTGCGTAGGAGAATCTTATTTATGAAACGGTACCTGTCCTAACATAATATCCCTGTCCAAATTTTCTTCACAATATTGAGTGAACCTTGAGCTTCATTTAATGTTCTATTTGGGGTATTATTTATATATATCTATAGTTATAATATGTGTAGAATTCTTGAGTTCTTTTATTTTAAATCAGTAAAGTGCGATTTAAATTATCCCATAATTATCACAAATTTATTCATATTATGAGCTATTTCATATTTGTGCTATGGAATTTTCTAGACTACATACATGATTTATTATAATTGTTTCACTTTTAATCATTTGTTTTTATACATGGTCTTTATCTTGAGAGCTGATAACACCAATTACTGATACAAACCTTTCACATTTATTACTATAATAACGGAATATAGCAACGTCTCCCGGGTTTCATTCACAATTGAGTTAGATTAGCCTAGTTTTATTTGAATTTGGCATAGATTTATCTAACTGCATTCTTAAAATGTAAACAGATATTAAAATGAGCATACTGTTTGGTTATCACATGTAAGTTCCATAAATTTTCTATAATAACAAACTTTTATATACTTTAATTTAATCATTTTAGGAAAAATATTGGTATATTAGAATATACTCTTATATTTGGTAAATCGGACATTAACTATATTTGCAGAGAAATATGTCACCTAAAAAGTTATAGCAATAATTTTTAACACATATTACTTGCTACCCAAAACTTCACCCGTCCTTTTTTATTTAAAGAAAAAATCCCGTATGAATCCTTTTTCAACAAGTATTCTGCACGGACGGATGGTGGACGGATGTCCGTTACCTATAAGTGTCGCTAAGAATGGTGTAGCTGTGAAGCCATACATAAATTAAGAAACAGTATATAATTATATAGTATTAAGGAACGTTAGGTCTTAATTAATATAGGTAAAAATAACTTTAAGGCTGACTTGAAGTATAAGTAGATTATGAATGGTGAACGAAGAGACAGGCAGGTAGACCAACAATAAATAGATATCTGTTATGTTCTGCTAGATACAGCTTTCGCTGATCAAATGATGATCGCTGAAAATGTATTTTATATTACATGTCTAGAATAGATAAACATAGCTTGATATCATTATGCTTGAATATTGTTATTCTATTCAATCAGTTGCTTATCAGTAATTATGTAAATTATAGAACTAACTTGATAGATAATTTTAATTACTTGTCTTTATTACTTGTTTAGAAGAAAAATGTATTTAACATTTGCAATATGCATCGTGATTTAGTTAGATACATAACCGTAGTGTAAGATCTCACTCGGTCATGCTTATTTTCTTTTGTCAAATTTGCAATATATAAACTTATCTGCATACACATACCACGCTTATCTCAATTATATAAACACTGTGCTCCAATATCTCACCCAGTATCAGTTTATAACTAGCTAAGCAAATATGGCCAACAAAGTTGTCGTGGTGACGGGCTCAAACCAAGGCATAGGCTATGGCATAGTAAGAGAATTGTGCAAACGTGGCGTAGGATACGTATATCTGACAGCGAGAGATGTAAAAAAAGGTCAGGATGCAGTCGGAAATTTGAATAAAGAAGGTTTCAAGCCACTCTTTCACCAGCTTGAAGTTACGGATAAGAACAGCGTTAAAGCATTCGCGGAATACCTAAAACAAAAGCACGGAGGCTTGGATATTCTTATCAATAATGCTGGACTCATCACATCTAATTTTTACGAGACAACATATGAAGACTCGGTACAAGTGATCAACGTTAATTACTATAGCATACTAACTATTCAAGAATATATGTTTCCAATATTGAAGGACAACGCTCGCGTTATTAACGTGTCAAGTGATTGTGGTCATATATCTAATCTAAAAAACGCTTATTGGATTGACCGTCTTACAAAGGAAGATATAAAACTAGACGATGTAAATGCATTCGTGAACTGGTTTTTAAACTCTGTCAAGACGGGAACTGTGAATGAGGAAGATTTCGCCGAAACACCTTTATTAGCATACAGAATTTCTAAAGTGGCTCTCTGTGCGTTAACCAGAGTACAACAAAAGCAAGTAGGACGTGGTATATCAATAAACTCCCTTCATCCAGGATTTGTCCAGACGAATATGACAAAAACAACCGGTTTTCTAACAGTAGAAGAAGCCAGTCAAACTCCTGTTTATTTAGCTCTGGATATAGATCAATCTGTTAAAGGAAGATACTTCTGGTTTGATAAAACTGAAAAAGATTGGGCAGATAGAAATCTTAAAATACATTGCGTCTATGCAATATTTGAAAAATGCATGAAAGAAGCAAATCGACTTTAATAAGTGTATATTAAAAATTTTATATATTTATTTTTAAACACAAGGTTCTGTGTCAAAATTACCCGGATGAACTTTAATAATGCATGAATTATATTCGTCTATCTGATTCGTTAAATTTAAAAAAGACGGGTTGCACTCCGGGAGTGCCGGCAGAAGTGAAAACTTGATTATTAACGTTGAGCATGTTTGATATTTTGGAATGGTTAGGGAATAATTTTGCACCAATTGCTTTATCAGTATAAAAGTACTATCATTTATGTGGTAGAATACAATATTCATTTATTGCGCTATCGTACACAAACATGACAATTTATATTATATTAAAAATTTAACACTTTAAAACTATTACAAATTAAATCAAATTACATTTGCAAATCATCTAATTGCTTTTGGAACAATTCTTCTACATTTTTGTCATTTTCCTTTAAAACTTTTGTACGTTGATAATATGCTCTTTGATTCTCACAATGTCTTTTTCTTTTTTTTCTTCTATTTCCTCCTTCGAATCTTTTTTCTTCAAATCTTTTTTACGCTGACGCCATGCCTTTTGGTATTCTCGATTCCGTTCTTTTTTTTTCTTTTCTTTCTCTGAAAAACGGAGATTATTTATTATCATTTTATTTCATTTATTTTCATTCGAAATTATTTGTTTGGTAAACCTACACCGCACATGTGCTTATTGTGATGTTATAAAAATATAGGTTAATGCTATAAAGTATAAACATATTACAAATATTACATTTATACTATGTAAGTTCATATGTATCTAAAGGGTGTAAAAAGACCCTTAACGAAAACGAAAACCACATATTCTGCCCATCATTGGGATCATTTTTTTCTTCTAGACAATACCTGGGAAACCACAGGTTCTGGAGATATTGAAGGTCAAAGTGTCCATTTTTTTTTCAACTTTTTTGCAAAATCGAATTCTAAGCGTTAACACAACGCGCGGCGCGGCTCGAGCCGGTCGGGTGCAGTGTGCCGTGTCCGTGTACTCGTGTAGGCACAACGCACACATTCGAACAGCCGGTTGCGCGCAAACCATTACCCGCTACAAAAATCTGATTATTTTTAAAGTCCAAAAAAAAATTCCGTTTCCCAGCAATTATTTTTGCGCAGTGTTACTTAGTTTCATGTACAGAATGCTTGGTTGACGGCTTCGTGAAGGGTCTGTTTACACCCGTTAAGCAGTACGATAGACTCGATCGAAACCTAACCTTAATTATAAAATTATATTAATTAAAAATTAAAACTTATTAAATTTTCATCTAGTATATTTATAAAGTACTCACTCATTTTCTTTCGCTATTTCTTCATCACTTTTATCATTAATAGATGCACTTTGTTCAATTTCCATATTTTAAGCACTTTACATTCACGAATTTTACGAATACACAACAATGTGATCACTACACAGACGGTCGAGCCATCAGCTGTCACCATCCATGGATGCGCGTGGCACGCTGTAACATTTATTTTATTTTTATTTTATTTTTATTTTTATTTTTATTGGATCATTAAACTAGTCACTATCTAAAAACAACAAAAAACATTTCAGAAGAACAGACACCAGATAGTGGCCTTCTAGAAATGACCACAGCATGCACAACCTTAAAATTAACCTTACAACTAAATAATTCAATTTATACCTAAAGCAAGTAAGACTATTACAGCATTAAAATGCTGTAATAGATAGTCTTACTTGCTTTTTAAAAGAGGCTACAGAACTGCAGGAGATGTCGCAGATATTCCTGTGATCATTCAGCATTGAGCATATTCTATAGATAGGCGCATGCTGACCTGCCTTGGTTCGACAAAACGGTAAATGAAACGGTTTTCGATTCCGGAGGCGACTACCCTTACGCGGCACACTAAACCTCAGACGCTCCAGGATTTCCGGTGAATCAGTGTATCCATTAATGATTTTGTAGAAAAAAACCATGTCTAACATTTTACGTCTGTTCTTTTGTGACATAAGATTATCATACGAGACCAAGTCACTTAATCTGAACTGACGGTGACTCATCGTTCTTGCGCACAAAAATACGGCCTCCTCGAACCCATACGTATCTATAGTGTTTTTCCTGTGCGGCAAGCCTAGTTGATGCATGCAGACGTTTGTTAGTTGGGGACAAGTGCTCTGCGACATAAACCTGCTGCTTAGTACCGGCAATCCCTAGGTGAGAAGTGTTGAGTTTGTCAGCTGCATGTTTTTTATTAAAGATTCTCACAGCCGCTAAAAAGTTATCTCGCTTAAGTGGGCTAGATAGTTTAAAAATGATACTGCGTGGGCGTTTGGATTCGGTATTCATTTTTGCAACTCTATGAAAGTTTACTATATCAGTGGGTCCAAGCTGAAAATTAACCACCTTGGCCAATTGAGAAATCAATGTTAGCAGATTTTCTGATCGATGCTCGGGAACACATTGAATTTCTAAGTTGCTGTCACGAGACTGTTGCTCCATCTGAGATATTTTAAATTCAAATTCAGTCGACCGAGATCGTAGTTCCAAGTTCTCAATTTTCAGTTTAGATATTCTGGCAGACAAGTCCTTATTTAAAGTATTCTGATCGTCGTGACAGTCAGACAAAAATTTAAGAGATTTGATAGCCTCATTTAGCTCATCCTGTATAGTAGTAAATTTTTTTATAACTCCGGTAACTTCTTGTTGTAATTTCATTATGGCTATGTTAAAATTACCCAAGGTAGATTGCTGGTTTTCAAGCTTTTGATTTATCTCCGTTCGAAAACTACGTATTTCGCTCAAAAGACAATCAAGGGACATGTCTACTGATGTAGGTGAGCTATTAACGTCCGCACGCTGCACATTTTTCCTTTTATTGGATATTGGAGTATTAATATTATCTGCCTTAGGACGCTTGGCAATACACGTTGGGCATATCCACTTAGACCGATGGGTTGAAGTCTCACCATAATTAACACAATCTGAATGATATACGAGTAAACAATCGATGCTTGAGCACTTCACGCGTTTTTGAGTGACAGAAATGCTGGAGTTACAGGCACCGCAATTCATATTTATATTATGTGGATATTTATGACAACCGTTTTGACTTTTTCGTTTTGACACCACTCCGATGCTCAAGTTAAACAAGTTTTAATAGAAGAAAACCATAATGATCTCTTGAAATATCACATTACACGATTCTCCTATCACTTAATAATACAAAAACTATGACTCTGTAACAGTACTGCAGGTAAAAACGATACTTTCTGAATTATAAAGCGTAGCGCGTTAGTAGCGTGTAGGTTGACGTTCGTTGCCATGGAAATAAACATACACGAACATTCGCGCAAGCGCCCTGCGCTGCCTAAACGAAACAGTAGGCCCAGGCATACATTTTCGCCGCGCCGTAGAGAGGGGATAGCTGTCTACTCTCCATCCGTCTTACGCTTTTTCGATCAGGTCACGTGTCCTGACGCGAGTTTAAGATTTTATACCCATTACAGAAAAAGTGTTCAACGCCGCTAAAGAAGTTTTCACTTCAATAAAATAATTTAAAATTAAAATATTTATTCTCATCAAAATTGTTTTTTTTTTATATCTATATTTGAAAAACAAAAAGAAAACCTAACAGCATAATATCAGATCATTGCCCGAATAGAACTGAAATTTGGCATAAATACTCGTATAGTTAGCACAAAGTAAGCCAGCTGGGAAAGGATATTGGATTATCATACTAGAGTGGGTAAAGTAGGGGGTTGAATTTGTAAAAGTCTGCCAGTTTTGAGTTTAAAATCACGTTAGCAACCAACTTAGAGCGAGCGAAGTCGAGGTCAATATAGCGTTTACATATAAATTGTTAGTTAAGTACATGATACACCTACGGATGTATTTCCTTTAAATAAACATTTCCGAAACACGATGTATGTTCATGACCTAACGAAATTGGCTGTCTTACCGGAGAAATAGATTGGGTCTCTTACTATATTGCTGTCATACGTTTCTTAACCGTATACTATTGGCCATAAAGACGATTTTCCATCGTTTGGTAAGCTATCAAGTGGTCAAGTTTATTGCAATGCATAATAGATTGTAAATAAGGCCCTGGCTCAAATTATTATACAGTCTATATTTTAGGCAAAATCTCTGAATATATTTCAGGGGTAATTATTCTGTTGATTATATATTTTATCAGTTTAAATAAACGTTTTGTCGACCTCCCTAAAGCAATGGTGAGTCTTGTACTCTTATATGTTGGTTGTTCAGCAAGGGGGGGTGGGTTGCGGGGTTATATATATATATATTAGCGTATGATCATTGAGGCTAGGACCTATGGGGTGCATCATTACTCAAGTACTTGTCAGAGAACTCATTCATACAACACAGACCCGAAATTCTCCTTTATTATTATGAAATACATAAAAATTAGGACCAGTTTAACACAAGATTCCCGTCTTTATTACATGGACACTTAAACTGTCTTCGTAACAACCCCATAAATAATCTAGTTATGTATTTCCTAAATAATAGAAAACTAAATATAATAAACTCAACCTCGCATGGAACCTCAACCCTTTAAGAGGAAAACGATGATAGCCCGCTCCTCGCTCGCAGTGCTACGGTGGACTCCTTCCTGTACTAGTCTTTCTCTTTAAACAGAGAGAATTAATTGGGGGAAATGAAGTGTTTATGTGCATATGAGGAATGTATGCAATTAAAACTAGATCCTGAATAAGTTCATCAATAAACGCGCGCGCGGAGTTTTTAAAGTGTTAGCGTGAGACACCCGCCAAGGTACCAAGCAATTCTTTACCTATGTCCATTATGTATTTTGAAACTATTAAACACAATTATTTTAAAACAATTTCATTTGAAAGAATAAAAATTAATATTAATATGGTTTTAGATAACTAAAACAATGCATTACGCCAATTTGGTCCATTCATGTAGGCTTTCAGGCTTTTCCCATATAAAAGCTGTCAAAATGTATTTCTTTTTTAGGCGCAGTAGCACTTTTTTTTCGGACTGTCTATTAGCTGTACTATGGTACGGACTGATTGGCGAGCTTCGGAAAGAAGCTCTGCCAGAAGAAATTTTGAGCCTTAGGGCTCGAAGAAACTAAGGGAACGTCTGCCTAAGGGCGCCTCCTTTGAGGCCGAACATCGGCTGAGGCGACGTTTTGAATAACAGCGGGGTCGGACGGTGAGTAGTCCGTACGTCTCCGAGGCCGTGGATGGAGCCCACGTCCGGATGACGTAAGATAGCGAGGACCTCGTCTTCGCCGGCGAAGACGGTGTGTAGCGTATGATTGTGTGGTAGGTGGTACGAGTATGTTGTCAGTAGTCATCTGATCATTAGGGTCATGAAGGATATGTTTATGTCTCCTCTTTCGGAGAGGAACGCTTAGGTCGGGGAAACTGATTAACTAGTACCTATACAATATAAGGTAGGTACATACGTCAAAGTTTATCTTTCTAACATACATCCGGCTTACAAGTTGTCTATACATAAACTAGAAATGTTGAGTTGGTTGTTTGCTTAGACATAACACTTCTTGATAGCCTCTCTTAAGAGATCAATTTAATAATTGTGACCTCAAGTAATATCCGTATTATTGGACCTTGATTATAATAAAGATTACTTGGTCTGTTACGAAACAGTTGATTTATAATGAGATTTTCCTGAGTTGTTCCTTAATGTTTAATTAGAAACGTTCGAAACGTTGCTTACTACTCAGGAATATAAAATACCTTTAATCTATGGGGAAGTTGTCACGGACATGAAGTAGTTCAAAAGAAATCTAAGCTGTAGTAAGCTGTAGTAATTTTTAATGTCATAACACTTACTTAACTATCGCTTGAGGTTAATAACCAATCTAATCTAGTACATCCTTATAGAATGGGATATGCATCATCATCATTATCATCATGATCATGATCAACCCATTGCTGACTCACTACAGAGCACGGGTCTCCTCTCAATTTTAGAAGGGTTTGGCCCCTCTGGCTATGTGCGGATTGGCAGACTTCACACGCCTTTGAAGACATTATGGAGAACTCTCAGGCACGATGTTTTCCTTCAGCGTTGAAGCAAGTGTTATTTGAATTGCTTAAAAAAGAGCGTAACTTCGAAAAGTTAGAGGTGCGTACCCGTGATCTAATCCCCGACCACTGATTAGGAGGCGGACGTAACCTAACCACTAGGATATGGATATAACTAATAAATTCAATGTGCTATCTGAAGATCTATAAGATATTGAATATAAGATATAAGATATAGATAGATATTGAATATATATCTATAAGATATTAAAGCTGTCGCATGGACTAGGTTCACAACCGATAGAGCGCGTTGGAGTACGATGGAGGTGGCCTTTACCCAAAAATGGGTACCCAAATAAATAAGCTATAATAATTATAAAAAGACTAAGATTGAATAACTTTAATAAAAAATCAAATTGGGCACTATTGTTTGGTAAAATAATCTAAGTTAATTTGTTTTATCTTAATTCATTTTTTTATCAATTGTTTATTGAATTATTATAACTATTACCTACTATATTAACTCTTTCGACATTAATAACTGTATTAGATTTGGGATTAAATGGCTTATTATTGTCCATAATGCAGTTGTCTGTTTATTTGTTTGTATGTATCATCGACTCAAGTACTCTGAAATTCTGTTGTATGTAATCGGACATACATTTTTTTATATCCCGGAAATACATACCGAGAATTAAAAAATAAATTGTAACCACAACATTGATTATTGCTGAATCTGCACAGACCCAATGATATGGAAACCCGATCTCAAAAATAACAAATAAACAAACCTTTGACACAGGACCAGACAAGTTTTGCAACACAAATAATTGTTGCTCAGACAGGAAGACATATTGAATCAATTTGTTTGCCCGATTCTAACTCAGGACAGTTGGGAATAAATCACAAATCACTATGAAATATTACGAGGGACGACCAACCTAAAGAGAGCAATTAATATTATTATGTTAATCAATATAAATTAATGTTAACTAATAAATACATAAACACGAATCTGTGATAGCCTAGTGGTTAAGACGTCAGCCTCCTAATCACAGGTCGGAGGTTCGAACCCGGGCACCTATTACTTTTCGGAGTTATGTGCGTTTTTTAGCAATTAAAATATCACTTGCTTCAACGGCGTAGGAAAAAATCGGGAAGAAACCTGCATGCCTGAGAGTTCTCCATAATGTTCTCAAAGGCGTGTGAAGTCTGCCAATCAGCACATGGTCCGCGTGGTGGACTATGGCCAAACCCTTCTTATATTGAGAGGAAACCCGTGCTCTGTAGTGAGCCGAGAATGGGATTGATCATGATGAATAAATACAGAAACAAACTGAGTAACGTAAATAAAACTGACAAGATCTGCTTATATCGAGAAAAAGCAGTGTAACTTATAGTTTTTACCTGACTATAAGAACCATATTCCACTTTTGTTACACCCCTTTATCAATCTAGATATCGTTGGATATCGTACTCTTAGCAAGTTTTGTGTTATAGTATACATTAAGATTTTTTGCGAAAGTAAATCATTTGAAAGTAATGTTCCGAGTTTGGTATCAAATTGAAGATTCTCATCATGTTATGTTATGTCCTTTAGTTAAATATATATATTGAAAATCAATCCATTCGTGTGGGATGCTTCGTGAAATGCAGTTTTGTGTTCCATTTGGATATTCCACTTTTTTATAGCTCCTTGTGAGTCTTTTGTAATAATTGGAATATCGTTTATCGTCGTTGACTTTCTCTTACTGACCCGTATGTACTTGGCTATGTGAAATCACAATAAATCTAATATAATTTTTGTAACAGACCACTATATAACAAAAAAAAGAAAACAATCTATATAGATTGTGTAAAATATATAGAATATTTATTGTTTTTTTATGTTTACAGGTATTTTGATACCTCCTTAATATAACTACAGTATTAACGCCAGATACAATAAAACATTTCATATTGTACAAAATATAGTGATACATAAAAGAATTAGTCGATGGGAAATTATTAAAACTTTAGTAAAAATTTCATATTGTACAAATAGTAACACATACAAGAATTACACTTAGTCGATGAGAAATTATTCAATGAAACTTAAGTAAAAGTAATGGACGTAGATAGCGTATGTAAATTTAAATAAATGAACTGTCCAGGTTTAAAATAATATTTTGGTGATTACGAGACTTTCGTGTTCCTACATCCACCATTCCAGCCATCGTAAAGATGGCTTTCTAATACTGGTAATGTGCACGTGATAGCCACGAACTTCATCTAGAATCATAGTCATCGTTAAAAGTTACTTGTTGCCCAAACTAAGCATGTTATCGTGATACAAAATGTTCTTGTGATATTAGGCTTTTAAACCTTTATATAGGCACTTCCCAATGTTGGATTTCTACAGTAAAATAAAATAAATAAATAATAAATTCTTTATTTCACAAAAACAAGTATCAAAATAAGTACATAAACAACTTGTACAGTAACTTATAATCGCACTTTAATGGTGAGTATGTGAATATGTGGTATGTATTTATGTATGTATGTATGTACTTGCGCAATATAATCTATTGCCCCTGATTTAGGTATGTATATACCTGTATTTCAGGCGGCAGTACTCTCCTAAAATTATTGCAACACCATGATTGAGTGTGTGTATGTGTGAGTGTATGTGTGTGTGTGTTTGTGTGTGTGTGTGTGTGTGGGTGTTTGTGTTAAAATATTTTTTGGTTTTGTAACGAATTTATTTACGCAGTAAATTAAACATCTTACCGTGCTGTGTAGTTAAAACATCTAGGCTTGTTAATTTTACGATCAGCGATACGGAAACTTATAAATCCACTGACCCACAAGAAGTCGTAAGCAAAAACATATTCAAGCAACTTAAAATCACAGCTGAAATCTAATTCAATTTCGAGCCAACATTTGCATTCGCATCTAAAATTTTATTCGTCGAACATCGGAACCAAAAATAAAACGTTCGAGGGAATTCAATGAATTCGAGGACACAGCAATGTCGGAATCGGATGATAAGCCCGAGACGTTATTCCTCTTTGTATCTCATTTCGCTCCATTTGCCTTACTTTGTTTTGTAAAACGTCTTCAAAAGTCGCCGGCGTTTTTACATTAGGACCCGAAAATGTTATGTTCGCGCTCACTAAACAGGGATGATATAATTTTTTTGAAATGAGAAAAATAATGAGATTGCTTCTCTTTGTTATTTTGGGCGATGATAAAAATGGTGTCGCAAACTGACACACACAAGAAAGCATCTTGCTAACATATTAAGAACTAAATAACGTGTGTCTACGGACTCCAATTTACAGCAGTTACTTACCTCTAGCTTTTCGGAGTTATGTGGGCGAGGCGATTAAATATCAAGAAAACTTCACGCCTTAGAGTTCTATACTACTGTATTGTATGGCAGCTTCTTGAATTTTTTATTTATTTAAAAAGGAACACTAACAACATATATATCATACACTTGCCACATAATTATATCGATAATAAGTGTACAGAAGGTTCACAATGCGCCAAGCAAACTCTACGTTACAAAAGATTAAAAAAAAAAGCAATAAACCTAATAAATACAAGTACTTAAGTAATAAAGTGGAAAAATTAAAAATAATTCATCATCATCATGATCAACCCATTACCGGCTCACTACAGAGCACGGATCTCCTCTCAATATGAAGAGTTTGGCCATAGTCCACCACGCTAGCCATGTGCGGATTGGCAGACTTCACACGCCTTTGAGAACATTATGGAGAACTCTCAGATGTGCAGGTTTCCTCACGATGTTTTCCTTCACCGTTGAAGCAAGTGATATTTTAATTGTTTAGTACATAACTCCGAATAGTTAGAGGTGCGTACCTGGATTCAAACCGCCGACCTCTGATTAAGAGGCTGACGCCCTAACCACTGGGCTATCACCGCTTCAAAAAAGAAAAATAATTATAAAAAAAAAGAAAGGTCATTAACTAAACATTACATATTGTAATAAAGATGTGTTCTTACTTGCAGTGTATATAAAGATTACAGAAATATGTAAAAAAAAACAGATCTACGATACATTTAGGTACAAAAAGAAAGAGCAATCTAGAGGATTCTCGAAGCTAAAGACTACGTTAAATGAGATAACAATTTGTACGTTAATATACAACAGTTAGAAAGTAAGGACAGACGACGAAGGTACGAAGTGAGTGTTAATATCTGTGAGTGGACAAATATACTACAGTTTATACACTTTAATATACAAATGATATGGTACTGTTTAACAATCAACAATAGAAAAATATAGTACACAGTTCTAGCGTTCACTTCGAGATGAAAAAAGAATTGATCCAATGACATTCGGGTTTTAAATTTCCCGAATAATCAAAAACAACAAAGTAAGAGCACCTTTATTTATGTTTTCAAATTTTTCCATAGATATCTAGTAATTGCGTCTAGTGATTGCATTTCTTGTGTATATTCATTGTCTTGTTTTGTCTATGAAAGCGGCCAAGATGCATGGCACTATTAATTAGAATTAAGTTATTGGACATGGATTCTAATAGTGTAGGTCAATTATAAACATATATCACTGCCGTTTCGGCAACAGCGACTAGGTCTCTGTTAATTTTTGAGATATCAATAAGGGCGTCGTTCGTCTGTCCTGATGTGGCTGATGTACCCTATTTTTGCACGGAATAAAAACGCGCAATGAGGACATGACAGGGCACCATCAACCTAATTATAGATTATATTGGCGGGAGGTCTATTTTTCAGATGATCTCTGTACAAATCCAGATCCACCCTCCTTTTATCTTCAAAATCCGTGATAGTCTGCTGAGCCAAGTGCCTCCACTCCGCTCGGTTTTCAGTGAGACTTTCCCAACTATATATGGTACTACTACTGCTGAGCTGATTTATAAAGCAGTAAAAGAAAAATATAGATTATACCACGGTCTGTATTATTTTTTTTTTTTTATTTTGATCCCTTTAAATGTTACAAGATATAATGATAAACATTTCAATGTCTTTTTCGATTATACTAGTATATTAAGATGGTAAACTTGTTAACCCTTATTTGCCATAAAGACGGTATTTAGTATAATTACTAATGCGTAAGGATGTGACGTATACGTGAACACATATTCTGAGATTACGAACACGGCAGCAAAAGATGTGCCTGCATTATAACCGAACGGTCTTCGTGAGATAGTTCAACTATAAAATAACAAGAGTCTGAGAATAAATTCGAGACACGCGTGTAAAATTCATTTTAGTAATATCTTGACATGAAACAAAGGGACCCTGTCACATCGTACGCTCACAAAAGACCAGCTGAAATATTCATATTCGTACACTCTAACAGGAAATCCTTGGGAGTTTTACTTGTATAATAGAGTAGTCAATACAGTCGAGATTTTTTTTTTTATTACTTAAAAAGAAGTTCTTTATTTGTCCTATTTATACAGTACAGATTTAAACAGGTGGTTAATCAAGAGAATTCGTATTTGGCGGACGCGGTTTTACACGCTTTTCTGAATTAATGGGTGTTGGCTAATTTTGAAATGGATTTAAATTCAAATTCAAAATAATCTTTATTCAAATTGTCATTAAAAAGGCACTTTTGACGCGTCAATAATTTACATAGTAGTTATTTCATGGTGATAACTATATTCGTAAACTTAAACCTAAAGCTATGAGGGTTCCAAACGCGATTTATGTTGGTTGTGTTGTGGACATTATAGTTTTGGTGTAGTTTATGTAGTGGCTAGTTTTTTGAATGGTTAACAGGTATTAATTTATTAAAGGTTTGAGGGAGCCGCGTCCGAATGCGAAGTTTTCCACCATTATTCTTTAACTTCAATTCTCCATTGCTATAAACTCAAACCTATGTCAATTGGCTAATCTGTGTAAAGCCATAAAAAGAGAAAAAACAAGATTTAATAAAAATCTGTATTTTTGATCTTCAGTATTCAACTTACAACGTTTTGTATTATGTCAGAAAACGGGGTTAAAGTAATGATAGCGCTTTTTCTACCGGCTTGTTTACGAATACCTTTACTAAATAAAGGTTTAGCCTATTTTCCTTCGGGATGAAATGACTTACAAATTGCGACAGAATATTAAAAAACCGGTTCGGGATTTTAGCGTTAGATTACGGTTATTTACGACCCCAATACAAAAACTAAAATAAAATATAATATATAAAAATTGACGATTCTTTTTTCGTTTTCTAATTAAGATCTTTATTTTTTTTATTTTTTTATTTTTATAGAACTGAATAACATGAAGTTGTAAAGCGGAAACTCTAAAATCCAGCTGAGATAATTATAATATATAAAACATAATATTCATAGAAATTTATAATGCGTAATTTGAAAATAAGTTTATAATATTGTTATATGACCTCTTATTCTTGACTTCAAGCGAATGTCCTCTCTATCAATAACATAATATTGAAACATCTCTGATCCTAAAGCAACAAAGATCCTGGAAAAATATAATGTCGTGGGAGATTTTAAAGTGATCTGGATCTCTTCAAGAACCATTTTACTTGATTTCTTTAAGACCTTATCCTGCTTTTGATATACTGTTCTTTTTACTTTCATTATGTTAATACCTTTCACTGTCTGCTTCGCAAATGCAAGATTTGGGTCAAGTTGCATCTTGGATTGTCGTGGACGGATTGTGATTAAAATTGCAGCAGGATAAGCGACTCGACTTGAGTTATTTAAACACGTTAGAAAAAGTTAATCTGTAGCATTTTAACAATGATATTACAGATAAACTGGACGTTAAAACTTTTAACTGCTATTTCGATGGTCTAACATTTTGGAGCTTATTTTATAGTGTCTATTAATAGTGATAAATGGGAGTCCTCCATTATTTTATGTCTAAGATGGTAGCGGGCTAACCTGTTAGGATTATGGTAAGCCCACACTCCTATTTGGTTTCTACGCGACATCTTGCCGGAACCAATTAGGTTGGTAACTAGCCATGGCCAGAGCCTCCCACCAGACCAGACTCGAGCCGTGCATCGAACCCATGACCTCCAATTTTATAATGCGACAGCGCATGCGCAGCGCCACGGATCTCGTCAAACAGGCTTAAGAAAGTGTAAGCTTAGTTCTCAGTAAGGCTTTGGTGTAATAATGATATAGAATAGAAGCAGACGTTAAATTACGGAATCCCGTGATATACATTGGAAGATTAGCTTAATTTGCTATCATCATGACAGGCTCACTACAGAGTACGGGTCTCCTCTCAATATGAGAAGGGTTTGGTCATAGTCCACCACGCTGGCCATATGCAGATTAGCAGATTTCACACGTCTTTGAAAACATTATGGAGAACTCTCAGGTATGCAAGTTTCCTCACGATATTGTCCTTCATCGAATATATATCGAATATATATATATTGAAGTAAATGATATTTTAATTGCATAAATACAAGTTCTCTAACTTGTCGGAGTTATGTGTGTTTTTATGCAACGCACCTCTGAGCGTGCCCAGGATTCAACTGATTAGGTGACGGACATCCTAACCACAAAGCTATTGTAATAATCCGCGTAAAATGGGCAAATCTGCACTATGCAATTTATAATTTTTACGATCCTCATACATCACACCATATCGATCTTCCGAAATAAGGTTTTGAAGGATTTGCTTAACGTATATTGGGAATAATGATGTTGAGATTTAAGAACTAAGTACACAAAGGGGTTCATCAAATGTTTACTTCTAGTACCTATTATTTTTGATACTTAAACTATAACTCATTTTAACTAAAACGTACTAAGATAAGTTCCAGTAATATTCCAGTAAGTTTCACACTCAATTGAACTTCACAATGAAAATATTTGTTAGTATCCAAACTAAAAGTAACATTCTAAGTTGGAAATCAAGTTAAATGCCTTGTGTTAATATTGCCCGAAAAGTACCACCGAACTAGATTGTTTCTTTGTGCTCCCGACCTACTCGTATATTAACTGAGTTCGAGTTTGTATAAAAATGAGCTCTCATACTATTCCGAATTCCGAAGAGGTGTTGACTTAAGAAATAATCATCATCATGATCAACCCATTACCGGCTCACTACAGAGCACGGGTCTCCTCTCAATATGAGAAGGGTTTGGCCATGTGCGAATTGGCAGACTTCGCACGCCTTTGAGAACATTATGGAGAACTCTCAGACGTGCAGGTTTCTTCGCGTTGTTTTCCTTCACCGGTGAAGCAAGTGATATTTAAATTTTTTTTAAACGCACATAACTTCGAAGAGTTAGTCCGTGCCCGGATTCGAACCGCCGACCTCTGTTTAGACGGCTGATGCCCTAACCAATTGGCTATCACCACCTCCTTATCAAGAAATAATATAGAATTCTAATTTTGGACGAAAGTTTATCTTTTTGTATGGTTTTAACCTATGTTAGTACCTACAATTAAAACACTTCTTATAACGTAATCGACTTATTCTACTCATACTTAAAAATAGCTTTTAACATCTTCTTACCCCCCCTATCAAGGGGGCGTCGTTGATAATGTGTGCCCCTGTCCCAGCACCTCCAGTGTGAGCTATCCAGCCTGTATGCAAAAGTACTGAGAAGTTTTTTAAGCGCTCATAAATTTTATTTTTTTAATTAATTTTTCTTTAATATATTGCATCTTTAAGTTCTAAATGTATCTAATTTATTTCCAACTTATAACTAGGAAGGTTTAAAGGTTAGGAATAAAATGACGTTTGAATTTGCCAATAAAAACCACGACATTTGAAGAACAAATCTTGATCTGCCTTTGTTTTAAGAGAGAAGATTGAAGTATTTGCAAAAGTATGAGATTGTGACTTGTACAAAATAAGTCGCCATCCCTCCAAGATGTTTGATTGCTCTGTCGAGGCATCGAGGTAAGACTACACCACAACTGACAGTCCAATTATTCAGGACCAGCGTTTCAACAAGGCGATACGGATTCGACATTCTGCCCCAAGAACAAATCCAAAATAAGTTTAAAAAACTGTTAAATTTAGGTTTGCTTTATAAGCACTTTTAAATGTTAAGTCTATCTTTCGCGCTTTATTGTCTATCTGTGGGAAAAACAAAAGAAGAACGAAGGTTGATAGAAAATAAAAGGTGGAGAGGAAAATAATAGTGATCCCGGGTGCACCTGTAACTTTTCGGAGTTATTTGCGTTTTTAAGCAATTATAATTTTACTTGCTTCAACGGTGAAGGAAGACATCGTGAGGAAACCTGAATACCTGAGAGTTATCCATAATATTCTCAAAAAGGCGTGTGTCTCATATTGGGAGGTGACCCATGCTTTTTAGTGAGCCAGCAATCAGGTCATGATAATGATGATGACTGTTCCTTGTGAATTAGCAAACAAAGTTTTTTTTATACCTATTGTTTTGCTATAATTACAATATTTGGACAATTTTTTATACCTACTCATATACATTGGAAAACAGGTAAATTAGTATGCTAATTCAGTTAGATACTTTAGATATTTTACAAGTTGGGTAATACGAAATATTGTATGCAGAGACATAAAAATAGTTAGCAATTTATCGCTTAATAACCTCGATTAGTTAATACACTTAAGGTTATACGAACCTAATGCTTATCGAACAATATCGACATTTTACACTTTCATAAAAAAAAATGATTACATCTTGTGTGTTATGGAAGCTTGACTGCTTTCAAACAACCTTGGCAAACGAAAGGCCTTAAGTGTTTAATGAACTCGCTCAAGTAAATAAAACATAAATGGTAACATTGACCGAGGCAAGGTCTCGTGGACTTGCCCCGAAGGTCCTCCAGTTATACTGAGCAAGAAATACGGATACCGGAAGGGCTACAAACTTTTAGTTCGAGACCTACAAAGCGCACTCAACCTTACCTCTGATTGAGATGAATGAATGAATACACTTTAATTGTACACCACAGGTTCGAATCCGGGCACGCACCGCTAACTTTTCGGAGTTACGTGCGTTTTTAAAAAATTAAAATATCACTTGCTAAACGGTGAAGGCAAACATCGTGAGGACACCTGCACGCCTGAGAGTTCTCCATAATGTTCTCAAAGGCGTGTGAAGTCTGCCAATCCGCACTTGGCCAGCGTGGTGGACTATGGCCAAAACCCTTCTCATATTGGGAGGAGACCCGTGCTCTGTAGTGAGCCAGTAATGGGTTGATCATGATAAGATAATAAAAAATGCATATACAATAAAGCGGTTAGACAGGGTGCAATTTGGCAGCCTTATCGCTAAATAGCGATTTCTTTAAGCGTTCAAAAATAAAATGCTACAGATACTTGGTATAGATTCAGTTGAATCGAGACAAAGTTATGTGCCTAGCATAAGTCTGTCTGTCAGATTCACTCTTGCTTTGATGCTCTATAGACCTAATGAATCAGATCTATAGAGCATCAATTAGGAAAAATTCCCCGGAACAAAAAAAGACCTTACAAATAATAATAAAAATCATAAAACAATCTTGCTGACTTTACTTTATATTTAACTAGACCTTAATCTGTTTACTTGGTTTATGTTATGCATGCAGTGTTTGCTTTAAAATGATTTAACATACATCTTACATGTAAATTAACTGTAGATAATTTGAGTCATTTGTATAAATCGCTAGCAAACCTTATTCAAATAAATAAAAATAATAAAAAGGCCATTTCATCTAACCAGGACTATTATAGTGTTTATGCATTTGTTTTGCTACTAAGCCGCTCACAATAATAATAGAGTGGTACTATTTATTTTAGTTCATCATATTTCGCGTAGCGAAGGGACCATTTGTTAACTTTCACCAGTGTATCACTCACGGTTTTTATACGGAGAGATGGCAAGAACAAGCTCGTACAGGGAACTATCGGTTAAAGACAAGTCTATCGATTTGTTCCGTGAAAAGATCAACAAATATAAAGCTAAGGCCCTGAATTCTTTTTAAAGCACGGAACTTAATTATAGTTCCTAGTGTAAGTTTATAAATTTAAATCAGTTTAGTTTCAATTTAAGTAAAAGTGTATAAAAATTGTATTATAAATATTGTATGAGTATATTATATTTTGTAATTTTAAGTACGACCTTTTGAATATTTATGCATGATGTGGCTACCTATAAGTGGAATATATAAGTTTTTAGACTAGATGTATTTTAACAGGCTGAATAAACGCAATTTTGATTTTGATTTGATTTTGAATTACATTTGCCGCACTACCTTATACATAATTAAGTTAAGGCCCATATTACATGTAATTTTGTTGGTTAACCAAATAAATAAATAAAGCTTACACGACATTCTCTCTCGTTACATCACCACTTATCATGTGATATTAACTGCTTATCTATATATTATATCCTGGTCTCTAGGTTGCCTAGCAGAGATCGCTCTTAAGCGATAAGGCCGCCTATTGTACCCCTTTTCTTTTCTGTGTGTTTCTTTACTATTCTGTATTTCTTCTTTTGTGTGGTGCACAATAAAGTTTAGTTTAGTTTTCATTTCATTGACGTCAAGAACTAACTTGTAAAAAAAAGGTTATAATTTCATTCTTGTCCCAATTTTTAAAAGACTTTTTAAAAAAGAGATTTATAACTCTTTGAATATCGTTATCGTGAAGTAGTCTTTCGGTGAAAACGCACTTAATCGCGATCCGCGACCGCGGTTTCTGTTCCCGATGTGACTCATTTATTTGCAGAGAATAATTGGTTCACCGCTGAATAGATATCGGCTGTAGGTTTTTTTTTAAGTAGCCGCCGATTTTCAGTACAAGACCATTAGTACAAAATTGTACATCGTCTTAACGTGCATAGTTTTCGAGCTTCGAAGCTGATTTAATAGCTTTTGTTTTTAAAATTGAATTTACTTTTACACTTACAATGACTCTCAATCCGACTTTCATGCAAATACAGGGGTCTAGGCTCCGAATATGATTTTGGTCCCATTCGGTGTCGAGACCCTTTACTTTTGGTGTTATATATTTATTTATTTTGTAAGATTTTTAGTTTTTGGTTACTCTAACTTTATTTTAAGTTATCCGACTTTTATCCTTTATGTCCCATTTCGAGGTAGAGACTTCTTGCATCATAGGTACATATTATTATTAATATCTTTAAGTTTTATATTATATTATTTAAGTAGGAGTAGGTAGGTAGGAGTCGACATCACAGGGGACCGAAGAGCTGCCAGCTACCTCGGACAAAGAATTAGTCTAGCCATTCAAAGGGGGAACGCTGCCAGTATCTTCGGAACTTTGCCTAAAGGGACCTTTTAATAATATATTTTAGTTATTATGTTATTTTTTTTTTTTAAGATTTTTAGTTTTAGGTATAATCTAAGTTTTATTTTAAGTTATATATGTATTTCTAACAATTGTCTAATTAATCATTAAATAAATAAACTCTTGGAGTAGGTATAAGTGTATCTATTTTTTTTTGTTATGTAGATTCGTCTTCTTATTCCAATCTATAAAATCATCTTACTCACATCTGGAATAGCTGGAAGGGATCTCTTATACAGATAAGCTTTCCTTTATACACTTGTTATACAAGTGTTTGTTATCACAGATTTGATACAAAATTAATTAAAAAAAAAAACAGAGATTATTAGTGAACTAGTACTAAGAGGCATTTTTTTTTTGGTTTGCTAACTTTTTTTAATTAACCTCGAGCTGGTTAAAATAAAATTTACCCATGCAGGAATTTAACCCATGAGCTTATAATCCATCGATCATGCTAACCACTTCATCCCCCTTTTTCCCTCGATTCAGTAACTTTTCTAACCGTTTTCGAGTCAGTTTAGACCTGTCGCTTCCACACAAAATTTTGAACTCAATATAAGACTGGAAAAAACGACCATTTGTCATTTTGTAAGAAAAGTAACTGAATTCACCTCAAGCGCGATTTTCAGCGAAAATTACTGGCTAGCAAGCATGAACTAACAAAAACTAAGAATTTTTCGATTTCACTCTTTTAGTTGTAGAATGCTTCGTCTTCTACTTTTAACTGTCAGATCTTTGATAACAGAGAGAGAGAGAGAGAGAGAAAGAGAGAGAGAGAGAAACCGATGTGATTATTACACTGGTGGCAACTATGGAGCCCAAAAAAAAATTGGATTCGATCATTGTTAGTATTATGGTTACTTTTGCGTTTTGTTTCTTTATGCATGATTTGATTGCAAACAATCTGATTAATTCATCATCATCATCATGATCGACCCATTCTCGGCTCATTACAAAGCACGGGTCTCCTCTCAATATAAGAAGCGTTTGGCCATAGTCCACCACGCTGGCCATGAGCGGATTGGCATAATTCACACGCCTTTAATAACATTACGGAGAACTCTCAGGCATGCAGGTTTCCTCACGATGTTTTCCTTCACCATTGAAGCAAGTGATATTTTAATCGCTTTAAAATGCATTCAACTCTGAAAAAATATAGGTGCGTGCCTGGGTTCGAACCCCCGACCTCTAATAGGAGGCTGACTAGGACCACTAGGGTATCACAGCTTATTCTTTATGTGATTATTTGAATATTTAACTATAATTTAAAATTTTAACTAAAGTGAAATGACCTACAACATGCGATTTAGATAAATAAAGCTAATACACGTTTATTAAAAACGCTATTAATTGGTTCCGATCCGTAAGAGGGGTGCAAAGTCGTACTAAGGGTGCCGGGTACTGTTTGTGTCATACTTTTTAACTGATATCGAACAATGGAAAGTCGAACAAAATAACAATAAAAAAAAAATGATATTTTAGCTTCGTTATGCAGTTCTTTATATCGAAAGTTTTTAATACCTTTTGAATTGTACGAAGTAAGGTTAATTATTAATTCGACCTTAATCTCAAAATATGTTTTATTCAAATTGGTATATTTTAACAAGGTTTTCCGCATGGTTGTATTTTTAAATTCGGTCCACAAATTTGAACTGTTGTGCAATAGGACATAAATATTCTAGTACAGGTACTAGGAAATACTTGTCTGTGTGTTTAAGTTTTAAGACGGTTGCATAAACTAAAAGAAATCGTAAACTAAATGTTACGGGTTAAACGAGAAATGTAGTTTACTTTAAAAATATGAACTCTTTCTTAAGCTTTACTTATTTTATATAATGTTAGTAATAATGCTTCCAACTACTACTAAATAGAAAATCTCTCTCTTTAAAATTTTATCAGAAAAAATCTGAGTAGTTTCAGTAGTGAGAAATTTATTGAGATAAGAAAAAACATACGTTAAAAAAATGGTTATTTCAAATGGGAAAGCCATCATGGTCGTTTCCATTGCTGAAAGCTGGAGTTAAATTAGACCTTATTAGTTAAAATAGACTTTATTGTTTGTGGCCTTATATGAAAAAATTACAAAAAAAAAATAATTCAAAAAATACGTTTTACATAACATTTATCCGTTGTTGGGACATCCTTTTAAGTAATTATTTTACGTGTGCCAGGATGTCCCGCCTTCCGTAAAATGTATATACGTATTATACATGTATATATTAGCGTCGACTTAAGTTATTATATTAGGCATGCTGTAGTTACCTCTAAATTGATTTATATGTATATCCTAGCACTTAAGGTTTTTAAAATGTTTATTTTTTTTTACATATAAATCTGTTGGTGGCGCTTTGGATAAATAAATATTCTAATATATATAAAATCAAATCAATAACCAGGAGTGGGTGTGTGTGTTTTTTTTGAGTGCGAGTGTGTGTGCGTGAGTGGGTGTATGTGTGTGTGTTTGTGTGTGTGTGTGTGTGTGTGAGTGAGAGAGTGTTTATATAAACCTTATGTATGATTAGGATAGTCCATCCTAATCAACGACAAATGTTGAAACACGGTGATGTATGGTAAATTTATGATTACACGATACTAATTATACAAATGATAACAGAACGGCTATCTCTATGGCTTTGATCTTGTGTGGACTTCGGCCGTGACTAGTCACCGAGTTGTTCCGCCAAGCGATTATAGACGGGCAATGCCCTTAACAGGTTCGCTATGGTACTGGGTGCATTACCACTTACCACCAAGTGAGATTTTTTTTTTTTATCCACTACAAGTTAGCCCTTGACGGCAATCTCAACTGATGGTAAGTGATGATGCAGTCTAAGATGGTAGCGGGCTAACCTGTTAGGGGTATGGTAAACCTATACTCCTAATTGGTTTCTACGCGACATCGTGCCGTAACGCTTAATCGATTTGCGACTCGTCTTTGTCGGTAGGGTGGTAACTAGCCTCGGTTGAAACCTCCTACCAGACCAGACTCGAGCCGGGAATCGAACTTAGGACCTCCAACTTTATAATGCAAACGCACGCGCGCTTTTCCACGGAGGTCGTCAAATTGTCGTCGTTTGCAGTGCTACTTAGTGGAGTAAATAAATTAAAAAGTGCACCTTGCACCTTCGCATGATTATCATACCCCGACACCGTGTGTACTCTACCCATTAGTATTAAGCAAACAACCTGTTTGTTCCACGAGATAAGAGTTGAAAAGGTGACTTGATTATTATGTTGATGCAAGTAATTATATCGTATAAGGTTCCATACCTAATAATCGAATAATTATTAATTTAAAAACAAGTAAATCCTCATCCTTCTTCCATCCATCCATTAAGATATAATTTGAAAAAAAAAAAGTACAGTTATGCGCGCCACGCCACAGACATAAAACGTACGAAATTATTTTGGGTTTAAGAGTTATTGAGGACAGAAAAATTCACACAAACAAAATAAACAAAACGAAATACAGAAGTAGTTCTACAAATTATAGGTGAACATTAAAACCAAAAATAAAACTGGTCAAGTCCGTATGCCTGGACAAGTGTAAAGGATCTGTTGAAAGGCGGTAAATGTAGATTATTTAATAATTAATATACAAAGCACTCGAAGCGGTGATAGCCTAGTGGTTAGGTCGTCAGCCTCCTAATCAGAGGTCGGTGGTTCGAATCCGGGCACACACCTCTAACTTTTTGGAGTTATGTGCGTTTAAGAAAAATTAAAATATCACTTGCTTCAACGGTGAAGGAAAACATCGTAAGGAAACCTGCACGCGTGAGAGTTCTCCATAATGTTCTCAAAGGCGCGTGAAGTCTGCCAATCCGCACATGGCCAAACCCTTCTCATATTGAGAGGAGACCCGTGCTCTGTAGTGATCCAGTAATGGGTTGATCATGGTGATGATGATGATGATACAAAGCACTTATATACATACGAGTAGCACAGCATCAAGCAGTTTCGAAACTATTAATTGTTTTAATAGACTATTACAATAACAAGAAAAAAAACGGACATTTATTAAATTTTCATCAGAAATGATAAACAGTAAGAAACCACACATAAATAATTTATTTTTTTACTTTTTCCAACAACAAAAATATCACGATCTCGATATCAACAGTGTTACGTATTTTTGAACAGAATCTTTATCCGTGCACAGGAGTGCCAAATTTCGATCAGTCCAATCGTTTTCGGATTTATCGTACCAGATGAACTTGCCTTTCACTGACTGATCACAATCCAATGCCAAATAAACAGGCGTTTTTCCCGACTGCTCCACTGTCATGAATCCATTATTTTGTGTCATATCTGTCTTCACGAAGCCCGGATGTATTGCATTTATCGCTATATTCCTGTCAATTTTTCTATACTGGACCCTTGTTAGAGCGCACACAGCAATTTTTGACATTCTATAAGCTAGATACGCCGTGACAGCGAAGTCTTCTTCTTTTAACGTGCCATTTTTGATCGAGGCCAAAAACCAATCGACGAAATCATCTATGTCTTGCACCTCCAAGTCATCTTTCGTTAGCCTGTTAATCCAATAACTATTTTTAAGATTGGATATATGACCCAGATCACTCGAAACGTTTATAACTCGCGCATTCTGTTTTAGTAGCGGGAATAAATATTTTTCTATAGTGAACATACTCCGGTAATTCACATCCATTACTTTTTTAGCCTCTTCGTAGGTAGTTTTTGTAACGTTTTGTTGTATTATCCCGGCGTTATTTATGAGTATATCAAAACCGTTGTGTTTTTGTTTTAGATGGTTGGCGAATTTTATAACACTATTTTCGTCGGTTACGTCGAGTTGGTGGAACTCGGGATTGAACCCCTCCTTTTTTAAATTCTCGACGGCTTGTTGCCCTCTGCTCACGTCTCTTGCAGTTAAGTACACTGTACTGACTCCACGTCTGCATAGTTCCTTCACAATGCCGTAACCTATGCCTTTATTAGATCCGGTAACAACAGCGACTTTGTCGGTCATGTTCGCTCGATGTCCTAGCACGCACTGGTGTTTGTTGTTTTTTTGCATCGTTTATAAATGAGACATTGAAATACGCTTGAATGTTAAATCTTAAGGCGAAGTTCTTGTCCTATTATTGTTTATTAAATTTAAATATATTTTTTATTTCGGACTGACTATTAGCTGTGCTAACCCTATTGGTTGCGACAGCGTAACCGGGCTGTCAAAATTGTTTCTCTCTTCGTCATTTCAACTCGGGCACATATATATTTTCAGTCTACTCTTCTCGTCTCTACTATTATGAAAACACACCCTTTTCCTAGTTATTTTTGTAACATTTAGCTTTTGTGATATAAGGCATCCATAAGAAAACATTTTGGCAAAATTCCACATGTTTGTACAATTGGGAAAGCGGCGAGGGTAAAAAACACTACCCTAACTATTTTATATTTTATTAGTGTTTTTACCTACCTGGTGAAAAGGATACATTAATTTATGTGATGGTGGAATATGGACCGTTGCTTGATTATCAAATGACAATTTTCAATCCGATCTGTATAGTAGATATCTGTAGCTAAATTGTAGTAACCTTACTTTACAAAATTAGAAACATTATTAGATATAGTTAAGTCAACCGAGCGTCATTATTGTATGGTTTCAACTGGCAATGCGAATAATGTTCCCACGAGACAGGATTGAAGCTGTGATAGCCTAGTGGTTAGGGCGTCAGCCTCCTAATCCGAAGTCGGCGGTTTGAATCCGGGCACGCACCTCTAACTTTTCGGAGTTATGTGCGTTTTATAAAAATTAAAATATCACTTTGTTCAACGGTGAAGGAAAACATCGTGAGGAAACCTGCACGCCTGAGAGTTCCCCATAATGTTCTCAAAGGCGTGTGAAGTCTGCCAATCCGCACATGGTCAGCGCGGCGTGGTGGACTATGGCCAAACCCTTCTCATATTGAGGGGAGGCCCGTGCTCTGTAGTGAACCGGTAATGATGATGATGAGACAGGATTATCTAGTGTGGGTACCATCGGAAAAACAATTAAAATTGTTCAAATGGTGTCTTTGGTTTAATAAATATTTTAGTTGCGCATTAAAAAAATATAGAAATGATATCTGCGAAAATTTATCACTAATTACTTATAAGTCAACTAATTTATAGACAATATTGTAACAACCAACAAGTTTAACAGTTACTAAAAAATAAAATTACAAAAAAATTATCACTAAATAATCTGTGCCTTAAGTGATGCTGTGTACGCAACATAAGGTTAAATCAATATTATGTTGCTTATGGTCTATAGCTCGTCACAATACTGAAACGCCGTTATTTTAACCGACTTCAAAATAAGGTAGATACGTAATAGATATCTACATCGCAATAAGATAGATAGGTTTATTTATTATACCTCATTAAATCTCAGAACAAAATAATTTCAATAAACATTGAGGTTCGGTAATAAATTTTGGACTAGAATGTTTAATTTTTTCCATTATATTATCTATCACCTTGTGATTAGTTTGTAATTAATTTCTCGAACTATCTTTTATATTGCAGATTTATTATTATATTATATTGACTCAAGCTATTTGTGAACGTTGTGCGTGCGCTGTCGCATTATAAAGTCGAAAGTCCTGGGTTCGATACCCGGCTCGAGTCAGGTCCGCTGGGAGGCTTCGGTCGTGGTGAGTTACCACCCTACCGACAAAGACGTTTCGCCAAGCGACTTACCGCTCCGGCACGATGTCGCGTAGAAACCCTTTAGGAGCGTGGGCTTACCATACTCCTAACAGGTTAGCCCGCTAGCATCATCACTTACATCCAGGTAAGATAGTCGTCAAGGGCTAATTTCTAGTGTATAAAAAACCGTAATAATCATATTAAATTAAATGACTAGATATGAGAACTAAATTCACATTTCTAACTTCTGTTACTAAACCAGTCTGAAAAATAGTCAATGAAAATCAAATGAAATAAATTATAATATATATAGTAATTGAAGCGGTGATAGCCTAGTGGTTAGGGCGTCAGCCTCCTAAACACAGGTCGGCGGTTCGAATCCGGGCACGCACCTCTAACTTTTCGGAGTTATGTGCGTTCTAAAAAAATTAAAATACCACTTGCTTCAACGGTGAAGGAAAACATCTAGAGGAAACCTGCACGCCTGAGAGTTCTCCATAATGTTCTTAAAGGCGTGTGAAGTCTGCCAATCCGCAAATGGCCAGCGTTGTGGACTATGGCCAAACTTTTCTCATATTGAGGGGAGACCCGTGCTCTGTAGTGAGCCGGTAATGGGTTGATCATGATGATAATGATATATAGTAAAATTAGGCTTCTATTTTATAGTTTTTTAGCCACATATTGTATACTATTTACGTATAATATAATTGGAATTATAAACATTTAAACCTTCTGTTGTTGTATGTTTTGTATTCTATTTTAGACCATACATACTCCTAGCTGCACTATTCACAGCTAAACACATTTCGTAAAGGCCATACTGTAATCCAAAGTTAACTGAGAACTATTTCCCGTACATAAAGTTCAGCGTTTCCCGCTAACTCACCTTAGCACATGGAGTTACTTTCTATGTTATTTGGTTTCGAGGAGCAAATCACGTGGAAACATACGGATAAATAAAATACGACTGTAGTCAACTTTTTCAGAATCTCTCATTTGCCGGAATGAAAAGGGTTGCTCGTATGTTGTCATTATAGACATAAATTTGTATCAACAACCGTGTAACTGACGCTTGAATAGATCACAAAAGCTGTAAAATGTATTTAAAAATGTAGTATGACATGTTTTGTCAAACATATACGAGTATTTTTTTTAATAGATTACAATAAGACAATCACATCATCATGAACAACCCATTGCCGGCTCACTACAGAGCACGGGTCTCCTCTCAATATGAGAAGGGTTTTGGCCATAGTCCACCACGCTGGCCATGTGCGGATTGGCAGACATCACACGCCTTTGAGAACATTATGGAGGCGTGCAGGTTTCCTCACGATGTTTTCCTTCACCGTTGAAGCAAGTGATATTTTCATTGTTTAAAAACGCACATAACTCCGAAAAGTTCGAGGTGCGTGGCCGGATTCGAACCGCCGACCTCTGATTAGGAGGCTGTCGCCCTACCCACTGGGCTATCACCGTTTGAAAATCACATGAACTATGTTAAATATACATAACCTATTCTAAATTTCGTTTTCATCGTAATTATATTTATTAATTTTTATTTGATTTTGATTTTTACATCAAAACAATATTTCGTTTCTACATTTTTAATTGAAAAGTTCAAAGTATGATAAGATATTCAACATTTTTTTTTTCGCTGGGAAATGCGTTTACGCATCCCCTCCGGAAGCGGCGCAGACAAGACTGTGTTGCTATCGACGAGGTATGTGGGATATTCAACGACAAGAATAAATTTCTCTAACTCGGCAGAGGCTAGATCAATTGTTGGTTCAAAAGACAAGCTCACAATCTCATTTCTATATTTATATTAATTTTATGCCTTGATGTAAAGAGTTGAAATTTTTGCAGACTCGTCCGCATTTTTTTTAGCTTTTCAAATCCCGCACAATCCATACATGTTACCGGGATAAAATGCCTGTGTTAACCAATTATATATCCATAGCTATGAAGTTAAAGCAATTCACATCCTAGCTTTTTATCGTTTATATAGTCCTCCTCCTAAATATTATTTGCGTTGCGAATTTGGGATTACTTTTACAATTTTAACATAATGTTTGATTTTGAGCAAAAATGTCTACGTCGACAAAATAATCCGACAGGAAATTGGAAAGTTTTACATCTTCTTTCTTCTTTTAGTGCCATCTCCTACCGGAGGTTGGCAACCATTAAGGCTAATTGGATCTTGTTCACTACCGCCCTACTTTTTTTTATCCACTACAAGTTACCCCTTCACGGCTTCTCACCCAATGGTAAGTGATGATGCTGTCTAAGATAGTAGCGGGCTAACCTGTTAGGGGTATGATAAGCCCATACTCTTAATTAGTTTCTACACGACATGGTGCTGGAACGCTTTTTCGGTAGGGTAGAGTTCTCCGACCAGACCAGACTCCGCGCAAGAAGTCGTCAAAGAGATAGACAAATGTCTGTATACTTTAAAAGCCCTATTCCCAGCGGTGGATGTTCATAGGTTGCTGAGATAGAAAACGCAAGTTAAGCATTAACAGATGCAGGATTTTCGATTTAATCACTAATTCAAATTAATTGTACTTTTTTAAGTTATTTCATAAAATTTTCTCCAAGAAATATGCAGATGTTTTTTATCCATGCCATAATATTTTCCTTTCTAAGAACGGGATATGATTAATTGCTGCAAAGCGTCACCGAGGAGTGATCACTCGAAATGGATTTACGGATTCTCGCCCATTAGTATTAGTAGCCTAGCTTACAATAATCGACACTGTCATCGAATCATCTCTAATATTATAAAAGCTACCTTTATTATAGCAGTAACGAACTCAGGTGATATTTTTACACGGTGATTGATTGATGTTTTTTGTGCTAGAGAGCAACTTATCCTAATTTTATCAAAGGAAAATCTATCTTTACCTCGTCTATTTATGCAACTTCAACTAACTTATTCGTTATTATATTAATAAAACAAAGGTTACTTATTATTTTCTTGTGAAAAAAAGTTTTTTCTGTTTTTTGTTATTTGCTGTTAGTTAATTTTAAAAATATACCTAGGACACACGATCCAGTTAGGTAAGTCCAATTTTGAAAAGGAGGTCAGCCGCTGAATTCAGCTCGGGTGGGCAGCGTTTGGGAAACTTTGCGACATCTTTTCGTCCAAAATCCCTCAGTGCCTGAAGACTAAAGTTTTCAAACAGTGCGTGTTGCCAGTGATGACTTACGGCTCAGAAACGTGGTTGCTGATTATGGGCCTCATAAGAAGGCTCAGAGTCACTCAGCGAGCAATGGAAAGAGCTATAAAACCGTGATAGTGACGTTTTCATACACAACTACGCGGCGTATATTTCAGCACCCACATTATTATTGAAGTGAGCCGAAGATAACCGAAAACTACCGATGTAGTGTATAAGAAAGTCGTGAAAACTTGATAAGATCAGGAAGTCGCCCTTACCGCAGCGATAACGCGTGGTATATTTTATTGACTTTTACTAGCTGGATGTAGGTGGATTGTGAATGGGTTTTCCATCATATACTTATAGTGCATGATGGAAAAGCCTATCTTCTACTACTTATGTGGCGCAGTGTGCAAAAAAATAATTAAAGTCAATTTACAGAGGTCACGGTTTCGATTCCCAAATTAAGTCGCGGGCACCAGCTAGTTTTAAAATATAGTTCACCGTGTTAGTAAATATTACTAGCACCTCGCAGCAATACTACTAATAACTAAGTCATCAGCGTCATCATCATGATCAACCCATTACCGGCTCACTACAGAGCACGGGTCTCCTCTCAATATGAGAGGAGACCCGTGCTTGTGCTCTGTAATGGGTTGATCATGATGTGCTTACAGCCAAGCACTTATGCTCATTATTTCTAAAAACAACCTACTACAATTAGGCAAGTACGTACGGCAAGTTGTGACAGTGAAATATTTTTGATCTGTCTACTTAATTTCCACGCCAAATTTTGGCGGACTCGGACAAATCGTTCGCACGTGATGAGGCAAAACTGAAACGCTGTGACGCTTGAGTGATCACTCGAAATTAGCTAGATATTTGATGCTGGTAGACTGACTCGGAAAATAAATTTAAAAAAAAAGAAGGTTTACTAAAAGCGAATGTAAACTTGTTGGGAATGTTGTAGGAGCAAATGAAATGATTGCAGTGTTCAAATGGACTGAGATTTATTCAGACTGGCCTAATTTATATAAAAGTTACGAAAACTAATAGCCAATCACCTTAAATTAATCTTTGTTCTTCTTATTTTTCTTGCCTTTATCCCACATTATGCGGGGTCGGCACAACACGTCTTCTTCTTCCACTCACTTCTATCAGCCGTCACCTCACTACCCACACCTCTTACCCGCATGTCCTCTTTTACACAATACATCCATCTCTTCTTTGGTCTTCGTCTACTCTTTTGCCCTTCCACGTTCATATATAACATTCTTTTGGTGACATCACTTTCTTTCCTCCGTATTATATGACCATACCATGCTAGCCTGTTACTCCTCATCTTTTCTGTCACTGGCAAATTAATCTTTATTAATAAAATTTGTAACATTTATAACCATGCAGTTTTTTACAAAGAAACCAGGTTTAAACGGCATTAAACTGTGACGTCAATTCAGTTGTTATTGCGCCATTTCGGTTGGTAGCTAGCCGCGACCGAAACTTCCATCGCAGCCACATTAATCGTCACAAATATTTATTAGAGCCTCAATCAGCTAATGTGTTTAACGTTTCTATAAAAAGGATACCTACTAGATGGGAAAACAGTAAATAACACTTAGAGAATAGGAGACACTTTCGCATTTATTATATTTGTATGGATATAACGAATAATGTACCTGGACGTATTAATATTAATTGAAAGACAATTAATGAATAGAGCAGGCGTTACTTTGCGGAAGTCCGTGATAAACAATAAACAGCAAGTATAATTTGCTATATTCCGCCGACAACCGGGAGATTTGTATAATATAACACCACACAAAATCTTCCACTAGAACTTCTACGCACGTTTCGACCCGACACCGGATCATCCTCAGGAGATGTTGACTTCACAAGCGAGAAAAGTAAAGACTTTACTTTACTTTAAACAAATTATACTTGCTATTTATAATTTGAAAGACAATTATTTGCAAACAAAAGCCAACGAAAAGCGCGTTTATTGTTTCATGTAACGGAACAGAAATTACGTACATCGCTCGAATTACGAAAGTAATATTGGTGAAATATCGCTTCCGTCAGAAATATTCAATTTCCACGCGGACAATGAACGGTACTTAGTACGGAATATAGGTTTCAGATCGAATATTAAATGTGAAGTCTGAACTGTGGAGCTGATAAATCTTTAAGCTCTGATTTAAGCTGAACCCCGTTTATATTATATCGGAGTGATGTGTTCGATGATAAAGTCATTACCATCAGTATCGTGAGCAAGATATTTCAATCAACAGCGAGAATAAAGCCACGTTTATTGGACTAAAAAATTAAATCATACGAAAATTACATAACACAATTGTCATTGACGTACCATCTTGCAACAATTCTGTTAAAAATGCACAAACATTAAATAAAACAATAGGTATTATATATGCAATATTACAGTCATTATCACTTCAACCGATTGACGTCCACTGCTGGACATAGGTCTTTTGTAGGGAGTTCCAATGGCCACGGTCTTGGGCCGCTTGTATCCAGCGGCTCCCTGCGACTCGTTTGATGTCGTCTGTCCACCTTGTTGGGGAGGGGGGGGGGGGTGACCCCCCCCCCCAATATTACAGTATATAATACCTATTATTTTAAAATTATTCAGCTAGTATCATACTTCAAAAGTAGTTGAATTAACATTAAATTTGTATATAACTAGTGATAGCCTAGTGGTTAGGACGTCCGCCTATTAATGAGAGGTCGGGGATTCGAACCCGGGCACGCACCTCTAACTTTTCGAAGTTATGTGCGTTTTTAAACAATTAATATCACTTGCTTCAACGGTGCAGGAAAACATCGTAAGGAAACCGGCGTGCCTGAGAGTTCTCCATAATGTTCTCAAAGACACGCCTTTGTCTGCCAATCCGCACATGGCCAGCGTGGTGGACTATGGCCAAACCCTTCTCATATTGAGAGGAGACCAGCGCTCTGTAGTGAGGCCAGGTAGATTAATTGAAAAATAACATTTTGATTTTCGATTTATGCACTACTTTTGGTTTAACAACGCCATCTGCTGGATATAAAATCAACGAATGCTTAACTCCATTTAGTTTTTAATCACACCATATTGAGCCACAGCAATGGCTGGTCTAGTGTTACATATAGTATGATAGATATAATGATGAACGATGTCGCAGAGACGCTTTACCTATTCAGTTGCAATCTGAGTGAACTCACAAGAGTGACATCATCATAATATGTTACCGGAATATTTAAATTTAGGCCATTTTTATATACATTATATACTTTTATATTAGGCTACTCTAGCAAATTTGGTTTTTATCCTGGTAAACTAGAATAAGAGGAGATAAATAAATAAATAAATAATATTATAAAAACGTTACGAAGAAAATATAAATACAAGTAGCTTTAATATTACCGTGGAACAGAATATAAATTATGAACTTAATATCGCTCGAATTACGAAAGTAATATTGGTGAAATATCGCTTCCGTCAGAAATATTCAATTTCCACGCGGACAACGAACGGTACATCGCATGGAATGTAGGTTTCAGATCGAATATTAAATGTAAAATCCGAACTAAAGCTGATAAATTTTTAAGCCTTGCTTTAAGCTGAGCCCCGGTTATACTGTTTCGGATGGATTAACTCCGCGGATGCAACGTCTGCCTAGTTAGTCTTGTGGTTCAAATTTTGATCACAAAGAATTATAAAATATGGATAGATAAATGACTTAATGAATGAATAAATGAATGAACGAATGAATGAATGAATGAATGAATGAATGAATGAATGAATGAATGAATGAACTTATGTTGTACACCACAGATAATAATACAAAATGCAAATACAAAAGAGCGGTAAGATAGAAGGTACAATTTGGCGGTGTTATCGCTAAATAGCGATTTCTAATATATGTGAAGCGGTGATAGCCTAGTGGTTAGGGCGTTAGACTCCTAATCAGAGGTCAGCGGTTCGAATCCGGGCACGCACCTCTAACTTTTCGGAGTTATGTGCATTTAAAAAAAATAAAATATCACTTGCTTCAACGGTGAAGGAAAACATCGTGAGGAAACCTGCACGCCTGAGAGTTCTCCATAATGTTCTCAAAGGCGTGCGAAGTCTGCCAATCCGCACATGGCCAGTGTGGTAAACTATAGCCAAACCCTTCTCATATCGAGAGAAGACCCGTGCTCTGTAGTGAGCCGGTTATGGGTTGATCATGATGATGAACCCAATGGCCTTTTCAGTTATGCTTATGTAATTTCGATCGCTATGTAAACGAACTCCAGCGATAGTTTAGTACAGCGGTAACTCGCTTACGAAAGTTAACCCGGTCGGTTGCTTAATCCCCTTTGAATTATTAAGCTGATATGCAACGGGCATCAATTATTAGCCGGATATGCTTGTTTATCTGCCATTTTATTTACGTAACCAAAAAAACTATTTTTTACTACGGTTAAAATCGCGATGGCAGCGACTACGTCCGAGTAAAATTTCTGATCCCGTCCGCTGTAATATATTCCTAGCTCCCAGAGAATGCAATGCTTTCCATCCCATCCTAGGGGGAATCTGAAATATCATTTTAACTATTTTTAATTACTATAATTATATTGATGAGCGGTATATTTAATGTATAGATTCTATAACTAAATAATAATAACAACAGACGACAATAACATGATAATAATAATAACAGTTCAAAGATTGATACAACTTTAAAGCAAAACAATAAATCCTTATGCCGTAGGTATTTTGAAAAGTTTGGCTGTATAATTCTTAGTTTAGATTAATGTTTCGAAGTCATATAATTTTAACAATTTTTATTACTATAATTACCTTGTTGGGCGCCATATTTAATGTGTAGATTCTATAACTAATAATAATAATAACAACATACGACAATAACATGATAATAATAATAATAACAGTTTAAAGATTGATACAACTTTAAAGCAAAAAAATAAATCCTTATGCCGTAGGAAATTTGGCTGAATATGTCTTAGTTTCAATTAATCTTACGAAGTTTGTGCGGACCGATAAACAAACGCGTAAAATAGATGACTATTTTGTGACTTTTCATTGAAACGTTACTAAGTTAATACAATGCAGACCCAGTCAAATAAATTTTGATTAAAAACCCACCACTCAGTTGAAGTGGGCAACATCGGCGTCACATGTCGAAATTAAAGTATAAAAGTATCAAAGGAATATATTGTGTAAAGAAATATCCGGGCAACAGCCACATTATATCCGCACCCTGACTGACTTAAGCCAGTCGATACCCCTCAGCGTCTTCAGGGGATGCTTTTTCAATTCAACTTCAACATAAAGGATGGTTAAAACTCTCCTTAAGGAGCATCAGCAAAAAAAACCTTTTTATTTACTCCGGAAATCGGGAAACTCAGTGAAAAGGTTCCCCTACCCGTAATTACTAAGGCCCTTAATAAAAGGGTTTTCCTTTTTAGGCACTCAGGTACCGTTGTTGAAAACGAGCCCGTTTGAGGACTGGCGTAAAATTTCTTATGAGAAGCCAGTTACCTTTCAAAGGATTTTATATGGATCTAATAAAAACAGGGAATACCCGGTGTCTTTAAGACTCTCCACTAACTGATGCCCACGACTTGGCCCGCAGATAAAATACATATTCTAAACCGTTTTTTTTTATGCATCCCGCCCGGTGCGAACTCCAGGCAGGTATGTGGAACTCGCCGGCCGACAAATTGGCGGCCAGAATACACACTAAAACCCAGCGTAGCCTTCTGCGTCCCAGATGGGGTGCCAAAGGATCGCGGTAGCATGCACTTTGACACCCCGACGCGCTCATCAGTGTACTCGTTGGTCTCTACGGGGGTGGTAACAGGTGCGCGTATCGGCGCCTCCTGCCACCCGTTCTCCTTCTACGGAGAAGGGGAGCATCAGCCGCCTGCTCTCTCTCCCTCTCCGCGGCCTCCTTCAAACCCATTACGGTTTCGCAGAAGGAGGCTACAATTGACCAGCCCTCCTCGCGAGCAAGCATTAAATTAATAACGCTTGGCAGCGAGAGGTCCCCGTCTAGGAGTGACATCAGTGAGTGCCTCTGCGGAGCCCTTGACATATTCTAAACCGAAGCAACCTTATTATTTTAAAAACACCAATGTTCAACAATGGACGTCCATCAGCTGATATAAATTTATTTATTTATACACTTTTTTGTACTAAGAGAATAAAATAAGGCAAAACAAAAATAGAAGTAGAAAACAAAAGGTGGCTTCATCGCGCAGCATCTTTCTTTGCCAGGCAACCGTAGAATTATGACACCATAAACAAGCTGTGTTTTTATTTTGTTGCACTTTTATTAATGGAAAAACATAATACCTACAGATTTCAGTTATCAGTTGCAATCTATGTAGGTGTGTGGAAGGTAATATTCAGTTGGCTTTATACCCATGATAAATATAATGAACGTAAAATTCCACTTAACAGGATTATTGCAAATAATCCGTCCGTCCGTCCGTCCGCTGTCGCAGTCTGGTCTGGTGGGAGACTTTGGTCATGGCTAGTTACCACCCTGAAGTCAAAGACAAGCCACAAATAAGGAGTATGGGTTTACCATACTATTTATGTACACCGCTTATCTGAATTTAAGCTTATCTATACAAATATATAAAATTGGAGTGTCGGTTTGTAATATTGAAATAACCATTTTTTACTACATGCATATGAATATGTATACGGTACATACACAAAAATAATATTTTATACAATTTTTGTCTGTCTGTCTGTCTGTTTGTTCCCACTAATCTCTGAAATGGCTGTAATTATTTCAATTAATTCGGGTTAGTAATCTATTGGTTCGTGATTGAAAGACAAGCAAACGCACTAACTCAACGCAGACGAAGTCGCGGGCGTCAGCTAGTATTTAAATAAATACATGATATATTATGATGAACTCAAACTAAATTGCCAATTCCATCGATAGTGGTCGGAATAAATGCGTAAAACTTTTTTTTACAAGGAAGGGGCCGTATCTACGAAGTGAAATTCCTTACAAGAGGCCCTCAACCGCTTTGAGGATTTTCTATGGGTCTAATAAAAGCCACGAATGACCGTTATCCCGTTGGAATATTTTATTGGCATCGATATTTTTGGGTGAAATGTACATGTACTTATGTTTTACGGTTTTATATGTCTCATTGGTCTAACTTTATGTATTCGAGGCTTTCGATAAAAAACCCACGGTTGGCATTATATATATAGGATGCTGACGCCCTAACCACTAGGCTATCACCGCTTCCTGCTGAATTTAACAACAAAAAATGAATATAGACATAACGATGCGCATGGAAGAGACATAACGCGTTTCCCTTACGTGACGATTCCTTCAAACAGACACGAGCCGGGAATCGAACCCAGGACCCCTAACTTTATAATGCGACAGCGCACACGCTGCGCCACAGAGGTCGTAAAAACTTGTCAACTTATATATTTTAATGAATAACAATTATACCCCATAGGCGTCTTAACTGAACTCCTACGGGGATCGGAGACCAGAAGGCCGGCATTCGGTCGGTAAACGAAAAAACTCGCTCAACAAAATGGTTACCTTCCTTTTTTATGACCATCCATCAAGAATGCTTGCGGGGTTTAAGTGATCGTACAACTTAAACTGAGTTTTTATGGCCACTTATCAGTGTGTAACATCGTAGTGTATGCCGCTAAGCCTCTAGGGAGCGTTTCCTAGGAAGATTGATAGTTCCGTGTCCCCAACATCGCTGGTTAATCGCATACGTTTGCAAAATCAAACAACCTATAACGACTTACTGGTTTTTTACTGTCGTTGCTGTTTGTTAAAATTCACCAACGTCTCCAGGATACAAACTAGGTTTGTTTACGGTAATAAATCCTAGTTTTAGTTTTAATTTGCCGTATTAGTTATCACCGTCACCCCGCGAATTATAATTATGAAAAATATATTATATTTATACTAGCTGTTGCCCGCAACTTCGTCTTCGTAGAATTGCTGATTTCCCTTGAGATTTAGGTTTCCCATGCGGCCAGTGTCCTGCTTCAGAAAGTAAGCTACAGGCAAATGTCAAATAGTCGATTTTGCTGTCTCTAAATTAAAAAACATAGGACTTTCATACAAACTTCAACCCCTATTTTACCCCCTTCGGGGTAGATTTGGATGAAAAAAAAATCTAACCTTATACTTACGCCCTAAAAAAACCTATTTTCAAAATTTCAAGCTTGTAGACTTTATAATAAAAAAATAAGTAAAAACTATCATCTCCTATATTACCACCCTTAACAGGTAATATTTAAAAAAAAATGATGTACATGTTTTTTATTTATTATTATTAATTTTAATGCAAATTTTTGTGTCTCTAACTCTAAAAACAAAGAAAATTCATACAAACTTCCAACCCCCCTTTTACCCTCTGAGGGGTGGAATTTCCAAATATCCTTTCTTAGCTGACATCTCTTAACTATCAACTACCTACTTGCTAAATTATAGCTTTATACGTACAATAGTTTTTGAGATCTGGTGTTTAAGTATGTAAGTATGTAAATATGTAAGTGAAAAGCGAAAGCTTTAATATATATAGACTAGCTGGCGTCCGCGACTTCGTCCGCGTAGAATAAGTTTTTAAAATTCAGTCAGAATAAGTTGTAAAAATTCCTACAGGAACTCTCATATGTCACTCTCTAGGTCCTCAACGATACTTTCAAAAATCACGTCGATCTATTACTCTGTTGCGACTTCTTGTTCTTGTTCTTGTTCTTGTTCTTGTTCTAGTTCTTGTTCTTGTTCTTGTTCTTGTTCTTGTTCTTGTTCTTGTTCTTGTTCTTGTTCTTGTTCTTGTTCTTGTTCTTGTTCTTGTTCTTGTTCTTGTTCTTTTTGTTCTTGTTTCTTCTTGTTCTTCTTGTTCTTCTTCTTCTTGTTCTTGTTCTTCTTCTGCTTTTTCTTCTGACATAACTGACAAAAGATATATAAAATATCTAGAACCTACATACGTCACACTAAGAAAGAGTATATTCTATCCTATATTCTATTGTAGATCATAATGATCAACCCATTGTCGGTTCACTATAGAAGCACGGGTCTCCTCTCAAAATACGGGTTTGGCCATAGTCCACCACGCTGGCCATGTGCGGATTAGCAGACTTCACATGCCTTTAAGAACATTATGGAAAACTCTCACGCATGCAGGTTTCCTCACAATGTTTTCCTTCACCGATGAAGCAAGTAATATTTGCTTGCTTCAATTGTACTTGCTTCAATTATTTGCTTAAAAACGCACATAACTCCAATAAATAATAGGTGCGTGCCCGGGTTCGAGCCCCCGACCTCTGATAAGAGGCGTCCTAACCACTAGGCTATCACAGCTTCAAGAGAAGAGAAGAAGTTACTAAATATAACTTATATATAATAAATATTTATATGATCTCTATAATATAATTTCACTGCTGTGCCAGATAGGTCGTCTTAGTACCTACCTATAGCTGTGATGAGCGAAGCGTGGGCCAAAGAACAGCCACTCTTTATTGCAAATTCCTCGTGCTCCAATAAACCTAATTAAATTAGCAATCCCCCGGCGCAATAGGGAATATTTTATCGTAATGAAATAAAATTTCTCAAATAAAGCCTTCTCCGCTATTGAATAAGTGTCAGAGGTAAAGCTTTACGGCGCAACAGGCGACATTATGTTAGCTGCCTTCTGTGGCCCAAGGGAAGAGAAAAGAGCCGACTTTATTTCTTTACAGCCTTCAGAGATGTGGAGGTGCTCAATACTTTTCAGCGTTCCATACTTGAAGGGAGTCAACTGGTCCCTATTACCTAACTAATATTATTATTGGAACGAAGTTCCTTATCGCGCGTTGTGAAAGGGGGCTAGACGGAAAAAACTCTTACGAAAAGTTGTCACGACACTTTTTGTTATTGTAAGCTGTGCGGCGTCGCATGTTTCTCTGACTCTCTCTCTCTCTCTCTCTTATAGAAATCAAGCCAGATATTTTCATTTCTATTTGGCATTGAACAGTGTGGTGTCGCGACATCATCCGTTCATCAAAAGGTTATGTCATGAACCGTACAAGATTAAGACCTAAAATAGTAATGGCCGCCAAACAAGAAATGTGTTTCATTTTTGGTTGGTCGATCTTAATTACGTCATGTCAATATTTCGTCTAAATGTCTTACTTAACCGGTTTGATTATTACCCCACTAGCTATTTTCCGCAACTTATTCCGCATATCACTTGTGATAAGTGAATTTCCGTACATACTCGTACCTCGACCCACCGCGTCGCACCGCCCATCAGCGTTAATCTGTTTGCTCGATCCCTTAGAGTCGTAGCGTTAGTTTAGATAGAACCTAGCCTAAAACTCTCTTTTTTCTAATACGACGAGTTCAAAATCAACTCGTTAGCTTTCTTAACAATACCAGTGAAAGGTTTTCCAATAAAGCTCAAATGGCTTAAAGGAGAAATTCGAAATTGTGAGAGGACACTATTTTAGTCCTAAAGGTGTTCAAAGGAGGGATTATTTTCTATTCCACCACATAGAGGTCAAATAGAAAATTCAAACTTGCCTGATATATCAAAACACAACTCAAGCCATTGAATGGATTGGCTTTTTTTTAAATATGACTTGATTCAACGGTAAAGGAAAACATCGTAAGGAAACCTGCACGCCTGAGAGTTCTCCATCATCATGATCAACCCATTACCGGCTCACTACAGAGCACGGGTCTCCTCTCAATATGAGAAGTGTTCGGCCATAATCCACCACGCTGGCCATGTGCGGATTGGCAGACTTCACACGCCTTTGAGAACATTATGGAGAACTCTCAGGCGTGCAGGTTTCCTCGCGATGTTTTCCTTGAAGCAAGTGATATTATAATTATTTTTAAACGCACATAACTACGAAAATGTAATATATAAAATTTTATATTTGAGTTCTCCATAATGTTCTCAAAATCGTGTGAAGTCTGCCAATTGACATAGTGATGGACTATGGCCGAATGTATTTGTGTTTGTCTATGTAATATATTACTAAAAAAAAACGCCATCGCCCAGTGATATAAACCAAGAGAGAAAGAAATATCTAACGACGACGCTGAGTTACCGTTACCCTGCGACGTCATTAAGCTCGGTTTTACACAAAACAGCTTTATGATTTTTTCGGTGTTTTGTTTACTGATATTATACATTTTTACGTTTACCCTGAAACTATTGGATCTCTCCCATACTAGAAAAGACGGCCGGTTCGTTCGCTGTACTATTCGCTTTCCCTATTTTCGTTTATCGAGTATAATAAGCGTTATAATAGTATTGCATATAACTCTATATCAAAGAAGCTGTAGGTCATTTCACTCTGAAGCCTTTGTATAAAGAAACCGTTGCTAACTGCGTGATTTTAACAAATCGTTGCTGAGATACTGCGTGATTGAAGATCATATCGACAAACATTCGCATTTATAATTTTAATTAGGTAAGGACTGTCCACCGAAAGACACCGGGCGGGTTTTCACTATTAATAATCACTACAAAAAATTAAAAACTTCGAAACCTTCCAACCGATGTTATCCAAACCGATTTAATTAGAAATGCAAATATGCGAGATGGTTTTACAACCAAAGGTTCAAAAAGGTTTTAAAACCCATTCATTTACTGAGGTAAGTCAGCGTTGCTTATTACTACAGAAGTTTTTTTTTAATTAAGTATCCATTGAAGGCCCAGGCATAAGCTAAGCGCAAACATTTAGAGCAACCCGTTAGATGGCGTTGTGTAACTCAATCATAATGTTTGAAGATTTCGATAGATGTCGCTGCATCTTTTGATCACAAAACAACCTCGCGCTATGGAGATTCCTTCAGACTTAGTGACTACCGAGGTTGAATGCCACTGAGGCATATTGAGGCCTGGCGCGGCAGGAAGGGGCCTGCTCAGTGCCACCGCTGCCAACTCTGGCGCCACAGCTCTGTGAACTGCCACCGACCCATAGTGTGCGTAAAGTGTGGCGAGAACCACGCCGCCAGGGACTGCCCGCGGCCCCTAGAGGAGCCGCCGACTTGCGCCAACTGTGGCGGTGACCACACGGCGAACAACGCCAACTGCCCTGTATTCCGCAAGGAGCTGCGGAACCGTAAAGCAGGCACGGTCGCACGCACCGCACCCGCACGCACCGCTGCCACCACCGCGCCCGCGGAGGTCGACGCGCCCGGCTCGCTCATGGCTGCCGCCAACCAGCCGCAGCAGCAGCCCAACCGCAAGCGCCGCCGCAGGCGCGGCAAGCGTGCGCAACTGCGCCAAGATGCGCCGACTGCCGCACCAGCAGCCGTATCAGCAGCCGCACCATTGCCCGCCACTAGACGCACGGTAGCTGCACCTCCCCCACCACGCGTCACTCAGTCCAAGCCCACCGTGGTCGCTGCTCCAGCCAGGGAGACTAAGGCGAAGCGGATGGCGCCGCCACAACCGGCACCTCAACCGACTTGTGGCAGCTTGGACTCCAGGATAACCAAGATCATCGGCACCTTGTACCAGGTCCTGATGGCAATCCAGGAGCAGCGGGACCCGGCCCCGCTGATCCTTGCCTGCATCACAGAGCTCTCTAGCTATGACTGAGCTCCGGATTGCATTCTGGAACGCCGACGGGCTTTCGTCACAAAAATCCCGTCTATTCAAGACCGTGATGTCCCAGCGCCGCGTGGACATCGGCCTGATCAGCGAGACCCACCTCAAACCAGCACAAAGGTTGAAGTTCCCTGGATACCATGTTTACCGGGAGGACCACACCTCACCGATCGGAACTGCTTATCGGGGTTTAGCAGTTCTGGTCCGTCGAAATATCATCCACAAAGTGCTGTCAGTACCACAACTGCAGACGACGTACGCCCTAGGTGTAGAAGTCTGCATCGACCGCCAGCCCACCCGTGTGTTCGCCTTTTACAAGCCGCCGATGAATCGACTCGCAGTGGCTGATGTCCGCACTTTGCTGGACTCCCCGCTGCCCACGATTATCGCCGGGGATTTCAATGCGAAACACACAGCGTGGAACTCAAACATCGTATGTCCGGATGGCAGACGCCTCCTTGATGATGCAGACCGCCAAGGCTACGAAGTGCTGGGACCTGAAGTCCCCACGCACTACCCATACTGCGCAGCTCACACGCCTGACGTCATCGACTTAGCTGTCGTTCGTGGCCTAAACGCCATGCCGATGTTAGAAGTGTTGGATGACCACCTCATCTCGGACCACCAAACAGTTCTATTGACGCTGAAGACAACGCCGTTGACCTCCTCACTACCTCTTTCAAAGCATCGCCAGGACTGGCGAATCTTTGCCGAACACATGGCTGAACATTCGCCGTCCTTCGGAGTAGAGAGCCCTGCAGACGTCGACCAACTTGCCTCAGACCTCAGCACGACAATGTCCACCGCGCTTCGAGTGTCCAAACTCGACGCTGCAACAACGCGCAACCCACGCCAGCTCCCTGCCTACATTCAAGCGATGCTGGAAGAGAAGCGGAAGCTGCGCCGAACATGGCAAAATCTACGGTGCCCGATCATGAGGACGCGACTTAATGCCCTGGCTGTCAAAATATCGGAAGCGTCGCAAACGTACGCTGACGAGTCTTGGCACACGGCCATTGAGCGAGCCGGCGAAGACTGGCCTGGCATCCACCGCCTTTGCCGCCGACTCTCTGGGAAGCCCCCTCCAATAAGGCCCCTTCTGGCCAGTGACGGAACCCCCCGTTACTGCGCCGAAGATCGAGCGGAGATCTTTGCGGACTTCTTAGAGACGCAGTTCACCCCGAATCCGACTACTGACGTGCAGCACGCAGAGTCTCTCAAGCGACATCTCGAAGCGTACTTCGAGCCGCCGATAGCGCCAACAGAAGACCCCGTCGTGTTCTCCCCTGGACAAGTCCTTCGGATGATTCGACGAACTAAACTGCGCAAAGCGCCCGGCCCCGATCGAGTCACCAACGAAGCCCTGCGTCACCTACCCCCGCGAGCAATTGCGACGCTGACGCGGCTCTTCAATGGAATTCTCCGTACCGGGCACTTCCCATCTTCGTGGAAGCTCGGCCGAATTATCATGATCCCGAAACAGGGGAAGAACATCATGCAGCCTGGGAGTTACCGTCCCATCACGCTGCTATCAACGACGTCGAAAGTCTTCGAAAAGTTGCTTCTGCTGCACATCACACCTTATCTTCGGCCACGCGACGAACAGTTCGGTTTCCGTGCCGAACATTCGACTACGCTCCAAGTCACGAGAGTACTGCACCACCTCGCTGTCGCCTTCAACAAGCGAGAGCATTCTATTGCAGTATTCCTGGACATGGAGAAGGCCTTCGATCGCGTTTGGCACACCGGGCTGGTCTACAAGCTGTCCACGTCTACTACTCCCCGTCGAGTAGTTAAGACTGTGGCCACCTTCTTACAAGACAGATGCTTTCAAGTGGCGGTTGAAGACGCTCTGTCCACGGAACGACCCATCCTTGCAGGTGTGCCCCAGGGAAGCTGCCTGTCGCCCGTGTGCTACGCTTGGTACACGAACGACATCCCAGTTGCCGGCGGCGCCATGCTGGCGCTGTACGCCGATGATGCTGCATTTGTCACAACCTCGCTATCGGGCCCGCACGCAGCGATTAAAATGCAGCGCGCACTGGATGCTCTTCCCACTTGGCTGAAAGCCTGGAGGCTCAAGGTCAACGTGGCGAAAACCCAGGCGGTATCCATCGGGCGGTCGTTCCCGCCGCCTCAGGTGTCGCTCATGGGAGAGGCCATCAAATGGTCCTCTACGGCCAAATACCTAGGGGTGACGATCGACAGGGAGCTCAAGATGCGACCCCACGTTAGGAATGTGATCGCTCAGACGCGTGCCGCAAGGGCACTCCTACGCCCTGTGCTGGCGTCCCAACTGCATCTCCGTACGAGGCTATGCGTCTACAAGACGTACGTCCGTACGCGACTCACCTATGCGGCCCCAGCTTGGTATGCGCTAACGAGCGAAACGGACCGCAAGTCGCTGAGGGCGCAGCAGTCGCTGGCGCTCCGCACCATCGCCGGAGCACCACGCTACGTACGGAACGCGGTCATCTCCAGGGACCTGCGCATGGAGAGCCTCGACGACCACATTCGCCGTCTGAGCTCCTCTATGTTCGCGCGCGCGGATGGAGCGCGAGCCGAGCATCTGCAAGGCATCGCGCCATACCATCGGCGTCCACCGGACGTAAGAGGTTTGCCACGTGACCTTGCTACCTAACATACCCATCGTTTCCTCGCCGCTGGCTGACGGGCGCTCGCCGGAGCTTATTCTGGCGGGCTCGACCTCGCTGAGCGGCGGGCGAGCCTAGGCCATGGACACACTTTCACCACTGCAGTAGCGGACTGCCCGCGAGTACACGCGGGCTCGATCGCGCTGCAGTGCATACCACCGGACTGAGACCATTGACCAGTGGTCACACCCAGCGACCCGCCTGTCGTTGCAGGCGGCGTTGCCACCACTGAAGGGGGCATCGCCCCGAACAGTTACCCCGAGACCCGACAGGGTCTGCGTGGATGTCCAGGATACTGAGGCATACTTACCTGGCGTAGGAGACACCGTGATCACGAAGGCGGTTCCCCCAGAGCGAGGCCCTTCCATTGCACTGCGGCTGGGTTGACCTCTGCGATTATCCCTAATGTGGATAACTCGGACGCGTAATTTTTGGTAGTGGGGACTGCGTACGCGCCGTCCCCCTCTCTTTTAACATATACGTAATACATGTAATTGGTTATATAATATATGTATTGTGATACATAATATATACGATATATATAAGCCTTATTATTTTTTTTAATTAATTAATCGTTGTGTTTGATTTATGTATTCCAGTGTATGTTTATGTTTGTAATACGAATACGCCATTTCTCTCGGGCTATTCTTTTCTCTTTTTGATTTCATAACCCTAATACTGTCTGGCAGTATGTTTTGTTGTTTTCTTTTTTAAGGAAAGGTTGTTTCATCACTTTAATTCGCCCAAATGGTGTAAAGATCTGATGAATATTGGGCATGCTAAGCGAGTGAGCGCGTGAACACTATCTTCGTCAACAGGCTACTACGTACAAGTTGATGCTAAAGTAGTTTGCTGTTTAAAGTAAATTGCATATATTTTGACCAAAAAAAACATCATTAGAGTTGTCATCTCTTAATTCAAAGTTAATATTAAATGTAAGCTCATAGAAAATACCTATTATGAAAAAACTTTGGCATGAATTATTGCTATTAAACAATAAAACTGTGTGACAATCACCATCACACGGTGATAACAAAAGCAATAACCGGCTAAGTGCTCCTTCTTAGACTATGGCTAATTGTTGCGGTCGTGTGCGCGGGTGTACCCGTGACCCAGCCACCAGGCGACGCGTAAGAGCATCGCTGGGTTTTAGTGGGTATTCTGGTCGTCAGTCTGGCCGCCGGCGAGTCCTGCATACCCCGTCGGAAGGGACGCAGTCTTGTCTGCGCCGCTTCCGGAGAGGATGCGTAAACGCATTTCCCAGCGGGAAAAAAACTATGGCTGATTGGAAATACTATAGCTTTCGTTTTAAGTACGAATGTAGTTATCATTATAACTACAAAATATTAAAGTATATGTAGGCCCATATATATATATAGAATACCTAAAATACCTTTATAAACTTTGAACTATAGCTATTGGAAATATATCTGCCAAATTTTTATTTCGTTCTGATGGTCATTTTGCGGAAATCGATTTCATACTTTTTAGGGTTCCGTACTTAACGCAACCCAACCACTTGAGCTTTCGCTGTCTGACAACTCTGAAAAGGTTTGTTTTTAAATAATGCGTATTTTGCTGAAAATTTTAAATAAATTTTCGTATAAAACGAGTGGAGTCGTACAAAAAACATAGGGAATACAAAAAACGTAACCCGTTCGTTTGGGTCTTATGCTGTTAAGAGTGAAATGGTCCATGTATGGGACAAAGTTCACCCGTTTGGCGATAGCAGGCGCCCTTTCTATAAATAAAATGGGGTGTTTTTAGTCGATTTTATTAACGTCAATGCGAAATACAATTTCATATTGTACCGGGATATGGTAACTATATTTTTCGAATCATAGTAACACTCTCTAGGGCGGCTATAATCGGAATTCCTTGGATATTGGCAGATTTACTTTCGTGGTAGATTCGATGGCTCTCAATACTTGAGAATGCCTATTTACTAATAACCTACAAGGAATATTACATCACCAACGACGGTAATTTGCGATTGCTTGTGTTTATATGATTGCAGGATTTAGATAATGATGAAATTGAAGCGTTAATTGAAAATTTATCGCGGTTGTTCATCAATACTTAGCATGATAAAGCTAAAGAATGTGTTTAAGTCTTTATACGTCTCTACGCATTGAATTTTTATCTCTGTCAGGTCAATGTGTTTTTTGAAGTGAAAACTTCTTTAGCGGCGTTGAGCACTTTTTCTGTAATGGGTATAAAATCTTAAACTCGCGTCAGGACACGTGACCTGATCGAAAAAGCGTAAGACGGATGGAGAGTAGACAGCTATCCCCTCTCTACGGCGCGGCGAAAATGTATGCCTGGGCCTACTGTTTCGTTTAGGCAGCGCAGGGCGCTTGCGCGAATGTTCGTGTATGTTTATTTCCATGGCAACGAACGTCAACCTACACGCTACTAACGCGCTACGCTTTATAATTCAAAAAGTATCGTTTTTACCTGCAGTACTGTTACAGACTCATAGTTTTTGTATTATTAAGTGATAGGAGAATCGTGTAATGTGATATTTCAAGAGATCATTATGGTTTTCTTCTATTAAAACTTGTTTAACTTGAGCATCGGAGTGGTGTCAAAACGAAAAAGTCAAAACGGTTGTCATAAATATCCACATAATATAAATATGAATTGCGGTGCCTGTAACTCCAGCATTTCTGTCACTCAAAAACGCGTGAAGTGCTCAAGCATCGATTGTTTACTCGTATATCATTCAGATTGTGTTAATTATGGTGAGACTTCAACCCATCGGTCTAAGTGGATATGCCCAACGTGTATTGCCAAGCGTCCTAAGGCAGATAATATTAATACTCCAATATCCAATAAAAGGAAAAATGTGCAGCGTGCGGACGTTAATAGCTCACCTACATCAGTAGACATGTCCCTTGATTGTCTTTTGAGCGAAATACGTAGTTTTCGAACGGAGATAAATCAAAAGCTTGAAAACCAGCAATCTACCTTGGGTAATTTTAACATAGCCATAATGAAATTACAACAAGAAGTTACCGGAGTTATAAAAAAATTTACTACTATACAGGATGAGCTAAATGAGGCTATCAAATCTCTTAAATTTTTGTCTGACTGTCACGACGAACAGAATACTTTAAATAAGGACTTGTCTGCCAGAATATCTAAACTGGAAATTGAGAACTTGGAACTACGATCTCGGTCGACTGAATTTGAATTTAAAATATCTCAGATGGAGCAACAGTCTCGTGACAGCAACTTAGAAATTCAATGTGTTCCCGAGCATCGATCAGAAAATCTGCTAACATTGATTTCTCAATTGGCCAAGGTGGTTAATTTTCAGCTTGGACCCACTGATATAGTAAACTTTCATAGAGTTGCAAAAATTAATACCGAATCCAAACGCCCACGCAGTATCATTTTTAAACTATCTAGCCCACTTAAGCGAGATAACTTTTTAGCGGCTGTGAGAATCTTTAATAAAAAACATGCAGCTGACAAACTCAACACTTCTCACCTAGGGATTGCCGGTACTAAGCAGCAGGTTTATGTCGCAGAGCACTTGTCCCCAACTAACAAACGTCTGCATGCATCAACTAGGCTTGCCGCACAGGAAAAACACTATAGATACGTATGGGTTCGAGGAGGCCGTATTTTTGTGCGCAAGAACGATGAGTCACCGTCAGTTCAGATTAAGTGACTTGGTCTCGTATGATTCTCGGTTACTATCCTATAATCTTATGTCACTAAAGAACAGACGTAAAATGTTAGACATGGTTTTTTTCTACAAAATCATTAATGGATACACTAATTCACCGGAAATCCTGGAGCGTCTGAGGTTTAGTGTGCCGCGTAAGGGTAGTCGCCTCCGGAATCGAAAACCGTTTCATTTACCGTTTTGTCGAACCAAGGCAGGTCAGCATGCGCCTATCTATAGAATATGCTCAATGCTGAATGATCACAGGAATATCTGCGACATCTCCTGCAGTTCTGTAGCCTCTTTTACAGCAGCATTTTAATGCTGTAATAGTCTTACTTGCTTTAGGTATAAATTGAATTATTTAGTTGTAAGGTTAATTTTAAGGTTGTGCATGCTGTGGTCATTTCTAGAAGGCCACTATCTGGTGTCTGTTCTTCTGAAATGTTTTTTGTTGTTTTTAGATAGTGACTAGTTTAATGATCCAATAAAAATAAAAATAAAAATAAAAATAAAATAAAAATAAAATAAATGTTACAGCGTGCCACGCGCATCCATGGATGGTGACAGCTGATGGCTCGACCGTCTGTGTAGTGATCACATTGTTGTGTATTCGTAAAATTCGTGAATGTAAAGTGCTTAAAATATGGAAATTGAACAAAGTGCATCTATTAATGATAAAAGTGATGAAGAAATAGCGAAAGAAAATGAGTGAGTACTTTATAAATATACTAGATGAAAATTTAATAAGTTTTAATTTTTAATTAATATAATTTTATAATTAAGGTTAGGTTTCGATCGAGTCTATCGTACTGCTTAACGGGTGTAAACAGACCCTTCACGAAGCCGTCAACCAAGCATTCTGTACATGAAACTAAGTAACACTGCGCAAAAATAATTGCTGGGAAACGGAATTTTTTTTTGGACTTTAAAAATAATCAGATTTTTGTAGCGGGTTTGCGCGCAACCGGCTGTTCGAATGTGTGCGTTGTGCCTACACGAGTACACGGACACGGCACACTGCACACACACACCCGACCGGCTCGAGCCGCGCCGCGCGTTGTGTTAACGCTTAGAATTCGATTTTGCAAAAAAGTTGAAAAAAAAATGGACACTTTGACCTTCAATATCTCCAGAACCTGTGGTTTCCCAGGTATTGTCTAGAAGAAAAAAATGATCCCAATGATGGGCAGAATATGTGGTTTTCGTTTTCGTTAAGGGTCTTTTTACACCCTTTAGATACATATGAACTTACATAGTATAAATGTAATATTTGTAATATGTTTATACTTTATAGCATTAACCTATATTTTTATAACATCACAATAAGCACATGTGCGGTGTAGGTTTACCAAACAAATAATTTCGAATGAAAATAAATGAAATAAAATGATAATAAATAATCTCCGTTTTTCAGAGAAAGAAAAGAAAAAAAAAGAACGGAATCGAGAATACCAAAAGGCATGGCGTCAGCGTAAAAAAGATTTGAAGAAAAAAGATTCGAAGGAGGAAATAGAAGAAAAAAAAGAAAAAGACATTGTGAGAATCAAAGAGCATATTATCAACGTACAAAAGGTTTAAAGGAAAATGACAAAAATGTAGAAGTATTGTTCCAAAAGCAATTAGATGATTTGCAAATGTAATTTGATTTAATTTGTAATAGTTTTAAAGTGTTAAATTTTTAATATAATATAAATTGTCATGTTTGTGTACGATAGCGCAATAAATGAATATTGTATTCTACCACATAAATGATAGTACTTTTATACTGATAAAGCAATTGGTGCAAAATTATTCCCTAACCATTCCAAAATATCAAACATGCTCAACGTTAATAATCAAGTTTTCACTTCTGCCGGCACTCCCGGAGTGCAACCCGTCTTTTTTTTTTTATTATTTTGTTCATATCAAGATATAATTTACAATTAACGCCTGAATACCCTCGAGGCACAGCTATAACTTTAATAATATAAAATATTGGGACAACCTTTTTTATATAACAAAATCTACTATATTTGGCTAAAACCAAAGTATCCCAATAGTTTAAAAAAAACAAAATACTTTCAAACTGAGGATTTGTTTCCTAAAACTTATAATAATGCCCTTACGACGACCAAACACACGCACACAAACACGCACACACACACTCACTCACACATACATATACACACGCAAACCCCAACCATAATTTATTTTTTATTTTGTTTATATTTTTCGTTTTATTTAGTTTTTTTCTTTAGTTTTACACTAAGAGACAATCGGTGTACCATATGTTGGAAGTGATGAGTTGAAAGTACATCCTTGGTTGTTTTGTGCGGATTAAAGCAACATGTATGCATCGTGAGCTTCCGCAAAGTGACGCCTGCTTAATCCCAATGTACGGAACACTCTAGAGTCGATTGCCTTCCGCACTCGAGCTTGTTTTGTATCCCTGCTCCATATGAACCGGCCCGTCCGTTGGCATCGCATTTCTCTTTTGCTATCGAGTGGTCCTTCCGATCCGGATGGATTTATTTGATCCGTAATCTACTCGTATTTGATTTCGAATACGTCGAGTACCTGCTTGTACAGTTGTTTTTATGCTGTAATACAATACCGAATACATTATGCATTTTTAACAATGCCTCGTCAAGTATTTATTGTGGTTAGCATTACATTAGATTTTTGATTTCGTGTAACTTTGTGTACATTATAAATTCATTATTGCTTCGTTATCTATTTATTTGCATATTAATCTACAAATCACTATAATGGTTTAATTTCCAAGATCACAGAAAACAATACAACATATCTAGTTCTTTGGGATTTCTGACAAGAACTTACCGACCCTGATTAATATGAGGTAATGATAATGAACATCGTAAGGAAACCTGCAGGAGACTCGTGCTCTGTAGTGGGCCGAGAACAAGTTGATCATGATGAATGATAATGAAGGTAATTTGCGTCTGCCTTTGGAGATCACGTTATGCAAAATAACATTAATTTTTAGCTTAAACACTAAGTTCAGTATATTCCTTAGTAAATGACCAATATAAATTCATTGCATTTTTTCTCATTACAATTGTAGATTTAGCCTAGAAGACTAGATTACTAGTAGAGAGCAATTTGTGAAATAATCGAATGTTCTCTAATTATTTCAGTCTTTGTACACCACAATATACAGTTTTTTTTTTTTAATTAAATTATCACTTGCTTCAACGGTGAAGGAAAATATCGTGAGGAAACCTACATGTTTGAGAGTTCTCCGTAATGTTCTCAAAGTCGTGTGAAGTCTGCCAATCCGCATATCGCCGGCGTGGTGGACTATGGCCAAACCCTTACCCGAGACCCGTTGTAATGGGTTGATCATGATGATGATGATGACATATAATCTTATATGACGTGTCAATTATGGGCAAAGTCAAAGTATGATTTAAAGTTTATATTGGTATATTTTTTAAAAATCACAAAATATACCGACAAAATCGCCTCTCAAACGTCTATCTGCAGCTTCAAAGATGAACATAATAAAAAATATGTATAGATGCTACCATTTTACTAATTGGAACTTTTATCGGTGCAGAACCATTTAGCCCTTGGCTTTCTTTCAAAATGGCCGATGAAACGGCGGGAATTCAGGAGTGTGCTAACGAACCTCTTTGTTAAAACCTTATTTTAGGCTTCGCTGACCGTTCGCGCCAGTTCCGAAGGCTATTAAAAAGTAACCGTTCCACTCCACGCTATCAATAGTTCAATGGGTTTGGCATTGCGTGCTGTTTCCTTTCATCTCACTTCGCGCTACTACTACCTAGAAATACCTAAAATGGAGTAAACATGCTTTGTCAAATTCCCTAACGTACTTAATGCTTACCGTGGAAACCGTAAAAGGTATGGGCGTATTGATATCGTTATCAACATCATAATTTCTATGGGTACACGTAACATGTATTCCGGAAGTTTCCGAATCAAAATCTTGTATGAGACGCTAGACTGTTTAGTAGAGGGTCTACGCATTTCAATGTGGTGTTCTCACGCCAGAAGCTTGGGACCCCAACGAATACCGAAAGACCGGGGTGCGTTTGGAACCCTCATAACTTTAGTTTTAAGTTTACGGATATAGTTATCACCATAAAATAACTACTATGTAAATTATTGACGCGTCAAAAGTGCCTTTTTAAGGACTATTTGAATAAAGATTATTTTGAATTTGAATATCGGTAGTGCCATTGGGACTACAGCTAAGCAACTCTTTGAGCTATGTCGATAACTAGTTCTTTTCCTCCGTTTACAGACATATAAATGAATAAACATGCTTTATAAAATCCCTTTACATACTTAATGATTACCTTGGAAACCTTAAAAGTTATGGGCATATTAATAGCGTTATCATCATCATCGTCGCTATTTATAGACGTCACATGTATTGCGGAAGGACTTACACGGTTCACGATCTTGTACAGCATTTGTTCAGACTACAGGTGACTCGTTCGAAAGTCGCCAGACTCATGAATCGAGGGTCTATGCTTTCCAATGCGGTGTTCTCACGCCAGAAGTATGGGACCCCAGCGACAATCGGTAGTGCCATTGGGACTCTAGCTTCTCAACTTTTTACTGTAGGATATAGAGTTACTAAATATGGGCTTATTACTGCATTTCCGCCTTGAGCGGCATATTCACTTATGAGTATGGAATGATTTGATCTGTCCATTTAGGTAAGCTAACCGACAGGTAACGCCTTTACAAAAGATTTCATGTTAACTACATTGAACGCGATGCTATGATCATTTTGCAGGCGTAACTCTGAATACTGATTCATACTAGTCGTGATAGCCATGTAGTTAACATCTAACTCAAATAATGAATAGAAGCAGGCGTTACTTTGCGGAAGTCCATGATAAACAATAAACAGCGAGTATAATTTGCTATATTCCGCCGACAACCGGGAGATTTGTATAATATAACACCACACAAAATCTTCCACTAGAACCTCTACGCACGTTTTGACCCGACACCGGATCATCCCCAGGAGATGTTGACTCAACATCTCCTATATAAAATATAGCAAATTATACTTGCTGTTTAATGTTTAACATGAAACTCACCCGAGGAACTGCCCATGTATTGAATAACCCTATCTTGATACTTAGTGGCAAAACTACGAAAAAACAAAAATGAACTGGTTTATACCAGATATATCTAGTCAACGAATAAAGCCTTCAAATTGTTGGCGTAAATTCGCTAACTAAGACGTATTGTAAGCTCCGAAAACTAATAAAGATGGCGTTCGTTCAACAAACTCCACAGAATACAAATAATTAATATAGAGGTTAAAAAATACAGTGGGAAATGACATCTCTACTATGGTATTAAAACTTTTATAGATTTAGATATTATCACTGTAAGTTGAAGTCGAAAGGGTAATTTTATCACTCGGGGAACTTATTTTTTGTTCCGCTACATTAACCTCGTCCATTCCACTGGGCGTCGAACTCCAAGCAAATCGGTGGAGCTTTTAACTACATCAGCAAACTTGAATTTTCCACTCCGACAACTATTGGACGACTCTTCGGAATTTATGTTGAATGTTTTGTAAGAAAGAGAACCATTTGACGCCTTTGCCCAGCATAGAATGCTGCCGTTATATGCGTTTGGCGTTAGGACTTTTTATCTTTGGTCGTTGGTTTCCAAGACTACTCAATCTTGATTCAATTACAATAATTATAACACAATAATAATAATTATACAGATAATTAATTTGACGACCTCCGTGGCGCAGCGCGTGCGCTGTTGAATATTAAAGTCGGAGGTCCTGGGTTCGATTCCCGGCTCGAGTCTGGTCTGGTGGGAGACTTCGGCCGTGGCTGGTTACCACCCTACCGACAAAGACGTGTCGCCAAGCGATTTAGCGTTCCGGCACGATGTCGTGTAGAAACCAATTAGGAGTATGAGTTTACCATACCCCTAACAGGTTAGCCGGCTACCATCTTAGACCGCATCATCACTTACCATCAGGTGAGATGCAGTCAAGGGCTAACTTGTGGTGAATAAAAAAAATTACAAGCTAGCCCTTGATGGCAGGCTTACTTGGTGGTAAGTGAGTCTAAGATAGTAGTGGACTAACCTGTTAAGAGTTATGTTACGCTTGGAGGCATGTCTATGGTAACTAGCCCCTGTAGAAGACTTCCATCAAATTTTCTAGAAAATAATAACTTTTTTCAAGCTGGGAAATGCGTTTACGCATCCCCTCCAGAAGTGACGCAGGCAAGACTGCGCCGCTTCCGACGGGGTATGTGGGACTCCCCGGCGGCCAGGCTGGCGACCAGAATACCCACTAAACCCAGCGATGCTCCTTCGCGTCGCCTGGTCGCTGGGTCACGGGAACACTCGTGCACTCGACCGCGGCCCAGCCAGTACTTTCTTATTCTACGTAATTTGTTAAATATAACCAAAAGGCCACAACTACCGTATATCAAATAGATTAATTTAGAAGCACCTATTTTTTTTTTTTTATATTTTATATAAAACATAATATTATATAAAAGCAATGTGACATCTTTCGTTCAAATGTGTCTCATTGGAAGATGAACCTTTGAACATACGTTTACACACTTTATTCTCCCAAATTACCCACTGGTCACTGATATGATAACTTAAAACTACTAAACTAAAAATTATATTGATAAAAATATTATCATTTAAATTAATGAGCCGATTTTTTTTTTCTTTGTTTTTCTTTAGCTAATTTTACGCACAAAGTTTGGCAATATAACTTCAATTGTTTAATAATAGATTAAAATTGCAGTATTTCCAACTAGATGACGCTACAGTCGCTTTAAGATTGGTAAAAGACGCACATGAATTGCGGCGTCGGTGAAAAAAAACATGTAAGTATACATTTAATATTTAAATTTATATTTACTCTTATAACTACTAATACTTCTTATATTTAAATTACTAACCGTGCGTGTGAAAAAAGAAAAATAAGAAGATAACCCATTTTTTGATGAAAAAAAACAACTGAAAACCTATGCAACAAAACATCCAATACTAAATAGCGATCTCTTTCAGGCAATCAAAGGAGTAAGAGATACAGCTACGATGTCAATGTTATTGATTTATCTCTGACCCCCTGTTACCTCATTGTGTGTGGGATCAAGATCAAACAGTTTCCAAGCACACCATATAATATAGTACCTAATATATGTTTGAGGGATCGTATCCCTGGGAGCATAGCGGAATTCACTATTAGGCAACATATTGTGTGAGTTTATAGTTCGTACACCCAATTACGGATTATAATGTTTACCGAAGTTGATGTTGATGTTCATAAACGTCAACATTTGATTTGCGTTATGCGGGCACGGGTACTAAGTTTTATGGACCAGTAACGAACCGATATTACTTATGCTACGTAATCACTTTGTTTTGATTCATGCTGTCACACTTCATCATGATCAACCCATTACCGGTTCACTACAGAACACGGGTCTCCTCTCAAAATGAGAAGGGTTTGGCCATAGTCCATCAAGCTGGCCATGTGCGGATTGGCAGACTTCACACGCCTTTGAGAACATTATGGAGAACTCTCAGGCGTGCAGGTTTCCTCACGATGTTTTCCTTCATCGTTGAAGCAAGTGATATTTTAATTGTTTAAAAACGCACATAAATCCGAAAGTTAGAGGTCCCGGATTCGAACCGCCGACCTCTGATTAAAAGGCTGACGCTCTGACCACTAGGCTATCACAGCTTCTACACACTTACACACCTTTAATTAACTTACGTGCAGCTATAAGCTTGTAGCGGACGCTAAAATAGCTTATCTGTATATAATATGTCAGTCTGTAATTTTTTTTTATTATTAAACATCGCAGACCAACGAGCAGACCTGTCAATTTTATTCTTAACATTCAGTGTTTAGTGCCTTCCATCTACAGCGCCAGAGAATTGTTATCAGTTTCTACGCGGTATACTGGAACGTTGGTGTTTTTTATAAAATACAATATATAATAAACAGAAAACATATTTATCACCATGTCCAGCCTTTATTTGTCCTGGGGTTTCCAATCGCCTCATCTATCATAGTAGTGAGGAATATCGCTGGCTGGGCCGTGGTCGAGTACACGAGTGTTCCCGTGACCCAGCCACCAGGCGACGCGAAGGAGCATCGCTGGGTTTTAGTGGGTATTCTGATCGCCAGTCTGGCCGCCGGGAATTCCCACATACCCCGTCGGAAGTGGCACAGTCTTACCTGCGTCACTTCCGGAGGGGATGCGTAAACGCATTTCCCAGTGAGAAAAAAAAAGAAGTGAGGGCTGTAAACTTTAAGAACCTCTAGTGGACAATTGAAATGTCATGATAATGATAATTACCGAAACCTACCAGAAGGTTTCTCTGCGAAAGAAATTGAACTTTGATCTCGGGACACCTTACTGCGTGTTCCTGCTCCAGATAAGTTTTTATTAGCCAGTAAACCGAACCATTGATGAGTTGTTAAACGTCCAACCGTTACGTCGGAGTGGTTAACAAATCATTTTACATTAACACAGCATTATCACAGTTTATGCAGAGTTCATCATGGGGCACTAAATTATCCGGAGGGCTTATCTACAGTTTAGCACGCTTTAGCCTATTATATTAATAAATGTCTGACCCTCCCAGGCTTCATACGGGCGTGGCTGTTATGATGTATCTATGCATATAAATAACGTCCTTGGTGCAATTGTGAGCGCTTCTGTCTTATAAGTGGGAGGTTATAATTCATTTTTGTGCTGTACCTCAGTTCAAGGCATTGAATGTTGTAAATAATGTTTGGCGAACAAAAAAAAACTATATATATAAAAGCGAAAGGTCACTTACATACTGATTAAACACGAGATCTCAAAAAATATTGTATGTATAAAGCTATAATTTAGCAAGTAGGTAGTTGATAGTTAAGAGATGTCAGTTAAGAAAGGATATTTGAAAATTCCACCCCTAAGGGGGGAAATTTTTAGAGTTAGAGACACAAAAATTTGCATTTAATAATAATAAATAAAAAACATGTATCTACATCATTTTTTTTGTAAATATTACCTGTTAAGGGTGGTAAAATAGGGTATGATAGTTGTTGCTTATTTTTTTATTATGAAGTCTACAAGCTTGAAATTTTGAAAACAGATTTTTATTTTTAGGGTGTAAAGTATAAGGTTAAGGTTTTTTTTCATCCAAATCTACCCCGAAGGGGGTAAAATACGGGTTTGAAATTTGTATGAAAGTCCTATGTTTTTTAATTTAGTGACACGAAAATCGGCAATTTGACATTTGCCTGTAGCTTACTTTCTGTAACAGGGTATTGGCCGCACGGGAAACCTCAATCTCACGGGAAATCAGCAATTCTACGCAGACGAAGTCGCGGGCAACAGCTAATATTAAATAAAACTAACTTAACATAACATAAGGTTATTCGTAAATTATTTTATTTGTCTTGTAATTGCCGTCTTTTATTCAATCTTTCTTTCTTTCCTGATGAAAGTACGGGCAATTTCAGTAACATGAGCTAGTAAAAAAGTTATAAAAGTACGTACGCTATCGGATTTGTGAATCATTATTTCCGTTCAAATTGGAAACCTCGTTCGTTAGATACGTGTAACGAATATGTCTCGTTATTCAATGAACCTGCATTGTTTATACAAATAACGAGTAACGTAACGAGACTCCTAACAAGGTTGCTCATAAAGTTTACCGCCATTTATTTGTAAACTACGGACGCTTTGAAGATTGTTGCCCTATAAAAAATAATGACTATTGGTTTTATGTATCTAAAAGCAGTTCTTCTAAGTGTCTTTCAGTATCTCTATTCATATAAAATGTTTTTATATTTTCTGCTTGGTACCTTAATGAGAACAAAGGGTAATGGAACCCTCATAGCTTTAGTTTTAAGTTTACGAATCTAGTTATCACCATCAAATCACTACTATGTATTTACATAGTAGTGATTTGATGTTTAATAATTTTATTGACGCGTCAAAAGCGCCTTTTAAAGGACTCTATTTGAATAAAGATTATTTGAATTTGAATTTTAATTTAATGTAATGAGTATGTCAAAAAAAACTATTAATTTTTAGACTATTATTATATATTTTTTATTACGTCATGACCGTTATAAGCGGACGGTTGAATTTTTAAAAGAGTAATGAAATGATGAGGATGGCATTGGGTTTACCTCTATAGAGTGTGACAGTTATATTAAGCCCCTCATTCTTCCATTACTATGCGAAAGTTATGTGCGTTTTTAAGCAATTAAAATATCACTTCCTACATCGGTGAAGGAACACATCGTGAAGAAACCTGCATGCATGAGAGTTCACCATAATGTTCTCAAAGGCGTGAAGTCTGCCAATGCACACATAGCCAGTATGGTGGATGATGGCCAAACTCTTCTCATATTGGGAGAAGACCCGTGCTCTGTAGTGAGCCGGCAATGGGTATTTCATGATGAAGACCTCGTGAAGAAACCTGCATGCATAAGAGTTCACCATAATGTTCTCAAAGGCGTGTGAAGTCTGCCAATCCACACATGGCCAGTATATTGGACGATGACCAAACTCTTCTCATATTGGGAGGAGACCCGTGCTCTGTAGTGAGCCGGCAATGCGTTATTCATAATGATGGCTCAATGGTAAAAGCGTGCAATATAGTTTGCACCGTAAACAAAATATTTGCACACTAAAAAGTAATTTAACTCAGCGTACAACGGGATTACCTTTTTTTTTTTTTTTCGGACTGTCTATTAGCTGTACAAACCCTATTGGTTGCCACAGCGTAACCGGGCTGTTTGGCGAGCTTTGGAAAGAAGCTCTGCCAGAAGAAATTTTGAGCCCTAGGGCTCGAAGAAACTATGGGAACGACTGCCTAAGGGCGCCTCCTTTGAGGCCGATCCTCGGCTTAGGCGACGTTTGGGATAACGGGGGGGTCGGACGGTAAGTGGTCCGTACGTCTCCGAGGCCGTGGATGGAGCCCACGTCCGGATGACGTAAGATAGCGGGGAAACGGGATTACCAACATACAAAGTAGGTACCGCAATTAACGAAGTCCGACACCGAACTAAAATGTCGTCGGAACAATGTCGCAGCGATAATCCACTTGGCAACTTCGAACAATGAGACGTCAGCGATAGCAACCTGTCCGATTTACTCAGACCCAATGGAAATGCAGCAAGCTTGTAACTAAATCATTTAAATATATAAATAATAGTTTAAAAAACTAAAAAAACACGCTACTGCACGCATGCGTAGTTCGCGCACTAGCTCTGTCTCTCTTACTCGCATGCAAAGGATGCGGAAAGAAATTAATTAATCCTGGCGAATCTAATTAGGATAATCGGATATTTTGATCGGATTATTGCATTGTCATCGACCTTTGACAGGTGTGCAAAGTTTGAATCAAATCTGATCGTTCAAAGTAGGGCAAAATCGAGCTCAAAGGAGTCGGTTACAAACAAACATACATACATACAGGTGAAGCTAATAAAAGCGTGTTAAAAATAAACTATATGTACACATATTTCATGTTTAATCCTTACTAATATTAAAATGTGAATGTAGGGATGTTTGTCACGCTTTCACGCAAAAACTACCCAATACCGGCTCATTACAGAGCACGGGTCTCCTCTCAATATGAGAAGGGTTTGGCCATAGTCCACCACGCTGGCCATGTGCGGATTGGCAGACTTCACACGCCTTTGAGAACATTATGGAGAACTCTCAGGCGTGCAGGTTTCCTCACGATGTTTTCCTTCACCGTTGGAGCAAGTGATATTTAAATTTTTTTTTTTTCAAAACGCACATAACTCCGGAAAGTTATAGGTGCGTGCCCGGATTCGAACCGCCGACCTCTGATTAGGAGGCTGAAGCCCTAACCACTAGGCTATCACCGCTTCAATATATACACATATTTCATGTTTAATCCTTACTAATATTAAAATGTGAATGTAGGGATGTTTGTCACGCTTTCACGCAAAAACTACTCGATTTATCGTCATGAAACTTTGTATAGATATACTTTAAAGTATACGTATATTAAAGTAACATATATACTTACTTTAATATACGTATACTTTAATAAAAAAAAATTATACACTGCAAGTTAACCCTTGACGGCTATCTCACCTGGTGGTAAATGATGATGCAGTCTAGGATGGTAGCGGGCAAACCTGTTAGGGGTATGGTAAACCCACACTGCTATTTGGTTTCTACGCGACATCGTGCCAGAACGCTTACGTAATTCCTTTGCGACACGTCTTTGTCGGTAGGTTGGTAACTAGCCGCGGCCGAAGCCTCCCACCAGACCAGACTCGAGCCGGGAATCGAACCCAGGTCCTCCAACTTTATAATGCGTCAGCGCACGTGGCTACCTGACATCCGTGGCGCAGTGCCGCGGAGGTCGTCAAATGTTAATTAATTTGTTAAAATATAGTTATCATGTAGATTCATTTCTATTGTAACGATCTCTTATATTTATTTAATACCTTCAAAGCGACCTAAGACGCGGGTAAAAGCTAATAATATATATGTATGAAAAATATATATTATACTTACAGCAAGTATTGGCGTATGATAATCTAAAGGCTAGAAACTCTACTGTCCATAATAACTAAGACTACTTTTAGACAGACAGAAATACTGCTCCCTCTGTTACAGAAGAATAAGTTTGCATTTCACCTTAATCCTTTAAGAAAGAAATGGTTGATCTTTGACCTTAACTCTCGCACAGTGCTACAGACTCCTTCCTATACTGGCCTAGTTATATTGTACGCCGTGACGAACACCGGACTGTACCTTTAGCAAGTTATAAGTTCCTAGTACTCCGAACATTTCCCTATGAGACGTGAGTACTGTTTATTTTGTATATAAATCCATAATCGTATACACTCATACTTTATCTCTAATCAGTTGTTTGTTTTGATTATGAGTCTGCTCGTTTAGTTCACTGAAATTAAAATGCCATGCGGCCTAAGCGAATTATTGCTATTATATTTTTACTGGCGCAAGAAATAAAATTGAAACGGATAGAAAACTATAATTTCTTCTAGCTTCTCCCATGAGTTGGATATCTTACATACATAAAATTTAATTAACTTAAAGAATTTTATGTAAACAAGTGTACGTAAGTTAAGCTAATAATATATGAATCCATAAGTACTTTTCCTTTTATTTCGTTCCATGTTAGTATCATATTGATTCCCCGTGGAGGGTCTGCCTCGGCGGACGCCGCTGTCTGGGTTGCGGTCGAGTGCACAAGTTCCCGTGACCCAGCCACTAGGCGACGCGTTGGAGCATCGCTGGGTTTTAGTGGGTATTCTGGTCGCCAGTCTGGCCGCCGCGGAGTCCCACATACCCCGTCGGAAGCGGCGCAGTCTTGCCTGCATCGCTTCCGGAGGGGATGCGTAAACGCATTTCCCAGCGGAAAAAAAAGAAAAAAAGTATCATATTGATTAGATTAACTTCATTGCCAATATCGCGTATTAGTCGTTGCCCAACCGTGAGGCATAAATGGGCTAAGAAATAATGATGACGTAACGGATGAACCGGTCCAGGGCGCAGTTTGAAAGCCAAGCCTTGCGAATTTTCCGTGTTACCTGTAGTTTGAAGACGTCCGTGGCGCAGCGCGTGCGCTGTTGCATTTTAAAGTTGGAGGTCCTGGGTTCGATTCCCGGCTCGAGTCTGGTCTGGTGGGAGGCTTTGGCCGTGGCTAGTTACCACCCTACCGACAAAGGCGTGTCGCCAAGCGATTTAGCGTTCCGGCACGATGTCATGTAGAAACCAATTAGGAGTATGGCTTTACCATACCCCTAACAGGTTAGCCCGCTACCATCTTAGACTGCATCATCACTTACCATCAGGTGAGATTGCCGTCAAGGGCTAGCTTGTAGTGGATAAAAAAAAAGTTCAGTTAATGTAATTAAGCTCCGTATACTGTAAAGTAATTAAACCCAGTGTATTACGGAAGTACTTACAAAGTACTAAGAGCTGTACATTTGACTAAGTACAATACAACAATCTAAAACGTCATCGGGACAATTAACTTGACAACTTTGAATAGTACGACGTCAGCTGAAGAACTTGTCAGGTTTCTGAGACCCGAAATAACAATTGTTTTCATCTTCATTTATATTATAAAGCTGAACAGTTAGTTTGTTATGGTTATAAGATGAACGCAGCTAAATTAAAATTACAAGCAGAACTGTTATCGCCACGATTGTAATAGATATATATTTATACATTATGATGTATTTATTATTTATGGTGATAGACTAGTGGTTAGGGCTTCAGCTTCCTAATCAGAGGTCGGCGGTTCTACTCCGGGGACGCACATCTAACTTTTCGGAGTTATGTGCGTTTTTAAAAATTAAAATATCACTTGCTTCAACGGTGAACGAAAACATCGTGAGGACACCTGCACGCCTGAGAGTTCTCCAAATTGTTCTCAAAGGCGTGTGAAGTCTGCCAATCCGCACATGGCCAGCGTGGTGGACTATGGCCAAAACCCTTCTCATATCGAGAGGAGACCCGTGCTCTGTAGTGAGCCGGTAATGGGTTGATCATGATGATGATGATGATGATGATGTATTTATTAATTATGTATGTAATTAAACATATATTTTACAAGTTGTTTGTAAGTGTTAAAATGATATTAATCTGTATACGTACAAAAGAGTATAAAACTTGACTAGAATACTATTATTGTTGTCATCATGTTGTGCCGCCATGTTTTGGATCACGCCAAAATGGTGGCAAGTGATTGGTCCACAATAAAGAGGATTAACAATGGACGCCACAAGGACATTACTAGAAGTTCAGTGAGATTTTTGGATAAAAGGTTTTCAGTTTGTCGTATTTATCTGTTTACAGAACCATCTAGTAATTGCTATTTTACTTTTTTAGGTGCGATAAAAACATTTAAAACAACTTCGTTTTATTATAGTTGCATATCCGATAGCATGAGTTAGTCGCTGACACCGAAAAACATTAATTCGTTGTCCATGTCTACATAATGACTAAACACTCATTTTTCTGTGCTTAGAGTTAGAAATACGTATATAACCGTTGAATGCACTTAAAAGCAAAATCACTTGGACAATGATTGCTATTTAATTGATGCAGGCATGACACATTAATTTCAAACAAAGTAATTTCCCATATAATAATTATATGCGAGGCCATTTTAACCCGGGGTTTCAAGGGTTGCAGTGCAACAGATTACAAATTCCTTAGGGGGACCTAGTCAACCGTAATAAATTTTGATAGGCACTACTACTTTGATACCACGCGTGTATTCATACGGTTTCGCACATAATATGATTTCAGATGAATTATTAAATGATACATTTAAATTAAATTGGGCTTTTATTTTTCGAAAAGAGCGTAGGCTGACTATCGTAACCCACACCGAATATGGTTAAGTCGGTCCCAATTAAAGGTATTGCTTCGTCGCTTTAATTTTTAGTTTAATTGGTTTTGTTTATTTTCTTCTTTATTTTTGTAATGTAATTTATGAGTTAGGCTATGTGGTAGTACGTGGGGTATACAACGATTTTATAAAGTTATTATTTAAGTTATTTTGAATATAAGACATTGTATACAACGTTGACTTTCTATTAAATATATAAATAAAAAAATATGCTTGCCCTTAGTACAATAAATAGTATCTACATAAAATTTTAATTCTACGAACTTAATACCATGACAAGTTAATTCACTGTAAGCGGTGAGTGTAAAGCAGAAATCTATATCTTATTCCTAATACTTAAAGTAGCGGAAAAAACAATTTGCTATGCTACATTCAGAACTAATAATAACGGAACAATAGCGTCCCGTGATAATCCACTCGCCGACTCCGCACAATGAGTCCCCGTCGACAGCAAGTCTACCTTGTTTACTGAATCTCGAAGCTAAGATTTATCTTTGCGGCTGAGTAGTTCAGAGGCTGTATTAAATTAATCCAATAAGAAACATGACATGTGATCTTGACAGAAACGACATTCAGTGGTTCGATAAAGATTTTTTTGTTATTGATACACAGACTTGTGCTTTATTGGGAAGACGCCCAGCAAAAATAGCTACTTCTTTGGTTAAGACGATACTCCAAGATACGTTCTTTGAGTCCAGGGGACAAATGTTGTGAATGCTCGAAATATCATACCCCTCATGTATTTTATTTTAATTTTAATATAATCATGATCAACCCATTCTTGGCTCACTACAGAGCACGGGTTTCCTCTCAATATGAGAAGAGTTTGGCCATAGTCCACCACGCTGGCCATGTGCGGATTGGCAGACTTCACACGCCTTTAAGAACATTATGGAGAACACTCAGGCATGCAGGTTTCCTCACGATGTTTTCCTTCACCGTTGAAGCAAGTGATATTTTAATTGCTTAAAAACGCACATTACTCCGAAAAGTTAGAGGTGCGTGCCCGGGTTCGAACCCCCGACCTCTGATTAGGAGGCTGACGTCCTAACCACTAGGCTATCACAGCTATTATTTAATATGTGGACTGATTTTTCAACATTTTATTCGGATTTTGCTATAATAAGCCGAATCTGGATTCGTTGTGGTCCGGGTTCCGCTATTTGTCTTACATCTTTCTGTGGACCACAACTTGAGACGTAAAATAGTAAAATTATGACTTATCAAGTAAATAAATGTAAGAATGTTCAAATTTTTATTCGAGTTTTGCTATCCAGCCAAGAATAGTGGAATCGGTATGCTCAAGGCAATGGAGGTCCAGAGAGAGAATAAAGAAAGAATAGAAAAGAATAAATGAGAGGCAGAACACTAAGAGGGTCAGCATGAAGCTAAGCATGAACACCAAGCGGTTCCGTGTTCACTCAGAAGAGCTGAGGCAGGTTATTTTAGACACGCCTTTTTTTTTGTTTACGGGGGGGAAATCTCCTACTGAGATACCCGATTATTGCTGGGGAATAGCTCGGGTTATGTGGGATTTTCACCCACTAAAACCCCCTCGGTCGCCACCATCAGCATAAAATATGTGGGAGGTTCCGGGATCTCCTAAGAAAGCACCGGAGCCTCCCTTGTGCTCCTATTCTGCCTCCTCGCGGACGTAGATCAGCAAACTACGCGGCATACTGACTAGCATGTCGGACGTCACGAGGATTTTAGACACGGCTAGTTGCCAGGCAGAAGTCAGTACGGATATTTTCGAAAAGCAGAGAAAAAAGACGTTGAGCGTGTCATTAATCACACCTGATGATAAGTGATGATGCAGCCTAAACTATGATGGCAGGATGGAGATCTCGGCGTATTACCAATCACACATTTGAAAACATTAGAAAATAAGGACACAAATAAACCTAAGGTCACAGAAAAATGTGTTTATAAAAATATATAGATACTAGCTGTGACCCGCGGTTTCTCCTGCGTAGTTCCCGTTTCCGTGTTAATACCGGGATTAAATATTGCCTAAATATCTAATAGCCGTCTCCAATAAATGGAATATCGAACATCGAGTTTGTTTGAGTTGAAAGAGTTTTTCACATCGGACATGACATGACATTTATTTAGACATGATTACGCGTTAATAAATTGCAAATTGACTCTTTGAAGTTAGGAACACACCTACATTTCTTAGACAATGAGTGATTATAATTTAATTTGGAATATTGCTATTCAATAAAGTTCAAATTGGCTCTACATTTTATTAAGAAAACGTTTATATGGGAAAAAGAAAAGGGCTGTTTTTAGGGTTTTCCGGCAATTATTCGAATTTTTCTCACTTTTTAAACCTTCCCTAGACCTTCACAAACATTTCAAGACCAAGATAAGATAAATCCGTTCTGCCGTTCTCGAGTTTTAGCGAGACTAACGAACAGCAATTGATTTTTGTATATATAGATTCAGAAATGGGAACAATTTTGTTTACTTGCTTTAACCCATAAACTTATTCCAACGCCATCGTACGCAGAATACAGCAAACATCATTCTAAGTGAAACCATAAACCCTGTTCCCCTCTTCATAAGTCTTCGTAACTCCATCTTTGTGTGCATAATCGCTTTGGAAGCTCGTATCAAAGCGTGACATGTCTCGAGTAACTATACCAATATCCCTAACAACTTACCATAATCTCCTTAGCAATTTTACATTATATATCTACTTGCTATATAATACACCGAACCGATAAATCTCTTATGTAACCCTAGTACGATTAGTGTTTTTTTTATAGCTACCTCCATGCCTTCCTGCGGCAGTACGAAGGTTATGTGGGAACCGTACTCAAAGGCGTGTGAAGTCTGTATGGCCAAACCAAAAGTGCTCTGTAGTGAACCGGCAATGGGTTGATCATGATATAATATAAATAAAAAATCGATTGTATATCTGCTCTTTAAAATAAACGCCCTTTAATTTTGTGCGTGTTTGCTTTATTCGATGAGATCAATGATACCTAATTTAGAAAACCAACAAAGACGTGTCGCCAAGCGATGTAGCGTTACGGCACGATGTCGGATAGAAACCAATTAGGAGTACGGGTTTACCATGCCCCTAACAGGTTAGCTAGCTACCAACTTTGACTGCATCATCACTTACCATCAGGTGAGACTGCCGTCAAGGGCTTACTTTTACTTAATAAACAATAAAATAAAAGATAAAAAAACTTTGATACGGCTCTACCGATTTTTATATGTTTGCAGCTTCTTTAATAGACGACCGCGACGTAGCAATGTTATACGAGATTAGTAATAGATAGATAGATCTTAATAGACTAAATAGGTACTTGATCGCGTGTGTATCCCAAAATATACGGCAATAAAACACATCCTTCCATTCTGCCCTTGTATACTTCGGAAACACGCGACGTCTCTAGTTAAGGTAACTAAATTGAAAGATTACCGTCTAACCGGAAGTTCCGTACATAAATGCACGTAGAGTAGAGTGACCACACTCAACGGGTTAAAAATATTTCCACTAACCCGCTAGCATTAGCTCAAGTGGGTTCATTACACACTTGAGTCTCGAAAAGACACGCGAAGATACATCCTGATATCTAAATCCGTAACATATTAATACCTCTTAATAAATGACTGGTTTATTGAAGACCTCCGTCACACAGCGTATGCGCTGTCACACATAGAGTTGAAGTTTTGATTCCTGGCTCAAGTATAGTCTGGTGGGGCAGGAAGGTTTATGAACGTGGTTTATTTCTGTCTTGTTTGTAAGTAGTATATATACGAGTCAACGATCAACCTATTACCGGCTCACTACAGAGCACGGGTCTCCTCTCAATATGAGAAGGGTTTGGCCATAGTCCACCACGCTGGCCATGTGCGGATTGGCAGACTTCATACGCCTTTGAGAACAAGGCGTGCTGGTTTCCTCACGATGTTTTCACCGTTGAAGCAAGTGATATTTTATTTTTTTTAAAACGCACATAACTCCGCAAAGTTAGAGGTGCGTGCCCGGATTCGAACCGCCGACCAGGCTGATCGAAGCTGACGCCCTAACCACTAGGCTATCACCGCTTCAGATTATATATATAATAATATGTTATAATATATCATTATATATGCCGTGAACAACATGTTTATTTAGTTCTAACCTTGTCTAGTCAGAAAAAAGAAAAAAAATATTAATAGCTAATTTCAACGACCTCCGTGGCGCAGTGCGTGCGCTGTCACATTATAAAATTGGAGGTCCTGGATTCGATTCACGGCTCCAGTCTGGTCTGGTGGTAGGCTTCGGCCGTGGATAGTTACCACTTTACTGGCAAATACGCGTTCCGTCACGATATCGCGTAGAAACCAATGAGACTCCTAATGGTTGGTTAAAATTTGTTCACCTTACCCTTAACATGTTAGCCCACTCCTAGTATAGACTCTATCATCATTACGTAACCACCAATGTTTATTGCCATCATGAGCTTACTTGTAGTAGAATAAGTTTAACCAAGTTAACAAAGTTTTCCCATACTTAGAAATGTATCTATATTGCGACCCAGGATCATTCTCAGCTTTACTTTTTATTCGTCAAGGATAGTGGGTAAGATTGGCGTTAAACGCGGCAATCCGTTACGAATCAACGAAACGTATGTATATTAAACACGTACACTGATGATTCTGTGAAAATAAGTCTATATTGGAACTATAAACTATTAAATTAATTATTACAAAAACATTGTCACCCTAATAGTAGCATTATAACTGTCGTTAGTTTCCTAGCTCCATTACCTGGGATTTATATTCCAAACCCACATAACATACATTGAAGAAGCAATCCTAGTAGGTACCTGTAAGGTGTCTGCTCACCTTTTCTGCAATATCACCTAGTAGTGATTATGCAACCTAAGATAGCAAATTCAAATTCAAATTTCAAATTCATATTCAATTATAACACATTTTAAAGTATGGCTTTATGTTTATATACTCATTGACACACAGGAGCTATTTGAAAAAAAAGAATATAAATTATTTTACGCTCATCAATTAAGATTGAGATTTGTGTTTAACCTAATTAATAGTGGAAGGTCGCCCATGAGATTAACAGACAACGCGTGCCACAACACTTAAATATCACGACCGCCCCGCCAAGATCGAATTGACTGAATAAATTAGTAGTTGATTTGTGTTAAATCTGATGCGTTTACTGTGGTTCAATTATCAAAATGTACATAAGTATAATTATACGTACCGAGAGAAAGACGTGAGACTTCGTACAAGATAAGAGCGGTTTTTTTACGCTTTTCTTGAATTAATGTTTGTTGGCTAATTTTGAAATGGATTGGGGTTGGTTGTGTCGTGGACATTATAGTTTTGGTGTAGTTTGTGTAGTGGCTAGTTTGTTGAATGGTTAACAGGTATTGATTTGGGAAAGGTTTGAGTAAGCCGCGTTCGCCCAGTGCGAAGTTTCCCGCCCTTTTTCCCTAACTTAAATTCTCCATTGCTATAAACTTGACACTGGCTAATCTGTGTAAAGCCATAAAAAGAGAAAAAAAATAAAAAAGTACCTACCTACTTATGAGCAAATGGGAGCTTTTATGTGGTCTCGAAATATTTACGTATTACGTTTATTTTATTTGTCAATGAATACAAGAAGCAGTGGTGCCAAGAAACATTAACCTTTGATCCCCAACTCTAATTACGTAATAACAAAAGCAGTTACAAAACTAGAATTAATTATTAATCGTCAATATAACTCACCATTGATGCGATAATTCATAATACTAAACGTATAAACAGTTGTTTAAATACGCAACGGTTACAACATATCCATTTCCCTCTAGCACATGTGTTTGGCCGTAGCAAAAAGTTATCTTTCCCTGTCACACACATGTGCCTATAGGTACAATATGATCGTACGATTTTAGCGGGACTTTCTACTATTTTTGTACCCGTCAACCAGACACTGTTATCGCCAGCTGTTGGCTTTGTGCCGTGGGAATCGCTCGTCAGCATTACGGCGTCTTTAAATGCAAAGTGATTATAATTCGCGCAAAAAATACTATATCGTATTCGTAGACGAAAGATTGTAGCGCGCATGCGTATTCAAAACTTCAAATACAGAAAAACTAAGGTGTTGTCGTACAAAAACACGTGTGTAGAGTTCACATAGTAAAGATGGTGTTGTGAAAATCGTTATAAAAAGGTCTCAAAATGGGGAAGGATGTGGGACTGGACGCGGCTCTGCGTGAATTAGGTTATTTCGGAAAGTACAACATAGTGAATTATGCATTATTATTATTCCCCGTGTTTTTGGCGGGAATGTACGGTTCAGCTTTCGTGTTCGAGGCATCCGATATAAACTACAGGTATGTACCGAGATTCCTTATTTACATGTCAATATTTAATTCGTAACTCTTATGTTCAAATATGCTTAAAACGCCCTTAGTTGATTAAATGATACCTATTTTTTGTGTAGGTAGTGTGCAAAGCTTCCTGGGTTATAAAAAATGTACCTAACAGTTGATAATTTTATATTTTAATGTATTTGAATCAAAAGCTTGACTCGTTTCGAGGTTATGTTAGCGAAGTTGTGTCGTAATGCTCAGTACGCATGCGTGAATTTATTTCGTTCGCTTTTAAAAGCTTTTCTCCGGTTCTTAAGCGTCAGGATAAATTAACAGGTTTCATCTGACAACAGTACCTATTGTTTTAAAGCTAACTTCTTTAATACCTTTTGTATTAGGTAGGGAAGACATTTTCATAATATAAGATTTCTTATTTTAAAACTAAATTAAATAGCAGCTCCACCTAATCTATGACGTAGGTAATTTTTATAATAGCCATATATTTTTCAAATATACTATGAAAATCTCTACCTATAGCTGAAATGTTATTTGGTAAATCGCCGTCTAGTTGAGATTCTTTTCTGCCATATTTTTTTGTAAAATGGCCCGTAAAATACTTCGCACACATCTTTCTAACAATTTCAGCGTTAGGTAAACGAAATAAGGTCGCACTTGTAGACTGGTTTCATTTTAAAAATAACAATCTTACCTGAATTACTGTTCGCTAAGCTAAATGTTTCAAAACATTAAATATACTCCTAATGTTATGTAGATTTTTACTTAAAATAAAATATTCCGACCCTTTTATCGACCATGTGGAAGGTGATATCAAAAAGAGAATGAGAGCCTGCTAAGTTGTTATGGCTTGTTCTTATACTCTTGTAAAGTGACTATTTGAATAAAGATTATGATTGACTGATAGGTTTTTTCAAGTATATTTTTGTGACGACTGACAAGAGATGCTCTAGAAATTCAGATATGACACGGCTGTTAGTGTTGTGCACTTAACCGGTGTATGCAAATGTATGTAAATCGGTGCATCGGGCGTCACAAATGTGGGCGCCATCCATGCCTAAGGAACATTTGCTAAGAATTGCATGATTTGCTGCTCCGCTGTGCGAGGAGCTTTCAAAGAGGCTGGTTGTTGGCAACAGACGCATAATTCTATTTGTTGATCGTCTTGTATTACTCTGTGCAAGTCAGTTGCAAGGCAAAGTAGGCTTTGGGTTTTAGGGTGTACTGCTCTCGACTGGGAAGTATGCAATGGGTCCCCCGAACGTCCAGTAAAACCAGCGAGAGGGACATGCAGTGGTGGTTTTTAGTTCGGGTAGACCACCCATGGGTGGGAGTTCCACATAATCTCCGTCCTACGCTTTTCCACCACGACAAAAAAAAGGTGCACTGCTCCGAAATTCCTTGTACCAATCATCGTAATCAACCCATTGCCGGTTCACTACAGAGCACGGGTCTGCTCTCAATATGAAAAGGGTCTGGGTTTGGCCATACACCAACACGCTGACCATGTGTGGTACGCCTTTGAGAACATTATGGAGAACTCTCAGACATAAAAGTTTCTTCGCGATGTTTTCCTTCACTGTTGAAGCAAGTGATATATAAATTGCTTAAAAACGCAATAAACAGTTTCATTTGTAAGTACCTTACAATTATTAAGAATTCTTTTTTCGGATCCGTGTGATACGTACGGTGCCGAGTACGGTGCGAGAGGTAATATATTGTTTCCAAGTTAAATTAATCATTTAACTCTTTTGTCGGAGTTCCTTATTATCTCGGCCCCAAAGCTCACCACGAAAAAATCTCCCGGCTATTATACATATATAGTAAAATATATATATATTTTACAGATTTGTATACAAATCTCTAAAATATGGCTATAAGTGTATACATTTTCATGGAAGAAGAATACACACTTCATTTTAGTGGATAGTTACTTGTAGTACAAAGGTAATAAACAAAGTTATATTTCAAATTTATTATTTTTACTAAGAGTATCACAATCATTTTGACATTATCGCTGTTAACATGTTTGGATTATCGGTAATATAATTATCTGATTAGAATATAACCTAAAATACTTATACAAGTGAAATTAACACTTGTTAGACATTCGTTTTTTTTCTGCCTGCCAATTATCTATTACGCAGATTATCTAAACTAAAAACTAAATCGACTAGATTAAAAATAACGCTACCCGTTTCAACGTAGAATATAGTGGATAGGTTATTTGACACTTATTTTAGATATGCCAATTTTAAAGAAACTTATAAAAGAATGCAGACGAAACATAAAATAAAAAGGATTGCAGACATGCAAAGGCGGCCTTAATGCTGCAAGCAATCTGTTACAAGCAGCCATTGTTAACGTATTTAGTTTAATGTAGTGTGGAGGTTTGTGGACGATATATTCGGAACCAATGGGGTTTTATATAACACCCGCCCATTCCTTAACAAGCAGCGTTCCTTTGTATAATGAAGCCTTCAAAGCGGCAAACCTTGAAAGCAAACGGTATTATTCCCATTTCTATAATATATAGCAGACAGTGTAATTGTGATAGCTAGTGCATTTATTACCATATCTAATGGGGAATGCATGGCTTTTGCCCGCGGCTTTTCTCATGTAAAGAAGAGCTGCCTGGAGCTACCGTAAGCGATGTGTTCTGTAGAGTTTGTATTGTACAAATGCGGGTACTTTTATACTTTGTTGACAATTAAAGTGAATAAAGAAGTATGGATAAAAAGATGTCTGACAATGTGTGTTGAAGAAAAAAAGCTAACTAGCTAGTATAATTGTGATTAGAACTCCCGAGTTTTATTTATGTTCATAAACGTATTACGCTGTAAGGCCTGTTAAGAAATCTGAGTTCTGATGTATTGGGCGACTTCGGCCATGGCTAGTTGCCACCCTACGGACATAGAAGTGCCACTAAACGGCCGGGTCACGATGCTGCCTTGAAACCAATTACTGTTGCATATACATATTTCCAAAACCATAATAGATAAGGCTGTTATCATCTTCAATCGCATCATCACTTACTACCAGGTGAGGTTGCAGTTGTGCTTTAAATAATATTGGAATAAAAAAGCTTGGTTAATCATAATTCCATATTTTTTTTGTCAAGTTCATCAAGTTTTGATTCGATGTCGGGAAGCAAACTTTGACTTTATAATGTAGAGTTGATGTATCGTTGTCCTTCACGAATTAAGAATTTAAATTAGTTATGATCTACCCGCTGGCACTGAGGCAATAATATCCCAGGTAATGCTTGTCTGATTCACTGCATCCTACTTTAATAACGTGGAGAGACGCGCTCATCTCACGTACCCGGTGCCAGACAGCATGATTTTTGGCACAATCTTACTACGGTAGTTTTTAATGAAGAAATAATATAATGATGTTAGGGGGTTTATTTCAGAACATAACCTAATATATGCTATTATATAATACTACATATCTTCATAAAGGTAACCACGAGACAGGATTACCTAGTGTGGGTACCATCGGAATATGTAAAACTGAAACTGTATTTTTGGTGAAATAAATATTTTTAATATATTTAATATTCTTGCCTAATTGTTCCATATTATATTATTAGCGACATATTAGCGTCGACTTAAGTTATTATTTTAGGCATGCTGTAGTTACCTCTAAATTGATTGCACTTAAGGTTTTTAAAATGTTTATTTTTTTACATATAAATCTGCTGGTGGCGCTTTGGATAAATAAATAAATAAAGTACCAAACATGAAAAAGTAACTAAAAAAAATACTATCTAGCTAAACGCCATCGCGTGTATCGCGCTCGCTTCTAACAGAAGTAGTTTTGTACAAAGTAAAATAGTTGGATTCGCAGCTAAAGTCAATCCAAACAAAAATGCTGAATTCCTGTAGAGGTCTTCCCGGTAGCCTTCGTAACAGGCGAGAGTAACTAAGCATAGTCCATTTGTCATGAGAAATTTAATCACACACAATGCACTAATCAAATCAAATCTAAATAGCTTTATTCATGTAAACCTATTACAGGCATCTATGAAGCGTTCATATATATATTCATTATTTTTTTTTCTATCCACTATTAGTTAACCCTTGACGGCAATCTCGCCTGATGGTAAGTGATGATGCAGTGTAAGAAGCTAGCGGGCTAACCTGTTAGGAGTATGGCAAACCCATACTCCTAATTGGTATCTTAACGACATCGTGCCGGAACGCTAAATCGCTTGGTGACACGTCTTTGTCGGTAACACATTTTCCATTATTTTAATGGTTAAGTGATCGTGATACCTACACTGGCCAACTTAAAACTAAATCTAAGACGGTTCTCGCGCCCAGGTCTAAAAAGAAACCCACAACAACTTTAGCCGGTTCTTTTGTTATCCTTAACTCACATGGCACTTAAAATTATTTAGGAGGTTGATCTGATATTACATGAGTTCGAAAGAAGTTTACATTTGCGTGTAAGTACTCTACATGGCAGCGAAACCTTATGAAGTACTAGGTTATTTATCCATGAACAGTGCTTGTTCAAATAGGCAATATGAATGAGACAGTCGAAAGCCCAATTTCTCTAAATTAGTTGAATGATATTCCCTGTATCATGGCGCGGCGTACATAATCTCGGAATTGTAAGGCAGATGACAGTTGAGGCTCCGCTGAATGCAAATATATGTAAATGGATGCATCAGGCGTCGCAAATGTGCCGCTTGTGATACAGCGATGTCTCCGGTGCGGCTCCTTCCAAGATTCAACCCTTTGTCATGCATACACCCTAATTTTCTGAGGCCATATTGTGAACGTTACTATTGGCCTGAGCGCATTTGTATGCAATTATGAGACATTTGATTTAACTATTGCATATTATTTATTATGTTCCTATTAAATTGAAATTTTGAAGAATCCCCTATATACACCAATGATGTCGCTTGCAATATCTAGAAAAGAATAGAATGCATTCAAATATATTTATACAGCAGTGATAGCCTAGTGTTTAGGACGTCCGTCTCCTAATTAGAGGTTGGGAGTTAGAAACCGGGCACACATCTATTTTTTTTTATTTTCGGAGTTATGAGCGTTTTTAAGCAATTAAAATATCACTCGTTTTAACGGCGAAGGAAAACATCGTAAGGAAACCTGAGAGTTCTCCACAATGTTCTCAAAGTAGTGTAAAGTCTACCAATCCGCACATGGCCAGCGTGGTGGACTATAACCAAAACCCTTCTCATATCGGGAGGACACCCGTGCTCTGTAGTGAGCCGTCAATGGTTTGATCATGATGATGATGTCGATATTCATACAGCCCATCAACCGGATGGAAGCATAGTGGTGGGACTATGTAATATAACTTCTCTTCTATGAAAGATGAGGCCTGAGCCCAGCAGTGGGACGTTAATATTTGATTAATTGATAACGCATTTTATTCCCGAGTTGAGACGGAAATTTAAATCATAATATATTTGAGGCGAAAAGTGTTACCTACCTATCTAGTGTCACTAGCATATCACAATAGGTAATACTTTCCTATTAATAATCCTATTAAATTGTCTTTGCCATGTCTAGAACACTCCGCAATCATGCCTGGAGTTAGCTCCAGGCATGCTAACTATCCCTGTCTGTTACTAATAACATAGGATAGGTAGATGCTAGATGTAGGAATCTTAATCGCTGGAGATTCACCCAAGTTCCAGCAACCAAATAGTTTTCAATGCTTCACTTACCTTATGCTTCTGTACTCGGCGCTATTAGCATTACCCGGCGGCAGTTTGTATGTAGAGTATTGTTTCGAGAAAATTGTGTGTATTGATGAGGCCACAAATGCACGAAAAGCCCTTACCACGAAATATAATATCTACTTTCACGCATGTGATTCAACAAGTATAGAAACCAATAGTTTACAGCATATAATACCAAGACGGCACAAAACGATGTAATTATGCAAGAGCAAAACGCCCTTAAATTTATAAACACAATTAAAAAGCGGCGATGCAGAATTCATGATAGGTTATCGCCCAACGTTAGTTTCGATAGTCAGTCAGTCTCAATACAGAGATCCTAATGATGATAATCCTATAATCTGAGGTTTTCTACATGTCCGATCGCGTAAAAGTTAACATACGTTTATATAAAATCGAAAGCGCCATCTAGTAATAATAGCACAGTAGATAATCACAGAGGTAGACGCTCCTTCAAATCATCTTCAATAAAATATGTAATAAAAATGAAATGAAATCCAACTATCATACACTTATTACGAAGTCGAGCTATAAGTTTTTGATTGGGAGTTGAAAGTTGAACGCTCATTGGACGGTATAGTTAATTTTTTAAAATATCCTTTTAATCGAATCCGGCTGTAAATGCGAGCGAGTTCAACACCAAACAATAAAAGAATGCAAATGAGCGATAATTTGACCCTTGTAATAAAAGCCTTATTATAATTACGTCGTTTAACGCCTTTACTACCATTGTCATTGTCACTGTACGAATTATTTGACGTAATTTGGCGTTATTAACGCTTAACCCAGAAATCCCCCAATTAATGGGGATTACATACATTCGTACGCGTTACCAATTACACTGAATATCACCTACGGTGAGCGGCGAATTTTCGTTTCGAACAGCCTGTTTCGATTAATTTATATTTTAACAAGTTTGGCAAAACAGAATAGTCTTTTAGACCACCAAAAAGTGGTTGGAGCGAATATAATAAGTCTTCTCAATCTTCCTCTGTGGTTTGGAGGTATGGATGATACGGGGAAAAATATTGAAGCTTTCGAATTGTGGTGTTAGATAAAGATGCTTCGTATACCATAAACGAAGAGAAACCTATCAATCCTGGATCAGCTACACATCAGCATAAGACTACGTAGTGTTACAGAAATATTTTAAGCTATTTCGGTCACATTGCCCGTCGCCAAACCAGTAAGCTGGACAATTTTATAGAAGTAGGCTATAAAAGCCGCTTTTCTGCCCTTTAAGGCAGCACACAGGCCTTTCTATCACAATGGCATTCAAAGGACCGAAGACAGAACGGAACAGTACGAGTAGATTTCGTGCAATAAGGCGATAAAAGCACTTGAATCCGGACACGACCTTCATTAATGAAGGAAACGACACACAGATGATATTTTAACTGTCTTGATTTTTAATATTATCTTGAAAATGGAATTTCATCACAGATCTCACAAAACTTTGGTATTCTCATTGAGTGAAAATCTTACTTCGTTAGATTATTTAGTGTAAAGTTTCAGCTCAATTAACTTGACACTTAAATTTCTTATATCTTAAATATATTTTTTGTCAACACAAGTTAAGATATATAGAACTGATTTTTCAACCAAGTACGCACTGTTTATTCTTCAGTTTGACATTATTTGCTGATTGAAATTTAACAGAATTTGTTCCCATTTCCCCACGCCGTTTGGCGTTGTGACATTAATGGAATGAGCTGGATTGAACAGATTATTTATATGTCGGAAAGTGTTGTATATTTAATTATTAGATAGTTCCATTAGTAGCGAAATACATTGGTTCTCTATCTCTATCTCTCTAGACAACAAGCAATACATAATGACAAAATTTTCGTCATTTATTTCTCATCTATTTTCTTTCATTACCTATTACTTTTATGTTGTTTTTTAATAATATGTTTATTTATATGTATGTATATAGCAGATGTGATTATTGTGCATATACAAATATATGGTATATGCACATCACCTATCGCATATCTAGCTGTGTTTTTTACGTTATTGGTTGTTTGGAAGAGATCGCTATGTAACGATAAGACCTTCAAATTTATACGCATGTACTATTTAGGCATGCATTGTATTGTCTGTTTTATTTTCTGTACCTACTTTTCTTTGGTGTAAAAACAATAAAATATAAAGGTTATTTTTTATATACTATATATTATGTATTTTGTTCCCAATAAATTAAAAAAAATTCAATTCTAGAGTATAGTCGGTGGCAAAAATATCTATTTCATTCGGTGACACGTATAAATGTGTTTGCCCCCGATATAATAGAAGGGCCTGTACAAAGCCCTTCCGAACCTGAATCTGTCTACGAGCCTAATAGGAAGGCTTTCTCTAAATGTAATCCTAGCATGGGTGTCCAATGAAATGATTAACCTTCGTCAATTTGATAAATAGCTCGCAACGAATATTTACTGGCTTTTTTGTATTTTTTATTTCTTTCTTTTATAGATTTTCCTTTATCTCCTTCCCTTTGTATCATCTCATGGATACAGTTGAAATTTTAAATGACTTATATATATATAATATATAGAAATATATAGAAAACTGATAAGTAGTAAAGTAGAAAATAAACGGTATGAAGATTTATTCAGTTAAGTGTGTGTATTTTTTGATGTTAATGTCAATGCTATGTAGTGTTTCATGTTATACCTTGGTACAGACGACTTCTGTGCAATTGGATTCTTAATAATAGTTATTTTAAAATGTATGCTAATTATTTTAAAATAACTATTATTTGCTAAATCCTACAAAACGTATATATATATACATTATATATATATAATATGCTATATATACGCAGTGTTTTTATTTTTTTTTGTTTTCTGAATTTTTTCGTGGCGTACAATAAAGGGGTACTAATTTATTCGGTCAATCATTTATTCATTCAAACATTCAATCTTTGTTAAGATTCAAAACAAGATCCTTATATATATTATAAGAGTACATGCATTTACTGGTTAAATACCAGCATTATTTTTTTGTATATGTACCTACTTACTGTATTTCTAGAGGCAATATGATTTTTACAGTAGTGGCTAGTAGAAGAGATCTGTACAATGCACCGAATGGAAAGCAAATGCAGAACGAATATAATATTTATGCAAGATTAAATCCGTGGCCATCGCAGTTTGACTTTCACAGAAATAACAAGAATATAATTTTATATACGTGAAGCTTTTCAAATTTTACTCGCATCGTGAAGTCCTTGACTCTGTGATGGGTTCTGCATATTTATCAAAATATACATCGCCCTTAGTTGAGTACCACTGTTTGGGACAGCTATATACATTTGAGCTTAGATTCAATCTAATACAATTCATCATCAATATAGAGATTATTAGACGTAGGATAACTTGGTTCAATGGTTACTATTTCTGACTACATATTATTACGCACTTGGGTTGAATCCCAGATCAGGTGAATGGTGTGATATTGCGGTTTTCTGGTAAAAAAATCTCATTAGGTAGAATTGAAGTTAAGAGGAAACTGTATACACCCCCTTGTCAGAGATCAAAATAAGCCATCTGGGTGAGTTAGTTTCACAAATAAAAATGTTTTAATAGTCGATTGGAGCGAATGAATGAACGAATGAATACTTTTTATTTTACAACACAGTCAATAATAAAAAAAATGCAAATACAATAAAGCGGTAAGATCCAAGGTACAATTTGGCGGTCTTATCGCTCAATAGGCAATCAAAGTCGCAAAAAAAAAATGTTATGGATGCTTGGTACCTACCAAGCAAGGTATATGATAAGGTAAAACATAAAATGCATATTTCTACATATACTTTATTTAAATTATGAATAAATTATTATACATACCATACATATGCATATACGTCTGTATGTGTAGCTCATTAATCATAAGCTTTCGCCTTTGAAAGCGGAAGTGTTTGTCCAGTATTAGGAAATTAATTGGTAAATAGCGATGAGCTTCAAATAGATTCTGTTAGGTGTATAATTGAAAGAATATCATAAAAAATGTATAACAATACAGACATAATATAATAGAAGTAATTTGTAAATTCAACTCGTGCTCACTCAAAAATAAAATGTACGTGATCCGCATAGCAACAATCAGAATAACGGGCGAGATCATATCGTCCTATGAATATTATTAATATCAAACATATATACTCGAAATAGGCCACCGGAGCCTAAATTTTAATACATATATACATACATGTGTATCTGCATCAATAATTGAGCTTCCAAAAATGCTCTGTAAAAGTTAATAAAACAAAACAAGCTTTGACATTTTTCCATTGAACAATGTAATAGTGATGATATTGTAAAAAAATATATAACATCTGCAATAGAAACAAACTTTTATAGAGGCGTACGATGACAAAAATAATAAAGGTTTCACTTTGAAATGGAATTGTTATTTATGCTAATTAACTCATAATTAATAAATTTAGTATCGGTTCAACCGATTCGGTTATAAAAAAAAGTTAAAAATATCACAATGCTTTTTTATTGCACGTATATTTCTAAACACTCCGTTTAAAATTTAAAAACCGCAAGCGTCTCTTAATAACATCTCTTTTCACCCACATTCCATCCAAAGAAAAAGTTTTTTTTTGTTTTCACCCACAATATAAAAACGAGTGTTCCCATGAATGAGTAACTGGAGTGCCAAATATTTACAAAAATTAGATTAGCTACGATAAGACGATACTTTCACAATATAAATGTATTAAAGTAGTTTTGAAGCTGTGATAGCCTGGTGAAGCTGTGATAGCCTAGTGGTTAAGACGTCAGCCCCCTAATCAGAGGTCGGGGGTTGGAAACCTGGCACGCACGTATAACTTTTCGGAGTTATGTGCGTTTTTAAGCAATTAAAAGGTTAAAATTTAGAATCGTGCGGCAGGAGTTTCGGGGAGAAAGATGTTTTATTTGGTAGAGGTTTGGTCCCCGATGGTAACAATAGCACTCGCATTACAAGGTAATGCACTTTTTTCGAGAAAACCAAAAAAAATATAACATAACCTATAAATAGGTAAAACATCGTAAAAATAATGCAATATTGCGGGAGAACTACAAATCAAATGGGCTACGCCAGACGACTCTTCTGCTTCTGGCTTCGCACTTCTTAAAAACACTCTAGGGGTAGGGCAGACAAGACTACGTGTAGTAGGGGTTGGCCAATTTGGTTCTGTCACACTATTCGACCTACATCAGCTTATGTCGTTTCCAAATGTGAAGTTTTCTTACCATTAAAAATTAGTAGTTCGTCATATGATTTGACAGTTGACAGAGAGCATAGACCACAAAAAAATAAAAATACTGTGACACTAGTCTTTGATATGATCTTACGTCCTTGTTGCACTTATACAAAATTATATATGCTCTCTAATAACTTATGGCGCAGGTAACAGTATGTTTACATTGACAAAAATCTATCAACCAAAAATTTTGTTTGCCGTCATCAGCCGAACAGCAAACAAAACTTTAGATTGCGTGCCCGAGTGTAAGCCCACAAACATTTCAAAGTTTCCGCAGTTTCATTCACTTGAGAGTAGCAATTATTGCAGTGCAAAGGAATTTCCCGCACTAATTCTACTATGTCCGGTGCAAGTGACCAAGAAATTTGTTCGCCAAACGACTTTACAGTGTTTAGAACTGCAGTGTGGATAATCCCTTGACCTCTCTCTGCTTCGCACTCTATATTTATGTTCAGAAGTGTTTTTGTTGTTTTGTGCCGAAATTAATCATCATCACCATCATCAACATCAATATTTTGCATGAGAAGGGTTGCTGCCGTAATCCACAACGCTGGCCAAGTTCGGACTTCACGTACCATTGGCCATATGGATAAACTCTCAGGCGTCCGCGATGTTTACCTTAATTGTTTTTGATATTTTATTCTAAGTCTTTAATCTTAAATCAAACTAAAAATGCACATAACTCCTATAAGTAGTATTTGATAGTATTGATATCATATTTACTCATATATCATATTTACTTATTTCATATTAGAAATTGGCGCTGTTTACCCCATACCTCGTAGTTTTTACTCCCCTGACCTAAGCGCTCCTCTCCGAAAGAGGAGACCTAAACATATCCATCATGACCCTGACGATCATATGACTACTGACAACATACTCGTATCACCTACCACACAATCATACGTCTTCGCCGGTGAAGACAAGGTCCCCGCTATCATGTCATCCAGACGTGGGCTCCATCCACGGCCTCGGAGACGTACGGACCACTCACCGTCCGACCCCCCCGTTATCCCAAACGTCGCTTAAGCCGAGGTTCGGCATCAAAGGAGGCGCCCTTAGGCAGTTCCCTTAGTTTCTTCGAGCCCTAAGGCTCAAAATTTCTTCTGGCAGAGCTTCTTTCCGAAGCTCGCCAAACAGCCCGGTTACGCTGTCGCAACCAATAGGGTTAGTACAGCTAATAGACAGTCCGGAAAAAAACCTCTTAGTTTTTAAAGCCCACTCAGTGAGTAGGTCTTTATGCTCTTATCTGAATCGTAATCGAAGAAACCCGAATTATATTAAAGAAGACGGAACCTGGCCCAGCAGTAGAATGTTAACATATATCATATTACTAATAAGCAATCTATATATATAAAAGCGAAAGGTCACTTACATACTGATTAAACACGAGATCTCAAAAACTATTGTACGTATAAAGCTATAATTTAGCAAGTAGGTAGTTGATAGTTAAGAGATGTCAGCTAAGAAAGGATATTTCGAAATTCCACCCCTAAGAGGGTAAAAGAGGGGTTGGAAGTTTGTATGAATTTTCTTTGTTTTTTGAGTTAGAGACACAAACATTTGCATTAAGATTAATAATAAGAAATAAAAAACATGTACATCAATTTTTTTTAAATATTACCTGTTAAGGGTGGTAAAATGGGGGATGATAGTTTTTGCTTATTTTTATTATGAAGTCAAGCTTGAAATTTAGAGATACGATAATCGGCAATTTGACATTTGCCTGTAGCTTACTTTCTGAAGCAGGGCATTGGGCGCACTGGAAACCTCAATCTCACTGGAAATCAGCAATTCTACGCAGACGAAGTCGCGGGCAACAGCTAGTAAATAGATATAATTTAAACTAAACGCTAGACTAATGCGTTGTTATTGATAAGCCACCAGAATTGACTGAAGATTGATTATCTTTTGGTTGTTCACGAGCAGCTAAGACAAAACCTGGTAAGAGTTAATGTAATTAATATCAGTCACGTGAATTTGGAGATTGATGGTAGTATCAGGGGCGTTGAGTGATGAATCCAGTAATAATATTATGATTGGTATCAGATGTAACCGCTCGGCGTAGCAGATGGTGTTGATTGTGTACCAAGGATCCTTATTTCTCCAAAATGTATATATGTATACAATACAATACAAATATACATACATAGTATACAATACAATACAAATTTCGGGATGTAGATTTTATGAAATACAGTGCAGTTTTGAATTGTTGTTTCAAGTATTTTTATTTAAGTTTTTTTTTGTGTGGTGGGAGGCAGCTGCCATGGCTAGTTATTACCCTACCGAGAAAGGAATGTCGCCAAGCGATTTAGCGTTCCGGCACGATGTCGTGTAGAAACCTATTAGGAGTATGGGATTTCCATATCCCTTAACAGGTTAACTCGCTACCAGCTTAGACTGCATCATCACTAACCATCAGGTGAGATTGCTGTTAAGGGCTAACTTGAAGTGGATAAAAAAAAATTGTAGTGTTGTCAGGCCTCTTTAAAGTTTGTGACAGGACGTGAGTCCGGCACATAGTCTTCGTGACAGACTTAATCGAAGGTTGGGTAACCTGGGATGGAAGGAATTACGGAATCCTGATCTTTCCTGATTCTTACCCTTCTCCGATCCATCCTAACTCGGGACTGACCTCAAAATTCTTTGCCTGCCCCGGGAAACGAACTCGCAGGAACTCGCGTTCCATTTAACATGCCAACGATTGACCCACGAGGCAGTTGTAGGGTACACCCAATGGAATTACATTCAGTCGATCAAAAGGTGACGTCGAATCGATTTGCATACGTATACCGAATCGACTGGGCACAGATTTATAGCGCACAGTGACTTACGAACGCTCCGCGCATATTTCACTGTGTAATTGGAATCGGTTTTCGAAAGAATTGACGAATTCATTTTGTCCTAGTACATACAAAGTTCAGTGTTCTACATACGTTTTATTAAAATAATAAATTCCACTATTACAACTTATACTTATGATCTGGGGGAGTTACAAAAATGACGATTTTTATTTCGGAGAACAGATCTCCTACTTCTTAGATTCCGATTATTACTATCTGTGAAGTTGTAACGCAATGTTATTTCGTGACAATACCGCGCGGTGCACGTTTATGCCCAAGGTAAATCCCTCCCGTGCCTAGTTTTAAATTTAATTTTAATATTGCATTAAATCCGAATTCGATGCAATTATATCGTTTTACGAACTCCATGCCGATGTTGAGAAAGTCTTCACAAAGCAACCAGATACTTAACTAAGTAATCAGATTTTTAGCCCTATAGTCGATCAAGAACGTTTTTAATTGGTAAGACTATAAACTCGGTTTTACCGTTTCATGCTTTACATTATTAAATTAACGTTAAAATTTCTAGGCGAGGTCTTGAACACTTCGATCATTTTGAATGAATTACATACGTGAATAAAGAAAGTTTGTTTAACCTAACAAAATCAATCAGCTTCTTTGGCGACTAGCGTTTACTGACGCAGGGTTGAAATTCCAGCACGTTGAGACTTGGGGGTCATCGGTTCTCCGAGTTAGCTGCCTCGCTCATCCCACTCATGTTATCTGTGGCACAGTGCGTGCGCTACGATATTATAAAGAGGGAGGTCCCGGCTTCAATTCCCGTTTCTTCTGGTCTAGTTGGAGACTTCAGCCGCGGCTAGCTGCCCTACTGGCATAGACACCACCAAGTGATTAAGCGTTCCGGTATGATGCCGAGTAGAATCCGTTTAGGACTCTCCTGTCGGGAACGTGCTGGTGGAGATGTTCATGGGCGACGATAATGATATAGTGATAGTTAGCCATAAAGCCAACAAATTTTCCAGGCAGGATTACTTACAATTAGGGAAAAAATATATATATTTTGCCTAAAAAAATAGAAAAGCAACCAAACACGTACTCACGCACACACGCACACACTCTCACACACTAAAGGAGCGCTTTCCCAGTCACTCCGTGATATCAGCATGGGTTCTGCCTGAAAATCAGCGCAGCATCAAGCTGAGGCAGCGCCCTGTTCAGCCAATGTCTAGACACATTCGTTTTTAGATGAGATGTACTTTTTTCTTTTAAAGGCTGAATAAACGCAATTTTGATTTTTAATTTGATGTATGTATGTAGGAGAAGCGGTGATAGCCTAGTGGTTAGTTTAGTGGGGCTGAATTATTTCATTTTTGATGTTAACTACTTCAGAGGTCGGCCGTTCGAATCCAGGCACGCACCACTAACTTTTCGGAGTTATGTGCGTTTTAAAAATTAAAATACTACTTGCTTCAACGGTAAAGGAAAACATCGTGAGGAAACCTGCACGCCTGAGAGTTCCCCATAATGTTGTCAAAGGCGTGTGAAGTCTGCTAATACATGGCCAGCGTGGTGGACTATTGCCAAACCCTTCTCATATTGAGAGGAGGCCCGTGCTCTGTAGTTAGCCGGTAATGGGTTGATCATGCTGATGCAGCTCCAATTGTATCTCAACGTCATTTTGTTTACTAACGAAGAAATAAAAGAATATTAAAAACGTTTATCAAACAATTGTACAAAGTTAAAATTAAACTTTGTACAATTGTTATAACGCGGTGCTTATTTAAGTTGTGATTGCTTTTCGCTCGGAAACATTAACTGTTGCACTAACTTATTGCACGAAATATTCAACAAACATTACAATTTTTAAAACTGTTTATCATTTTTATTCATCTTAGTTTAAAACCCACATCCGTCCTGAGATGTTGACTCCACTATACAATGTGGTATATTTCAAGTTTAAAGATCGACAAAATTTGACAAACGCAAATTCACAAGCCGTTTAGCTCCGGTGGTAACAATGGTTTCAAACGGATTCAAACGTTTTCTCGTCACCTGAAATATATAAGGTATTTCGTAGTATACCTAAAATAGTAGTAGGTAGTAATCCTAAATATATAGACAAATTTGAAGGAAATAGCTATTCTTATAATATTAACAAGCACCTTAAATACATGTTTGTTACTTGAATACAGGTTTTTTATTTAATGTTTATTTTTATTTAATGGTATAAGATCGAATTTGAGTTAAATAGATAAAAAATATCGTTAAAACGAAAACACCATGAATGGATGTCACGCATTCTCACCTCAATGTCTGAGGATGCCCCAGTATAAGAGTTACACTTAGGCACATAATGTGTTTTTTTTAAGATCTAAGTGCGAATTCTGCTATTGCGATGGTGTCTACGAGGTCCATTAATGTCATTATAGTACTGATAAAATACTATATAAGGAAGTGAAACGTATATAGATAATGTTTCTATATATCTGCGGGCCTATTGCAATTTAGTCTCCATGACAGTATAAGTTAAAAGGAAAAAGTGCACCATAAACTTAACCCGATAAGAACCCTCAAAAGAAATGTGAGATAAAATAAAGCTACGGTTATTTCAATCAAAACGTCGATATAAACATTTGTGAAAATTTGATACGATTTGTAAACCCAACAACCGTCTTGGGTCGTGTATCGAATTATGATCGGTCCGTGCGATAGGTGACGGGGAATCGAATGTTATGTGTAAATAGCAATCGTACGGCCTTTAGTTTGTAGCAGAATCTTTTTATTTTTATTTATTCGCAACGGTTTTAGTTGAACTATGGATTGGAATAGAGACTAGAAACTATGTAGGTGGTTTTTTTTTTTTTATCCACTACAAGTTAGCCCTTGACGGCAATCCCACCTGATGGTAAGTGATGATGCAGTCTAAGATGGTAGCGGGCTAACCTGTTAGGGGTATGGTAAACCCACACTCCTAATTGATTTCTACGCGACATCGTGCCGGAACGCTAAATCGCTTGGCGACACGTCTTTGTCGGTAGGGTGGTAACTAGCCACGGCCGAAGCCTCCCACCAGACCAGACTCGAGCCGGGAATCGAACCCAGGACCTCCAAGTTTATAATCCAACAGCGCGCGCGCTGCGCCACGGAGGTCGTCAAATTGAGCATGTTCATTTTATTCTTGCGTCATCTCTTAACAGATGTGTACAGTGGTACAACAATCTGGAGTGGCGTAAAACAATAATGAATATGATTAATCTGACTCTAGTAACAATGTTAAGAATAAATTCAATAAAACGAACGAGCTACATGATTTATTCCTTCACCATTTGTATATTTAACTATCCAAAGCGTCGACATCATCATCATCATGATCAACCCATTACCGGCTCACTACAGAGCGCGGGTCGCCTCTCAATATGAGAAGGGTTTGGCCATAGTCCACCACGCTGGCTATGTGCGGATTGGCAGACTTCACACGCCTTTAAGAACATTATGGAGAACTCTCAGGCGTGCAGGTTTCCTCACGATGTTTTCCTTCACCGTTGAAGCAAGTGATATTTTATTGTAACCACTCGGCTATCACCCAACTTATAAAAAAGCGTGCATAGCTTCAAAAATGTAGACGTGCCTGTCGTGGATTAAACTTAGTCCCCCGAAAGGAAGGTCGAAGTCTTACCCACTTGGTAATCACCGTCAACCTCATCCTGTCCCCTAATCCCTATCTAAGTTAACCGAATTAAGTTCAAAAGAAAATGCAAGCAAAAAGAAAACAGAAACGATCCATCAGCCAACGGAAATAACATTTGACGCAAATCTGTAACAGGATTTGCAAACTCAAACCTTGCCCCGTGATCCGAATTATGATCGGACCGGGTGATAGGTGACGCCGCATCGATTTGTATCCGTTCACCAATCATTCTGGCCTTGAATTTATGGCCTGGCTGAATTTCGCACGATTGTGATTCGCCTGTGATATATGGCTGAAGTGAATGGACTAGGTGTATTGCTATTTCTACCTAGCTCGTAGGTGTTGCTGAAAATTTTAAGTTGGAACACTTAAACCTATCTACTACTTTTCATTTTTTTTTTTTATTGAAGACGCTGTGGCTGAGCTTTTAAAATAACATTGCGTAGAAATGGAATATTGGAAGAACTGTGTGATCGTGGTTAAAATATATATATGGAAATTATAAATAACACCACAAAATAAGCTTTCCTAATTAGTATTCATATATACTTGATCATATTAATGCGAAAGCGTGAAAGAAAGTAGAAAGAAACACATACATTCTTGGGCCTAGGATGTAAGTAAAATTGAAACAACTGATTGACAATCTGAATTCAGATCTCAAAAGTTTGCTTGTAGTCTCACATGACAAAGTAACAATTGTTTTAGGTATATAAAATTTTGTTCAGAGAATTTCATAATCGTATAGATTTTTTCAGTCAGCTAATTTTTTTTTTATAATAATTAGTTTAATAAGATTTATTGACACAAAATGTTCTGTTCTTCTTTTTCTTATGCGAATTATAAGTATGTATTTAAACATTATTATTTTAAGTAACATTCCAAGCAATTGATTGAAATATTGTATCCTAATAAATACCTTTATCAATTGTAATATAATCGATTAATTGCATATTGTATAATGTTATTTTCGTATAGAAAACAATATAGGCAATGTTTTAAAACTATATTTGAACTTGTTAACTTCAGTTTCAACTGTCCTATTCTTCTTTGGCACAGTGACAGCTGGAATAAGATATATCTTTATAGCCAGATAAATAAAAAATAGATAACTTTAAAAAACCAAAACAAACGCAGATGAGTTTCCCAAGGTAATGCCCGATTCTCATCAATAAAGTTATCGTATGAATTGAACGCATTTTTCTTTTTTTTTTCGGGTCATGTAGTTATACATTTCAACTGACCTTGACGTTGAAATCGGAACCTGACAAAGCCCACCTAAGCCTAGATCTGTCTACGTGTCTAATACGACCGTAATCCTCGTGAGGATTTATAATGATTTACCTTCGTCAATTTGATGAATAGTTTCTAAGAAATGGGCGCTCTTCACCCGAAGGTAGTTTGATATTATTCTCAAGGTAACCAACCAACCAACCGTCTCTATTCACGTCTATATGAATGGGTTCATTTGACTACGGCTGGATCGGAAAAGCACGAAATTTTAGTTTTCATTCTAGCTTATCTTGTGCAATAATGACGTATATTTTTATTTCTTTATTTTATATTGTATTTCGTATGCATATTTATATATATGTACGTATGTATATGTGTAATCTAGTTTATGTATTAGTATGTAGTAATTCGTATGCACGTTTATGATTATAATACGCCACTTGCTTTCTATTTCATTTTTATTTTAGCATTAGCCTGCTTCTTTTTTTTTATTATTTTCCTTAATTAAGTGTTTTTTTTTTTATCAACTACAAGTTAAAGGGGAAACTCACCTTATGGTGATGATACTGTCTAGGATGGTCGCGGGGTAACCTGTTAGGAGTATGGTAAGGTTTTGTCGGTAGGGTGGTAACTAGCCACAGCCGAAGCCTCCCACCAGACCAGACCCGAGCAGGGACTCGAACCCAGGACCTCCAACTTTATAATGAGACAGCGCACGCACTGCGACACGGAGGTCGTCAAAACGGGGTTGTGGTGAACAAATAAATGATAATAAATGATATAATCATATAATGATATATATACTAGTATTTATAAGTTAACCGATCTTGACTATTTAGCACCAAGTTACCTTGTATCCTGGTGACATATTCTTAATCCCGGGGAAAGTGTGGTTCATGCGGATTTATTTTAAATTTAATTCTAGTTCCTGTGCATTTGCTTTTCCGAATAGAAAATGACCCTTATGGCAACGAGTCGGTTACGTCATAAGTATTTCCGCCATGAATGTAACGTTAAAAATATAGTCAACCTTGCCCTAGATTATTTCAGCTTCACCGTTAATTTTAATAACGCTCTTTTCTCGATGGACTTGGAGCTACTCGAAAAAGCGAACATTTGTATGTTACGACGCCTACAGCGTATTACCTTTTTTTTTAAGGCTATTCTTACGATTCCTTCGAGATTAATAAACTAAAGAGCGTGCACTGAGCTTATTACTCTTTGTCTTGATATACATTAGCCCATAATCTAATTTTAAAATAACTCCCTAGGCACCCTTAGCTAGCCTAGAAGAGAACGCTCTTTAGCATTATGGCCGCCTTGTTGCATACATATTTAATTTTATTTAATGTTTAGAATTTTTCTTTACGTTTTATATTTATAGAGTGCAATAAATTATCTACATAATATGTACAGTATACTAATAGAGAGGAAATTTCGTCTGTGTAGAATTTCTCTTTCAAAACCAATTAAATAACTTATTTGTTTAATGAAGCGGTGATAGCCTAATGGTTAGGTCGTCAGCCTCCTAATCAGAGGTCGGCGGTTCGAATCCGGGCACACACAACTCTAGCTTTTCGGAGCTATGTGCGTTTAAAATAATATATATATATATATATATATATATATATATATCACTTGCTTCAACGGTGAAGGAAAACATCGTGTGAAAACCTGCATACCTGAGAGTTCTCCATAATGTTCTCAAAGGCGTGTGAAGTCTGCCAATCCGCACATGGCCAGTGTGGTGGACTATGGAAAAACCCTTCTCATATTGAGAGGAGACCCTCGATATGAGAAGGGTTTGTAGTGAGCTGGTAGTGGGTTGATCATGATGATTTGTTAATAGGAAGTAGTTAATAACATTTTTGTATGTCTACCCACTTAGCATGTATCACTATCACTAAAATTACAAATGTAACAAGAAAATATAAAAGATAATTAATAAAACCCAATTAAAATTAAGGCAAAAGTGGAGGATTATGCATCTTTTGCTTAAATTATTTTATGGAGTTCTGAAAAATATCTATAAAACTAGCTGACCCGGCAAACGTTGTTTTGCCATATAAATTATTTGTATTTGTACATTCACAATAAAGAAGATAATTGTTCAGTTAATGCGGAATGACAAATGATTAAATTACTAAAATTACTATTAAAAACTAGGGGTTGGCGATAGAAGGGTGAAAATTTAGGGTTGCATGTATTTTTCAATGCCAAATAATATAAATAAAAAAATTATCAAAAAAATAAAAAATAAATTTTGGACCCATATCACTTAGGGTTTTGAAACATACATAGTAGCCGATTCTCAGACTTACTGAACATGCATGAAAAAATTCATAAGAATCGGTAGAGCCGTTTCGGAGGAGCTTGGGAACAAACATTATATGACACGAGAATTTTATATATAAGATTTAATTTAGGCGGAAATAAAATATATAAATATATAGAAATGCAAGTAAGACTTTAGTAGATGTTTAGTCAAATCTCCGTAACGCCTTGTACAAGTAATACAATTAATACAGGTCCCGCGTAGCTCTTGATTGATAGTGTCGGCGTTGGAACAGATGTGAGTGATGGAGTCAGTAATCTGTTGGTGTCAAACGCGGTTACTTACTCGCTGGAGTGATTGCGTTAGTTATGACGCGCACACGGCAGTTCACTTAGTTTACTACAAATTTATAATGATTTATTAGTACTAACACACACTAACAGCTTTTGACGACTTGCGTGGCGCAGCGCGTGCGCTGTTGCATTTTAAACTTGGAGGTCCTGGGTTCGATTCCCGGCTCGAGTCTGGTCTGGTGGGAGGCTTCGGCCGTGGCTAGTTACCACCCTACCGACAAAGACGTGTCGCCAAGCGATTTAGCGTTCAGGCACGATGTTGTGTAGAAACCAATTAGGAGTATGAGTTTACCATACCCCTAACATGTTAGCCCGCTACCATCTTAGACCGCATCATCACTTGCCATCAGGTGAGAAAAAAAAAACAGACTTTTTTTTTATACACCACAAGTTAGCCCTTGACGGCATCTCACCTGATGGTAAGTGATGATGCGGTCTAAGATGGTAGCGGACTAACCTGTTAGGGTATGGTACACCCATACTCCCAATTGGTTTCTACACGACATCGTGCCGGAACGCTAAATCGCTTGGCGACACGTCTTCAAGACACGATTTCGTCGTCGTCGTCGGTAACTGGCCACGGCCGAAGCCTATGCTATAATCTCTTCTGATTTTACCCACGCTCAGGCTCCCTCGACATATAATAAAAATACGTATTTTCGTTGAACTAAAATTTGAACTTTTATTTAGCTTTAAAAACAAAAAAAATTACTTATTAAATGCTTTATTTGTTTTAGAAGGTATTATTATATCGTCTACGATCCAATCCAACCACGTGACTACATTGATTTTTTTATAGAAATTACTAATACATACTTAATAAACAAAAAACATATATTTATTTTGTGTCATTATAGGACCAAAATAATAAGTAACAACAAAAATACGAGTGGACTTGAAAGAAATAATATGAACCTTATTATATATAGTAAAGAGGACAATGAACGTTTTAAACCGCTGCCCGCGACCTATGACACTCCGGCATCGTAGGGGGGGGGCGCACGATCGCCGCCTGCCCCCCTGACGAGGAGCTCCGGGTGATGGATGAGAGGCATCCTCACCCGTCGAGCCTAATCCTTGGGTCGTGAGGCGCGTCCAATGGTCCTGGCGCGCCTCGGACCGAGCTCGGGGGTCAATATAGGCCCCCCGTGGAGGGTCTGCCTCTGCGGACGCCGCTGGCTGGGCCGCGGTCGAGTGCACAAATGTTCCCGTGACCCAGCCACCAGGCGACGCGAAGGAGCATCGCTGGGTTTAGTGGGTATTCTGGTCGCCAGCCTGGCCGCCGGGGAGTCCCACATACCCCGTCGGAAGCGGCGCAGTCTTGCCTGCGTTGCCTCCGGAGGGGATGCGTAAAAGCATTTCCCAGCGTAAAAAAAACCCTATGACACTACACACATATACATATTCTATATATGGCCGAGCGCCAAAAATGTTGTCAACAACGTGCGCGTAATTCCACCAGGCTATAAATTTCAGCCCGACTAAACTAATATGTACGTATGCAAATCGATTTCCAGTCACCCATCGGCTGCCCAATCGGTATTCGATACACGGACATAAGACCCGGTTAGGATTGCGGACTGGATTGAAATTTTTGCATGACCCGGGCAGTAATTGAAATGTGGGACCATTTATATTTTCACCGGCTGCCTTAAAATGTGAAATCCTCAATCCGAGGCGTATTTTTAATTTAAATAAAAACGAAAATTGTTTTATTCGTGCATCTATCACGGTTATCTATAAAACGTTCACATAATATACTTTCCATTATTTCAATTCGTTATCTATAACTTAAGCTGTTAGGGTTTCAAACGCACTGGTCTAAGACGAAACTCACAGCAAAGTTAGACGTTTACAGCCCGGTTACGCTGTGGCAACCAATAGGGTTAGTACAGCTAATAGTCAGTCCGAAAAAAAACGTTAGACGTGTTAAACAATAAACAGCAAGTATAATTTGCTATATTCCGCCGACAATACCGGATCATCCTCAGGACTAGTAAAGACTATTTTTCGCGCTTGTGAAGTCAACATCTCCTGAGGATGATCCGGTGTCGGGTCGAAACGTGCGTAGAGGTTCTAGTGGAAGATTTTTTATGGTGTTATATTATACAAATCTCCCGGTTGTCGGCGGAATATAGCAAATTATACTTGCTGTTTATTGTTTATCATGGACTTCCGCAAAGTAACGCCTGCTTCTATTCATTATTCGTTAGACGTGTTTTATCTTTGTTATCGCCAACTCACATAGTCAATAATTAATTATTAATAATAATTGGTTATTTAGTTAGAGCAACACACTCAAGCCTTATTATCGTTTATATTATACTTGATATCATAATAAGATTTTTATTTTTTGAACTCATCTTCATAATTTTAAAGGTAATTTGTTATAAAATGATATGCAATATCCTTTGAATGAACAAATAATTTAGTGCAGCCTACTATATGTCAGTATTGTTTTAAGCCATCTGACCACGCACGTCCGTAGCTTTTACGGAGCATATACATATCGACTTGAAACTTACTTCAACATAATGCATTTACGTAGCTTCTCATTTCTGTAATAAATATAGTTTCCATGTCATCATCGTCATCAGCCTTTTATGTTATCAGTTTTCCAGTAGAGAGGATATTAGAGAAACATTTACAAATTACAATTATATATTAATATATGTATAATCTTTGACATATACCCTGCATCCAACATACATTCCACAACAGCGACAAACAGTGCATCGTTTACTGCGACATCAATGTAAAAAGGGTAACTTTCAAATCAAATCAAATCAAAAATTTGTTTATTCATTTAAACCATAGGTTCTGGGTTCGATTCCCAGCTCGAGTCTGGTCTGGGAGGCTTTGGCCGTGACTAGTTACCGAAAAGACGTGTCGCCAAGCGATTTAGCGTTCCGGCACAATGTCGCCTAGAAATCAATTAGGAGTATGGGTTTACCATACCCCTAAAAGGTTAGCCTGCTACTATCTTAGACTGCATCATCACTTACCATGCAGGTGAGATTGCCGTCAAGGGCTATAAAAAAAAACCTATTACAGGCATCTATGAATCGTTCATATATATCACATTTTTGATTATTTCTATTCGTGCAGTGACGGTGATAACTACACTCGATAATAGAGTTCAACTCTAATAAATTCCTTACATAACATTATGTAAGATATTGACCGGATATATAAAAGTTTATCTTTAAAACGTGTTTAATAATAGTGATCCAGATTTATCCGACCTATTTAACTTAGAGTAATTCTTAAGTCCAATAAATGTTTACCCTTTAGTATTAAAATCGTCTCCCACAGTAATTTAACGCTTGGTGTTCCATTACCCCAAGTGGTTCTGATTAAAAAGGAAAATCTGTTAAGCGCCCGTCCTGGACGTTGCCTGAGCAATTAATTCTTTGTCCAGCTATAATTGCTTGCTTCCCAACACTTTGTCGGTAATACTACTTTGCCTAGATTCTTGTGCCGTTAAGTAATTCAGTTGCATAACTTTTTTGTTAGCTCAGAAATCTGGTATACTATGATGTGGGTTATTCATCAATATAATAGGAATAATATAATGACGACATCAAACACTGCGACTAAAAATATTTCATAACGCACCAAAATAAATATCATCATTATCATCATGATCAACCCATTCTCGGCTCACTATAGAGCACAGGTCTCCTCTCAATATGAGAAGGGTTTGGCCATAGTCCACCACGCTGGCCATGTGCGGATTGGCAGACTTCCCACGCCTTTATTTTTTTTTTTATTTAATTAACATATTTTACTTTTTCATTCTAATAAGACATAAAGAAAAAACAATGCAAAATAACAAGTATGGTATGCAGCCTTATGACTTTACATTAGTTTTATTATTTAATATAAAGTAAATAGTTAGCTTCTGAAGCCAAACTAGGTGTAACCTGTGCTTCAGCTTCAGTGCCGACTCCTCTGGGTGTAATTTAATTTAAAACTTAATAAAGCTTGGCCAAACTAGCCAATTAGCCCTAGCTAACACAAAAAACAATAAAATACAAATGTGCTACCAAAAAGAAAAGCAAAACAAAAGTCTCCATGTGATATAATGTATAATAATATTGGTAACGCCAACTATTGGCTATCTTTGGATTTATTATTCGAACAATGTCCACGATTATTATCCATCTACCCTCCCTTCCTTATCGTGTACTGTCACCAACGCTCGCGGCGCGACGCAAGCGCCGCCTCAAGTCGGCTCGAGACCTCTCCGCGATCGCACGGTACGTGGAGCGGGTCGATTTCGCTTCCGCCATCTTAGAAGTGTGGTGTCGTGGGTGCTGCCGAGTGCCATCTCATCCCGCGAGGTGTCCGTGTTCCGCGCCAGGGTGTGTGCTGGATGTGAGAGTGTTTTGTGCTCGTCGCCGAGGTATAGGTCGCGGACCTGCTAAGGTTAGTAGTGCACGATTTCCCTTTTCCTTCACCCCCCTTTGCCCGACACGTGGACGCCTAAATTCAAAATTATTAAACGATACAGTCCACTGGTTCTTGCCTCTCGAAGGTGGACAGTGGCGGCATTCGCGCCTCCATATTTTTTGGTACCATTCGAGTCGGATCTCGAACTTTGTTCGGTCGACCACGTGTGGATTGCGATCATTACTGGTGGTCCATCCCTCTGGTTCGTCCCAATATACCGCTTCCGCCCTTATTAGGATTATCTAATAAGTATATTTAATATATTTTACATATATATCATATACCGCGTGGCGTAATAATCGTCACATTTTATCGCAATCGCATATAACACGCCACAACAATTGAGTTGTAGGCATCTCCCGCATTCTTATATATTTATATATTCGCATATTTTTATAAAATATTACGTATTTTATTAAATAACAATATACATATTAGACTTCTCATTGTTAGATAGTTTAATATTCCTACCTACATTAACGCCGCTAGTGTGACATTGCGATCGCTTCGCATGCATTAACAAGCGTTATCTCCGTTGTTTACCCGTTTGTATAATTAATACGTACAACCATGACGGACAAAAATAAAGGAATAAGAGCCGCTTCCCCCATACCGAATGATAAGGAATTGAAGTTGTTAGAAGCTAAGCGCAATGTAATATTCCAAAGAATTCAGAATATTTATGATTCTTCGAAAAACGTACATACAGATATACACGTGAAGGAAAGTTTTCTTAGTTCTGTCGTCACAGTAGATACGCTTCGTAGGGAATTTCAAAAACTCCTAGATCAATACAATGACCGCTTGTTAACGATTGATCCCGATGCGACACCTCAGTATTATAGTTTAATTTCCTTTGACGAGTTGTATGGCCATATCAAGTTAGTATGTTCACAGCTTAGTCCTCAGACTCAAAGCAAGGAGGCTTCGTTACGCGTTACTAAGCCTACCTTACCGCCTATCGAGATAAGATCGTTCGATGGTGATATTCTCTCTTGGCCTTTGTTTTACGCTAATTTTAAATCCACGATACACGACAATACAACGCTTACCGATTCAGAAAAAATGTATTACCTTCTTGGTAAATTAACCGGTAAGGCGCTGACCGCCTGTTCAGGTATTACACCCTGCGCAGAAAATTATTCTGTGTTGTTACAAACTCTCATAGATAAATATGACGACAAGAGATTGATTGCTGCCACTTATTTAGATCAGTTATTAGAATTTAAATATATCACTGCCTCCGCAAATAACTTTGATTTATTCACGGAAAAGTTTGTTGCAGCGTATAGAGGTCTCAAGAACCTCAAGCTTCCAGACTTAGCGGATTTCATTGTGTTACATATCGCGCTTAAGAAAATAGATTCAGAGTCTATACGCGATTTCGAACGACTAGGTGATTCATCTACGATACCTAGCTTCGAAGATTTAGTAAATTTTATTAAAAATCAAGCTAAAATAATGCAGCGCTCGTCTCCAAAGTCTGTTATTAATAACACAAAGAAAATTGTCGATCGTACCCGCGCTGATAATAATAAAAATATTTCTTCCCAGAGACTCGCATTTGTCACTACAGCTGCTAATAATAATAATCCCGCTTCGAAATGCTTGTGTTCTAATGTAGCACATCAACATTTATTTAAATGCCCGCAATTTATGCAGGCATCGCCCGAGGATCGTAACGCGTGTGTGAACTGCCTATCAATTAAGCACAGAGTGTCCGTTTGCAATTCTATAAATAACTGTAAAGAATGTAATCTCAGACATCACTCATGGCTTCATTTTAATAAGACTGATTCGGACCCGTCTTGCGTCAATCGCAAGCCCGACTCGGTAACCACCGCGCCGCCGAGTACTATGTCCGCACGCCTCTCGCCGGCGAACGCTCAAACCGGTTCTTCGACTGCATCGAACAATAGCATCGCGTTGTGTGCGTCATCCACTGCCGCGTCGCGCCGTGTTTACGATAAGAGCTCCATTGAACATTGCGTTCAATGTACATCGACTTCGGTGTTACTTGCGACGGCTCAGGTTATCGTGTACGATGCTAAAGGCGACGCGCACCTTGTACGATGTTTGTTAGATAGTGCTGCGGATAGTAACTTTATTTCTGCGGATTGCAGTAGGCGACTAAACCTAGACCTTAAAGACGTACCACGTACGATTGTTAAGGGTATTAGCGGTGCCGAAAAATTAATTAACAAGTCTGCATCATTACAGTTTTGTTCTAAATATAATACGAATATTAAATTCGATATCTCTGCGCTAGTTGTTGATCATATTACTGACAACTTGCCTAGGACGCTAATAGATAAGGACATGTTCATACACATAAATAATTTACCGCTTGCAGACGATACGTTCGCGATTCCGAACCCGATTGATATGTTGATCGGAGCTTCAATATTTCCGCATTTATTATTACCAGATGTTGTACGCGGCAGCCCGTCTACACCGCCCGCTATACATACCGTACTCGGTTATGTTTTAATGGGTTCTGTGCCTATTCAGCAACCTACTCATACGCAATTATTAACGACTTGTTGCACAATAACTTATAATCCAAATACGGTTACTATCGATCAGCTAGTTAGAAGGTTTTGGAAGCTTCAAGAGCTTGCCTGCGCACCCATTCTGAGTACCGCTGATGTTGAGTGCGAAGAATTATACCGCGCCACTACCGAGCGAGTTCCCGTTAGTGGTAGATATACCGTCGCATTACCATTTCGCGAAGATGTTTTCTCGTTAGGCAACTCATATAACGTCGCACATAAACGCTTCTTATGCTTGGAGCGGAAGCTTGAAGCCTCCTCAAAGCTGAGAGAAGCCTACGGTAAGGTAACACGCGAATATATACAAAATAATTATTTATCACCCGCACTTAGTAGTAGACATGACAATTACATCATGCCTACCTACAAAATACCGGACAATTATGTCCTCCGCGAAGACAAAGCCACGTCCAAGTTACGTATGGTTTTAGACGCAACATGTCCGACCAGTTCGGGGGTCTGTTTAAATGATATTCTTTATAGTATAATAATTTTAAATTTTCGATTATTCGCAGTCGCTCTGTCCGCGGACTGTAAACAAATGTTTTTACAGATCGCGGTTCGTGACAACGACCGCCGCTTCCAACGCATCCTCTACCGCTTCAATCCTAGTGAACCGATTTATATTTACGAATTTAACAGAGTCTGCTTCGGATTTTCGGATGCCAGTGAGGACGTGGTATATTTACACGTACAATCTGCGCGTGGCAACGCAGTGCAGTTAGTTTGCGCGAAGTCAAGGGTAGCTCCAGTCAAGATACTCTCAGTCGCGCGTCTGGAGCTATGCGGAGCTGTGCTATTAGCAAAGTTACTTCGTAGAGTATTTGATAATTATAACCCGCGTTATAACATGAGTGTGTTCGCCTTCACTGACTCCATGATAACTTTATATTGGATAAAAGGTTCACCGCATCGCTGGCAAACATTCGTCGCCAACAGGATTGTCACTCTTAATGACAACATCGCCGCGAGCAATTTTTTCCATGTATCGGGATCACAAAATCCCGCAGACTGCCTATCTTGTGGGCTGCCGCCTAGCAAATTAGTTGACCATCCATTATGGCTCCATGGGCCTCAGTGGATGTCACTCTCCCCATCCCAGTGGCCAATTAAGGAACTGGATGATATATCGGAGACTGATATACCTGAACGGAAAATTATTTCGCATACTATAGTAACTGTTAGAGAAGAGTCTATTATATACGCACTCGCTACTCGGATGTCGTCGTGGACGAGATTATTACATACTCTCGTCTATGTATTTAGGTTCGCAAAGCTATTACCACGTCGACAATCTCCCTATATCACACTGAGTGATATTGAATTTGTAGAAAATAAAGTTTTTCAAGTATTGCAACTCATATATTTTACACAAGATTTATCTAATTTAAATAACTTCAAAAAATGTTCTCCCGCATTGCAAAAATTAATGCCATTTCTGGAAGACGGGCTTATTCGAGTTGGAGGCCGTCTTGCAAACTTCGACATGAATCACGCGCAAAAACATCCTATTGTTTTGCCACGTAACGATCATGTCATTAATTTGTTAATTGATTATTACCATAAAAAATATTTACACGCCGGACCGGAACTACTTATGTCGTTACTGCGGCAAAGATTCTGGATCCTATCCGCCCGACGTTTAATACGAACTCGCGTTCACAAATGTAATACGTATTTTAAATTAAAACCGCGCTTATCGCCACCTTTGATGGCTGACCTGCCGAGTAGCAGAGTCACACCCGCCATCAAAGCCTTTATACATACAGGCTGCGATTACGCATGCCCTATTCCCTACACTCCGATAAGGCACCGGGGCGCTCGCAGTCATAATATAAATATAAATTTACCGCAAAGGCATTTACTCCTTAATAAAATAATTCAATCATTCTGGAAGCGATGGCGAGTAGAATACCTACACCAACTACAAGTTCGACATAAGTGGAATTCGCATTCTGTTCCTGTTGCTATCGGAACTGTCGTAATCATAAATACGGATAACGCCCCGCCTTTAGCATGGCCGATAGGTGTAGTAGACAGGATCCATCCTTCCAAAGACGGTGTTGCCCGCGTAGCTACCGTTAGGACGGCTAAGGGAACTTTTCTCCGTCCGGTTATTCGTTTGTGTCCTCTGCCTACTCAATAATCCGCTCTTTTATTAGTGTACACATATTATTTTTAAGAATAAAATTAGGTTAGGCTAGGATACATACTACTATACATTATCGTTATATTATATTATATCCGCACATTTACACAACATAATTATATCCGCATATATACCTTATATATTTTTAAAGGTGACCCTTTAAGGGCGGGAGAAATGGTAACGCCAACTATTGGCTATCTTTGGATTTATTATTCGAACAATGTCCACGATTATTATCCATCTACCCTCCCTTCCTTATCGTGTACTGTCACCAACGCTCGCGGCGCGACGCAAGCGCCGCCTCAAGTCGGCTCGAGACCTCTCCGCGATCGCACGGTACGTGGAGCGGGTCGATTTCGCTTCCGCCATCTTAGAAGTGTGGTGTCGTGGGTGCTGCCGAGTGCCATCTCATCCCGCGAGGTGTCCGTGTTCCGCGCCAGGGTGTGTGCTGGATGTGAGAGTGTTTTGTGCTCGTCGCCGAGGTATAGGTCGCGGACCTGCTAAGGTTAGTAGTGCACGATTTCCCTTTTCCTTCACCCCCCTTTGCCCGACACGTGGACGCCTAAATTCAAAATTATTAAACGATACAGTCCACTGGTTCTTGCCTCTCGAAGGTGGACAGTGGCGGCATTCGCGCCTCCAAATATAATATAATATATCTTTATATATATAAAGAACGTTCGAACTTAAATATATTTTCCTTAACCGTTGAAGCAAGTAATATTTTAACTGCTTAAAAACAGACATACCTCCGAAAAGTTATAGGTGCGTGCCCGGTTTCGAAATCCCGACCTCTGAAAAAAAAATATATGTAAGTACTTAACATCAAAAATGAAATAATTTAGCCCCTCTTCCTTTTCAGATGTAACATCACCGAGTGTGAGGGAGTAAACAACAACACATGGCTCGCGCACGCAATACCAGAAAAAGATGGGGTGCTGTCAAAATGTCAACGATTCCAATCACACAATAACAGTGGAATGTGCAGTATACATGACTTTAACACTTCTATAATAAATGACTGTAAGAGTTTTATTTATAGTGACGAAGATTCCGCCGTGAAGGATGTAAGTTCAACCACCTATTTTTATTTATTCCTAGTAGATTTGTTCATTTTATATTTCTTTACAATTGAGCTATTGACTGCAATCCCACCTGGTGGTGATGATGCAGCGTAAAGGGAAGGGTAAGGGTAGGGAAGCTATCAGGGGCACGGTAGTCGTAATAAGTCATCGGTTCCAAATTGATTGGCGGTACGGCTTTCTCCATGGAATAACTTTGGAACTGCTATAGGCTCTCACCGGACCAAACCAGAGACAATTCAGTTTTTCACAAATAATGGTATAAACAGTATCCTTTGTTTTAATCCTGGGTATAATCTACATTCTTCATATACATATGTGCAGGCCAATGGAACACCATCGTAAGCCAATGCTTGCAGTTTCTCGAAAGGTTTAATACCACTATGTTTCTAACTTAAGTATTTTTTATTTTTTTGTTTTTTGTCTTTCTTGCCTGTTTTTATTTTGTTTTTAGTCTATATGTTTTGTTTATACTTCGTTTCTGCTATGATGTTATTATGTGTTACCAGTGAATTTAATTAGTGTTATTGGATACTGTCCGTTCTAATTAAATTAAAATTAAATTAATAAATAAATTAAAATCCTTTCCAAATAACAGCCAAATTGGTTCAGAATTTTCCGCGTGAAGGCGTAACAAACATCCATTCAACATACAAATATTCCTTATTATAATATTAGTAAAGATAAATGCATAAAATATTTATGCTTAGGGTAGAACATTCTTACTTTAGGTGACAATTGGTCAGACACTGGTATTCCAGGTAGAAAGCCGGTTTTAATTCGGTAAACAAAGTCCATCACCTAGATTTTATATATATATATACCATTAAAAGGATCAACTGATTGGCAGTTCTAAGAATTGCCAATCAGTTGATCCTTGATATCAGCCATATAATGCATACTGATTACATACATGTGATCTTATCACTGCATAAAATAAACATTATTCCTTAATGTATTATCAATACACCTTTGTGACATTATACGACTTTGCGATATCTCTTTGTAAATAGATAAAGGATTACTTTGACGGTGTAGACAAAGTATTGATAAGTTAAAGATGAGTATACTAACATAATCATACAGTATGATTGTATCCTCATTGATTTTTAACCTAAAATAGCATCAAAAGGTAATAGTAAAATATGCAGATGAATCTGTCAACACTGCGATTAAATAACTAGATTAACATGTTTAACATTTTACTATACTATTATACAATTATTATCGGAGAGAAATTCAATTGAAACGAATGCATATAATATAAACATCATAGGGCTAATAAACTCAACTAGCCCGTTAACTCTTCTCTGTACTCTAGAATCTAGAAAATCTCGCGCAAATTTTTGATCAAATTACAGATAGGCCAATGAACTGGGGAGAAATAAATACATTTTAAAATCCAATTACTGAACACATTGTAGATTTATAGACTGAGAAAATGTTTATTGGAAATCTTCGAAAAATAAAAGCTTTAGTCGACAGCTTACCAATATATATATTTTTTTTAAATGCCTTTAATATATCAAAAGATAAGAACATCCGCGTGGCTAAATCTGTTATCGGTCATACTAGTAACCGCTCAGGCCCACCGAAGTTATTCTCATAAATCATCAACTAGGCTAAGAGACCACCGTCGCAGAACTAGACATAGTATACATGTGCAATATTTGACATTAAATTAGAATAGTACTAAAAAATTTAAAGTTATACAATATCATGTATTTTTGAACTTAATTAATAGCATTGTACGAAAGTTAATGAAATGCCATTTTTGTTAATCAAACGATGTCCCAATGTTCTAAATGAATTGGTATCGATCATACTGGTCTGCTAGGCGTTTCAAAATGCCATTCGTTAAGCAAAGTGGCTAACCTTATCTCCATAGTAATGTGATACATTCATAAAAGTTTAGACAAAAGTTATGTCCAACTCATTTTCCTCAAAATTGTATTGATCCACTAAATAATACAATGTTTTCCTCCCTATGACAGATCTTTATATAAATAAACTTGTACTATAGTAATACTGATACAATTTAATTAGTTATTATTTCCATAACCTTTCAAATCCTATTTTGAGAAAAGATCAGAAAAATCAATGATCTAATGATTTGTAGCTATCGTTGGCCATAGCATACTTTTTCGAAATTATATGTTAGGAAACGGAGCGGAAACGGGAACGAGATCAGGAAAGGTACATAGGATAATTTTCAATTACAAAAGTTGCTTATTCCAATGGCATTTTCAAAAATCCCACTGTCTACGTGAAAGAAGTCGCGGACGATTCGATTGCGATAGTAATAATGATACCTGAACTATGGAGTTTTTGAATTTATTTAGCACGTCAATTCGAATGGAACCTTTAGCGCACCGTATCTAACGCTATACATATATCAAAAGCGTGCTTGTCGCGTGTTTCGGACGCATGGTGAAGGCGTGGTGATAACTTATCTCAAGTCTGAGCCAAAAATAGGTCAATTTGACCAAGTCTTTGCTCTCGCCTCGAGGCAAACAATTTTTACAAAATCTATTTGTGGCGTGATCCTTATCGGCACTCTAAAGATAGTGTCAAACAAATAGGTATGTGTACTTACACAATGTTATTAAATAATTACCTATAGTAAACGTTTTTAAAACAAACATGATATCGTAAATGAACACTATCGACATACGACACGCAGATTAGATTCCTTGTTCCTAATTGGTGCCTACACAACGCAAAGTTCTGACAAATGGAATGCCCTTTCGGCTTCTATATATTTATTTAAATTCGCTAACGATATTTACAAATGAACTCAAATTATGTAAAGTCAAATTACATGTATGATGAATGTAAAATCATTTCAAAGCATACTACTACATATTGTAAAGAGATTAAAAATTCTAATTAGATATCGTCCGCTGTAGACTTCTTCGCTTTTCTTTTCTTAATTATCTGTAACTAGCAGTTGCCCGCGACTTTGTCTACGTAGAATTGCTGATTTCCCTTGACATTGAGGTTACCCGTGCGACCAATGCCCTGCTTCAGAAAGTAAATGTCAAATTTTCGTGTTTCTAAATTAAAAAACAGGACTGTCATACAAACTTCGAACCCCTATTTTACCCCCTTCGGGGTAGATTTGGATGAAAAAAAATTCTAACCTTATACTTACGCCCCAAAAGAAACTTTTTTTTTTCAAAATTTCACGTTTATAGACTTCATAATAAAAAAATAAGCAAAAACTATCATCCCCTTTTTTACCACCCTTAACAGGTAATATTTAAATAAAAATTGATGTACATGTTTTTTATTTATTATTATTAATCTTAATGCAAATTTTTGTGTCTCTAACTCTAAAAACAAAGAAACTTCATACAAACTTCCAACCCCTATTTTATCCTCTTAGGGGTGGAATTTCCAAATATCCTTTCTTAGCTGACATCTCTTAACTATCAACTACCTACTTGCTTAATTATAGCTATACGTACAATAGTTTTTGAGATCTCGTGTTTAATCCGTAAGTATGTAAGTGACCTTTCGCTTTTATATACAAGGTGTCTCAAAAGTAAGTTCACATTTGCTTATCTTATTACGCGAAAGCAACTATTCTGAGGGGCGCGGGGGGTATGTCAGTCGGTAGTCTGGCTCTTGGGAATTTAGTCGCTATGGAGCGTTTCTCTGGTGGGGATCGTGCGTTGTGCGTACGTGAGTTTTACAAAAACGGTAATTCGGCGACTGTAGCGCGTAGAAAATTCTGCAGTATTCGACATATTCGTCACTTAAATGATGCGCCTAGCACTCGTCTCATTGCAAAATGGGTTGAGAAGTTTGAAGAGACTGGGTCAACTCTGGAGAAACCAAAATCTGGGCGATCAAGAACTTCAAGAACAGCCGAAAACGTGGACAGTGTTACTCAGTCTATTCGAGATGATCCAAACCTCTCGATTCGGAAGCGTGCTGTTGCTTTAAATGTGCACAGATCTTCATTATGCCGCATTTTACACAAAGATTTAAAGCTGCACCCGTACAAAATTCAGTTAGTGCAAGAACTGAAGCCTCAAGATGCTGGTCAGAGGCTTGCCTTTGTAAATCAGATGATTGAGCGCTTTCCAACGTTCACCAACATCTTGTTTTCCGATGAAGCCCATTTTCATCTGAATGGGCATGTAAACAAGCAAAATTGTCGTTACTGAAGTGCAACCAACCCAAAACAAAAACATCAGAAACCGCTACATTCACCCAAAGTCACCGTATGGGCAGCGATGTCGGCGCGAGGAATTATCGGCCCTTACTTTTTTGAAGATGGAAGGGGACGCACACTCACAGTGAATTCAGAGCGTTATGTGGAGATGTTAGACGAGTTTTTCGTACCCCAACTGCAAAACTTTCCTGGTTACAACCAAAGAACATGGTTCCAGCAGGATGGAGCAACTTCACACACGTCCAACAGATCTCTGCCTCGAGTTCGAGAAATTTTTCCGAACAAATTAATCTCCAGGCGAGGTGACATGAATTGGCCTCCACGGAGTCCCGATTTAACGCCTATGGATTTTTTCCTGTGGGGTTATGTCAAATCAAAAGTTTACGCTAATAAACCGACTTCCCTGGCACAATTAAAAGAAAATATCCGTCATGAAATGGCAGCCATCACGGAGACTACCTGCCGAGCTGTCATAGGCAATTTTAGTGCCCGACTAAATGAATGCCGAGAGCGCAACGGTTTACATTTGGACGATGTTATTTTTAAAAAATAAATTCCCAAACAGTGTACTTCAATATAAAATAAACATTTTTTCAATAAAGCTAAGACTTTTCTTTTAAAAAAAGATTTAAATGTGAACTTTCTTTTGAGACACCTTGTATATAGATTTACGAAGACAGGCCATCTCCTAACATGCCAAACACCAATAAATTTACTCTTAGCATTTATATCTGATCGAAGGTTTAACCAATTTAACAACATAAGTATATTTTGGTATAATGATAATATGTTTTTCATATTATGAGATAATATGAAATATTATAATTTCAGAGCATTACGATCGTAATACATTGGTAATCCGTAACATCTGCCCAAATTTGCAGTACACTTTCACAAGTATCAGAAAATTGTGAAACATCCCAATGAATAAAACATATTTTTCATTATATTAATTCGGTAGGTGATAACTACATTCGTGAAATTAAATTTAAAGCTAGAAGCATTTCAAATGCGCCCAGTCTAAGAAGTAGCTGAACAAACTAGCTGGTTTTTTGTTATCAACATCTCTCATCATCATGATCATCATGATCAACCCATTACCGGCTCACTACAGAGCACGGGTCTCCTCTCAATATGAGAAGGATTTGGCCATAGTCCACCACGCTGGCCATTTGCGGATTGGCAGACTTCACACGCCATTGAGAACATTATGGAGAACTCTCAGGCGTGCAGGTTTCCTCACGATGTTTTCCTTCACCGATGAAGCAAGTGAAATTTTAATTAAAAAAAAAATCTCTCATAATCAATTCTAATCTACACTAATATTATAAAGAGGAAAGATTTGTATTTTTGTATGTAACGAATAAACTCAAAAAGTACTGGACCGATTTTAATAATTATTTTTTCATTAGAGAGCTACATTATCACTGAGTAACATAGGCTATATTTAGTACTAGATTACTATAGAAATCTTTAGAAATTCCTATTAAAACCAACCGAAGGTGTAAAAAAATTAGCCATAAAATGTCTTTCATCGCATACGCTGCGAAGAGTATTAATGATAGGACACAAAAATGTTCGACAATATTATAGAATATATCAATATCTACAAAAAACTTCGCGAGACCATGTGTCTAACTATTGTAGTTACGTCACTATAACTACTTTTTTACATTTAACAAATTGATGCCGATCAAAATCAGACCGTGTTATCCATACCATTTATAAATTTTTATCCAAATAAATAATTTAATATTCGCGACTGTCTCAATACCTAATGATTACTTTTTGAATTATTGAAATCAGACATTCCATTCAAAAGATATCATGAAATTAAAATATAAATACATGCCGGCGGCGGCCACCACGCAGCGCATCGAGTAACTAACTCTTCGTGAGAGGGGCAGTGCGGGAGTGTGTTGTGTACAGGGAGGCTTTAAAATAAGCATACATTTTTTTCTAATTTAGTGATTCATGGTCGTTTTAATTAGCATGCTTATAACTTAAATATCTGTACCTGTTTATGTCTACCCGTGCGAAGCCGGGACGGGCCGCTAGTTAGCTATAAAGTTAGATCACTACACTCCCAAGCCTTTTTATCGTTTAAGTCATCCCTTATATCAAAATAAGCTTTATAATAAGCTTAGAAATATTATCAATTAAGTGTAAGTTTTACCAAACGTAATCTCCTAGAAACAGCAGAAAAAAATCAGCCTACTAAAGGGCACTACAAGTTTATTTATACTTCCAATGTTTATACTAGTTCCTTGTTTTAGTTCGATCTCGGCTGCCAAAACTGGAAAAGAACACTCGTCGGTTCCGCACACAATGCGGGTCTCTTCTTATCGCTGCCACTCACTGGTATCATATCAGACAGATATGGAAGAAAGCTAGCACTAGCTTTGGCGTCTCTTATGAACGGTATCTTCGGATTCCTAAGATCCTTCTCCACCAGCTACATAATGATGCTAGTTTTCGAGTTCTTAGAAGCTGGGTTAGGAGCCGGCGCCTACAGTACCGCTTTTGTTATTGGTAAGTTTTTTTGGGTCTGTATAGCGAAAACCTCAGAAAATGAAATAGAAAAACTATCATCCAACTTATCTAGTGAAAATTGAACAGTCTCGTAATGCATAATATAAGAGACATCCTAGAAAGTCCATAAAGAATTGATCATATTCTCCACAACTATGGAGCCCAAAAGATGAAACATGGTTCCGCAAGTAAAGAAGACCGAGAAGATGAAACCACTTCACACAACCAATTTTGCATTCGACCGATTTTTGTTCCTTTGACCTGTGTAAAAATGTATTTAAAAAGTAATTCTTTTCAGCTATGGAGCTAGTTGGACCTAAAGGGAGGGTTTTCGGCAACACTCTCCTCAATGCTGTTTACGTGGTAGGACTCATGTCGTTAGCCGCCCTATCATGGTGGCTGCAAAGCTGGAGACACCTCCTCAGACTTATATACATCCCAGCCATATTCGTGGTATCGTACTACTGGATTCTGAACGAAAGTGTCAGATGGCTGATCAGCAAAGGAAGGAATAACGAAGCTGCAACAATTTTGAAGAAGGCAGCAAAAATGAATCGCGTTGATTTATCTGACGAGGTTCTATCCCCGTTGTACGAACTGGAGAAGTTGAATACAGACGAGAAAAGCAAAGATGATGCGAATGTTAATAAGGTAGAGGAAAATACGCAATCAAACTTTATGAAAGTGATCAAATCCAGTATAATTAGGAAACGTGTTGTGATATGCTCATTTTTGTGGATAACATGCACTTTCGTTTATTACGGGCTGTCTATAAACTCAGTGTCTCTCGCTGGCAATAAGTATGTGAACTTCATGCTGGTGTCTTTTGTGGAGATTCCAGCTAACTTAGTGTGTTTGATGGTGTTGGACAGGTTTGGGAGGAAGAAAGTGTTGATTATGACGTATGTGCTTAGTGCGTGTTTGTGTATAGGGTTATCTTTCCTGCCAAAAGGTCAGTATTATTCCAAATTTTTACCTAATATACATATTTATAAACTTATATTTAAAAATAAAACTGAAATTCAGTTGTATAATTTATCGATATTGAAAATAAATTCTAGTGTGTATGTAATTACTGGTTACATAAAATGAGATATTTTCAGAAATGATACTAAAACCTCCTTTCGCGCATTTTAGTAGAAAAAGCTAAGCTTTTGCTACGTGTCTAATCAAACAATGCACATAATTGTCGTTAAAAGTCTTATAAAAGCAAAGTACACTAGGATGGTGTTATTTGGAGCATCCCTATAGACCGGACCTAACTTCCTAATTGAATCAGGTTTACTGCCATCGTTTAAAGTATTATAATCTTAATAAGAAAGTTTTATGAAACAAACCTTGCGTCCATAAAAAAGGGTTATCATTTTAAAGAACCCGTCAATATTAAAATTATACTACTTTAAGTAAGTAAGCCCACACAGCAAAATTCATTAACTACCTTCAAACTTAAAACAATCTTATATTCCATTGCTTTCAATATATACACTTAGACTACCCTCGTCTATTTTAATAACCGCCTATATAAAGCGGAGCGTACTTTGAGCGCGGATTCGGTTGGCAGCTCTCGAGGTGTAAATATCGACGTGATCTGGGTTCGAACTTTATTTTTTGGTTTGATTTTGTTCCAATTGTTTTTATTAAAATTTGATTGTAAACTGAATTATTTTTAAGTTAAATAAATTGTTATTTTTTAATTGATTTTCACTTCTGCGCCTAAATTCAGAAGTTGGATTCTTATTCACATAGCCCACTTAGTTAAAAAAAAAAAAAAAGTAAACTCAGAAAAAGACTATTCTTTGAATCAATCTATTTCGATTGGAACAAAATACTAGCCTTTAACTTTGTATTGTTGTTTTTGTAATAATGTCTGACCACGGGCATCATAACCGCGATCGTAGTCATGATCAACATCGAAGTTCACGAAACAGAACACGTCGATGTGACACAGCAGGGCGTAGACGTAGGTCGCGAGATCGTGCGCGTACTCCAACGGAACCGCGAACAATTTCGGATAGTCGTGTTTTTATTTAGACATTTAACTCGATAATGAATCGAATTTCCGCGATAGAGAAAAACGTGTCGAAACCGGTTGAAAATTATTCAACGGCGGTAGTAAAAAAAAATACGAATAACGAGATCTTCGAACCTATTACTATGCCTACCCCCAATAACGCAAATAACATTGCCGCGAGTGATAATTGTTCCGATGATAACACTGTGATCGTTCAAACAAATTGCAATATTCCCGTTTCTGCATCTACCTCCACACAAGATTTAATCAATGCAATAAATTCTTTAAAATCTTCGAGTTCTCTCGTTTATTTTGTGTCTAATTTTGACCCATCGCTGCATGATTTTGATAATTGGTGTGAGGAGGTGCAACGAGCAAACTTTTGAACAGTTGGAACGATCACGAGTGTTTGTCGCGAGGTTTAACTTGTTTAAAGGGCGACGCGAAGTCCTGGTTAAATGATTGGGCGCCGACCGATCGTACTTGGCGTAATTTTGTTGAGGAATTTAAACCCTTATGTTCACGTAGGTTAGACTATGCTAATACTTTATACGAAGTCGTGAATACAAACTCTGACAAATTTCCCACGTACGCGGACTATGCTAGGAGAACATTGTTACGTTTGCGTATCATTAAGGGACTCAGTGAAGAGTTGATAGTACAGATCGTCATTCGAGGCATTACCCATCCCTCTGTCAGGGCAGCCGCAAGCAACGCGAACCTAACCTGCAAAGACCTAGTCTTGTTCTTGTCTATTTATGTCGAGCCTGACCGCATCAAGCAAGTTATACCCGTGGGTATGTCTTTTACCAAAAAACGTAGCTACAGAGAAGGCTTATTGAATGTGATGCCCTTAACGTTTCACTTCTATCATCCAACGTACTTAAAACCCTTACAGTTGAGTTCAGTGAAATTTCAATCGAGGCGGATTTTGTCGTAGTCAAGGTCAGGTTAGGCCGAGTCCTCGCAAGGTTGAAGCATTGGTTAAGTCCTTACGCCCCAAAAAAAAAAAACGTCAAGCAAGATAGGCAATTCTTGGGTCTTGTTGGGTACTTCCGACGCTGCCTTGAGGGGCACGCTGACCGGACAGCCTGCATCACACGGCAGACCAAGAAAAAGACGTTCCTTTTCATTGGGTTTCCGAGCAGGAAAAGGTGCGCCAGGACATCGTTCAGCGACTCGGCGCTGAGCCAGTGTTGGTCATCTTTGACCCTACGCTGACAACGGAGGTGCACAACGACGCCAGCAGTATCGGATATGGTGCGGTGCTAATGCAGACCCATAACGATGGCCGCGCAACTGGGCTCAGGTGGCGCAGGCCACAGAGCAGGAAACTGCAGGCGGGGCAACTGGACTCTCGTCGGAGTCTGGTCCTCGACGTAGCCGCTGAAACTGCACGATCTGATCGAGCGGCATGGCGTGAAATGTGCCGTACCAGTGCGAGTGAGCTGCTGAGGCGAAATCAGGCCCGGCAGGGGATACCTATGCTAACCGGAAGCGTTGACTTCCTCGTGTGTGCGAAGCTTGATCCCAGTATGCGAGGGCCATACAAGGTTCTGAATACTTTGCCAAGCGGCTGTTACGAGCTGAAGCTGTTGAGAGGGTCGTATCGCAAGACCACTCAGGTGGCGGCAGAGTACATGGTGCCTTGGCGAGGAGAGTGGTGCCCAGACTAGTGTGCTGCTTTCTTCGAATATAAGTCCAGCCGGTTGACTACCTTGTGGTGGTGAAGATTAAAATCGTGATTGTGTCAATCATAGTGCCTAGCAACTCTCACCCTATGACAAAAAAAGGCCTTACCCACCCCTTAGATACCTACATACTTATGGACTGACCTATGACATTTATTTTTATGCTATGGCTGACCAATCACGGTAATGCTTTACACCTCAAGGGAAGTTCAACGGTGGCTAGTTTTAATACACTTTCATCGACCGGTGCCCGAGCCTGGCGGTCTGATGGTCATCTCAAGTTACTGGTTCTTTGAACAGTTTGAGTCTGATGGACGCATGGCCGTATGGCGGTCCATCTGACTAACTCGGACGCATGGCCGTATGGCGGTCCTTCTACTGACATGGACGCAAGGCCATATGGCGGTCCATGGGTGCGCACGCTAGGATTGAGACGTCTCATAGGTTACTAGGTAGTATCACCTCCTCTAGGTGACAGGGACACCCCATAGAACTGAAGTATTTACGTATCTCTCAAGTTAGTACTTTCGAGTGAGTTGTATTTCGAACCGCCAATCTAACTTATTGCTGCGGTTAGGGTGTGTCTTTACATCTGTTAACTTAGGTGCTGATCCCTCGTCTGCACCTGCGCATACCCCGGGATCGCTAGAGGCAACCGCCTCGCGTGCTGAGAGCAGCGCGACACCAACCTCGCGTGCTAGTACAGAAGATCTTCTGACTTTTCTGCCTATGAGTGCGGGTGAGGACACCGCATAGTCAGGAGAAGCCGACTTAGACTACCCTCGTCTATTTTAATAACCGCCTATATAAAGCGGAGCGTACTTTGAGCGCGGATTCGGTTGGCAGCTCTCGAGGTGTAAATATCGACGTGATCTGGGTTCGAACTTTATTTTTTGGTTTGATTTTGTTCCAATTGTTTTTATTAAAATTTGATTGTAAACTGAATTATTTTTAAGTTAAATAAATTGTTATTTTTTAATTGATTTTCACTTCTGCGCCTAAATATACAATATCCTTATATCATTGGCTATCAATATTTTAATCTCTAAAAACCATTAACTACCCTCAAACTTAAAACAATCTTATATTCCATTGCTTTCAATATATAGAATATCCTTATATCATTGGCTATCAGTATTTTTATCTCTAAAAACCATTAACTACCCTCATATTTAAAACAATCTTATATTCGATTGCTTTCAATATATACAATGTCTTCATATCATTGTCTATCAGTATTTTAGCATTATAAATCTCAAGCGAAATGCTTTCGTCGAGATTAAAGGTAAACAGATTAAATCGAGATAATATATATCAAATAACAAAATCCCTTCCCAAATACACTCTCAAAGATAATAAAATCGTATTACCAGTCGTCAAAGGCGCAAAATATCGTTCCCAATCTCCTCCGAGCACGATTTGACGCGAACAAGCCACTTTGATAATCCAGAGAACTGTTTACGTTAAGGAGAATTTGTCACGATACTCAATTCATTTCGGAGAATATACTAACAGTTTAGCTGTTAATAATTACTTTTTCAGGGAAACTCAGAGCTATACTTAATACTATTAAGATTTCCAATTAACAAAATATCAATACTAGGAAGTGACGATGAAGAATTCGTTGTAGAGATAATAAGCAAATAAGTTTTTTGTATGGGCGTCTTTGTCACACGGCAGTGTTTACATACCTACCGACAAAGACGTGTCGCCAAGCGATTTAGCGTTCCGGCACGATGTCGCGTAGAAACCAATCAGGAGTAGGGATTTACCATACCCCTAACAGGTTAGCCGCTACCATCTTAGACTGCATCGTCACTTACCGCCAGGTGCGATTGCCGTCGAGGACTAATTTGTAGTGGGAAAAAAAACATCGCAGACAAACGAGCTGACGGTTCGCCCGATGTTAAGTGATGTATCGACCATTTACATCCGCAGCACAAGAGGAGCCACTGATGTGTTGCCGGCTGAAAACATCCTAATCGGTTTCGACTCAGCATCATACTGGAACGTCAAATCGCTTGGCGGTATGTCTTTGTTAGTATGGTAGTAACTAGTCGCGGCCAAATCCAGACCAGACTAGTCTCGAGCCGAGAATCACACCCAGGACCTCACACTTTATAATACGGCAGCGCAAACTCTGCACCACTGAACCCCTGAGTTAGACGAAAGTGCATACTGAGAAATTTTATCATGTTTAGGTTTTAGCCTCAACTAAATACTTTGGGGCCCAAGTCGGCTATTCAAATTATGCCTCAATGGTCAATCAATAGGTAAAATAAAAAAAAAATTAAAACTTTTAGGTTAGCTGATAACGATTATTGTATCATACAAAAATTTATAACTGGCATAATAAAAATCCCATGACCCATCTGCAGGATGCAAGCTACGAGCTCATAGCTAGTATTGTACAGGTAGGAAATGTCATCAAGATTTGATGTGTCATGGTTGAGTCAAACATAGATAACAAGTACAGACACAAACAAAAACAAAAGCGATATTTTAATGTATATAATCTATTACTAACATGTATATACAATATATTTGTATAAAGTATTTTCCTTATTTTTTATGCTTTGAATGTATAACCTTAACCATAAAAGTAAACCACTTCAGTTACATCTATAACGAGCTTCGCTCTATCAGTCAGGCAAGTTATGAATTACCTACCCAAGGACTCGTAAGGATGTTTAACAAACATTTCATGAATAAATGAATGAACGCGGAAACGTTTTGATGTAGGTCTCGTACACGGACTAAAGGAATAGCACACATGGAACGTTCGCGAAGAAACTTTTTCTTAGTGGTACAAATGATCAACAAACAAGCTGTATAGGCCTCACAAATCCGTTAAAATTTAAGAGTATCATCATGATCAACCCATTACCGGCTCACTATAGAGCACGGGTCTCGTCTCAATATGAGATGGGTTTGGCCATAGTCCACCACTTTGGCCATGTGCGGATTGGCAGACTTCATTGTTGTGTTCAGTGATATTTTTTTTTTAAACGCACATAACTCCGAAAAGTTAGAGGTGCGTGCCCGGATTCGAACCGCCGACCTCTGATTAGGAGGCTGACGCCCTAACTTAGTAGTTAGTGGCTATCACCGCTTCCTCCTTAAAATTTAAGAGTATTGACTATGGTAATTAGATCGGGGCTATATATAGATAACTATGGAGTGTTCTCAAAGGCGTGTGAAGTCTGCCAATGCGCATATGGCCAGCGTGGTGGACTATGGCCAAATCCTTCTCATATTTAGAGGAGATCCGTGCTCTGTAGTGAGTTGGCAATAGATTGATCATGATGATGCATTTGTCAATATTATGAAGATGAAAGATAGTTGATATGTGGTAGAAAGTTACCTCAATAGGTTCAATATGGATACATATTGGTTTAATAGTTATCTCGAACGATTTTTATTTAGTCGCAAATCAAATTGGGTCTGAAAACCCGAACGTGCATTTATAGCTTCGTTTTAAAAATCTATTTTTTTTTTAGTCTGTGACCTGATATCGCAATTTCAATGGCGATAAAATATAAGATTGCTAGAGACCCCACAGCGTATATTACCGTGTTTTGAGAATTGAGTGGAGTTTTATATGGAACAGGACTTTTATAAGAGTTTTATATCTGTCGGATTTCCGTTCGACGCCCTCCATGCTGTGTACTGTTACAAATTCAAATGCCTCTCATTCCTATTTTTCGGGTTAAATCTTTAATCCTACATATATGCTAAATGTTCGACCTTATATCTAATAGTACTGTACCGCTTTCGAGTATCGAATCTAAAAGTCAATGGAAAATAGATCTAATGTAGTTCAGCTTAGAGAAGCAATTTTCATAATACCTATTTTTATTTTTAACAAACTTGTGCTGGAAGCCATTTGGAAGTGTGGACGAATTTGAGCTTTAAACTTTGTGAAATACATTATAATTTACTTTAACATTAGTGTTTTGATATTCGAAAACGACACTACTATTCTGAGGGTATGAAACTTTGTGCGGGTACTGTCGCTTACTACTCGTATATTTAAGCATCAAATTTAACGTAGCAAAGACTATTTCAACACAGATTGAATAGGAACTTTCTGTGTATGCTAATCTCAGAACATATCGTATCCAATACAGAACAATCCCGCTAGCGCTTCGCTCGCTTTTTACGTATCTCTTCCCTGATATATATAAATGCCGTCAATAAAACGGAAAGAAACATAATCAAAGGAATCTTTAGGCACTTTCGCATTGATAATTATAGTAAGGATATAAATGACAAAACAGATCACTTCCAACTCTTCCAACTCCGATTTTCATTAGGCTACCGCCGCACTTGGCGATATCTTTCGATCCTATTTTCGTGACTCCCGAATTCAAAACGAACTTTTGAATCTTAATCTCCAATCCAATATTTAGATATACCTAGAGCTTCACATAATCAGATGGCAAACAGATGAAGACACCGTTTATCCGAACTATAACAGAAACATACAACTTTTTTTTTTATTCACCACAAGTTAGCCCTTGACTGCAGCTCACCTGATGGTAAGTGATGATGCGGTCTAAGATGGTAGCGGACTAACTTATTAGGGGTATGGTAAACTCATACTCCTAATTGGTTTCTACACATCTTTCACGACACGTCTTTTTCGGTAGGTTGGTAACCAGCCACGGCCGAAGCCTCCCACCAGACCAGACTCGAGCCGGGAATCGAACCCAGAACCTCCAACTTAAAAATGCAACATCGCACGCCCTGCGCCACGGAGGTCGTCAGAACATAACTTTTTTCTATTATCGTGCAAAACACAAACATCGGGATGCTGAAACTGCTGAGAACCAGAAAACTTAAGATATATATTGATAGATATAAAGTTCTTGGTAACAGTGGTAACAGTGCCAGTAATTATTGGTGATTTTGTAAGCTTGCCAAGCGAAACATCGGCACGCTTTATGAGAAAGAAGATACATCCGTATATACATAAATTTTTCATTAATGCGTCTATTATATATCTATAATGTCTGAATAGTTATGCACTGTTTTGTCACGCTCCGACATTAGAAAATTGCTGTCAGTTGAAGAGAGACAAATTAATCCATAACTCTTTCGTTTAATTATAGGCCCTAACAGTTAAGACACACGTTTTACAGATCTCAACAAATAAACGTGAAATAATGTCTGAATATTTATGCACTATTTTGTCACGCTCCGACATTAGAAAATTGCTGTCAGTTGAAGAGAGACAAATTAATCCATAGCTCTTTCGTTTAATTATAGGCCCTAACAGTTAAGACACACGTTTTACAGATCTCAACAAATAAACGTGAAATAATGTCTGAATATTTATTTATGCACTATTTTGTCACGCTCCGACATTAGAAAATTGCTGTCAGTTGAAGAGAGACAAATTAATCCATAACTCTTGGGGTGCCAGGTCGGGTAACCTCCACGTGTGCCCGGGTGCTGTGTGTCCCTCTTGATTCGTCCGGGGGGAAGAGCAGCATTCGGGCCGGTGCACCCTGGTAACATCGGTTAACAATTTCTTTTGTGCGAGATTGTTAGCCGATGGCCAATGACCCGACGCGGAGGGGGTCTCCGCGCGTCCCTCTGACCAAGCTGAGGGCGCAGTGGATGACCCAGGGGGTGTATCACCCCGTGTGGTGGAAGGCCTGTCCAGGTATGGGACTGGCAGGCGGAGTGGGCGGCAGGCTGCTGCTGGAGGTGGGGGTGACGACTGTGACTGGTCGTCCCCATTGGAAGTTTGCGGCCCGTCCAGGTATGGGACTGGCGGGCCGGGCCCGTCCAGGAATGGGACTGGTGGGCCAGGGTGGACGGCGAGCGTTCGCTGCGCTTGCCGTCGGCGATAGAAGGCCGGGTGCGAGAGAGTGTTCCTCTTCCACCTCTCTTGCTCCTGTGCCTTCGGAGGACTTGTGGGCGATGGAAACGGGGCTGTCCATCACTCACAGTACGGTCCTCAAGTTGGCTGGTGTGCTGTTGTTCTGGCACACCTCTAACAGGCGAAACTGGGCACGTTGTGCCCAAGGAGGGTCTGCTGCGGCGGACACCCGCTGGTGGAGTTGCGGTTGTATGCGAAAGCCTTCCCGTGGCTCCACCATACAGCGGTGAGTAGGAACACGTGGGGGTTTTAGTCAGTAGGAGTCTGACATAACCTCTGTGCCTCCCCGTGGCGCAGAGGTATCCATGAGGATTTACCCACGATAAAAAAAAAAAAAAAAAAAAAAAAAAAAAAAAAAAAAAAAAAAAAAAAAAAATCCATAACTCTTTCGTTTAATTATAGGCCCTAACAGTTAAGACACACGTTTTACAGATCTCAACAAATAAACGTGAAATAATGTCTGAATATTTATGCACTATTTTGTCATGCTCCGACATTAGAAAATTGCTGTCAGTTGAATAGTGACAAATTAATCCATAGCTCTTTCGTTTAATTAAAAGACCCTAACAGTTAAGACACACGTTTTACAGAGCTTAACAAATAAACGTGAAATAATGTCTGAATATTTATGCACTATTTTGTCACGCTCCGACATTAGAAAATTGCTGTCAGTTGAAGAGTGACAAATTAATCCATAGCTCTTTCGTTTAATTAAAAGACCCTAACAGTTAAGACACACGTTTTACAGAGCTTAACAAATAAACGTGAAATAATGTCTGAATATTTATGCACTATTTTGTCACGCTCCGACATAAGAAAATTGCTGTCAGTTGAAGAGAGACAAATTAATCCATAACTCTTGCGTTTAATTATAGGCCCTAACAGTTAAGACACACGTTTTACAGATCTCAACAAATAAACGTGAAATATAGTCTGAATATTTATGCACTATTTTGTCACGCTCCGACATTAGAAAATTGCTGTCAGTTTAAGAGTGACAAATTAATCCATAGCTCTCTCGTTTAATTAAAAGACCTTAACAGTTAAGACACACGTTTTACAGAGCTCAACAAATAAACGTGAAATAATGTCTGAATATTTATGCACTATTTTGTCACGCTCCAACATTAGAAAATTGCTGTCAGTTGAAGAGTGACAAATTAATCCATAGCTTTTTCGTTTAATTACAAGACCCTAACAGTTAAGACACGTTATCTATTAATCTATTATTTTCAAGACTTGATTTTATTAATTAATTTCTTTTCAACTTCAATTTTTTTTTTTTTTCTAGTTATGGCTTTGCACAGACTAACCAATCTCAAGTTTATAGCAATGTAGAAGTTAGGGAGAAATGGCGGGAAACTTCGCACTCTGCGGACGCGGATCCCTCAAACCTTTCCCAAATCAATACATGTTAACCATTCAGACAACCAGCCACTACACAAACGACACCAAAACAGTCCACGACACAACCAACACCAGTCCTTTTCAAAATTAGCCAACAAACATTCATTCAAGAGAGGCGTGAAAAAACCGGGCCCGCCTTATACGAAGTCTCCCGCCTTTCTCCCCTTCATTTCCAATGTTTAATTTATTTTCCACAGATCAGAAATGGTTGTCTCTAGTCTTATATCTGTCGGGCAAGTTCTCCATCACGGTCGCATACAGCTCCGTGTACATATACGTATCAGAAGTGTTTCCGACCAACGTCCGGCAGTCGTTGTTGGCCGTTTGCTCCTCGTTGGGCAGAGTTGGATCAACGTTGGCGCCGATGACACCATTGCTCGTAAGTATAAAACATCGTACACGTTTATTATCTTCTAATTTTATTTTAACATGTAAAATTTCACAAAATATTGGAATATTATTTAATACTAGCTGACGCTCGCGACTTCGTCTGCGTTGAGTTAGTGTGTGTGAAAGTGTGTTTGTTTGTGTTCCAATCGCGAAGCATTAGATTACTATACCGACGACCTTGAAATAATTACAGGATAAACATTAAAGTATCTCCTTTCTAACAAAAAATAAATAAAGAGTGAAATCGGAGTACGCGTTAATGAATAACAACTAAATAAATACACAACAAACAAATAATGAATTTCATCCCCTCTCCCAAGAGAACCGTGCTGAATTCCGGGATAAAAACTATCCTATATGTTGAACCGGAGTATCAACTACTCCTATACCAAATTTCATTCAAATCTATCCAGTAGTTTCGGCGTGATGTGCGGCCATATACAGGTAGACAGACGAAATTGTTCTGGACTCAGTATTGACAGTAAAGATTCCTCCAATTAAAATTTTCAAAATATATTTAATGTACAGAATTCGTCCTGTTACAGTTTTATTATAATATTATAGATTAAAATTTCATCCCCAGAACCACTACTATCACAATCTGCCAGCAATATTCTTCGGGAGCATGGCCCTAATGGCAAGTATCCTGGTGTTCTCCCTACCAGAAACCATCAACGTCGCTCTGCCAGATACAGTGGAAGAAGCTGAAATGCTATCCCATAATAAAAGCAAGAAGGAACCCGCATAAAGCATCCTGGACTTTTATCTTGATAAGAATGACAGCTATTAAATGTCGCGTCGATATTATATAAGGAATTACATAATCGAAAGTTCAAATGGACACAAGTTGTTAGTACCTATTTATAAAAATACTTGTTATAAAACATTTACTAAAGTTTTGGTATTAATTTATATAATATATGTTTTGCTATAACTATGCCGAAAGCGTTCGAAGCTCAAGAAACTATACATATCTATATGTCTACCTCATAAAATGTATAAAAATAAAGTTAATTGAAAATTGGATCAAACTTTGTTACATATAATTTAATCACGTTAAGAAAATATGCATTCAATTTCTACCGGATTGGCAACTCAAGATCACAATATTTTGACGACCACCGATTTATATACTTGGAGGTCCTGGGTTCGATTCCCGGCTGGAGACTGGTCTGGTGGGAGGCTTCGGCCGTGGCTAGTTACCACCCTACCGACAAAAGACGTGTCGCCATGCGATTTAGCGTAGAAACCAATTATGAGTATGGGTTTACCATACCCCCAACAGGTTAGCCCGCTACCATCCTAGACTGCATCATCACTTACCATCAAATGAGATAGATTTCAAGGGCTAACTTGTAGTGGATAAAAAAAAATATATATTGTTACTTTATTTTAATTTGTGATATTTATTACTCCATTTATTAAGATGTGTGTGTGATGACTCATTATTTTCTTAACGCTAAAGGACTATAAGTGAAACAATGAATGTGTGATCATGGTTACTTGAAACTTTTGTACCAAATATTTTTAGCCGGAATCAATACTAAATGTAATAAAGTTTTAATGACAACTACGAGTGCATATTTAAGGTCGAATGGGTTAATAGGTAACGCTTTCATGATCATCATGATCGACCCACTATCGGCTCACTACAGAGCACGGGTCTCCTCTCAATATGAGAAGGGCTTGGCCATAGTCCATCACGCTGGCCATGTGCGGATTGGCAGACTTCACACGCCTTCGAGAACATTACGGAGAACTCTCAGGCGTGCAGGTTTCCTCGCGATATTTTCCTTCACCGTTGAAGCAAGTGATATTTAATTGCTTAAAAACGCACATTACTCCGAAAAGTTAGAGGTGCTTGCTCGGGTTCGAACCCCCGACCTCCGATTAGGGGGCGAACTTCCTAACCACTAGGCTATCACAGCTTAAGTACGCTTTAAGTGATTGTATTTATATTAGCGACTGGATTGTAGTCCGATCATAATATTTCAAAAAGCAATTCACTTTGATTAATTTAGTAATAAACGGAATTTTTCTTAAGGTTACTTTAATACGAAAAGTAATTTTTATGTTACTTGAAATCATACTCATGTCTCTAAATCGATTAAATGTAAGCGATAATTAAAATATATGGCGTCTTGTATCCGCTTTCCAAATGACATTGTAAATTCTATGTACAAAGTAAATTTTACTTTTTATCGAAATCTTGTATTTCAATTAATGTACCAATTATATTCAGTAAGTGTTTACGATTATAAATACTTACCTACTTCATTGTTAGATGGGTAACTTTATTATATTATTATATTAAAGTCAAAGATTTAAACTCTTGTTTAGCCTTTTACATATTATCGAAAACCCTTCGATAGATGATCCTGGAGCGATAAATACACCACATTTTTACTGCTTAGCTATTTTTTGTTCCTATTACTTAACAAGACAAAATTTAATTAATATATAAACATTATATTAAAAAATCGCATGTCCAAATCGGTCCTAATTCTCATTTGTAAATAAGATATTCTTAGTCTCTTGACAGCGTTTTATTTGTAGAAAGTAACCAGTACAGTTCTTAATATTTAAGGTTTATATTCGCCTTACTGTTTGAATATGTCCAACATATATATATAAATATATAAGTGCTTAGTGTAGCTCGTATGTTTAAAAATGTAAAATTTTTGTTTTTAATAACTTTGCTACAAAGTCGCTTATTCCTATTATATTATAAATGATTTGTATTTACATTAGTAATTATTGTATGTTTTGTATTTTGTACCTAATTTTAAGCTCTTACAAAAACTATGCTAACTTGTGATACACATTTCCAATGTGAACCATTTCCAATAAACTTCCAATGGATATTAAAGAAAATTTTTAAGCTTTTTATTTTATTCCAATATACAAACACATAGACACACTTTCATAGAGTGTGTCAATAAAATAATTTAAAACTATTAGTGCCGATTAAAAAAAAATTGGTTATAATTGAATGGTTTTGATATTGTTATTAATATATAATAAATAAAATAATTAAGTTTTTCATAATTTATTTCTTTCGCGTGTCCATATAACACACTAATTATGGTGTAATAGCACCAACTCAAGTGATGAATTAGGAAGAATTGGTAAGAACGCCTAGGGTTTTTTTCATGCAATACGTCTTCATGCAATACGTCTTCATGCAATACGTCTGAAAACGCATCACGGTAAAAGGTAGACTAAGCAAACGGACATAAGAAATTTTTGCTGTGAACTAAATATTTGTAGAACCAGTTGAGTAGGGCATACAACTCTAAACCAAACACAGCGTTCTCGCCGGCGAAGACGAGGCCCCCATTTCTGACGTCATCCGGACTTGGATCTCATCTACGGTCACGGGGGCGCTCGGACTGAGACTAACCAGTTTAAGTAACCAAATTTCCAACGTCACCCTAAGCCGAAGTCGAAGTCTAACAGGACTCCCTTATGGTGACATGCGCCGGGTTTCGAACCCTAGTGCTCTTCTCACAGGCGAGAATCCCCCGGTGATGCAGTAATAACATAGGGTTATCTACTATTGTCAATTCGCAACAACAACGATGAATATCCAACAACGAAAAAATCCTTGAATGCCGGTGACGTATTGGAAATACGTCACCGGCATTCAATGATTTTTTAACCCACCCTCGAACAGTCCCAATTGCATTTAAGCAAACCTTTTCTTTTTTTTATTTGATCACACCCCATTTTATTTTTATCACACTACTAGCCCTTGTAACTACATTTTTTTTAATACACTACAAGTTAGCCCTTGAAGGCTATCTCACCTGGTAATAAGTGATGATGCAGTCTAGGATGGTAGCGGGCTAACCGGTTAGGGGTATGGTAATCCCACGCTCCTAATTGGTTTCTACGCGACATCGTGCCGGAACGTTAAAATCGCTTGGCGACATGTCTTTGTCGGAAGGCATATGTACATAATACATAATGCCGGAAACAGAACCACCTGGAGACACATCGTACGGACGAAGGTGATCCATGCTAAGGATCGCGACCCTCAGTAATGAGGATGACGATGTAGAGACTAGCTCTTGGCTTTCACCTGATGATAAGCGATGCAGTCTAAGATATTATTATTTCTACAGTATTACTAACCTCTTAGAGGTGTGGCATTTATATCCTAATCGGTTTCAATGCAACATCGTACCAGCACGCTTGGAAGCACGACCGTAGGATTATAATTAATTAGCCAATACCAGATAGCATACAGAATAACATGTTCTCTCCATTAAAAGGAGTAAAGCAGCTTTTAGAACAATACCCATAGAAGGCTTCATCGAAGGTACCCTTAGGAAGTGGTAACGCTTTGCTGCTGAAGTAGCATCTTGCAGTTGTAAGTTTTGGTCCATCGGTTAATATTTCACAGCGCCATTCTAACGCCTAGTGAATTTTTTATGCAATACCTCGGCAAAGCGTTTTTATTATTCCAAAATGGCTGAACAGATTTCAGATTTCTATTTTGTCTCTCTTCTAACCTGGGACCTCCCACTTACAATACCACAGCAGTTAATTCAACGCCAGGATGGCCTTTTCTTATACACTACAAATTAGCCCTGCACGGAAATCTTGCCGGATGGTAAGTGATAATGAAGTCTAAGATGGTTGCGGGCTAACCTATGAGGGGGTATGGTAAACCCATTATCCTAATTGGTTTTATGCGACATCGTGCCGGAATGCTAAATCGATCTGGGTTCGATTCCCGGCTCGAGTCTGATCTGGTGGGAGGTTTCGGCCATAGCTACCACCCTACCGATAAAGACGATTTAGCGTTCCGGCACGATGTCGCGTAGAAACCAATTAGGAGTGTGGGTTTACCATGCCCCTAACAGGTTAGCCCGCTACCATCTTAGACTGTATCATCACTTACCATCAGGTGAGATTGCCGTCAAGGGCTAATTTGCAGTGCATATGTAAAAAAAGAAACTGATAATATGTTATATAACTGAGTTCGAACGCGCGCCATGTTTTTGCAATCGTTCTGTTATAGGTACTCTTTTCATTCGCATGTTACAGTATTGCGATAAAAATATCGCGCGATAAAAACCGACCAAGCTCTAGGGTTAAACCGCACAGCTTAGCTATTTGGAAGCTATATTTAAGCTTTCAGCTTAATTATACTATACACATACGGATTTATATCTTCCATCTGTGAATTCTGGATATTCGAAATGTTTGTCGGATTGCATAAACTTTTCAGTGAAATGGCGATACCAGATTGATTGGAGTGCATTCTATATTTGGTTAGGGCCATTTCCGACCGCTGTACGCGCTGCGAAATGCATTCTATATTTTCCAGCGCAGCACACATTTATTTTTACACAATCCCGATACAATTTGGACGGATACAAACGGAATTTGGAATGTACGCTAACTGACAGATTACGGGAAATCAGCTTTTTGTGGTTGTTGCTTTGTTTTTTTTTTTTATCTCTCCAGTGTAGTGGTAAGATTTATGCAGCGGGTTCGAGTCGATTATCAACCATAATTCATCGTCATTAATTAGTTTACTGTTTATTACTAGTCTCTTCTAAGTCCATATAGTTTAAAAAACATATAATATATATATATCATCATCATCATCATCATCACGAGCACGAGTCTCCTCTCAGTATGAGAAGGGTTTGGCCATAGTCCACCACGCTGGCCATGTGCGGATTGGCAGACTTCACACGCGTTTGAGAACATTATGGAGAACTCTCAGGCGTGCTGGTTTCCTCACGATGTTTTCCTTCACCGTTGAAGCAAGTGCTATTTTAATTTTTTTAAAACGCACATATTTCCGAAAAGTTAGAGGTGTTACCCTAGTGCTCTTCTCACAAGCTGAGCTTCACAGGCCAAATTCCCCCGGTGATGCAGTAATAACAAGTAGGGTTATCTACTATTGTCAATTCGCAACAACAACGATGAATATCCAACAACGAAAAAAAATCCTTTCATAACTAACCCACAAATATAGGCATATTTTTTTTGCGCCATATTTTTTTTTTTTTTTTTTTTTTTTTTTTTATTAATCAATTAACTTACAACTATCTTTACAGGACAGGGTTGTCCCAATACGACAATGTAGCCCTTTTAAAATACTTATTCTACTTAAAACTACCTATATTTTTTCATAGGATATAATCCACATTGCTACTCTTGTGAGTTCACTCAGACTGCAAGTAAATAAATCCACCCTATCAGCAACCACGTTGAGGATGCGCAGTGCGCGCGTCAGCGGCGCCTCCTTCAGCAACTTAGTGCGCCCGTTGGGCACCTCTAGCAGTGACGGTCGACGTCTCCGCCACACGTACCCATCCGGGGCCCTCAGGCTCACCTGGCGTAAGATGTCAGCGTTATGTAATTCACCCCTCATAATCTTAAAAATATAAGTTACGAGCATTAGCTCTCTTCTCACCCTGAGCTCGTTGTACCCTACCATACCCAGAACAAATAATGTCGGGTACATCAACGGGTAGTAAGGGTACACCCCATACAGCCTCATATACAAGTACCTAGCAAATTTGTTCTGGACTCGCTCCAACATGAGACTATATTTAGCTTCATGTGGAGCCCAGATGACTGCATTACCTTCTAAATGGCTCCTAACCAATGCGTTGTACAACGCCATTACAGCTTTCATATTAGTGAAACCACGAACTGTACGTAGGATGAAGCCTAAATTTCTATATGCTTTTTTGCAACATTTTGTTATATGATTACGAAAAGTTAGCTCAGTCGTAAAACTAACGCCCAAATCCCTGACTTCTGTTACTCTAGGCATTCGCACCCCGTCGATACAGTAGTCACCAAGAACGGGGACATGTGCCCTAGAAAAGGTGATCACTGTACATTTCTGTTTATTAAACTGTAACTGATTTTCATTGGTCCATTTGACCACCCTATCTATATCTTCTTGCAACCTCGCACAGTCCCCGAGTTCGTTCACTGCGAGAGAGAGCTTGAGGTCGTCCGCAAAGAGTAAACATTTCGCTTCTTTCACTACGTTTGGGAGATCATTGATCATTAAAATAAACTGCAACGGTCCTAAATTGCTGCCCTGACTTACACCGGATCTGGTGAAATATGGTTTGGACTTATACCCCCTGTATTCCACATATTGCTGCCTGTCCCTCATGTAGCTGGCAAAAAATGTGAGTAGATGTTGGGTAAAGCCAACTGATGCTAACTTTTTAAGCAAAACATCGTTATCTACTAAATCAAAGGCTTTCCGAAAATCGAAGTATGCTGCATCAGTTTGGCCTCCCTTGTCCACTACTGGCACAGTATGACTCCTGTATGAGAGAAGATTGCTGGTAGTGCTTCTCGCCGGCCGGAACCCGTGCTGAGCGTCTGAAAGTTGTGCTCTAACCTGCGCATAAATACTTTTGTGAATAGCCGACTCTAATATTTTTGCGGGCGTTGATAATACTGCCACTGGCCTATAGCTATCTACCTGCGTCCCCGACCCGCCCTTCGGTACTGGGACTACTCTAGTTATTTTCCAAGTGTCGGGAAACACACCACTTTCAAGACACAGATTGTAAACATAAAGCAATGGCTCTGCTAATACCGATCGACAATCTTTGAGAATGTACGGAGGTATGCCATCCGGTCCTGCTGACTTCTTCGGCTTAAGCTGTCCAAGAGCGTGCCTCACTTCATCCAAAGTCAGTCGGTCCATGTGCACTCTCGCTGCGCCGTTCTCCCCGCCCGCAGCTGCCATCGCTAAGTTCACGTTTAGCTCCGCCCGCTCTTTACTATAGACTGAATGGAAGTAGTTAGCAAACTCTATAGCACATTGCTGGGAAGTCAACGGTACCCCATTGTGTATAATTTTTTGCGAACCTCTAGAACCCGTTTTCGATCTTGTGTAATTCCAGAACGACAATGGATCCTCCAGCAGCTGACTCTGGACGCGTTGCCGATAGCGCCTATGCTCTAGTATTATCATGCTTTTCACTTTTGCCCTACACTGAGCAAACCTTTCGTAATCATCCGGCGACTCAGTCGCCTTATACTTACGGTGCAGATCCGCTTTCAATTTTATGTTGCGAATAATTTCACCCGTGTACCACTCGGGGTAAACGTACCCCGGGGTAATAGGACTTCGCTTTTTGTTCGGTACACAATCATCGATAATAGAATTAATAGTTTTATAAAAATAGTTCAAACTTTCCTCTAATATTCTAACAGATAATACGAGGAACATCTATATATTATATGCAACTGTTATTTTTTTATGTTTCATTAGAGTAGGCTATGGCTGAAATATAAATATCACCATCACTTCACGAATAGGAGTACCTAATGAAAAAATGTGATATATATGAACGATTAATAGATGCATGGAATAGGTTTATATGAATAAAGCTATTTTGATTGATTTGAATACAAAAGTTAGGTACAACTTTACACTTCTATGCAGCGATAACACAATGAATTGAATCAAATGAATGAGTATTTGTGCTTCTGATATTTTACTCTGGTGATTAATAAGATAAAATAAAATAAAAATAAATTAAGTTTATTCATAGCTACCGATTCTCAAATATGCATGAGGTTATGACAATGATGTTATAATTAACATCATTAATTATTAATGACTAAGTTATTAATGATTAAGATGCATACAAAAGTTTTCAGAACCGGTGGGATTTCAACCCACATAATTCCAGCAAACGCCTGAATGCTTTACCAAGTAAACAACCCGTTACCATTTACGTCGAAATTAATGTATGCATTTTACCAACCTTATAGCGACTGTAGCGCCATCTAGTAGGAAACGTTATAGTTTCAATCTACTATATGCGAGAGAAATGACACATTTTTTTGTTATATATCCTCCAAGTGCAGGTAAAAAGACTTATTAATGTTATTACTCTAAAGTCTGTAACCCACAAGCGACTAACGGGTAAAACCGCTCGACATAGCGGAGGCAGTGTATTTTTAGAACATACCACGGTAGGTACCGCGCGGTACCTCGACGGGGGTATGCTAACATGTGCAAGCGCATTCCCGCCGACAGACAACGCGACACTTTTACCAGGGCCAAACCCTTCTCATATTGAATGGAGACTCGTGCTGTGTAGTGAGTTGATCAATATGTAATGGGTTGATAAATATATATATATTTTTTTTCGGACTGTCTATTACCTGAACAAACCCTATTGGTTGCCACAGCGGAAAGAAGCTCTGCCAGAAGAAATTTTTTAGCCCTAGGGCTCGAAGAAACTAAGGGAACGACTGCTTAAGGGCGCCTCCTTTGAGGCCGAACCTCGGCTTAGGCAACGTTTGGGATAACGGGGGGTCGAACGGTGAGTTCAATATATTGCACCACCTTCCTCTTTCCGTATCTGTGTATCTTCTACATCTTTGGTTGCCTGGAAGTGATCTCTATGTAGCGATAAGGCCGCCAAGTACTACAATGTACTCTATGTATCTACTGTTTCTGTGTTATTTTCTGCCTTTTTAGGTTTTTTTCCTGCCTTGTGGTGTGGAATAAAAGTGTATTCATTCATTCATCATGATGACGTGAAAGTTAAGTTTGTGTCATCATGATCAACCCATTACCGGCTCACTACAGAGCACGGGTCTCCTCTTAATATGAGAAGGCCATATAGTTTGGCCATAGTCCACCACGCTGGCCATGTGCGGATTGGCAGACTTCACACGCCTTTGAGAACATTATGGATAACTCTCAGGCGTGCAGGTTTCCTCACGATTTTTGTTCACGTGAATTTTTCGAGTTATGATACATAAATAAGAGAAAAGACTTACTTATGTATCATAATCAATCTAATAATAGTACAAAATAAAATACAAAGGCAAAAACGTTCTATAGTTGTCAGTTCTATGATATATAAAAAGAAATATTGTGAACTATACCACTCGAATGCAGAGTATAAATACGAGTAGGTCTAACTTTCTAAGCTCATGTAGATTCACATAAAGGTGGATCTTCAATGGTGAATAAAGTTGAACAACGACGTAGCCTTACGTCCTATTGCACGATTTGCCGAAATCTCTACGAACTTGAAATATAAACTACTACTAGCTTCTGCCCGCGGCTTCGTCTGCGGGGACTTCAGACTTGGTTCAGTCTAAAGCTTCGCTCGTTAACAATATTTAATCTTCCCACGGGAACTATTTGAGATTTTTTTTTTCGGACTGTCTATTAGCTGTACAAACCCTATTGGTTGCCACAGCGTAACCGGGCTGTTTGGCGAGCTTTGGAAAGAAGCTCTGCTAGAAGAAATTTTGAGCCCTAGGACTCGAAGAAACTAAGGGAACGACTGCCTAAGGGCGCCTCCCTTGGGCCGAACCTCGGCTTAGGCGACGTTAGGGATAGGGAGGGGGTCGGACGGTTACTATTTGAGAGATCAGTATAGAAAATACATGTCCTTTTCACAGGCCATGCATACCAAATTTCAAAGCTATCTGCCCGCGGCTTTGCTCGTACACAATTTTCAATTTTCCCTTAAGAACTACTTAAGGAATCGGGATAAAAGGTAGCCTATGTTCTTTTCCATGTCAAAGGCTACATGCATGCCAAATTTCATCCAAATCCGTTCAGAAGTTTTTGCGTGATTGAGTAACAAACATCCACACTTTCACATTTATAACATACTAGCTGTTGCCCGCGACTTCGTCTGCGTAGAAATGCTGATTTCCCGTGAGATTGAGATTTTAAGCTACAGGCAAATTTCTAAATTAAAAAACATAGGACTTTTATACAAACTTCAACCCCCATTTTACGCCCTTCGGGGTAGATTTGGGTAAAAAAAAATTCTAACTTTATACTTACGCCCTAAAAGAAACCCATTTTCAAAATTTCAAGCTTGTAGACTTTTTAACAAAAAGTAAGCAAAAACTAACATCCCCTATTTTACCACCCTTTACAGGTAATATTTAAAAAAAAAATGATATACTTGTTTTTATTTATTATTATTAATCTTAATACAAATTTTTGTGTCTCTGACTCTAAAAACAAAGAAATTTCATACAAACTTGCAACACCTATTTTACCCCCTTAGGGGTGGAATTTCCAAATATCCTTTCTAAGCTGACATCTCTTAACTTCCAACTACCTACTTGCTAAATTATAGCTTTATACGTATAATAGTTTTTGAGATCTCGTGTTTAATCAGTAAGTATGTAAGTAAGTAAATAAGTGAGCTTTCGCTTTTATATATATAGATATAAGTATAGGTACTGGTACAGGTATAGTAACTGACATTTTGCTATATTCTTCAATGCGTCAGTTTTCTCTGATAAAATTACATTTTTTTCTATATAATTATACAGATTTTTTATTGAAATAAGATATAACGTTAGGAAGGTAACAGCGCATAAGTAAATAAAGGCATTACGTTTGCCATGGTGGGTGTAAATGTTTAAAACATCGTCGATTGTACTTGATGGTTTCATGTAGAGATTGATGGGAACATATGCGTTGCATAGCATCGCGTTAGTTTGCTACTAAAAATGGTATTAAAACTCAACTTAACGATAATAAAAAAACATTTAAATACATTTCGTGAAATGTAAGGGAGATAAACCACAAAATGTTCCAGGAACCGGCAATGGATGTGCATAATATAATGGCAGTGGTATGCGATGCACTCGGCGTAAGCGCCTGGTGCGATCACTGTTCGTGGTAGCGTTTGAACCAGTGTTACCAACCCTACTGTTTTAACAGTAGATTTGCTGTTTTCACATTGATGTCCATGTTTTCTGTTTCATTTCTATTTTCTACTGTTTTTAAACTACCGCTCAGCGCCACCTATTACACTACTATGCAATTTTTTTTGATATCCATTACGTAATAAAACGCTATACAACAGGATGGCTAGAGAATGGCGAATGTTAAGAAATGTCGATTTTTCTTTCAACCAAAACAAAACTCCCGATATTATCGAGTTTTGGAAACACGTAAAAGAATTAAGAAATGGAGACGAATCTAAAACATTCCCCTTATTGTGTGAATTGGTAAAAAAGCTTTTGTGCCTACCACATAGCAGCGCCGCCGTGGAAAGGTTATTTTCTGCTATAAATATCATGAAAACCAAATTACGCAACAGACTATCAACTATAGCTATCAAAGGAGTATTACACACTAAATCCGAAATAACCGATTGCTATTCTTTTGAAGCCACAGAAAGGCACATGCAGAAATTCAACAAAAATATGTATGGTTTTAAAAATAATAATGAGTATGAAAATATTGAAGATGAGGCCATTGAAAATGAAACGGAAAAATAATTTTACTTTGATTTTTGTTGTTGTGATTATAAATATGTCAATGTATGAGAGTGTTAGTAACTAAGAAAATTGTTTATTATTTAAAGCAAAATTATGAAATCTGCTTTTTTTTCTTTACCTACTGTTTTCTACTGTTTTTTCTTAGGCGAGTTGCTGTTTTTTAGTTTTTTGAGGTTGGCAACACTGGTTTGAACTGACTGAGGCGTCTTTCGCACCAACCAATGAGTGAGCCGAAACGAACGGTCCGTGACACACGCGATTATCACGCCGGCCGGCTGCCTTCGATTTCCAAATATAAATTCGATTTTCAAAAATACTACCATAAATAATTTCTTACTTTTTTTTTGTGACAACACAAACTACAGTGCCTAGTGTTCGCGTGTGATTTTTAAGCATCGGAATATATAAAAGTACATTCCATTGATTGTTTTCGTGAACTGGAACGTGAATTTCTAAAACTCTTTCTGTGTGAGTACATCTGCACATTTACGATATAAGATTACGTGTAGGTAAATTTAATTGAAATAAAAATGGGGGTTTTAGTGAGAAATGCTGTGAAAACCCAACAGATGTTCAACGAAACTTCTACGCATGCGCATTAATTAGGTTGCACTACACGGTCACTTTAATGAAGTCAAACACATTTATTACTTCGTCCCATAGGTACATTTAAATTAAGTCTTACAGTACTAATATTCTCTTATACAGATAGACCTGTGCTTTACCTTTTAAATAATTTACTATGCACTCATTTTGTTTCATCTGAAATCCGAAAAACTCTTGCGAATTCATTTTTTTTTTTCATAAAATGTTTGAACACCTGGGCCCTATAAATACAATACAATTATTTTTCTATGCTATAAAACAATAAACAACAATCCTTCTTCTGGATTTGGCATAGTTTGACAGCTGTACTTTTTCAAATTTTAACCTGTAGCCAGGTCTGACAGTAAACCATAGCGGCATAGTAATCTAAACCATAAATCTAAAACTCATATATCTTTTTTTTTCTCGTTTTATGGCTCATTCATTTATCTATACATAATATGTGCGAAAATATATACCTATATTTTCGCACTTTTATTTATTTATGTATAAATGAACTGATATCAAAAGCTTTACTTTCTATTCGATGCCAAACTGTAGTAACATTTTATCAGCAGATTAAAAAAGAAAGCCATTTACCTTTCAAGGAGTCATTACCTTTATCAAAAAGGATGGTGTCCACGGATGAACCGAGTAGGTTAACGGTATCTGTATGTCAATTTTCATATAGACTCAACTGGTCCATGATATTTTGACGACTTTTGATACAAAAAAATAAAGCGCATAATAAATAAACAAAAATATTAGATACCTTATATTTATACCTATTATATAAATGTATATATCGCTATTTAGCGATAAGGTCGCCAAATTGTACCTACTGTCTAAACTCTATTGTATTTCCCTTTTTTATTATCTGTGGTGTATAATAAATGTCTACTCTTCATTCATTACATATTTAATAAAAAAAGGTTTTATTCAACTTCGCTCTGAAAAATAAATCGCGGCTATAACTTACCAATTTTAAATTACATTAACTATGAACAATGTAAATGTTTACCTTAATGCACTACGGGTGAAAAGTCTTAAGAATCAAAATGAATAGGTCGTTCAATTCGGTTTTGATATTCATATTAAAAAAAAAAGCGGTGATAGCCTAGTGGTCAACCTTCTAATCAGAGGTCGGCGGGCACGCACCTCTAAAATTTCGGAGTTATGTACACTTAAAAAAAATATATATATCACTTGCTTCAACGGTGAAGGAAAACATCGTGAGAAAACCTGCACGCCTGAGAGTTCTCCATAGTGTTCTTAATGGCGTGTGAAGTCTGCCAATCCGCACATGGCCAGCGTGGTAGACTATGGCCAAACCCTTCTCATATTGAGAGGAGACCCGTGCTCTGTAGTGAGCCGGCAATGGGTTAATCATCACTCATATTTTTATCATGCTCTGATTTTATTTTCAGAAGCATATCATTATAATATTCCGTTAATAGAGTACTAATATACTAAATCACATGTAATCTCTCTTATAGAATCAAAATTGAATTCCTTTTTGTATGAACAACCCAGTGTCAATAGATTAAACCACATTTCCAAGTATAGTTACAAGACGAGGTGGCTGTTTTAATGTGGATAGCAAATGGAATAACCGTTATTTTGTGGCATACGATTCATACCTGCGCAGGTAATAAAAATATACGATGCTCCTGCCTTATTCATTGATCAATTTGTTTACATCTTTAAGACCGCGATTTGCCCGTTTTCTCAATACCGATAATAACTTGTTAAGCAGGTAGATGGTTGTACCCGTCAGTGGTTCGCAGTGACCGTTTTTACCGCATATAATATGAAGCGACGTTGTTCATAACATTATAATAATTGCGTTTTTTCACGCAACAACTGGGCAACTGTTGACGTGAATTTCTTCATAAAGATTTAACGAAAGTTGTGCAATAAATACCTGCTTGCCTATAAGAATATCCAAATCTGCTTTTACATAATATGTTTTTAATAGTCAATCATTATTGCAGGAACGAAAACAAAATCAAATTTTCTAAACAATTATAGTAAAAAATTCTTAAATAGTTAAACTTGTATCGATGAATATTCAAGTTATTTTTACTTTTCGCTCGGAAACTTTTACGATTTATAATTAAAATATTTGGATGTTATAACATCCAACTCTTAAATGGTTAGACTAAGGCACGATTACACCTCTGTTGGCTACCTCGTATAAATTACCATCGTCGTGAATTTTATAAATAAAAAGTTTATAAAAACATATAAATGTAGATAGGCAAAATTATTTATTTATTTAAACACCTTACTTGCACTATCAACAATAGCTTTATTCACATAAACCAATTAAAGGCATCTGTGAATCATTCATTTCATTATTTCTATTCGTGAAGTGATGGTGATAACTACAATCTACAACTCAAAACTAAAGCCAAGAGTGTTTAAATCGCGCCCTGGTCTAAGAAGAAACCCATAACAAGCTTAGCCGGGTTACTTTTGGTTATCACCATATCACATAATCATTAATAAATTATAGTACCTATAGAGATGCAATTTAAGCACAAATGAGGACAAACAGAGGATAAGTGAATAATTATGTATTATTTTTTAATACCATAAAATTATTAGGCAACCTTATACTTAGCTTACTTAGCGATCTCTACTAGACTACCTATTCGAAAGCCGACAGATATATAATGATCTGTATAGATATATATATTAAGAATATGTATAGATTATTTTTTTGGGTTTTGAGATCAAAATAAACGGAAGCAAAATTATGATATTGAAAGATGATAATTTTATATTAGATTGCTTTAATAGATTTCTATGCAAGTTTTAAAACAAGGAATGTATATAATATTTATTGATCAAAAAGTAAGCTAAGTCTAAGCGAAGGTCGAACGTTGATTCGCTTACTGGGAAAATGTCTTTATTTTGAAACCATTCTTTGTTCCGTTCCATTCAATCACATCGGACGGCCGGTTGTCGAACCCCATACAGAAATAAACTGAAAGCGCACTCGATTGTCATTTAACAATGCACCGCGTTCGCTGACTACAATAGAATTAAATACACTTTCGCATCCGATGTCACAGGCTTAGTTTTTTTTTTCAAGTAACGGCCTTTGGCTCTTGTCTTTCTAAACATGCACAGAATGAAATATGCACAGGTACACCAAGTATGGGTGAACCAAGCGCAACCAAGCAAATTTAAAGAAACAATATTTTCTTCTGAATTACCTTTTTTTATACATTACGGGTAAGCCCTCGCTGACTACAATAGAATTAAATACACTTTCGCATCCGATGCCACAGGCTTAGTTTTTTTTTTCAAGTAACGGCCTTTGGCTCTTGTCTTTTTAAACATGCACAGAATGAAATACGCACAGGTACACCAAGTATTAGGGGTGAATCAAGCGCAACCAAGCAAATTAAAAGAAACAATATTTTCTTCTGAATTACCTTTTTTTATACATTACGGGTAATCCCTCGCTGACTACAATAGAATTAAATACACTTTCGCATCCGATGTCACAGGCTTAGTTTTTTTTCAAGTAACGGCTTTTGGCTCTTGTCTTTTTAAACATATTGAAATATGTACAGGTACACCAAGTATGGGCGAACCAAGCGCTCGACAATTTAAAGACATTTTCATCTGAAGTTACTTTTTTCTTTATACATTACGAGTTAGCCCATAACAGCTATCTCACTTAGTAATGTTGCATTCTAAGATGGTACCGGACTAAACCTGTTTTAGGGGTATAGTAAACCCACACTCCCAATTGGTTGCTACGCGACATCGAGCCGGAACACTTAATCGCTTGGCGACACGTCTTGTCTTTGTCGGTAGGGTGCTAACTAGCCACGGTCAAGGCCTCCCACTAGACCAGACTTGAGCCAGGAATCGATCCCAAAACCTCCAACTTTATAATGCGATAGCGCGCGCGCTGCGCCACGGAGATCGTCAAAAAACGTTGCGTTACGTAAACGTTTTTGTGAATCTAAAAAATACATTTATTAGGCTTTATTAATTTTAAAAATTCACTTTATATATTTAATATTTATATTAGATACAATGCATATTATAAGCTAACGTCATGAAAATTCCGCAAAGTTACACTACCCTTTTCCACGTGGCAATAATTTTGACGCGAGTTTTACTTCTGTCACGTTGCTGCATTTTTTGTTTGAAATCTAAAGTAACACATCGGCAAAGTGATGAAGCTTCCCGCTCTATTCTATCGGACGTTAAAAATTGACTCTCATTATCATGTTTTTACATACAATAGTTACGAAGTGCTAAGCAGGAAGGTCACTAGAGGATGTTGGATAACAATTCAATGAGCATTATCACCATTGTTAAGTCTGTGAGATATGAAACTATTGCCTGGTGTATTTTTTTTTTCGGACTGTCTATTAGCTGTACTAACCCTATTGGTTGCGACAGCGTAACCGGGCTGTTTGGCGAGCTTCGGATAGAAGCTCTGCCAGAAGAAATTTTGAGCCCTAGGGCTCGAAGAAACTAAGGGAACCTCTGCCTGAAGACGCCTCCTTTGAGTGGTTAGGGCGTCAGCCTCCTAATCAGAGGTCGGCGGTTCGAAATCGGGCACGCACCTCTAACTTTTCGGAGTTATGTGCGTTTAAAAAAAAAACACTCGCTTCAACGGTGAAGGAAAACATCCTGAGCGTGGTGGACTATGGCCAAAACCCTTCTCATTTTGAGAGGAGACCCGTGTTCTGTAGTGAGCCGGTAATGGGTTGATCATGATGAAGTATTACTTAAAATTACTATAAAGTCAGCCAGGTTATAAAATTTTTATATGCTTAAGAAATTCGTAATGCGTTAGTAAATGCCAAAATGGGTTATATTATATGCTTATAATGAAATTAATCAGCTTACGGCTTATATACAAATAACTCCATTTCACTTAAAAGTTACTTTACAACATTTATCACGATAAAACTGTGAAACAGTGAAGCTCATTGAATTATTAGAATAAAGAGCTTATTATAATGATTAATAAACGCTGTAGCGCTGTTTATTAATAATTTATTAATTACAGTTTCGTTCACAGAAACCGATAACAGTTCATTTGCTTAAGCTTTATTTGATATAATGATTTATTCAGCGATTTTGAATACAGACCTTACTTTACGAGGTTTCTCGTAACAGAAGTTGTGAGAATACCTTTAGTTAAATACATACCAACCCTCTGATTTCGTGGTTTAGGTGTTTGACTGCCGCTGATCAAGAGTTTCTAGGTTCGAATAATCATCATCATCATCATGATCAACCCATTACCGGCTCACTACAGAGCGCGGGTCTCCTCTCAATATGAGAAGGGTTCGACCATAGTCCACCACGCTAGCATGTGCGGATTGGCAGACTTCACACGCCTTTGAGAACATTGTGGAGAACTCTCGTGCAAGCAGGTTTCCCCATGATATTTTCTGTACACCGTTGAAGCAAGTGATTTTAATTGCTTAAAAACTCACATTTTTTTTTACACTACAAGTTAACCCTTGACGGAAAGTGATGATGCAGTCTAGGATGGAAGCGGGCTAACCTGTTAGGGGTAAACCCAGACTCCATATTGTCATCGTACCGGAACGCTAAATCACTTTGCGACACGTCTTTATCGACAGACGTCCTAAGCACTAGGATATCAAAGCTCCCATTAGGCTATTAAAGAAATTAACGATAATATCATTGGTAAAAAAATTACAAATAGTTTCAGTTTTTCGAGGCGCGAAAGCGTAACAAACAAACAAACCTATATTCGCACTTCTATTACTATTTAAGATTCTGTACGGAACCTATCACACTATAATTACTATGTCAATAGATATCGTGATTTACAGCCTGCATGCAAATTAAGACTATTGTTTTTAACTAGCTAAAATGATTTGTAGTACACCTATCATATAACAGACTAACCCATTGTCTCACGGGTCACGTCTCGATATGAGAAGGGTTTAGCCATAGTCCACCACGCTGGCAATGTTCCGATTGGTAGACTTCACACGCCTCTGAGAACATTATGAACTCTTAAGCGACATTTTAACTGTTTAAATACGCACATGACTTCGAAAAGTTAGCTAGTTAGGTACTTCTGATAGGGAGTCGGACGTACTGACCACTAGGCCATCACAGCTTACTTAGACTATTATAGTAAAATTATTAAATACCTACACATTTTTATATATAAATAACCTTATTTTCCATTTATAAAAATTAGAAAACAAGATATATATTTTTCAGTATATAATACTTAGTACTAAAAATCTCACTGTAGGTTTGTTATAAGTGTCTGTCTGTCCAAAATACACTACGGGTGTAGTCTGGTGAGCAGCCGACGACACTGACTTTCGGGCCGCTTTGTGTCGGCATAACAAAGCGTGCAAACTATTTAAGCGAACATTCTGATTGCATTGACCCGGATTATCTCTTATGTAATTAACGCTACTAATACTTTCCCACTTCTGAGGTTCTGTTCGTCAATAGCCGCTATACTACCGCGCTGTTATAATGTAATCGTTCAATCCGACACCCCAACCCTCTCGTAGTTTCGCCTTCTTTTTCGCACTGCTCCTCTCCGAAAGAGGAGACCTAAACCTGACGATTCCCTGACCCATGACCCTGACGATCAGATGACTACTGACAACATACTCGTACCACCTACCACACAATCATACGCTACACACCGTCTTCGCCGGCCAAGACGAGGTCCCCGCTATCTTACGTCATCCGGACGAAGGCTCCATCCACGGCTTCGGAGACGTACGGACGACTCATTGTACTTTACTTTCCCACTTCTGAGGTTCTTTTCTCTCATAGGGCATACGAATATACTACCGCGCTTTTATAACGATTGTGTATCTGAAACACTTTGTGGAAGTTTTATTCCATGATACGAATAAAGTTTCATTCGTGCATGGCAGCCAATTACATACATTTATTAAAACACGACGCTGTGATAGCCTGGTGGTTAGGACGCCTCCTAATCAGAGGCCGGGGGTTCGCACCTCTAACTTTTCGGAGTTATGTGCGTTTTAAGCAATTAAAATATCACCCGCTTCAACGGTGAAGAAAAACATCGTGTGCAAACCTGCATGCCTGAGAGTTCTCCATAATGTTCTCAAAGGAGTGTGAAGTCTGCCAAGCCGCACATGGCCAGCGTGGTGGACTATGGCCAAGCCCTTCCCATATTGAGAGGAGACCCGTGCTCTGTAGTGAGCCGGTAATGGGTTGATCATGATGATGATGATTAAAGCACGGACGGTGCTTATAAATTGTGTACATAACCTTTCATACATTAATGTGTGTGTAATAATTGCTATGGCATTGGCTTACAAATTTTTTTCTAATTGGTATGTGTAACTGAAGCGTTAAGACTAACCTTGATGACTGACCCATTGCTAGGCAGTCAATCATAGATCAAACTAATACAGATCTTGAGCACAGGCTTTTAGGCAAAGTATCTGGAACAGAGCGTTAATTATCCTATAAATAATAACTTTATGTCCATGGACGCTCCTCCATCCATAGATTAAAACGCAGATTTAAACTTAAAAAAAAAAATAGTTAGTCTATCGTTGATTTGCTGCTCTGTGGCAATACGAATAATGAATATGCATTGTTTATTCTGATTGCATTGAATATACGAACCTATAGAGGTTTTATCCAGCGCGACGGGTTTATCACGCGGCATGCGATTAGCTATGCGACCCACATTCACGGTGCGAAATGTTTATAGCTAGTGAGTACCCTTAGCATGAGATTTGTACGCTCGCAATCGTAGTTTCGATGTCGAATATCGAAACACTACTACAGAGAAAAAAATCACGCTTCTTTGTATTGTCTATTGGTGCATCGTTTAAAAACGGTTTATTATTTAGCGGTGATAGCCAAGAATTTTTTACTTTGGCCTCCCTTTCGGGAGGATCGAGTTCGGTACTCCATTTACCCCGAACAGTAACTCTTCGGAGTAAATTGGTCTTTGTGGCCAGTGTGGTGGACTTCTCATGCTGAGAACCACCAACAACAATATATGGATTCCCTATATTGTTGTATAAATTATTTTATAGATTATATGATTTAAAATATAACATTATGTTTATGTTGTATACCACACAACATATACAACAAAAAATTAATATTATATTTGAATCATATATTAGAATTGTGAAGTATATGAGACGAGAATAATATCATAATTACTCCATGTAGATACCTACACAGCATTCACTCGTTCAAGTTTTCTAATATTCGAGGGCTCCAAGAACATTTAGAGGTAAATCCTTGTATAAATCCAGCCCTTTTGTAATGACTGTGATAGTAAATTAGTCTTAACTGTGATAGTAAATTAATGAATAAAATTAAAAATTTTCATAGTTTTAAAGCTCTAATTCGTGGCCATATTTCTACAGCCAACAGAAGTTTGTTAAGTAAAAATAAGTTGCACGAAAATTACGACTCTAAATTGCATAAACTTAAGGTACATTTTATTTTTACGCTATAGTGTTTCGATAATCGAAAGCGACTGTATGTAAATCTCGTACTAAGGGTTCAGGTTACTAGCTTTGACTGTGTCAATATCGTGATAAATCTAGTCGTATCTCTTCATCTATCATTAATGCAAATGTCTACAAATGTAATAAAAGTGAATTCAGTATAACCTTAACTATTTAGTACTTATCATACAAAACTACTTTGAAGACTCACAATTTAAACCAGATTTCATTTGTTGGATATAGCTGTAAAATTTGAGGATTCCCTTCAATATCCATAGCATACTCTCATCTAGGTCCTGAAATAGTTTCGGTGGGATGACCTCGAGTGTACCTATCTATTATATCTACCTTTTCGAAAAATCTAACTTGTAGTGTATAAAAAGATTAAATCAAAATAATTCGATTTTTTTTAATTTGATGGCAATATCACCTGATATGACAAGTAATGGTGCATAATCTGATGATGATTTTGAACCGCACCGCCTATGTGATTTTGTTATCAAAACAGCCTACCATTTACCACCATACTTACCATTTTATTAGGATAGGATAAAAAGAGTTTATGAAAGAGGCTAAGAGCTTATGGTTCTTTCAAAATTTGTCTAATACAAACACTTTTGTCTAATACAAAATTTGTCTAATACATCTATCTCTTCTAAAGTCTTCCCCTACTAAGTAGTAGGGGAATCCCCTGTATTCTTTTATCAACATGATTTTTACGCGTTTTATTACCATACTATGACAATTCGCCTGTTTTTAAGCGGATTCCGTTTCACAGAATATCCCTTTCTCTTCTTCAGTCCTCCTCTACCTCTACTACTTTATCCAAACGTATTTATTTGGCATTCATTCAGACGACCTCCGTGGCGCAGCGCATGCGCTGTTGCATTTTAAAGTCGGAGGTCCTGAGTTCGATTCCCGGCTCGAGTCTGGTCTGGTCGTGGTCGTGTCTTCGGCCGTGGCTAGTTACCACCCTACCGACAAAGACGTGTCGCCAAGCGAAATCGCGTTCCAGCACGATGGTGCGTAGAAACCAATTAGGAGTGTGGGTTTACCATGCCCCTAACAGATTAGCCTGCTACCATCTAAGACTGTATCATCACTTACCATCAGGTGAGATTGCCTTCAAGGGCTAACTTGTAGTGGATAAAAAAATATATATGTTACAGTTTTCTGGGTTCTTGTAAAATTAGCAAAATATTACGCGGTATTTAACCATGCTAGTTTCCAAGTTAGCGTATAGACGCCGATTTGCCAATGTCCTACTACACTTTTTCACGGGTTCATATACGTTGGATGTGAGTGACCGGCCATGATCTGAAACTCGAGCAGTCTCTAATTTGGTTCACAAAAATTGTCTGACGTCAAACGTGGTGCTATGAGTTTTTTCTTTCTTTTTTTGTTGAATTAATTTGACATGACATAAGCTAGCTATATGTATTTTAATATTAATCTTTCATTATCTCATAAACTATTCATTCAAATGACAGTTTGTACGGGCCAGAGTTAATCTACTTAAATAAAAAAATGTTAAAGATTAATTAAATAGGTATTTAGTTAAATCGTACTGTCCACTGTCCAGTCAGTAACATAAGTTTAGTTACTTCGTTCTCCCGTTGGTGCTCTTTCAAACTTTTAGCACCAATCTGTCGATACTGTTTTATATGTTCATTGACCCTGCCTATACAGAGTAATATACTGAGGCTATAATTCTCATCATGGATTCCATAAGTCCGTCTCTCGGAGGAAATTAATTACTTATTAAATTAATTTATTTACAGTCGCAATTTTTTTTTATACACCACAAGTTAGACCTTGACGGCATCTCACCTGATGATAAGCGATGATACAGTCTTAGATGGTAGCGGGCTGTCCTGTTAGGGGTATGATAAACCCATAATACTAAGTGGTTCCGACACGACATCGTGTCGGAATGCTGAATCGCTTATCGACAAGTCTTTGTCGGTATGTCAAATTCAAATTATCTTTATTCAAATAGTCCTTTACAAGGCACTTTTGACGCGTCAATAATTTACATAGTAGTCATTCGATGTTCAACTACATTCGTAAACTTAAAACTAAAGCTATGAGGGTTCCAAACGCGCCCCGGTCTAAGAAGAAGCCCACAACAAAACGGGCGGGCTTAGCCGGGTTTTTTTTTCGTATCACCATCTCACATAATCAATAATAAATTATAGTACCTATGGAGATAGAACAATTCATACCCAAGCTTTTTTATCGTTTATATAATCCTTACTATCGTAATATGATTTTTCTGTAAGCTTTCGTTTTATAACAACTTTGAACTTATTGGTGGTAACTAGCCACGGCCCAAGCCTCTCACCAGACCAGACTTGAGTCGGTCCAAACCTCCTCCTGGTCGAGACCTCCAAAGTTTAAAATGCAACAAAAAAAATGTTTGCAGTCATGTCTTTCTGCGTGGTACATTTTATGATGAAGTATGCAGATTCAGATTAATCCATAACATAATGTTATACATACATCACGCCAACATTGCCTATTATTAACTGTTATTGTTTGTTGCGTCAACCAAGTGTGTTTACTTGTCGAATAATGCACACACTATTTGTACGTGCCTGCTAATTGCCTTCGCAAACACTGAAGCCGTTCTGTCGATATCTGATATTAAACTTTGTTTAAACTAGTGTCAATGGATCACCGCCCGTTGCAATGAAAAAATGAATTAGACTTTTTTAAGCATTTGTCATAGTTTATTTCGTAAAGTGTTATTAATAAAACTTTTGCCATTAACACCATAATCATCATGATTAACCCATTGCACAAAAACGTTACGAGCTCATCCGTTCAGTAGATTTTACTGCCCATATTTTTCATACCGGCGGCCTTGTATGAAAATCGATTCTTATATCGATTCTTATGGAGTCATCATGATCAACCCATTGTCGGCTCGTTACAGAGCACGGGTCTGCTCAACATGAGAAGGGTTTGGCCATAGTCTACCACGCTGGCCATGTGCGGATTGGTAGACTTCACACGCCTTTGAGAACATTGTGCACTCTCAGGCGTGCAGGTTGAAGCAAGTGATATTTTAATTGCCTAAAAACGCACATAACTCTGAAAAGTTATACATGCGTGCCCGGATTCGAACCCCCGACCTCTGGAGGCTGACGTCCTACCCACTAGACTATCACAGCTTCTAACACGACACACCATAATATTATGTGTTAAATGATTCTCATTTAATGTACTGACATGTTTGACACACCGTTAATGTTCGTGACACACCTGGTGTCTTAAGTTTATATATATTTAATTTGATAGTATAGAATAGACCTTGAGAGCCCGTGACGGCACACGATAGCGTCATACCATTTGCCGTGACGGCATACGTGCGCTCTGCATTAAAGCGCGTGCATAATACGGAGCGCCACCTTTGGGGGGCCTGCCATTTAATAGGCGATGAATTCGCCGTATGTCTGACGTCAGCTAGCCGGAGGAACGCCCTCCGGCCCTCTTCTAAAATTAAGATGAAAAACCTAAGCCTGGAATAGAACCAACTGGATCTAGGATTGAATAGCAGTGAGCTTCTTTCTTGTTCAATTAAACGTTCCATAGATGCTTCGTAGTTGTGTCATATCGCGTGCGTATAATTCAATACCGCATAATAATAACAGGTAACCTTCCTTTATAAATAGGCTAACTAATAAATAATAGTAGAATGTTCAGCAAGATAAGACATGTCATAATCGCTTCTAGATTTGAATAATAATGGATTGCGAGAGAAATCAGCCCACAAATAGTAAATCTTATTGAATTCATATTAAATCATCATCATTATCAACCCATTGCGGGCTCACTACAGAGCACGGATCTCCTCTCAATATGAAAACATTATGGAGTACTATCAAGGATGCAGATATCCTCACGATGTTTTCCATCAGCGTTAAAGCAAGTGATGTTAAGTTTAAAGAACACAGAAACATGGAAAGTTAGCAGTGCTTACCGGGTAATGAAGTCGGGCCCCCCAAAAGCGAGACAAAGTCTTAACCATTAGGCGATCACAACTTTCATCTGGGTTTATTATGAGATGGGAATTGTAATTGTGTTTAATTTTTCCTAATTTGTTCTTTTATGGCCGTTTTCATGTACCTTTGCAGTCAATTTTGTATACACTTGTAACTGATATGCATACAGGTGAATGTGACACTTTTGTATGCTAAAATGTATATTTTTGTGTGTATATTGTAAGTGTATTTAAAATAATAAATAAATAAATGGGAAGGGATTCTTATTTACAAATTAGTGCATGTTTAATTACATAAATATTAAATTCCACAGGTAACAGACAATCTAAAGTTGATAATAAATAGGTTTCAAATCAGAATTTTAGTTCCCACGATGAAGAATAGTGTTGAATCATGTTCTATAATATAATAATACCAACAATCCGTTTTCTGAAATCAGACAGTTTTAATCGGAAAAAAAAGTAGTTAATCTTGTTACTTTCGGAATACGTTTTAAATATATATTTAATCAATACTTTCCCAGCTATATGGACGCAAAACAATGGCAGCTGAATTTGTATTCTTTTTTATTTAAGTTACAACCCTGGATTCATGTATTTTAACAGAAATTTTTACTTTAAGAAAAGCATATACAAAATTGAAATACGACACATTTATATGTCCCGTATAATAATTTATTTTGCTAATTGTGGGAGAGTTTTCCCAAATGAGTTATTCTGTTATGTGTAAAATTGAAAACTTACCTTATTTAAACAACAGAGTTTCATGCAAACTGTTTATGTAAGAAATAAAGTTTGTTATGCAAATGTTACAAAAAATACAAACTCTTCAGATCTATATATATATATATATATATATATACAGATGATACGAGTGATAAAAACTAATCAATATTTGTGGAAACACGTACCTAACTTTATCGCTGTGTAATTGTAAATTCCATTAAACACGTGTTTTTATGCTCCGTCTAATCCGTGTCTAATCGTCGTGGTGTTTATCTTTACGTTCAAGATAATTCCTCGCATTTAATAGATAGCATCAAACCATCATCAGATGGACATGATAGATAAGTTGTGTGTGCATAATGTTAGGTACGTGTTAAAACCTTAACGCCACGACAGTTGAAGTTAAAAGTTTCTATACTATATTTCATCATCATTCTCGTGCCTTTGAGAACGTTATGGAGAACTCTCGGGCATGCAAGTTTCCTCACGATGTTTTCCTTCACCGTTGAAGCAAGTGATATTTTAATTGTTTAAAAACGCACATTACTCCGAAAAGTTAGAGATGAACTGATCATCATAATTATCATGATCAACCCATTACCGGCTCACTACAGAGCACGGATCTCCTCTCAATATGAGAATGGTTTGGCCATAGTCCGCCACACTGGCCATGTGCGGATTGGCAGACTTCACACGCCTTTGAGAACATTATGGACAACTCTCAAACGTGCGGGTTTCCTAACGATGTTTTCCGCACATTAACGCACAAAACGCACATAACTAAAAGTTAGTGGTGTGTGCCCGGGTTCGAACCCCCCACCTCTGATTAAGAGGTGGACGTCCTAACCACTAGGCTTACCTTAGTTTATTATATTTACTAACTATTATTAGATATTATTAGTTTATTTACTTATTACATATAGGAGACATATTTTGTTGTTGTACTGTCGCCTTTTTTTATAATAATCATTTATTTCAATTTCTCAAACTACCCTTTTCCCGCAAGAGCTATCTGTTTCCCTGATATAAGAAGTACCCTTTACGGATATAGTTATCACCATGAAATAACTACTATGTAAATTATTGAAGCGTCAAAAGTGCCTTTTTAAGGACTATTTGAATAAAGATTATTTTGAATTTGAATTTGAGACTACAGGATTCTAGCTATCTCTAGGCAAGATTGCATAGCATAGATTAGAACGGTTTAGTTCTGGTGGCGTGCATAAGTATAAATGGATGTTTACTTTAGCTTACTATAATTGCCAGATACGATGCTTTCCTTGCCCCACAATACGAACCAAAGATAAACGTGACATTTAAAGCATAGTAATGGACATGCTCAATGGGAAATTACATTTACAGACTGAAAATACCTTTTAATTACAAATTAAACGAATTATTGTGTAATAATTGAATAAGAGGGTTTTCGAGTAACAGTATAAAAAACATGAAAATTATTAAAAGACTACTTTCCACAAAACCTTTGAACATTATAGCATCCATTTCGTAGTTGGGTGAAAAATTGGATTAGATTTTTCTAGATAAAATACCAGATAGTATAGCAACGAAGGAAATTACCTTTTCTACAGACTGGCCGCGTGATTATAGCAATTAAGATTAAAGGGTTAACTAGTGGCTTAATTATGCGGTTAATTCCTCAATTGACCTTTCACGTTGAACGTGGGCGAATTAACGAGAGCTGAGCTAATCGATGCTGGTATTTTTATTGGTATCAGGTGAGCGTTTGACAGATATCTTAATGCTGGTAAGCGATTTGGGTCAGTGTGTCTGTTTTGTATCGCGTTATCTTGTATCGCCTATTATTAGTTGTTTTGTCGCTCGAAAATCTTTACTTAATAATAAATAATTTACTTTATATATATATATATAAAGTAAATTATTCATATATATAAATACTTACTAATAATTATTCATATAATTATTAGTAAGTATTTACTTTATATATATATATATATATATATATATGTATATATAAAGTAAAAGTAAATATATATATACGGTTCCAATCCCGTATGTTAATCAGGTCTAAGAAGAAACCCACTTAGTCTTAGCCGAATATGAACTGAATTATTACTGACTTACTGAATTATGGTACCTATGGAGATAGAGCAATTCATACCCAAGCTTTTTTATCCTTCTAAACGGTACTATAAGTTTACTTTTTCTTCTAATGTTCAGGTGCGTTACAGTCAATTTTTTTCTATCATACATATGTAGAAGGACCACTTTGTTTTTGTTATTAGATCTCAACCTCTTTGGACCGCTAATTAGCTATTTATTAGTATGTAGGATGACTACGGGCGGGTGCGTGTCTTTGTCGGTAATTTAGGTAGACGTGGGTAGTTTCGGGCAAAGAGACCAGACACTCTTGGTAGAACCGAACTACAATTATAAGTATGGTAATTTATAAGGAGCAGACTATACGCTCCACCAAGTACGAATGCACCACCGCAGCTCAACCACCGGTCCGACCCGACCAAGTGCAATCAATGCAATGCGCCGTCCCGCGCCGGTGAGTCTTATAAGAACCTGCATACGTCACTTAGTGTTGCGTAAAGAGAGGGGGCGATGCCACTCTCTTGTCTGTCGTACATGACTCCAAAACTAGATGGCGCTGCTCTCTGATTGCCGTCAAGTATATACTGTACTTTTCGTTTTCTTTTTTGATCTGTCTTGTATTTTTATGGATTGAGTAAGTACGATAATTTGTATTTTAATTTAATTTCATATGTGCCTTACTACATTGTTTCGGTAGCTCACTTGCTCAACTTAACGTGAATGTTGCCCGCAATTTGATCCGTAAATCGCAAATAATAGATAAGATGAACTACGCGTCAAAATCCATAACTCTTCATATTGTGGCAGCGGGCGTTGGCTATAAATAGATATCAGTATATAAGTTAAAAATACGACCGTGAGAAGTCCCTTCAAAGATCTCCGAGGTCATAATCGAGTACATTATTTATTACCTACCTGCATTATATTAATGTGTAGTTTGTACCTACAATAGAAGGTAACGTATCTGTTAACACATTTACATTAATCCTTGAGTCTATGGTAAAAGGGCACACGTATAATGATATTTGTATAATATAGTTTTCATAGAGATGTGGACTATTAAATGTATGTTAAATATTTGTGTGGATTACAGATACAAACACAAAAAGACATTAAATAAAGATATAGTTCGTAGTGAAGCGGTGATAGCCTAGTGGTTAGGGCGACAGCGTCCTAATCAGAGGTTGGCGGTTCGAATCCGGACACCTATAACTTTTCAGAGTTATGTGCGTTTTTAAAAAATTAATATATCACTTGTTTCAACGGTGAAGGAAAACATCGTGAGCAAACCTGCACGCCTGAGAGTTCTCCATAATGTTCTCAAAGGCGTGTAAAGTCTGCCAATCCGCAGAGTGCCAGCGTGGTCGACTATGGCCAAACCCTTCTCAATATGAGAGAAGACCCGTGCTCTTTAGTGGGTAATGGGTTGATCATGATGGTGATGATGATGATGATAGTTCTTAATTTAATCTTGGTTGTGTAAATTGTTATATTTTGTTAATCGCATGTTGTTGTTACATCGATATAGGTTAGGGAAAACTATCACAGGAGACAGGGTTTCATACTAATGAAATGTAAATTATGCTTTTGATAAATAAAGATTATAGCCGACGTTTGGCCACATATGAAACAGAAACGAAAAACTATAATATTGTGATTATGCTAAATTGTTGTTGAAATGTGATAACAATTACACTTTATTTAGCGACCTTTTCGCCAAGCGAAATATCTTAAATAAATAAATAGAAAGATAATTAATGGAATAAAGGAAATTTATGTAAAAAAAAAGCAGTCACTTAAAAATACTGAGTTTCAGTAACAATGACCTAGCGTAACTGCCAATATAATGTTAGGACACTATTTATCGATAAATTATATTTTATGGAAGAATGCATTTGCGGTAACCTCGAGCTCCAAGTACATAATACACGTCGACCATTCAGCGTGATCCCACAATAACATCTCATATATACCTGAGAACATCGGCGACCACATCATGTGGCCATTATATGAATACCTACTTACAGAACAACCGCAATCACTACCGCTGCTGATACAAGCGATCTTGTGTAATCAAATTATTTTGACGACCTCCGTGGCGCAGTGAAGCTCCGTGAAGCTATGATAGCCTAGTACCTAGTTAGGACGTCAGTCTCCTAAACAGAGGTCGGGGGTTCGAATCCGGGCACGCAATAACTTTACGGGGTTAGGTGCGTTATAAAGCTATTACATATATCACATGCTTCAACGGTGAAGGAAAACATCGTGAGGAAACCTGCACGCTTGAGAGTTCTCCATAATGTTCTCAAAGGCGTGTGAAGTCTGCCAATCCGCACACGGCCAGCGTGGTGGACTATGGTCAAATCCTTCTCATACTGAGAGGAGACCCGTGCTCTGTAGTGAGCTGGCTATGGGTTGATGACATGATGTGGTGCAGTGCGCGCATTATCGCATTATAAAGTTGGAGGTTCTGGGTTCGATTCCCGACTCGAGTCTGGTCTGGCTTGGGTCGTGGCTAGTTACCATCTTACCAACAAAGGCGTGTCGCCAAACGTGTCTTCCGGCACGATGTCGCGTAGAAACCAATTAAGGGTGTTTTACCATACCACTAACAGGTTAGCCCGCTACCATCCTAGACTGTGCCACTAGGTGAGATAGCCGTCAAGGGCTAACTAGTAGTGATTAAAAACAAAAATGTGATAATGATGTAAACCTAAGTACATGCATCTACGAAGCGTTCATACAATACGCCCAGGTCTAAGAAGTAGCCCACAAGAAACTAAGACAGTTTTTTTTGTTATTACCATCAAACATAAATGAATGAATGAATGAATATACTTTTATTGTACACCACAAGATACGATAAAAATAAAACAGAAACAGGCAGCCTTATCGCTACATAGCGATCACTCCCAGGCAACCAAAGAGATCCAAAAGACAGAGAGATACGGAAAGAGGAAGGTGGTGTAAAAATATATATTTACATAAATATATTGATATAAACGAATAATACAAATACATACTAATAATAATAACCAAATTAATATATATTTCACACATTCATTACATAGTCAATGATTAATTTTGATTAGCTATGAAATTATATGAAATTAGTTAAGCAATTCAGAAAGCTTCTTTATCAAATTCAAATTAGCTTTATTCATGTAAACCTATTACAGGCGTTATATATATTTGTTTAACTTGAAAACAAAGCTTAAAATACAAGCGATAGCAAAGTGCCAATATGTCACAATATATACTTTGTTAAATTTCGAAGTATATTATTGAAGTGACGGCGGTTGACGAATTTCTCGAGTACCAAGATCCACGTCAAATATTCAAGGTAATCTCACAACATACACCCGGCCCGGCGACCGCATCGACCATTGTATGACTGTATCTACGTATAACACAACCGCAATAACACCGCAGGTGACAGCAGAGATCGTGGGCGATCACATTACCACCAGAAATCAAAACTATCACACGACGTCCGACCTTCGACTGCGGTAGACATATGCCTACGTAACAATATATACTGAGATCATAGTTAAAGGATTTATGTTATACTTGAACTAGGAAGGAAGCTGTGATAGCCTAGTGGTTAGGATCAGAGGTCGGGGGTTCGAACCCGGGCACGCACCTTTAACTTTTCAGAGTTATGTGCGTTTTTAAGCATTTAAAATATTTCATTTTCAATGGTAATGGAAAACATCGTGAGGAACATGACAGTTCTCCATAATGTTCTCAAAGTCGTGTAAAGTCTGCCGATCCGCACATGGCCAGCGTGGTGGACTATAGCCAAACCCTTCTCATATTGAGAGGAGACCCGTGCTCTGTAGTGAAACGGGAATGTGTTGATCATGATGATTAGGATTGCTTAGATTTACTGTGTAATAGCGTGCGCTGTCGCATTCTAAAGCTGGAGGTCCTGGGGTTCGATACCCGACTCGAGTCTGGTCTGATGACAGGCTTCCGTCGTGTTTATTTATCAGCCTACCGACAAAGCGTGTCGCCAAGCGATGTAGCGTATGGGTTTTTCCATGCCCCTATAAACATTTTGACCCGCTAAATGAAGTCTCAAGTGAGATACCCGTGAAGGACTACCTTGTCATTACAAGGAAGTCCTTCATATAAAAAAATATTTATAGCCATAGCTTTAACAATAAATTAAACACAATCTTCTTATGTTTGTTCTCGATGCGTTCCGAGAACATGGATCAGATCTGGCCCTAAAAATCTTTATATCTATTTCTCTATACCTATCTCACCTCTATACCTCTGCTGCAATGCAATCCAAAACTACTGTATTTAAACAAAACAAAGGATTCAATTTTCGCCACACTTACTCTAGGCATCAAATTAGAATAAACCATTACTTGAGGTCTGTTTCTAATCAATTTAAAGTAACAAGAATACATCATTAAAGTAACAAGTAGGAATTATGTAACTACGAACAACGAACAATGCATATCTGCGTAAGAGATTTTACGTTTTACGGACAGAGTTTTTATCCGAATTCATTTTAGGTTCGGATAAAAAATATCCATGGTGCAAGCTAGGAGTAGATCTGTGCCAGCAAAAATCAGTTCAGCGGTTGAGCCGAACAATATTTGTTGCAAATCCAATACAATTTTTTTCGTGCATTCCGTAGGAACCCATTATTTACCTGGGTGTCACTGACGACCTCCGTGGCGCAGTGCGTGCGCTGTCGCATTATAAAGTTGGAGGTCCTTTATCCTTTGGGTTCGATTCTCGGCTCGAGTCTGGTCTGGTGGGAGACTTCGGCCGTGGCTAGTTAAGCACCCTACCGGTTTTTTAACGTTCCGGCACGATGTCGCGTAGAAACCAATTAGGCACGTGGGATTACCATGCTCCTAACAGGTTAGCCCGCTACCATCCCAGACTGCATCATCACTTACCACCAGGTGAGATAGCCGTCAAGGGCTAACTTGTAGTGTATAAAAAAAAGTGTATGATTCCAATACTTTTGTACTAAGCATCTCTGTACCTTTCATTGAATTCGATACATAGTTAAAGTCGCCATTGGAATTCAAGTGCCAGATGGAATGATCCGACCATTACGGTATAGTATGCAAGGCTAGTGAACTAACAACTAACTAGTGAGCTGTGATTGCCTAGTGTTTAGGACGTCTTAATCAGAGGTCGGCGGTTTGAATCCGGGCACGAACCGCTAACTTTTCGGAGCTATGTGCGTTTTTAAACAATTAAAATACCACTTGCTTCAAGGGTGAAGGAAAACATCGTGAGGAAACCTGCACGCCTGAGAGTTCTCCATAATGTTGTTAAAGGCGTGTGAAGTCTGCCAATCCGCATATGGCCAGCGTGGTGGACTATGGCTAAAACCCTACTTATATTGGGAGGATACCCGTGCTCTGTAGTGAGCTAGTAATGGGTTGATCATGATGATGCAAGCCTAGGTCTAAGCTCTAGGTCACATTGATTATTTATTATACTGGATTGAATTATTATTTATTATATTGGTCCGCGAAGCTTTGCTATGACGTAGTGAGAAATCACCGTAACTTGTTTTAGTAAATCAAGCATAACTCAAAACTGCAATCCTTAAAGACTTATTTTAGACTTTTTATGACTAAATGCCATAATAATGCATAGTATATGTGTATTGATATATATTTATATATTATGTTTATTGATGATTTATATTATATTTAAATATTGCGCCGTTACCCTCTTCTTTTATTTACTTCCTTCCCCAAGGGTTGTCTGGAAGAGATTGCTTAAGCAATAAGCGCCTTTGCATACTTATTTGTAGGGTTCTGTGTTGTTGTTTCTTTAAAATTTGTGTGCAATAAAGAGTATCTATCTATCCTTTTACAGATAGTCCGCCTGCAAAGCAAGAATGGAACACAAGAAAGAAATAAATCTAGACTCTATCCTCGAGAGTTTGGGGCCGTATGGACGTTACAATCTATTTAATTTCGTCCTGCTTCTATTTCCGGTGCTCTTAACAAGTTTCTTCGAGTGCGGATTCATCTTTGAGGCCCAGGAACAGATGTACAGGTAGGTACTTTGACATTGTTATTTGTAGCACAAAAGGATTTTGTTTCATTGTTGACTTTGTTCGTAGATCTCAAAAGAAAAGATGGCAAATACGAGATAAAATATATCAAGATAAAATGTGGGTGATACGGTCTCGCGATAACACAAATTAATCTAACACACGGTTATCTTAAATTTAATTTTAAACCTTACAAAATTTTGTAGAAAGATTAAACTTACTTAAATTAAATTAAATTAAGATTAAAGCTTATTAAGATAACCTATGATTAATATTGATATTAAGGAACTACGACCCAAGTCGTAAACTAGATGGCTAACTTTTGAGGGCTTTACCATTCCATTAAAGTAGTTAGTTATATTAAATGTATGTTAACAGGCATGATTTATTGACCAAAAACGTTGTAGTAAAGGGTATTTCATAACTTAGCGGGCGATTGAAAGATACGCGGTCAAATCAGTAAACCTGTAAAGAAACCAAAGTTTCCAAAACGAACAACATATAGCTTACGAAGATTACGAAGACACAGAGAAAATATTTCAGAATATCTAACTAACAAAAAAAAATAGAAAACACTTTCACACATACATACACACACGTACTTTGAAAATCATCATCATCAACATCATGATCAATCCATTACAGGCTAACTACAGAGCACGGGTCTCCTCTCAATATGAGAAGGGTTTAGCCATAGTCCACCACGCTGGCCATGTGGGGATTGGCAGAATTCAAACGCATTTGAGAGCATTATGGAGAATTCTCAGGCGTGCAAGTTTCCTCACGATGTTTTCCTTCACCGTTGAAGCAAGTGATATTTTAATTGTTTAAAAACGCACATAACTCCGAAAAGTTAGAGGTGCGTGCCCGGGTTCGAACCGCCGACCTCTGATTAGCATTCTGACGCCCTAACCGCTAGGCTATCACCGCTTCAAAAATTGAAAATCATACATACACACTTGTTTTATTTTATTTTTCTTAAAAAATTAAGAATTTTGGTTAATTAATTATTTTGGTTGTGTAAATTTTGATTTGTCAATCGCATGTTGTAACCTGCACGCCTGAGAGTTCTCCATAATGTTCTCAAAGGCGTGTGAAGTCTGCCATTCCGTACATGGCCAGCGTGGTGGACTGTGGACAAACCCTTCTCACATTGAGAGGAGACCCGTGCTCTGTAGTGAGCTGAGAATGGGTTGATCGTGATGAAATGAATGACATGAATTTGATTTTGATTAGACTGCTCCGGAGCCTGACAACGTCAGATGGTGTCGGAAAGATTAATGCCTTATTCCATGGCTACTTTAAGGATTGCTGAGAGAACTTTGCCATTTAGCTGTTGTTATTGGTAACTCGGCAAACACGGATAAACTTTGTTACTGTTCGGTTACTTTCTGTGTGAGTTTATTAATTGGATTATTACGTTTTAATTATAACTTCGAGGTGTATCTGAGCGTGATAAAGCTATCCCCTTTGCTAAAGTATACCCTCTCTTTTTACAAAGGTTCGATTCCAGGCAAGAACTAATTGCAATATTTAAATTAAATACAAAATTCAAATAATCTTTATTCAAATAGTCCTTTAAAACGCAAATTTTTGACGCGTCAATAATTTACATAGTAGTGATTTGATGGTGATAACTACATTCGTAAACTTAAAACTAAAGCTATGAGGGTTCCAAACGCGCCCCGGTCTAAGAAGAAGCCCACAACAAAGCAGGTAAATTTTCTTTTTGTTATCACCATTTCACATGCCACTTAAAATCTTATTAGAGCAATATTTCAAACCCATGCTTGTTTATCATTTACATAATCCTTTACACTATAGTAGGATTTTTCTACAAGCTTACGTTTTATATAAAGTTTGAACTTATTGAGAGACATCCCAGAAATTTCATTTGGTAATTTGTTATAGAACTGTTTACAATTACATTTAAATGAATTTCAATTTTTTTGTAGTGTAGTATATTTCGGTCCCGTCTGGAGTTTTCGGTCGGTGCTAGTCTCCAACCTAGCGGCTTCCATGGTTATAAATGCGAAAGCGTTTCTGTTTGTTTGTCACCTAAACAATAAAATAATAATAGAGAAACACGTTTTAATGAGCATGGTGTAATTTTTAACCCGGAAAAGTACCTGAGAAATGTTTTAGTAACAAAAATAACTGTGTTGCGTATTTACGTATGACCACCAAGATGAAATACGTTTGAGAGCCAGATGGTAAAAAAGTAGAGATAGCTCGTTAATTTTCAGCCTAGAAATAAAAGGTTCTCATTTTTATTTGAGGAATATTATCCTATATACTCGTATATTATAAATGTGAAAGTGTTGATGTTTGGATGTTTGTTACTCGATCACGCAAAAACGGCTGGACGGGTTTGGATGAAATTTGTCACGCATGTAGCCATTGATATGGAAAAGAACATAGGCTACCTTTTATCCCAATTCCTTTAGTAGTTCCAGAGGGAAAATTGAAAATTGTTTACGACCTAAGACCGCGGGCAGACAGCTTTGTCATTTGGTACGCATGTCACCTATGCTATGAAAAAGGACATGTATTTTCTATACCAATTTCACAAAAAGTAAAAAATTGTTAACGAGCTTTAGACCCAATTCTGAGGTCCACGTAGACGTAGTCGCAGGCAGAAGCTAGTATAAATATAAGACATAAGTAGAACAGTTGCTATCACTTTATTCAACACAACCTCATACACGGTGGACTGATAAGCGTAAATTAATATGAAGCCTATATATATACATATATGATGTCGCGTAGAAACCAATTAGGAGTGTGGGTTTACCATACCCCTAACAGGTTAGCCCTCTACCATCCTAGACTTGCATGATCACTTACCACCAGGTGAGATAGCCGTCAAGGATTAACTTGTAATTTATAAAATAAAAATTAAGCAGTTATTATTTAGTTGAATTTTGTAATATGAATCCAACGTTATATCACTAATTGGTAAAGTAAATCAGACTTAAAAGAGGAGGCTTTTATAATATGTAGGAATAGATAGTTTTTTTTTTTAAATTAAAATATCACTGGCTTCAACGGTGAAGGAAAACATCGTGTGGGAACCTGCACGCCTGAGAGTTCTCCATAATGTTCTCAAAGGCGTGTGAAATCTGCCAATCCGCACATGGCCAGCGTGGTGGACTATGGCCAAACTCTTCTCATATTGAGAGGAACCCATGGGTTGTTCATGATGATGATGAGATAGCATTAGAATATGTAGGTATAAAATATATCGTTAAGCCTGTATTAGCCTAGTATTAGAACATTTGTGATGACTGTAATCAAGTCGACATAATCTCACGCGCGTTGAACTGATAAGGGTAGCACCATGAAGCCTATAAAGGTTATCTGTATGCATGTTCGCAGATCGATACGCAGATATTATGCGTTAACTGCTAATAGTTATAGTAACTACTAGAACAGGGACGCAGTGTGAACATTATCTCAGAGGGTATGAACGTGGAAGGGCAAAAGAGTAGAGAGAGAAGACCAAAGAAGAGATTGATGGATTGTGTAAAAGAGGATATGCACATTGGACATTAGAGTGTTGCAAAGTGTTTCTTCTTTAAAAATTAGAGTAAGAAAATTGTTGCTTTGTGGGTATTAACTATCCTTTTTATTTGGTGCTTGAACAGAAAATGTAATTTTCTGTAATTCTCGTATTGCATTTCTTTTTTTTTTTTGTTTTTTTTTTATATTTATATATTTTTAATTATCTGTTGGTATTTATTTATTATTATATTATGGTGTCTATTACTTTTATATATATACATTTACTTTTTTTTTGTTCGTGCGCCTACCATTAGTTTTCTTAATGTTCCAAGGTTGACTGGTGGAGAATGCTTTTAGCATTAAGTTCGCCTTTTGTACAGTTTTTTTTGCAATAAAGTTTAAAAAAAAAATATGCGGGTAAAAGGTAGCTTCTAAAGCTGATAGAAGTGAGTGGAAGAAGAATACGTGTTGTGACCCCACATGAGGGGTAAGGGCAGGAAAAAGAAGATACCTATAAACGGTTATCTCAATACTTAGTACTTTATTGTCCTGACCCTGCAATCGAACCTCGTTTCAGGTTGGTAAGGATGTCAAACTATGGTAATCCGTAGTTTGACATCCTTACCAACCTGAAACGAGGTAGATAAATCATAGGTTGGTTGGTATATACATATAAAGAATTATGGATGACTATGGATCGCGAAGTCCTGGGGACGATTTCCGGCCTTGATTCTAGAATTTGTAGTATATTGGGAGATATATATATTGGGTTTTTTTGTACTACAAGGTTAGCCCTTGACGACTATCTCACCTGGTGGTATGTGATGATGCAGTATAGGATGGATACGAGCTAACCTTTAAGGGGTATGGTAAGCCCACACTCCTAATTGGTTTCTACGTGACATCGTGCCGGAACGCTAAATCGCTTGGCGACACTTCTTTGTCGGTAGTGTGGTATTTAGCCACAGCCGAAGCCTCCCACCAGACCAGACTCGAGCCGGGAATCGAACCCTGGACCTCCAACTTTATGACGCGACAGCGCGCGCATTGCGCCACGGAGGTAGTTTTTTTGTTTAAAAATACTCTATACCATCGTTTTTTCGGAAAATCACCATGGCTAGAAGAGTACGTTATACAGTACGTCCTCTCCTAAGTGAGACAAGGGTTGGACCTAGCAGAGGGTCGTTATAGGGCTGATAATGATAGCCCCCCCATTGCTTACGGTCCTGACGCGCTATAGCACCAGAAGTTAGAGATCTCATATTCTACATGTACTAATCTATACTGAACATTTGCCATCCAGTATGAATTGCTTATTAATAGTCTAAGAGACCAAAACCTATAGTTTGAGTTAGGTTTTATGAATGTAAGTATTTTAGTGTATATCCTCGCTCCATAGACAGGATAATAATTGGGACCGAGTGTTATACTAACTTAGTTTTATCTAAATTTTCTTACTGCTAATTTGCTTTAATTACCTTAATTACATTTTCTTTTGTGACTAAGGTAATTAAACCTATTTGTTAAAGAAAAATATAGTTATAGTATGGCGGGGATTTCATATTAATTTTGTATTAACACTACACTGCAAGTTGCCCTCATTCTCATCTCGTGGTAAGTAATGAGTAAACTTACTTGTTAACAGTGATATTAAACCCAAACTCAAACCACGGTTTCAAAACACGAGGTTGTAAAAAATCACGGCTGAAGCCGCCACCACTAGACGTTATTACGTAATAGGTGAAACTTACTGACGTGAATGCGTGTTCTGGATGTTATCATCTCCCGGGGATACTCTGAAATCGAAAAGAAACCTGCGGGATACAAGAACTGAGAATATAAGTTATGTATTATATTAGTTAGTTGAAGCGGTGATAGCCTAGTGGTTAGGGCGTCAGCCTCCTAATCAGAGGTCGGCGGTTCGAATCCGAGCACGCACGTCTAACCTCTAACTTTCGGAGTTATGTGCGTTTTGAAAAGGAGGAGGAGGAGAGGAGGAGGAGGAGGAGGAGACCCGTGCTCTGTAGTGAGCCGGTAGTGGGCTATAGATTATATTAGTTACAGCGTTTTTAGTAAAGACGGCAAAGACTATTTTTAAATGCGTATTATATTTTTTAATAATAATTATCTTCTATTTCTTATTTTATCTTTTATAACACGCGTAGATTACATTCCTCGGTGTCTTAAATCGTCAAATATTATTAATTGAACCGAAATGAACAGGACCAAACCGAACTGTTTAACAAAACTGTTTAGCAAAAATTTAATTAAATGAATGATAGGTACAAATCTTAAGGTGGGCTCTTTGGCTATTAATTAGCAAAATTTAATTGATAGCAAATATGCTTGCAAGTTGCAGATTACTCATAATGATACCGTCTAATCTCAATAATAGTTATTCCGATACTCCTTGTTGTAAAATTGAAATTCTACCCAACTGATGAACGAAACCGGTTGATCTCTTCTTTTGGTTCACTGGGCATAAATGTATAACATAAAAACTAATCCATATTATTCGTTGTATTTGTAATTTTTGATAATACTAGAAGATTTAGACTACTCACAATTTTACTTTTCTCGCTTGTGAAGTCAACATCTCCTGAGGATAATCCGGTGTCGGGTCGAAACGTGCGTAGAGGTTCTAGTGGAAGATTTTGTGTGGTGTTATATTATACAAATCTCCCGGTTGTCGGCGGAATATAGCAAATTATACTTGCTGTTTATTGTTTAACCTTTTACTATCCGATACTTTGTGATTTTAGAGAGTGACATGGGCTATTTTTATCCCGAAAAATGCACAGTTCCTTTGGTAGACTTAAAGCGCCATTCTGTTATTGGCTCACAATACGCTTTCGCATTCATAACATTAGTGGAGACACAGAATATGTGAAAAGTACCCAGTAATAGTCACATGCGGGTACTTCTAGGATCAAATATGTAAATATCGCAACCAAGATGTTGCAAAACGTTTAGGTTCAACTTCCTTCTAAGTAACTAGTTTTAAGAGACACTGTAAAAGTGAAAACAAAAAGTATGCCCAACTAAGTTTTTGTATTATAGCCCTTGCTCCATACTACGTCCAGAGCTCGATTAGAGTCATAGAGTTTTTGTTTTAAATTAATAAACATAAGAATAAAGGATTAAACGTACCAAAACATTGCAAAATTTTGCTTTGGATTTATTTTCTGTCGAATGTTTAAGCAATTTCCCTTTTTTTTTTAACAATTACATCGCGAACAAACAAGCAAATGGGTCACCTTATATGGAGTGATTACCCTCGGCTATGACATCTGCAGAACCAGGGTAACCAATGCGTTACCGTAGGAACTAATCCTTCTAATCGGTTCTTACTCGGCATGGCTTTGCCAGTAGGGGATTTTTAACTGCAGCCTGAGCCTCTCAATAGACGACTTTCGACCTGTCAGATTATAAAAAAGTTGGAGGTCCTAGGTTCGATTCCCAGCTCGAGTCTGGTCTGGTGGGAGGCTTCGGCCGTGGCTAGTTGCCACCCTACCAACAAAGACGTGTCGCCAAGCGATTTAGCGTTCCGGCACGATGTCGCGTAGAAACCGAAAGGAGTATGGGTTTACCATACCCCTAACAGGTTAGACCGCTACCATCTTAGACTGTATTATCACTTACGATCAGGTGAGATTGCCGTCAAGGGCTAACTTGTAGTGGATAAAAAAAACAAGAGCAGACTGAAGCCGGGAATCGAACTCAGAGCCTCCCATTTTATAATACGTACGCGCTGTGCCTTAGAGGACGTTAAAATCTAATGACCTTGTACATCATTGCTTCTTAGGTGCGAAGTCAATGGTTGCGAAGAAAGATTCAACGACACCTCATGGCTGCAATACGCTGTACCCACAAACGCAGAGAAGGCCCGCCCAGACTCCTGCACGAGATATGCTCCTGTCCACAACAGGACAGTTGAACACTGCCTCCCAGAGGAATTCACAAATAAAACAATTCCATGTGACGCCTTTGTCTATGAAGAAGGGCGATCTTTTGTCAAAGAGGTAAGTAGAAACGAAAATAATGGAACACCCTTCAAACGCAATTACCTAGTCTACCATGGAATCTTCATCTGTTGTCAAGTCTGCAGGCTTCCCATATTCTGCGGTCAGAGTCACCATGCTGTTTTAGAGTAGGTTTGCATGCAGGTTTACTAAAAGACTTTTTACTTTACAGATAAATAGTAAATATCTATCTCATAATATCTGGTTCGAAGAACTCCTTGAAAATGTACAATAAGTAGGTCTGTTGGTGATATAATATACATGTTGATCATGATGATCCATAAATATAAAAAAAAAACTTGAGAGGTGTCAAGGGACACCCGGATGGAACGAAGTTCCTTTTGATTAATTAGTGAAGGAATTGGAATAAAATTTTATTTTATTTATAGTTATAATAATATTTTTTTTATTATTAACAAATATAATGTTATATAAACTTAATCAGTAGGCTCAATTTTGTACGCCATCAGCAATATCCGGAACTTGTTCAGAAACACTGTCAGGATTCATTATTATTATTTTTTTTATTTTAAAAAACCTGTATACACTCAACAAAAATAATCGTCGCGACACCACACTGTTCAACGCGAAATAGAAATGAAAATATCTGGCTTGCTTTCTATAAGAGAGAGAGAGACAGACAGAGAAACATGCGATGCCGCACAGCTTACAATAACAAAAAGTGTCGTGACAACTTTTCGTAAGATTTTTTTCCGTCTAGCCCCCTTTCACAACGCGCGATAAGGAACTTCGTTCCAAAAATCATTGGAAGTAACCTGACAAATACTGTATAATAGAAATTTTTTATCTAGTTCAATCTAGGATGCCAAGAATGGAAGCGCGCGTTGGTAGGGACCGTGCATAACTCGGGAATGTTCGCAGCCATGCTTGTGACTGGCGCGGTGTCAGACAGGTTCGGACGAAGGGTAGCTGTGGGCATCGCTGCCACTGCCAGCTTCATCTTTGGCATATCGAGGGCGTTCTCACCAGATTACATCACGTATCTGGTGTTGCACTTCCTGGAAGCCGCCTTCGGTGGTGGTTTATATCCATCCGCGTATGTCTTCGGTAAGTGACTTTACGTATCGTATTTTTTTTTTTTTTTTTTTTTTTTTTTATCCACTACAAGTTAGCCCTTGACGGCAATCTCACCTTATGGTAAGTGATGATGCAGTCTAAGATGGTAGCGGGCTAACCTGTTAGGGGTATGGTAAATCCACACTCCTAATTGGTTTCTACACGACATCGTGCCGGAACGCTAAATCGCTTGGCGACACGTCTTTATCGGTAGGGTGGTAACTAGCCACGGCCGCAGCCTCCCACCAGACCAAACCAACCAATTTTATTATATAAACCATGTCTGAAAGGTAGTATTGTAGTGGATTATATATCAGCGAAGCGGTGATAGCCTAGTGGTTAGGGCGTCAGCCTCCTAATCAGAGATCGGCGATTCGAATCCTGGCAGACACCTCAACTTTTCGGAGTTATGTGCGTTTTGAAAAAATTAAAATATCACATGCTTCAACGGTGAAGAAAAACATCGTGTGGAAACCTGCACGCCTGAGAGTTCTCAATAATGTTCTCAAAGGCGTGTGAAGTCTGCCCATCCGCACATGACCAGCGTGGTGGACTATGACCAAACCCTTCTCATATTGAGAGGAGATCTGTGCTCTGTAGTGAGCCGATAATGGGTTGATCATGATGATTATGATACAGCATCTAGCTTAGATAGCGTTCTGTTTAGCTAATTTCAATAAAATATATTTAATAGAATAGGCATTGGAACAAAAATGTTTTTTTAATCAGGTCTATTACAACCATGATGCCGTGTTTCTTGTTCATTGTGTGTTGTTTCATCTATGCTAAATAATCCATTTTATTGAAGCATATAAAAATTCTGTTCTATCTATAGGTCTTCTAATTCAAATAAATCATATATTTTTTATTTATTTATTATTCTCACAACACGAAATGACATAATCGCAATGTTATATTATTACTATTTATGTTATAAGTTTTTATTAAACTATAATCTCAAGTGCTAATAATTACCTAGCTGCATATTTCTTAGACATATTTGAAACCGTTACATCTTAATTAACAATTACAAGAAAATTGCGTGGAAAAAATTATCACCATGAATATATTGTTCCGAATGAATCAAAAAAATATTCATCATCATCATCATCATCAACCCATTGCCGGCTCACTACAGAGCACGGATCTCCTCTCAATATGACAAGGGTTTGGCCATAGTCCACCACGCTGGCCATGTGCGGATAGGCAGACTTCAAACGCCTTTAGAACATTATGGAGAACTCTCAGACGTTCAGGTTTCCTCACGATGTTTTCCTTCACCGTTGAAGCGAGTAATATTTAATTTTTTTAAAAACGCACATAACTCCGAAAAATTAGTGGTGCGATGCTAACCACTAGGCTATCACCGCTTCGCAAAAATATTATGAGTAATTAAACATGACCTTTTGTTTCAGCGGTGGAACTAGTAGGCTTAAAACAGAGAGTTATGGTCTCTGCGATGTGCAACATGACCTTCGTTGTGGGCGTTGTCTTAATCGCCGTTCTGGCCTGGTTCGTGGACAACTGGCGGACCTACATCCTGATCTTATACAGCCCGGCCATCATAGTTGGAATCTACGTTTGGTTCATGAACGAAAGTGCAAGATGGCTGCTCAGCAAAGGCAGAAAGGACGAGGCCGTAGCAACATTGAAAAGGGCTGCCAAAATCAACAATCTAGATCCTAGGACACTAGACTTGGATGCTCTAAGCGATCCTTTGCTAAAACCGGAGAACCAAACAGAGGACAAGAAATCTCAATTCTCGAAAGCAGTTCGATCCAGTATTATATGGAAAAGGCTACTGATATGCTCGTTCCTTTGGCTGACCTGCTCTTTAGTTTACTACGGGTTGTCCATCAACTCAGTGTCGTTGAGTTCGAATAAGTATGTCAGTTTCATGCTGGTGGTGCTAGTGGAGATACCTGCTTATATCGTGGTGGTGATTGTTTTGGACAAATACGGGAGGAAGAAGACCATGATTGTGACGTATACCACGTGCGCGGTTACCAGTTTGCTCTTCGCCTTTTTGCCGAGATGTGAGTATTTTTTTTATTTTTATCTACTCACCTGGTGTGGTCTCACCTGGTGTGTCCATCACCACACACAACACCAGGTGAGTGGTGATGGACACACTCAAGTGATTGTGCAGTCTAAGATGGTAGCGGGCTGGCCTGTTTAGAGTATCGTAGAACCATACTCCTAATTGGTTTGTACGCGACTTCGTGCCGGTACGCTATAGCAAGTTGGTCTTTGTCGGTAGGATGGTAAATGTGTCGGCCGAAACCTACCACCAGACCAGACTTAAGTCGTTAATCGAACCCAGGACCTCCAACTTTATAATGCGACAGTGCGTGCGCTGCGTTACAGAGATCGTCAAAAGGAATCGTCAATGATCGCATGAAAATCGTCGCTATATAGTAATAAGACCGTCTTAAAAAAAATATTAAGAAGAAATGAATTAGGAATGAATTTTAAGGTACTCGTACAAGAAACGCCTTTTTTTAAAGATTCTTCCTAGATCTTTATTATCTGAATATTATGTAGTGTGAATAACATTACACAATGGTTCTAACTCCACTCACCGTCGGACCCCTCCGTTATCCCAAACGTCGCCTAAGCCGAAGTTCGGCCTCAAAGGAGGCGCCCTTAGGCAGTCGTTCCCTTAGTTTCTTCGAGCCCTAGGGCTCTAAATTTCTTCTGGCAGAGCTTCTTTTTGAAGCTTGCCAAACAGCCCGGTTACGCTGTGGCAACCAATAGGGTTAGTACAGCTAATAGACAGTCCGAAAAAAAAAATGGTTCTAAACTCTTCGTACGCGATTCAAAGTCGCACCTCCTCGGTTTTATTGTTTATTTTTCAATAATTTAGTATGGTGTATTGAATTGTATGCATTTGTCCATTCTTTCATTCATTCATAGGCTTACAATTGTGAGAATGTTTAAACTTCCTACCTATTGAACCGTCATTCATTGCAAAAAAGAAGCCAGTATATTCAATGCGCAATAATTATATTTAGGTATGTACACATATTACTATGCGTTATGTGATACATTATCACACGTTAATACCGGACGATAGTTAAGAGGGAAAAGAAATTTGCGTTTTTTTAAATTTCTTAAACTAAGACTGGACCTGTGATTTTTCATACAAAAATTTCTTCTTTCTTTTCTTTTCCCAACAATTTTTTGGAGTTTGTTTTAGAAAAATCGAACCCAGATCCATTATAAAACAACAGTGATAAGCAACGACTACACGATTACACGATACGATGTTTAGTAAACTAAATTTATTTATTTATTTATTCAAACCGCCACCAAGTGCTAGGATACACATATAAATCAACTAAGAGGTACCTACAGCATGCATAAAAATAGAAAAAAAAGCTTATTACAAAAGAACAGAATAAGTAAATAAATAAATAAGTAATCTTTGTTTTATTAATATAATAACGAATAAGGGAAATATACACTTATTTCTTACATTTATTACATTATATATTTTTTTAATTGTGCAGTTGTCATTAAAAATACCAATTGAATTATCTGTATAAATGATTTATCTTTGAATTAATATCACGGTGCTAGCTAGCATTCTATTTCCACGTGTTAAAACAGTACGGCCGTAAGACGCTCTCGTTACCATTGACGCTTAGGAATGATGACATAGCTAATTAGTTTTAAAAATAATGCATTAAATGGATGACTCGGTTCCGTATATAGATACAGGTTTACTTGATAAGACATTGACACTAGTTGAGGCATCGTGGAACCATTTCGAATGATTATCATCATCTCATCAATTCTGGATACAATTTCTGACATGAGAAAAATTCACAAGGCTAAATAACTATGTTCGACTCAAACGATAGATAACCGTTTGAATTGAACCGAACCCGAACTGTGAAGGATTCATAAAAAAAATACCTTCAAAAGAAATCTATGAACGATTTAAAAGAGTATCTATGGACGTCTTAAAAGAGCAAGTAAACCTGCTCTCTTACGCCTTAAAAGATAATAATTTCTTAAGTGTACACAACAACGAAACTTGCTAAATTTAGGAGATATAAGGATGCCAAGAACAGTTTTATCCATTGTTTGTAAACTAAAAAAAATAAAATGAATTTCTATAAATGATTCAAAAGCGAGTCTATAAACGTTTTAAAAGAGCAGGTATCTATTAGCGACTTAAAAGATAATAATCTCATCAGTGTATACAAAAACTCAACCTTACTTAACCTACGAGATTTTAGGATGCCAAGAAGAGTTTTATCTTTTGTTTGTATATTAATAAGCAACTTAGATGAAAATCTATGAATGATTCAATAAAGTATCTATCAACTTTTCAAAACAGAATCTAGGAGCGACTTAAAAGATAATAATCTCATCAGTAGATACAAAAACTCAACCTTACTAAACCTACGTGATTTAAGGCCAAGGTGATGCCAAGAACAGTTTTATCTTTTGTTTGTATATTAATAAACAAATTAGATGAATATCTATGAATGATTCAAAAGAGTATCTATAAACGTTTTAAAAGAGAATCTGGGAGCGACTTAAAAGGTAATAATCTCATCAGTGTATACAAAAACTCAACCTTAATTAACCTAAGTGATTTAAGGATGCCAAGAACAGTTATTTTTTGTTTGTATATTAATAAACAAATTAGATGAATATCTATGAATGACTCAAAAGAGTATCTATAAACGTTTTAAAAGAGAATCTAGGAGCGACTTAAAATATAATTATCTCATCAGTGTATACAAAAACTCAACCTTAATTAACCTAAGTGATTTAGGGCTGCCAAGAACAGTTACCTTTTGTTTGTATATTAATAAACAAATTAGATGAATATCTATGAATGATTCAAAAGAGTCATCATCATGATCAACCCATTACCGGCTCACTACAGAGCACGGGTCTCCTCTCAATATGAGAAGGGTTTGGCCATAGTCCACCACGCTGGCCATGTGCGGATTGGCAGACTTCACACGCCTTTGAGAACATTATGGAGAACTCTCAGGCGTGCAGGTTTCCTCACGATGTTTTCCTTCACCGTTGAAGCAAGTGATATTTTAATTAAAAACGCACATAACTCCGAAAAGTTAGAGGTGCGTGCCCGGATTCGAATCGCCGACCTCTGATTAGGAGGCTGACGCACTAACCACTAGGCTAGCACCGCTTCTTCTATACTCAAAAGAGTATCTACGAACAATTGAAGAACGATGAAATTTGCGTGTCCAAATAAAAAAAAACCTGACAATATGGTTTAACACTGAACAAAAGGTTTCTAGCATACGGATCTCTCGTTTAGATTCTGTAAATGACCCACTTTTTTTATTGTGAAACAATTCTACACGTGTGCGCGATATACCCCATCATTCTCAGACTGGATGACTGGTTTATCAGTTTTTAGCGACACCGATATTGATAAAGTTATCTAGTTGTTTTTATTTTACCAGTTAGCGTTTGTTTGTGGTCAGCTGTGCCCACGTTAACGATTCGTTTGGTCAAAGCAAATATGGATGCGGATAGCTATGATGGAGAGTTTTTGGCATCCCGGAATTTGTTTATCGAAGAAATATTTTTAGAAATCGCTTTCATAATCTGATTCGATAAATTTAACCTTCTTCGAAATCTTAGACAGACACGTCTATTTGATTCATTTGTAAGAATATATAGGAGATCTTCATATCTTCTTAGACTGGGGCGTGCTTGGAACCCTCATAGCTTTAGTTTACAGTTTACGAATATAGTTATCACCATGAAATAACTACTATGTAAATTATTGACGCATCAAAAGTGCCTTTTTAAGGACTATTTGAATAAAGATTATTTTGAATTTGATATATTTCGGGTAGTATGTATTTTCATAATGGTTATGACAATACATGTTCTCAATAAAGATTTTAATTTTAATTTATTATACATGAAAATTAACGGGCGATAAAGTTCAGTCAACGAAAAAGACCATTGGTTAAAAATATTTCATAAAAAAATCTTTACAAAGAAAGTATTTTATGCTATGTCACATTAAAATGCACGTATCCAAAGCTTGAGGCATAATGAATATAATTTAATTGAAACGTTAATGTTCATTTATTTTTAACAGCCGACCTTTGGTCCATTCCGCTGTACCTCATCGGAAAATGGAGTGTGACCCTCACGTACAGCTCTGTCTACATCTACGTGTCAGAAGTGTTCCCGACCAACATGCGTCAGACGCTGATCAGCGTTTGCTCCACAGCTGGCAGGATAGGATCGCTGATTGCGCCGCTGACGCCGCTACTGGTAAATATTGTACAATCAATAAAATCAAATTGCAATTCAATTCAAACATTATTCAATAACGCCTTTAAAGGGCACTTTTGATTCGTACATATAAAGATATATTTCTAATGATCATCATTAGAAATATATGTAACTTAAACGACCTCCGTGGCGCAGCACGCGCGCTATCGCATTATAAAGTTGGAGGTGCTGGGTTCGATTCCCGGCTTAAGTCTGATCTGATGAGAGGCTGCGGCCGTAGCTAGTTAGCACCCTACCAACAAAGGCGAGTCGCCAAGCGATTTAGCGTTCTGACACGATGTTGCGTAGAAACCAATTAGGAGTTAGGCTTTACCATGCCCCTTACAGGTTAGCACGCTACCATCTTAGACTGCATCATCACTTACCACCAGGTGAGATACCCGTCAAGGGCTAACTTGTAGAAGATGAAAAAAACAAACTACATTATACTTAAAACTAAAGCTATGAGGGTTCAAAACAATCTCTGATCTAAGAAGAAGCCCACAACAAACTAGGTAAAATCGTTGATTTCATCGCCAAAACCTCTAATATTATTTGATATACTTACTCAAACGTTTTGCACTGTTGGCAGACCAGCACACTTCATCATGATCAACCCATTACCGGCTCACTACAGAGCACGGGTCTCCTCTCAATATGATAAGGGTTTGGCCATAGTCCACCACGCTGGCCATGTGCGGATTGGTAGACTTCATACGCCTTTGAGAACATTATGGAGAACTCTCAGGCGTGCAGGTTTCCTCACGTTGTTTTCCTTCACCGTTGAAGCAAGTGATATTTTAATTGTTTTTATAAACGCACATAACACCGAAAAGTTAGTGGTGCGTGCCCGAATTCGAACCGCCGACCTTTGATTAGGAGGCTGACGCCATAACCACTAGGCTATCACCAGCACACTTGCAGGCGGTCAATTCTCTGGTGATAAATGACATTACGATCCAATATGGAACCGAGGCTAACCTGTTAATTATAAGTATAATTATAGTACCCATACCACCTTGTCGACTTCTTTGCGCCTTCGTACTGGTGCTAATCTCACCAGACGAGTAAAACTTACTTATCTGGTCCTTTTTGTTTCAGTCGGCCTACCATAAATCGATGCCAACCGTATTGTTCGGTGGAATGTGCTTTATCTCAAGTCTACTGGTACTGATGCTGCCTGAAACAAGGAACGTCAGGCTGCCTGACACGATAGAAGAGGCCGAAGCATTGTCTAGGAGGAAAACGAAAGGAGATGCTACGTGCAAAGAAAATGAGTTATGATATCCAGCTGACTTCAAATGGATTCCTTACTTATAAACTTATTTATATAACTTTTAATATAAAATGACACAAAAGACTCCGAACAGGTTTTTTATCCATCTACCTTCAATATCTAACAAAGTGCATTATTGTCACACATGTAAGGTCTCCGAAATCTGTGTTGACTGATTTTAACGCCGATTCTCAGACTTATTAAATATGCATAAAAAATTTCATAACAATCGGTCGAGCCGTTTCGGAGAAATATTGGAAAGAACATTGTGATAAGAGAATTTTATTTATAAGATATATATGAGCAGCGCGAGCGCTGTCGCATTATACAGTTGAAGGTCCTGGGTTCGATCCATGGCTCGAGTCTGGTCTGGTGGGAGGCTCCGGCCATGGCTAGTTATCAACCTACTGAAAAAGACGAGTCGCCAAGCGGTTAAACGATGAAACCAATTAGGAGTATGGGTTTACCATACCCCTAACAGGTTATCCCGCTACCATCTTAGACTTTATAATCACTTACCATCAGGTGAAATTGCCGTCAAGGGCTAACTTGAAGTGGATAAAAAAAAATCATTTTGATGGAATTTCACGAGGTATGTACCGTTAGATACCGACTATCCTATGTCTAATTTTCTTGGACGTTTTTACCCTTACGTTCCGTTTTAAACTTATTCCGAAATGAAAATGAATTTCAGAAAGCACACAGTTTTTCAGCCACATTTGTCATAATTGCTTTTCTAGTTTATTCATACAAAGGAAAGGAAGGCGTTTTATGAAAAAGCTTGAAAGCTTGAAAACTGCATAAACATATATAACTGTATATCATTGATATACAATGTAGTACCTACCTGCACTAAAAAAAATGCCGCCTAAAATTTTTTTAGACACTATGAAATCAAAGTTTGCTTAGGGTAACATATAGCTAGTTTTTAGCTATAAAGATAACTGTATATCTCATTTTACCACTTAACATATTAAAATTAAAAAAGACGGGTTGCACTCCGGGAGTGCCGGCAGAAGTGAAAACTTGATTATTAACGTTGAGCATGTTTGATATTTTGGAATGGTTAGGGAATAATTTTGCACCAATTGCTTTATCAGTATAAAAGTACTATCATTTATGTGGTAGAATACAATATTCATTTATTGCGCTATCGTACACAAACATGACAATTTATATTACATTAAAAATTTAACACTTTAAAACTATTACAATTATTTTACATTAAAAAGTTTATCTATATCAATTTCCATATTTTAAGCACTTTACATTCACGAATTTTACGAATACACAACAATGTGATCACTACACAGACGGTCGAGCCATCAGCTGTCAATGTCTACTCTCCATCCGTCTTACGCTTTTTCGATCAGGTCACGTGTCCTGACGCGAGTTTAAGATTTTATACCCATTACAGAAAAAGTGCTCAACGCCGCTAAAGAAGTTTTCACTTCAATAAAGTTGAGTTTGTTATTTACTATATTTTAATCATTTTTTCTTTATCGCTACTAACATGTATGGTTTATCAGTACTATAATTTTCTTATTGGAATCAAATATACCATTCTAAAAGTGATATTCTCAATTGTATGACAAATGTTTTTCAATGTACTAAGGTACTTATTAAAAAACATAGACCTCTTGTCGATGGAGTGCATTACAAGTTTTTACTTATATATGAATATGTTTCTATTATGGATGTTTCATGGATATTCTTTGGATTTATTTTTTTGCAATTTCTACATTTATCATCATTATCAACCCATTGCCGGCCTAGTACAGGGCACGGGTCTTCTCTCCGTTTTGTAATGGTTTCACAGCTTTGATAATATTACGGAGAACTCTGTCGTGCAGATTACCTCCAATTTTTTCCTTCTCCAATAAAGCCATATTCTATATAAATATTCCGAAAGTGGGTGCCCAGATTCGAGCTTTGTACTGATCCTACCAGGCATGCAGGTTACCTCTACTGTTTTCCTTCATCATTAAAGCAAGTGATTAATTTAAATACTTCAAAAAATTTAGAGGTGCGTGCCGGGTTGGCGATTAGTTGCCCCGAAAAGGAGACCGACCCCGAAGTTTTGACCCCTAGGCTATTACTCTACCTGATCCTAATAGGCTCATGATATGCTCTAACGTATTCTTCTTCTTGACCACATCCTTCGGATCCTTACTTTTCTTTGTCGGCATGCTCCACTAATTTATACCATCAGTCTCCACATAATGCTATTTTTTCAACGCATAACTTCGTTTAAACTACACGTCCATCTCTTCTTTAATCTTCCTCTACTACCTTATCCTTCTGTATTTATTTAACATTCTTCTGTTAACTTAATTTCTTCTCTCCACGTTTTGTTACCATTCTATGATTATTATCCTGTTTCTCACAATACATCTATCTCTTCTAAAGTCTTCCCCTACTAAGTAGTAGGGGAATCCTCCTGTATTTTTTTCAACATGATTTTTACGCGTTTTATCACCAAACTATGACTATTTTTCTGTTTTTAAGCAGATTCCTTTTCACAGAATATCCCTTTCTCTTCTTCAGTCCTCCTCTACCTCTACTACTTTATCCAAACGTATTTATTTGGCATTCTTCTGTAAATTTCGGACGACCTCCGTGGCGCAGCACATGCGCTGTTGCATTTTAAAGTCGGAGGTCGGAGGTTCGATTCCCGGCTGGTCTGGTGGGAGGCTTCGCCCGTGGCTGGTTACCACCATACCGACAAAGACGGATCGCTAAGCGATTTAGCGTTCCCTACCCCCCTAACAGGTTAGCCCGCTACCATCTTAGACGGGATCATCACTTACCATCAGGTGAGATGCGGTCAAGGGCTAACTTGTGGTGAATAAAAAAAAATATGATTTCATCTCTCCGCATTTGATAACTATACCATGATGGTCATGGATGGTTCCAATATATTTGTTTGTTTGATTTTCTGTAATAGTGTCACGATAGACACAAATTTAACCACTATTATACTATTTATTTTTCTATAATGCGGTTTATCTTGGATGTAGTATACCAATGATATAAACTTTAGTTCCTCATTTCCTTTATTTTACCGCTGCTTACTCAAAAGCAATTTAATAAGTTCTTGAATGGGATTTTTATCTCCCCTTTATGTTTCCGACATAAAGCCGACACTGGGAAGTTTCATGTTCGTGGACTATTTTTTTTTTTATTTTATTTTATTTATTTATTGGGAACAAAATATATGAAAAATACAGTGTATAAAAATAACCTTGTTAACTGCATTAGTAAAAACTGAGTTGCAGTTAACAGGCCCTCATTTCCGAGACACATTATTTTATACAAATCAAAGGTTACAACGATTAATGCCCAATACAAACTTAAAAACTTATCATGCAATTAATTAATTAATTAGTGTGTGTATGTATATGTGTTTGTTTGTGTGTGTGTGTGTGTGTGTGTGTGTGTGTGTGTAAATGCTATTTGGTAACTTGCAATAGCTCTTCTGTATCAAAGTATGTTAGGTTTTTGAGCCAGTTACTAATAATCGTCTTGCACTGTTTTATCGCCAAGTGATTTATATGCAGTATTTTATCAATTCTATTATACAGCAAAGGGCTTAAGAAGTGATACTGTCGGCTAGCATGGACAGATTTTAAATTGACGTAGGGGCATACAGATTCCGTTCTTCGTTTATTGATACTATGATTATAAGTATACGGTAGATGCTGATGCTTATAAATAATGGTGTGGAGAATAAAAAGCTGTCTCACAGTTAAAACTCCGCAGGATTTATAAAGCTCATTGGTGGGAAATAGTTTAGGTTTATGGGATATCACTTTAAGTAAGGCTCTCTGAGCTCTTTCCACTCGAATAAACTGAGTCTTGCCTGCTCCACCCCAAACTGGTATACAGTATGAGATAATAGATTGCCCTAGGGCAAAATATACCGTTTTTAGCAAACGATAGTCCGCAACATGACGAAGATTTTTGAAAACAAACATCATCTTTCGAAGCTTGGAGACTATGTGGTCAATTTGGTAATTCCAGTTTAAAGTACAATCAATTTCAACCCCCAGGTATTTTATATGTTCAGTACGTGCAATTTGCATGCAATCACAGTTGTCAGAAATTAATGGGCATTGATGGACTCTAATAAAAAAGTTTGAGGGAGGAAGGGAGAATTTTCTAGCACCAAAAGTTATGTATTTCGTCTTACTGATATTTAATGTAAGTAAATGACATCTCAACCAGTCGTTCACAGTTCCAATAGCGTTTTCAGCACGATCTCTAGCTTTTGACCAACTGTCACCTTCAATAAGGAGGACTGTGTCATCAGCATAGGATATAATTTTACAGTGTGGAATTTTGAGGTTACAAAGTTCATTCACATAGACCAAAAAGAGAGTGGGACCAAGCACACTGCCTTGGGGAACACCGTAACAAAGAGACTGATCATTACTCAGTACACCATTAATGGTGACCTTCTGGGTTCGGTCACTGAGAAAACTCCTAAAGATATCAAGAGGAAGACCTCTAATACCGAATCTTTCGAGCTTATTTAGAAGAATCGGGACAGAGACAGTGTCAAATGCTTTAGATAAATCCAAAAAGATTCCTATAGTTTTAATTTTTCTATCTATGTTTGCAGAAATTAAATTCGTTAAAGTCAGAACAGCATCTAACGTTGATTTCGCATTTCTGAATCCATACTGATTGGGGGATATTAAATTATTTTTATTTAGATAATTTAAAAGTCGAGCGTTTAATATTTTTTCAAGAATTTTTGATAAGCCAGAAAGTACTGAGATTGAGACTATTCTATTGTTACAACATTGTTGAGGCACCAATTATGAATTGACAATGTTTTACCTTTCAATAGTTAAACTAGCTGAATCCAGCGACTTCTTTGTGGATGAAGGATCCCCAATATCCCAATCTCAATAATTCTGAGATAAAAAGTTTGTCAATATAAAAACTCTAAATGTTACCTATTCTCAATGTTAAACAAAGCCTTCCGGAAAATACGCGCTGTCATGATGTTCACTTAAAGGCATCGAACTCGAATGCTGGTGATTTAACTTTGTTGTTTTTTTTTTTCGGACTGTATTTTAGCTGTGCTAACCCTATTGGTTGCCAAAGCGTAACCGGGCGGGCGTGCCAGAAGAAATGTTGAGCCCTAGAGCTCGAATTATTTAACTTTGTATTCTTAACCTATCCATGAGGCCTACTCTGGGTCATATCATGTGTGGGCTAAGGTCATAGGCCGCTTTCATCAATAACGTACTAAATAAGCAGTACCATACTAAATTTAAATGAAAAAAGTGTCCTGGATTTTTTGTTGATGGGTGGGTCTTTTGAGTGATTATAAATATTGAATGGAATTTTTAATATGTATTTCCTTACCATAACTAAGATATTTGTCAATATAATATAAGAAGTTATCTAGCACATTAGTTTCCGCATCAAAAGACTATGAAAAAAAAAACAAAATAAAATAATTAAAAAAAAAAAAAACTTAAAAAACTAAAATAGACAACTTTGTGTTTGAATTCAAATTTTTCATAGACACTTTTAACGCGTCAACATTTGATGCACGAGGGGTCAAATGATTTTTTGTTATTAAACCAAACATTCCTTGCTTTATAATATTTAGTAGCACAGGGTTAGAATTTATTGGGAGGGTTAAAATCATCACTGGTAAAACATTGAAAAATTTTTGTGCTTATAACATATTATTTATAACAGTAGCCCAGGTTAATTATGTCATTTTATTTTTCACGCTGGGAAATGCGTTTACGCATCCCCTCCGGAAGCGACGCAGGCAAGACCGCGCCGCTTCCGACGGGGTATGTGGGACTCCCCGGCGACCAGACTGGCCACCAGAATACCCACTAAAACCCAGCGATGCTCCTTCGCGTCGCCTGGTGGTTGGGTCACGGGAACACTCGTGCACTCGACCGCAACCCAGCCAGCGGCGTCCGCTGAGTCAGACCCTTCACGGGGGCCTATGATGGAGGCCCCCTTACTCCGTCCGAAGGTTAATTATGTCATACAGCTATTATACATTTGTGATAAAATGTGAAATTACCTTTTATAACACTTAAAAAGTACAGTGTAGTATCATTACTAATAACTGAGTAAGTATTTACGCCATTATATACAATGAGAAGATTCGTCAGCTGCTTTAAAATGTGCTTTTAAAAACACAATGTTACGGAAAGGTTACGTCGACTCATCTTCTCGACATAAGAGTACGTAAATTACCTATTACAATTACAATTTAATTACATTAGGTATTTTATTAAAAATATACTTCGTTTATTAATAAGAATAACGAAGGAAGATCACGGTTAGGTCGTGATAAACTATCGATCAAGGAAATTAAATTGACTTGTGTCCGTTTCTAGGATTTTCCGTGAAAAATGTACTTAAGATTATTTTATTACGTCGGATTTTTAATAATAAAAACATAACACATACATAACACGAACATAATTTCGTGTTATAAAATTACATTTGACAATATCTACTTATTTTCATCAACAAATACAACGTGTACATTTCGTACGAACCGTAAAAAGCATCTAATATCATTAAAAATGCATTCAATTTTACAAGCTTGCAAGCATTGTTGGGTCATACAACTAATTTTAAGCGTAAAAGCTTTAAGCGGGATTTAAATCCGCTTCTAGCTGAACTGGCACCGGTACACTCTGGCTGTGATACTCAAAGAAATTTATTGGGATTCCAACCCCGCCAGTTCTGTTCAAAAATATATTTGAACTTCTTTCTAGTTTAGCTTGACGGTTGGTTTACGGTAGGCTTCGGCCATGGAAAGTTATACCACCCTACCGACAAAGACATGTTGCCAAGCGATTTAGCATTCCGGCACGATGTCGTGTAGAAACCAACTAGGATTATGGATTTACCATACCCCTAACAGGTTAGCCCGCTACCATCTTAGACCACATCATCACTTAACATCAGGTGAGATGTCGTCAAGGGCTAACGTAAAGGTTATAAAAGAAAAAAAGGTAGTGCTATAATAAATTAAACGACAAACAATCTGACGAGCTGATCACTTGACCGGCGTGGTTCTACGCAACCCTTCTCATACATGATGATGAGCGTTTAAAAATGCACACAAAAATTTCAGAACCTGTGGTATTCAAACCCGCATCTCGAACAATCGCGGTCTGATTGATATCTATCAAGCTAAGGCCCGTGTACTAATGCAACCGAAATAACGTTTATGTTATATATGAATTAACATAATATAAGTTTTATTTATTTATAACAACAACGACCAGCATAAAAATCTGTATGGTGAATACGCATATCAGATCAAAAAATTGGAAGTAGTTATACAATAGGGATCCACAATCCACAAAAACATTAAAATTTATTTGTCGCTAAAAATTTTTCGTACAAGTCGAAAGTCGACACTTTGGCAACGAAAATATTCCAGTTAGAAAATAGTTAAAAAGAAAGTGTCATTTGAATACCATCAAAAAAACCCTGTAACAGAACTAAAAAACACGACAACAGATTTGCCTGTGTCACTATTCCAGATTTTTGTTTTTTTTTTTATTTACCACAAGTTAGCCCTTGACTGCATCTCACCTGATGGCAAGTGATGATGTGGTCTAAGATGGTATCGGGCTAACCTGTTAGGGGTATGGTAAACTCATACTCCTAATTGGTTTCTACACAACATCGTGCCGGAACGCTAAATCGCTTGGCGACACGTCTTTGTTGGTAGGGTGGTAACTAGCCACGGCCGAAGCCTCCCACCAGACCAGACTCGAGCCGGGAATCGAACCCAGGACCTCCAACTTTAAAATGCAACAGCGCACGCGCTGCGCCACGGAGGTCGTCAAAGGATTTGCATTTGATTAAATTATCCAATTAATGTAAGCTTCATACTTATGAATTCCATTATTGTGAGGCGATAGTTTTAACTGATAACAAAAGCTACGAGGGTATACGGCTTGCCTGCCAAGAATCTTACATCAAACTGTTATCACCATTTCACAATGTCACTTAAAACTAAGGGCAAACCACACAGATCCTGAAAAATTTACTCTACGCGAGCATGCAAGCGAATGTGGACTTAACCACGTAGAATTTAACGCACAAATTTGTGCGGCATACTTTACTTTAGTGGGTCGTAGTATATTGGACAGATTTGTGTAGTTGTCGCTTTTTGTGGCAAATAAAGGTTGCCTTTTCTTAAGTTTGTGTTTTAAAACATTTATTTCTTTGTTTTACATGTATTATTTTACTTAGACTTTTTTTTTTATTAGACTTAGGTTTAAAGATCTTTATTCTCAGAAGAAACAATTTCACTTATTGAGAAATTAATAAAATAAAACAGTTTACAATAAAGAAATAGTAGGCCAAAAGTGGCGTGTTTACAAATTTACACAATGCTTTTTAAGTTTCTTTTTGAACGCTGTAAATGACTTTTCGCAAAAAATATCTTTGGGACTTACTATAGAAATCATTAAAAATTATACAAATTTTTACACTGCGGTCCTTTGACGAATTCCATCCTCTACACCCGAAGATCTTAATCATATCTACTCGTATAATGGATTTTCGTTATCAAATACTTTAAAACGAATAGTTTTTTGCGGATTATTTATGTTGTAGTTGTAATACTATTATATATCTCCGTATTATAATCGTCAGTAATATTTAACTTACCTGGTTTTGTTTTATATTAAGTAGCTAAGATACCATTATCTAACATTTTTTGTTAAACCCTCGAATTAGTTTAACCAATCACATTGTTTTAATAGGTTAATAGTATTTTCACAATAAAGTTTTTATTACATGCGTTTCAATTATTTTAATTATTCACGTGGAGTCATCATGATCAACCCATTGCCGGCTCACTACAGAGCGCGGGTCTCCTCTCAATACGAGTATGAGAAGGGTTTGGCGATAGTCCACCACGCTGGCCATGTGCGGATTGGCAGACTTTACACGCCTTTGAGAACATTATGGAGAACTCTCAGGCGTGCAGGTTTCCTCACGATGTTTTCCTTCACCGTTGAAGCAAGTGATATTTTAATTGTCTAAAAACGCATATATCTCCGAAAAGTTAGAGGTCCGTGTCCGGAATCGAAAACTAATCAATATCCGATTTCACTCATTCTTTTTTTTTTTAGAAAGGAGATACTTTAATGATTATCCTGTAATTATTTCAAGTAATTCGGGTTAGTAATCTATTGCTTCGTGATTGAAAAGACAAACAAACAAACTAACTCAACGCAGACGAAGTCGCGGGCGTCAGCTAGTCTAAAATAAAATAACACTGGACATATTTTTAAAATTTATAAGTGAAGAATGTTTTTGCACCTGTAACGTGAATTCCTTACAAACCCATTTTTTTAAAGCTAACACTCCACTACACTTATGCATATTGTATTAACTAATATCGCTTCTACTAAGAGTAGTTGGTTACTTTTACATGCTAAGACAAATTGTGCTGCGTTCGCGTTTTTGTTCTGGTCTGAAGAGAAGCGGTGATAGCTTAGTGGTTAGGGCGTCAGCCGCCTAATCAGAGGTCGGCGGTTCGAATCCTGGCACGCACCTCAAACTTTTCGGAGTTATGTGCGTTTAAAAAAAATTAAAATACCACTTGCTTCAACGGTGAAGGAAAACATCGTGAGGAAACCTGTACGCCTGAGAGTTCTCCATAATGTTCTCAAAGTCGTGTGAAGTCTGCCAATCCGCACATGGCCAGCGTGGTGGACTATGGCCAAACCCTTCTCATAATGAGAGGAGACCTGTGCTCTGTAATGAGCCGGTAATGGGTTGATCATGATCATGCTATCGCAGAAAGTCTGAATCTCTATGAATGAGGGAATTAAAGAATGATAATAGTTTTATTATATACCACACAAAAGAACATAAAAATTGCTAAAGAAGAGTTCAGATTTTCTTACTGGTGAGGGTAATTACTGTCTATGAAATATTTGGTAACCAGTCTGACAGTTGCTCAAAAATGGCGATCTGTCTTCTCCATACAATATATACTTATGTATAGCCACTTATAAACTCATCCCAAATTTATTTATTTATGAAATATGATTATGAATTGGCTTGTATGAATAGATCACCGTCATACAAAACACATGATTTGTATGAAGACGGATTGAAGACTATTGGACGACCTCCGTGGCGCAGCGCGTGCGCTGTTGTATTTTAAAGTTGGAGGTCCTGGGTTCGATTCCCGGCTCGAGTCTGGTCTGGTGGGAGGCTTCGGCCGTGGCTAGTTACCACCCTACCGACAAAGCCAAGCCATTTAGCGTTCCGGCACGATGTCGCGTAAAAACCAATTAGGGGCGTGGGTTAACCATACCTTCTCCTAACAGGTTAGCCCGCTACCATCCTAGACTGCATCATCACTTACCACCACGTGAGATTGCCGTCAAGGACTAATTTGTAGTGGATTAAAAAAAAAAAGCTACAAATCCTTTGTTCCTACAAATCACGTTTTTAAACTGGAAAATGTGTTGACGATGTGGAAATCCCTTCCGGCGTTGTATGTGGCACCCCCCAGTGGCCAGAATGGCGACCAGAATACCCAATTAAACGCAGCGATGCACCTGCGCGTCGCCAGGTCACGGTATCTCTCGCGAAGTCGTCCGCAACCATACCACGTATAAAACATACAGAATCTGACAGTTGGTCTAAATATTCTAAACTTTCATATCCCGCAATATGAAGTCGTATCTTCATCGTATCGTACATATAGTAGATTCAATCTTAACGTATAAACGCATCATAATTATTTGCACGTTAACTCGCACCCACGTCTCAGGAGTTAGGGGACTAAATATTTAACCGAGCTTAAGTAATTACTTAGCTATGCGCGAGTGGCGGTACGTGAGCGATACGACTGTGTGTAACAACGACGGCGTAAAGACATGAATCTCAAGGGCGTAACCAGATTGATGAGAGAGCCAGGAGATTTTTGGTGACCTGGGTTCGAATCCCGTTACCAATTTGGTCTGGTTTGCAGGGAGGCTTTGGCTGCTGGCAAAGACGTAAATCTCAAGGGCGCAACCGAATTGATGAGAGGGCCAGGAGATTTTTGGTGACCTGGGTTCGAATCCCGTTACGAGTCTAGTCTGGTTTGCTGGGAGGCTTTGGCTGCTGGCAAAGACGTAAATCTCAAGGGCGTAACCAGATTGATGAGAGAGCCAGGAGATTTTTGGTGACCTGGGTTCGAATCCCGTTACGAGTCTGGTCTGGTTTGCTGGGAGGCTTTGGCTGCTGGCAAAGACGTAAATCTCAAGGGCGTAACCAGATTGATGAGAGAGACAGGAGATTTTTGGCGACCTGGGTTTGAATCCCGTTACGAGTCTGGTCTGGTTTGCTGGGAGGCTTGGGCTGCTAAAAAACACTAATTAATCTTAATAATCATGGGAACGCTGGATTTTGTTTTGAGCAGTGTATAAGCCGATGGTATTATGAAGTCTGACATTATTTACTATGTATGACTATAATGTGTACTTGGCATCAAGAAACTTAATTATCAGAATTATAAAAAAAAAAGTTATCCATTCTTCGATAATCATATTATAGACAACTGATACCATCATAATTATTTTGCATGTCATTTGACGAAACATGCGTCACCATTGCTGACGTCACGATCTTCTTTACTTTCGCTCATAGTAATGAAACCACTACTTGCTGGATTACACTTTTATTGCGACAATAACTTAGAGGTCTGAACGGTCTGACGTCTCGAGCGAGAATGCCACGAAGGGCAACAACCGCCCTTGCTATAAATACCAAAGCATGCTTGTACAAAATTGATTGCTACCTTCTAAATACACTGATTAGCAAATAAATTATTAATAAGTGATTTAAACAGTTCAAATGTGGGTAATTATTGGATTCTTGATTTTCTTGGCGCCGCTGAATGAAGTTAATAACTCCTTCGCGCCGACATATATTATTTACATATATTTATGTACAATATTTCTTACATATTAATTTAATTTGATTTCATATCTAACTTGCACAACCTTACTGTATTTAATAGTCAGGTACTATGCATATAACCTGAGTGGGTATCTAATTCAATCGCCGATTGGGGTAATCTTAGCTGGAGCCAAATGCACAATTGAAATTATAATTAATGTGCTTCATATCACGGTGTTACGTCACATGACACTTGACGGTTCATGAATATTGTAATAAATCTAAGCTTCTTGGTCTATTATAACACAAATATTAATGTTTTAATATGACCTATGTAAAATATTAATAATATACATCATCATCATATGAACCAATCGACGTTCCCGGCTGGTCATAGGGCTTTTATAGGGAGTTCCAAAGTCCACGGTCTTGGGCCCCTTTTTCCATTGTTCCCAGCGTAGCGTTTGATATCGTCTGCCCATCTAGTCATCATCACGATCAACCCATTGCCGGCTCACTATAGAGCACCGGTCTCCTCTCAATATGAGAAGGGTTTGGCCATAGTCAACCACGCTGGCTATTTGCGGATCGGCAGACTTCGCATCCCTTTGAGAACATTATAGAGAACTCTCACGCCTGCAGGTTTCCTCACGATGTTTTCCTTCACCGTTGAACCAAGTGATATATATTTTTTTAAACGCACATAACTCTGAAAAGTTAGAGGTGCGTGCCCGGATTCGAACCGCTGACCTCTGATTAGGAGGCTGACGCCCTAACCACTAGACTTGAACGCTTCTATAAACGCATCTATGAACGCTTCATAGATACCTTAATTAATTTTACATAATTAAAATTTTCATTTCCTCTCTGGACACCTTATGTATCGCTTTCTACCATTACAACCAGCTGTTATAAACTCTACCACTTGCTGACCGTTTAAGGATCATAAAAACTACATACCAACATTACAAAACTAAAAACGTTCGCAAACTTGCCAATTTAATTTAAACCTCTTTCCTACTTGAAACCTCAGCTCGCCATTTCGAGCACTTCCCAACAAATGTGAAGTGCTGAAACATTCCGACCAGAAAAAAGTCGAAAAACTCAATTTCCCAATAAAAGTCCGACTCAAGTTTCTAAGAGCGTGTGTTATTTCGGATCTATCTAGGTAATTCTGGTATCCGCTTAAAGCTTTTTCACATAACATAGACACAACGCATTTAGCGTAGCTATATGGCTATATGGGTATCTAAGACTTGCTAGTAAAAAATAAAATATATGAGGCTAAGACTCGTAAAAAGAAGTTTTCGTGTCTAGATAGGACCCACAGAAACCGAGTTTTTTAGCTGAGTTGTTACTATTATTAACTGTATGTTGACCGCTCCGCGATGATAAATTTATAGTACCTATCTAAAATAATTTATTAAGCGGTAGTACTAAAAAAAATCAAAAGCTTACTTATTTATTACTATTATTAAAATTTTAGCAAGATCTGTACAGTACTGAGTATGTTATTTGTAACACAAACAATAATAAAGAGATTTCTCATTAATTATTAACAAAAAACAGCTTTTGATAATAAGAAAATTGCTTAAAAGAGCAATTTTCTTATCATTAAATTATTATTATTTTTAAGCAATTAAAATATCACTTGCTTCAACGGTGAAGGAAAACATCGTGAGGAATCCTGCACGCCTGAGAGTTCTCCATAATGTTCTCTGCGTGTGTAGTCTGCCAATCCGCACATGGCCAGCGTGGTGGACTATGGCCAAACCCTTCTCATATTGAGAGGAGACGTGTGCTCTGTAGGGCTAATCATGATGATGAGATTTTGAAGTGAAAACTTCTTTAGCGGCGTTGAGCACTTTTAATGGGTATAAAATCTTAAACTCGCGTCAGGCCACGTGACCTGATCGAAAAAGCGTAAGACGGATGGAGAGTAGACAGCTATCCCCTCTCTACGGCGCGGCGAAAATGTATGCCTGGGCCTACTGTTTCGTTTAGGCAGCGCAGGGCGCTTGCGCGAATGTTCGTGTATGTTACAGCGTGCCACGCGCATCCATGGATGGTGACAGCTGATGGCTCGACCGTCAGTGTAGTGATCACATTGTTGTGTATTCGTAAAATTCGTGAATGTAAAGTGCTTAAAATATGGAATTTTAATGTAATATAAATTGTCATGTTTGTGTACGATAGCGCAATAAATGAATATTGTATTCTACCACATAAATGATAGTACTTTTATACTGATAAAGCAATTGGTGCAAAATTATTCCCTAACCATTCCAAAATATCAAACATGCTCAACGTTAATAATCAAGTTTTCACTTCTGCCGGCACTCCCGGAGTGCAACCCGTCTTTTTTTTTCAGATAGTTTTGTTCTGAGGCTTTGCATTTTTGGTTGATTCAAAAATATTTGGATGTAAGTTACTGATATTAGTTCATCATCATCATAATGATTATCGACGCAACACGACAAAGGCGTGGCCAGTCCTGTAAATCCTCGTTTTATACGAAAAGTCATCAGAGAAACTTTAATTTCGCTCGTAATCATTACAAAAGAGTAGGTAGGCATCACGTGCTATTCGTATTTTATCAACCGTTTTTTAAACCTTGGAAATAATATCCCTTCCGCAGTCTCATTTAAAGCTGTAGTCGAGTAACACCCTCGCCAGACCACAGTGCTCCTCTCCTTTTTTTTATACACTTCAAGTTAGCCCTTGACGGCTATATCACCTGGTGGTAAGTGATGATGCTGGCTAGGATGGTAGCGAGCTAACCTGTTAGGAGTATAGTAGCCCCACACTCCAGATTGGTTTCTACGCGACATCGTGCCGGAACGCTAAATCGCTTGGCGACACGTCTTTGTCGGCAGGGTGGTGTCGGCAACTAGCCACCAGACCAGATTCGAGCCGGGAATCGAACCCAGGACCTCCAACTTTATAATGCGACAGCGCACGCACTGCACCACAGAGGTCGTCACTCACGTCTATTCTGGTAGAAGGCTTAGACTATGGCTAGGTTCTATTTTTCTAGTGAAATAGAAACCGATTAGGAGGATGAACCCCTCCTCCTAATCGGTTTCTACATCAGGTCTGCTAGTTAGACCGCGATGAATTAAAAATACCAGAGTTACCGACATAGCTCAGCGAGTTGCGAAGTTGAAGTGGCAATGGGCGGTGCACATAGCTCGGAGAACCGATGGACGTTGGGGTCCCAAGGTGCTGGAATGGTGACCCTGCACCGGTAAACGTAGCGTTGGTCGACCCCCAACTAGGTGGACAGACGACATCAAACGAGTCGCAGTGAGCCGCTGGATACAAGCGGCCTAAGACCGTGGCCATTGGAACTCCCTACAAAAGACCTATTTAATTTGATTTTTATTGTTTATGTACCAATAAATATATATTATTAAAAATAAACTAATATCCAGCAGTGGACGTCTATCGGTTAAGATGATGATGAAATGATGATGATGAATTAAATATCACTTGGACCCAGTGGTCACATACTTTGGTAGTGGGAAGCGTTACAGGTAGCTTCTGCCACGGCAGACGAAGTCTGCTTTATGGCCGCAACAGTATCCCTTGGAGTGTGAAAACGGCCACACATTTCGCAATATAAAAGAGCATGATGTATAATGCGTTTCGTTTCACAGGAGATGAATATTCGCGTATCCATTCACACTGTTCATATTTCCGCACAGCATTCCTACGCGTATGATTGCTGATGCCGGTTCTGCATGTTTCAGGTGAAACATGAAACAGTGAGCTGGAGAGTGGGAGTGAGAAGCGCATATATGTGCATAAGCAAGAAAATTGAGACACAGCGTATCTTTGTTTGGCTAACTTTAAAAGTTCGCCAAACAAAGTAACGGCATTGTTTCCACTGTTTCCAAGAAGTTGATTTCTTTAAGTGTTAAAAATACGTAAGCATTATTTAGCAGTCTCAGCATTTACTATAGTTTAATTTTTATAGATTTATTATAGTTTTTTTTTATTTAATCTGAGATTACATCTACAGAAATATATGCATAATTTTTAAAGAGATTTTGATCCACTTATACCACAAAATCGTCATTTTAAAAATTGTGAATTTGTTGATTACACCTGTCTACGTCATTCCTCTATGGGAATTAATTCGTCTGGTTGGAGACTTCGGCCGCGACTAGTTACCAACTGCCGACAAAGACGTGTCGCCAAGCGATTTAACGTTCCGACACGATGTCGTATAGAAACCAATTAGAGTATGGGTTAACCATAATCCAACAGGTTAGCCTGCTACCATCTTAGACCGCATCATCACTTACCATCAGGTGAGATGCAGTCAAGATGTGTATGTATGTATGTGTCAAGTAACTTGTGGTGTATAAAAAAAACTAACTTAAGGGACTTAGCGTTCCGCTATAATGCCAAGCAGGTGTTTTTATCGGTAGAGACGTCACCAGCCACGGCCGAAGAAAGACCAGTTCAGAGAAAATTCCGTAGGTACCTAATTGATTCAGGCCGCAGACCGGGATCGAGAGAGGACCGATCCTGCACGAAGAAGTAGACGTCAGGGTGGTGAAGATCACCACCCCATTCTGACCATCCAATAGTTCCGTACACCGGGATATTGGGGTCATGAGCGGCCAGAGCGGGGAATCTGGCCACTCAGTAACTCTTATGCGACCTCGTGACGTCCGACATGCTAGTCAGTAAGCCGCGTAGTTTCCGGACCTACTGGAGGCAGAATAAGAGCACAAGGGAGGCACCGGTGCGTTCTTACGACATCCCGGAGCCTCCCACTATATTTTATGCTGATGATTTATGGCGACTGAGGCGGTTTTAGTGGGTAAAAATCCCACATAACCCGAACTTTTCCCCAACAATAGTCGGGTATCTCAATAGGAGACCCCCCCCCCGTAAAAAAGGTACCTAATTGAGAAGTCCACAGCACGAACAACTGCGCGAGGAAGGTCGTTAAAAATGGAAAGATTTACTGTGGACGACTTATCCTTATAACACAACAATGCACCCAGCCATTATCTTAAACAACTGCAGCTAGGTACCAGGAAGGTATACAATTGCAGAGGTGTACGTTTCAGAGATTTCCTCGGATGCAACTAAGCTGTGCTCGACCCCTTTGTTCAGACAACACTCGGGTCGCGGCCGAAATATTGCACTTCTCTAGATCGTCTGCTAGTGTTGCGCTGAAATCTATCGACAGATGAGTCCGTTCACACGAGTCGATCTTTTTATATTTTGAATGTTTTTTTTATACACTACAAGTTAGCCCTTGACAGCTATCTCACCTGGTGGTTAGGGATGATGCAAATTAGGATGGTAGTGGCTAACCTGTTAGGGGTATTGTAAACCCACACTCCTAATTGGTTTATATGCGATACCGTGCCAGTACACTAAATCGCTTGGCGACCCGTCTTTGTAGGTAGGGTGGTAACTAGGTACGGCCGAACCCTCCCCCCAGACTAATGTTTACAAATTTCTTCCCATAGTGAACCGATAACTTTATACGTTAAAAGTGCATAGAAAAAGGAATATAATATGACACTTTGCTTTTGAACAAAAGTGGTCTTTCTAAAATGGAACTTTGAATTGTAGATTGAAACTGTAATGTTTTCTACTAGCTGATGCTACTGGTTAAAAGTTGGTAAAGCACACTGGCCGCAAGTAGGTGGGTTCAAACCCAAATTTTTCTATGCATTTAAAGCTTATAAACTTTATATTTCATTTTCTAATGAAGATTTGTGTTCAACATTATACTGTTTTGTTGCTTTTGCTCATATTAAATCGCATTTTACCTATAAACATGATTCTGGGTGTCTTACAGGTTTAGCAATTTTTTTACTCTGAGTTACTAAAGGTAATTCAAATTTTTGGTTAAAAATATGTGTATTACTTAATATCTCAGCCTTTGAATTTTTAAAAGGCGATAAGAGTATGACTGAAATCTCTCCGCAATTTACTAAATAATTGACGTCGACAAATATTACGTTCAAGTAACACGTATTCTATGTTCTATTCCTTGTGACGTCTGGGACCATTTAAACAGAAAATATACATATGTTACCTAGCCTTTATTACCAGTCTTTGATCGATAATGGAAAGAGATTTTATCACCAGTCTCTAATCGATAATGGAAAGAGGTGTAATAATTACCCCGCTCCATACTACTACTGATGACGTAGATTGGAGTAGTTGCTGGATGAGATCGAACATGCTTGGTGACTCACACAGAAAATATCTCAAAGAACACAGGATATATAATTTGATATTGAGTGCAATAAATGTTAATATTATATTTATCGACAAATATAATTGTCATCAAAACAATGGAGCATAAAGACTTTGTTGTGATTGAAAGCAGTGCTAATGGATTTGAATCGCCGGCAATAACAACCGATCGTTACCGGCTGAACCATGACCCCTAATCGGTTTCTACGCTGCATCACACCGGAACGCTGAATCGCTTGGCAGTATGTCTTTGCCACTAGTGAGGTAACTAGTAGCGGCTGAACCTCCCCACCATGATCGAACCCGGTTCCACTTAATAATACTACGTATTAATACTTAATATGAATGTATTAATAAGATATTATAATATGTAGTTATTATCCACTACAAGTTAGCCCTTGACGGCAATCTCACCTGATTGTAAGTGGTGATGCAGTCTGAGATGGTAGCGGGTTTACCTGTTATGGTGAACCCATACTCCTAATTGGTTTCTACTTTTTTTTTCTTTTTTCGAACTGTCTATTAGCTTTACTAACCCTATTGGTTGCCACAGCGTAACCGGGCTGTAGTGGTTTCTACGCGACATCGTGCCGGAACGCTAAATCGCTTTGCGACACGTCTTTGTCGGTAGGGTTGTAACTAGCCACAGCTGAAGCCTCCCACCAGACCAGACCTGAACCCAGGACCTCCAGCCTTATAATGCGACAGAGCACACGCTGCGTCACGTAGTTTGTCAAATTATTCGTCGTCAGTATTATGTGACATTTTGTTGTAAATTGGAAAAAAATATTTATTTATTTTTTAAGATTTTTAGTTGTAGGTTAATCTAAGTTTTATGTAAAATGTTTGATGTATAATAAATATTCTTAAAATTAAAAAAAATATATATTAAAAAAAATTGAAATAAATATCGATATGAATACACTTGGCTGCCATCACTAACTCCAATCAAACTGTACAGGCTCTTTGTGTGATTGAAAGCAGCAATTTTAAGATATTCAACACAGCTGTATCACGTCTTTTTGGACTGATAATGCCAAAAAAAGAACTGTTCATATTTTTCACTAAACACAGCGAAATTAACGAGGAGGGGTATCATAGTGAAAGACTACTTATTCGCAAATGGTTTTTTTTTTGTTTCTTGTTTATTTTTTATTTTTTTATTTTATTTTTATTTTTATTGGATCATTAAACTAGCCACTATCTAAAAACAACAAAAAACATTTCAGAAGAACAGACACCAGATAGTGGCTTTCTAGAAATGACCACAGCATGCACAACCCTAAAACTAACCCTACATCCAAACAACCCAACTCATACCTAAGCAAGTAAGACTATCTATTACAGCATTAAAATGCTGTAATAGATAGTCTTACTTGCTTTTTAAAAGAGGCCACAGAACTGCAGGAGATGTCGCAGATATTCCTGTGATCATTCAGCATTGAACATATTCTATAGATAGGCGAGTGCTGACCTGCCTTGATTGTTCCAGAATTATATATATTTTAAAGCAGCTACATTAAATTGGAAAGTATTATGGTTTTTTTATAGAAACTCTCCTGTCTAAACGTCTAAGCATTAATAATAAGCGTTGTTTTAGATCATCATCATCATCACGATCAACCCATTGCCGGTTCACTACAGAGCACAGCTCTCCTCTCAATATGAGAAGGGTTTGGTCACAGTCCACCACGATGGCCATGTGCGGATTCGCAGACTTCACACGCCTTTCAGAACATTATGGAGAACTCTCAGCGTGCAAGTTTCCTCACGATGTTTTCTTCACCGTAGAAGCAAGTGATATTTTAATTGCTTAAAAACGAAAAAAGCTTCGATAAATCAGAGGTGCGTGCCCGGGTGCGAACCCCCGACCTGTTATTAGTAGGCGGACGCCCTTAGTACTGAGCTACCACTGCCGTTCTGTATGTACCGTTATAAGCATGAGAGTTGGACCGTCCTACCCCTCGTTATCCCAAACGTCGCCTAAGCCGAGGTTCGGCCTCAAAGGAGGCGCCCTTAGGCAGTTTTTTCGAGCCCTAGGGCTCAAAATTTCTTCTGGCAGAGCTTCTTTCCAAAGCTCGCCAAACAGCCCGGTTACGCTGTGGCAACCAATAGGGTTTGTACAGCTAATAGACAGTACGAAAAAAAAAAAAAAATCTGGTATAATAATATATAGTAAATGTTGTAGTGTTGTATTAATTTTTACATTTTCACATACAAACCTAACATCAATCTAAATTTTGGCAATCTGTGCGTACTTATGTTAATCTATCATTACACCAAAGCTGGTGCTAAGTTGGTTGTTAGCACCAACTAAAAAAATAATATATTATTAAGTCTATCATTACACCAAACTTGGTGCTAAATTACATAACCAACTTAGCACCAACATTGGTGTAATTATAGAATTAAAAAATTATTATTTTGGGACAACACAATTACTACCGTGAATTAGTTACACTTTAAAGCAAATGCCATATTATTAAAATATACAAATATAATATATTAATAAGTTTCAATATTTTATTATCATTGTACCAGATGTTCCCTTCTAGCCACCGAAATATGTACTTAGCTTACATATTAATGTATGAAAAATCAAATCAAAATCTCCATACTGAAAAAATGCTCTCTTTCTCTCCTACGAGTGATAAGGTCTGTTCCCAGCATGGGAGCGGGGGTTAATGATGATGAATTCATTTTGAAAACATTAAATATTTCAAGTTTTCGACCTCCGTGGCGCAGTGCGTTCGCTGTTGCATTTTAAAGACGGAGGTCCTGGGTTCGATTCCCGGCTCGAGTCTGGTCTGGTCGGAGGCTTCGGCCGTGGCTGGTTACCACCCTACCGAGAAAGACGTGTCGCCAAACGATTTAGCGTTTTTACGATGTCGTGTAGAAACCAATTAGGAGTATGAGTTTACCATACCCCTAACATGTCAGCCCGCTACCATCTTAGACCGCATCATCACTTACCATTAGATGAGATGCAGTCAAGGCCTAACTTGTGGTGAATAAAAAAAAAAGTTTGCATATTGTTAACAGCTTGTTGAAAATACTTGGGTGAAGTCGGGTGCGGTACTGGGCTAAAACTTCCTACTTTCTTCCAGCAGCGTCTAGTTTAAGCCGTGGAACATCAGCGGCAGCTTCCCGAAGCGATCGAAGATGCCATTAGAAAGAGATTTGGCTGATAGCGAATTTATCAAGATGGCGTTTTGATATCACTTGCACAAACAAGCTTAATATTAACTCGGTACAATATTGCACGATATTAAAAATGTATTCAGTTTTTACTTGGATCACTTGAAAAATTAAATTCAGTTTGATGAAACTTGTATGGTTTGATTTGGAATAAACTACCTACAACCTACACTATTTCTTGCATTCCCCTTTATGCGTGTGAGAGCTTATCTATAAGTTTTTTGTGTGTGTGCGTGTGTGCCCCTTTAGCCCCAAAACAAAATATTTCAATACAAGTTTTTGCATTACAGTTAAGTCACGTGCTATGTAGAAACTCGATACAATATTGCATTAAATAAAATATTGTGTGTGCGTGTGTGTGTGTGTGTGTGTGTGTGTGTGTGTGTGTGTGTGTGTGTGTGTGTGTGTGTGTGTGTGTGTGTGTGTGTGCGTATGTTTCAACATATTTATCAAAAAATTAATTACAAAGAAAAAGTTTCTACTGTATTGCATCTGGCTAGAGTTTTTTCTTGAATGACTTTTATATTACTTTCTTAACCTTGAAAGATGCTGATACTGTGTGCGTTCTACATTAGCGACGCTCTTGTATCAACACATCGAGACGAAAGTGTCATAAAAATGTAAACAAACCACTACTATATTTGCTATTTATAACAACGTACTAAAATAGTTGGTAGATATATTAAACTATAAACGACAAGTCATAAAGGCTTGCTGTGATACATTTTTTTTATTTCACATTTATTTATTTACTTATTTCCTTTTAATTCAAGCTTTACAGGATAATAAACGAAATTTTCTAGAATAGCCTAATCATAGCTAATACATCTATGTGTTTGTCAGATAATAAAAGCTGTTGATTATATTACAAGTATGTCTATGACATTTGGTACTTTGCACACTCGTAATTGCAAAAAGGCTTGATAAGTAAAGCTTAAATATACTCAAGAGAATACAACCTACACTACATTGCACTACGTGTAGTGAAGCTAAAGTATCATGTGCGGACACATAGCTCTGGGAACCTATGGACGCTGGGGCTCCAAGGCGCTAGCTCCCTTGGTAAAACTCAAAGTAAGAAATTCAAGTAAGGAGAGACGATATCTAAGGAGCATTAGGGAACGCAACTGGACGCAAGAAGACCGTGAAATTTGGAACGGAAAAAACGCTAGATACATTCGAATGGAAAGTTGATGGTTGGGTAAGAACTTATGGTTTGATCTGAAATTGTATCTCACGGCAAATATCCTTTTTCCGGGGATGCAATATAGCCTACGTGCTAGAACTAGGTATGTACAAAAATGTATCCCGATCCCTTTAGTTTAACCTTCTGTCGTGAATTATAAAAATCCGTCCATTCAAACATCTTTTTTTTTTAACGCTAGATCTATATGGGACTCCCCGGCCAGACTGGCGACCAGAATAAATAAAACCCAGCGATGCTCCTTCACGTCGCCTAATCGTTGGCTCACGGGCACGCTCGCGTCCGCCGAGGCAGACCCTCAACCCAGAGTGGACCGAGGAGGCGCCCCCTGTATCAAGTCCTTCTCAAATTGACGACCTCCGTGCGCAATGCGTGCGCTGTGGCATTATAAAGTTGAAGGTCCTGGGTTCGATTCCCAGCTTGAGTCTGGTCTGGTTGAAGATGGTAGATTTTTTCCTCTTGACTTTTATCATCATTTTTTAGACAATTAACACTATTTCTTTATGAATTGTAGCCTATGTGTTCTTCTGATGTATAAGCTATATAATGTGAAGTTTCATTAAAATCCATTCAGTACTTTTTCGTGAAGTAAGAACATCCATCCATCCATACAAAATTTCGCTTTTAAAATATTAATAGGATTTAATAAGGGAAACTATTTTGGTTTATGCTCTTAAACATTTCTGTATTCTATAATGTTATAATACAACTGTTTGTTTCCAGAATAAATAAAAACATTTACAGTAGTAGATACCATCTTATACCGCTTTATGGGAACTCTGCACTCACTTAGAGCGAAGTTCGCTCTAAAAAGAAACCAAGGAAGTATCCACTGTTGGGAAACTATTGCAATTTGTTTGAGTTGAATCCTAGTACTTGAAAATTTCCTCCACCAACTTTTGCGCTGTCTTCTTTGACAATTTTTTTAATGTAACTACAAGTTTTCTTTCCAGATTATTGTTTTCCTGCGAGACCTAAATATAGTCTTGTAATAAAAAATTTGAAGAATAAGAAGCTGTGATAGCCTTATAGTAAGGACGCCAGCCTCCTAATCATAGGTCAGGGGTTCGATCCCGGGCACGCACCTCTAACTTTTGGGAGTTATGTGCGTTTTTCACTTGCTTCAACGGTGCAGGAAAACATTTTGAGGAAAACTGCACGACTGAAAGTTCTCAAAGGCGTGTGAAGTCTGCCAATCCGCACATGGCCAGCGTGGTGGACTATGGCCAAACCCTTTTCATATTGAGAGGATACCCGCGCTCTGTAGTGAGCAGAGAATGGGCGCCCGCCTCCTAAAAATGGACGCACGCACCTCATACTTTTCGGAGTTATGTGCATTTCTATACAATAAAATATCACTTACTTCAACGGTGAAAGAAAACATCGTGAGGTATCCAGTATGCTAATACGTACTACACATGCACTACGTATGAACTGTACTATTCATTCATCCTCATAATCTCACTACGCGGTGTATTTATAACGAAGGTATAAAGTATAAAGTATATAAGTACATAACAAAACTAATGGAATATTAATGAAGTTGGTGATACGTTCATAAGAAAATGAGTGTTTCGCTTAATGCTTACCCCTAGCGGTGAATAAATCCTGAACTTTGCACAGAGCAGCTCGACGCCTTTGCGAATAATTTTTATTATTTTGTTAATTGTCGGTCCTTGCAATAAGTAAAGACTTAATCTATCTTTATAATCATGGCCATTTCTACCCATTACCGGCCGTAACCTGACGCGGTTCTCTTCTCAGAGCAGGGAACACTTGGTCGCATTTGGACAACATGACATAAGGCCGTATTCCAACATCATCAACGTCAAATATGCATCCACTGCTGGACATAAGTCTCTTTTAAGTAGCAACATCTATCTCCGGCTTTTCGCATCCCTCCAAATTCCAACCCACCAAGTCACACGCGTTTGAAAACATTATGGAGAACTCTCAGGCCTGATGGTAAGTGTTGATGCAGTCTAAGATGGTAGTGGGATAACGTGTTAGGGGTATGGGAAACCCGCACTCCTAATTGGTTTCTACGCGACATGGTGTCAGAACGCTAAATCGTTTGGCGACACGTCTTTGTCTTAGAATGGTAACTACCCAAGGTCTAAGCCTTCCACCGGAAAAGCTAGGGATGATTATTGTCATAATTTTATTTATATGACAGCAATCAGAGAGCAGCGCCATCTAGTTTTAGAATCATATACGACAGACAAGAAAGTAGGATAGCCCCCTCTACGCAACACTAAGTAGGGTATGCAGTTTCTTAAAGACGTACCTATTCATTGGTGGTCAAGACGTTGTAATGCATAGTTGTACTTGGTGGAGCGTATAATCTGCTGTTTATAAAATACGATACTTATAATTGTAAGTCTGTTCTACCAAGAATAAAACCGATTAATTTTCTATCAAAGTATCTCTTTCTCGGTCTCTTTGCCCGAAACTACCCACGTCTACCCAAATTACCGACGGTTCATCCTATATATACCGACAAAGACCTGTCGCCAAGCGATTTAGCGTTCCGGCACGATGTCGCGTAGAAACCAACTAGGAGCGTGGGTTTTTACCATACTTCTAACAGGTTAGCCCGCTACCATCCTAGACAGCATCATCACTTACCATCAGGTGAGATAGCCGTCAAGGGCTGACTTGTAGTGTATAAACAAAAAAAATATATATATATAGTTGGCTACGCACCGTCTGCCTACCTGTTACTCTACACAAATGTTGTGAAGAACGAAAGTGCGGTACCGTGTTAAACATTAAACACGTATCTAATTTCACAGCGGCGCGCGGCCTTACTGCCCTCGGAAGAGCTTTAAATCCACGAGATCCGGATTTTTGGCAAGCTCCTATTGTACTGAACGGCGTTCTGAGGATAGTTTAAAGAAATCCAAACAAATCTTTGATGATATGCCCCATTTGACGCGATAATGAGAGTCATAATCTAAAATCCCGTTCAAAAGTAAAAAGGGAGATTGCGTACCTGTTGCAAAAGCAATGAAACTTAAGCGGATTTGTCACTAAACTTTTTTTTTATCACACTAACTGTGCCTGCCATTCGTTCTAATGCCACGTTATATAAAGAATATTTTGCTTTATTTTCTCCATTCACTCGTTTATAGAGGCGTCCCCAGATATAGAGCAGTTTTTAATGGTCGAAGTACAGATCAAAACTTCGTTCTTGAGGGTGGTTATCTTTGATTTTGGCACTTCCCTACCCTCAAAAGATTTTATACATTTACCGTCAATTCAAGCTAAATAAAAATTTGTTTGCAATTTATATGAAAATAAACGAAGACATCCGCTGCCCAGATAAAGTAATGCATGAAACATTTAGGATTCCTCTTCCAAGTGTATGTGTTAAAAATGTATGAAATTGCAAAGTTTTTGTGATGTTTATTTTTACTGATTAATAACTAAGAGTTCTATACACAAAATATCAAATTCGTCGATACATTTCAATCATAATTATCATATCTATCTAAAGTCAGAATAAAAATAAATTCAAATGGTTTTTCTTTTCAATTACAGTAAATTTGAATTTGCTTTAAAATTGCAACTTAAATTGTAACAACCTTATTTTATAAAATTTAGTTAGAAACTTTATTAGTTATAGTTTAGTCAACTGAGGTCATTATTGTATGGTTTCAACTGTTAATGCGAATAAGGTACCCACGAGACAAAATTACCTAGTGCGGGTACCTTCGAAAAAAATGTAAAATTGTACATTTACATTTTCATTTACATATAGTTATCGACCTCTAACTTTTCGGAGTTATGTGCGTTTTTAAACAATTAAAATATCACTTGCTTAAACGGTGAAGGAAAACATCGTGAGGAAACCTGCACGCCTGAGAGTTCTCCATAATGTTCTCAAAGGCGTGTGAGTCTGCCAATCCGCACATGGCTAGCGTGGTGGACTATGGCCAAAACCCTTCTCATATTGAGAGGAGACCCGTCTGTAGTGAGCCAGTAATGGGTTGATCGAGAGACTAAGTAAAGAGTGCAGTTAAGAAAACCATTTCGTGTTTGATCAGTCTGAAATTCAAACGCCGCAAATACGTAGTCCTGACTAATGATCGTATTTTTAAGGCGCTAAGTTTTTGAGTAACAGTAACTAGGTGGCAATAGAGATATCACCGCCTTTTAAATGGTCACTTGAAAAGTTTTAATAAAATATGTGAAGACATGTTGTAGAGAACCCTAACAGCCTGAGATAAAAAAAAGAATATAGGAAAACAAGGAAAATTTGTACACCATAAATTAAGTTTCATAGGTTTTTAAATATCCCGCGGGAACCGTATTTATTACCGGGCTAAAAATAATCCTACGTCCGCTCCAGGATGGAAACTTTTACGAACCAAATTTTATCCGGTTAGCTGAAAGGCCGTGCATAATACTGCTAACTATGAGCTATTATTTTAACCCCCCCCCCCCCCCCAACTTCTCCCTACTTTGCGGGATAAAAGCAGCAATTTATACCCGGAGATGTCTATAGGTAATAGATAAACAAACAGACACACAATTTCCTAAATATCGAGTAGATACTCATATGTAATTTGTAAGACGTTTTATTGTAACATTTCATATAATAATGATTTATAACTATGTCATAACTCACGATGTTTATTTGCACGAAACGACCGCAATCATCATCAGCGAGATAATCTGACAAATGAAACCCATCATAGAATCGCTTATTTATTATTTAACACCACAACAATGCGAAATATGCTCCATGACCTAATCTTTTCTTGCTATACTCTGTATTTTATTGCGTTTTGTGGTGTTTGATGAAGAGTTCGTATTATGCTGTTTAATAGGATTTCAAAAAACGGAAACCGACCTCTGTGTTTGTACAGGAAGCAACATAGATACGTTTACGAACTTGAATCCAGGGCCATAAAAAAATTAAAAAAAAAAAGTACAAAGTAGTAGCATAGAACTATAGGCATTAACTTTTTTATAACTATTTTCATGATTTCGCAGTTCTTTTTATTAGAATGTCTGTATATGACAATATTTTAGTTTAGCCCGCGTTTTGTGAAGGCCTGGTGATTATTATTGCAGAAATTAAGACATATTATTGTATGACAGGCAGACAAAACTCCCCAGTAAGTCAACCCTAACTAAGTCTTAAGACTTAACGATGCTAATTAAATGCATACGTTTGTATTATACAAATTTGGACTCTTACTAAGCACAGCTTCGAAGTTACCCCTTTTAAACGAGTTTTGCATATATTAGAAGTGCAGTACGCATAATTTTATTTCAGTAAACAATTTCAATGGAATTTCAACAAAACCTAAAAAAACTTAACATCTTATCACTAGTATTAAAGATAAAAGTGTGTCTGTCTTTTTGTAAGTTAACTTATGTTCAATCTGCACCGACCTTTTTGAAATTTTGAACTAGGATTTGAAGCCCAGTAAAGCGAACGGTTCCTGCTAGATTAAAATAAAACACCAACTAGTCATCATCATCATGATCAACCCATTGCCGGCTCACTACAGAGTACGGGACGCCTCTCTATATGAGAAGGTTTTGGCCACAGTCCACCACACTGGCCATGTACGGATTGGCAGACTTCACACGCCTTTGAGAACATTATGGAGAACTCTGATGCATTCAGGTTTCCTCACGATGTTTTCCTTGTTTGATTGCTTAAAAACGCATATAACTCCGAAAGTTAGAAGTTCGTGCCCGGGTTCGAACTCCTGACTTCTGATTAGAAGGCGGACGTCTTAACTATTAGGCTATCACAGCTTCACCCACTAGTATCACGCATACTCGTATTTCTTCCCAACCTCCGAGGCCGAATATTCCTTGAAGTATTTGCTGGCATACGGAAACTGGTCAACAAACTTGGAGAAAGGATTCGCACACATTTCAATGTAATCATAATATATACAAGAATACTCTTTGTGAAGGATTTGTGTATTTGCCCCATTGTCGTAAACCACATATCCGATATTGCACTTCCGGCTAGTAGACTAGGGATTTCGATAACGTTATGTCGATAAACTACAACTATCGAACTGATTTTTTTTCAGCCTGAAAGTGCATTTTGCAATCAGTGGAAGAGAAGACTGCTCATATTTGTACGCTTGTAGAATAAGCCCACAACAAACTTAGCCAGCTAAATTTTCTTTTTGTTATTACCATCTCACATGCCACTTAAAATTATTTCATACCCATGCTTGTTTATCATTTACATAATTCTGTACACTATAGAAGGACTTTTCTACAAGCTTAAGTTTTATGTAAACTAAAGCGGCAACCAGAATACCCAATCAAACCCAGTGGAGTGCCACTTAAGATTATGTTACTAGAACATTATATAAGCTGTGATAGCCTAGCCTAGGGGGTCAGCCTCCTAATCAGAGGTCGGCGGTTCGAATCCGGGCACGCACCTCTAACTTTTCGGAGTTATGTGCGTTTTAAAAAAACAATTAAAGTATCACTTGCTTCAACGGTGAAGGAAAACATCGTGAGGAAACCTGCACGCCTGAGAGTTCTCCATAATGTTCTCAAAGGCGTGTGAAGTCTGCCAATCCGCACATGGCCAGCGTGGTGGACTATGGCCAAAGCCTTCTCATATTGAGAGGAGACCCATGCTCTGTAGTGAGCCGATAATAGGTGGATCATGATGATGATGATGACTAGAACATTCGCAAAAGATTTTTTGAACTCAATTTTTCAAAATTATCGATAAAGATATGTCGCATCCCCATTTCCGTGTAACCAAAGAAAGCTCTTTGTGAGATTGAAACTTTTTGACTCCGAGGTAACCCTATCTCCAAAATAGCGTATGCTACCAAACAGAGTGGAGCCGGAAATAAAACACCACTAATACTTAATTCACATCCGAGTACTTTCGGACCCTGTTTATTCTAGTCCTGGCTACAATTTTGCACTCTTGTGTTGCAATCTTTATTATTAGATATTAACTTTCTTTTTTTTTTGTTTTCTGTAGTCGTTTTCTTTATTTGAAATGTGTTTTGTGTTTGTGACGACCTCCGGGGCGCTGCGCGTGCGCTGTTGCATTTTAAAGTTGGAGGTCGTGTGTTCGATTCCCGGCTCGAGTCTGGTGTGGTGGAAGGCTTCGGCCGTGGTTAGTTACCACCCTACCGACAAAGACTTGTCACATGTCTTTGTCTTGTACACAAAGAAACACGATACTATATTCATATCGATAAAAAGAGATCTCTGCAAGTCAACAAAATGCAGAATACAATAGAATTTAAAATTTCTCCGGTCTGGTCTAGACTCTAGTGAAAGGCTTCCAGACGCCTCTAGTTACCACCGATAAAAACTGACTGAGAAGTCGTAGAGTTTTTTCAAGATTTTTATTCATATTACAGTTTACGCTTCATTTTGTATGACAAACTGCACAATATAAAAAAAACACTAGTCTAGTTAGATTTTGCATAGTGCGTATTATAGATATACCTGTATATCTCCCTTATTGTTATTATATTAATAAAACACAAGGTTACTAATTCTGTTCTTTTGTAATAAGTTTTTTTTTCTGTTTTTTGTGTTAGTTAATTTAAAAATTTGGCATATTATATTATTAGCGACCAATTAGCGTCGACTTTTGTTATAATGCCTGCTGTTACCTGTAAATTGATTTATATATAAGGTGATTAAAATGTTTATTTTTTTACATTTATTTAATATTAATATACAAGGAATATAATTAGTTATACAATAAAGACACCGAAAAAACCAAAGAGGTTTGTCCTCGGTGCTTGTCATAATTCTGTTGGTAGCGCTTTGAATAAATACATAAATTAATTAAATAAATAAATACGCTATAGAATAAGATAGATAGCCGTGTTAACGTGGTTATATGTAGAAAGTCGTAGTGAAGCAACCCTTCTTCGAAGAAAAGATTGCAATAGAGAATTACCTATTTTATTACATCATTATTATATTAGTTGCGATATTTTACTACTACAACGCTTGATTATAGCTACTTATCTGAAAACATAACTAGGTACTTACAGTTTGCTAAGTTTCTGGGTGAAATACCTTCTTTTTCCGCTGGGAAATGCATCTCGCCCGGTGCGAGCTCCAGGCGGGTATGTGGGAGTCGCCAGCGGCCAAAGCGGTGACCAGAATACCCACTAACCCAGTGGAGTCTTCTGCGTCCCAGATGGAGTGCCAAAGGATCTAAATGCAGTATATACTAGTTTGGAAAGTAGGAGATCATAAAATTATTTACTGAAATTGTTAGCAAATAAAATATTTAGCCAATTTTTTTCCTACTAATGGGCACTGACATGCTCTTTTAAAGGATATATATTAAGAGCTTTAATTCGCCACGCTACTTTTATGCGAGTTGGCAGGCTAAAAGAATAACAATAGTTACGTATATTATACTGAGAAATAACCTAACTACTTACCGTGCTCTACTGAGCATGGAGACAGTCTCATTACCTAACTTCATGATGATGCTAATAAATCTTTTTTTAATTCCACTCCAAGTCAGCCATTGACAGCAATCTCACCTGGTTATAAGTGGTTTAAGATGGTTGCGGCTTATCCTGATGGGGCTATCTCATGGTAAACTTATAGGTACAGCTAATTTAGTTCTACTTGGCACCAAGAGGTTTTTGGCTAAGCCCGGGTTTCAAACCATGGATTTCGTGATACGAGGTCCAACATGCTCACCGTCAGACTAACGAAGCAAGCAAAACTATAGTGGTACCCACCTCTGCCCAAAACAAAAACCTTTCGGAAGGTCATAGCTATTTTTCTGCTACTTGACCTAGTAGGTTTAATAGTTACAAAAGTTTATGGTTAAAGAAATTATGACTCGGTTAGTAGGTACTTACGATAAGCGATTGCAATGCAAAAAAATTGTTTTACAATAAAAATGTTTGATCAAACGACTCACGCGCACTATACCCTTGGCGGGCAAACCAATCACGTCGCGTTCTTATTTCAAATCCACGATTCGTATTTCGAATAATCTTAAGCAAATATTAAGTTTTTCAAATTAAGTCCTTTTTGAAATTAAAAAAAAAGTGATGTGCTGAAAGCGGATTTCGTTTAATTCAATATCGGTAGGTAAAAATAAAAAAATAAAACATGGATCCAGAGAAAAATAAAGAAAACGAGGTGACAGTGGACGATATTTTGTATATTCTAGGACCGTTCGGAAAGTTTAATGTTTTGAATTATTTGCTCATATTGTTCCCCGTGTTACTGGCGGGAATGTATTCATCAGTGTATAATTTCGAGGCTATGGATCTTAAATACAGGTGAGGCATCATTCTTAATATAATTTCACCAACATTCTATGATTTTCCCACTGATGTATACAGATCACCTCTCACAGGCGAGAGAGATTTCTTATCAAATCAAAAATAGGTTTGTTCACATAAACCTTATTACAAGCATCTATGAATCGTTCATTTCATTATTTCTATTCGTGAAGTGATGGTGATAACTATACTCGACAATAAAGTTAATGATAGGCACGGGGGTGGAAACTGCCAATTTCCTAACAACTGCCAATTCGGAAGCGAAAATCGGTATAATTCTTCCAGTGGCAAAGTCACAATAAAAACTGACAGACTGGGTATTTGAGAAGCACTTACATAAAGGAGGCCTACTTGAAATAAATAAATTGTGATTTTTAAATCCCTGACTCAATAGCCCCTGTTCTTTTCTGTCATTGAAGCAATGTAAAGGATGAACTGATTTCAATATTAAAGTTCTTATTTAAGCTGCTGCGAATGTTTTAAACTGTGTTTGAAGAATATAATAAAAAGGTCAACAAAAATTATCCCGTTTTATTATAAATCGTTAGGTGGATTTATATAATATATATATCTGCGAGGCACAGGGTACACCCCTGTACCCCTGTACTGCCAATTTACTAACTCTGAGCTGGTACTGTGATTTTTTAACACAAATAAATATACCTAGAAATTTTTGATCAATTAGAATTGAACCTAAGACTTCGTGATCTTTAGATAAACATGCTACCTACAATACTAGTGGTATATCATAAACATAGACGGCTTAAAGTGGGATGGCGTCAAGACAGATATATACAAATCTCTGAACTGAACTAAATTGTCTTAAAAAAGAGTTACTATATCTCAGCTTTCATATAAAAGTATTCTAGAAAAATTATTATCTATCTACTCATTGTCAAGTTATGAAAATTATGTATTGTGTGTATGCGCATAAACCGTATTAATATTATCTAGGAAATTATATATTTTTTCCATTAGACATCAGACCGTCACTGAATTATAAAGATGTGATGCGACGCCTATAGCCTAGAGAAGCTGTGATAGCCTAGTGAAGCTGTGATAGCCTAGTGGTTAGGACGCAGAAGAATTGTCGGGGGTTCGAACCCGAGCACGCACCTCTAACTTTTGGAGTTATGTCCGTTTTTAAGCAATCAAAATATCACTTGCTTGAACGGTGAAGGAAAACATCTTGAGGAAACCTGCATGCCTGAGAGTTCTCCATAATGTTCTCAAAGGGGTGTGCAGTCTGCCAATGCGCACATGGCCAGCGTGGTGGACTATGGCCAAACCATTCTCATATTGAGAGGAGACCCGTGCTCTGTAGTGAGCGGGCAATAGGTTGATCATGGTGGATGCGACGCGGTGGGTCGGCGTATATTAATATGGGAAACTTATTACACTAATTTAACTTATTACGAATTTCCGGGGTACCGTTAGTTGGAAATAAAACATGGCTACAGCAGTTTATTTGGTTATATCATTACATACTTTAATTAGCTTCTACATGAATACACTATCGTCGCTACATGATATATGCAGGTTTATAAAAATGGTAAAAATTATTGCTATTAATTTGTTTATACAGACACTTCATGCCTCGAAGATGTGCTAATGTACCGTGCAATATAACAAATCATATACGTCGTCTGACTTGACCTACAATACAAAATATTCTTGCATTATTTTCCAGGGAAAAGTATATTTTGCAAAACAATAAATTATTAAAGATAAATAAGATCTTTTTATTAATTTTTTGTTTCACGAATTAATAATTAATAATTAATGTATAATTTTATTATACCACACTAAATTACACACTTAAATGTGTGAAAATTAAACGAAATAGCTATACAATTTGTCATCCTTATCGCTTCATAATGCAATGGGGTAAGAAGGCACAGTTACAGAAAATTTAGGTTCTGCATATTTACCCATATACAAATATAACTTATATAAATATATAGAGAAGAAAATAAACTATATCCTAAGTATTTTGCTCGAGTCAATATATAAAACTTTAATAAAATTAATATATATAAAGAAAAATTTGAAACATTTAAGAAATTAAAATTACTTTAGAATTACAATTATTTTACATTTACAATAAGAATTAAATGTTAATTATTATTATTTTTCTAATCCACAACAAGTAAGCCCTTGACGGCAATCTCATCTGGTGATAAGTGATGATCCAATCTAAGATGGTAGCGGGCTATTAGGGGTATGGTAAACCTCTACTCCTTATTGGTTTCTACGCGACATCATGCCGGAACGCTAAATCGCTTGGCGACACGTCTTTGTCGGTGGGGTGGTAACTAGCCTCGGCCGCAGCCTCCCACCGGACCAGACTCGAGCCGGGAATCGAATCCAGGACCTCCAACTTTGTAATGCAACAGCGCGCACTGCGCCATGGAGGTCGTCAAAAATTAATTAAACAATTCAATAATAGATAACCATATTTCAATATGGTTTTGTAAAGCTTATCAATGAAAAAAAGTCACGTTTAGATGTTCTATGCGTTACTAACCTAGGTAAAAAGTGAAGAAATACATAAAATTATAATTTCTCCCGTCTAGGAACGTGATATTAGCATGTTAGTATTTAAAGTTAAGTAAAAGATGACACAAAACCGAACTGCGTGGTGACTAGGTCATGGGTACACTTTCGCCAACCGCAACCACTGTCATAATCAATCAATCAATCAATCAGCCTATAGACGCCCACTGCTGGACATAGGCCTTTCCGAGAGCGCGCCACCACACACCGTCCTCCGCCTTCCTCATCCACCCCTATTACCCTATTACTTATTACTCAATGGGTGTCGTAAGAGGCGACTAAGGGACATATGGTGAGAAGCTGGCTCACAAAAATTAAGACAGCCGCCTCGGCGACGTGAGTGGACCCCGTGTGGCGTAAACACCACTCACCGACAAATGGCGGGATAACCATTTTCCAATTGTCCAAACTGAACAAAAACAGGCCGTTGTCGTGCAGCAGCGACACCGGTGCGACCAGAGCGACCCTGTGGTGACCAACCCGACCAGTTGAGCCCTGCGGTGACCAAACCGCCTGCCCAGCGTGGTCACTATGGGCATATCTTTCCATGAATAGTGCCAATACACAATGGCCCCCAGTAACTACTGGCATTGGTCTAACCAACCATCAACCAACGAAACTCGCTAAACTGCCCGGTTACGCTGTCACAACCCTTAGGGTTTGTACAGTTATACACAGTCCGAATAAAAAAAAAACGGACTGCCTTCTTGACTCCCTACAAATCTTCTTCCTCTCTGTTACTCTGTACTTGTCTCATCTTGTATGTTATCCCTGTACTCTGTCTCTTCTGGAGCTACAGAGTCCCCATTTGTCATCACTAACCGATCCACTTGACATCTTGTGCTATTGTTTTTCAGTTGAATACAGATCATAATAAATGACTTTTCTAGCATTACTTCATGATTCCACAGAACATATACGTGTTTTTTTTTAAACTCATTTTTTTTCAGGACCTGAAGGCGTATATCATCTGCCAATTATTACATTATTTAACAAAACGTTACAATAAGAGTCACACATTTAATATATATAATGTACGAATTTGTTTAATTTGCAGTAATATGTGACAATAAAGATAATTTTTCTCTAACTTTGGCTTTTGGCTTTGGCTGAGCAAAAACCAATTACGCTCCGTAGATTTCAACCTTACCTATATAACGTTATGACGTTATATAGGTAAGGTTGACACAAAGAGAATCAACCGTTAAAGGCCGGTTTTAACTCCACAGATGCGCGGTACCAGAATGCGAAGACCAAGACGCGAACTTTACAGCGCCCTTTCAAGATGACGGGACGCCTGCCAAATGTCTGCGGTACGCGCCTTTTGTGAACTTCACAGATACCGACCAGTTCAACGACACATGTGCACCACACTTCTTTGACACCTCCACGGAGATCAAGTGCGATTCCTACATTTATTTTGAAGAGCATTCTATCGTCAAAGAGGTAAGCTTATTTTTTTTTATCTGTTTTTTTTTTGGGACTTTGGTCCAAAACGGACAAGCTTATTTTGACGACTTTCGTGGCGCAGCGCGTGCGCTGTTGCATTTTAAAGTTGGAGGTCCTGGGTTCGATTCCCGGCTCGAGTCTGATCTGGTGGGAGGCTTCGGCCGTGGCTGGTTACTACCCTACCGACAAAGACGTGTCGCCAAGCGATTTAGCGTTCCGGCACCATGTTGTGTAGAAACCAATTAGGAGTATGAGTTTACCATACCCCTAACAGGTTAGCCCGCTACCATCTTAGACCGCATCATCACTTGCCATCAGGTGAGATGCAGTCAAGGGCTAACTTGTGGTAAATAAAAAAAAAATAAAAAAAATTAAAACTAATCTTAGCACAACCATTTGGAACCTACCAGTGGCGCAAGGTCAGCGGCAGCTTTTAGGGACGATATTTCGGAATATAAGTTCTGAAGATAGATGAAGCTGTGATAGGACTCCTCCTAATCAAAATCGTCGGGAATCGATCCCGGGCACGCACCTATAACTTTTCGGAATAATGTGCGTTTTTAAACTATTAAAAATATCACTTGATTCAACTGTGAAGGAAAACATCGTGAAGAAACCTGCATGCCTGAGAGTTCTCCATGTGTGAGAACACAACAAGGCGTGTGAAGTCTGCCATAGCCAGCGTGGTGACTATGGCCGAAACCATTCTCATGTTGAGAGAAGACCCGTGGTCTGTATTGAGCCGAGAATGGGTTCATGATTATGATGATTTCGAAATAGAAAAGCCAGCTGGTGCTATTTTAAATTGCGTTGGTTTCGACACTTTTTAAAACCCATTTTCCGCAATACGTTTCATCATATACAACTTTTGTTTTCTAGTTTAGAAAAAAAAATCTAGTTTAGTTTCTTGATCTGGGTCATACATTGTCTACTTTCATGAAAGGGGTAAGTAAGGTTAGCTAACTAATAGCTATATTATATAATGTAGGAAGCCAAGTATTTATGCACAATGAGTGTTACACTAAACTAATCAGTCACCGTCGAATTATGACTTAGCAATGCCGTTGTTCTATCTTGGGGTCAGGGTCGGCGTCTATTCTGAAACAAGTAACGGAACTTTTTATATCTGTTTTCCATGGTTACAACCCAACGGACCTTTTCACGGCCAGACGTATCAGCCCACAATGCCGATGACATAACTCTGGGGAAATATTCGATGTATTACATTGGAGTGACCTTGACAATCGCATTACAGTGCGTTCAATATTAAATTATCATATTATACTGTTCAGAACTAGCATGGATTCCTTTGTTCGTAAATGAAGCGATTTGAAGCGGTGATAGCCTAGTGCTTAGGACGTCAACTTCCTAATCAGAGGTCGGCGGTTCGAATCCGGGCACGCACCTCTAACTTTTCGGAGTTATGTGCGTTTTTTAACAAATAAAATATCACTTGCTTCAACGGTAAAGGAAAACATGGTGAGGAAACCTGCACGCCTGAGAGTTCTCCATAATGTTCTCAAAGGCGTGTGAAGTCTGCCAATCCGCACATGGCCAGCGTGGTGGACTATGGCCAAACCCTTCTCATATTGAGAGGAGATCCGTGCTCTGTAGTGAGCCGGTAATGGGTTGATCATGATGATGATTCACTATTAACATCCTGGCTCAAGAACCTTCGCCAGTGGTTTAATATGAGCATTGTTTAGGGCGGTAGTGAACCAGATCCTAGCCTTAATGATTGCCAACCTCCGGTAGGAGATGGCACTAAAAGAAGAAGAAGAAGATTCACTATTAAATAATCATATTATACTGTTCAGAACTAGCATGATTCCTTTATTCGTAAATGAAGCGGTTTGGACAGCAGCAGGTTTCATATTACCACCCACTGCTGGGCAGGCGCCTCCGCTCTGTTACGAGATAGGATTTTCCAATTCCGGACTCTTTAATAGTTCCCATTTATATCATTCTCATTGCTATGCTATTTTAAACAGAAGTTCTCTGTGTGAAATGAAAGCTTTTATTTCAATTAAGGTGGTTGGAAATTAAACTACAATTTAATAAAACACTGTTTATAACTGTCTGGGGTTGTTTTTTGTCTGGGAGGCTTCGGCCGTGGCTAGTTACCACCCTACCGACATAGACGTGTCGTGTAGAAACCAATTAGGAGTATGAGTTTACCATACCCCTAACAGGTTAGCCCGCTACCATCTTAGACTGCATCATCACTTACCATCAGGTGAGATGCAGTCAAGGGCTAACTTGTGGTGAATAAAAAAAAAAGGAACTAAGTGAAAAAAGTTCTCTCTGCATCGTCATCCTCATTACTGTGATTCGCGATCCTTAGATCACTTTCTTCCGTACGATTTTTCTCCAGATGATTCTGTCTCCGGCATTACGTAGTGCGGCGAGGAATGATGTACCGAGTGCTGTGCTGAAAAAGTTACCGAGAAATAAAAAAAAACACTGTATATAAATCGAATACAATTATTATGTACTCAAGTACATAAATAATGCGCATATACTGCCGCGATATAAGAAGGCTAATGATAAATAACTTGCTTTATTATTTACCTCGAGACTGATTTATCAAGTTCAGAGGTTGACAAATTGATTTGTACGTATTTTATGATCACATTATCGATGTTTTGATTGATTAGCATTGCTATTCATCATAACATTAAGCTGTGCTGATCCTCCCGCGCTAAAGAGGGTGCTACCGGTGGTAGACTGGGGCGGCTGGTGGTCCAGTAAAATGAGCGCGAGGGACACGCCGCGGTGGTTTTTAGTTCGCGTATACCTCCCTACGGGGGTGGGAGTCCCACCTAACCTCGTCCTGCCCAAGGTAGTAGCCATAAAAGTTTCCAATCATGACAAAAAAAAACACTAAACCACACTAATTTTCAGATTGTTACAACCACATTTTTTATTAAATTTAGACGTATTCTTATGGACATACAAAAAGTTTTGCATAATTCCAAATATTAAATTACAAATACAATATTTATTAACTTCGTGTAACTTAATTTCTATATACTACTCACTTTCACGACCGTTTCTAATAGTATATTATTATATCGAGAAGGAGTAGGCAAGAAACTCGGCTTTTATATAAGTATTTTCTACTACACTATTTTTAAATTTATTGCCACTAGTAAACGCTTCTATGTGGTGCTATATATAGTGGTATACAAAAAAGGGGAAATATTGAAAATAGTTCTTTGTTTCACGTAAAAGAAAAAAGGACATTGTTAAGGACGAAGTTACGTTTTCGGTGCATTTTTAATTTTACCGAATTAGCGCTATTATCGAATCGGCGGCATGGTATTGAGAAGCGATAAAATAGGCATTAGCTATGACTGAAGTCTCTCAGCAATGCGTTTAAAATTATTGCACGTGTTTCTCTGTTTGTTCACACTAATCCTATAGGAGAGTACCTCCTAATCATTTGTGCAACAAGAGAGGATGATTACTTTTGTTGTGAGTGCAGACTTTGAATCCCGAATATGCAAAGGGATAGTCAGGGACCAAAAGCACAAGAAACAAATTACTTCGCTCAAGTGTAACACAGTAATTTTCACCTCAATAGCGAAAAAGTACGAGACTAGAGTTATTTATTATTGAAACATTGTATATGTTACAATAAACTAATAATTTTAAAACTATAGATATAGTTTACTTTATATATACAGTGGACTCCCGGTAATCCGGCAAACATTATGCAGGGCAGTGTCGGACTATCGAATTTGTCGGATTATAGAGCACTGCCTAAGACCCCTATAGTCCGGATTTTTTTACGAAAGAGTACCTTGTAATCCGACAAATTACATATCTAATGACAAGAATCTATATATTATACGTACATATGTATGTACTTTGAAGTACAAATCAGACTTAATTTATGTAAGTCGAATTTAGTAAATTAAATATACAATTGAGAATTTGAGAGCTTACGTTTTATTATAAAATTAAGCATAAATGCACATACATATGTACCAAAATAATCAAGAATTATTAATCAAAATCATGTAGTGAATACTATATCAAATTATGAAGCTTTGAAATATTCATCAATTTTTTTTAGTCGTCAAGTAGTAATTCTAAGTCATGTCGGATTACAGGGGGCGCCGGATTAGACAGGGCCGGATTATCGGGGGATTATTTAAAAATATTCTATATATATATATATAGAATATTTTTAAATACATTTTTTAACTAACCTATAAAAATTTAATATGTGATGTTAAAACGCTATAAGTTTGGGATTAGTTTCAGCCTGGTATTGCGTTATTTGATTTTAGCTTATAGCACGGAGTAAATACACCGTTTACTTGATTATCTGGTTTTGAAATTACCTATATATCTATATATATCATAAAATTGTAGTGTCTTTGCACCATTAGCAAGTCATGATTCGTATTTTTGGGGTGAATTCTTCTAAAGAAAGATGAATTTACTTGATCCTATAGTACTGGTGGTGGTAAATTATCCCCAGAGCCATACACACATATCTTTGTTTTACTTGTATAGCAGTTACTATACATTCGCATATAAAACTTATCAAAAATGTTATAATTTAACGCTATTATTGTAAACTTATAATTGAACAGTAACTGAATATTGAATAGGTTTACCTTGAAAATTTTGATCGGGTGACGCATGTCATGCATTACTGAATTAAATTTTTATATTACACTGAATTAAATTTTTTATTAAGCTGTGATAGCCTAGTGGTTAGGGCGTCAGCCTCCTAATCAGAGGTCAGCGGTTTGAATCCGGGCACGCACCTCTAACTTTTCGGAGTTGTTGAGTGTTTTCGGTGAAGGAAAACATCGTGAGGAAACCTGCACGCCTGAGAGTTCTCCATAATGTTCTCAAAGGCGTGTGAAGTCTGCCAATCCGCACATGGCCAGCGTGGTGGACTATGGCCAAACTCTTCTCATATTGAGAGGAGACCCGTGCTCTGTAGTGAGCCGGTAATGGGTTGATCATGATGATGATGATGAAAATTTTTATCCCAAAAACTAGTATTCCTTGTCGATTATACTCTATAAATTCATTAAATTTAAACTGATATCGAGAAACCCTCTTTCTAAGAAAGGTTGTTTCTTCAGTTTAATGATGCCCAAATTTCGTGAATATTCAGTGAATACTAGTGGAGATATATGGCAGAACTTCCATCGGACAGCGCCAAACCCCTCACTTAAAACTTAAAAATACTTCATACAGTCATAATAAGTGAGCGTGAACGGTAGAATAACTTGATAAAGCTATAGGACGTTTCTGCATACAAGTTAACTAAGAATTCGATTTCGACCAACAGTTTAATGATTTTTTGTTAATGATAGAAACTGTGAACGACGTTATTGATGCTCAATCCTTTATAGTTAATCAATGAATTAATCAATTAATTAATCAATGAATTGAAAAATTCAGTCAAATAAAATAGCACTCTTGATGCGTCGATAACTTACATTGTAATGAGTATGGTGATAATTAAATTGAAAACTAAGGCAATAAGGATCCAAAACGTGATCTGAGAAGAAGCCTACAACAAACTTTGCTGGGTTCACGCACTTGGTCGAGTTCAGTTCACCCATCCATTTACAGACTAAATCAATTCTTTTCCCACCAGTTTTTATTAAAATCTTTGGTCTACATGAAAGGCGGTTACATGTTTACGTAAATATATGTTTCAAATCACCATCTTAGAGAGATCAGGTACGCATTCTCTCAGCGGCATCACAGTTCAAGGAACACCGTAAACACAGTTCAGAAAATTATGCTCTGGTCCACCTAATTACAGGAGTTGGATAAATGGCAGTCATTTTGAAATCAAAACAACACTTATCACATCATCGTCATCTGACAAATTATGGATGATGATTCCCACGGAGCGTTATAAAAGGGTCATTCTGTGATTATAACGATGACACATGTTTGTGAATTGTTTTTGTATTTATCTAAATAAAAATCTTGTTTCATACTACGATTAAGATCCTCGTAGTAATTGCAAGAACATTGTGGCTTTGAATACATGAAGGATTATATTATGTGACTGTTATGATCTGGATTTCCCATTGGTCTTTTGGCTGGCAAGTTCAACTACTGATAACGAGGTCCTGGATCCGATTAACGGATTGGGAATGAAATAATTTCAATATTGTTGGCCTCCTCTCTCGTGCTGGAGGCCTTAACTGTAGGTTCCACGTCTGCGGACGCCGCTGACAGGGTAACGGACGAGTGCGTGAGCATTCCCGTCACATAGCCTCCAGGCGGCATCTCTGGGTTTAAGTGGATATTCTGATCCACTCTAACCGCCGGTCATCCCACATATCCCGCCGGATGTGGCGCAGGAAGAACTGCCTGGAACTGGATGGGATGTGAAACACATTTCCCGGAGTAAAAGAAAAAAAAAAACCTCCTCTCATATTAAAAGACAAGTTGGGATTTCTTATCATTATTGGTCTTTACGCTCGCTGCTACTTTGGATGTCGACCTCCGTGGCGCAGTGCGTGCGCTGTCATATTATAAAGTCGGAGGCTTCGGCTGTGGCTAGTTACCACCCTACCGACAAAGAAGTGTCGCTAATAGATTTAGCGTTCCGGCACGATGTCGCGTAGAAACCACTTAGGAGTGTGGGCTTACCATACCCCTAACATGTTAGACCGCTACCAGCCTAGACTGCATCATCACTTACCACCAGGTGAGATAGCTGTCAAGGGCCAACTTGTAGAGTAAAAAAAAAAAAAGTTTGTGTTATGTATTCATTTTGTTCGTGTTTATTCAACTCTTCGTAATTTTCTCATTAAGTTTAGCAGATTTAAACTATTGCTTACATCTTACGGACGGTCCATACGGTTAAGGTTTTTATGCGTTGCACGGGGGTAGGCGAAGGTGATTTCGTAACTCCAGGCTGGCACTGAGAATTGTCTGACAGAAAAACAAAAATATCATTGAAGTTATGACCTGACCCGGTAATCTAAGCTTTGATACTTTTGGCACAAACAATATATGCCCAAAATGAAATAATACGCATCAGTTACCCCAGCTGTTATTGGAATTCGGTTCTTGTTTGGTTACATATGTTTACGTAAATAACCATATTTACTAAGTTGATCAGTGATTTGGAAATAAGTGTTCCTGTTAACTCACGATCATATCAGTAATAGCACAGCCCAACAAATTGTAATGAAGTTGTTGTCTTTCGGCCTCTTTGTTTGGCCCTACTCATTTAAAAAAATAGAGATTTATGCTTGGATTGGTATAGACTACTTTTTATTCCGGAATACCATCCCCTAAGTATTGGAATGGGAAATCCCCTAAGTTTTCTTTGTCATTCATTTTGACGACCTACGTGGCGCAGTGCGTGCGCTGTTGCATTTTAAAGTTGGAGGTCCTGGGTTCGATTCCCGGCTCGAGTCTGGTCTGGTGGGAGGCTTCGGCCGTCGCTAGTTACCACCCTACCGACAAAGACGTGTCGCCAAGCGATTTAGCGTTCCGGCACGATGTCGTGTAGAAACCAATTAGGAGTATGAGTTTACCATACCCCTAACCAGTTAGCCCGCTACCATCTTAGACTGCATCATCACTTGCCATCAGGTAAGATGCAGTCAAGGGCTAACTTGTGGTGAATAAAAAAAATAAAAAAAAATCCTTATGATCAACCCATTCTCGGCTCACTACAAAGCACGGGTCTCCTCTCAATATGAGAAGGGTTTATACCATAGTCCACCACGCTGGCCATGTGCGGATTGGCAGACTTCACACGCCTTTCAGAACATTACAGAGAACTCTCAAGCATGCAGGTTTCCTTGGATGGGGATGGGGATTAGTAGATAACATTACAGTCAAATGTTTTTAGGTTTCTTATAGGGTAAATGCGTTCATCTGATATATCAAGACGAGATATATCAGGCCAGGTGAAATGATTATAATATATTAAATCCTTTTTACCTATGAAGCGGTCTTACATTTTTTTTGCATTATTGTTATGCGATGGTAATAATACATTCATGATCTTAAGACTAAAGCTTCGAAGATTCCAAGAAAAACTCCACTAGAAAGTAAGCTGGGTTTTTTTTCAGCATCTCAGATAGCTTTTTAATATTTAATTGTATTTAGCTATGAAGTTAGAGCCATTCAGACTTGGACTTTTTTATCGTCTACATAATTCTTTAATAGAAATTTTCTTTATACTTTGAACTTATTAAGAGACATGACAAAGATTTAAGTGGGTAATTTGGTTTTGTGTAGGCTATTGAACTATACATTAGTACAAGTTGATTCATTACCTTTTTCTCTTACAGTTTAATCTGGGGTGCCAAGACTGGAAGCGATCGCTGGTCGGGACTGTCCACAACGCCGGCTTCTTCATCTCCATACCCTTAACTGGCCTGATATCAGACAAGTATGGACGACGCCTGGCCTTAGTCTTCGCAAGTGTTGCTAATGGCATCTTCGGAGTCATTCGGGCATTCTCGTTAAACTACGAAATGTTCATCGTACTAGAGTTCCTTGAACCGGCTCTGGGTGGTGGAGTTTACACTGCATGTTTCGTGCTAGGTAAGATATTTTTGGTAATAATGCCATCTATGACAAAAAATTATGGTTTATCTTACCTTTGTTTTTGGGAGTGATTCATAAGTGCTAGGATGCTATAGAGTTATAGAAGTCCGACGCCCTTGACCTCACGGTAAATGCCGGCAGCGTCCCAAGCGAGTAATAGGTGGCCAAGTGTCAAACTTAGACAAATACGGGAGTTAAATTGAGACCTTTTATCCAAAAATCTCTCAACATTGCATTATCGCAATGTCCTTTTGGTTTGGCGTCCGTTGTTATTGCTATTTTGCGTGGACCAATCACTTGCCACCGTTTTGTCGGGAACCAATAGCGTGGCGGCACAACATGATGATAGCAATTATAGTATTCTAGTCCTGTACTTTACTTTTCTCGCTTGTGAAGTCAACATCTCCTGAAGATGATTCGGTGTCGGCTCGAAACGTGCGTAGAGGTTCTAGTGGATGATTTTGTGTGGTGTTATATTATACAAATCTCCCGGTTGTCGGCGGAATATAGCAAATTATACTTGCTGTTTATTGTTTATCATGGACTTCGCAAAGTAACGCCTGCTTCTATTCATTATTATTCTAGTCGAGTTTTATACTCTTTTGTACGTATACAGATTAATAAAATTTTAACCCTTACAAGCAACTTGTAAAATATACGTCTTAATTAAATATATATAAAACCTCAGTGCTAAAAAATGTCCGATCCACTTACCACTCTACTAACGAGCCGAATAATATGTCACACTTTCGGTAACAACTGCTCAAGCGCATCAGCGAAATACGAGAAGTACTTGCTTAATCATTATCTATAAATACCACATACTTTTTTCAATACGATCGATGATTTATATTAAAGTAGGTATACTAAGGTCAAACTGTACGGAACTGTCTCTGAGCTCACGCTTTATTACCGTTAATAGATGCCAGCTATGAATGGCCAATTTAATTAATATAAATCATAAACTTTATTCAAGTAATCCTTTAAAAGCCACTTTTGATCCGTCATTAACTGACATATTAGTGAGTTGGTGATGATAACTGCATTCGTAAGCCTAAAGCACGGTAATATTATATAATATTACCGTGCCTAAAGCTATGAGGCTTCTAAACACGCCTAATATTTATGACATATAGAATGAAAGAATACACTTTTACTGTACACCACAGATAATACAAAATGCTAACAATATAGAACTTAATATTCAAACTTTTAAAGCCATACAACGAGAAAAAAAAATTTTAAAGGAGAACGGGAGACTTCGTATTGGCGGGTGCGGTTTTTTAACGATTTTCTTGAATTAATGTTTGTAGGCTAATTTTGAAAAGGACTGATGTTGGTTGTGTCGTGGACATTATAGCTTTGGTGTCGTTTGTGTAGTGGCTAGTTTTTTGAATGGTTAACATGTATTAATTTGGGAAAGGTTTGAGAGACCCGCGTCCGCCGAGTGCGAAGCTTCCCGCCCTTTTTCCCTAACTTCAATTCTACATTGCTATAAACTTTACATTGGCTAATCTGTGTAAAGCCATTAAAGAGGAAAAAAACACTTTTAAACGTCAAAAAATTATCTAGCAATTAAGCAGTTATATAATCTGTGTAAAGCCATAAAACGAGAAAAAAAGCAGTAATATGGTAGTCCATATAACTGCTTAAGTTATTAGTTAGTGACTAAGTTATTCCCGATGTTTTTAAGTAATTATGAACTAATTCTGATAAAATATTTATAAGGGTCCCAGAGTAGTTGAGGCTTAGAAAAACTATATAAACATGTTGTTCACGGCAATATAACTAACTACCTATTTACAAACAAAACAGAAATAAACCACGTTCAAATACCTTCCGTGTTCTTATGATTATTTATGAATTTGTTGTTCAATGATGTTAGATGATAGCAAGGCTAACATGTTAGTATGGCAGTTATATGGTATCCATACGCCATCGGTTACTACGCGGCATCGTTATGGAACGCTAAATCGCTTGGCGGCAGGGTGGTAACTAGCCATAGCAAAAATATCTCTTTGCTCATCTAACATCAAGTTTTACATGCTCAGTCATACTTTTATTTTGTTATTTTTATAATTTTGTTTTAGTTATAAATTTGTTATGTTTAATTAGGAGATAATAATCGTTTTGGCCAAAAGTCCCAAAAAAAAAATAAAAAAAAATCTCACTAGGCAAAACATTGATTCCTACCGAAAAAAATACACGTAAAACCTTAACCTCTTTCGACGTTTAAAAAAGGAAGGGAATACTTTGAAAATACATACAACTAAATTATAAATACAACTTACTTACTCTCAAAACTATGTTTACCGAAAAAAAACGCCAGAATAATGTAATTGAGCGAACCAACACTTTTTATCTCGAACATTTCCACTTGAACGCTCTAGTATTATGTAGTATCTTTACAAAAAATACGGCTTAAAGTAGTAATGCTTATAGATAGAATCGTTGAGAAAAATGGCTTTCTAAACTATTTATATAAATAAACACGATACATCGAGCTAGCCTTGCTAAAGCGAATACCTAACTGTTGAATCCATTGTTGTTGTGATAATGTGAAATAAACTACAATAGTAATTCATTGAAATTGAATTGTTTCCGTATGTTCAAAATAAAGTCCGTACAAGCGCCGGCAGCTGTGATTTGTTAAGATGTCAAATTAGTGTTGTTCTTCCCATCATCATCATGATCAACGCATTACCGGCTCACTACAGAACACGCGTCACCTCTCGACCGTCCGACCCCCCCGTTATCCCAAACGTCGCCTAAGTCGAGGTTCGGCCTCAAAGGAGGCGCCCCTAGGCAGTCGTTCCCTTAGTTTCTTCGAGCCCTAGGGCTCAAAATTTCTTCTGGCAGAGCTTCTTTCCGAAGCTCGCCAAACAGCCCGGTTACGCTGTGGCAACCAATAGGGTTTGTACAGCTAATAGACAGTCCGAAAAAAAAATATATGCGAAGGGTTTGGCCATAGTCCACCACGCTGGCCATGCGCGGATTGGCAGACTTCACACGCCTTTGAGATCATTATGGAGAACTCGCAGATGTGCAGGTTTCCTCACGATGTTTTCCTTCACCGTTGAAGCAAGTGATATTTTAATTATTATAAAAAACGCACATAACTCCGAAAAGTTAAAGGTGCGGGCCCGGATTCGAACCGCCGACCTCTGTTTAGGAGGCTGACGCCCTAACCACTAGGCTTGTCCACTGAGAGTTGTCCATAATGTTCTCAAATACGTGTGAAGTCTGCCAATCAGCGCATTCCCTTCTCATATTGAGAGGAGACCCGTGCTCTGTAGTGAGCCGGCAATGGGCTGATAATGATGACATTTTAACGTAACAGGTAGGTATCGACAGTTCAATAATAAAATCATTAATCCTACAGTCTATAATTATTAATACTGATTAACTTACTTTGCATACTTAGATTTAGCACGATTCGTGCTACTAGATATTGATTATTTTATTGATTACCAAGTTAAATTAAAACATTTACTTAATAATTACACTAGGTTTCTTTCAAACTAGCCTTGTCTTAGTAATGGAGCCTTTCTAACCAACAGTCTGGTTTCTTATTTTTTTCTAAAATTTCAGCCAAACATAGAACTTCATAAATCCTATTATAATACATAAAATTCTAGCGTCGATTGTCAGAGATCTTGTATCTTTAAGTTATATAAATTTTACAGATAACAATTACTTATAAGAATTTATAAACTCAAAATTACGAGTAAAGGTATGAATTCACCTATTATAGGTACGGTTTGTAAGCTTTCATGATAAATCTCGAGTTCATTGAACAGAAACAATAGCTTAGAGGTAATTCCTACGTTTAATTTATTTTTTATTATCAATGCGAATGTGCCATTAGACAACTTCGATTGATTAAATCGCCGAAACCTGACACTTTAGACTATTTCAGTTTAAACATAATATAACTTATTTGCATTGAGTGAACAACACAGGCTTCACCGCTTCAGGCTCCGTGGCGCAGCGCGCGCGCTGTCGCATTTTAAAGTTAGAGGTCCTGGGTTCGATTCCCGGCTCGAGTCTGGTCTGGTGGGAGGCTACGGCCGTGGCTAGTTACCACCCTACCGACAAAGACCTGTCGCCAAGCGATTTAGCGTTCCGGCACGATGTCGCGTAGAAACCAATTAGGGGCGTGGGTTTACCATAGTCCTAACAGGTCAGCCCGCTACCATCCTAGACAGCATCATCACTTACCACCAGGTGAGATAGCAGTCAAGGGCTAACTTGTAGTGTGTAAAAAAAAAAAATTGAAAAAAAAAGTCAACTCATATTATTCAAAATCCCTTCAGGACTGAACTACAGGGAATGTTATTAAAGCTACGTACATACAGCAAAGTCAGATTAAGAACCTTGAGGCATGTCAAACAATAATTTGCAACTGTATTGTGATGTTAAGATTTAAATAATCGACTTAGTAGGCAAATCACCTTCTTTTATGTAATCTCATTACTTCTAAGTTATAATTATTTCATTTATTCAACAATTATCATGTCTTGATTTTATAAATTATGATGCTTTTAATATTGCATTATTTTATTTTAATTTCTAATTATTTAGCCGAACCCGCAATCTTAGTTTTCTGGAAACTCAAAGCATAGACGACGACGGTAGTAATGGATTGTCATCATAAATTCAAATTGCAAATCAACAACAAAAATTTCATGTTTCAATTTATATACATCGTCGAAATAAATATGTTCATATAATCCGGTGAAGCGGGAATAGCCTAGTGGTTAGGGCGTCAGCCTTCTAATCAGAGGTCTGCGGTTCGAATCCGGGCGCGCACCTCTAACATTTCGGAGTTATGTGCGTTTTTAAAAATTAAAATACCACTTGCTTCAACGGTGAAGGAAAACATCGTGAGGAAACCTGCACGCCTGAGAGTTCTCCATAATGTTCTCAAAGGCGTGTGAAGTGTGCCTATCCGCACATGGCCAGCGTGGTGGACTACAGCCAAGCCCTTCTCATATTGGGAGGAGACCCGTGCTCTGTAGTGAGCCGGTAATGGGTTGATCATGATGATGATGATGATGATGACCTGGTAATTATTCAAAAAACCCTAAATTCTGAGTCGAATAAACTAAAACTTCCCTTAATAATGGTTTTTCCATAAACATAATAGCAATTATGGACGAGTAGAACGCTACTCAGACCATTTCCATGGCTCATTAATTCTTTGTGACTAATTAATTACGCTTTTTGCTGAATCCAAATTTCCGGTGGCATTGTTCAGCTTTCTTACCCGTGTCCCTAGGTCTCTGACATGCGTGACTTGCATGCCATAAAATGTTCATTATATCGAGGATTTTTACTTTACTAGTCCTATTTGGTAATAACTTGCGGGGGATGTGGCGTTTTTTAAAGACTAAACTTCTTATTTGTTTAAATGAAAAGAAAATGAATTTTACACAGTATTAAAGAATTTTTTATTGAAGAAGTGTTATTACACAGTAAACGATTTTTTAAACGATGATAAGTATAAATAAATGAAATCGGTCTCTCTACTACGGTCGATTCCAGACCAAGTTGCAACACCCAAACTGGGTATGTAGACACAATATGCAACGATAAATAAATAAATAAATAAATGTGGCACCGTACAAGATTACATTCTCGCTCAATTGTACAGTTTGGACCACTTATTTATAATAACTCAGACTTACGATTCAACGATGTCGTTATCCTAAAATCAGAATTTTCACCACAGACATATTTCCTCCTGCTAGCACCTAGGTATGTCCCTGCTTTCTTAGAGCGAGAGGAAAATTGACAGATCAATAGAAAAATCCTTCTCTAACTTTTATTGGGAAAGGATTTTTCTCTTTTATGTCTGCATGTCTTTTAAGTCAAGTGTACAACCTCGATATAAAGAACTGTTATGCCATGCCAGTCACGCATATCAGTAACCTTTTGACACATACAGTAAGAAATAGAATCACCTACACCACACAGGCCATTGTATTGTTTTGATACAAAATTGGAATCCCTATGTTGCTTAGTGAGGATACCATGCGCTCTAACCACTGTTACTAGACCATGAGCAACTATCCAGTAACATTTTAGATTAGTAACAGTCTCTTTTATTTTACAGCTTTGGAACTGGTTGGACCAAAAGGCAGAGTATTTGCCAGTCTACTATTCAACACCATGTTCATTCTTGGAGGAGTTGCTGTCACGCTTCTGTCCTGGTGGCTGCAGAGTTGGCGATATCTTCTCTTAGTCATCTACATACCAGCGATCCTAGTCTTCTTCTACTTGTGGTCGCTGACGGAAAGCTTCCGATGGTTATTCAGCAAAGGGCGTTATGAAGAAGGGTTGAATGTGCTGTCTAAGTGTGAGAAGTTCAACAACGTTACAGTTCCTAAGGACCATTACGATCAAGTGGAGAAGCAAGCGATGAAACAGAGAGATGCGAGGAAATGCGAGGTTATAGCAACCAACCGGTCGACCTTCAAACAGTTGCTCATGTCTCCCATGATATGGAAAAGACTCTTCACTTGTTCGTTTCTCTGGACGACATCAACTTTGGTTTACTACGGTCTTTCCATCAATGCTATAGAACTATCCGGGAACAGTTATCTGAACTATATCGTAGTTATTATAATTGAAGCACCGGCCAATGTTTGCAAGTTGATCTGTTTGGATAGATTTGGAAGGAAAAAAGTCATAGCAATAGCATATTTGCTGACTGGCGTTATACTTATCAACTATGGATTTATACCAGGTAATTATTAGTGAAATCGTTCATAAATTAAAGAATTTGACCCAATGGTAGGCGCTTATTTAGATTTACTCTTGTAAACCGTGCAGTCCGGAAAGAAACAGTTTTAAGGACTATTTGAATAAAGATTATTTTGAATTTGAATTTGAATTTGAATTTGATAATAGCTGTTTTTTTTCATGTTTGAAATGATATTTTTCTATTATACTAACTATTGATATAATTTTAAGTTAACTAGACAAAATCCATAGCATACAAGGTATTATTAAATGCGCAATGTCGCGTAGATACCAATAAGGTGTATGGGTTTACCATACCCCTAACAAGTTAGCCCGCTATCTTAGACTGCATCATCACTTACACCAGGTGAGAATGCCGTCAAGGGCTCACTTACTATTGTATAAAAAAATTGTTATCAGATTTTCAATCTTTTGACATGCTTCACTTAATAATTTAATTCAGTGAAACGAACGAAAAAACTATTTTCACGTCACATAATTATATTGTGATATCAATATCATAAAATCAAGAATAAGTCACGTATACTCGTAGTTTAGTACTGAATCTATCACGAGATAGATAGACCAGAGATTCTAAGATAATGGGCACAGATAGTAAGAGGTGAAACTTGCTTTATCTTACATTGATTCAGGATCTGTTCTTAAAGTGGGCTCATTTAAACATGTTTATTTACTTTTCAGGTGGTAACTGGTCAACAGCATTTTATCTGGGCGGAAAATTTTTCATTACCCTCGCATATAACTCATTGTACATTTTCGCGGCAGAGGTTTTCCCGACCAATTATAGAACCACTTTGTTGGCGATTTGTTCCACTATCGGAAGAATAGGCTCAGCGGTGGCCCCTCAAACTCCATTATTGGTAAGTTTTTTACTATTGCGTAAATCAAATGTCATCGTTATTCGCTCATATTGTATCCAATTGTAGGTATGGGTAAAGCCCTAAAAGAAGCATCAAATTTTTAACAATTTTTAGTTTTGTTTCAACGATATGTTTTATAATGATTTCTACATTTGGGAAATAAGTCTTTAGAATTAAGGTTTAAGATTATTTGGAACATTTATTTAACCTAGACTCCATTTATCTTCAGTCGATTCCATTTATGACTCTTACCATTCATCACCATCATGATTAACCCATTCTCGGCTCACGACAGAGCACGGATCTCCTCTCAATATGAGAAGGGTTTGACCATAGTCCACCACGCTGGCCATGTGCGGATTGGCAGACTTCACACGCCTTTGACAACATTATGGAGAACTCTCAGGCGTGCAGGTTTCCTCACGATGTTTTCCTTCACCGTTGAAGCAAGTGATATTTTAATTGCTTAAAAACGCACATAACTCCGAAAAGTTAGAGGTGCGTGCCCGGTTTGAATCCCCACCTCTGATTAGGAGGCTGACGTCCTAACCACTAGACTATCACAGCTTCACTCTTACCATTAAAACTTACTAATTTACTCGTGATTTTAATGACTCATCATAATTTTTAAGATTTTTGTACACAAAGTTGCTTTTAAATTAAATTATTATATCTATTTTTGCAGTCTCGATTCTACGAGTTTCTACCAACATTACTATTCGGAATAATGTCAGCACTCTCTGGCATCCTAGTACTCACCTTACCGGAAACAAACAACCAAAAACTACCAGACTCCCTGAAGGAAGCACAAGATCAAGACAGAAAAGTACAAACGGATGAGAGTGAAAGAGAAAGAAATACTGGAGAAACAAGCACTGGAATTGATACAAAGACTAGTCTATAGGAATGTGGAAACAAATATGTACATAAAGAAAAATGTTCTGCTAGTCCTACTGTAGGTTTCGCTCTTCTTCATGGTTATGTTGAGATAAAATTAGGTAAAATTAATTGTGAATTAAGACTGAGAGCGTAATAAATTGTTGATAAGTGAAACTGATCGCGTATGTATTATTTCATCAAACAACGTATTCAATACACAAGTACCAAACGCATTATGCAGTAGACATCAAATGATGTCATCAATACATCTGATTCTAAGAGATCTGTGGAAATGGGAGATAGGCGCATCGTTGTCAAGGAATATATAATTTTACTTCATGTCTTGACTTGAAAATTCAATGAAATCACTTCCAAATATTACAAACGTAATGACGATATCACGTCTAGTTACTCGTAAATACAATTTGTAAACTAACGTCACATTCACGTAAACGTTTATCTGACATTTTATAATGACGACGAAACTACGAAATTTTACAATTATATATTAATTTGATATTTTAGCCTTGGGTTCTAATTATTTGCCATTAAAGAGTGCAGGTAATGTATTTTGTAAAGTAAAAAATGGTCGCTGTAAAGAGCTGTCCATTTTTAAGTCAAAATTGCCGTTACTGAATATTCGACGTACGTCAAAGAGAATCATGGCATGCAGCTTTTAAAATGGACTTTGCGAATCGCAGTTCAGTTCGAAATTGAGTTTCTTTTGGAAATTTTACGCTAATATACTAAAATATTCTGTATCGCGAAATTCACCGATGAAAATATGTTCTTAGTAATCCAATTCTTTTCTGTGATTTGTAATTTGTTTTTTTGAGAATAAGTTTGTTATATTATTAAACTAATTTGTAATGTTTTAGATAATAAATATTTGATAAAGAAAACTTGTATGGATTTTATTAATACAGAAAAACCTCACCTTAAATATAACAGATTATGACTGATATGGTAGGACATCTGTGAAATGACAAAGCTTTTTGTTCCACAATTTTTTTTAACTATACTGCCACCATATTCAATAGATATAATATTTATTTAATAATAATTATTTCTCAACCGTTGAACCTTGGGGGATTTTGATTATAATACCACATTAATACTTAACATAAGTCTGAAAAGGAGCCGAAATTTCGGACTCCCTTTTGTGGGACCGAGCCCGATCTCCCCAACGTACCTGGGAGTAGGATACCGTAGGATTTTTATGTAATTAGCATGTTTGTTATTTATGATTATCTCATGTCTAAGTCCTGTTCCCGCTTTGGCTCCCTTTCCCGACATATAAATCCTGCGGAAACTTGTATAGTTCCTACGGAATATGTATTTTTTCCGCGATAAGAAATAGCTTATTTTTAATCCAGAATATGTGGAGCTGAATTTCGATAGGACATCTATCTCCTACCGAAATTCAGCCTATCGGTTTTGTAGTTCCGGCTTGAAGAGGTTACAAACATATGTACACAAACAGCTCGCATACAAACTTTCACCTTTATAACATTAGTATGATAGAACAACGAAGAAACACCGGTAGGAAACTTTAAACCTTAAAGTTCTGGATATTTTTTTGAACGACATGTGACGTCCCCCTATGTAAACTTGGTGTAAATTATCAACAGCGTTTTTTAATATGGTGTTCAGAGTAGATTCGTGCTCTGCTAATGGGTTATTAATAATGATGGTTTTGAGGCTCAGGATTTGAAATTAAAGATGTTTTCTCAGCTATCTTCCCAGCAGCACATCCAAACAGATTTAATATATGAATAGATTCAAACTCTGTACTTTTTTTTCTCATTTTCAATTTGGATTAACGACGCGATCAAAATTATTCGTTTAGAACGTGATCCCATTCCCAGGTACGTGACCGAGTGGACGGGGATTTTGAAAATAAAACCAGGAGTTGTATGCAAACGCATGGAGCGCTTCGCAAACGTTAGACAGTCGCAAGCATTTTTTTGACACCTCGTGGCGAGCTCCATTGCAAACTTATGACACCTATTGTTATTATTTATGACACTTATTATATATAAACGTAAAACGTTTTATTGTTTTACGTCGTCCTTACGTCATCCGGATGTGGGCTCCATCCACGGCCTCGAAGACGTACGGACCACTCACCGTCCGACACCCCCCCCCCCCCCCCCCCCCCCGTTATCCAAAACGTCGCCTATGCCGAGGTTCGGCCTCAAAGGAGGCGCCCTTAGGCAAACGTTACATTAGTTTCTTCGAGCCCTAGGGCTCAAAAGTTTCTCATGGCAGAGCTTCTTTCCGAAGCTCGCCAAACAGCCCGGTTACGCTGTGGCAACCAATAGGGTTAGCGCAGCTAATAGACAGACCGAAAAAAAAAAAGATATATTTGTTTATACTATCTTATCTTATCTTAGGTTGCCTGGTAGAAATCGATACTAAGCGATAAAGCCGCCTTTTGTAGCCTGCTTCTTCCTGTTTCTGTTTTTCTTATTATTTTCCTTCATATTGTAGCGTACAAATAATTACAATGTCATTTTGGACACATGTAAGCTGATTTACAGTTGATTGTGTCAACAAACTACCAGCTCGTAACAAGATATTAGGGAATCAATATAAAATGCCTTTAATTAAACACATAAGGTTTTCAAAAATGTTCTAGGTAAAGTGTAATACGACATGATAGTCTTGTCTAAAGTCCGCGTACATTTCTATCTATTCGATAACAAAGCAAAATGCGAATTGAAAACTTTACTGACCAAGTTTTGACCCGTAATCCAATTTGGGGCAGATGTAGGTTTGTTTTTACTATTGATTACGTTGAACTTCATTGTTTAGACATACGTACAATATTGGATTTTAAATTAAAGCCTACAACGAGAACAAAAATCCAGGACCTCTGCCAACTAGTTTTTCGTAAACAGAAATGTTTTGAGAAATAATTATAGCGTTATTTCACTTTTATTCATCCCTCAAGTATCTTTCAAATTATATTTAATGTTACAGAATTTGTGATTAAAGATGTTTTCTCAGCTGTCTTCCCAGTAGCATATCCAAATAGATTAAGATATGAATAGATCCAAACTCTGTTTTAAAGACATTTCCAAAGATAAACCGCAAGAGTTAAAAAGTATTCTTTTGTTATTGCTTCCAAATGTTCCAAACGCTAAAAATAGTCGCAGTTTTTCGCCTCTATTACTATATAAGACAAATCCCTACAAATTTTATATGCTATGGGAAAACCGCCAAAAAGTAAACGTGCGAAGGATTTTAGAGTGCAACAAAACCAATTTAGGGCTATTTATCATAGGATCACATTAAAACCTTCGGCCAATGGGCCAATGGGCCTTAAATGTTAAGGCTATCAAACTTCTGGAGGCACAGATACTAAAAAAAAAATCCGCTCTGGTCTTGTAGGCGACTTCATCCGTAGCTAGTCACCACTCTCTGTAGTGCTTTCTTTTTTCAAAGTTACCACTAAGCTTTTTGGATTGTTTTTCAAAATTAAAAGTTTAGTCTAGGCATAGAGTTAGTTTATTACTTCAGAGGGATCTCAGAGGGATAGATTCCACTAAAGAACTAACACATTTTGGTCTTTATAATATTAATAAGTACGGCAGTATATAAAAGAGCGGCGAGTTTCATTAAACTGAAGCCTATTCTTCTGCTAGGTCTGAATAAATTGTTGATAAAAGTTTCGTCCAAGTATAATAAGGGAGATGTAAAACGCGCAGATTTCTTTAATATTCATGTATTCAGTGCGAGGGGCTCGCAAAGTCGCAAAAACTTATAAATTGTTTTTGTGCCCCTTCTCTCAGCGCTTAGCTGACCCTTTGGCCGACGTTTTTGTTACTCTGCCGGCCAGTATTAATATGTATATCATGGGGCTCGTATGATTTTTATTTTTATCTTTGTAGGGTTCCGGGATATATAATGGAGAAGCGAAACCCTTCATTTCGCTGTCTGTCCGATTTAAAGTTATCAATGTGACACGTATGTTGAAACTATCATTGTAATTATAAACATACGTAATTACTGTTATAGCCTTGTGATTAGTTTATTATTAATGAATTGATTTTGGGGTATCTTATATTAAACAACAAACAGCAAGTATAGTTTGCTGTATTCCGCCGACAACCGGGAGATTTGTACAATATAACACCACACAAAATCTTCCACTAGAACCTCTACGCACGTTTCGACCCGATACCCGATCATCCTCAGGAGATGTTGACTTTACAACCGCGAAAAGTAAAGTATCTTGTATTGAAACTATTTTAGATCGTTGTGTTAAAAACAAAAACATTCACGTTAGCTCACAGCGTTAAAAAATGGTTATGAAAAATTTATTAGTTTAAATAAATATTTCCATAAGATAATAATTATTAATTTACTAGCTGTGAATGTAGTTCCAATACCGAAAACGAGATACAGGGTTAAAATATAGTCTATATAACTCGCTGATAATTTAGCTTCCGATTGGTGAAGGAATTTCCAAAAACGGATCAATCGTAACGATATTACGCAGAAAATTCAAACTCACAATCTTTACCTCTTCATAATATATGGGTTCCAAAAAATAATATTATTTTATACGTAGGTATTTCTCGCAAGCTATTAATGGCTTTTGACCATTCATCTTTAATTGGCTTTTATCTCTACTTAGCAAGCGCCTATAAAAACTGTTAGAGGCGAAACTTTTAAATTTAGAATTGAGCAAGTGCCATCTAGTAGTATTCGTTTTGGTATTAGTATTGCCATTAATATTTTATAATTGGTAATCTCGCTAATTTTTTTTTTATGTCTTGTATAATAAAGGTATGTTAGGTTATGTGTATATAAGTGATTGTACCAATATTCAGGCTCCCACTGAAAAAGCTGATACTGAGTGGGTTGCCTTTATTTGCTCGTCATCTGTATATGTATGTACAGTATGTATAATAAGTAAGTCAAATGATGTACTTATTATGCATGAAAAAATGTATGACTGAATAAAAAACTTTTTCTTTCTTTATTTCCATCTATTACACAATAGATGGCGCTCTTTTCATTCCGTACAAATTGAAGTTAACTTTCACGCGATCGATTAAGTAGAAATCTCGCACTCCGCACTCTGTCAGATTAATATCAGGTCCTTGCGAGTTTAGAGACGGTTATGCGCTATTATGCCGTTTGATTATAATTTACGGCCTGATATGCCACAATACCTCACATACAGTTATCGCGTATTCAAGAACGCCGTGAAACCGTGTGCAATGTAACATTCCCCGCGCTAGATTTATCGCCGTAGCTAAATTGCGAATGCCACTTGCATAGCCGACGTATGAAATTCGTACACCTGCTTTAACACTTGAGTTGGACCCCGACAAATGGCCGCAGTCATATATCAATTGTTATTGCGGTAATACAATACGGAACTCTATATTACAATCTGGACATGAATGATGCCTTAATGCTTTTGACTTATGGAGTACCCGTGGATAACAAGTAAGTACCTACATATAGCGGTGATAGCCTAGTGGTTAAGGGCGTCAGTCTCCTAATCAGAGGTCGGCGGTTCGAATCCGGGCACGCACCTCTAACTTTTCGGAGTTATGTGCGTTTTTAAAAATTAAAATATCATTGCTTCAACGGTGAAGGAAAACATCGTGAGGAAACCTGCACGCCTGAGAGTTCTCCATAACATTCAAAAAGGCGTGTCAAGTCTGCCAATCCGCACATCCGCACATGGCCAGCGTGGTGGACTATGGCCAAACCCTTCTCATATGAAGAGACCCGTGCTCTGCAGGGAGCCGGTAATGGGTTGATCATGATGATGACGATGATGACCTTCTTATGGCGAATATCACACTGCGCTTTCACGTGCGGAGAAGTGTCGCTTATTTGTGTTCTTATTTATTTATACAACTTTATAGCATATTGAAGAAAAGAAAAAAAATATATATAAAAGCAAAAGGCTTATTCTATTTATTAAATTTATTATTTTCACGTGGTCAACTTTATTTTTAAATGGATATCGGTTGTCATTCTGCGATTGGTTGACGCAAAACGGCGGGAATCAGTCAGATTTATGTGTCAATATGGACAGCTGTAAAATTTTTGGTGGTATTCTCTTGGCTCGATTGGATGTTCGAAGAGGTAAAAAAGCCTCGAGGTTATAATAAAAAGTGTTTTGAGAAAAATAAAAAATGTGTAAAATTGTGAGATTCGCCTGTGATAAAATCGACCTCAACAATTACTTAGACCATGTTTATTATTTACCTTCATACAATTTACTTTACATACTTTGATTACAAAAGCGATGCTTTTTAGCATAGTTGTACGTAGGTGTAAGTTCTAACTTATTATAATTTATTATTGACTGTGTGAGATGTTGATTTCAAAAAAACCCCGGCTTAGTTTATTAAATAAAATAAAACATATTTGTATTTTTTGCAATTTGAATTTGAAGAAAGTAACCTTCTAATCAGTGGTATTGTTGCTGATTATTACATAAATATATATATATTGGTTTTAATTTTAACTCACCAGTTGGTTTCCCATGCTATCACTTCATTATATTGATTTTTTTTTTACCATATAAGAGTATAATCACAAACCGATTAAATAAAGTTCAACTGTACCTAATTCAATGAACGACGAACGTAGGTATGCAATTTTAACCAAATACCAACCCATAGTCCTGAGTAGGTACCTTATATTGTATATTATCTATGGTCCTGAGTCTATATAAATAATGTATAATGTCCTCTTTGCGTTCAAAAACCATTGATCAGATTGTAATGAAACCAAAGAGAATATAATTACTAGTTTAATTTAATGAAACTTCGATCGAACCTAAATGATAAAACGTAGTGGTTATATTCTCTTTTGTCTTACCGGGAATGGTCCGCAATGGTTCCCCAATCAAAAATCTATAATGAATGTTTTTAGGTTACGTGAGATTTTAGTTTAAGTTCATTGAAACACATACCTACGGGATACAGCTAATGTGTCATATAAACGCGCAAAGCGAATAATAAATAAGCGCAAGTGGAATTCGTAATTTCCCATACATTCGGTCATGCACTATTCATTATATTACACGGGTTCACTAAACGTCGCTTCATCTACATACTAACAACAGTTCATTCGGTTTCCGAACTTACTATAGGTATAGGGGGATAAAAAAATAAAATCAAAGTTTTAATGTATTTTATTTTAAATGTGTCTACTGATAATTATTTTCGAATCGATTTTGTAAGGTGTACACACGGCAAGCACAGGGACTCAGGTCTAACGAGTATAGAGGCTTCGTGGGATAATTAATATTAAATTATACTTAGGGTGCCTCCCTACTATAAAATCTTATTCTTCAGTACACCTATAAGTTGTACAAACAATTATCCCTATATTATAGTGAGAGTACTAGGTCATTGAACGGTCCCTAACATTTTATCACGCTTTTTGTTAGCTTGGCATTCAAAACGTCGCGTCGGGTTAAACTGGAAGTTTCCACACTTGTCAAGCACCGATGATGACAATGCAATCTTTTATGACTCTTCGAGTGGGCTTCCTCGTTATTAAGACGTTAAGACTTTCACCCTCGAATTAAAATGTCTTGGGACCCGGCAAGCTTCCACGATTGTCCGCCCATAGGTATATATATGAGTAATGCTACCTAACCTTTTTTTTTTAACGTGGGTAATCCTCATGGGTACCACCGCGTACGAGGAGACGCAGTGGTTATGTCGGACTCTTACCGACTAAACCCCCACGGTGCATTCCTTTTCCGCCGCCTGGGGGCCGGGTCACGGGTAACGCGCACACGTCCGCAACCAGGCCGGCAGAGTCCGTCTGTAAACGGTGCCAACTCGGGGGCAATATCAGATGCCCCCCGAATTGAACGCCAAAGACGCACCAGGAGCACAGGGTGTGTCTTTCAGCTCGAGGACCTAACTCCTGGGTGTTAGACATCCTCACATCCAACGCCCGGAGGTGCTCTTCAAGGGGGTAGGCGGTGATAGTGCGCGAGCCGCCTGCGCCCGACACGTCTGCGATGGATCGGCTGAGAGTCCACTTCGTCCTCTCTCACCTGTTAATGCTACCTAACCTAACCAACAATCTGCCTAAGGAAGCTGTTCTGCATTTACTGTAGGCTTAAAAGTTACAAAGTACCCATTTAAAAATCTTTGTTCAATGCCAATACAGTGATACCTACCTAGACTAAAAATAATTTGTTTTTTATTGTTCGCCGTTAAATTTATAAAGCAAGCTTAGCCTTGTCTTTTACTTAAGAAAAAGTTGACATATAAATTCAAAGTACATTCTATAACTCTAAGCTATGACTTAAAGAATGAGAAATGACAACCAAGAAAGCATTGTGTAAAAACAGTTTAATTGCAAACATTGTTTATAAATAATATTACTATAGAATGTCAAACTTTTTGTGTTATAAATAAGAATTATTCTTGCATATTAATGTAAAAAAAATGTTATGCATTTAATATGCATGCTGTTTGTTGCCCATGTTACTACTAGCTGTACTAATAGTAGTAACACAGGCTATAATACCTTCCCATATTACCACCCATTAGATATTGAATATGTCTGCGATTAAAACGACTCTCAATTGACTAGAGGACTCTCAATTGACTAGAAGACTCAATTGACTAGAAGACTCTCAATTGACTAGAAGACTCTCAATTGACTAGAAGACTCTCAATTGACTAAAAGACTCTCAATTGACTAGAAGACTCTCAATTGACTAAAAGACTCTCAATTGATAAGATACGCTCAATTGACTAAAAGAGACTCGCAATAGATTATATATATTGTTGTACCGAGTGAACGGCGTGACGTCACGTGATCGGAATCGTGTTGAGACGAGCGCCGCTTTCCACAGTCATTCCTTACACTCAACACTGAGACCTACACCACGAATCCTGTGAATCCTGTACCAGAAGACCCTGCAGCTATAACTAATACCCATCTATCGCTGGCGACGACAAATATAGTAAATAATAAAAATAATATAGTATAATAAAAATAAAATATCCAAGATAATGAATAAACTTTAATTCACATTGATTAACTTTCATCAAACACTATCTTTTTGCCTTGAAAAGGTAAAATGCCAGATTGCTTTTTCTTAGCCTCCCACGAAGGATGCAATTTTTCAGGCACTAAGGCTTCTTTAGGATTACCTCTATCTAATTGTCTTTTAAACCCTTTCGTTTCATCAAAGTTTCTGTTATTTTGGTTAAATTTCCTATTGTTAAAATTGGTGTCTGCCATTTCTGATTTACTATTTCTCTTAAAATTATTTTGCCCAGGATCAAATTTTCTTTGTGGTTTTCTTTTTGGAATATGGCCAAACATGACAGCTCTCCTGTATTGTCTATTACCTTGTTTATGGACATCCTTAATTTCATCCGGTTCCCTTGGTTCCACAAGTGACATGTAATTATCACCTGTAGATGTAATAAAAAACGGATCTACCATTTTTGTAACTGTATTATGTGTTTCATCAGTTTCTTTGTGGAAATTTCTTTTTTCAAGTTTGTTTTTTAAGTTTTTATTTTTGTTGCTATTGGCCTTTTTTGCAAGCTTCTTATTTTTAGAAATTTTAACTGAATCTTCTTCTTTACTAAATTCATTGTTAGAATTTTCATTTTGCAAATTACTCAAGGAGTCTGCTTTACTTTTGTCAATTCCGAAATTAATTAAATCTTTACTTTTATTATTTCCTGCAATAGACTTTACGTTTTTACCCTGTTTATGTAATTTTACTTCATTTTTGGCTATCGCTTTACCATTTGATGTTTCGCTATTATTTTCAATATTATTATTATTATTTGTTTTACAAACTAGAGATGAACTCTTAGCGCTATTTTGAACTTTCCCTTCAGACTCATCACTCTCATTACTTGAATGTTCAGATTCAGATTCATCACCACTTTCGTCAGCATCATCATCACTTTCATCATTAGATATTTTATTTTCATCATCAGTATTGTCATTTCTTTTTTCAGATTTAAAATCTACATCAACAAATTGTTCATTTTCTGATCCAACTTCATTATTAGGCATTTTAATATCAGTTTGACCATCAAGAGTAACATTTTTGTCACCAGCAATTTCAACATCCCATTCTCCCTCAACATTAACAGCATCAGCTTTCCCTTTCTTATTAGTTCCTTTGTTTTTATTCTTCTGTTTTTCTCTTGCTTCTTTCTTAAGTTTTCTTCTTTCTTGCCTGGACATGAACAAATCTTTTATTGAAATGTCTGAGAACTTTTCTCTAATGTGTTTATATTTCTCTTGTAAGGCTTTGTGAAGAAGTAATCTAGCACATGCTTTATTATTGTCTACGATAGGCTTGTTTATAAAATCATTCAGTTTTCCACTGTGTGTTACTATGAATCTTGCTAAGTCCCTTGTTTTAATTTTCTACAACAGAGAAATAAATAAATAGGCTTTTTTTTAATTTCATTTGAGACCAAGCAAAATGGACTCTAAAAATCAAAACATAAAATAACTAAGATGTAAGTTGGATTTTTTTTGTAACACTATTCACTTAACATAAATATGAATTAATAATATTAAAATTATTTTACAATACTCTTAACTAAATGTTCTGTCATATAATATATGAATAAGCCATTCATATAATATATCAATAAAGTCAAGATGTTTTTAAACAAGCCTTCACACAAGACAAGGGATTTAGACCAACCCACTATGTCATAATGTCATTTGATTACTTAGGTAATTCATAAAAGATAAGCTAGATAATCTAGGTCCTATAACTCCATCCGGTTTAAGTACTTAGATCACATACTTGTAACTTACATCCTTGGACCAACCTGTCAACTTGTTTCTATGCACTCTGTAATGTACAGAGAGTATAGAAACATAACCTTTGGTATATCAACATAATAGATTTAAATTGTCCGAGTAAGAAAATAAAAATAAATGAATAATTTATGACAAATATCTATTCTAAATGAAATCTTACCTTTATAATTAAAACTTCCTTAACTGCAGACTCTGCCTTTCTATTTAATTTTTCTTTCTGTGGTTCTGGTAGTTTCTTTTCAGTTAACATCTTTGCTCTTCTTGTTAGCTTATGAATTATTTGTATTTTTGCTTGATTGAGATTCTTCTTGAGCAATATTATCTGTAATTACAAAAACAGATCAAGCTTCCATAAATATTTAAATTAAAGGAAAATAAATTCTTTTTCACATTAAAAATTTCTTACAACTAATTTCATTGGCTAACTGTGATAGCCTAGTGGTTAGGATGTCTGACTCCTGATCAGAGGTCGAGAGTTCTATTCCAGGCACTCACCTGTAACTTTTTGGAGTTTTTGGAATTCTCACTGTTGAAGCAAATGATACTTTAATTTCTTAAAAGCACACATATGCTTCAACAATGAAGGAAAACTTTGAGAGGAAACCTACATAGTCTGAGAATTCTCCATAATGTTCTTAAAGACATGTGAAGTCTGGCAATCCTCACACTGCCAGCATGGTGGACTATGGCCAAACCCTTCTTAGAATGACACAATGAGACCCATGCTCTGTAGTGAGACAACAATATGTTGAACATGTTCTTCAACGTCAAACTCAGTTTTAGAGCATTAACTCACCACACTCCTCCGAGGCTCAGGGGTGGACAACAACAATTTTCTAGCTGCAAACTGTTACTGAGAATGCGTGTGACAAAAACAGATTCTTGGCCAATCTGGGAATTAATCCAAGATCTCACGATCAGTGGTTGAAATGGTTACCTGCCTATATTCAACTTTGACATCGTTGTTTAGTTATTACGATCAAAACGAAAACAGTACTCAATAAAACTAGTTTCTGTTTACCTCATTATTAAATGCTTGTTTCACTGCACCAACTTCCATTTTAACTTAGAATAAATCAACTACACTTTTATTTAGGCTATACTTAAAATTTACAAGGGCTATTAGATATTTCAATTAATTAAAAGCATGAAAATAACACGAAAATGATAGAAAAGCAACCTCTAAACATCGCTTTATTTTTTGACAACTGACAGGAACAGCACATTTTCTTGGTATTATTATCACTTGTAAAGTTGTAACTGACAACACATAACCTTATTGCCAATTTTTCAAAGAAGATAGATACATTATGTTAATCATAAGTAGGCCTGGCAAACTCCGCAGTTGAAAATATCGCATCACAATGTTTTGCTAGAATAATAACAAAGTTAAGCTGTGATTGCCTAGTGGTTAGGGCGTCAGCTTTCTAATTAGAGGTCGACGGTTCGGATTCGGGCACGCACCTCTTTTTTTCACTTTTCGGAGTTATATGTTTTTAAAAACAATTAAAATATCACTTACTTCAACGGTGACGGAAAACATCGTGAGGAAACCTGCACGCCTAAGATTTGTCCATAGTGTTCTCAAAGGCGTGTGAAGTCTGCCAAAACGCATATGGCCAGCGTGGTGGACTATGGCCAAACCCTTCTCATATTGAGAGGAGACCCGTGCTCTGTAGTGAGCCGGTAATGGGTGGATCATGATGATGATGAATAACAAAGTTCGGAATTTATCGTTTTACTCACCGTTAATTTGGATCTATTACCATAGAATCGTGACATTACGGATATATTATATTTAGGTTACATATAAATTTAAACAAACTGCCGATAACTGTTGTAGAGCTGCTGTTTGATATGCGTATACCTTCCACCCTACAAAGTTTATTGTTGGCATATCTACTAGTTACCTGAAATATTTTTTAATACATACCTACTTCGCAGTTGTTAGTTTCCTTAGGTACAAAACTGGTAAGAGAATATGGATATTAATTATAATTCAATACAAGACGTAATCGGACAAAGAAAGAGTTATTGATAGAAAGCGATAAAAGTTGTGGGTGTAAATAATAGTACCCAAGCAATGCAACGTTTCTCGATCCATACTTGTGTAATAATTATATATTCTGCTTAAAGCAAGGTATGCCAATAGCGTACTGTAACCTGGCGCTTACAAGTTTTTGTGGAGACCTTTATTCAACGCGAAGCGGTTTTGTACCCAATAACCGGATATAATTTTTTATTGCTTTACTGTGTATTATGATAAAATTCAGCAATCTGCCACTTGCTGGCAATAGAAAGGACCTCTGAATAGAGCAGTAAGACCATATTAACTAAGAAAATGTATACTTTATTCAATTTATGAGAATGACAGTGTCAACTAACTCGGCTCAGCTTGTAGAGAAGAGCGATATTCATTTTCGATAGAAGCCTCTTAAACGGGCTTCATCGTTTCACTCCATAGACTGCCAAATGTCAGTGTCAATTGTCAGTCTTGTCATTTCAATTTGACAGATTGAGATTTCTTTCACTACAAAATTGTCAATCCGGAAAGTACGTAAATACATTTGAAATTACTAAATATCTTTGAAATCTCATTGTATTTTTATATATTTGTGATTAAATTTGTACTACTTTTATACTGTAGTGTTACACATCAAGATATTTTGTTTGAAGGAGGTGTTTATTTGTGTTTTTCAGCATGGCGCCCCGGTTTGAAATCGCGGTTGGTCTGAAAAAAGGCCACAAAACAACAAAGATATCCGCTGGCAAAAAGGGTATTACAGATAAAGCTATCAGAATCAGACCCGCCAGGCTAAAGGGTGTAAGTGTTTACTTTTTTTTATTTCATTATATTAAGGTTAATATCAAGTACTCACTACCATGTTTTGTCACAAATCCTTTGCACTCAAATCTGACTGACAAAAAAAAGTTGCAGTGTATTTGTATGCAATATTTTTTATTTATTTTTTTCAACCCTTCAATGGTATTATGATCTACAATTTTTTATTGATTAATAACTTCAATTAATTGCTCTATTAATTTCATACCATACCATAATATGTACCATAAATACGTTAAATTATTAGATAAGAGCAAAACTAAAAACGACTGTCTTTCTTGAGAAAGAACATAATTCTTTACTTAAGTCCTTTCCATGTTACATAGATAAAGACAAATATAACCTATCATTAGAAGTGCCCTCATCTTTCTGTACCGTAAGTACTGTAAGATTAATTAATTTATTTTATTTATTCATACAATTTTATGTCATACAAAAGAAAGGAAAAAGAGAACAACAAGAAATACATAATATAAAAGCAAAAGGAGACCTTATCACTTAAAGCAATTTCTTCCACGCCACCTCTTTGTAAGAAGCTGACACAAATAAAAGACTGGAAATTGCAACACTTAGACATATATACATACTAACAATTACATACTATTAAAAATATTATATATGAATAATTTCTATAATAAATACATACTTACTAATATAAAAATATAGAAGAACTAAATATAAATTAAATTGACAGATATTGCTTCAAAACAGCTAATGATTGAGAGCGCCGAATTTCATTTGGGAGAGCATTCCAAAGCTTAGCCACTTTCACAGTGAAAGACTGAAGATTAATGTGCAATATCATTATTTATATGAATACAAAGCAAAGCACTGCAAGTAGATCCAATAAGACATAATTTTACTCTAAAAAACCATTGAATTCTAAATATGTATGGTACAGGTTCTTTGAGCAGAACCAAATTGAACCCCAAAAAGCACCAAGCAGAGGATTGACGATGTCATGTTACCGTTGATAGGGTAGTTTAGCTGAGGAGTATCTTACAAGACTGGATTGTAAAATTGTTGGACTTGTTTGTGTTGTAAAAGAGACCTATATAGGTCTTTTGTGTGGGTTTCTACAAGTTGAAGTAACAAAGATTTATATTTAAAATAAACTTAAAATTTGCCTGAATAAATATTATTTATGCATAAATATATTATCATAATCTATTTGCATTATAGTGATGATGATAATAACTTCATTTGAAAACTTGAAACTAAAGCTATCACAGTCCAAATTAACTGTGGTCTAAGCTGCCCAGAACAAAGCTAGCTCGCTAATATTTTGTAATAAATGAAATATTTAAGAGCAATCTAGCTTAAGCAATAATTCATACCCCAGCTTTTTGGTATTTCCTTGTTTAAATTATTGTAGTCACATTTTTTTCTCAAATTATTACATATATAGAGAAATATTTTTATGATTATAGATTAATTTTAAAAAAATGTGTTGGTTATAGAGCAATATTATATTGAACTTGTTTAATTTATTTCACAATGAGTTATTAATTAGTCACAGCTTCCTTCTGCAGCTCTAAAATATTAACATCGGTAACATACAACATAATACAATAAACAAATTTTGTGAATATTACTATAATAGACCAGCCAAGTCTGTCATAGGATGTAACTTTTTCATTTTATAGGCAGCCAGAACTGTCTTTATTAATAAATTATTTACATGAGAAAGTCATTAAAATTTACTATCTGACATTAATCCTAGCAAAACAATCTGTCAAACAATCAATGATTTTTAAATATTTTATTATTTTCTATTACAGTTACAAACCAAGCACTCAAAGTTTGTCCGTGATCTGGTCCGTGAAGTTGTTGGCCATGCACCCTATGAGAAGAGGGTTATGGAATTGCTTAAGGTTGGTTTTGACTTAATTAGTTTGAGTAATTTAAAAAATTTGGAGATCCAATGGAAATCCCAACTAGGTAGATAGAAAAAGTAAAAGCTTATCATGTAGCTTTAAATGTTGAGCGATGACGCAACGATGATGACTATGATGACCTGTTAGTAAATAATAAACAAATAAGATATACGTCAATTCATACCAATGTATGTTAGTGTGCAACATTGCCAAACACGTTGAGTGGAAAACACAGCTTTGTATTCCCTCCATTAGTCAGTCATTCATTTGCATCAGTTCTCAAAAGCAAAAAAATATACATTTATTTAAATAGATGACTATTTTCATTTTTAGTTAAATGATGGTGGTAATGATTTCATAAACAGATTAATGATATGGGTAGCAATGGTCCACCACTTAATTATACTGGCTGTATTTGAGGTAGTTTAAAAAATTATGTATTTCAAGCACTTGTGTAATTAAATGTGTAACACAATTTCTATTAATCTGTCATGAAACTGCCCTTGTTTAAAATCAACAATTTTTTTTTATTTGTATGTTCTGTCATGCGATCAGCTACAACAACTATAAGCAGATTTTTAAGTTTCGTTGACATGTGAGGCTGTCCAATCCAGTGACGGATCTGCCTCTTAGATAAATGTTTTGCTCAATCTATGAAGTCCCATATGGCAGCATGTTTAAGCCTTCTAAATTTCATTGGAAAACTGCGGTAGCCAAATTGTTTTGATGACAGTTTAACCGTTCTTTATAGGTCTTTTGTCTGTGTTCAACTTCTTTCATTGTTCTTGTTGAGATGCTCGTGCAGTTGAAAATCAACAATATAAAATTTATTATCAAACGTGAGAGCTGGGCCAGCTGCTTCTAACCAACCTGCCTACCTAGTCATTGTAATAAATATGTTTAAATATCTAATACTAGTCTAGCGTTGATAGCCTTGTGGTTAGAGCGTCAGGCTCCTAATCAGAGGTCGGCGGTTCGAATCCGGGCACGCACTTCTAAATTTCGGAGTTATGTGCGTTTTTAAAAATTAAAATATCACTTGATTCAACTGTGAAGGAAAACATCGTGAAGAAACCTACACGCCTGAGAGTTGTCCATAATGTTCTCAAAGGCGTGTAAAGTCTTCCAATCCACACATGGCCAGGGTGGTGGACTAACGACCGGGACGTATACAATGGGTCCCCCGGGCGTCCAATAAAACCAGCGAGAGGGACATGCCGTGGTGGTTTTTAGTTCAGTTAGCCCACCCATGGGTGGGAGTCCCACATAACCTCCGTCCTGCCGAAGGGACAGAAGTAGCTATAAAGCTTTTCCACCACGACAAAAAAAAAAAAAGGGGCGGTGGACTATGGCCAAACTCTTCTCATAAAGAGAGGAGACCCGTGCTCTGTAGTGAGCCGGTAATCGGTTGATTATGGCCTATTATGAGTAGTCTAGTGCTTAAATTTTGGTAGGACCAAAATTACCTTCAGAATCATGCTAACCTACCATTTGAAACTTCTCACTAAGTACCTACATGTCGCATCCTATATATAAGGAGTGCCAATACATACTTTTATTCATAAGTTGTACAATAATCAGTCAATCTAACATTTTGGCTGCTGCGTTGCAGGTGTCAAAGGACAAGCGTGCCCTGAAGTTCCTTAAGCGCCGTCTCGGCACACACATCCGCGCCAAGAGGAAGCGTGAAGAGATGAGCAACGTGCTCGTGCAGATGAGGAAGGCGGCCGCGCAGGCGCACCACACTCACGCTCACTAACTTGTAATAAACCTTATGTAAGATAAACAGTGTTTTATTTGTTTATTAAATGAAGAAATATGTATCAGTCTCATTTTGTGATCCCTGGTTTGTTCATACATGAAGAACTTCTTACGAACTTTGCTTTTGTCAGACTCTTCCACAGCATCATTATCAATTATTTTGTTCTTCCATCAAAAAATACAAAATACCATCTTTATCAGAAAATAAAGATGGTATTTTTTATATAGTGTTAAACTTTTATTTTGAATTGATTGTTTTGTTAAATCATAATACCACAGTTAAAGTTGAGACATCTTTGTGGCTTGTTTTACAACAAGCTCAATTTCTCAAAAGTATACTTAAAAGTGGGCTTCATTTCTAATAGGCAGGAGTAGCATTGGGGCAACAGGTTTGGCGACCTCCGTGGTGAAGCGCGCGCTGTCGCATTATAAAGTTGCGAGGTTCTGGGTTCGATTCCCGACTCGAGTCTGGTCTGGCAGGAGGCTTAGCCCATGGCTAGTTACCGACAAAGATGTCGCCAAGCGATTTAGCGTTCCGACACAATGTGGCGTAGAAACCAATTAGGAGTATGGGTTTACCATACCCCAAAAAGATTTGCCCGCTACCATTTTTGACTGCATCATCACTTACTATCAGGTGAGATTGCCGTCAAGGGCACTTGTAGTGGATAAAAAAGAGTTAAGATTTTTCTAAAGAGATACTGAAGTACTTTGAATATGGTCCCTAAACTATGGACCATAAAGTAAGCTGGGCGATTTAAATAGTAACTCTTAGGGTGATCATGTGATCTAAATCAGTCTAGTCTTTGAGTTGAAATGATGAGACAATCATCCGAGTGAACATTATAACACAACAAATTATAGTATGTATTCTTGGTTGGCCTCCTGATTAGCATGATAAATTACCAATCCTAACTATACCCAGCCAATAGAACATCAATATAAGCCGATGATTTCAATATTTATATCTTCCTTTACTGATGATATGCTATAGTTGTAAAAATGTAATAGGCCCGTTTGGACATATGTCAGAAATGACATAAAAAATCTACAGTATAACCTTGTTATGGACACACACAATATTATTTATTTCTAAAAAGTTATAACTTCACCATTACATATCTTTTTTCAGTTAAAAATACATAATTATTGTAATAATTACCAAAGAAGGCAATTTTACTATTTATTTTGCCTAATAAACCATTTTATTTAAACATAAACATTTTTGGCCCATAATACTGGACATGGTTACAAGGTTACGTCGGTGGACTCTTTTTCTTTTTAATTACTAGGGATGTTACCAAAAAAATCGATATTAATCAGACAAAACGTATAATTGATTCAATGATTACTTGTGAAGGAATGTTGAACTCTAAATTAATAACCACATTGTGATTGTAAAAAAACATGTTATTCTTTTTATATAATATAATTTTGTAAGTTTGTAAGCAAACAAAAGGCGGATTTAGTGGCATGGCTACTAAGCCAAGGCATTGAAGCTGACATGAAAATATTGAAATCAGCTTTTAACATTTTCATGTCATTGATGAAACTGGTAAAAGAAAATAAATTAAAATATATTTAGTTTCGCAGATTTATTTTCTTTTACCAGATAATTAAATTGATGAATTGGCAGTTCAGCATGGACTCAAAGTTATAAGAACGCCGCCGTACCATTGTCAGTACAGTGCAATTGAGTAGATTTGGGCTCAAGTCAAAGGATGCCACGCCACAATACAAAGCCGCCGTTCTCCACAAAAAAAAATATGACATTGTTGAAAGAAGCTTGTGCCACAATTACAGTAGAAGACTGGATAAAAGTGGTAGAAAGAACTCGAAAAATAATAAAAGAAGATTACGACAGAAACGTCAATATTGATTACATCCTTGAAAATGAAATGATTATATTGACAGGTGACGATAGCCCAAGTAACGATTTTGGCTCATAATCCGAAGAAAATGAATAAAGAGTTATTCATTGCAACTAAAAATATTAAACTAAAAACAAATTCTACCATTTCAAAATACCTGCAGTATTAAATTTAAATTTTCTAAGCAAAATTTTAATCCACTGTACTTAACAATAAGTATATAATCAAATGAAAAATATTCAAACTTGAATCGATTTATCGTAAGTATCGAGTATCGAGTCGTATGGTACATAACTAGTTCCGTCACTATGACATATGTCCAAACGGGCCTATTACATTTTTACGACTATAGAACGTTTGAATGGCCCTGCATGAAATTTTGCAAACATATAGGTTATGGTCTATCATTTGTCATATAGACATATATATATAAAAGCGAAAGGTCACTTACATACTTACTGATTAAACAGGAGATCTCAAAAACTATTGTACGTATAAAGCTATAATTTAGCAAGTAGGTAGTTTAGATGTCAGCTAAGAAAGGATATTTGGAAATTCCACCCCTAAGGGGGTATAATAGGGGTTGGAAGTTTGTATGAAATTTCTTTGTTTTTAGAGTTAGAGACACCAAAATTTTGCATTGAGATTTGCAAAAATAATAAATAAAAAACATGTACATCAATTTTTTTTTAAATATTACCTGTAAAATAGGGGATGATAGTTTTTGCTTATTTTTTTATTATGAAGTCTACTAGCTTGCAATTTTTAAAATAGGTTTCTTTTAGGGCGTAAGTATAAGGTTAGAATTTTTTTTTCATCCAAATCTGCCCCGAAGGGGGTAAAATAGGGGTTTGAAGTTTGAATGAAAGTCCTATGTTTTTTAATTTAGACACACGAAAACCGGCAATTTGACATTTGCCTTTAGCTTACTTTCTGGAGCAGGGCCGCACGGGTAACCTCAGTCTCAATGGAAATCAGCAATTCTACGTAGACGAAGTCCCGGGCAAAAGCTAGTCATTTAATATAAGTATATTCCACGGTTCCTGCTGGATACATTCTTTGATCAGGGAGTCAGTTCTCACACATGCACATCTAATTTCCACGTCAACAATGTCGCGAGCAACAGCTTTATAAATAGTTAAGTATCTGTATTATCTATTCTAAATTTCTGACGTTGGTTACACGTTATCATCTGTTATTACAAAGATATGTAAGGTCAAGGTGTTAACGTAATTTTACTAAACAACCCGTCAGAGATCCGTTTGTTTTTACCTAACAGCTAGCTTCGCAAATAATTCAGACGTAACATAAGCTTTGACTACCATTCTATCGCAAATATTTTTGTTTATTAAATTTGTTCGGTTATTTGTAACGCTCTGTAATATAGTAAATCATGTTAATACCTAAGTATGAACCTCTCTTAAATTAGCACTAATTATTTTTGTACAATAATAATATGTACCTAGTTTCTTTTACATTTAGTAAAATCCTTGAATTTAAGTACGTCTTACTTAATGCATTTGCATTAGTATTACATAGTTATTAATTTACTTGGTTAATGTTTGTTATGATCTGTGTATACAACTTTATTGCAATACATAGGACGTATATTAAGCAAATTTTAAATATATATTTTTTTACCTATATCGGCAATGTCTACTACTACTTGATAAGTATCGACGCCATCCATTTGGAAAATCTTCACGATACTCAATTCTTAACATTAGCCCAATACATTTCCGGCTAAAGAAGGCCGTTTAGTATATTAGGTACTAGCTGACGCCCGCGACTTCGTCTGCGTTGTCAGTGTAGTTTGTTTGTCTTTTAATCACGAAGCAATAGATTACTAACCCGAATTGTAGTATTGGACAGTCCTTGGACATTGCAGAAAAATAAAGTAATGTGTACTTTATTTTTCTAAAATAAAATACTTTTTCTAAAATAAAAGTAGCCTAAGTTACTCCTTGTTACATCAGCTACTTGTCAATAAGTTTCCGTAAAAATAGGTCCAGCCATTTCAGAGATTAGCCGGAACAATCATAGACAAAAATTGTAAAAAAAAATTTGGTGTATGTACCGTGTACATATTCATATGCATGTAGTAAAAAACGGTTATTTCAATATTACAAACAGACACTCCAATTTTTTATTATTTGTATAGATTAACATACGCGGAACGATTACTCATTAAAAATCAAGGAAACTTTTTCGTTACGTATCATGTTACGTAAGTAATTAATCTCCGATATAATTTGACGGCTCGGTCCCCAGCAGGGACAATTAGAAATGTAGGTATAATTTATTATTTTTCTCCGGTTTGGTCTGGTGGGTGGTTTCGGCTGTGAATAGTTCCGACATCATTCTACCGAAAGACGTACCACCAAGCGAAACAGAGTTCCGGCACGATGTCGCGTAGAAACCAATTAGTATGGGTTTACAATATCCCTAATAGCCCGCTACCATCTTAGACTGCAACGTCACTAACCACCAGTAGATCACCGCAGTCCCATGGTTCCTACAGTAGCCTACAGTAACATTATGTCCGTGGTTCGAATCCTAGCTCAACAGACTGGGATTTTTATATCCGACCCCCCGTTATCCCAAACGTCGCCTAAGCCGAGGTTCGGCCTCATAGGAGGCGCCCTTAGTTTCTTCGAGCCCTAGGGCTAAAAATTATTTCCAGCTAACCCGCATTGTGGTGTTCGGATAATTTAAACCACTCTCCTATCAGAAAGGAAACCTAAGTGACTAGTAGGCTGCTACAAGATGATGTTAAGTCAAAGAGTATACCAACTACGTTGCTCAATTATGTAGTTCTAAATATAGAACGGTTTAGATGCATGTCGTTCTGCAAGACTATTTTTAAACGCGATAGCAAGACAACAGACGCTGCTGACGCGACTCGACGAGCGACAGTTTGATGGATGATCCAAATTTTATTAGTGTTAATTTAAGTAAGATACTGGAATTTAAGTCGTATTTTAGTTTTTTTTGAAGTGAAAACTTCTTTAGCGGCGTTGAGCACTTTTTCTGTAATGGGTATAAAATCTTAAACTCGCGTCAGGACACGTGACCTGATCGAAAAAGCGTAAGACGGATGGAGCGTAGACAGCTATCCCCTCTCTACGGCGCGGCGAAAATGTATGCCTGGGCCTACTGTTTCGTTTAGGCAGCGCAGGGCGCTTGCGCGAATGTTCGTGTATGTTACAGCGTGCCACGCGCATCCATGGATGGTGACAGCTGATGGCTCGACCGTCTGTGTAGTGATCACATTGTTGTGTATTTGTAAAATTCGTGAATGTAAAGTGCTTAAAATATGGAAATTGATATAGATAAACTTTTTAATGTAAAATAATTGTAATAGTTTTAAAGTGTTAAATTTTTAATGTAATATAAATTGTCATGTTTGTGTACGATAGCGCAATAAATGAATATTGTATTCTACCACATAAATGATAGTACTTTTATACTGATAAAGCAATTGGTGCAAAATTATTCCCTAACCATTCCAAAATATCAAACATGCTCAACGTTAATAATCAAGTTTTCACTTCTGCCGGCACTCCCGGAGTGCAACCCGTCTTTTTTTTATAATAAAAAATAATGAAATCAATGATAAAGTTTGAGTTGAAATCGGTCACTAAGTCCGTAGTTGTAATGTTGCGAAGTCCTGCTTCGCAACTTTACAACTACGTAGCGCTGGGCAGGGGACAAAGTTTTCAAAAAATGACATCATCAAGAATAATATGCAATCACAGTGAACCGTTGGATACAAGTCTACCTACAAGATTATGGTTTCTGGACATGACGGGCGGGCATACGGGGTTACCAGTCCCTAGGAACCCTTTTAAAATTGCCAAATTCGAGTACCTATACAAAAATTAAAAAAGAAAATGAGATTTTAAGCCATTAAAATATCACTTGCTTCAATGGTGAAGGAAAACGAACGTTTGAAGTCTGCCAATCCAAACATGGCCAGCGTGGTGGACTATGGCCGAACCCTTCTCATATTGAAAAGAGACCCGTGCTCTATAGTGAGCCGAGAATGGGTTGATTATGATGATACAAAAATTGGGTAAACTGCAAACTAGCAACAAAAATATTTTGACACTACTATCATTGTTCATTTGTTTTTAAACTGGGGAATTTCCATCGCATCTGAAAGAAAAATAGTATATTTAAGTACCATTTTAAAAATTACTTTTTTGTGCTGACAAATCGTAGATCCGATGCCTAGAAACGGCTTAGCGTGCTCTGAGGTACGGAGGTCAAATGCGAACGCTAAAGTCAAATTTGCATGTTGGGACATAGCCGATTATTATAGTAACTAATCCAAACCAGCCATGCGATGAAAACTCTCAAACTATCTTCATTATGTCGATGTCGATATAAAATCGCACCTACCAGCCTAAGCATGTGTATGTGTGAAAGTGTTTTAGAATACACGCACATAAAAAATAGAACATCAAAAGCAATTAGCAAATTGATATTGCGAATTCGTAAACAAACGCCTTATCTATATTTTATAGTTACTTATATTGTTTTCATTATTGATATCGCAAGGGACGCGCCCACTAACAAACATCAGCGTCAATTGACCTTCAGGTCAAATCTTAACTTGCTAAAGATAGCATGTTATATGATGTAATATTAAAAACAATTTAAATTATGTGGTAGGCAACAAGATAAAACATTTAAATTTAGAACCAAATAATAAAAGTATAGCATATAACAGATAATATAATATAACACATAGTAGGTATGCAACCTATTGAAACTCAAATATAAGATTTTATTATGTAAAGCCATAAAACGAGAAAAAAAAAAAAAAAAGATTCTATTAGTGTTAAGCTGTAAAAGATAAAAAAAGTTATTAAATTAATAATAACTACCCAAACCACACATGTTTGAATTTAGAATAAAAAACCTTTGATTTACTTGTGTTATTTTTTAATGTTTTTAGTGTAAGGACCAAATATACATACCTTGTAATTTTTTTTTTAATTTAAAAACATAGTATTTTATTTACGAAAGAGGCACTAAAGTTCTGCCAATAAAAATAATATATTTTGTTAATTTTAAACAATTAGCTAAAACGTAGGTGCTCAATTTTGCACTGAAGATCTGAAATTTTTAACAATCATACACTGCACCTAATATATTTTACATAAGGTACTACAAATTATTAACATCAATAAAGGCCACATAATTTTTTATAAATGTATTGCCATAGTTAAAAGCATTTTAGCATGTTTAAAAAATTTACTTATATGTAACTTATAATAATAATTATGTATTAACAAAAATAAACGGAAACATGTCTTTTAAAAGTTCATATTAATGAATCAATTAGGTAAACCTTTACAAACAGCTGGGTGTCTTCATTTATTTATTGCCAAAAAGATCTACTGTAAAGTTGTAATACTTGAAGTAACAAAAATACAATTTTTGTTAAATATCACTAGCTTTTTGTATAATAAATCTTTTAGGAAACTAAACAGCAATAAAATTTATGTAAATGCATGTATTGATAGTATTACTTAAGTACTATAATAATTATAGCATGGGATTTGACTATTCTACACATAAAAACACCTCAATAAATGTCATGAAATTTTGTATCAAAATACAGTATATTCCTTTTTATATAAAAATTCATTGACAAAAATGTTCTTTTTTATTGTTTTGATGCAAGCTGGACAATGTTAAACTTAACTTATTGAGATTAAAACTAAAATTACAGCTAAATCTAAATTGGTAGGTTTCCAACATAACAACAACCACTGAAATGTGTCACTGGTATCAAATATCAATATACATCCATTTATAGCTAATAATTTGCTTATAATGCTACTAGTGAATTTCATCAATCGACAAAAACCTTCAAGCAGTAATAATCAGTTGGAGACCATAACTGATTTGTATTAAAAGTAAAATTAACTAGTATGGAACATTAGAGAATAGGTACGAAACGGACTCTCCGTTATGGGTACGCCTCACAGCCTCGGCAAGCATCATTGATACATCAATGCACTGGATTTTAGGACAATCTTGCATATGCCTTTCTTGAGGTATAGTGTTAGTTACAACTACAGCTTCTAAACAAGCATTGTTGATCCTTGAAATAGCTGGTCCAGAAAAGATTCCATGTGTTAGTATAGCATACACTTTCACAGCGCCAGCTTCAATTAACTTTTCAGCAGCATGACAAATCGTCCCACAAGTATCTGCCATGTCATCAACTAATATTGCTGTACGATCTTTAACATCCCCTACTAACACCATAGATGCGACTTCATTTGCCTTTTTTCTTTCTTTATGGATTAGAGCAAACTCTACATTCAGTCTGTCAGCAATGGAGGTGACTCTTTTAGCACCACCAGCATCAGGGGACACGACAATGCTAGTTTTCCAATCTGGAATGTTCTCCTTGATCCACTTTAGTACCGCTGGCTCAGCGAAAAGGTTATCGACTGGGATATCGAAGAAACCTTGTATTTGCGACGCGTGAAGGTCCATAGTGATGATGTGGTCTGCGCCAGACACTGATAAGATGTTAGCGACGAGTTTAGCGGTTATAGGCGCTCTGCTCTTGTCTTTTTTATCTTGTCTAGCGTACGGGAAACACGGTATAACTGCTGTTACACGGGATGCGGAAGCGATCTTGCAAGCGTTGATCATAATAAGCAGTTCCATTAAGTTATCGTTTATTTCACCACTGCCACTTTGCACGATGTAAACGTCTTCCCCGCGGACAGATTCGCCAATCTCGACACACGTTTCCATGTTACTAAATTTCTTGGTTACCACTTTACCAAGATCAATTCCGAGACGGTCGACGATCTTTTGGGCCAGGTCGGGATGCGAGCTACCACTGAAAACTTTAATGTTAGGCATTCTGGTGGTTAGGGGTGAGAAGTGATCCAATTTATTCACTACTTCTTCGAGACTAATAGTTGATTTCATCAGCACCGGAGTGAAATGAGCTCAGTTAGTTCACCGCGGTCGTAACTACGGGAACGAAACAATGATCCACACGCGGAGGTCTAATTAATTAGACGGACAACTTAATGCAACGTGGGGACTCTCCTCCACAGAACAATAATATGCTCTACTCGGACCGCAAATACGCCGCAATTTACGCGCTCGCTATCTCGCACGCACGTTTTTATATTTATTGAATGAATTGTCAATCAAAAAGACAGCCGTAAGCCGAGCAAGGGCATCGGTGTGGCAAGCACAATAAAATATTGTATTGAATGAAATAAAATATTTCATGGGGATGAAAATAAAGCTAAATTTCAGTCTGAGAGTTACCAAAAACATACATTATTTCCATATGTCTATGAGAACGTTTTTATGAGTTTTAATTAATAACCCTTAGTTTGTGTGACGAATTTAATTAGAATAAATAAATAAGATACATTGTGAGTTGTGTGGCAAAAGATGGCAATAATGTAAAATCTCAGATAGTGTTGCATATTTCTTTTAAATACCTTCTTCTGAAACTAAAGAAAAGCCACACTATTTCCGGTTGCTAGGTGCTGCCATAGTTTTAGTTTAATTACCCTTCTTACTTAATATACAGTGAAGACACTGATATCTATCATAATTTGTAGTTCAATGAAAACGTAATTTTCTATTCATAATAAATTACCTATTACCTTCAAATGACTAAGGATTGTCTCAATAGCATCTTTTTTTTTAGCCCTTGAAGGCAATCTCACCTGATGGTAAGTGATGATGCAATCTGAGATGGTAGCGGGCTAACCTGTCAGGGATATGGTAAACCCACGCTCCTCATTGTTTTCTAAGCGAAATCGTGCCGGAACGCTAAATCGCTTGGCCACACGTCGGTAGGGTAACTAGCCAAGGCTGAAGCCTCGCACCAGACCAGACTCGACCCGGGAATCGAACCCAGGACCTCCAACTTTATAATGCCACGGAATTCGTCTACTCACTATTCAGAAATTAAATGTTTTTTTTCTTGGTAGTCAACATAATTATATGCGACGTCATAATACAATAGCTTTATAATATGTTAGTAAAAACAATATCATCTGATTAAAATCTTTTTATTTAATTCAGTAAAGTATATCATTGAAAATAAAAAATTGTAAAGTTATAATAACAATGAATACGATTCTATAGTCTCTGCATTAATAATGTTGCCATCATCGTCAACATCGCACATCATTATTTCCACTGCATTTTGATCTATTTCATCGCTTTCTTTCTCTTTTTTCACAGTGTCTTCACGTGGTTTTGCTTCTTTCTGTAAGTCGTTATTTTTCAGTGATATTTCAAAACGTTTCGGCGTTGTTTTGGTGGCTTCGGCTATTGGTTTGACGTCGAATTCGAAAGTGTTGTTCAATGACTCCTTTGGGCCGCTGTATCCATCTACAATTTTCTTGGAAATATCTTCGTATTCAAATCTAGTTGTTGTTAGTCTGTATATACCATCTTCGCTTTTTTGATACCTGAAAATTAACAGTATTATTACTGTGGGTATACCAGTAATAGGAATATTTTTAGGGTAACTGATTCTATTTCTATAAACATGTATTTTTAGTAAAGTGTGAACTTTTGAGGCTGAGCCCATCCAGTGTATACCAAAAACCTTAAAATTATTTTTACATGTCATGTCTGGTTGAATAAAATTGAAAAGGTTACATTAAAAAACAAATTTGTAAAATATTGTTCATTTGAATTTTTTTCTGGAGAGTCTAATGAAAAATTTGACACATTTTAAATTTTTATTACAAAAAGGGAAATGCAGCACAAGCCACAATAAAAAATTGTGATGTTCATTGTTAGGGATAAAATGGGCCCCATTTTTGATAATGTGAAGCTAAATCGGCATATCAGTAGTTCTGACATAGAATGAAGAACTAAGAATTTACTTAACAAACTCAACTTAAAAAAGATTAATATATGGGTGCCACCAATGTAATTGAATAATTGTAAATAGTTCTCAAGCTGGACTAAAGTATTATTTTTTTCCAAAGAAAAGTTCTAGAAAGGATTGTAACTACACTTACCTAAATCTACTATGACCAAATGGCCACTGTGCTCCGTGCACTTTAACCAAATGTGTGGTCAACCGACCACCTCTTGAGAACACTTTCACTTCTTTTTCTGGACACATGTGACAGGCATACTTCTTTTTAACAACTTTCTTCTTTTTGACTTCTTCTTCTGAACTATCTTCATCGGAGATGACATCTTTCTCCTTTTTCCTCTTCTTCTTGTGTGTTGGGATGTGTTTCCGTAGATCACTTTTTGTGACAGCCCTGGAAATATAATATTATGTTTTATTTCCTTAATATCATGTTTGGAGAGGTCAGAGCTAGAGTAACACGGAACTTCTAAATTTTAATACCTGACTACCTAGTAGATAGTTAAAAGCAACTGAACTGCCAAATGAATTTTTGAATGAAAACAAGATAGGTACATAAAATGCATCACTATTTTAAAATATCTCACTATTACTTATACATTTTGGCTTGTTACCAATATGGGAAGCTTTAATGCTAAATATATTGATAAATGCTTATAATAAATGATTTATATAATTTTTTAATAAATCCTAGAATTTATCTCAGATTTTTATTCTACTAAAGTGAAATGGATGCTATTTTAATACTTTTGTTTGAAGGGAGGGCAAGTTTTAGTTAATTTTGCAATATATACTCTTTTAAAGGCAGTCAGTTAGGCAATATTTAAATATATGTATTTGTAAGAAAATATATATATAAAAAGCTACTAGTTTTGATGAAGATACTTCATCAAAACTAGTAGCACTAACTCAAGATAGTTTTGATTCAGAATATGACCATTTTAAAAAGGGGTCTAGCCCCGTAGTAGGAAAAGATATATCCAAAGACCGGTCAATGAGTAAATCCTGTTTTATTAACACAAACATCCATGCTTTTGCAACAATATAATTAAAATACTGTAATTATATTATTCAAGCATTGCAGAACATACATATTATGATGGGTCTACTAGTGATTGATTCTAGGCATGCTGAATTCCTTTTGAATTTATATGTCTGGCTGGATTCAACAGGGCATTTCAAGAGTGGGTAAAAGAGCTTACTTATATGAACAGTGGGGACACGCGTGGGTCCTTGTTCCACTTTGCGACAGGTGCCTGTATCGCATGTGATATGCAAGCGCGGCCGGCGACGGAGCTGACATATCGCACATGGCGCATGCATATGCGGAGATATGCTGCCGTTCGTGTTCGCGCTTGAGGGACTCTGAGGCGAACAGGGCGCCGCACATGCCGCATGGTATTCCCGTTTCAGCATCGACGTTCTGAAATTAATTAACTTTAAAATCTTAAACTAATAAGTTTCCTTAACCTTTTATTTATTTATTTTTATTTTTATTATTTATGTACCAAATTTGTGCTATCAAACACTTACAAGTATAGAAGTATACAAAGGAAAGCTTATCTCTATAAGAGATCTCTTCCAGCTACCCTTAGATGTGAGTAAGGTGAATTTATAAAGTGGGATAGGTCAAACAAGGTATTTTAAACTACATACAAAAATATACTTAGATAATTTGAAAAAAGAAAAAAAAATATATAATAATAATAAAATAACACATATTTATATATATGATATGATATAACTTAATTACTTACTTTTAATACTTTGTTAAAGACTAACTCAGAGTTATTTAACCCTGTGATAAATATACAAAAGAATTAAAATTTTGGCTGGTTGCTCTTGATGGGTTGGAATTAATTGTCATGCATGCTTAAATTTTTTTTTATCATCATCATCATCATCATCATTAACAACCGATTGACGTCCACTGCTGGGCATAGGTCTTTTGTAGGGAGTTCCAATGCTCACGGTCTTGGGCCGCTTGCGTCCAGCGGCTCCCTGCGACTCGTTTGATGTCGTCTGTCCACCTTGTTGGGGGTCGACCAACGCTACGTTTACCGGTGCGGGGACGCCATTCCAGCACCTTGGGACCCCAACGTCCATCGGTTCTCAGAGCTATGAGCTTAAATTTTTTTTATACAAAAACATAATTACACTGTCAAGATCATCTCCCTTAACCGATGACCAGAGAACGACGGCTTAATTAATGAGTATTCGCTCCATGGCATAATTTATGGTTCATTTCTATGGGGGACGTCAAATATGGGCGTCTGAGTAAATTAATTGATTCAGTGGTACTAGGAAATCATAAATTAATAGGACAAATTCATCAACTCATCAGATGTTCAATCGGCTTTTTAAACCTAACCATTACAGACAAATTTATGTACCTTATCACTTTATACTAGAAAGATATGTGATAAGGTAACACCCTAGCCTGCCTCATCGGATGTTCAATCGGCTTTTTAAATCTAACCATTACAGACAAATTTATGTACCTTATCACTTTATACTAGAAAGATATAAAGTGATAAGGTAACACCCTAGCTTGCCTCGTCAGATGATCAATCAGCTTTTTAACCCAACCATTAAAAACAAACAAGTAGATACGTTGTAGCTAGCTGATATGTACAATTACTTGTAATATGGTATTAGGAAGCCATAAAACAATAGGGGTAACACCCTAGCCTGTCTCATCAGATGTTCAATTGGCTTTTTAACCCAACCATTACAGACCAACACAAGTAAAAACATAGCTAGCAGATAAGTACGATTACTTGTAATGTGGTACTAGGAAGACATAAAGCAATAGTGTAACACACTAGCCTGTCTCATCAGATGTTCAATCGGCTTTTTAACCCAACCATTACAAACAAACAAGTAAATACGTAGCTAGCTGTTATGTAAGATTACTTGTAATGTGGTACTAGGAAGACATAAAGCAATAGTGTAACACACTAGCTTGTCTCATCAGATGTTCAATCGGCTTTTTAGCCCAGCCATTACAAACAAACAAGTAAATACGTAGCTAGCTGTTATGTAAGATTACTTGTAATGTGGTACTAGGAAGTCATAAAGTGATAAAAGTAACACACTAGCCTGCCTCATAAGATGATCGCTCAGCTTCCTATTGCAGGTGAAGTGCTGTCCGCAATGATAGCAGGCGATGAGGCGCTCCTGCGTGTGCGACCGCATATGCATTGTGAGCAGCGTACGGCGTGTGAACGTGGCGCCGCAGCCGGCCCACGAACACAGGTGCCTATCCGAGTATGAAACGTGCTGCTTCACGTGATCGAAGAACGACTGGAACCAATGAGATCCATCTTCATCATCATGATCACCCCATTGCCGACTCACTACAGAGCACAGGTCTCCTCCCAATATGAGCAGGTTTGTCCATAGTCCACCACGCTGGCCATGTGCGGATTGGCAGACTTCACACGCCTTTCAGAACATTATGGAGTGGGAGCAGGCGTGCAGGTTTCCTCACGATGTTTTCCTTCACCGTTGAAGCAAGTGATATTTTAATTGCTTAAAAACGCACATAACTCCGAAAAGTTAGAGGTGCGTGCCCGGGTTCGAACCCCCGACCTCTGATTTGGAGGCGGACGTCCTAACCACTAAGCTATCACAGCTTAGAGCCATCATAACAACAAGTATTATGATTAATGCAGGATGAATATAATATGTGATTATAATTAACGTATGATGGGAGAACAGGAATTTCTCGATATCCTTGAAACTAGACTCAGTTTTCGATTTGTGTCATACATAAAAATAATCGGATAGAGCTAATAGTTATAAATTATCGTACTCAAATTTAAATTCGTTTTATATACTATGGATCGGGCTAAGTTGGAAGCCACTTCGCAGGGCAAAAATCGTCAATGACTAAATTCTTGGAATCCATAGAAGTTCTGTATTAAGTCTTAAAATCTTATAAGGTGGTATGCAAGGTAGTACCATAGAATTACAAGCAGCTTCATCAAATCCATGGTCATCCTGTAGAGAGAACCTTAATAGCAATTAACACCAGGATGTTATAACCAGGAAAGAGGTAAACTAAGTCAATCAGAATTATATCAATTACTCACCTGTATAGAATTATAGCTCTGCGAACATTCCACCCACATACAACAGTGTTTATGCTTCAATGGTGGCAGCTGGTTTCTTTTAGTAGAGTCTTTCTTGCACTGTTCCAGTTTCAATGTGGCTCTGGCATTTAAACCAATGGCCAAAAGGCGAGCGTGATAAGCATGGTAATTGATATGGCGGGCCATTTCAGAGAAATCTGTTGTGCTGTGGCCGCAGACATCCCACAGACAGATATAGTCAACTGAAAATAAATACAAAACTAATTTTATGTCATTTTTTAAAAACAAAGGCAAATGTTACTTATGTTTATCACTTAATAGCCCATAAGATAGAGTTGTGTGAGATTTGTTGTGGATTTCTTCTAAAAACTGGGCATGTTTGGAACCCTCTTATCATTTTTGAGTTGGAGGGTAGCTATCACCATCACCTCACAAATTAAAATTGTGAAAATTATTATATCGTATATGAACCCTTCATTGATATTTCTAAACAGTTTACACAAATAAAGCTTTTTTGATTTGATAAATGGAAAGTATATATTAGAATTCAAGCATGGAAAATGCATCAAACAAACAACGTTATTCAAATAATTTACTTACCATTTACCTTATTATCAGTGACTTGCAGTTCAGAGCAATGATTTGTGATATGCTGTTGAAAAAGTGCATAATCCGAGAAATTACTTCTGCACAGTTGCCATTCACATTGCATATCCAGATCCTTTGTACGTAAGTATCTTATAGGCTGAAATTTTTAACATTTTTCCTTGATCATCATAATTCTCTTTTGACCCACCATTGGGCCAAGGCCTCTTTGGTTATTTTTGAGAAAGTTTTAGAGTGTAGATTAATTATAGAGCTCTAAATTATGGTGTTTATCACAATTACCACTAGAGACAGGATTATATGCAACATAAAAAGCTTGTTATATGCTTGAAAATATAAATTAAGGTGTTTGAAATATGCACAAAAATTAGAAGACTATTAAAACTTTTATGATAAATTTAAGAAACCCAAAAAAATAGAAAAGTTAGTTTCTATTATTTTGAAATCAGCATATTAATAGTAATTTATCTTTTGATAGGTGATATGAGGTACAGGAAAATTACATGGCATTAAAATTTTATTAATATTTTTGGAAATGTGAACAGTCTTGTGATAATTATTTTAGTATGTGCAAAAGGTTTGCTCCACAGCCACTGAGGTAACTGGGCAGATTTTACAAGGCTTGGGTGCTATGTTTCTGAAAAACTTCTGCCATCCCATTAATGAAACTATAAATTTGACACACTTTCAAACCTAGAGACGTTTTTCAAAGTTTTAAAATTTGATGAACTGCTATTGACTGGTTGAGTGCACTAGACTAGGAAAAATATTGTAAATATATTATTATATATTGTAAATCTGTTATGTACTGTAATGCAAATTTTAACCAGAGAAACTGTAATGCTGTATACACCTGCAAAAATAACTGTACTCGGCTTAGACATACGTTATATCGTTTTATTTTTAATGCTTATACAGTGTATCGATGGTGTATCTTGTGAAATAAATAAATAAAAATAAAATAAATAAATAAATAAAATACCTATAATATGAAACTAGGTTTTGGTTAAAATATGCTATTACAGCTCAGAATTGCTTAAATATGGAAATACATATTCAAATATAGTGATAAAACCCAGAACCAACCACTTAAAGTGGTCCCTGAGGCATGGATATGGGCAATGGCAATTTTAAACCTGACTGGTACTGAGAAAAGAACACTGAAATATACAGTTGGATTTTATAATATATATTTCTCTGTTTACAGTACTTTGATAAACCTAAAAGGACAGTTAAATATCATTGCAAATGAATCTATTAATAAATAAAAAATACCACAGTCTTAGGTTCAATCACGACTTCATCTACTCCTGCTGGCACCGTCGTATCATCCCCTGGACTAGATAATATTTTCTTAAGAGACGCTTTCGAGTCTGTAATCAACGGGCTATCGTCTTGCTTGTCACTCACAACCGTATTCAATTCTTTCTGCGTATTCAGCCACTCCATACAACGTAAAAGTTTTACTTTTTGGGCAGTATTCACTGGGTTTTCAACGCATTCTATCGAGTCTTCCATCGTTCAGTTTTATTTTAGTATATTGTTATATTTGATAAATCACTTGTACCTAATCATTGTTAAATATTCAGAATTTATATTAATATAATTTAGAATATTCACGCATTACATTTATAGCTATTATAGCTATATTGCAGCAAAATCACTGTAAATAATATAGTAAACCCCCATGTCCAATTATTTTTATTTTATATTGTTGACTTTTTAAAAAATCAATCTATTGCCTTTTCTTATGTAGCTACACAGCTCTAGGTTCTAGCTCTTTTAAGATTTTTAAGATATTTACCTGACGGCGCGTCTATGATAAGATCGACGGAGGAATGCCATAGTCACTCTAGCGGAGCGTCGCGTTTATGGTAGCGGGGAAGGATTCGCCATCTTGGAAGTTTTTGAACACTACGAGATTGGCGGGAAAAACCAGCGCACCGTGATTGCGACGAATCGCTATTTATAACTTTTAAAACTAGTGATTAAATGATTAATAATAGTAATAGTGTGAATTAAGGGTTGTTAATAAATTACTGTAAAATAGCTATTTCAGTGATTCACATTTAATGATAAATTGTGTTGAATAACTTATCATTTTGTGCTAAGTGATTTTGATAGAAAGAAGAATAGTTTCTTTATGATGATGAGTTCTGACGAAGGCTATCCTGCGCTTATATACCTATACTGATACTAAGAAATAGTGATTCTTTATGTTTGTAACCGATCTGTCAAATAGTTCCCGTGCGAAGATTAGAAAATGTTAACGAGCGAAGCTTTAGACCCAATTCTGAAGCCCACGGAGATGAAGTCGCGAGCAGAAACTAGTTATTAAAAAAAGATGTTACAGAAATGAAAAATAACTATGTAGGTACGTTATCTATTACCCAAAAAAGAAGAGCTAGGATCAAATCAAATTAAGCGCTTTCGATTGACTGTAAAAATCGAGGAAATTTCATATTATGGGATGTAGAAGTAAAAAACTGAGAAGTGTATAAACGGGTTTTATAAGAAAATTGAGTCAAAGCATCGGATCTTTTGGCTTATAAAGCGTGTCATTTAAAAGTTATTACTAGTATTAGTTATCACTTGATTTTTATCAGTATTTCTGTTTTTTTGGGTTTCATCAGCTTAAAAATTTTCTGTTCTTTTTGTTGCCTGGCATATATTTAAAAATTAAGTTGTAAATTGCTTTTTTCAGGTGCAGCTAACCTAATCTTTTTTTTATAATATATGATATACATAATTTACTTCTGTCTGCGGTTAAAATAAATTTAAATCGTCTACCCTCAGACAGAACCCTTTATTAGAGCCTCTACGGAAGTTTATTTTTCCGCAAATGTCAAAGTCCAGGTTACCATATTTGAAAATGTAAATTATCTTAATATATAAAATAATAATACCCATAATTTATTCAGATATTTTATTTATAACAGCTTTGAAATCTATCTTAAATTTCGTTTCTTTGATGTCAGGTGTATTTAAAAAAAGTTGTTGTTTTATACATGATGGTTAATTAAGTAGAAATCATAGCAATAGTTAGTATCAGGGAGACAAAAACAATTGTTTGTATTTTATGTATCTACATTATGTAACACAAGGTTTTTGGATGAACTGGTTCATATTGCCTTAAGGAAAACACAGTAATTCATTCCCTAACATAACATAAAAAAACTCATGAAATTATAAAAAAGAAGAGTAATATATGGTAGCAAACGTTGCAATTCATTCTTTTGTTTATATTCCGTTTTTGAAGCTTTCGATTAATCTGTCTGCTTCCCTAAATCCCGCTTCAACTGCACCGTGGACGCCATTGTGCCTGTGATGCGAGGTTGCCTCGCCTGCAAAACAAACCACGGGGAAACTATCACCGTGGTATAAAGGCTCGCTTAATTCAACAGCACCGGCGCCATTTTCTTCTGTATAAACACTACGGTAGGAATAAGATCCTCTGGCGAGAGGATTGGACGCCCATTGAGACCTGAAAAATATAAAAGTTACCACTGGTTTCATGGGTATACAAGTTGGATCACGTAAATCTTCGATTCTGTAAACTTTAATTCATATCAAACTAATATTAAATACTATATTAAATAGTGGAAATACGAACTTCTAAGCAAGCTTTAATACAATATCGAGTCTGTTTATCTGAATAACACTTTACTGTAATAATTCTCCATTAACGTTAGTGAGCCTGAACTGCAATTAATTAACTATTGTTCACAGTCAGTAAAAAAAGAGTGTAATAAAAACGGCGGCAAGAAGTTAATAACAATTAAGCGTTGCCGCCATTCTTTGAAAAACTTGTTCATTCCTTTTTCTTTTTTTAAAAAAACGCGCGTTACAGGTTCAATTTTGCAAACACAGATAGTTTGCGACTTCCACAGACGACGGCACTAATATTATTAATTTAAGCATTATTCGAGGTTTTCAATCGATTAAAATAATATTAATACCTCAGAATGTTTTTCACGGGGTTCAGTTTGAATTCTTTACTGAACAAAACTTTCAACAGTTTCTCAACACCGGCTTTGACCTGTTCCACACTGGCTTTTTCCATTTCTATCGCGCCTTCTCCATATATCCACGCAACAAGCAAATTTGGATGATATTCCACAGTATTGAATCCAAAAATTTCAGTAACCCAGCTTTCTTCTTTGGTAAACTTTGCTTTGTCTTCATCCCTCCATAAAATATTAAAATTCGATGGAAATTCAGGCCACCAGGCTTGGGTGAATTCTATGTAAATTTTGTCGAGAGTACAGAAGTGAAGGTTGTTTATTGAATTGCTTTTTTCCGCAGGTAGCGGTGGGCTGAACAACTGGCTATGTCTGAAAGGTAATTTATTAATTTATTTATTTTATTCGAACCACCAACAGAATTATACATATTATTTTTCTACATAATTTAGGCCTTAGGTGCTAGGTCAACATATAATTCCACTTATAGGAGGCTACAGCGTGCAGATTTAGACGGATAAGTCGTGCTAAGAAACTTAACTAAACATATAAAAAATTAACAACTTAATAAGGAACATAGAGGCAAAAACTAATTATAATTAAAAAAAATTAAAATCAATATTAAAATCAAATCAAATTCAAAATTAAAGTTAAAAAAAACTTATAAAAACACCCAACAATTATTCAACCATTCAACCAAAAGGTGCAATATTAGTGATAAGAGGAGTAGGTAATGGAGATATTTGGCAATTTATTGTTTCAATCGTGAGTGTTAACAAATTCTTAAACAATAACGCATTGGTAACTTGTTTACTGCTCATGGTCAAATATTTAACGTATTATACGAAATTTCTTTATAATACGTTAATTTCAGTCATAATCAGTATTCATTTGTCCATTAACTACTAAATTTGGGTAATATTATACACAGAGTACAATACAGTAGCTATAGAGCTGTCGGATAAACTGATGGACGGATGTAATCAAATTTCTCTGAAGTGAGCTCATGCTGAGAAATGTGTAAATTCAAAAATGTTTTCAATGAAATACTAATAAGACAGATTCAGATTAAGCTGTGATAGTCTTGTGGTTAGGACGTCAGCCTCCTAATCAGAGGCTGGGGATACGAGGCCAGGCACGCACCTATAACTTTTCGGAGTTATGTGTATTTTTAATTAATTAAAATATCACTTGCTTCAACGGTGACGGAAAACATCGTAAGGAAACCTGCATGCCTGAGAGTTCTCCATAATATTCTTAAAGGCGTGTGAAGTCTGCCAATCCGCACATGGCCAGCGTTGTGGACTATGGCCAAACCCTTCTCATATTGAGAGGAGACCCGAGCTCTGTAGTGAGTTACCTTTCTTTCAGAACTCCAAGAGGGATGGTTATAATAACGCTTTTAGCTGTATATAAGCTGCCGTCTTTGCACTTGATTTGCACCAGAGGACTGTCACGCTGTAAGCCTGGTTTACTTGCGCACCACTTTATATTCTCCACTTCCTTGTTCAGGTGAATCGGGATTGGAAGTTCTTTTGACGCATCGGGGTATTTGTTCTGAAATTAATATAAAAAAACCTTTATGATGTCTTTTAAAATACAGTCCACAGTAACATTCTGTTATAACTCTTTATAAACATGGGTAAAACTGTGTTCTTTTATATAGATTTCGTTTTCTAAACGTTCTCCGAAACGGCTAGTAAGTATAAAAAAAGATGGTTAACGCTAAAAATCACAGCACGTGCACTGAGAAAGTGTTGAATCTTTGTAAATTCGCAGACCAATAGATTCGTATGAGTAGTTAATATGGAACATCTATCTTACCAATAAAACATCCAGGAATGTCTTATATCCTTTTCCTTTCCAATTGGTAAAAGCCTCTCCCTCACATACCCACCACTCTTCTAATCCTTTAAGCGATTTTCCAGTTTTTGGATCACTCTGACCTCCCACATGATTGTACCTTTCATACCATTCAACGAGAGGTTGAACTATTTTTGGATCGCTTTGAAGATCAGGATTTACATTTGCACTGAAATCAAAAATAAAATGGAGTTAATAATTAGTCAATGGAGTATACAATTAAAATAATTTTATACTATAGGTACTTCGAATGGAGAAATTCTAGAAAATATTTACGAGTACTTACGCATTTTCAACACATTCAGAAATTGATCTTGCATTATTCTTATCCGCCTTCCCAACTTCTTGGTCCAATATCTGAAGAATCTTATCCCCTGTCTCAGTTGATAGTAAGTTACCATCCGAAAACAAGAAGTATTTATGATCGGGTTTCGGTTTAGCGAGGAGACCTAGTGGATTCGCCATTTCATAAACTATGTTATCCTTTTCCCCATGACACCTGTGTATATTATATGATATGTTATTATTCATTAAGGAATACTGGGATCCTAACATCACAGCTGGGCTACTTCAAAACTTCGATTATTAATTAAATTCGAATAATGTTTGTTCAAATAGTCCTTTAAAAGGTACTTTTGACGCGTCAATAATTTACATAGTAGTGATTTCATGGTGATGACTACATTCGTAAACTTAAAACTAAAGCTATGAGGGTTCCGGTCTAACAGGAACCCCACAACAAACTTAGCGAGGTAAATTTTCTTTTTGTTATCACCACCTCACATGCCACTTAAAATTATGTTGAGAGCTATCTTATTAGAGCAATATTTCACACCCATGCTTGTTTATCATTTACATAATCCTTTACACTATAGAAGGACTTTTCTACAAGCTTACGTTTTATATAAACTTTGAACTTATTGAGAGACATCCTAGAAATTTCATTTGGTAATTTGTTATAAAATTTTACCTTTAAATGAATTATGCCATAAGATGGATCGATCACTCACCATGCACCTCCCAAATCAAGATAGCAATCGCCATACTCCACAGAGAGTATCCTCCCACCGATTCTATCAGCAGCTTCTAGACCGATTACTTTCAGACCAGCGTCATAAAGACGCCTTAAAGCTGCGATACCGGATGCGCCGCAGCCGATTACTATAACATCCATTACTGGTCTGTAAATGAAATTTAATTTCTGTCAAATAACCAAAATAACAGGAAAGCTGTTGTCAGATGTCATCATGATCAACCCATTACCGGCTCACCACAGAGCACGGGTCTCCGCTTAATATGAGAAGGGTTTGGCCATAATCCACCACGCTGGCCATGTGCGGATTGGCAGACTACACACGCCTTTGAGAACATTATGGAGAACTCTCAGGCGTGCAGGTTTCCTCACGATGTTTTTCCTTCACCGTTGAAGCAAGTGATATTTTTTTTTAAAACGCACATAACTCCGAAAAGTAAGAGGAGCGTGCCCGTATTCGAACCGCCGACCCCTGATTAGGAGGCTGACGCCCTAACCACTAGGCTATCACCGCTCACAATACTTTACTAATAAAAGATAAATATTTAAACTTTAACCTAGTAATGTTATATTGTAATATAGAGGATTCTAGAAACTCGCCCTGAGAGCAATTGAATAAATCCAAAAATTAAGTGATTATTGTATATATACATAACTAATTAAAAATATGAAGTGGTTGGAATATTCAACTATGGTTCTTGAGATCCTGGTTTGTTTGATTGTTAAATTAAAATTTATAGCCTTGAATTTCCAAGTTACTCCGAAAGCTCTCTACTCCGAAGCACTGAGCCGGTGAACGTCGCCAGAAACCGAAGCTATCGGTCTGGTTATAACCTGCTGGTTTAGATGTGCGTGCGTAGGTCCTGGGTTCGATACCCCGGCTCGAGTCTGGTCTGGCGAAAGGCTTCGGCCGTCACCACCCTACGACAAAGACGTGTCGCCAAGCGATTGAGCGTTCCGGCAAGATATCAAGTAGAAACCAATTAGGAGTTTGGGCTTACCATACCCCTAACATGTTAGCCCGCTACCATCCTAGACTGCATCATCACTTACCACCAGGTAAGATAGCCGTCAAGGGCTACTTGTAGTGTATAAAAAAAAAGTTGATAATAATCGTTAAAACCCGCCAAACAAAATTGGAGCAATGATCATGGATCATGGATGGAGCATGGACCGCTAATACATTGCTATGCTCTTTAACCATCTATTCTATGAGAGAAGGCTAGTTCACTCAGTGGACTTCAAAATGCTGATGTCAACCTAAAGAAGGCATTCTTACGAGATAGGAAAAAAAATTAAAAATAACAGATGCCGGCAAAGAGCAATTGCTGAGTTTCTATTTCTTGTTATTTCACTTAAGAATCTGCTTTTCAAACCGGTCGTAGTCTCTACAAACAGACAGACGTGATATTTCAAGTGCTGATGAAGTATATTTAGAAAAATATGTGAATATTGTTTTTGTTTTTAAATGATCATGTCGATGTATTTAGTACCGTGTCACGACTCTTCAATTGCATTTTTATCTTTATATTTACAAACGCAAACACTCAGTTTGACCTATAAGTAGTTCTTATTTTAAATAAGTTATGACAAGCAATAAACATAAAAAAATCTACAAATTTTGGGACAATCTTGGTAACACCGAAACCAGGCTGTCTAATAGTTTTATTTTTAATCTGTGGTCTGCTTAATAAACGTGCGACGTCAACGCCGCGCCAATCTTCATTCGGCACACACTTTGTTAGTTATTCACTAACCAACGAAGTTCAAGGTCAACAATTTGGACGAAAATATTATCATACATTCAATAATTACTGATAATACAGATAAATAGTTATTATACTCCGTATGTATTTTGCAGACTGCCTGGGTAGAATTGAAAAACATATCGGCACAATTAATATTTCTTAGTTTTAACTTTTAATACTATAAATGTGTGTGATACTCACGCAACCATTTTGAGCTAACTGAAGCGACCAATATCGAAAAGCCGACTCGCTCGCTCGTATAAATGGGTCCGCGAGCATGTAGAGCAGGGCTTGTGAACCTTTTTTCACGTGTTTTTTTTTTAACAAAATTTTGATGCTGCCAATACTTAATATCTGCCTCTGTTTAGGCGTGAAGTGGTAAAAGATTAAAATCTTTCCATATTATGTGTAATGTTAGTGTAGATTGATAAACTTAGTTTGTAAAAAATAGATGATATAATTTAACGAAAGTAGTTACTTACTACTTTCGGTTAGTAACTAGTAGTACTACTACTAAAACTTAAGTTTACAAAGTAATTAGTAGTAAGTAGTTTTTTAGGATTAGAATAATTATAAAAATAAAAAATTTAAGCAAAAGATAAACCGAGCACAATTAAAAATTAAAAATTAGTAAGAAATCTAGAATAAAACCGAAATTTTTTATTCGATAATTTTTTTACGTCGCATATTGTGATTATGAGGCGGGAAGCCGCGATGCGACGTAAATATAGACAGTGAATATACAAAAATTAAAAAAAAAAATTGCCAACCGCTCTTTTTACAACAAAACTTTTTTTGTATGAAATAAATCAAAGAGTTTTTTATAAGCCGTTCATACCATATTACATTTTATATTTTTCGATAATTGTCAGGAGAGAGATTTTATTTTGGAGTATCTACAACTTTACGTTTTATTAAAAACTTTAAACTTATTGAGAGATCTCCAAAGTATATGGAAAAAACAGGTTGCCACCGATTTGCAGAACAATAACGGATGTTAGGACGCGCCGAGGTGCGATATGCTACCTCAATGAAACTCATGACTGCTTGTTGAGGATCACGAAGCAGATTCCTTGATCCTTTAATGCCCCATCAGAATTTAGATGATGCTGCTAAGTTTCAGCAGCTATGCTGACTTTTTTTTATTTTTATTTATTAGTTCGCAAAACTGTCAACAATTGTATAGTCATAGTCATTAGAATACAAAAATATCTTAATTTTACAACATTGACTTCTCGATGCGAACATAGCATGCAGAAGATGGGGTACAGACCGTTTAAAATAATAAAATAAAAAATGACTTAAAATTAACCTGGACGATAAATTAACAAAAGAGAAATACCACAAAAACTAAAATTAAAAAAACTAAAACTAAAACTTCGCTGACTGACTTCGCTAAGAGCAAGTGGCGACGAAATACATCAATACATTTTCCACTGGTCCACACCTGAGGGGTACCGTACCCAAATATATTTACGGTCTGCCACCAGTTCACCACCCCTGACTCCTGATAGGGTTTATCTGGTCAGTGGTGACCTCACTTTATACCCAATTATATTTTGTGATCATCGTGATAATACGAATATTGAGTTATTAAGTGATTTTAAAGAATACAAAATAATGACAGGGCATTAATAAATAAAATTTTCATACGTGTGTTGACATGACTGAAAATTTAATATATGTCCACAAAAATATTGCGCAATTCAAGAAAAAAATTATCTCTAACGCACTGAAAAGGAAAAGTAAACTTGTAGTACCGTTAGTTACCGTAGCAGGCTGCACAAAATAAGTCACATTCAATGGAATTTTTTTTTTTTTTTTTTTATTTGGTTCGCCAACAACCAAAACATTTTTTACAAGTTTCAGTACCTTGCACTGAGGTACAGCACAAAAATGCTTAGCCACTTACAGGAAAACACCGCATTCAATTAAAGGTAAAGTAAATTAACTTATCCTAGTTATACTAAGGTATCTAACAATAAAACAATATAACATTGTATATAATAACATTGTATTTTATTTTATAACAAATTACCTTTTGAAACCTTGGAGATGTTTATCAATAAAATTAAAGATTTCATATAACGTAAGTTTATAGAAAAATTACGATACTAAGGATTATATAAACGATTGTTTTTGTTAATATATTTTTAATTTATAAATTAAATCGGCTGGCAATTAAGGCGCTGTGTATAGTGAAATTGAGTCGAATGAGTATCGTTTTCTGCAAAATCTATAGCTCATAACATTATGAAAAAAAATATGGTTACACTTATTAGTGTCGACCGTCTAACTCAGTTAGGAAATGTTCTTTTCTTGCCTAATATGCTTACTCAGTTCCTTTAGCTTTAAGCTGTTATGTTACTGATTAGCACCGAGGACAAACCTCTTTGGTTTTTTCGGTGCCTTTATTATATAACTTATTTTATTCCTTGTACATTAATAATAAATAAATAAATAAATAAATAACTTGATCGTATTTCTGACGTGATGACCGATTTAGAAACACGATTTAACAAAGTTTACTAGATAAAAAAAAATTGCAATCGCACCTCTGAAAATACTTAAATACTAATTTTTCTCAGTTATGCCTAAATTGATTAGGGTGAAATTAAGTACAAATATTTGTGATATATTAATAAAGGAATTGGCCGATTTACATTTTGCATAAAACGTATATTATAATTTTAATAATTTTTATTACGATTTGGCACTTAGGTCCTTTGCATCCCAGTATCGGCGTCCTTGTTACTCGTACGCAAACCGACAGTGATCGCTGAGGCGCGTTGCTAGGTGGACCTGTGACCAGCTGCGATCGCCCGTCATTCAAACATTATTTTCGATTACATTAATTAAAAAATTGTTACAGGAATTTATTTCGTTTATATTAATTCATTTAAACATAGTGTCTGTAATAAAAGGTGTAAATACGTGTGTTTATAAATAGTTCTGGTAATCTAATCATATTATCACAGTAAAATCAAATTGCTTAAGGTAATGAATAATGTACCTTAATTTCACCCTAATTTTAATAAGAACTGTGGCTCAGTTGAATCACGCTCACATGTAGCGCATTAGATAAGCGGGAGTTCGGATCCTAAAAGGTTTCAGTAACTTTTTTTTCCGTAAATATTTTTATATTTTTTATTATTTTCGTATTTTGTATTTTTGAATATTTTTTTATTTTAATATATTAATTTTGAACAGATAAAGTTTTTTGAAGATTGATTCTGATGAACCGTCGACCGTCATTGTTTTACAAGAGTGAGGATAATTATTTGCTTGACCTGAGTAATAATCAAAAATACCGCCGCTATCAATTCGGCGTATGCTGCCTACTTTAGATTTAAATACGCCGACTTCATTGGAGGTACGCCGACTACTTTAGAGGTTTGCTGTCTATTTTTATCAGTCAGCATGCGTAGTAGTATTTTTGTGGGTTCATTAGAGTTTCCCGTGGTTAGTTTTTGAGATTGTTTCAATAATAAAATAAAATAAAATAAAAAAAGCCATTTATTCTACTACCAAGTCAATAAAAATAATAAATTATGTCAATGTTTTTTTTTTCTTACAAGTTTCAGTCAAATTTTATATTGTAAAATCACAAGTGTTTGGTAGAAGTCGCCTCTCTGGCGTAGGCCTCCCCGAGCTCTTTCCAAGTCTTCCTTTCCTTAGCTTCTCTGGTCCATAACGGGCCACTGACGTGAAGGAACAAGACCGCCCACCGTCTTCTTGGCCTTCCTCTTTTTCTTTTGCTACTACGCGGAATCCATTCTGTGGCAATTTTTGTCCATTTTGTATCTGTCATCCTGCAGATGTGACCAGCCCATTTAAATTTAAGCAATCGTATTTGGCTGATGACATCTTTGACCTTGGTTTTTTTTCCGAATATTTATGTTGCTCACCTTGTCAGATAGTTTGATACCCAGCATGCTCCTCTCCTTTTTTTTATCTAGCAGTTGCAGATGATATCCGGCCATAATTCTTTATAAAATAGTAATTTCACACATATGCCACTTGTCTAAATATACTTGTATACACTCTAATTATACATGACTTTTTCATTATAAGTTATCTCATTTATAAATATTTCCCATTGGATATATTAATATTTTTGTGAGAATGGTCAAGCTCCAAGATTCCTCTTGTCTTTTTTCACTTTGGGCAGTCTGGTACAGTTAAATGAACTGCTAACGGATTTGGATGATGTTTTAGCCGCAATTTGTAGTTTATACAGAATGTTGGATTTCCTGCTTCACAGTATAGTGATACATCTGCGTTCATGGATCTCGCTATTTCTTAAAAACCATAATGCGTTGGCTTTTTGTTTGAGTATGTAATCCTCTGCCCGTTGTATCACTTTGATATCAGAGTCGCATGCGGAGCCCCAGAGTGGGATTCCAAATTACCAGATTGGTCTGAGTAAAGCCTTGTAGATGAGAAGTTTGTTGTCAGTTGTGAGCTTTGCGTTTCTTGAGAGTAATCAATACAAACCAGTGTACTTAAGTTTCAGTTCGACCTTCTTTGCTACAATATTTTGTCGACAAGTCATCGCTCTATCCACAAGAAAGGTTCCACAAGAAAGTGTGACAACCACCGGACTTTGGCTTTAATCTCCCACGCTAGCAAATCGCCACTTTAATCAAAAATCAAAAGGCAAATCTCTGAAGAACAGGCAGGCTTTGTTAAGGGGTACCCGCGAACAGATAGTCAACATCAGACTAATTATAGAGAAAAGCTACGAATTTGACAATCCTGTCATCATCTGCTTCGTAGACTATAGCAAAGCTTTTGACTGGACCTGCACGTGGAAGGTTCTCTTAGAACTGGGCGTACCTCAGCATCTTGTGGCACTACTACAAACCTGATACAATAACAGCCAAGGTTCCGTCAGATTAGATAAGACCATGACAAGCTCATTTTACTTCAAAAAAAGTGTGCGTCAGGGATGCATTTTGTCACCCATACTTTTTAATGTTTATGTTTAGTTCATAATCCGTCGCACTTGTGAATCTTAGGATGGGGGCATAAACATTGGAGGCACCACAATTACTAACTTGCGGTACGCTGATGACACTACACTTTTGGCATCCAATGAAGCAGAAATGGTGACTCTCCTTAGTAAGTTGGAAAATGTAAGCAAGGAACTTGGTCTTTCCATTAATCCATCTAAATCAAAGATCATGGTTGTGGATCGAAGTGGCAAACTTAATCTCACGGGTGCACTCAAGTTAGAAGTTGTGGATAACTTTATTTATTTAGGCTCATGTATAACAAACAATGGATCTTGTGAACAGGAAGTGCGCAGGCGAATTGGTATGGCAAAGAATACCATGTACCAGCTATCCAAGATCTGAAATAGCAAGAGCATATCAATTCGCACCAAGCAAAGACTAGTAAATGCTCTGGTTATTTTCCATATTTCTATACGGTTCTAAAACATGGACTCTTCGGGCTACAGATCGCAAACGCACTGATGCTTTCGAGATGTGGTGCTGGAGGAAGATACTAAAGATACTGCATTCAGGACCAACGCATCTATCCTGAAAGGGTTGAAAATTACAGCAAAGCTAAAAACTATATGTATCAAGCGCACCTTGAAATACTTCGGACACAGCCCTGGGAATTTAGGAAACTACTCGTAACGGGCAAAGTGGAGGGAAGAAGGCCAAGAGGACGTAGCCCCATGCGTTGGTCCGATCAGATCAGCACTGCACTCGGTACATCATTCCACGCCACACCACATAAAGCCGGAAACAGAACCATCTGGAGAAACATCATACGGAAGAAGATGATCCATGCTAAGGATCGCGACCCTCAGTAATGAGAATGACGATGCAAAGAGACATCTTTCTATGGAAGACGATTGTGGGGTAGTTGTTTGGTGCTAAGCCTAACTGGAGGGCAGTCACCTGATCTCAGAGTGAACGTTTTGTGCTGTGATTTCAAAGCAATAGCTAGAACTTTCTATTTATCATGGATGGACAAATGTCTGAGTTTCTTGGAGGCTTTTTTGTAGCATTTCAGATGCTTTTGCAGGTTTCTCGTAAGAAGCAAGTATCATCAGCGAAGGTTTCTACAGATACTCTACAAGTTTTTGGTAGGTCGACTATAAATAATGTGTATAGGATTAGACCTAACACTGAGCCATGAGGTACTCCAGCTTTAATATAGTAGAATCTAGAGGTACATTCACCTTCTGTGACCTTAAAAATTTAAACTAGTAAAGCAAAGTAGGTGTGTGGTAGAAGCATTTTGATTTTCCGAAACAAGCCTTGTTGCCAAACTTTTTCAGGCTTGTTGTATATCAAAGAAAACATACAGTTTTCGTTCATGTGCTTTTCTTATGATTTGACATACTCGGTGAACTTGTTCAATAGTTGCAGTTTGTCAATAGGTCTCTTCTAAAACCGAATTGGTGGTCAGTCAGTATTTTTCTGTCAGAGATTACATGCAGTAGGCTATTTAGCATTATCTTTTCAAGTGGTTTGGATAACGGAGGCAGCAAACTTATAGGTATGTCTATAAGACGTAACTTTACTAGAAGATTTACCAGGTTAGCAGATCAGAGATTTGAGGGATTTCCACAACAGTGGGAAATAACCAATTCTAATTATGCTGTTTTAATGGACAGTACGATACATAAGGCCTTTTTTTGGAGGTTCTTTCATTACTCTTTTGTCTATTAGGTCAAATCCTGGAGCTTTCTTGTCTTTGAGTGTTGTGACTGCCCTTCGAATCTCCTTCGGTGCGACACACTGACACACTTAAGAGGTAGATATAGCTGGAAGTCCTGATCCAATATCTTATGAATGTCAGATTCATCTGCATTTGCTAATTCCATATTTGGTGCGAATAGTATTACAAATGTAAGTATTACAATCTTCAATAGGAGAGGTAGAAACAGCAGGTCGAGTAATATTTATAATTCCTTTCATAGAGAATATCTACGGGCTTTAGTAGGAGAGAGCGATTCAATGCTAGTTTTATTTGTATCATCCTCAGCTTCTACAATCACATATTTTAAGGAATGTCCATTAGGACATTAATATACCCTTATACTTTTATGTTATGTATTTTTTCCACTTTTCTTTTTGTCCTTATATTATGCAATTAAGTTGGTTAAAATAAATAAAAAATAAAATAGCTACATAATTTTCTTTTCGCTTGGTGGCCATCGCTTTCTATTGCCATGGATAAATATATAGAATAAGTGTAATGGGCATGAGTCGAAATGCCCACATAAAAAAAAGCTGATTTTTTGACCAGGTACCCTCCCCAAAACACCTCACTAAACTTTCATCACATATTCTAGGAACACAGCAAAGGACAAGCATATCAACAACATTTTTTATTTATATAAAAAGATGGATCGTTTACTCCGAATCATACAAGTAGGTAGTAGGAAGAAATACCAATTTTTCAAATTTGAAATTTTGATTGAATTTGAAATCCGATGTTTATCAGCGAAAATTTAATTTTTATGTACGAAAATTATTGTAAACAATATAAAAACATAAACAAGATTAAAAAAAAAAAAAAGCATATTTTGTTTAAGATACGAAAAATTCGTATTCACGTTGTATTAGTCCAGACGTCCGTTCAATCATGTGACGAAATTAAGGTAACGTATCTATACCTATAGTTGATAAGACTTGTCGCGAGCCGTTTATTGCAACTGTTATGGCGAGCTGCACTAAGTATTGCGCGAGGTGGGCGGGGCTAACCGTCCGCTACTGCCGCTGCTTCACCCCCTCAAATACCTAAAGTTTGTCTATACAGAGCGCCTTAAAAGGCACAATTTGGCTGGATGTAATTGTATCTATCTAATAAGACCTACCTATTGTAGAACCCAAATTCGCAATAAAAATTAATTGAATTGAATTGAATTGATAAAAAAGTTTGGGTGTGAATGGCTCTAACTTCATAGTTACATAGTCAATAACTCATTATTGACTATGTGAGATGGTGAGAACAAAAAAAAACCCGCCTAAGTTTGTTGTGCTTTTGCTTCTTCTAAGACCTGCGCGTGAATCCTCTTAGCTTTAGTTTTAACTTTTAAGTTGGCGAGTGCAGTTATCACCAATAAAAAATAATAAATATATTACATACTAGCCGATGCCCGCAACTTTGTCAGCGTTGAGTTAGTGTGTGTGAAAGCGTGTTTGTTTGTCTTCCGATCACGAAGGAATGGATTGCTAAACTAACGACCTTGAAATAATTACAGGATAAACATTAAAGTATTTTATTTATTCTTTATTTGTACACCACATATAGATATAAATAACAAGAAAAACAAAAAGAAACAGGATACAAAAGGCGGCCTTATCGCTAGTAGCGATCTCTGCCAGGCAACCTTAGGATTAGGAAAACCGAAATTAGAAGAAAAAAGCATCTCCTTTGTAACAAAAAAAAATAGTAAAATCGGAGTAATCGTTAATGAATTACAATTAAATACACATTTTGACTTTCATCCCCTCTCCCAAAGAAACAGTGCTGAATTCCGGGATAAAAAATATCCTATATGTTGAACCGGAGTATCAACTACTCTTATACCAAATTTCATTAAAATCCATCCAGTAGTTTCGTGATGCGCGGCCAAGATACAGACAAAAAATAAAAAATACATATATTGGGGTAAACGAGTATCGATAGTAAAACATCCTCCAATTAAAATTTTCAAAATATATGTAATGTACAGAATTTGTCCTGTTACAGTTTTATTATATTATATTATATAGATGAACGCTTCATAGCCGCCTGTAATAGGTAAATAGTATAACAAAACTCAAAATAAAGCTATTTTGAATTTTGTTATCTCCGACCTCCGTGGCGCAGTGCACGCGCTTTCGCATTATAAAGTTGGAGGTCCTTAGTGCGATTCCCGGCTCGAGTCTGGTCTGGTGGGAGGCCTCGGCTGTGGCTAGTTACCACCCTACACTACTACTACTACACCCAAGCAATTAAGCGTTCCGGCACGATATTGCGTTGAAACCAATTAGGAGTGTGGTTTCACCATACTCCTAACAGGTTAGTCCGCTATCATCTTAGACTGCATCATCACTTACCATCAGGTGAGATTGCCGTCAAGGGCTAACTTGTAGTGATTAAAAAAAATGGTGTAGGCGAGTAATTCCAGCATTTGATCGCTGCGAATTTGATACTGCCTTAAAATGTCGCGTCATTTTATGGGTCCATATTCGACCTGACCTTGATTCAAGAGTTTATAACTAAGCCAACATTTCATAGATAAAGTACGGCTGCACTGCATATTAAAGTGTAGGTACACGGATATTTAACAGTGCCTTTGTAAATAGCACGTAATAATTAATCTGCTTAGAAGTACTTACGTACATACGAGTAAGTAGACAAGTCTAATGCCACAGTATGTTCTCGCTTGCGGCTTGAAATAGACAAGCTGCATTCTTTGACATCCCACCAGACCGTCCTGTGACCGTACGAACTCCATGGTTCGTACCATCTGCGGACATCTCGTCTAATTATCATTTTTTTTTACTTCAAATTCAAATTCAAAATTCAAAATAATCTTTATTCAAATAGTCCTTTAAAAGGCGCTTTTGACGCGTCAATAATTGACATAGTAATTTGATGGTGATAACTAGATTCGTAAACTTAAAACTAAAGCTATGAGGGTTCCAAACGCGCCCCGGTCTAAGAAGCCCACAACAAACTTAGCCAGGTAAATTTTATTTTAGTTATCACCATCTCACATGCCACTTAAAATTATATTAAGAGCTATCTTATTAGAGCAATATTTCACACCCATGCTTGTTTATCATTTATGTAATCCTTTACACTATAGTAGGACTTTTCTACAAAAAATTCTTCAGAATAACACATAGGTTACAATTGATAACGCTCTCACATTTTCGTTACTATTAATATCTATGGATTAAATTTCAATAATACATATATAAATGATATAATTTGGTAATATTTAAATTATATCATTTATATATGTATTATTGAATATTATATCATTTATATATGTTTTATTTAATTTTTTTTTTATCAAATTATCAAATTAACTGTAAAGAACTTAGATAGATTATTACAGTAACCTCTAAAAGCTGCCAGATGGTTTATTAGCTATATTTTTTTTCGGATTGTCTATAAACTATACTAACCCTATATATTGGTTGGTATATATATTGGTTGCCACAGCGTAACCGGGGTATTTCGCGAGCTTCGGAAAGTGACACCACCGGCTCTCCATAGAATCATTCACTCAAATAAAAAAAAACATTTACATTGTGACTGTCTCTTACATATAGGTAGCTGAGAGAAAGGCGGGAGACTTCGTATATGGCGGGCGCGGTTTTTTCACACTTTTCGTGAATCCAATGTTTGTTGGCTAATTTTGAAAAGGACTGGTGTTGGTTGTTTCGTGGACAGTTTTGGTGTCGTTTGTGTAGTGGCTAGTTTTCTGAATGGTTAACAGGTATTAATTTGAGTAAGGTTTGAGGGATCCGCGTCCGCAGAGTGCGAATTTTCCCGCCATTTCTCCCTAACTTCTACATTGCTATAAACTTGACATTGGCTAATCAGTGCAAAGTCATAAAAAGAGAGAACTAATAATAATAATAAACTTGACATTGGCTAATCTGTGTAAAGCCATAAAACGAAAAAAATAAAAAAAAGGTAGCTGAAAATGAGAAAATGATTGTCATCTCAGTCTAACACTGACATTGCGCACGTCACCTCGTCCTTCCAACGATGGTTTATAGTTTTTTAGGGCAGCGTTAGATCTTAATATAAGACCACAGAAGCACGTAATAAATCATAACTTTTCAGCTTGGTTTTAACAATCTCTTAACAGTAAAATCGTGGGTATAATACGTATGATAATACCTTTTATAATAGATAAAAAAAATGTTTGTGTTTATGTCATCTTACGATAGCTTTTCAATATTACAAACAGACACTCCAATTTTATTTATATGTATAGATGTATAGTTATTTATATGTATAGATAAGTTAGTTAAAGAGTAAGTATTAAAATTTACATAAGTACCTACCGAACTCGATTCATGAGCGAACTACCTCCAACGTTCAAAAAATTACATATTAAAGACGTGAAACACAAATTAAAAGAATATTTTTTAGCTGAGTTGGATGGTTGACTCATTTATGTTGACCGTCTAGCTCAGTTAAAAATTCTTTTCATGTCTTAATATGCTTACCCAGTTCCTCTAGTTTTAAGACTAGCACCGAGGAGGAACCTTTTCGGTTTTTTCGGTGCCGTTATTTTGATATGAACTGTATTTTCTTTTTATTTCATTAAAAACATTAAATACAAAATGAAGCAAGGTTTCAAATAAAAACATCGTAAGATTTTCTTACCTTTATAGCTTATAAATGAATAATACATAGGTACATAATGTCTATTTATAATGTCTAAACCTATGTACTTCCAAATTTAATTTGTTACTATAACAGCGGAGATGTAGTGGCCAAAAAAAGTTTTGATATAAATTTTTATAATTCCGAATTCCAATGGGAATAACGGCAAGCATATTTTTTTTATAATTATTATTGTATCCAAAAACAAAGATCTGCAAGATCATCAAAGATGTCAGTGCATGTATAAATCTAAAATCTAATTTATCTATTTATGTCTCTATTATCTTATCGTATATTTCATAAAATTGTGAAATTTTAAATGTTATGAAATATGTTTGTAAATTTACGATAAGAAAATAGAGGCTTAAATAAATAGGTAAATTTAATCAGACACAATTATCTAATTGATTAATTTATCTCTTACTATATTTTGATCCCTCGTTGGGTGAAGGCTTCCCGCATTTTTTTTTATTTATATATTTTTTTTTTCCGCTGGGAAATGCGTTTACGTATCCCCTGCGGAAGCGATGCAGGCAAGACTGCGCCGCTAAAGACGGGGTATGTGGGACTCCCTGACGGCCAGACTGGCGACCAGAATACCCACTAAAACCCTGCGATGCTCCTTCGCGTCGTCTGGTGGCTGGGTCACGGGAACACTTGTGCACTCGACTGCAACCAGTACCGTATTTTATTTATATAAATTATCGAGTATCGACAGTCTAATCTTTAAGTAACTATAAAATAATATTTGTGAGTAGTTTTTATTAACGCTATAATTTTATCAAATAAATATTTTTATACATAATATGTATATTATGCCTTTCTTCCCTAAGTACGGAACTTTCGGTGCCCGAATTTACGAGTAACTCGCACTTGAGCGATTTTTATATCGCTTTATATCAAAACATCTGCCAGACAGGTGCCAAAGTTTGAACGCGTGTCCAGCCGGGATATACAAGTAGGTAGGTGGTAACGGGTAACACATCAGTGGGTAACGGGTAAAAAATTTTGGTGTAAGGTTACTTACTTCCACTTATGGCATATGATGGGCATCTTAAACATATTCCTAAAAAATATCGGAGACACTTTTTACAATTTAAACCCCCCATAAACATATAAGAATTAAAAAAAAAAATTATGTGTTTGTAAACGTCATTGTACCAGAACGCTAAATCACTTGGCGTTTCGTTTATGTCGTTAAAGTGATAACTACTCCGAAACCTGCAACCACGACTACCTCCGTGGCGCAGTGCATGCGCTGTCGCATTATAATGTTGGAGGTTCGATTCCCGGCTCGACTCTGGTCTGGTGGGAGGCTTCAGCCGTGGCTAGTTACCACCCTACCGACAAAGACGTGCCGCCAAGCGATTTAGCGTTCCGACACGATGTCGCGTAGAAACCAACTAGGAGCGTGGGTTTACCATACTTCTAACAGGTTAGCCCGCTACCATCGTAGACAGCATCATCACTTACCACCAGGTGAGATAGCCGTCAAGGGCTGACTTGCAGTGTATAAAAAAAAAAATAGTTACCACCCTACCGACAAAGACGTGCCGCCAAGCGATTTAGCGTTCCGACACGATGTCGCCTACAAATCAATTAGGAGCGTTGGTTTACCATACTCCCAACAGGTTAGCACGCTACCAGATCTAGGAAGACAGCATCATCTGTTACCACCAGGTGAGATAGCCGCTAAGGGCTAACTTGGAGTGGGTAAAAATAACCATACCATCAAGAAGTTATGAATTTCGGCAGGTTTTATAGAGCAGTAATCACAAAAGTAGTTGCTTGACTGCAAGTAGCGAGATTCTGATTTCCATAACATAATACCTTACCTTGTAGAAGCGACTGCTTTAAAGATCAAAATATGTTACTAAGCTACTATAAGCTATATAGCTAAGTTATTGTTTTTATTAGAATTCTATGAAAATAAATAAGAATTCCAATCCTATAAACAATTAACGTGCTATTTATCAGGCAAAAAAAATCTAATAAAAAGTCACGATATCGATTTCATCTGCATAAATAAAGTCTTGGGCGTTTTGAATTATTTGGAATGAAAAAATTATACCTTGACCTTTTATTTTTATATACAACTTGTTATTTACTACTATAATGAGCTTCCCTGACTTCATGATCAACCCATTACCGGCTCACTACAGAGCACGGGTCTCCTCTCAATATGAGAAGGGTTTGGCCATAGTCCACCACGCTGGCCATGTGCGGATTGGCAGACTTCACACGCCTTTGAGAACATTATGGAGAACTCTCAGGCGTGCAGGTTTCCTCACGATGTTTTCCTTTACCGTTAAAGCAAGAGATGTTTTAATTTTTTAAAACGCACATAACTCCGTAAAGTTAGAGGTGCGTGCCCGGATTCGAACCGCCGACCTTTGATTAGGATCCTGACGCCCTAACCACTAGGCTATCACAGCTTCCCTGACTTGTAAATGGAAAAATGCAGTGATTATGCTCGCAATGCTTTCTGATCAGAGTGGCTGATACTTTACAGTAATCTTAATACTAGATACTTATACTTAATTGTGCAATTCCAGTGAGTATTTTACCAAAAGAACCAATTTCGATAAAATGATTACCGCAAGTTTTGCTATCGACCCCCGTGGTGGCCTTGAATTACGCCATTGGCAGCAGTTCCCCCGAAACTGAAAACTAATGATGAGCTCGAACCCAGGACTTCGTGGTCTAATATTCTAACTACTAGACCTAAGAGTACCTGGGGATGATACGGTGTCGGGTCGAAACGTGCGTAGAGATTCTAGTGGAAGATTTTGTGTGGTGTTATATTATACAAATCTCCCGGTTGTCGGCGGAATATAGCAAATTATACTTGCTGTTTATTGTTTATCATGGACTTCAGCAAAGTAACGCCTGGTTCTATTCATTAATTTGTAATTTGTTTAGTCGATTAAATAAATTCTAAGGCATAGTTCCTCTAACGTCTAAATGCGCCAAGTTAAGGGTCAGTCAAAAAATCATGTAAGATGTCCTGAAGGCTCTTAAGGCTGGCTGGAAGGCTGCAATATATACCTAAATCCAAATGCGATCTTATCGGATCCAAACTCACAATATGGTGAACCTATTGAGTTTATTATGACATAAGACCGTGATTGGAATACTTTTAAAGAGTTTATACTTTGACCTATGCAAAATTTACAAGCAACACTCACTGAGCCACGTGCCCTATATAAACAGGCTATTGTCTATGAAATGGGCCGATACATATTTGATTAACATTAGTGATTCGTCACAATTGTGTTTTGAATCCATTGTTGGGGAAGTTTTTGTGGGCCTGTGACGGGTGGGTGAAGGCAATGTGCACCCTGCACCGGTTCGATTGACTTAATAACGTGGGCAACTGGGCAGGTAGTAGGCACGAGGGGAACGAACACTCAGTTGTATCGCGTCCGCTGCACGTCGTAGACGCGTGTCTGTACCGCAAGCGAGCCGAATGCCGGTCCTTTCGGCGCGATGGCGGCCCTCGGCTTGAAAGCTGCGTGATGTTGAAGCATGCTCAGCGGCCGCCGGCGGCGAACGATGCCGACCACCGCTACCAGAACATGCCGCGGCGGCCGCACCACCACCTACCGCTCAACGTCTCCACCCTAGACTCCTCGAAGCATTCCGTCGGAGGCACGTCCGCGAGCGTCAGCCCTGGCGCCCAGCCTGCAACAACGGCGCCCATCCCTGTCGTAACCCCAATACCGGTCATCTCACCGCCGAAACTCGCGAATGGAAACGCCACAGGAGTCCCTATTACCCGACCAGCGCCGTCGAGGAGTCGGAGTACGCGGGCGGCCACAGAAGAGGCCCTCACGTCCCTCGCGTTGCTGTGCCTCGTTAGTTTACTGCTAGCACTGCTAGCCCTGTTGTTCCTCCTGAAGATATCCGCGCCGGCGACGAGCTCGCCGGAGGAGTTCGCTGTGGTGTACGAAGTGACGTTAGCTCTATGTGCGTTGACATTATCGTTGAACCTCTGTTGCCTACTAGTGTGTGCCATCCAGTTCTTGTTCGCTGTGAAGCTGGTCCATTCCCCATCAGCACCTAACGGCCGGTGAGTTGAAACTGTTTACTGTTTGCACATCAATCACTGTGGTCTCGAGACTCGGCTCTGGGACTATTATCCGTTAAGAATACCAAAGAACCGGTTTCGCTGAATGCTCATTGCGTTCCAGAATGTTAGGATATACAATAAAATTACACCGCTCGTGGAATTGAGCTTATTTCACTTATTTGTGCTCAATTTGTGTCGATTTGTTTACGGTGACATCTCGATCCCACGTACTGTATACAACACGTTACAAGTTATAACTGTAACTAGAGTTCTTTTGGTGAAACCATTATGGATCTCCTCATTATTTATAACAGTTATTAGCGATAGCAGACTTGCAGTCGATGAATATGAATTTTAAATTCGTGATTACCGGTTTCGATTTAGTTAATCCACCATATTTTTCTCATATCGCCGTTGAATCGATACCCACGGAGATATCGTCGTGTGTTTGTGTTTGTAAGTACTAGGCAGGTGCTAACGGTCCCTTGTGGCGGTTACATCTGAATGGCACGGTAAAAAATGAACAACGTCCAACCGTTGATAACTCTCATGTTTTTTTTATATCATTAGTTATAGACTACTTGTAAAAACGTAGACTGAATCGTTTAAATCGTGATATTGACACCACATATATTTGTTATGTAGCCTAGGTTACCTATGGAACGTATTTAGAAATCGATATCAAGCTAAAAATAAACCTTGTTTAAGATCGAGATAATACAAAAAAATAAGTAGGCGAAAGTCCCTTAGATATGTTTGTCAAGTCAGGCGTTCGGATAGATTATAAAAGTAGCTACTTAACATAATTTTACATGGTCCATAATTAATTATAACCCTTTTTTGTATCCTAATCAACACCGAGGACTTTGGAACTCCCTACAAAATCATTATCAAGCGGTTGAAATAGCTATGTATATGTTATGATAGCAAACATATTACAACAATGTTTATTCTATAAATAACTTACTTAACTTAGTACGTAGGTCAATAGTTAACCAACCGACAATAGGCGTCCTTTGAGAGTAGGTTAATAACTTATCTTTATGAGAAGCGAATCATCAATCAAAGTTTTATTCAGTTTCATATACTTATCTACCAGTGTACCATGAAACTCAAGGAGTACCAATAATGAAGAAGGCCTCGTCGACAACGTCAGCAATAAAAGGTCAAGATATGTTGTATAATAAATAATAATTAATAATAAAACGTTAGTTAGTAAGCATATATATGTAGGGTTTTTTGATGTCTATCTTAAATTTTAATTTATGTAAGTCAATATGCTACATATACATGGGATGCCAGGTCGTATAAACTCCTCGTGAGCTTTTTAAATTATGTATATCTTAATGAAGCTGTGATGGCCTAGTGGTTTGGGCGTCCGCCTCCTAATCACAGGTCGGTAGTTTGAAACCGGGCACGCACCTCTAACTTTTCAAAGTTATGTGCGTTTTTAAGCAATTAAAATATCACTTGGTTCAACGGTGAAGAAATACATCGTGAGGAAACCTGCAAGCCTGAGAGTTCTCCATAATGTTCTCAAAGGCGTGTGAAGTCTGCAGTTTATGCAGCATTCGAGCTGGTGAACCCTGGTAACATCGATTGACAGTTTCTATTTTGGGATATTGTTAACCGCTAGTGACCCATATTTTCGTTCTCAAATAATAATCATAATATTATTAGCATCATAGACACTAATATCGCTTTTTTTAACCACAAGTTAACCTGATCTGACTGTTGTACCTAGTCTATGAGATGATGCAGTCTTAAGATGATAGCGGGCTAACCTTTTAGGGATAGGGTAAACCCATACCCGTAATTAGCTTCTAGGCGACATCGTGCCGGAGCGCGTAAACTCCTTGGCGATTCGTCTTTGTCGGTAGGGTGGTAACTAGCCCTGTGGTACTGTTATCATTATTAGTAAATATAATTGTTAGTATAATTAGTTTGGAAATACCGATAAGTTAATTGTAAACGTGTACAGAATTGAAACTGATCAAGTAATAAAGAGAAAGAATTTTAAGTATACCGAGCAAAAAGGGCTCCGATACAAATCGGAGGTGTAGAGAAAAAAAAAACCCTGTAGTTAGGAACTAAAGTAAAGAAAGACTTCGTGCTTCTCAAATACTTTTAAATTTTTTACTGTTATCGTTTATATCTATATTTTATTTTCCCGCCAAGACCTTCATAACCAACCCCGCGATGACGTCATCTGTCAAACATATTGGCGCCGATTATTTTTGACCACAGATCATATACAAAATCGTGCATTATTGATTGTTACCTTTTTTTTCTCTTTTTATGGCTTTACACAGATTAGCCAATGTCAAGTTTATAGCAATGGAGAATTAAATTGAGGAAAAAAGGGCGGGAAATTTCGCACGGAGGACGCGGCTCCCTCAAACATTGATTCAAGAAAAGCGTGAAAAAACTCTCCCGCCTTTCTCCATGTTACCTTTGAGCGGAGTGACTTAAAACTGACATTGGCTAATCTGTGTAAAGCCCATACAGAGTAAAAAAGAGGTATGATTACATTTTTTTGCGTTTAATATTAAAAAATTGTACGCGGAAGAACTCGCAGGCAACCGCTAGACACAAATAAGGTAGCGCGGCCTGGTTAGAACTATTCTAGCATTCCCTTCGCTATGCAGTCCTAACATAGGTAGGTGTAAGTACCAACCCGGTACAGCTATACCTAATCAGTAGGTACCTACTACGGCTGGTACCGCTGCTCCAACACCACCATTACACTTCGCAAGTAGGACTATACGTGTGTTGTTGTCTATTTGAAGACTAGCGGTTCTACGTACATTTTATGACGAATGAATTTTCATACACAAACATTCAACCCATATTTTTAATCATTATAGAATGATGTTGTAATGTCAGCGACCTACCTACATTTGAAGTGGTGGAGTTTTTTTTTTTCGGACTGTCTATTAACTGTACTAACCCTATTGGTTGCCACAGCGTAACCGGGCTGTTTAGCGAGCTTCGAAATTTTAAACCCTAGGGCTCGAAGAAACTAAGGGAACGACTGCCTAAGGGCGCCTCATTTGAGGCCGAACCTCGGCTTAGGCGACGTTTGGGATAACGGGGGGGTCGGACGGTGAGTGGTCCGTACGTCAGGCCGGGGACCTCGTCTTCGCCGTCGAAGACGGTGTGAAGCGTATGATTGTGTGGTAGGTGGTATGAGTATGTTGTCAGTAGTTATCTGATCGTCAGGGTAATGATAGATATGTTTAGGTCTCCTCTTTCGGAGAGGAGCGCTTAGGTCGGGGGAGTAAGTGGTGGAGTAGTGGTGAATAAAGTAACTGCACTTTGATCTTAGCCAAAAACGCGTGTGCGCTGGCGCATTATAAAGTTGGAGGTCCTGGGTTCGAATCCTGGCTCGAGTCTGGTCTGGTGGGAGGCTTCGGCCGTGGCTAGTTACCATCCTACCGACAAAGACGTGTCGCCAAGCGATTTAGCGTTCCGGCACGATGTCGCGTAGAAACCAATTAGGGGTAAGTATGGGTTTACCATACCCCTAATAGGTTAGCCCACTACCATCTTAAGACTACATCATCTCATACACCAGGTTAGCATGTGGTTAAAAAAAAACGATAAATGATGATGCTAATAATATAATGATTATTATTTGAGAACAAAAATATGGGTACTGCCACCATCTTAGACTGCATCATCACTTACCATCAGGTGAGATTGCTGTCAAGTCCTAACTTGCAGTGGATAAAAAAAACTACATTGCTAAAAATTAATATATCGTAGAACAATGGCAACATTTACACAAAGAATCTACTACTCCAATAATCGAACTACAGTTAATGGTGCCGCTATGTCACAGTGAATTCTAAAACCGTCTTTGCCGGCGAAGACGAGGTCCCCGCTATCTTACGTCATCCGGCCGTGGAATCCACGGCCTCGGAGACGTACGGACCACTCAACGTCCGACCCCCCCGTTGTCCCAAACGTCGCCTAAGCCGAGGTTCGGCCTCAAAGGAGCCGCCCTTAGGCAGACGTTCCCTTAGTTTCTTCGAGCCCTAGGGCTCAAAATTTCTTCCGGTAGAGCTTCTTTCCGAAGCTCGCCCAACAGCCCGATTACGCTGTGGCAATCTATAGGGTTGGCCAATAGACAGTCCGAAAAAAAAAGTGAATACCGCGGAAAGTTACAGCATTCTTAGACATTTTAATTTAATTCAAAAATTCATGCGAGACAGAATTAACATTAATTATCGACTAAATTAAGATTTAGTTGAAAAGGCATGTTACGACTTGTGACAGCAGCCCACTCATGACCAATTCAATACATAATATCAACTAGGTATATACCTACTATAATGACAACAAGTTTATAAGGTCACCACGCAGGCGTTCGCGGAAGACGACCGGTTCCTACCTGTCGCTCTGACTGAGCTCACAGCGAGCCGTGACTGGATTCCTACAAACATTCGCTCACAAGGTATAGTTCTTGCAATTCACGAAGGCGAGCGGGATTTACTTGTGGTAAAGACGTATCTGTATATGTGTAACAGTGTGCGTGAGATCGAAAGCGGGTATGGCTAGCATAAAAAAGTTAAAAAAAACTATAATTTATTATACAATATTTTTTGTTGCAAATAAGAAAAATAATAAAATCACAAAATTTCTAGGTTAATTTAGTTCGATTATCAATCATCTTCGTTTAAACTATCACTGTTACTTTCAAACTCATCAGTACCACTATCACTTGATTCACCACATTCACATTAGCGATAATTGCTCGTCCCTACAAATAATAAAACATACGATTAAATATCCAAAACAGAAAATTGTTGCATTTCAAAAAACCTTTTCGATTCAACAATAACAAAAAAATGCCTTACCTCGCTATGAACAACTTTGCGTTTTGACATGCTGACAGTACTTCGTAGCAATAAGCGTCGTCGTGGAAACAAGACGATATAGACACGCACACTGCAGCAATGTGCATATACACGTTCAACCACTAGTAAAGCTCACTCGCCTTCGTGAATTGCAAGAAGTATAACTAAAACGACGCAAAACAATATTCTGTGTTTGATACTTCAAACAATCTAAGTATTGATATAACCTTACACTCCTAGACTTTAGACGACCTCCGTGGCGCAGCGCGTGTGCTGTTGCATTTTAAAGTTGGAGGTCCTGGGTTCGATTCCCGGATCGAGTCTGATCTGGTGGGAGGCTTCGGCCGTGGCTGGTTACCACAAAGACCCTAGCGACAAAGACGTGTCGCAAAAGCGTTCCGGCACGATGTCGTGTAGACCAATTAGGAGTATGAGTTTACCATACCCCTAACAGGTTAGCCCGCTACCATTTTAGACCGCATCATCACTTACCATCAGGTGAGATGCAGTCAAGGGCTAACTTGTGGTGAATAATAAAACAAAGAATAAATTAACGTTAGAAACCAAAGCAATTTCTAACGTAACTTATTTTCAATTTCCATAATACCTATGGGTATTAATACCATGGGAATATGGACCACACGAACGTAAAAACCTATTCTTAAGATTATTAAATTTCATTCTTATGCGATCTTTTTACAGAAATGAGTATCTACCTAATTGAACGTTCATTTATATTCTCCATACCTTCTACATTTATGGGCAGAAATAAGTTTATCCAACGTACTCAGAAGATTTTATTTATAAATAGGTCTTTGAATTTTCATTTCTAGGATAGATATATTATAACATAAGTTCCGCAGAAATTGGAACAAATGAATCTATGAAACTTACCTACTCAGCAGATCACTTATAACGATGCGAACGATCGTCTCATCTTCATCATGACCAACCCATTATCGGCTCACTACAGAGCACGGGTCTCCTCTCAATATGAGAAGGGTTTGGCCATAGTCCACGCTGGCCATGTGCGGTTTGGCAGACTTCACACGCCTTTGAGAACATTATGGAGAACTCTCAGGCTTGCAGGTTTCCTCACGATGTTTTCCTTCACCGTTGAAGCAAGTGATATTTTCAATGTTTTAAAAACGCACATAACTCCGAAAAGTTAGAGGTGCGTGCCCGGATTCGAACCGCCGACCTCTGATTAGGAGGCTGACGCCCTGACCACTAGGCTATCACCGCTTCATCAACGATCGTCTCCAACCTACTAAAATTATTATAATTTTAAACTCATATACCATCTATTGAAAGAGGTAATTGAAGTTTTGTTTCTAAGTTTTCCTTTATAAGTTTTAAAGACATCGGACCATGAATTCCTCAAACCAAGGTAGGAAATTATCAAGAAAATCGCTATCCAGCCCATTGATAGAAATATCACTTAACTAACGCGTCTAACTAATCAAATTATATACGGAAACTATCAAATTCTATCTACCTATTGATAGAAATTTTAATGTAATATATAATATATCCAACATAAAGTTCTATGCAAATAGAATAAAACGTACGTAGTATGCACAATCATTAATTTGGTGCTAACGGCTTAATACTACTAATTTGGAACCCTTTTTTTACGCTGGGAAATGCGTTTACGCATCCCCTTCGGAAGCGGCGAAGGCAAGACTGCGTCGCTTCCGACGGGGTATGTGGGACTCGCCGGCGGCCAGACTGACGACCAGAATACCCACTAAAACCCAGCGATGCTCCTACGCGTCGCCTGGTGGCTGGGTCACGGGTACACCCGCGCACACGACAGCGGTGTCCGCCGAGGCAGACCCTCCTCCGGGGGCCTATGATCGAGGCAATTTGGAACCCTAAAAGTTTTAAGGAGCACGGAAAACTATTGTTTCTATTAAAATATAGATAATTTTCGGTGCTGTTATGATCAAATATCAGTCAGCCTTGCCCTCAGATTAAGTAGATGAAGCCATGAAACCTTGAGGTTTGTGCAAGGTAAGAAGATATGGTTTATGTAAGTACAATAAGTATCGTACAATCAAACTATCATACTATTGTACATCCTATCAAAGCATCGTACCTTCTGTCTCAGAGTGCTTTTTTTCTTTGGCAAACTTAAAAAGTTCGCCAAACTGAACTGAAGTGTAACTGGCACAGTTCCCAATGTTGCTAAGAACCTTTTTTTTTATCCACTACAAGTTAGCCCTTGACGGCAATCTCACCTAATGGTAAGTGATGTTGCAGTCTAAGATGGTAGCGGGCTAACCTGTTAGGGGTATGGTGAACCCATACTCCTAATTGGTTTCTACACGACATCGTGCTGGAACGTTAAATCACTTGGCGACACGCCTTTGTCGGTAGGGTGGTAACTAGCCACGGCCGCAGCCTCCCACCAGACACTGATTTCTATAATTAATATATATATCTGTGTTTTTATTTAAGCACTTTAACATCCCGTATTTTTTGTCATCTAGTCACATTTGGGGAAATGCCACACGGTGGCTTTATCTAATTGTCAATGTTTATATGATTTATCACGGCTGCGCAAAAACATCTCTTAAAAGTTTAGGTATTTTTTGATTGATTTATATTTGATTGAAACGTGACTTTAAATAGTATAATAACAGCCGTTTCAAAACAACAAGATTTCGGCTTCAAAGCTTGAATAGTTTTTAAATCTGTGACATAAGAATTTACCACAAAGAATCCATCCACATGGAGCCTGCAATGATAAGGGTTTGTGGACATCTATAATACACATACAGACGGAAAGAGTGTTGGCAGTTACAAGACGGTGATAGTCTAGTTGTTAGGGCGTCAGACTCCTAATCAGAGGTCGGCGGTTCGAATCCGGGCACGCACCTCTAACTTTTCGGAGTTATGTGCGTTTTAAATATCACTTGCTTCAACGGGGTGAAGGAAAACATCGTGAGGAAACCTGCACGCCTGAGAGTTCTACATAATGTTCTCAAAGACGTGTGAAGTCTGCCAATCCGCACATGGCCAGCGTGGGGGACTATGGCCAAACCCTTCTCATATTGAGAGGAGACCCGTGCTCTGTAGTGAGCCGGTAATGGGTTGATCATGATAATATACATATATCCTTTATATCTCTAGGATCTTTTCGCTGACCAAAACTCAATTTTCATGTCCTTTTTTGATTGAAATCTTTTGCATGAGTACGTCCAACTGATATTGAGATATAATGAAAGAGCTCCCTTGGATAACGTATTAAGGAACCTTAAAAAGCGCATAGCACTAAGATCATTAGCGTGGGAAAATCAAAACTATTTATTTCTGTACTTACTAAAAAGGCGTCCTCAACTCGTTTTTAATTGGAAAACTCAAACAAGTTGCAAGTACGTAGAACTTGTTCAACAAGAATTAATATAAACTTTATGCCGTGACAGCAAGAAGCCGCGCACCTGCATTCAGATATGCTACGGATAGAGAAAAACCTTTATGACGTAATCCATTGCTTTCTTACATAAAAGCTCGCAAGGGGAATGCCCTTATAACGATGCAATGAACGTACAAGTTTTTATATGTATCAACCCACAATAAACTATTGAAAATTCTAGTGTCTTGAATTGAAAATTATTCTAAGTTATCTTTAACCATTTTGTAAAACTTTACCAGTCAAGAGTTGCTGTCCAGCAGTGGTAAATATGCCCATTCCTCGGAGACCACTAACTCGCCGGTTATTATCCTATGTACACAATATGATGAGAATTATCAAGGCCTCTTGTCTTATTATGAGGATGGTTTCCTACAAAATAATAAGCAGTGTTTTCTATTTGATGCGTGATCACGATGCAAAACCCTACACACACACTTACACTACACTACACTTACTACTTTTATTGATTTGCGAAGTTACACTTGTAACTTCGCAAATCAATAAAATATCAGTTAATATGACATATTTGGATTATATGGAGTTGTTTTATATGATTTTCGGCCATCGAAATTAATCCAAGCTTTAATGTGATGTTAGTTTAGGTTTTGAAAACGTTTTATTTATTCCGTGAAGTGAAGTGATCTTCGTGGATCTTGTGCCACGGTGAGGCGAAAAGGTTATGTCAGGCTTTCACGGATTATAAACCCAACGATGTTCATACTCACTCACACACAACCACGTCCCAGTTTGCAACAACCAACTAACTTGAGAATGGTATTGTTAGTGATGGGCAACCCCGTTTCAATTACCCATAAATCAAAAGGCAGCAGGAGTAAGAGAGGTGGAGGAGAAAATCCCTCTCGCACCAGACCTTCCGTCACGTTGCAAACGCTGCGAAAGCTGGCTTTGCATACCACCAGTCCCATTACTGGATTTGGTGTTGCGTGGTGGAAAAGCTTTATGGCTACCTACGTCCCTTGGACAAGACGAGGTTATGTGGGACTCCCGCCCAGTAGGGGGTATACCCGAACTAAAAACTATCACGGCATGTCCCCCTCGCTGATTTTGCTGCACGCACGGGGAACCTATTGTATACTTCCCGGATCCTTGGCTTGGCCTCCCATCTTTTAGGATCAGCCCATAGACCCATCCACTTTGCCTAATACGACCCATAGGGGACCCACCCCCACTTCGTCGGATGATGAATAGCCATGAAAACTTGCAATGAACTCACAGTACCAAATAGTTTACGGTAGTACATACAAACTCTTTACGAGTCATAGTTTAACTCAAAAAACACCAACAATATATTTTGAAATTACGTGATCATAAAAAAAATTCGAATGGCGTAACTACCGTATAATATACTTAAAAGTGAAAGTAGATTATCCAGATTCTTACATTTAATTTCAGTTGGCCGATTTTAAGTTATCGGAATACAGTTTCTGCAAATTTAGCTATAAGTAATTATCATGATCAGACCAGACCATTCTGTCTCACTGCTGGGCACTTCACTCTAATCGGGATGATAAGAGGGTTGATTATCTAACCATTTAACACGTCGCAAGACTTCCCAATTAGTAACCATGTGACTCCAGCTGATCTTTAGCATGTGATTAGCACACATCTCTTATGCCTCTAGACGTTACTTAGAATACCCTTTTCGTGCCGGATTTGCAGCTGTGATAGCCTAGTAAGCGGTGATAGCCTAGTAAGCGGTGATAGCCTAGTGGTTAGGGCGTCAGCCTCCTAATCAGAGGTCGGCGGTTCGAATCCGGGCACGCATCTCTAACTTTTCGGAGTTATGTGCGTTTTAAAAAATTAAAATATCACTTGCTTCAACAGTGAAGGAAAACATCGTGAGGAAACCTGCACGCCTAAGAGTTCTACATAATGTTCTCAAAGACGTGTGAAGTCTGCCAATCCGCACATGGCCAGCGTGGTGGACTATGGCCAAACCGTTCTCATATTGAGAGGAGACCCGTGCTCTGTAGTGGGCCGGCAATGGGTTGATCATGATTGCAGCTGTGATCTGACACTGCTGCAAATCCGTTATAAGTACTTATACTCGTACCTGTTATAAGTACTTAAATAAAATTTAATTGCACTTAATTAAAATCTTAATAATATTTAATTAGGAATATTAGACTTGGAAAGTGATAAAAAACTTGTAAGTATGGATTTTAAGCCGTGTTAGTTTAATGGTTAGGACGTCAACCTCCTAATCAGAGGTCGGGGGTTCGAATCCGGGCACGCACCTATAACTTTTCGGAATTTTATATTTTGGATATTTTTTTCAAGCAATTAAAATATCACTTGCTTCAAGGGTGACGGAAAACATCGTGAGGAAACCTGCACGCCTTAGAGTTGTGAACTTGCATGTCTGAGAGTTATTCATGATGTTCTCAAAGGCGTGTGAAGTCTGCTAATCCGCACATGGCCACATTGCCAGCGTGGTGGATGGCGAAACCCTTCTCATATTGCGAGGAGACCCGTGCTCTGTAGTGAGTCAGTAATGGGTTGATAAAGATGATGATGAATATTTAATTTAGTAGTGCTATCTCTTTCCTACCCTTTCCTGTCGATAAGAATGGCACTACTAAATTCAATCTATTATCTGAAGTTATTGGATTTAGATTTAGATTGATTATCAAAATAGGACATTAATGGGATTGCTAGATGCGGGCTAAAAGCGTGTGAAGTCTGCCAATCCGCACATGGCCAGCGTGGCGGATGGTAAAGCCCTTCTCATATTGCGAGGAGACCCGTGCTCTATAATGGGTTGATCATGATGATGAATGCATATTAAGTTGGAATTAACATTCCTTCCACAACTTCTTTAGAATTTGTCTACACGGGTGAAGTTGTCTACTAGTTAATGAATACTTTCCTCAGATGTCCGGACCGCACAAGGGTTTATTAAAATGAAACACATTAATTCCATTAGTGTACAATGTAGAGTCGGCTTTACAGCTCACACGGTCTAAACGTGCGTGGAATATTTGTATTTATTTCAGTATTTTGTATGGAAATAGCGTTAAGTCAGTGCATCGAGTGCATTCTGAGTGGTAATTTAGTTTTATAGTCAGAAACATATAGGAACTAAGTGGTTAGTATACTATTGCTGAAGAATTTTGGTATAGAGCCCTTAGTTGGACCGAAAATTGTGAGGTGTTGGAATCTTCTAACTTTTGTTATTACTATAGGCATTGTTTAATTTACGAGTAACTAATTATCATGATCAACCCATTACCGGCTTACTACAGAGCACGGGTATCCTCTAAATATGAGAAGGGTTGTTTCACGATGTTTTCCTTCACCGTTAAAGCAAGTGATATTTTGACGCATATAACTCTGAAAACTTTAGAGATGTGTGCTCGGTACTGAATCCCTGACCTCTGATTAGCAAGCGGACGTCCTAACTGTTAGCCATCACAGCTTTTATGTAACTAATAATCTCCTCTAAATATGACAAGAGTTGTTTCACGATGTTTTCCTTCACCGTTAAAGCAAGTGATATTTTAATTGCTTAAAAACGCATATACTCGAAACTCTGAAAAGTTTAGAGATGCGTGCCCGGTACTGAACCCCTGACCTCTAATTAGGAAGCGGACGTCTTAACCACTAGGCTATCACAGCTTTTATGTAACGAATATGCCAAAATAATTATTTAAAAACTCGCAAACCTGCATTGGAACAGCGGGCAGGGTCTCAAGTGTATATCTTTTGAAATAAAGAAATAACTTTCCGAGACATTTTTTTTACAAGGAGTTCTGAATTAACAAGCAATTAAAAAATAATGTATATATTAAAGACACGTTTACCCTAGAGCCCAAGTTACGTACATATAAATTAATTGAGTCACTCGGCTTAGTTCATGTGATCGCTTAACGTAAATGACATGTTGAAAAAGTGGAGTAAACACATTATAAAGTATTTGCTCATACACTTATCAGATAGCTATGATAATAATTTAAATATAGAAATCTATATATAACTTTTGCTTATCGATAGATTGATGTTCTGCAAAAGTATCCAATGCGGACTGACGTGCTTTAACGCTATAAAATCTAGATAAAATAAAAGCATTATATTTTAGTCTAAAATCAATTTAGTTTTTGGAACGAAGTTCTTTATCGCGCCTTATGAAAGGGGGCTAGACGGAAAAAATTCTTACGAAAAGCTGTCACGACACTTTTTGTTACTGTGCTGTGCGGCGTCGCATGTTTCTCTGTCTGTCTCTCTCTCTCTTATAGAAAGCAAACCAGATATTTTCATTTCTATTTCGCATTGAACAGTGTGGTGTCGCGACGATTATTTTTGTTGAGTATATACAGGTTTTTTGTAAATAATAAATAATACAAAGTAATAATAATAATGAATCCTGACAGTGTTTTTGCACAAGTTCCGAATATTGCTGATGGAGTACAAAATTGAGCCTACTGATTAAGTTTATATAACATTATATTTGTTAATAATAAAAAAAAAATATTATGACTTAAATAAAATAAAATTTTATTACAATTCCTTCACTAAGGGGATAAAACCTTTTTGTCGATTTTACTCCATAGCTAAATTAAAAATAATCCTATTATGAAAATTCTTTTTAATAGAAAGGTTGCTTCATAAATTATGTTTCGGTCATCTGTTTCTGATTGCAAAATATATTCAATGTACAAAAATGGACCAGTCACAGTTTAATTATATATATAAATAGGGTAATGAGGCCAGTATTAAAAGGTATGTTTGCGTAACATAAAATTATATTTCTCAAAAATTTCCCTATCTCGCGAACCGGCTTGCGTAAACATACCTCGAATATAGTGTAAACTTTCATACGTGAATCTGTGTCGGACGGATGTTTGGGATAAAGATAATGCAGTGTAACCGCGTTTTAGGTTTACGTGTTTAACTTTTTAGAGAAACAGTGATTTACTGTCCACTCCGCTTTAGTCTAGTCTAAATCAAAACTAAATCAAAATATCTTTATTCATGAAACCTATTAGTACAGTTACTTTTATTCATCATCATCATGATCAACCCATAGCCGGCTCACTACAGAGCACGGGTCTCCTCTCAATACGAGAAGGATTTGGCCATAGTCCACCACGCTGGCCATTTGCGGATTGGCAGACTTCACACGACTTTGAGAACATTATGGAGAACTCTCAGGCGTGCAGGTTTCCTCACGATGTTTTCCTTCACCGTTGAAGCAAGTGATATTTTAATTATTATAAAACTCACATAGCCCCGAAAAGTTAGAGTGAGAAGTGTCTAATATTTTAATAACCTACAGTCTACACGAACCATTCGAAATCCCTTAGATTAATTAGAACCATAATCCATCGAATAAATTGGCACATAAATACTGTTATTAAATGTAAATTAACTTTATAAGCCTGTACATTTATGAGATAAGCCTATTTGTTCAGAAACATATGTCTGATTTCTACCCAACAAAGCCATACGGTAAATTTCAACACAAGGTATCCCAACAGATTCATAATCCTCAACTCCAGACCTGTATCTTTTAGTAAAAGTTGTTATAGCATGTCTATTTAAATATATATAACAAATTGCCGGAATAATAGAAAGAATTAGCTTTAAAAGTGTTTAAGAGAATTGCACCGATGGTTATTGGATAAATGCTTTCATTGTTTAAGTGAATTTTTAATACAAAATGACATATTATTAATATTATTATTGCTATTTAATTTATTTTTGAAATTTGTTGAGTGAATTAAATTAATTAATGATTTACATATAATTAAAATATTATTTTTACACGTCTACCCGGCAGATTATAAGCAACTTTAATTAAATGTAACACCAATTCAACAACTCAATCTTTGCAAATAAATGATTTGATTTGATTTGATGAATACAAATTCGCGAGCTTATATAAAATGTGAAGAAACTTATTTTCCAGTCATAATGCATATAAACATACCTAACTAAACGAAATAAAAGTATTTTCAAAAAAGTATATTTAGTGATTTAGATTGCCGTTTTTTTTTAATCCACTATAAGTTAATCCTTACCGGCATCTCACCTCATGGCAAGCGGGCTAACCTGTTAGAGGTATGGTAAGCCCATACTTCTAATTGGTTTCTACACGACATAGTGCCGGAACGCTAAATCGTTTGGCGATACGTCTTTGTCGGTGGGGTGATAACATGCCACGGCCGAAGCCTCCCCCACCAGACCAGACTCGAGCCAGGAATCGAACCCAGGACCTTTATAATATGAAAGCGAGCGCGCTGCGCCACGGAGTTCGTCAAAATTATCATGTTAACCCTACCGATTTAACTAAGATATATATTCCTATAATGATATACTTTTCCTGTTTATCAGTAGCGTGTAGTTCCCATGCAAACACCAAACGTACCTATAAAATGCCTGAAAGTAATTAAAGTGAAACAATACGAACCGTGGGAGAGATTTTACGGTGCATTGTTGGCATCTAAGCTGTCAAACGAATATATTGGCTTACCTACGGTATTTGTATACTCATCGAAAATATTTGGATTTGATTATCATGATCAACCCATTCTCAGCTCACTACGGAGCACGGCTCTCCTCTCGATATGAGAAGGGTTTGGCCATAGTCCACCACGCTGGCCATGTACGGATTGGCAGACTTCACACGCCTTGAGAACATTATGGAGAACTCTCAGGCGTGCAGTTTCCGCACGATGTTTTCCTACACCGTTGAAGCAAGTGATATTTTAATTGCTTTTGTCTGGTGGGAGGCTTCGGACTAGTTACCACCCTACCGACAAAGACGTGTCGCCAAGCGATTTAGCGTTCCGGCACGATGCCGTGTAGGAGTATGGGTTTGCCATACCCTTAACATGTCAGCCCGTTACCATCCTAGACTACATCATCACTTACTATCAGGTGAGATGCCGTCAAGGGCTAACTTGTGTTGTATATATATATAAAATAAAATTACTTAAAAACGCACATAACTCCGAAAAGTTATAGGATTTGATTATAAAGAATCAAAATTATTGTGATATATGAGCGGATACATTTGAGAAATTACGTGTGTGAGGACGTGATTTTGAGAAAAATAATAGCAGCTAGCTAGTTCAGTAGATATGTTTACTGAAAATGCTACACACAGGTTTGCCTGTCGTACATTGAGTGGCACGTGCTTATAGCTCTTGTTAAAAGACCACAGTAAAGTGTCAATTAGCCGCATAATGAAAACTTTTTATTGCCTATATTATACCTACTACTTTACTTGTTAGTGGCTGTCAGTTTTTATAACCACAAAATAAAATAACGTCGCACTACCTAAGCTATGTCTATTGTTGTGGTTCGCAGACGTATCAAATAATGGAACCCAGACCACAACTAGTTAAAATTCGGCTTGTTTATGGCAAAATTGAAGCGGTGATAGCCTAGTAGTTAGGGCGTCAGCCTCCTATTCAGAGGTCAGCGGTTCGAATCCAGGCACGCCTCTACCTCTAACTATTCGGAGATATGTGCGTTTTAAAAAATTTAAAATATCACTTGCTTCAACGGTGAAGGAAAACATCGTGAGGAAACCTGCACGCCTGAGAGTTCTCCATAATGTTCTCAAAGGCGTGTGAAGTCTGCCAATCCGCACATGGCCAGCGTGGTGGACTACGGCCAAACCCTTCTCATATTGAGAGGAAACCCGTGCTCTGTAGTGAGCCGGTAATGGGTTGATCATGATGATGATGATGATGATGGCAAAATTCAAATAAAAATTTGGAAGATGTGTCCCAACATATTAATTTAAAAAAAAAACCTTATTTCTACGATGGCTTCAGTCGACGCGAAGGATTCCTGGGTTTTAGTGGGTATTCTGGTAGCCAGTCTGACTGCCAGGGAGTCCCAAATACCCCTCCGGAAGCGACGAATGCAAGGCTGCGCCGCTTCCGACAGGGATGCGTAAACGCATTTCACAGCTTAAAAAAAGGGCCTTTTCCGTCTTTGATTGCCGGGAATAGATCGCTATGCAAAGATAAGTCCACCAAATTGATCCATATAACTAAATTGTCTATATTTTCTGTTATATTTCCTTCCATTACAATACAGTTGTATTCATTCATTCTTTTATTCTTGAAAATTGAAAAATAACCATTCATACGATGGACATTGAGCTTAATATATTTGGCCTACATAAGTTATCTCAAGCGAAAAACACGTTCTTTACGTGTTTTGCTATTTGATTTTTATATATTAGTGTAAACTATAAAAACACCATCACAAATTGTTCAGATTGCCGCAAATTATAGTTTTGTATACTCAATGTCAAAGTGTCAAAAAATGTCAGTGTCAAAAATTGTCAAAGTATCAAAGAATGTCAGTGTCAAAAAGTGTCAAAGTATCAAAAAATGTCAGTGTCAAAAAATGTCGTAATTATAAAAAATTCTTACATCCAACAAATATTTAAAAAGATCAGATGTAATCTAAACTTCGTTCCACATAAAAAGATCCACATATCGTCAGTCCCGTTTCTCACGGGCCGCATCCGACATCGCTCAATTCTTTTGTCACCTAATAATGAATCTCTATATGGGTTAAGTGATAACCCATATTAGTTCACGCCATTCGTCGGTTAACATATTGATATTAGAACGATGTCTATGAAGTGATGACGTATTTACTATATTTAATATAATATACTTTAATTAAAATAAATTCAAAAAGTGCTTATATCTATATAACTTTCATCGTAAATGTATGGTGACAGATAATATACTCCTAAAAATAATCTTAACATACTCGTAAAAACCTTCATTGTCCAGCCTAAACATATGTACCTACCTACATATAGCTAAAATTTGGCATAGAGTGAATTTGCTCATTATGTTGACCAGAGACTGACTAGATCTTTCAAAATTAAAATACTTTGAAATCCTTAATTTAAAAAGCAAAAGCCGTAAAAATTGGGAAATGGCCGTCCGATTAAAAATAAAGACATATAATATGTTTCGTCAGGCGTAATAGTTCAGTGGTTAGGGCGTCCGCCTTCTAATAAGAGGTCGAGGGTTCGGCACCTCTAACTTTTCGAAGTTATGTGCGTTTTTTTAAGCAATTAAAATATCACTTGCTTGAACGGTGAAGGAAAACGTCGTAAGAAAACCTGCATGCTGAGAGTTCTCCATAATATTCTCAAAGGCGTGTGAAGTCTGCCAATCCGCACAAGGCCATCGTGGTGGTCAGGACCAAATTTATAATATTTCAATAACCTTTGACTATCCCACTTCTGACACCAAAATTTAATGTGCGGGTGGTCGGAAGGGGTCTTGGAATGACAACAGCAGCGTCACGACTATACGAAGTTTATTATTAGAGAGGTGAAAAAGAACTGTCTTACAATTTTGGTAGAGGAGCTTATAAACCCATTAATACAAATATTAATCAGTCTACGTAAACAAACACTTTCTCGGACTGCTACACAGTATGGCCAAACCCTTCTCATATTGAGAGGAGACCCGTGCTCTGTAGTGAGCTGGTAATGGGTTGATCATGATGATGTAATTTGAAGTTAAATCCATAAAAATTGGAAAGCACTGGATTGGAGTTAATTGTGTAGAATAGTGAATGAAAATTTTTGTACGGTAAAAATATACCTACCTCCTTATCATAGTTATACGCGGACGAAGTCGTGGTGACCTAGTTTAGGATCTATTACATGCACAAGAACTCTTAGTTGCCCTGGGCTTAAAAGTATCTTATATTTATACTCCTCCGTAATGCAAGTTATTCCTACGCTTAATTCGAAAATGATTTATTTATCTGTTAGCACATTCATTTTATTCGTCGCGAAGAGCTCATTTCTTCTACCACTTCCTCGTTCTATTTCTATTAAATAAAACGAGAAAATTTCAACAAGCTGAACCGAATTGGTATAACAAACAAACAGATTGACTTTCATAGTTCATTTAAATGGTCGCACGATTACATAGCCACCTTATAGTAATAAACAAGGTCTTTTTAGTATCATAATATTACCAATATCTTCAAAAAATATTTGTTAGAATATAATGTATAGTACAGTTTTTATATGGATATGGATTTATATATGAATGTATAGTTATTACTTATTTGTAAATATTTCTTATTTTTATTTCTTAACTAGCTGACGCCCGCGACTACGTCTGCGTTGAGTTAGTGTGTGTGAAAGTGTGTTTGTTTGTCTTTCAATCGCGATTGATTACTAAATCGACGACCTTGAAATAATTACGGGATAATCTGTAAAGTATCTGCTTTCTAACAAAAAAATAATGAATGAAATCGAAGTACGCGGTAATGAATTAATAGTATATATATATTTTGAGTTTCGGAACGCGACATTAGATCCTCCAACGCACGCGGAGACTATTTTGATAGATATGATTGAGTACCTAGGACACACAATCCAGTTAGGTAAGTCCAATTTCGAGAAGGAGGTCAGCCGCCGAATTCAGCTCGGGTGGGCAGCGTTTGGGAAACTGCGCGACATCTTTTCGTCCAAAATCCCTCAGTGCCTGAAGACTAAAGTTTACGAACAGTGCGTGTTGCCAGTGATGACTTACGGATCCGAAACGTGGTCGCTCACTATGGGCCTCATAAGAAGGCTCAGAGTCACTCAGCGAGCAATGGAGAGAGCTATGCTAGGAGTATCTCTACGTGATCAAATCAGAAATGAAGAGATCCGTAGAAGGACCAGAGTTACCGACATAGCTCAGCGAGTTGCGAAGTTGAAGTGGCAATGGGCGGGGCACATAGCTCGGAGAACCGATGGACGTTGGGGTCCCAAGGTGCTGGAATGGCGACCTCGCACCGGTAAACGTAGCGTTGGTCGACCCCCAACAAGGTGGACAGACGACATCAAACGAGTCGCAGGGAGCCGCTGGATACAAGCGGCCCAAGACCGTGGCCGTTGGAACTCCTTACAAAAGACCTATGTCCAGCAGTGGACGTCTATCGGTTGAAATGATGATGATGATGATGATTGAGTTTGAACTTTGTGCAGCAGTAATAAATTGCAAATTGACTCTTTAAACTTAGGAACACACCTACATTTCTGATTGATTATAATGTAATATGACAAATTTACTCTACATTTTTTTAGAAAACGTTTACATGGGAAAATGAAAAAGGCTGTTTTTAGGGTTTTCCCGGAAATTATTCGAATTTTTCTCACTTTTTAAACCTTCCCTAGACCTCCACAAACATTTCAAGACCAAGATAAGATAAATCCGTTCAGCCGTTCTCGAGTTTTAGCGAGACTAACGAACAGCAATTGATTTTTATATTTATAGATGTTGTACCACCTACCTAGCATTTATAGTATTTTCTTTTTGCGCGCTTGGTTGATAAGAAATTGCTATTTAGCGATAAGGCCGCTAAATTGTACCTATTGTCTAAATTGTATTTGCGTTTTTTTTATTATCTGTGGTGTACAATAAATTTTAAACATTCATTAAAAAGTACGTGTTAGTCATTCACTTCAATATTAATATCTATTTAAAATAAATTTGTCATTCTCTCCGCGATAAATACTGAAAATAGATATTTGGGATGATGTATATCAAGAGTCAGAGTTGACTGGTGGGAGGCTGCGGCCGTGGCTAGTTACCACCCTACCGACAAAGGCGTGTCGCCAAGCGATTTAGCGTTCCGGCACGATGTCGTGTAGAAACCAATTAGGAGTATGGCTTTACCATACCCCTAACAGGTTAGCCCGCTACCATCTTAGACTGCATCATCACTTACCATCAGGTGAGATTGCCGTCAAGGGCTAACTTGTAGTGGACAAAAAAAAAAAAAAGTCCCATTATAGTGAAATTCTTCTACGAAACGGTTGAGAGGCGTCCGCCGGAAATGATCGGAATTTTCGATCACGGCCTTGTCCAAGGCTTCATTTGCTCTTTGCTTTTTACTATAACCTGTTTCGAGCTCTAGCCGTTGGTCAGCCGAAGGGACTCGCTCGTTTTCGACAGAATCGTGCATTTAAGTTCGTACTACCATCTTCAGATGTCCCATTTAAGATCTATGTTTTTCTTTAGACTAAATAGTATAATATTATATTATTAGCGACATATTAGCGTCGACTTAAGGTATTATATTAGGCATGCTGTAGTTACCTCTAAATTGATTTATATGTATATCCTAGCACTTAAGGTTTTTAAAATGTTTATTTTTTTTTACATATAAATCTGTTGGTGGCGCTTTGGATAAATAAATAAATAAATAAATAGTTACGTAGACGTAAGTGGAATGCTCGATTTTCGTATGCATTTTTTCTCTATAAGTTTATAGATACCTATTCATTATTCTATTTATAACAATGCATATTAACTTAGAAAGTATTGAGTGGGATGGTTAAGCAGATATTAGACATACTTTTATAATATTGTGCTATATTATTTAATGCTTCACTCACTTTAGTTTGGTACAACCGATGATAGGTTAGCCCACTAAGCCACATTTCAGTACCATGCCAGATGAATCTACAGGCCTATGGCCGGCATATTTTCTTTTTTTTTAAATTCCTATAAATAAGACCTTGGCAGCAATATCACCTGGTGGTAGCAGAGATGGTAGCAGTGTGGTAGCAGTACCTATGAATGGAGTATGATAGCGGGCTCACCTGTAAGGGATAAGGTAAACCCATACTCCTTATTGGTTTACTAAATGTAAGTATGTGACGACTTAAACTACTTTGACTTAACTTGTTAGAAGGACTGGCTGCATCTCACCTAATGGTAAGTGATGATGCGGTCTAAGATGGTAGCGAGCTAACCTGTTAAATGGTATGGTAAACCCATACTCGTAATTGGTTTCTACACGGCATCGTGCCGGATCGTTAAATCGCTTGGCGACATATCGGTAGGGTGCTAACTAGCCAAGGACCAGACTCCAGCCGGGAATCGAACCTGAGACCTTCAACTTTATAATGCGACAGCGCGCGCGCTGCGCCACGGAGGTCTTCAAAAATACCTAAACCATGACCCCTAACCACAGCAGAAGCCTAGATAGAACCAGACAAGACCAGAGAAACTAAAAAAATGGAATATTTCAAATTGCTTTGCATCGAGACACACAACACACACTTAACACTACATTTAAAAATAACCAACAGTTTTATAAACAAAGATTTATTATACATCACTTTATTTTTATCTAATTGAATATTAATTTCGAAATAAAAAGTCGTCCATTACCTGAGTAACTAAGTTAGATATAAATATGTTTTATTGCATTCGAAGTGACACTCGAAAGACCACTTCAGTCATCACTTCCCTTTATCAGAACAACTCGAAGCTAATGTTTTGAGTATTCAACTCCCACTTTGTTTAATGAATGGACTCATTAATAATGTATGTCGATGAACTTACGGTTTAACACGTGGGTAACTTTGTAAAATGATAACTGCGTCATTGGTCTATTGGTTCAACTACTTATCACGAGATCCTAGGAACATTTGCCGGGTTCCAATTTCCACTAGCTGTTGCCCGCGACTTCGTCTGCGTAGAATTGTTGATTTCCCGTGAGATTGAGGTTACCCGTGCGGCCAATGCCCTGCTTCAGAAAGTAAGCTACAGGAAATGTCATATTACCGATTTTCGTGTCTCTAAATTAAAATAAACATAGGACTTTCATACAAAATTCAAACCCCTATTTTATGCCCTTCAAGGTAGATTTGATGAAAAAAAATTCTAACCTAATACTTACGCCCTAAAATAAACCTATTTATATACAGCAATAATCTCAGTAGGTAAAATAAAACTATATATATATATATATATATATTTGGGATTATTATATTAGCTATTTATTTAAATGTTAGGAAATGAGGGCCGTTTTAAATTGAGTGCTAATTTTTGAATTAAGGAATTAAATTACGTGCAGGTGAAGATATCTACGATCCGGAAAATGGATAAAAATAAAAACGATATCAATTTATTATGGAAATAAAATACTTTGAATGGGTTTTTGTGAAAATTATGCATGGAAAAATTGTTGATGTAAGTTGGAATCTTCAGTAGTTATTTAGAAGTAGACATTTTTGTTCAAAATCAATAATTTAACAGACAGATATATCAGACCGATTCTTGGATTACCGTTTTGGTATGATGCTGAGTGAAACCGCTTAGGATGACGGTTGTTCGTTGTAAATATAAAAAAAGTGTAAACAGATAGACACTAAATCGATATCTGCCAAATCTTGGTCAAATCTCAACGTTTCTGCATCGAACCGCTAAAGTGTGGATCTCACTTCCAGCATCTGTGTTTCCAGCCACCTTAGTTCCTTCAAGGGAAGAGTGAATAGGCATTTTATAGGCAAGCGCGCTCCAACCTAGACCTCATCAGTGCTTTCTGGTACTGATTGTCGTCAAGCGCAAAATAACCTCAAAAAAAAAAAAAAATCTGCTGTTACAATTGAGTAAAAAAAAAAAAATATTTAACAGAATCACTCCATTATTTTAACGTTCAAACTCGTCTTTTGCTGTCAAGAATCATCCCTAGTAATCCGGTAATTGTTTAGTAATGATGATGATAATAAATATAATTTATAAACTGTATATTCCTATAAAAAATGGGATTTTATTTTTCTGAAACAAAAACTGTGGATTTTGTTTCAGCAAAATAAAACCTTTTCACATTGTGCTCTTAAATATGGTCTCGCACTTTAAACTGTGTCGGTATGATAAGGTTACTTATAATAAGTTAGAGCGTGACGATTATACAATACCACAGCGACACGGTCTGGCTGCGAGTCATCTCATGTATACAGAACTCCCATATTAGTTTACATAGCTAGGGTTAGAGTTACATAATAGAATTATTTCAAAGAAGGCAAAGGAAAGAAAATTGGGTTAAAGTTACATAATAGACTTTTATCAACGTCAGTATAGAAATGGTAAATTAACATTTCGATACAGTTGTCTGTAAAGAAATACAAATTTACCTAAAATAAGGCAAAGGAAAGAAAATTGTGTTAGAGTTACATAACAGACTTTTATCAACGTCAGTATAGAAATGGTAAATTAACATTTCGATACAGTTGTCTGTAAAGAAATACGAATTTACCTAAAATAAGGAAAAAAAAGAAAATTGAAAGGGGCAAAGATATTGCAGTTAATCAATCCTAAATAAATTTTCTTGCATAGTCCGTATATACGCTTCTCACTCCCACATTCCCCAATGTTTAATAGCTTCATCTACTTTATCTTTTGACGACCTCCGTGGTGCAGCGCGCGCGTTTTTGCATTATTAAGTGGGAGGTTCTGGATTCGATTCCCGGCTCGAGTCTGGTCTGGTGGGAGGCTTCGGCCGTGGCTAGTTACCACCCTGACGACAAAGACATGCCAAGCGATTCTCTTTCAAGTCGCGTAGAAACAAATTAAGAGTACGAGTCTACCATATCCTTAAAAAGTTAGCCCGCTACCATCTTAGACTGTATCATTACTACCAGGTGCGATTGCCGTCAAGGGCTAACTTGTAGTGGAGAAAAAAATTGAGGTTTTATTGCGTTTTCTTACGTTAGGCACGAAGACTAGCTTTTCCTAGTGAGCAAAGTTACGTTCCCAATTCAATTTAAATTTGTTAACGCACACTTTTGGTCAACTGACATGACAGAATGTCGCTCATCTTGCACATCGATCGAAGATTGCATAGAAATAATTTACTAGAAGTTGGACGCGGGTGAAGTCGCGGGGAAAGACATAAATAAGTACAAGAAAACCTATGGCTGCGGAAATGCGCGGTCAGCGTAACCTTACGCGACTTTTAAGGCTTCAAGGCGGAATTCCAGCGTCTCAGATGTCACATTAGAATTACTGTGACACGTGTTGTATAACATATGCTTATTGTTTGATGGGTAACATATCTATACATATAGCTAAATTATTAATCCATTCGACTATTTAGGTTTTTTTTTCGGACTGACTTATTAGCTGTGCTTATTGGTTTCGACAGCGTAACCGGGCTGTTTGGCGAGCATCGGAAAGAAGCTCTGCCAGAAGAAATTTTGAGCCCTAGGGCTCGAAGAAACTAAGGGAACGACTGCCTAAGGGCGCCTCCTGTGTGGCCAAACCTCGGCTTAGGCGACGTTTGGGATAACGGGGGGTTCGGACGGTGAATAGGTTTCTCAGAATACACTCCAATAGCGCGATTTATTCTACACTAGCTAATGCCCTCAACATCGTCTGCGTTGAGTTAGTGAGTCTGAAAGTGTGTTTGTTTGTCTTCCAATCACGAAGCAATGGATTACTAAGCCAATTAATCAAAATATTAAAAATATTTCTACTGTAGAAAATTAGTTTTAAAATAAATATTTCTACTGTAGTTAATTAGTTTTTGATACGATTTTTAGTTTTTGTAAAGTTACGTGATTATAACATGTAGAACAACATTTTTACCGGATATTGTATGCGGATGGAGTAGCTTGGTACCGTTACCGTAATATTTAAGTTGATATACCGGATGGACGTCTGAGTTACAACTATTTGTTTAGATTTAATTTTTTACCTATATCCATACCTATTTTAACTACCCTTTGTTTTGCCACTGGCAAAATACAGTTATTTATCGAATAATTAACTATGGCACAGAAGTGTTGTTTCGGATTGACAGTCGCAGATAACTATAATAGTTAATTCTGCGTCACCGGGGGTTTTTGGCGAGCATGAACCTCAGCCTGAGAGAAGAGCACTTGGGCTCGACGACATTTGGGGAACGTCCCCGTAAGGGCGTCTCGTGTGAGACTCGGACCTCGACTTAGGGTGACGTTGGGACTTGTAGGGTTTGTTTGGACTGGTGTATCAGTCCGAGCGCCCCCGTGACCGTGGATGAGGGGTTTATACAAGGCCTGAGTATGAAGCGCTTCATAATATTGGCGTTAAATCCGGACAGTTAAGAACTAACTTGTAGGTGAAAAAAAACACTGTTACAGATTGGTGGAACATTTGTTAAACAAAACCAGTAAAGTAATAAATACGAAGATCATTTTTACTATGAGGTACGTCACAGTTGATCTTGATTAAACAAAATAAATAAAGTAATAAATAGGAAGATCATTTTTACTATTAAGTACGTCACAGTTGATCTTGATTAAACAAAATCAGTAAAGTAATAAATACGAAGATCATTTTTACTATGAGGTACGTCACATTTGATCTTGATTAAACAAAATCAGTAAAGTAGTAAATACGAAGATCATTTTTACTATTAGGTACGTCACAGTTGATCTTGATAAAACAAAATAAGTAAAGTTGTAAATACAAAGATCATTTTTACTACATATTAGGTACGTCACAGTTGATCTTGATTAAACACAATCAGTAAAGTAGTAAATACGAAAATCATTTTTACTATTAGATACGTCACAGTTGATCTTGATAAAACAAAATAAGTAAAGTTGTAAATACAAAGATCATTTTTACTACATATTAGGTCCGTCACAGTTGATCTTGATTAAACACAATCAGTAAAGTAGTAAAAATCATTTTTACTATGAGGTACGTCACAGTTGATCTTGATTAAACAAAATCAGTAAAGTAGTAAATACGAAGATCATTTTTACTATTACATACGTCACAGTTGATCTTGATTAAACAAAATCAGTAAAGTAATAAATACAGAGATTATTTTTACTATGAGGTACGTCACATTTGATCTTGATTAAACAAAATAAGTAAAGTAGTAAATACGAAGATCAATTTTACTATTAGGTACGTCACAGTGATTCTATATTCAAAAACGGCAAGACGGTTCAAAAATCTACCTACTTCGGGCGAAAGATCCTGTTATGTCGATTAATTTTCTACCGTATTTAATATTTAATTAGAAACGCTATAAATCAAAATTAACAGATTATTAATTCTATTTCAAATGGATGATACCTACCACAGATTAGTCACAGATAGGTACCCGAACTTTGGCCCCGCAAACTGGTTACCGTGGGTGGGTACGAGGCATGCTAAAATTCTACGGAGGTCAGCACGCCATACACCCACTGTTACACACATAAATAGATTTCTTATCCACTTCAAATGACATAAAAAATTTAAATATTTAAATTGACAGCATTATCGAATGGGGGCTTTGAATTTTTTTATTTGGTTTGATAGTTTTAAACAAAAACTTCACGTCGACATTGTAACAAGGAAGCAAAACTTTTAGTTTTTTTTTTATTGGACTGCTCTGGTACTTCTTGCCTTTTTTTTATTTTTTAGAGCTCATTGTTCGTATTTCTAGTGTTGCCATTTATAAGCCGAATATTTCGTTAGTTGTGGGTTCTGGGTTCCTCATTTGATACAACTTCCGGACTACAATTTGAGAGGTAAAATACGATAATGATGATTTCAACTGCAATACATTTTTGATGGTATTTTTGGGTGAGCTTTATGTGTCTGTGAGTAGGCTAGGTATTATTAAATCTCTTGAGGTCGGTCTAAATGTTGTGAGTTATATTTATGTCGCATTCCAATGAAGTACTCTTTGTCATTGCAGACTTTAGGTCTAAGACACCCTTAGGTTATCGCAGAGAATTCCTCCCCCGACCTAAGCGCTCCTCTCCCAAAGAGAAGACCTAAACATATCTTACACGACCCTGAAGATCAGATAACTACCTACTGACAACATACTCGTACCACCTACCACACAATCATACGCTACACACCGTTTTCGCCGGTGAAGACGAGGTCCCCGCTATCTTACATCATCCGGACGTGGGCTCCACGGCCTCGGAGACGTACGGCAAACGTCGCCTAAGCCGAGGTTCGGCCTTACAGGAGGCGCCCTTAGGCAGATTTCCCTTACTTTATTCGAGTCCTAGGGCTCATTCTCAATTTGTTCTGGCAGAGCTTCTTTCCGAAGCTCGCTAAACAGCCCAGTTACGCTGTCGCAACCAATAGGGTTAGTACGTCTAATAGTCAGTCCGAAAATAAAAGCAGAGATTTCGTGATCGAGCCGTATATTGCCAAACCTTGGGCAACCTATGTATAGATATTCGAGTGTGTCCAAATTTTCTGTCGGAACTAAAAAAAAATATTTTTTATTGCTTGAAGTAGGTTATGGGTTATGTTACATGCCTTAGAAGGAGAACAGTGTATCAGAAGTTACAAGCCAAGGACGTTGCGGGAAATCTCTAATCTGCCATACAAATAGGTTTCCTAACCTTTTTCTTATGTCGTGGTGGAAAAGCTTTATGGCTACCTCTGTACCTTTGGCAAGAAGGAGGTTATGTTAGATTCCCACCCCCGAAGGAGGGTATACCCGAACTAAAAACCACCACGGCATGTCCATCTCGCTGGTTTTACTGGACACCTAGGAGACCCATTGTACTTCCCGGAAGAAGGTTTCCTAACCTCCGGTGTTAATCATAAATATTAATATAGGTACATACTTGATGATTCAAAACCCAGTCATTAGTAGGTATTATATGGTAAACGGTAAAGGGTCGATTGATAGAATCAAGCCGTTAACTTTTTACTTTCTATCGGTTATATAGGCTAATCGCCGACTACCACAGATCACGAAGACCTACAAACGACGTGAGACCTTCTTCGACGTATTGTAATATCGTAAAATATATGCACATGGCACAGTTAGGCAAGTTATGACTGTATAATGAAACATGGGTGAGTATTGAACGACCAAATGTGATTTATATTTTATTTATTTATTTATTATTAATATAAAAGGAATATAAGACAAACATTTTAAAATCGTGTACCATATTATGTCGTTTAAATAAATATAAAATAAATAAGATGTAGTAACTTTGAAATCACATCGCAATCTTATATTTATTAATCTGGTGTTAAATTGAAATTATAAACGTCAAAACGAGTTTATATTGAATACAAAAAAAAAAAAAAACACTACACACTACAACATTTTTTCAAATTTTTTTTTTTTCATTTTTAATAATTTTATAATATAATTTGATACTGGACAAATTTAGGAATTTAATACCACCTCGGAGATCTTCCTTCCGTTTTCTTTTTCTATTGGAACGTATGCTGGGCACGCCATTTTTATAGCATTACAAAAAAGGTTTACATTTGAACATTTACGCATGTGCGATTACATTTGAAATTAGAACTTGTTATTTTTTTAATGATTTATTTTTTGGTCTTAAATAAAATCTTAGCAACTGTACGTACCTAAATCGTTTTTATTTCATGAAATAAAAAAAATTAAAAAAAACATTTAACAAACTCTTCTACGTATCATGAGGATAAAATATTGTTAGTTACTTAATTATTTATGCTTTCTTACATCAATTAGTGAAATTATTAAGTTATTTTTTTAACAAGTACTTACTATTACTGTTCCAAGTACCTACCAACCTACTTGCCCTTGATACGACTTGTTCGAGCACTCACTTGAGTTGCATTAAGTCTCTATATTATACAACTTTTAACACCATGATAATAATCAGTATTATGGCATATTAAGCCTTATTATGTAAGCATCAAGGACGCATACTGATTAACACTTTCCAATTTACATAGCCCTCTATCATGGGCCCTTTAGTTTAAGTTTATTTCCAATGCATTATATCCCCTATGGCTATTATTATAGAGTCGAAATGAATATTTTTAAATGGGTAAAAGTATTTTGTACCTTTGTAAAATTACAACATCTCCACATAGCCTTGTGAATATTGCAGGTAGAATTCCTTCGAAAATTACTACCAATACCTAGAGAGTTAGGGTTGTCAATTTTATTGAGAGAAAAAAATTCTAATATTTTGCCTATTTAGTAAGTACTGAATAGAGTTTCAACATCATACACAAAAAAAAAAGATTTAGGCCAAGAAACTCTTATCTCTTTAAAAGTACCTGTACCAGGGACACTATCACTCTAAGCAATAGAAGTGTTTGAGCGAAACTATTAATAAGTAATTTAGTGCTTAAATTTTTTGTGGTAACTATCGTGTTATTTTTGTCTCTTATAGAGTTAGACAAAGGTGATTTATTATTGGTTAGTTGTTAATCGCACGAAATGTTAATCCAGTTTTATTTTAAAGCAAACGCTTATTAACTTGAGCCTACCAATAGCATATTTTATACGAAAATATATGGAATAAATGTACTGGAAAATGATAGATAACTTTGCAGGGAAAACAAATCTCCGCGAACAAATTCACAAGAAAAAGCAATGACATAGGTTCTCTCTTATAATTATAATTGCTTTTCACGATATGTGTGTTGGACAGCAAACTACTTTCCTAAAAAGCATTATTGACAACCCTAATTGTCTTACTGAATACGCAAATTACTACAATGGCGTTCCGTTTTAACTTCCAATGCATTCAATGTATAGTTAATTTTGGTACGAAAATATACGCAAAAGAGGCGGGTGCATAATATCTAATTAGGTAAGTTGACCAACGTATGTTGACTGGTCAAATAATACATATTACGTAATAGTCCGCGAGCGTGTAAATTTGCGTGTAAATAAATTATTACACATACGAAAGATTGTATAAGAAAATATTGCGAATTGACACCTACAATGTTTCAAGTAGGTATAAATTGTTGGGAAACTTTGATTTTTATGTTAGGTACCTACATCGACAGATTTAACAACTATTAGGTATTTAAGTTTACAGTATAGCTGTGATAGCCTAGTAGTTAGGACGTCTGCCTCCTAATCATCTCTTAATCGTCTAACATTCCGGAGTTATGTGCGTTTTTAAGAAATTAAAATATCACTTGCTTCAACGGTGAAGGAAAACATTGTGAGGAAACCTGCACGCCTGAGAGTTCTCTATAACGTTCTCAAAGGGGTGTGAATTCTGCCAATAGCCAGCGTGGTGGACTGTGGCCAGACCCTTCTCATATTGAGAGGAGACCCGTGCTCTGTAGTAAACAGGCGATGGTTATGATGACTTAAGCATACATACTTGATATCGTCAATTAGATCTTCATTATCGTTATAAACCATAGATATATCAACCTATGACCGGCCCAATGAAGGGCACGATTCTTCTCCTAACATGAGGAGGGTTCTGGCCCTAGTCCACCACGCTGGCCACGATTTGGTAAATTTCACACGCCATTGAGAATGTGGAGTGTTCTTAGGCATCCAAGTTTTTTTCCTCACCGTTAAAGCAAGTGATATAAATTAATTTAAAATTGCTTAAGTTTAAATACAAGCCTACGAATGTGAGCACGCTATTTTGTTGACTAACGGTGTTATTTTCGTTAGACGTTTTATTGCGGATGCGTAACCCTTTTTTGAATGTTGGTTTTACACCATCGCGGTGTCAATTGCTTCCGATGTTAAGTCAGGTAGTAATAGATAAGTGTTAAGTTTTTTTTGTTATCTGTGAACTAAGGTTGACATTTTTTTTCTCGTTTTAGGGCTTTACGCGTTGATATTTTTAATTTATAACTAGATAGTATTCTATAATAAAAAATTGATATAAAACCTTTATTAGAAATTTTCATTTTTTTTAACGAAGTATGCCTACTTGGGTGAAAAAGAGAAGGACATATTAAGTAAGTAGAGTGGGGCTATTATTTATTCTGTATTGGTAGGACTTAATAACAATTTCACGTCGCGTTATTAATATATTCGTTTGTATAAAATTTTAAATTATAAAACATTTTCTCCATGTAAACTTAAAACAGGCATCTATGAAGCTTTCATGTACCTAGTATGTTTTTCATTATTTTTATGGTTGTATTCGCTAACTTAATATTAAAACTAGGAAGGTTCCTAACGCGGCAAGGTCTCTAAGTAAGAGTCTTATCTTAGTAGGGAATTTATAATATTTGATATTTATTTATTTGCAAGTAATCAACAGTTATAATAACAGTTGTAATTATACTTCAGTTATTTATACAATTAAGAAAGTCATAAAATAAGGCCAAAGAGATTACACAATATATACAAAATATGTTAAATAGGTAAACATTTTTAAATTTTATATTTATAAATTTTAAATGTAACTAAGTGAAACTGACTAAGGTGATAACAACTTAACAAGTAAGTGGGTGTGTGTGTGTTTATGTATGTAAGGGCACGTGTTAATAGGGGTAAAAACATTACTTTTTAGCCAGATTTAGTATTTATTTTTTTTAGCTGCATTTTAGTTGAGTGAAATAGATCTAAATCGTAATAAGATTTATTGTAGGTTCTAGCCAGACGTATAAGAACTGAGTTTTGAGCATAGTTTGTGTGTGCTTTAGATATAGCCAAAAGGCGGCTTTGTCGAGGTCTAAGAGATGAGCTGGTATTCAGTGAGGGGACATTTAGTGAGAAGCTTGCCAGCAAAGCGGGACAGTCAATTTTACCAGATACGATATGATGTAGAAAAGGCTGAAAATCTTCGACTGTTTTGCAAATCAGTTGATGGCTTTGTCTAGGGATCGTTACCCAAAATGATGGGTGACTGGATTCTCATGTTGGAATTTAGTCTTTACCCGAAAGATGAAGACTACTCCTTCGTACCTTGGAGAACGCCTTGGAGGTTCCAGATCTATTTGATAAACAAATTTTGAGCACCTATTTCCTATGCGGGTTTTAAGTCGTTTTTGTTGCACGTGGATCGAAAGAGCCAATTTCATAACTACGGACTAGTAACAATCTACCTACTGTGAATTTTAACAGAATTACCTGAACAAGTCTTGCCGCGACCTCTTGAACCGTAGTAGAACGTGATAACCACGTAATCTGAAGTTCGTACTACTAGGCAGTTAGTAGTCATACGAACTACTTAAGGTTTCTAATAGGTAGATAATGGGTAGGTACTTGTTTCCGTAACCATCGAGCGATCTGCGCAAGCGCATATTGCAACGCCGAGCCCCTTTTGCCGCCATTTCGCCCGCCGTAACATTCACAAACAACAGAACCGAAAATAAAACCCCACGACTGAGGAATGCTCACGATTATTTTGCCGCGTACTGTGTGAGTACCTACCTATATATAGTCTGAACGCTTAGAAGCAACCAAAATGTAAATAAACGCAATGTTCGTACATTTTTGAGTATTCTAAATATATTTAAAATGTCTTGTATTTGGTATTTTCGAATGATCTCAATTGAAAACTTCCTTCATCATTATCTATATATATAAAAGCGAAAGGTCACTTACATACTGATTAAACACGAGATCTCAAAAACTATTGTACGTATAAAGCTATAATTTAGCAAGTAGGTAGTTGATAGTTAAGAGATGTCAGCTAAGAAAGGATATTTGGAAATTCCACCCCTAAGGGGGTAAAATAGGGGTTTGAAGTTTGTATGAAAGTCCTATGTTTTTTAATTTAGAAACACGAAATTCGGCAATTTGACATTTGCATGTAGTTTATTTTCTGAAGCAGGGCAATCACGGGAAATCAGCAATTCTACGCAGACGAAGTCGCGGGCAACAGCTAAGGTATAAACCCAAAACCATGCCGCAAGAGGCACCGCTAAATATCACACGGTTAAGCGTTCAAGCGTTTAACATTATTAAGAACTCGTCTAAGCAACTTTCCCTATAATTTTTTCTTCTTCATATTTCCGAAAGTTTGAGATCTTGAATTAACTGGGGCTCCAGTGCTGTCTTCGGTTGTTTATTACTATAATATAAATGCGGTAGGTTATCTGCGTTTGCTTATTTGTTTGTGTTATATTCGGATTAACCACAGCTTAAATTAATGAAAAAAGACACATAGTTTGCACCCTGTAGCTAGCCATGGGCTGTTTATTCAATTATAAACTAACCGCTTTCCACAGGATATTTGAAAATTTAAAATAAATAATACATGCAACGCGACAACAATACAAAGAATCTACAAGCGAGCAAGGCAATGAGTTTTGAGGCAACGATAACAAAGTAGTAAAAGCCATAAAGGGCAAGTCATGTTGCGATTTATAATTAAAATTTTCTGAGATTTGTATGCAAATTAGGAATTATATTAATTTATATATTTATGTAAGTAGGAATAATATACAAATATAATATTAGCATTGTTAACGATACATATTTGTGGATTTAAATAGTAAGAAGGCAGAGCGAGTATTGTATCATATCATATCAATATAATAAATATAATGTATGCTTATCGACAATATAAACAATAAAAATACCGTACACTAATTACTTATCTGTGCGATCCGTCAACAATAAAGATAAAGATTTAAATACCTATAATTAACTTCAGCATAAAAATACAATACACACTAGTATATTTTTATTTTGTTAGGTATACTCTATGACTTAATAAACGGGTAGATATCTAAAAAGCACGACGTTTCTAAACGTTCGGAACTTACGTACCTGTTGGTTGGAATTTGTTGTAGGTTGTGTAGATACACGGAACCGGTCCAGTCAGCTGACAGAACTGAATTACAAGAGTAGAGAGGAAGTTATATCTGAATTACAATATGGCGGCCGTTGATGGCGCGAACTCCACTGATATTTTCTGATAACCTAATCTGTTTGCACGGCGGTGGAGAGCTGTTTAATATTAATGTTTGTTCCATATGTCTGTTAAATCAGATTAGATAAGGTAGGTGGTGATAGTACTAGTGAAGCGGTGATAGCCTAGTGGTTAGGGCGTCAGCCTCCTAATCAGAGGTCGGCGGTTCGAATCTAGGCACGCACCTCTGACTTTTCGGAGTTATGTGCGTTTTTAAATATTAAAATATCACTTGCTTCAACGGTGAAGGAAACCTACACGTTCTATATAATGTTCTCAAAGACGTGTGAAGTCTGCCAATTCGCACATGGCCAGCGTGGTGGACTATCGCCAAACCCTTCTCATAGTGAGAGGAGACCCGTGCTCTGTAGTGAGCCGGTAATGGGTTGATCATGATGATATGTATATATATAGCTTATTAGAATCGCGGCGATAACACAAGTATAAGTTTAAAATACATTGATAAATATTAAATTACTAATAGAAACTGAACCCTTCAATTACACAGAGTAAAATAAAAAATGTCATTGCAATCGCCAGTTGTTCCCAGCGAAGCGTATCACCTCGTGCAATTGGTGAAGCCGTTATCAAGAGCACATGTTGGTAAAACGGCCTCGCTCAGCCGTTATACTTTCAGTACGTATTTAATGACATTAGGTAATCAGTACAGGGCATTTTACGTCCCGTAATCGTTGATGGTTTACATGTAAGCACTTACTAATTTGCCCGTTGGTCTAGCCGTTTAGCCTATTTATTTATTAGGTAGCCCACGTTGTATACAATGTGACTGCTGACTTATATACTCTTCATCATGATCAACCCATTACCGGCTCACTACAGAGCACGGGTCTCCATAGGGTTTGGCCATAGTCCACCACGCCGGCCATGTGCAGATTGGTAGACTTCACACGCCTTTGAGAACATTATGGAGAACTCTCAGGCGTGCAGGTTTCCTCACAATGTTTCCTTCACCGTTAAAGCAAGTGATATATTAATTTTTAAAAACGCCTATAACTCCGAAAAGTTAGAGGTGCGTGCCCGGATTCGAACCGCCGACCTCTGATTAGGAGGCTGACGCCCTAACCACTAGGCTATCACCGCTTCACAATTTTTAACATAATATCTTTTACTGACATAGTATACCCCATTTAAGAGCTAACTCAACATATAATTACAACCTTATTTTCACTAAGACGACTATTTTATTTACATAATATAAACTATACAAAAAATATAGAAAAAAGCATAGCTCAGACTACGTTATTATCTTAGTAGAGTAGCGAGCAATTTAGTTGCTACTATATTACTAAACTGGAGTACTAAAATACTCACTATAGTCACTATGGCGTACCACCACTCACAAGGTCAGAAAAAAATAAGCATTGAAGGTTTCATGATGTTCTGAAAACAGGTAATTGGCGCTGACCAAACATTTTTTTTTACGCTGGGAAACACTTTTATGCATCCCCTTCGGAGGCGACGCAGGCAAGACTGCGCCGCTTCCAACGAGGTATGTGGGACTCCCCGGCGGCCAGGCTGGCGACCAGAATACCCACTAAAACCCAGCGATGCTCCTTCGCGTCGCCTGGTGGCTGGGTCAAGGGAACACTCGGGCACTAGACCGCGGCCCAGCCAATAAAACACGTGGAAATTCTAAAAGAATTAAATTAAATAGTGGGATTCAAATAGCTGAATAATATTCAAGAAATAATAAATATTATTGTATTACAATAAAGTTTTATTATATTTGACATCTTTGGTAGCTTCTAAAGTCCGTGTAAGCAAGCATTATCTGTCTCTATAAATATTTATTTCCAAATGTTGTTTTAAAAGTGGCTTAAAATGGGTAAAGGTTCATATGACAAATATATATTTAAGAAACACTATCACACGCAAACAGTATGCCGCCGTGGCGCAGGGCGCGCGCTGTCGCATTATAAAGTTGGAGGTCCTGGGGCGATTCCTGGCTCGAGTCTGGTCTGGTGGGAGGCTTTGGCCGTGGCTAGTTACCACCCTACCGACAAAGAAGTGTCGCCAAGCGATTTAGCGATTCGGCACGATGTCGGGTAGAAACCGATTAGGAGTATGGGTTTACCATTAGCCCGCTACCAATTAAGACTGCATCATCAAAAAAACAGTAATCTTTTCCGTTGGTTTTGATCATAACATAACAGATATACCTACAAACGCGTTCGAACATATGATTATATAATACTAGCTGGCGCCCGCGACTTCGTCCGCGAGGAATAAGTTTTTAAAATTCAGTCAGAATAAGTTGTAAAAATTCCTACGGGAACTCTCATATGAGGAGCAACAGATCAAAGTGTTTTAACTCCGTTAATGTAACTTTTGAGATAAAAGCATAATCCATAATATTTTTAAGAGAGGACAAAAACAAACAACTTTGTATTGTAATAGGGTTTATTGGAAGTCAAATCAGCAAATAAAACTGAAATCCACATACTTCTTATTATTAATTATCAATAAAATTTTACATATTTTTTTGGATTTAATACATATTGATGCATTAACCATAAAATAATACTGTTTGATGTGGCACATTTGGGATTTAATACAGTTTGACATGGGTGTGAAGACTATTACACACTGAACTAAAATTTACTTAATGAATTCAATAACGGCCTGTTTTTTCTGGGCATACAGATGTGCCTTGTGATTTCCACCTCTCCGTTCATGAACTCCTTCACCACTAAAAACACCCTTTGCAATTGAGTTGATTCTGGTTTGAGAAACATTAAACAACTTTTGAAAAAACTTTGCACAAACAGGCATCATTTTCCCTTGTTTGACAGGAATGTAATACTTAACGGAGAATTTCTTAGCATTTCTGGACTTAGTTTTAGGCTTTGCTACTGGCCTAGATCGTTTAGTGCCTGAAACCCTTAACATGTATGACAATCGCCTATCCTGCTCAATTTTCGTATGGGCGTCATACATTTTTTGTTTCGCATAAATCAGGTAATTCATAGAAATCAAACAGCAAGAATACCGTTTTGTCGTATGTGTACATGGTGGATTAAAGGCTAACAAAGCCGGATCACTATCACGGTATCTGAAACAATAAACATTATGACATAAACAAAAACAGGCAAATAACCCATTAAAATAAATTACTATAAATGCTGTGATAAAATACACAAGTGCGAACAACACTTACCTTGCTTCTTTACGCCGAGCTCTTAGGTTTTTATTACGTGGCCGTTTTCGTGAACCATCCGAATGTTCTCCAACAAATATTGATTCTTCCATATTTACATACGATTATTACCATAAAATAATAACAAATCTATTTTATTATTCAAGAAACATTAACACAACAACAGTGACAACATAACCGCCAATGTTTCCTGTCATATTGACATCGAGTGACAAGTGACCACAAACAATATAGTTTGTTGCGTTCAGAAATGACTTGTACTTGATGTCTATGGATGTAACACACTTTGTTCTAGCGACAAAATTTAATACACTTGGATATGGCAACGAACCTGGATCTAATATCGTTTGAAACGGTGACTACTTTTGGTTCTTTTTTATAATAAAAAGTAATACAGTTTGATGCGTCATAATTTGACATAAGTTTTCAAGGTTTGAAATAGATAAAAAATCCGTTCTGTATTAGAATAATTCGGTAGGTGGAGTTAATACACTTTGATCTGTTACTCCTCATATGTCACTCTCTAGGTCCTCAACGATACTTTCAAAAATCACGTCGCTCTATTGCTCAGTTGCGACGTGATTGAAGGACGAACCACCACCATCACCATCATCATCATCATCACCACCACCACCACCACCACCATCATCATCACCACCACCACCATCATCATAATCACCTTCATCGTCATCATCATCGCCATCGTCATCATCATCATCGCCATCATTATCATCGTCATCATCATCATCATCATCATCATCATCGTCATCGTCATCGTCATCCTCTTCCCCTTCCCCTTCTCCTTCTGCTTCTTCTTCTTCTTCAAAAAAAAAGAAAAATGTTCTTTCTTTCAAGACTCTCTTACTTATTTGGGGTACATAATCTCCAGAGACGGTATTCCAACATGCCCTAAAAAGGCAAGTAATAAAGGAGATTCGCCCACCCCGAAATGTAACAGAGCTACGATCGTTTATAGGAATTATTATGTATTATGCTAAATTTATAAGAAATATTTCCACTATATTAGCTCCTCTTTATCGATTACTAGCTGTTGCCCGCGACTTCGTCTGCGAAGAATTGATGATTTCCCGTGAGATTGAGGTTTCCCGTGCGGCCAATGTTTCAGAAAGTAAGCTACAGGCTAATGTCAAATTGCCGATTTTCGTGTCTCTAAATTAAAAAACAGGACTTTCATACAAACTTTAAACCCTGATGAAAATCTAGCCTTATAGTTACCTAACCTAAACTATTTTCAAAATTTCAAGCTTGTAGACTTCATAATAAAAAAATAAGCAAAACTCTCATCCCGTTTTACCACCCTTAACAGGTAATATTTAAAAATTGATGTACATGTTTTTTATTTATTATTATTAATCTTAATGCAAATTTTTGTGTCCCTAACTCTAAAAACAAAGAAAATTCATACAAACTTCCAACCCCACTTTTACCCTCTTAGGGGTGGAATTTCCAAATATCCTTTCTTAGCTGACATCTCTTAACTATCAACTACCTACTTGCTAAATTATAGCTTTATACGTACAATCGTTTTTGAGATCTCGTTTTTAATCAGTATGTAAGTATGCAAGTGACCTTGCGCTTTTATATATATAGATTTTAGCATGGACGGATATGAATCGGTAGGTACCGACTACTGGACTATTTCCGAAAATTAGTTGCTTAGCAACCTAGCTTGATATTGTCTTACTACCTACTACTTCTTTAACGGCGTACCTTAAATAAATAACAGACAAGTCTAAAAAAATTACTTAATTATAATTAGGTTGTCTAGGACATTGCCATATATACATAGAAAAAAAAGTTAGGTGTGGGTCTCTTGACAAAAACGAAGCAAAAAGTAGGTCCATACTTGACGACCTCCGTTTCGCAGCCCGTATACCAACTGTCGTTTTATAAAATGGGTGATCATGTTCGATCCTTCTTCTTTTTCTTGCCATTATCCTACATTATGTGGGGTCGTCACAACACGTTGTTTTCTTCCATTTACTTCTATCAACCGTCACATCACTACCCACACCTTTTACATGCATATCCTCTTTTACACAATCCATCCATCTCTTTTTTGGTCTTTCTTTGCCCACCCACCCGGCTCGTAAATGATCTTCGGCTAGCCCTTTTTTTTTGTCGTGGTGGAAAAGCTTTATGGCTACCTCCGTTACCATGTTAGACTCCCACCCCTGAAGGGGGGTATACCCGAACTAATAACCACCACGACATGTCCCTCTCGCTGGTTTTACGGGACACCCGGGGGACCCGTTGTATACTTCCCGGGCGATCTTCGGCTAGCCCTAAGAAAACTTTCATTGTAATATTTTACTTAAAGATCAACTCACTGGCTGATTACCAAAGCTGGCATTTTGATGACCCTAGGCATTATGAAGTTGGAGGTCCTGGATTCGATTCCTGGCTCGAAACTGACCAGACTAGTTACCACTCTACCGACAAAGACGTGTCGCCAAGCGATTTAGTTTCGGCACGATGTCGCGTAGAAACCAATAATGTATGGGTCTGGTCTACCATACCCTTAACAAGTTAACCCGCTACCAATCATCAGGTGAGATTGGCGTCAAGGGCTAACTTGTAGTTGATAAAAAATAAACAGGTGACCTATTTTCGGGCCCAAAAGTTCCCAACGTTTAATTAGACACACCTTTCTTATTCCGTTTTGTTTTCATTCCAGATCCAACAAATATTTGCAAAAGTCGGCCATCACCAGAGTATGTGCCGTAGGAGGCTTTTTCATCTCAATTCCAGTCTTTTTAACGGGTAAGTTTTCAATTTTAATCTTATGTATCCACTGAAAAACCAATTTGCAGGCCAAAGTATGGACAAACTCCTATTTATTGACTACTTCATCATCATTTCAACCGATTGGCGTTTCCTGACATTACTGGACAGGTCTCTAGTAGGCAGTTTAAAAGTCATTCATTTTATAGGGCCGCAGCGATTCTCTGCACGTCGTTTGATATTGGGGAAAATATATTTAACATGAAGGTTCGGGTTCGAATCCTGGCACTTTGGTAATTAATAGTTTCTGCATTCATAAGGCAATAATGTATAATAAGACAAACCGTAATCATAAGGGTACAACTGCCTAACAGGTTAGCACTTAGCCCGCTATTATCTCAGACTGCAGTCACTTACCACCAAGTGAGATAGCAGTAAAGGGGTAGAAGGGTCACCTAATATTGAAATAGGTTGATGAATAAACGTAGAATCCTTTCAAATTGTAGTCTCAGGCCTAATCTTGTTGTAATTGGTTTTATTTATTTGTTGGTGCGTTGCTGCGTGTAGTACACACGAGCAAACCAATTCTGTCACTAAACACGCAGAATGAACTGTCGGCCTATTAATATTCACACATAGAAATACCACAACAATATGTTAGTACGTTGCTGCGTAAAAAGCACACCCGAGCAAACCAATTCTGTCACTAAATTCGCAGAATCAACTGTCGGTTTCGGTTATTATCAATACATCATCAACCAGTGATAATAAAAATTCCAACCCCTGTGTGGAACAATGACTGTAGTCTCAGGAATGGGATATAAATATCGGCTAAAAAGGATTATGATATCGAGGAAGTGTCTGTCTCAGGAATGGGATATAAATATCGGCTAAAAATGATTATGATATCGAGAAGGTGTCTTCTCAAGGGAAGAGTTATTTATCTGCGTTTCCCCGCGTAACTAAAGGGAAACTTTAAATTTTATCTTGCCCATGACATTTCTCGTTCCAGGTATTATCCTTTACACCTTCATCCAGTTCCACTCGACACCAGCCATCGTGACCTCGGTCTTCATAGGCGTGGGCATAATCTTCTGCGGCTGTGCGATGGTGCACAACGTCTTCGTGTGGCAGAAGGAGAAGACGAACTTAGTCAAGGCGTTCCGCAGTCCGGATCTGAACACAACAAACAACTTGAACGCCACCACGAACATGAACACGTCCAACGGAGTGATCATGGGTAATGGGCACTTGAACAACACAGGCGTGGGCGGCAACCACAGCTTCCATAGCATGACTGCTCCCTATCCAATTACGCTGCTGCAGCAAGGAGGTCCATATATAATAAGGTGAGTGTCCAATTACCAAGGTCTACCTTTTTTTTTCGTATTATGGCTTTACACAGATTAGCCAATTTTTACACAGATTGGTCATTTCTAGAAAGTCACTATTTCGTGTTTGTTCTTCTGAAATGTTTTTTGTTGTTTTATATAGATTGTGACTAGTTTAATGATCCAATAAAAATATAAAAATAATAAATAACAAATAAAAAAAATTTCCAGGAATTGAAGAATATATTAATGAAGGTATATCAGTGATTGAAGGATAAAAACTTTTATTTTTAATATTGCGTAACCTAACCTTAATGAAGTATCAATTTACATACTTCACCACATACGAGTACGTAACCAGTTATGGATAAATACTTTAACAAATAAACGGCCACTCGATCGTCCAGTCGCCTATATTGACCGCATAAACATTATTTTTTTACAATCTTCCCATTTTTTTTTCGGACTGTCTATTTGCTGTACTAACCCTATTGGTTGCCACAGCGTAACCCGGCTGTTTGGCGAGCTTCGGAAAAAAGCTCTGCCAGAAGAAATTTTGAGCCCAGGGCGCATCCTTTGAGGCCGAACCTCGGATTAGGCGCGCGTTTAGACGTTTAGTTTAGACGTTTGGGATAACGGGGGGGTCGGACGGTGAGCATCTTCACACGTACAAAGCGTATATATGCGTAGCACAAGCGCCAAAATTCATTCAATAAATCGATCATAAATTTCATTCAAATAATCCTTTAATAGGCACTTTGGATGGGTCAGTAACTTACATAGTAGTTAGTGATAATGTAGTTATAGGTAGTAGGTAAAAATTAAACTAAAGCTACGGTTGTTCCAAACGCGCGAAGAAGCCTGCAACAAACTTAGCCGGGAAACTATATTTTTTGTTATCACCATCTCAGATGCCACTTAAAATTATCTAATTAGAGCAATCTTTCATACCCAAGCTCCGTGACGACCTCCGTGGCCCAGCGCGCGTTCTGTCGCATTATAAAGTTGGAGGTTCGATTCCCGGCTCGAGTCTGGTCTGGTGGAAGGCTTCGGCCGTGGCCAAGCAATTTAGCGTTCCGGCACAATGTCGTGTAGAAGCCAATTAGGAGTATGGGTATTACCATACCCCTAATTGGTTAGCCCTCTACCATCCTAGATTGCATCATCACTTACCACCAGGTGAGATAGCCGTCAAGGGCTAACTTGTAGTGAATAAAAAAAAAACTTGTTTATCATTTACATAATTATTTACTCTATAGTAGGACTTTTCTACAAACTTTATTGTATCAATCAATCAATCAATCAGCCTATAGACGCCCACTGCTGGACATAGGCCTTTTTAGAGCGCGCCACCACAGACGGTCCTCCGCCTTCCTCATCCACCCGCAACCAGCGACCCTTTTCAGGTCGTCGGTCCAGCGAGCAGTTTATTGTTTAGCAAGTTTTATATAAGCTTTAACCTTATTGAAAGACGTCTGAACATGAAGAACTTATTTATTGTTCTTTATTACAGACCTCCGACGAGCACGCCGCCTGGTGAAGGCGCCGTCACACCAGGCGTCCCCGCAGCAACCATCGACCTCAGCCACGACGCGCACGAACTTAGCACACTCGTCTGAACATGCTTTATCTATCGAAATATACTCACGCAATGCGTTCTTTCTCCTAAATAATGGAAAATCAGACATCTGCCGAGCAGTGTAGCCATAACACCGAAAGTTGACTTTGAAAACTATTCAAGATATCGATAGTACGATCGACATTTTTAATACGTGGCAACACCATCTTCGGTTGCGATTTCTAAAGAAAACAAAACAAAAAATGCCAGTGTCTTATAAAATGACCTTGAACAATTATAAATAGCTATTAAAAATGTTTATTCTCCCCAACAGGTATAAAAAAATGTGTGTAATAAATTAATAAAATAAAAGGTTGTGTGTATAGAAGAAAAAAAAACTAAATAAACGCAAAACTTTTGACTGCTAAACCGCGCGTTTAACTATTAAAAGTTGTGTTCACATTCTAATTATTTATTGAGGCGAGTCATAACTGTGACACTACCCTAAATGGAAAAATATGTTATATGTAAATTTTGGTATTTAATGTAAATAATAGTTTCTAATTATTATTCGTATTAATGTATAAGATATTCTCTGCCATGCCCTGTTATTTAAGTAGGAATAAGTATATCTACGAGTATATATAATTATCAGTTAAGATCGGTTCAAATGTTGAGCGAGTAATAATATAACATTGATGCAGATTCTGTGGTACACATCTATAAAGTCCAGAAACAGTATCGTCCTATACAAATTTTCGACCAATGGTTCCTGTTAAAAAGAGATCACTACATCTACAACTGTCAAATTACTGAAACTACTAAAGATACTGTCAATGTTAGTGCATCGCCGCTACACGTATAGCTGCCATTTTTATTAAATTTCAAATCAAAACTAAATTGACATTTCTAAAGTTTACCTTTACGACTGTTCCATATTTAAAAAATCGGCGCTAAACTAGCTTTCAATATTGTGTACAACCTAAATCTCTAAACTAAATTGCCAGTTCTAAAAGAAATGCAATGGTTTTCGCAATGTATGCACCTGTCAATTTAGTTTACAGATATATTGACAGCCAAACTGTTTTTGTATTTAATTCTTGACCGATATTCGGTATTAAAGATTTGTCCAAATGCTTTTTGTTAAAAATTTAAAACTATGTATTTAATTTAAAAACTTCATTCATTCAAAATGATATATACAAATTTATGGATTCAAATAATTCCAAGATTCAAATAAAAACTTCACAGCTACTGTATCTAATCTGTACTATCTGTATTTACCCATAAATATCTATATTTTATATAGGTAGCTATTCAAAATATTGCACGAATAATTGCGTTATACAAATGGATTTTGTGATGTTTGTTTACTAGAAAAATTACAATAAGGGCTGCTCTTAATAAGTATACGTTTTCGAATACTGACAAACAATACAACGATGTTAATATGTCATTTTGTATGGACTATCAAGTCTTGAATTGACAGCTCAATACAAATTTGACAGTTTAAAATTCAGCACTACATTTGTTATCCCACAAAAATACTGAGCACAGGAGTCAAATTGAAAAAATAAAAACATTAATATGATTCATAATGTATATTTTGTAAATAGTTTGAACAGATATAATTTACTGGAGGCATAACGTTACATTAATTTATTTTTTAATCGGTAACACAGCATTTCTATTTTTTTATTACTTAGTTATTTTTTTTAAATGTTAAGACGAATTAAAAAATAAAGTTTTATTGAAAAATTAAAATGCAATTTAATTTCTTACATTCCTATTTTAACTGTTATATTTGCATACAATATCTGTGGACTCATTGTGTGTGTGTGTGGTTTCACCAATCTAAATAAAATAGAAATTAGAGATGATGCAGTGAACTTAAATTATTACTAACTGACAAAGATATTTGATATTATACAAGTTTTTCGTAGAATAGTGAATTATATGATAGGATAGTAGGTAATCCATCATCAATCATCTTTATCCCCATAAGATCCCATACGTCGTACGTAATAGATTTAAACCTAGAATCGCCAAGGTCGGCGGGTTTGAACGATTGATATCACACGTTAGTAATAATAACTCAAACAGTCGATTTAACGTGCTCTCTTAGACACAAGGGTAAAAAAAACTGCAATTTCATAACTCTGAACAAGATATTTTTAATTAATACAGAAATAGTAAAGATTTCAATAGGTCAGTCCTGATATTTGCAAGAAAACCCAAATTATTTTAATGTGCCTAACGAGCAATAATCGTTACATGGGTTTGCCTACATAGTAACCCTTCCGAAGTCCAATATATATATTTGTATGGACAATTAAAATCCGTGATATATATTTTAATTTCTCCACAGAGCTGACTGCATCATCACCTACACCATTGGCCGTCAAGGGCTAACTTTAGCATAAAAAAGTTATGAAAAGTTTATAGGGATGTCACCGTAAGCCCTTTTTCATAAACAATCACTTGTTTAGTTACAGAATGTTTTGCCTTCCTCTGTCAAATGTTAAATTATCGAAGACAGGATAAAAGGTAATGGTGTAAATATTAACACTGTGAACTTTCATGAATAATACCCTAAGAGTTTAACGTTTAGGTTGCACAGTTATTAGTGTATAGGTTTAACCTATGTGTCTTCTGTAACCATTATTTACTTGATTGGCTGGAAGAAATTACTGTGTGAGAAAAATGGGCTTACTTATACATTCTATTTATTTTTAAACCAAATGTACAAATAAATAAATGATTATGGAAAATGATTTAAAAGTTACCATTTGAACAGCATATATAGTTTTTGTAGGATTATTTTTTTCTCTTTTGTTTTATGGTTATCTAGGGTAATTTTAAGTTATTATTATTAACACAACATTAACTATAGTAATAAAGAAAAGGAACATTACGAAACCTTAGACTTGGCATGATTTTGCCTAGATTTCATTATTTTTTAGAAATAAACAAACAGCTCCATCGAGACTTGGCTAGTTTTTTGAAATAGAATGTTTTTGGTGGGATTCAGATTTTCGATTTTATTAATATTGACCACTGATTTACAATCATAATAGGAGACTTGGGGCCCAAATATAGCGGCATATAAGCGGCGTAAGATCTGGAATATGCCTACAAATAACAGTCATGTCTAGCAACTGATGGTGGACAACATGATGATAGTATTGCTTTGGGTGAGGAATAATTATGTCCAATATTTCAACTATCCCTCATAATCAATTTAGTACTTAGCATCATGAATATGCGGATGTACTATGAGACTTCATCTCATACTGTTTGAAGTGGTAAAATATAATTTTAGTTTACTTGGAACTTTCTTCCCGGGCACTGTAAGAAAGAGATTTTTTTTAATGATATTATGATCTTATTATTTGATATTTCTTCGTAGATCTTCTGGAGACAGGATAAAGTTAATGAATATAAATAAAAGGGATTCCGGTTTTATTTAATCTGTTTAGTATAAATTGCAAAGTTGACTGATAAATCTCACAGCGCTCAGCTTAAATCACTGCACAGGTTTGGCTAAAATATGGCATATAGATAGCAAATACAATGTAGGCATCTATTGAAGGTTTTAGAAAATTCATCCCATTTGGATTTGTTATCATTATGATCAACCCTTTGCCGGGTAACTTCAGAGCATCAGTCTCCTCTCAATATGAGAAGGGTTTGGCCATAGTCCACCAAACTGCCCATGTGCGAATTGCAGACTTCACATGCCTTTGAGAACATTATGGAAAACTCTCAGGCATGCAAGTATCCTCAAAACCTCCTTTACCGTTGAAGCAAGTGATATTTTAATTGCTTAAAAATGCACATAACTCTGAAAAGTTAAAGGTGCATTCCCGTACCCCTGACCTCGAGAATGGGTCGATGAAAATAATGACAAATATAAATACGAATAAAACACCAAAATTCAAATTCATTATTTGTTGTTATAGTGACAATAGAAATGCAAAAAAAAAAAACAATTCTTTAGCTCTTTAAGATAATTAGATACAGCTGGATAACAGATTTTGGCGACAAAACCCAAAAAGTGTTCAGTATTCTCACCGTTTCATCCCTTGATATAAGCCAGTATAATACCCGCTCATGTACCAGCTGAGTAACATTGATGAGATGGCTTGGTCCTCGGACGCATTGTTTGGACCAGTATTCGGGAATCCTAAGGGTGGTGGTGGTGGGATGGGCATATCCATTGAAACTAACTGAAAACAAATGATTAATTATAATTAACGGATCCATTATGAGGAATGTTCACTTATATTGCTTCTGCTTTGCTCTAAAAGTAAAACTATAACATTGTATTGAAAAAAGGTATTTGAATACAACTACTACGGTGGGATTTGAAGCCACATATTTTGACGACCTCCGTAATGCGTGCGCTGTCGCATTATAAAGTGGGAGGTCCTGGGTTCGATTCCCGGCTCGAGTTTGGTCTGGTGGGAGGCTTCGGCCGTGGCTAGTTACCACCCTACCGACAAAGACGTGTCTCCAAGCGATTCAGCGTTCCAACACGATGACTTTGAAACCAATTAGGAGTGTGGGTTTACCATACACCTAACCGTCCGTTAGCCCGCTACCATCCTAGACTGCATCATCACTTACCACCAGGTGAGGTAGCCGTCAAGGGCTAAAAAAAAGCTGGACAAATAACACCCGACGCCGAAATTGATTAATGAATGCTTTCACCAATCTTATAGCGACTGTAGCGCCATCTATTAGGAAACGTTGTTGTTTCTATTCAATAATAATAAAAAATAAAATGAACATAAACAATAGAAGTTATATTTATCATGTTTTTTTTCTCATATTTTATTAGTGTTTTTATTTTAGCTTGGAGGTAATATCGAATTGTATAATTAAGTGTGTCTTACTTACATTTTTAAATTGAGCTATATTTGGTAGTTGCGGCAGTTTGAAATCATTTTTATGTTGTCTACTTTTCTTTAAATTCTTTCTTTTTGGGGATGCTGAAATCATAACAATGATTGAATAATAAAAAAAAAATTAAGAAGCAATCCTTAAACGCTAACTCACAAGAATGAGTAACCTAGACGCTACAGCTGTATAGAAAGTATACAAGCCAAATGTAAGATACCTTTTCTGAGCCACAGGCCTCTCTCACATAGTCAAGGCCCCTTTGTAACTCCCATGTGGTTTGGTGGGTTTTAAAAATTAATATCATTTATAATAACCTAGGATTGCATAACATGCTCTCACAAAGGTCGTCAATACCAATTTCTATGAAGCTGGTGATAAGAATTTGTTTACACTATTATCAAGAATCAAATTTAATAGACAATGGATACAGTGATATATTTTTTATGTATGTTACATTCAAGCATTATTTCACAACTTATTGTGTCCATTATGATTTTAAGCAAAAATCAAATATCTTTCAATTAGTGAAAAAGATGTGTGGTATATTCAAATATTATATTTTACGGGTAGATTCCTGGAACTGTGTCCAAATAGATTAACATGGTTTAAAAAAAATGAACTCTGATATACAGAGCAATATGTGTATATAAACATTAACTTAATGAGGATGTTTTCTATGTTCTCTATAATGGGCATAAATAGAAACATTATTTGTGATTTATATACCTAGATCAATATACATGACCTTTTAATCAAAATGCAAAGTATTATTTTTTTACGGCCTGTCTATTAGCTGTACTAACCCTATTGGTTGCCACAGTGTAACCGGGCTGTTTGGCGAGCTTCGGAAAGAAGCTCTGCCAGAAGAAATTTTGAGCCGAGCTCGAAGAAACTAAGGGAACGTCTGCCTAAGGGCGCCTCCTTTGAGGCCTTGGCGACGTTTGGGATAACGGGGGGTCGGACGATGAGTCAAAGTATTAATGAATCCATACCCAAGCTTCCCAGACTTTGTGGTCTATCACTGACGTCCATTTCTTCAACAGTACGAGACTGGTTGCTGGTTTCATCATCAGAGTTATCGGCCAAAGCTTCTGCTATCTGTTTTTTTCTTTCTCTTTTACCGAGTGATGGTTTGAGTGTGTTTATTGGTACTATCTCAGAATTTTCATAGCCTGAAAGTTTATCAGTAAAATTTACAATTACACTTTTATAACTAACCAACAATTTTTTAACTAATTTAACATTTTTTTTTAAACTTTAAATTTTCTAAAAGTGTAGGTAATTACACTTTTAGAAAATTTAAAGTTTTAAGTTGAAGTCCAAATGCAGAACCGGCGGAATTTGAACCCAAATCTCTCTGACTATTCTGCCATGCCAAATAACCAACAGCCTAAGGTTAATGCTGAGGATCTGCACCTTTTGACAAAAATATCATACGCACAACAAATAATTGAAAAAAACTAGAGATTATATAGGAAGTTAATTCATAATGTTTAAATTTGTTTATCGATTAATTATGGTTAAACAAAATATGATTATTTATGATATTAAGGATAAACTTAACGATCAAAAAGCTTGCTTGATCAAAACTTGTTGACTATGTGAGATTGCTATAACAAAAAACTTTGCTAAGTCTGATGTGGAATTCTTCTTGGGCATGGGCTTGTTTGGTTTAATTTAAAGTTAACCTATGGAGTCATGTTATTCATCATCTTCAAGTCATAGATTAAAATCATAAAAGATATAACATATGAACGCTTGATAGATGCCTGTATTTTTACATGCATACAATTTAATTTCACTGTGTAATATTACTATGGAAACAACCAACAATGGTAAAAGACAAAATGGACTATATATGTATAGGAAAGATTACCCATCTAGTGGTGGGAGGCATCCCTTTTATAAATACAATAGACTGGACTATGCTTCCGACGTATTTTCAAACTGCTGGACTTTTGAAACGAGTATCCTGACGCGACTGGCTGTAGTGATTCCAGTATTGTACCGAACAATAGCACATACCTAAAAAGCGCACAACACACTCCTTCTCATTGATGATTCTCATGAGGAATGCTTCGTACTCCACACCATCTACTTCGTAAACAGCACGGCATTGCATGCCAGCCTTCCACTTTTGCTTGTCTTTCTTATGACTTTTAGACTGTCCTGAATTTGGTACTGCTTTCTTGGATTTTGTTCCTGGGAATGAAAAATCATTTTATGGAAAATGCTGATTAAGCTGCCTGTGGCCTACTTTGATGAAATAAAAGCATGTACTGAACAGATTTACTCTGCATTGTGAGGATAAGTTAAGCAAGCAGGACTTGCACATGAAATTAAGCAGAGTTGTCATTATGAAGATTGAGCAAAACACACCAAAAGTAAAAACAAAAGCTGGCTAAGTTTGTTGTGTTCTTCTTCATAGACCTGGGCACGTCTCCTAGCTGTAGTTTTATGTTGGCGAATGTAGTTGTCAACATCACCTCACAAATTAAAATAATGAAATTTATTTTATATGAATGCTTCAGTGATGCCTATGATATATAGGTTTACATAAATGAAGCTATTTTGAATAAAAACTTTTGCATAATTCACAGGAAAACCTGTGTTTACCAGTCATACATGTTTTAAACAATAAACAGCTAGTATAATTTGCTATATTCCGCCGACAACCGGGAGATTAGTATAATATAACACCACACAAAATCTTCCACTAGAACCTCTACGCACATTTCGACCCGACACTGGATCATCCTCAGGAGATGTTGACTTCACAAGCGCGAAAAGTAAGCTTTACTTTTTTAGTTCTATTGGAAGATTTTGTGTGATGTTATATTATACAAATCTCCCGGTTGTCGGCGGAATATAGCAAATTATACTTGCTGTTTATTGTTTATCATAGACATCCGCAAAGTGACACCTGCTTCTATTCATTATACATATTTTTGAAGCTTTTTTTATATACTAATGCTAAACAAGTTGGTTATCATGACCATGATTAGCAGACTATGATACGCCACCTCCCACTTGGCCCATGACAGCTTTAAATGCTCTCTTACACGCGGTGGACACAGACAATTTAAGAACTCTCAACTAGTAATACAACACCATAATTAAATACGTAACAATTCTTGACCTGATACTTCTGCAGGGCTGCATAAGGTATAGTTGAACATGATAAGCATTGGACCAAAGAGGCAGTTGTGACATATTTATATACATACCATCATTCTCTGTCTGTGTATTAGTGGACATGGCAAGTCGTTTGGCAACCTCGATGTTAGCTATATTCAGGGCCTTGTCATATGCCTTATTCAGCTTACTATCATCCCAGACGTCCAGTACTGTCTCCTCTTCTGAGTCTGACTGATAAAGCAAATTACTTTGAAAACACTAATATGTTAATGTTTTAAGCCCTTTTAATGGTAGACACAATAAGCAGTGATAGTCTAGTGGTTAGGGCGTCAGCCTCCTAAACAGAGGTTGGCGGTTTGCATCTATAAATTTTCGGAGTTATGTGCGTTTTTAAAAATTTAAAGTATCACTTGCTTCAATGGTGAAGGAAAATATCGTGAGGAAACCTGCACGCCTCAGAGTTCTCCATAATGTTCTCAAAGGCGTGTGAAGTCTGCCAATCCGCAAATGGCCAGCGTGGTGGAATTTGAATTTGAATTTGAATATGGCCAAACCCTTCTCATATTGAGAGGAGACCTGTGCTCTGTAGTGAGCCGGTAATGAGTTGATGATGATGATGAATGGTTGAAAAGTAATTTAGTAAAGCTTTTGATAATTTTGTTTGAAATCAATTATTCTACACTATCAAGTAAAAAGTAGCAATATAACTTAGTAAACTATTATAAATATTGAAACCTATATTGCATAATATTTAAATAATATTAATTTGCTTGGACAAAGCGTGTGACTTTTGATGTAGATGTGATTGAGTGAGTGATTTACTGGACTGCATTATTAAATAATTGGAAAACAACAAACAGCAAGTATAATTTGCTATATTCCGCCGACAACTGGGAGATTAGTATAGTATAACACCACACAAAATACTCCACTAGAACCTCTACGCACGTTTCGACCCGACACCGGATCATCCTCAGGAGATGTCAACATCTCCTGAGGATGACATCTCTGATCGCGAAAAGCAAAGACAAGAAAAGACTTTTCGCGCTTGTGAAGTCAACATCTCCTGAGGATGATCCGGTGTCGGGTCGAAACGTGCGTAGAGGTTCTAGTGGAGTATTTTGTGTGGTGTTATACTATACTAATCTCCCGGTTGTCGGCGGAATATAGCAAATTATACTTGCTGTTTGTTGTTTATCATGGACTTCCGCAAAGTAACGCCTGCTTCTATTCATTATTTAAATAATTGGAATTATTGAAAATACTAAAATATATTAAGATTCTTGAACTGTTTTAATTAATGGAACAGTGGACTTGATGTGATTTGATTCAATCGTAAGTGTACACCATTGATTTATATTATCATAAATATAAGGGTTGAGTTCATAGTCAGGACAGCTATTTAGCTGCAACTTATACTAGACTAACTAAAAAAAAAATTTCATAATCTGATACACCCTAGGAAATTATGTTATACATTGTCATATGTGAATTTAAAATGATTCATTAAAACACAACATGGCAGCGGAACATGTCAATGAGTGAGCCCTGACGGACCATTTATCTGTACTGATAATTAAACTTATCATCAGCCTGGATAAGTTTCAGTTATTTCAACCTCAATAAAAGTATTTGTATACAGTTTACTGGACATGGCAACCCAAAAGTGTAGAAATTAGATTTTTTTTATATAAGACCATGTCTTATTTGCATATATCCTTCAATCTGTGTTCATTGCTTGAAATAGTGACAATAACAAGTAAATTTCATTGGTTACCCAATTTGCAGAATTATATAAACACCAATGTTCCTTTATTTAGTAAATAAAGCAAACAATCAAACAATCACATGTTCTCAATAAGTTGACCTATCCATAACCTAAATTTGATTCTTTGCTCAGCACAAGAATTGTCGCTCCTTTGTTAAAAATTGTCAGTTGCACATCAACGCCACAATCGTGGGTCTAAACTATAAGACTTATGCGAGAGGCTTGTACCCAGCATTTGGGCGTTAATAGTCTGATTATGACAAGCATGAGGCATTATTTACAATAAAGGGTAAGGATATATATTATATGTATCAGTTGTACTATTCGGATTTTAGTGGAGTAACTTCCGTACAGCGGATAATCATGTCGAGTTCTTCGCCCTTCGAATACGAATACGCCGGTCTAGTATAGTTTGCGTGTCGCTCATTGCCGCGTGTCGCACTGGCAGGTGCAGGTTAAGCATTAAGCAGAGAACAAATTCATTCTGATTAAAAAATAACAAAACAAACAATACTTACTGCAGTCATATTCCTTACATAAAGCAAGTCGTTTTTCGACATTTTTTGGGAGGTTTACGAATTTGCAGTTTTTAATTAATGTTTTTAATAGAGCTAAGAAATATTTGTCCGCTTTTTCTCCAACAGGATTTTATTTGAATGTATTTTTAAATTAAAATACGGAGAGATTAATATTTTTTGTTATTTTTGTAATTTAGATTAAAAACTACCCAAGACGAACAGACTATAACAGAAAAGCTATGGATGGTGTAAAAACGTCAAAGAGAATACCAGTTTTAAAAGCTAACATTATAATTAAGGGCCGCGTCGCGTCGCCATAGTTTTATTTAGAATACTTATTGGCCATATAAAAAGACGTAGATTTAATTAAGTATAGTCCGTCTTGATTGACTTCAGCCAAAGAGTTAACAGACGTAATTTACCGCAACTTCGTCATAAATTTCCATTAATTTTAATACATACGAAATTATAATACATACGAACGCCTTGTGGTCTTCATTAAACATTTAAAGCAAAGAGAATATAATCACTACGTTTTAATCTAAAGTCTTTGCTGTTATATATACGGTATATTGACGCAATTTATGCAGGATTAATGAAACTGTTTCAAAAAACTAATTGAAAACATAAAATAACTCACAGACAAAACTATTATGTTAAATATGACGTTCATCATTAATTCAAACATGTGTTTAATAAAGTTTAGTTATTTTATTTTCTTTAAAACCGTATATAACGCGAACCAAAATTATAAGTTCACTATAAACACAAAATGACTAATTCTAATCTAATGCAGATTTGATTATTGTAGAGAAATTAATGAACATTATGACTAAGAATGGCAACCGTTACTAAAATTTTTAATAAGATGAAAACAATACCGTTTTCTACAAATTACCGCGATTTAATACCGCGTTGAAATTCTTGAATGGTAGATGTGGCTAATGAGATATACCAAAAATACACTTAGGGTAGATTACAAAACGATTTATTTTAACTTCATCATTTTGAATTTATTTTTGATGATACATCATTATTGTATTATAAAATACAAAAGATACCTAAGTCAGATAACTAGACATGTTACTTCTTCAAGCAATTTTCATGGAACTAACAAAATCACACAATTCAATCTGAACAAATATAACTAACATTCCAAATTTAAAGAATTTCTAACATAATAGATAAACCGTGCTTAAACCAACCAGATCAGAGTTGATATCAAAAGAGTATGTAGGTACAGGTAAGTATAATCTGAGAATACCAATCAATAAAAATAAGGATTGATGCGATTGATTACGATATTTATTGTTATCTTTACCTTTTATTCACACAACATGAAATTAGGGGCGCACAGTGTATCGTGGTGGAGGCCTTATTTTATTTACATTGCCTTTATTGTATTTACTTATTATTTTATTTATTTAAAAATAAAATTTCTTCATTTTCATCATTAATTTTTTAAAACAAAATTATCATTATCGTTAAAATTTCTTTTCAATCATTTTCTTTAATTCTGATATATTGTGTCTGCATCTCTAATGATTCATAGACAATCAAGAATTACTAAATGTCAAATGTTCTTTTCTTATTTATTCTATTATCTATGCAAATAGATTCAGTTTATCTTTTGATTTTTGGATAATTGTAGTGATAAAATCGTAACATCAAAGTTTTTGGTGTAATTCGTATTGTATGTGTAAACTAAATAGATATGCCCGTTTTAATCTAACTTCAAGTGCATGGTTGATGTGGATATATGTGATTTTTGTTTCTATGAGAGTTCGTTTACTTGCATGGACAGGTAAGGAGAAAATTGTCTATAGGTGTAGTTTTGGGTAGGTATAGTTAGAGTACCGACAGTGTACTTTACTCTGTGTTATTGATTAGAAAATCTGTGTAAAAGAGAATTTTAAAGCTTCTGTGACCAGTTGTATTTTGTGGGTATCACAGACTAGGAAAATCAAATTTTGCTTAAAATTTTACTGATAAATTTTGTCCCTTCATAAAAGGTAGGGTAAAATATGTAACATTCTTATTAATATTTATAGGGCTTCTAGTACAAATGCAGTGGCGTTGTTTCAATGCAGTGGCGTTGGTACTAAAAGCCCTAAGGCTAAATATTATTTTGGTAATAGTGCAATAATTTACCAATTACCTAGTATTTTTAACAATTTAGGTTTTATTGCGTATATTAATGCAAAACGAGAATTTAATATTTCAGTTGTTTACTTAAAAGTGATAATTTTGGTGCGTTTGAAGTGTTTGTAACATGGATTTGAATGGAAAGAATTATGATAGTGTTTCTGTGCGCGATTTTGATTCTTTACACGTGAAACCTGTTGAGGAGTGTATAAGTTCGGACACTTTGAAAGAGTCAGTAGAAAATAAGTTAGAAGACGGACTATTATATCAGAAGCGAAAAGTGTTCGAAAATTTCATCTCAAACATGGAGAAGGACACTCTAATCGAAAGCACAAAACGTAGGCGGTACGCCGACTCCGAAAAAGAGGATTCACCATCAAACAGTGCGGGTGAGGAGGCGTACGCATTGTCGATCACCAATTCATCAGGAGGATGGACTTTACAGCAAGTTATAAATTTTGTGAAAGATGAAGTAAGTTCCCCATGTATATCTAACTATTTCCTAGGCTTTGTGAGATCTATGTACAGGCGTGCTTAGCCTTTATATATGAAATAAAATAAAATAAAAATCAATATAGCTTTATAAATGTGAACCTATTGTTTGTCGTACAACGAACTAATCGTTCATATCACATTTTCCAATATATTTGTAAAGTGATGGTATCAACTACACTTGCCAACTTAAAACTATAGCTAAGTGTTTCAATCGCACCCATGTTTAGGAAGAAGTCCACACCAAAACTTAGCCCAGCTTTTTTTGCTATCACCATTCCACATAATCAACAATAAATTACCATTAGCTATGTAATTAGTGCAATTAACACCTTAGCTTTTTTATCGCATATTTTATCCTTAATTTTGTAATAGGACTTTTCTATAAGCTTTTGTTTTATAATAATTGAACTTTTTGATAGACATCTCGTAAGATTTCAATAGGTAATTTATTATAATATATATAAGTTATAAGCTCTGCATAAATATGTCTTGTTTTATCGCTAATATGGCTGAGCAGTCAAAATATGCTCGTATTTTGGTGTAGCAGATAACATGGAAGAGTGATCTCATCAAGAGTGTTCATAAGATATTATTAGGTCCATCTCTCATATCATTGCTAATTTTAAGGTATTTGTAATTGGCTTGTTAATATATTCTCAGTATACATGGAGTTTGGATATTGATGTTTTATGTGTGCTATGGTAAACATATTAAGTTCAGTTTCAATTACTAATATGTAATTAATAATAATATCAAAAGCAATGCAAGCGAATTTTTATGGCGCAAAATGCACTCTGACATAATTTTAAGTTAGGTTTGATTTCTGGTTCAAGTATTATCTGATGAAAGGCCATAGCCATATGGTTACCACCATACTGGAAAAGGCATCCCACCAAGCAATGTAGTGTTAATGTATTATATCATATCATCATGCCAAGCAGAAATTTTTGCTGCAGATGTTGATGGGTGACTATAATCCTCTAACATCTGGTGATCCGTCTGCTCCTTTGCCTGTATATGTATAAAAAAAATGGCTGTGTTTATTTTTTTCATTTACTGCACCAATCTCTATGGATTTTTGCAAAAATATTGCATGCATTCTTCACCAACCATCATCCTGATAATGGTCAATATTTATCCTGGGAAAAGTTACAGTTGTGTTCAACAAACACATTCAGCCTTCGATACTGACTATAGATCATTTGTTATCATATTAGAGAGGGGCGGGAGTGTTTATGATTGGTGATCCAAATATTATATGAGCAGGATTTAAAATTTGTTATTTTTTGAATTAAATTTAGTTGTACTTGTTTCTGTGTTTACATAATAATTGATATATATTTTTATTTTATTTTATTATCCACTAAAAGTAAGCCCTTGACGGCAATAATGCATGATAATGCAGCCTAAGATGGTAGCAGGCTAACCTTTTAGGGGGTATTAGGGGTATGGTAAACTCATACCCCTAATCGATTTCGATGCTATGTCGTGCTGGAACTCTAAATCCCTTGGCAACACATCTTTGTTGGTAGGGTGGGTGCACATAAAACGAAATAAGAGAGAACAGCAAGTACTACAATTTAAAATTAAGTATGACAGTACACACAGCTTTTGCTGCTTAACTACCTTCTAAATATGTCCTTACTCAATAGTTTTAGAATCTCTACTACCATCACTGTCAATTATGTGTGTGAAATGTGTGTATGTGCATGTGTGATTTGCTCAGGTTTTGCTATACCTATACTCAGCGCGGCGAACCTTGATCCCTATGACACTGACAGCTAATGTCACCATATAACATTGTAGTGGCGTCACTATTAAATTGGGATCATATAGGCGTCTAAAAATGCCATTTATAAATTTTACGTAGCTTTATACCATTAGAAATGATATTCCGTTGATATTTTTAACAATTCTTAACATTTACAAGAAGTTATCTCAATCTGAATTTATGTCTACGTCCTGCAAAACTTACGTCGTGTGACCTTTATCGACTAGGGCGGCAAATAAAAATGTCGATAATAGAAATGAGTGCACAATTTTTTTCCATACTCACATTTTAGTTCATATATTATGGAATGGAACAGAATATTACATACCATTCATATGATTATATTATACCCAAGAAAATTAAAAAATAACAGCTATAGGACAAAATGAAATGAAACAAAATCTGTTTAACAATTATTTATTTACATACACAGTGTCAAGGGTGTAACAAAAGTAAGTGATAATATTTAAGGGTTTGCATGTGTTTCTTATATAGTTTAAAGTGAAAGTACTCAGCGCTGAAAGCGAAAATTTTTTTTTGTGATTTGTATGGGCAAGCGCCACATGAGCTTCCCCGTGCAAATCACAAAACAAAATTTTTGCTTTTAGCGCTGCTACTTTGCCAGTGAACTCTATGTAAGGGACACTAGACACTCTAAAGTATTACCACATACTTTTGTTACACTCTGTATTTTATTCTGAATCTGATAATGACATGTGTGTTTGCATCTCAGACTCTGAATCTGAACTGCAACTGCTGTCACCTACATTTATCAATAATGGTTGATCTTCAAGAGTGTTGTATCGCACATCTCGATCTCAATCATCGTAGCAAAGTTTTTTGGTGTTTTCTACGACTTTCCTCCAATTATCCGGAGTCACTTCACTACAAGCTTTTTTCTAATAATGTCAGCATTTTATTGGCTGTAAATGGTGGTGTTAAGCCTGGCTGCACAACCTGAAACAATATTTATTTTGAGTATGATGCAAAGTAAAAGTGTGAGATTGAAGCAAAAGTACATAATATGTAATTTGTACATAAAAGTTAAAATAAATACAAATTACCCACCTTTGATTTGCGCCCATATCATCTCAATGGCATTATATTGGCAGTGGTATGGCGGTAACCGAATCACTGTGTGACCTTTAGATTTTGCCATTTCATCCAAAAAATATGTCCGCTTCGTTTGGAGTTTTTGTAAGTTTAATAATCTGACCAACTCTTTTTTTAACAGTTGAATTTCAGCCTCCACACCATTGCGTTGCAGCCACTCTAGTATTTCACCTTTATTACTGTTGCTGGTGGGTGGTTTGTTTACTTGTACGGAATGGTATGGGGCGTTGTCCATCAAAATATGGTGAGGCTCATGCAGATTATCCAAAACTTTTATGAACCATTGCTTAAAATTTTCAAAATTCATCTCTTCGTGATAATCTGTAGTTTTGACTGATTTGAAGGCCCACAAGCAATTAGGCACAAAATCTTTGGCTGTACCAGCGTGGTAGATAATCAAACGCTGGCCCTTTCCTTCAGGAGCTTTGATACAGGATTTCGCTGTATCGTCTGTCCATGTTTTGGAGACTGTGTGATTGGCGTTAAGCCACGTTTCGTCCAGATAGACCACATTGTCCCAATTCTCTATTTTCTTTATTTTTCGTAGAAAATCATACCTCATCAATGCTATATCCTTACGCTCCATTAACACTTTTCTTTTGTCACACTTCCCATACCGAAATCCGCATTTTTTTATGACTACTCTGAGCGAAGTCATACTGCCATTAAATATTTTTTTCCGGGTTAAACATTATTAGAAAATAAGAAGGTTGGAAACTTTCGTTTGAATTACCTACTTAATCTATGCCAAAAATCTTAAATTAATACAACAACAACATAATGGACATTAAAAATGCACATTATAATATTTTTTAACACATGTTTTGTTTTAAAAAATACGTGGCTGAAAGCAAGCCACGCCTTTGTCAAAAAAAAAAATTATCGACACGACCAAAGACACGACCCATCACTAACACGAACTGTCATAGGGATCAAGGTTCGCCGCGCCGAGTATAATATAAATCAGATACACTACAGAGCATGGTTCATTATGAGAAGATAGGTAGGTAGGTTTGACCATAGTCCTCCATGGTGGCTATGTGCGGATTGGCAGACTTTACACACCTTTGAGAAAATTATGGAGAACTGTCAAGGATGTAGGTTTCCTCACGACGTTTTTCTTCATTATTGAAGCAAGTGATATATATATTTTTTTTAATGCAAATAACTCTGAAAGTAAGAGGGCGTGCCCTGGATTGAACCCCTAACCTTTGATTAGGAGGCGCACATCTTGACCACTATCACAGCTTCTCATATCTTGAATTGCTTGTTTATTTACAATCATTAAACTCTGAAATAACTGGACTGATTTAAATAATTCTTTTACCTTTAGGAAGTCTTAATGTCTGTAATAAAAAGACTTGAGCGTGAAAATATGGTATTTTTAAAGAGAGCCAGAATAACTACTAAATGGTATGTTGCAGATAAAAAATATTTGTGAAAAAAAAAAAACTGGTATTTAATAATTAAAAGTTGGATTAAGATTATGCCTGTTTCTTATGAACCATTGAAGTATTTTTTGGATACTTTTACTAGTAGTAAATATCTTTTAATTGCTTGACAACTAGTTGAGGCTAGTTTTTGTTTTGGAATTCTTGGAGTAAATAGCTGGCGTATATTTAAATTTAGTAACTTCATATTTTTAACATAGTCATTTAGAAAGTCAAAATAATGACATTGCATGGGCAATACATATTTGAAAATTTAATGTATGTCCATAGAAATATAAAAAAAAACAACAATCTTAACATCAGAAGTAATAATAAACTTGTGTTGCATGCTACTAGACTACAAAAAATTATAAATTCATCTATATATATAAAAATCAATTGCTGTTCTTTGGTCTCGCTAAAACTCGAGAACGGCTGAACGAATTTGTCTTATCTTGGTCTTGAAATGTTCGTGGAGGTCTAGGGAAGGTTTAAAAAGTGAGAAACAGCCCTTTTTCTTTTTCCCATATAAACATTTTCTAAATCAAATGTGAAGGCAATTTGAACTTTATTGCTATTTAATAAAGTTCATATTAAATTATAATCACTCACTGTTGTCTAACAAATGTAGGTGTGTTCCTAACTTCAAGGAGTCAATTTGCAATTTATATTTAGGCAATATTTTATCCCCGTATTTCCACAGAAAAGAAAACCGTGGGTTTAATACGCGGGTCAAACCGTGGGTCTCCGCTATTTTAAAGATTGAATACAATTCTATAACAAATTACCAAAAAAAGTTTCTGGGATGTCTCTCAATAAGTTCAAAGTTTATTTTATATAAACGTAAGCTTAATATACATAAGCTGGTAGAAAAGTCCTACTATAGTGTAAACTATTGTGTAAATGATAAACAAGCATGGGTGTGAAATAATGCTTAATGCATATCTCTTAATATAATTTTAAGTGGCATGTGAGATGGTCATAACAAAAAGAAAATATACCTGGCTAAGTTTGTTGTGGGCTTCTTCCTAAACCGAGGCACATTTGAAACCCTCATAAAGTTTAAGAATATAGTTATCACCATCAAATCACTACTATGTAAATTATTGACGCATCCAAAGTGCCTTTTAAAGGACTATTTGAATTAAGATCACTTTAATTTGAATTTGAAAATTAATCATATTATGAAAAGCTGTATATAGTTTGGTTGGACAAAATAGATAATATGTTGGACAAAATGGATAAAATGTTGGACATTTTTAGGTCTAGCTTTTGTAAATGGTACTTTTTGAGTCCCTACATGAGTTACTACAGCCTATTATCGCTGTTTAGGAGCTTCATATTTAAATGATAAATCATCATCTTTTGTATGAAGTTTGATGTCAAGTCATATTTTTTCTTTAAGATCATTGATTTATATGTAAAGCTTTAACAAAGAGTACCATACAAAAATCAAGTTTTTTTGTGTTGAATGGTTTATTTTTGGTTGCCTTTGAACTAGTAAAGTTCACCTATGTTTCCAAGGTGTTGAACATTTTCAGTTCTGAAACTATACCTCTATAACTAATAGTTTTTTTTTTAATGTAGATAGACCTACTAGTACCCTACTCATACTGTAGAACATAAACCGATTGTTGATTTCTGTGAGGTTTCATATTTTTCTTGAACAAATACCATTCATCATCATCAACCCATTACCGGCTCACTACAGAGCACGGGTCTCCTCTGAATATGAGAAGGGTTCGGCCATAGTCCACGACGCTGGCCATGTGCGGATTGGCAGACTGCACACGCCTTTGTGAACATTGTGGAGAACTCTCAGGCGTGCAGATTTCCTCGCGATGTTTTCCTTCACCGTTGAAGGAAGTGATATTTTAATTGTTTTTTAAAAACGCAAATAACTCCGAAAAGTGAGAGGTGCGTGCCCAGATTCGAACCGCCGACCTATGTTTAGGAGGCTGACGCCCTAACCACTAGGCTATCACCGCTTACCAAATACCATTATTGCTACCATATTATGCTAAAACTATAAATAGTTCCCAACAAAATTGTGCGACAGCTCTTTTCAGTGATTTAATTTTTTTTTATTATCGAGTAAATGTATTTGGTGGTGGCCATCTGTTTTCTTCAGACACTCTATACCCAAATTTTAATTACCAAGATTTTCTGGCACCATGCTCTTCTGATTGATACTTTTCGAGAGCCATAGGGACACTACAATCCATTTACATTAGAATACAAAATGCAGTTCTTTGAATTTAATCTAAAGAGTTTCATAAAAATGGCTTTTCTTAGTTTAGATATATGTATAACAGAGTTGACACTAGTAATTAGCACTAGTAAATTCTACCTTTGCAAATGCTAATAGGGGGATCCTTGTAATATGCCTAGGCCCATGAAGTAAAATCAATCAATCATAAACTTTATTCAAAAAATCCTTTATAAGGCATTTTTGATGCATCAATAACCTACATAGTAGTGAATTAGTGGTGATAACTACATTCATAAACTTGAAACTAAATCTAAAGCTAGGGTTCCAAATGTGCGTGCTTAGAACATATCCAAGACAAACTTAGCCAGGTAAGTATTTTTGTTATCATCATCTTTCATAACTCACCTTTTCACTTTTAATTTAAAATTATTTAACAGCAATTTTATATAATTGTTACATGATATGTCAAACCCAAGCTTGTTTATCATTTACATTACTATAATAGTTCTTTTTTAAAGCTTCATGAATGAACTAACTAAATGTGTATAATTAATAGCTTCTTTTACAACATTTTAGTGTCTACTTGAAATATCTTGTACTATGGACAATACAGACGAGGATTTCCATGTTTTGGTCAGATTTGAGCCAAAGAAATTATTACACCAAAAAGCTTTGGACAAGCTGAAGGAAAAGGAAGCCGAGGGAAAACTTTCAGTTACTGTTGTGGGTAAGTAAATATAGCTGTTTCCTCATCAACAAAAGGCTGTTATATTTTAAAACTTTGGTACACAGTATCAAGTCTAACTTCTGTTCTGAGGTTTCACCCATATCATAATTATTGATTAATAATGGATTCATTACCGGACAACTTTTCTTCTCAACCTGAGAATGGGTTAATAATTCACCACACTGGGCAACTGGATTGACTCAAGCATGCAGGTTACTGTATGATATTTAGCTTCACAAGTAAAGCAAGTAATTTTTTTTTTGAAATGACATATATTAAAAACGCAAGTAACAATAGAATATAGAATATATAGAATAGTTAAGAGGTGATGCTGGGGATCGAACTCGGTCCCCCAGAAGGTAGGCCGGAAACTTGATGATTAGGTTATCGACGCTTTTTAACTCACTTAACCTTCCTTCATAACGAACCAGGCTAATGTACATAAAACAAATCGTATACATAAATTTTTAGTAGGCTATGTAGAACTTATGCGTAGCGATCGCGATCTTTGGAAAACCTTTGTCTTAGCCGTCAAGGCGACTTCTATGATAAATAAGACTCGATGATTGGATATATAGTACATATTATGTAATATGCTATAGTAGGAAGCGGTGATAGCCTAGTGGTTAGGGCGTCAGCCTCCTAATTAGAGGTCGGCGGTTCGAATCCGGGCACACACCTCTTACTCTTCAGAGTTATGTGCGTTTTTAAACAATTAAAATATCACTTGCTTCAACGGTGAAGGAGAACATCTAGAGGAAACCTGCACGCTTGAGAGTTCTCCATAATGCTCTCAAAGGCGTGTGAAGTCTGTCAATCCGCATATGGCCAGCGTGGTGGACTATGGCCAAAATCCTTCTCATATTGGGAGGAGACCCGTGCTCTGTAGTGAGCCGGTAATGGGTTGATCATGATGATGAGGATGATGCTGTAGTAAACGTGAATTAGTAATAATTTTGAACAAAAAACGTTACGGTGCGTTACACGTGGGGAGGGAATCTTCAAAAATTACGTTACGTAATAATTGAATGCTTCTTAAGCTAAATAAATAGTAAAACGTTTCCTTGCCAACTTTCAAACTTACAATTATCAGATTAATACAGCCTTGCAAGTACGTCATTGTAATTTTAATAAACTCGCGTGTGTCGTTTTATTTTTTTCTAGATTATGTGAAAGAAGAATCGGACAGCGATGCAGGATCTGATAAATTTCCAGCTGTCGAAGAAATGTATGTATCTAAATATTTTTTTATTTATGTAGTTACCTAACTTCTATGTGCTCTTTATCCGCGCTTAAATTGTTTTGGATTAGTATTGCAGATTATTATTCTCTCTAAAAAATAATAATTATTACACATAGGATTTATAGATTTCTTTTTGTATTAAATGGTCGATGTCCCACAGGCCGATATATCTGTTTAAGGGGAATTTTTAATCTCATCTATGAACCCCAATTCTTTAGCAGTTTTTGCGTGGAAGAGCAGCAAGTATCCATGCATGCTCATAAACATATATACTTATAATATTAGTAGAAATTGTAACACTTGTATAGTTAGTAAAAAAATTTAATGTTTGAAAAGGTACTGTTTAGTTTCTTGCAGGCTTCTTCCCGGTAGAATCGGGGTTCCAAGCTATTGGTACAGTCACTAGACGTGACTAAATTGTGATTTTTCGTTCTTCCAGTAAGGAAGAAGACTGCGCCGGCCCGTCCACGTCTAAAGAAGATGAGAGTTTTGATGCAAGCAATTACTTCGTCCGCCAGGGTTTCCTAGAGTTGTTGGGCGTAAAACCACCCATAACTCACTGGGTTATTGTTAGTAACGTGAGTAAATGCCGCGTTTAATGTTTAGTATAGTGAAAGTTATGGTATGGAACTCACTTCCAGCATCTGTGTTTCCAGCCACGTATAACCTTAGTTCCTTCAAGGGAACAGTGAATAGGCATTTTCTAGGCAAACGCGCTCCAACCTAGACCTCATCAGTGCTATCTGGTACTGATTCTGGTCAAGAGCAAACCTATCTCAAGAAAAAAAAGTTAATTTTTCAAACCATTCGCGTGTCATTGCGTTATTACAAGAAACGCCTACTGTAGGTAAAGTCTGTAATTGTAATGTTGCGTTGAAATCGATTACATCTATTGGCTAGATTTGGATTAACAGATGACTTTTCAGAAATCCCGTCTGCACCTACGTTTGCTGCTGCGATGTCGAATTTGTTTGATCGGACCAGTGGTTTAAGATTTGCTTCGATACATTCTGTCAATCTTTCGTTTTCTTGTTTATTATTTTTATTTTGACAACGTCCGCTGTCGCATTATAAAGTTGGAGGTCCTAGGTTCGATACCTGGCTGGAGTCTGGTCTGGTGGGAGACGGTAGATCCTACCGTGTCGCCAAGCGATTTAGCTTTCCGGTACGATGTCGCGTAGGAGTATGGGTTTACTATACCCCTAACGAGTTAGTCCGCTGTCATCTTAGACTGCATCATCACTTACCATCAGGTGAGATTGCCGTCAAGGGCTAACTTGTTTTGTTAAACAAATGTGTCGAAACGCATCTTAAACTCTTCTCTTTTGTCACGTCATGTCACAATTTATCTAGGCGCTCAATATAAGCCTGTGATGTTATGTATAAATAAACTATTAGTAAGGAAAATTTCGAGAAGGAACCGATTTAGTGGATAAGGGTGCAGCCGCCAACGAATCGGTGTCTACTCTGATGCTGCAGATGTTTCGTGGGCGATGTAATCACTTAACATCAGGCGACACGTCTGCTCGTTTGCCCGCGATGTAAATAAAAGATAGTCGCTAATGTTGATTTAAAACAAATGTTTGCTTTTTCTTCAAACAGTTTAGATGCGATAAATTGGAGCTGCGAGACGTTTTGGAGTTGGCGGGCAGGGTCTTAATCTGCTCGGTTAACTTCACCACCAAACAAGCGAACATTATGTACAGTCACCCATTGGAAGCCTTGCAGGTAAATGTTACATTACAGAGAACCTTATTACTAGGCATTTAAATACCCTAATTGCTCATGCCATCAAACTTTGAAGTGAGAAATTAAAGAACGAATTCTAAAAGGTTTTTTAAAAATAGTTTTTATAAGATTTCTGTAAAAGACTATAAATAAGGGTTAAAAAATCTGGCGTACCTCACATTTCTGGCCTAAACGAATGAATTTGTAATTTCTTTTTTTCTTTTATTATAATTATATATATGTTTTTTAATAAATTTCTTTATTAAGGCGACTAGGGTCCATTTTTGTAAATAGTACAGCTTAAAACTATGTCAGTATATATACATTTCATACAATAAATTATTTGATGGCTGTTGGAGAACAGCGCCATCTAGTTTTAGAATCATGTACGACAGAAAAGAGAGTGGGATCGCCCCCTCTCTTTACGTAACACTAAGTGGGTTATGGAGGTTCTTAAAAAAAGCACCGGCGTGGGATGGCGCATTGCATTCATTGCATTCGTTCGGTTTGGTTTGACGACCTCCGTGGCGCAGCGCGTGCGCTGTTACATTTTAAAAAAGTTGGAGGTCCTGGGTTCGATTCCCGGCTCGAGTCTGGTGGGAGGCTTCAGCCGTAGCTAGTTACCACCCTACCGACAAACACGTGTCGCCAAGCAATTTAGCGTTCCGGCACGATGTCGCGTAGAAACCAATTAGGAGTGTGGGTTTACCATGCCCCTAACAGGTTAGCCCGCTACCATCCTAGACTGCATCATCACTTACCATCAGGTGAGATTGCCGTCAAGGGCTAACTTGTAGCGGATAAAAAAAAAAAATGGTCAAGTCGCGGTAGTGCATAGTCGTACTTGGTGGAGCGGATAGTCGGTTCCTTATTAATTACCATTCTTATATTTGTAATTCTGTTCGACCAAGACCAGATGTTCTGGTCTCTTTGCCCGAAACTACCCACGTCTACCAAAATTACCGACGAAGACACGCCCCCGCCCGTTGTTGTTGTGACGCCGTTTTTGTTTTTGTGACGTCACTTAGCGTAAAATTATCGACATCCTTTCTAGTTGGTGTTACAGACAGACATAAAATTTCTGATTAGAATAAGATTTACCGTTTGTAACACCATATGAGAGTAAATAGTATTTCTTTCTTTAATTTCAAAGTGAACTTAACAAAAGTGAACTTGAACTAATACACGTATAGAAGTTTCTAGGACACAGTAACAATAAAAACGCGTCTCTGGCATGTTAATAGTACTACTTTAGTACATTTATATTTGAAAAGTACTGAATAGTTTTGAAATGGCCAAATATTATTTTAACGATGCTTATAATGGTGTGGTAGTCTGCCAATCCGCACATGGCCAGCGTGGTGGACTATGGCCAAACCCTTCTCTTATTGAGAGGAGACCCGTGCTCTGTAGTGAGCCGGTAATGGGTTGATCATGATAATGATGTGGTTTATTTCACTACAGAAACTGTGTTTTTTTTTTAAATTATAAATTGGCAATAATTTTCAGGCGATATCAATGCTGAACGGAAGGCAATTTTACGGTAAAAAACTCCAAATCACCATGAACAACTTGACCGAACCCAAGGGCATACTGCCCAAAGGTTTAGTGAACGTTGGCCCCGGTTTGGGTAGATTCGGCAAAACGTTACCCGACGTTGGCGAGCAGTACAAATTGTTTCTGAAAGGGAGGCCATCGTCTCTGGATGCGTGTATATTCGAATCGAATTTGTTGAAAAAGATCGGTTTGACCGTAGACGAGAAATCGGCTAGATTCGCTCGCACGGTGAGCACATCGAACAGCCAGACTAGCCAAAGCGATTCAGAGAACAACGAGGCTCCATCAGACCAGGAGAGATCGCAAAAAAATGACAGCAAGAATTTTGGACCCATAGGACAGAAACCTAACAACGCCCCAGCAACAAAGCAACAACTCAACCAACCCGTGACAAACAATGTCGCCACAAGACCGCCGTTCCTGAATCCAATACAACCGATGCAAGGTCCTGTAATAGGTCCGATGCAATCTCTCCCGGGGCCTAGAGGGCCTATGATGAGGTCTTTGGTGGGCCAAGTAAGTTTCCCGATATCTAACCCAAGGCTAATGTACCCCCGCAATGCCCACGGTCACAATACTGGTACTGAGACAAATGCCGGCATGATGCCGGGTCCTAGACTCCAAGGTATGATGCCAGGTCCGATGCCTGCACCCAGAGGTCCGATGGTTGGCCCGAATCAATTACCAACACCCCACTCCAGGGTAGGACCACGACCAGGTCCCAGCGCAGTGGCCCTTGCAGCTGCCCCGACAGCATCTAACGGCCCTGCGAGGCCGACCTTTTCTCTCGGACCTCATGTGAAAATATACAAAGGGCCCGATCCTTTGCTGCTCCAACTGTCCAATGTGAGTATCTTTTACAATTTATTTACATACATTTGATATTTTTAACGTTATACAATGTACGAATGCAAAACAATTTTACCTTATGAAATACAAGCAAAACTGTTTACAAGATATGTTCTAGCAAAATATATATAGTATTAAGATACTATTATATCTATTACTATACTTGAAATGCACGGTAAGTGGAACAATCTTCCACTTCCCAGAACTACGATTTAGGGTTATTCAAGGGGTGGACCCAAAAATTACTCAAAAGCCGGCAATGCTTGGCTCCTCTTATGCTGCAGATGGTCATGTACCATTGTGATTCTTTAACATCAGGTGACCTCGATATTTATAGAATAAAAATAATTTGGTACGGTTAGGGGGGCTGACAATTTGTTTAAAAGTTATTTATATTTAAAACAAGTTTCATCCATTTTGGTTTTATTTATAAATGAATGTATACATTAATTAATGAATTAAATCATCATATATTTTGTAGCTACCGCCGGACACGACCTTCGTGAGTCTAGGAAAAAAATTGGCAGAGTTCGGTCGCATTGTATTCCTGGAGATGACGGCGCCCGGATGTGCCAACGTACGATTTGCGAACATCGTCGATGTTGAGCGATGTATACGTATCCTTTTCAAATTGTTGGCTAATTAAATTTAGGTTATTGACGTAACAAAACATAACCCAGTTACTTGCGAATCTGTGGTGGAAATTGGTGGGCATATAGCCCCGAATGTGTGGACTTTGGGGGCAAGTTGCTGGAGTGACACCGGAGAGTTTTGCGTTATTTAGATCCTCCACTAGTGGGATAGACAACATCAGGAGTTGCAGCGAGTGGCTGCACAAGAGCGTATGATATGGATCACCATCATCATGATCAACCCATTACCGGCTCACTACAGAGTACGGGTCTCCCCTCAATATGAGAAGGGTTTGGCCATAGTCCACCACGCTGGCCATGTGCGGATTGGCAGACTTCACGCGTGTGAAGTGAAGGCGCGTAAAGGCGTCTTTACGAACATTATGGAGAACTCTCAGGCGTGCAGGTTTCCTCACGATGTTTTCCTTCACCGTTGAAGCAAGTAATATTTTAATTTTTTAAATATCAATAATCACATATAATTTTCTTTAAATCTTCGCACAGTAATTTACAGTCAATCGAATGGATGAGATACGGCCAATGCCAATGTGCCGGCAGAGACAGGTGGAGTTGTAAGTAGTATCTACTTTCCTAATCAATTCAATGGTACCTACTTTGTATAAATAACGGATAGACTGGACAAACAGACTGACGCTCTGGAGCGAATAATAAAAGGTTGTAAAATTTTAATCGAGACCCTAGATGGGTCCTGCTCTGTCGCGGAATCAGCTATTTAACCAATGTTACGTCAGCATCAAACCCGGACGCCTAAAAGAATAAGAAGCTCCCAGGAGCCATTCGGAAACGTTTAAGCTCATGATGAGCACCGCACGGGTTTGTAGACTGGTCTGCTATATTCTGAAGAAAATCTGTTATTTATATAAAGTGATATGAATTATACTTGTGCCAGACAACACTAAAAATTCAGTGTTAAGCGAAGCTTTTTAACGCACACTAACAAAATTGTGACCTAGCGAAATTTGAAACGAGCGAGCGAGCTGATGTCTTAAAAATTGCTTAATGTAAAAGTACAATGATATGTGACCCGTGCATGGCTAACGAGACTAAAAATTACTTAGCTTGCTGTTAAACAATATTCCCCAATTATTATGTACTTTTTGGTCTTGCTTTCTAATTAAACTATTTTCTTCTAAATGTCGTTCAGATTGCGCGTTAAGGATGTTTCTTTTCTCATTCAACTAACTTAGAAACTAACTAACGTAGAATAAGAGGAGAATAATAAATAAATAAAATAAATAAACTTGACTGCAATCTCAGCTGGTGGTAATAGCTGGCTAACCGCTACTGCTATGGGTTTATGGCAGTTTTTAAACCATACTTCTAATTGGTTTCTATGCGAAATTGGGTGGGAAGGCTCAATCGCTTGGCGGCTCCAGTCTTAGCATATCGGTAACTAGGGTGGAAATAGCTGGCTAACCGCTACTGATATGGGTTTATGGCAGTTTTTAAACCATACTCCTAATTGGTTTCTATGCGGAATTGTAGCTAAATCGCTTGGCGGTAAAAGTCTTAGCACATCGGTAACTAGCCACGGCCGAGGGCCTACAATCAAGCAAGTGATATTTTAATTGCTTAAAAACGTACATAGAAGTTAGATGTGCGTGCCCGGGATTGAACCTCCTACCTCTGATTAGGAGGCGGACGTCCTAACTACTAGGCTCGACCGTATATCGACCGTACCAATAGGAAGAACTTTCCTCTACGTTCTTTACGTTTAGTTAATACAACATTTCATTCATTGGTAAGTCGTATATATAGCGCTGTGGTGTAAAAACTTCGATACCGCGATGCAGGAGTCGCTTGTATACTTGTGGCGGCATATATTAGGTGAGTTTATACTCTTGTATGTTGACGTCGTTGTTTGACGACCTCCGTGGCGCAGCGTGCGCGCTGTCAGATTAAAAAGTTGGAGGTCCTGGGTTCGATTCCCGGCTCGAGTCTGGTCTGGTGGGAGGCTTCAGCCGTGACTAGTTACCACCCTACCGACAAAGACGTGCCGCCAAGCGATTTAGCGTTCCGGCACGATGTCGCGTAGAAATCGATAGGAGTATGAGTTTAACATACCCCTTCCAGGTTAGCCCGTTACCATCTTAGATTGCATCATCACTTACCATCAGGTGAGATTGCCGTCAAGGGCTAACTTGTAGTGGATAAAAAAAAAAAAAAAACGTGTAAACTCACCTAATATGCGCTCATTTGAGCAACAGTAAATTAAGCTTTCATTTGATGCATTGTACAAAATTTAATTGTATCCAGTCAAGTTGGCTTTAATCATTCGTGTCAAGAGTCTACGTTGACCTTTATTGCATGGCGTCAATTAAGAAAGGATTTTTGAAAATTCATCCGCTAAAACAATACCGGTTAGTGTGAAACTCTAAGTTTTGAAGAAACGCGAGATCGAAGAACTTAGCGATGCGACACCGCGGGCATAATGCGTTACAACCACGTTACCTGAATGTTTTATACTGTATGTACACATATGTCTTTTCTTATATGTCGTGGGTATATAGCTATATCACGATATGTCGTGAGATTTCAACCATCCCGTCCCCCAATGTCACGTGACATTTATAAAAGTGCAGGTTTGTTTTGTGAATGCGTCAGATTAGGCCATATTTTATTGAAGGGACCATGTTTTACTTCATTTAACCCAACCTCTTCGCAATTTAAATCTTGCGGGAAAAAATACGGGATATTCTCCGAGACCCCTCTCCCTAAAGTAAGATTAGATGGAATTCGGCATGGCCCGCCCTCCTTCCCACGAACGCCCCCACGTAATTAATGGACGCCCCCCGATAAATTTAAATTTAACCTCCGTATGTTATTGCCGGCGAACGAAAAAACAACTTTAGATTTTGTGTTTGCACGATATCGCTTTGTAATCTATACAAATAAATAAAATTGGAGTGTCTGTTTGTAATATTGAAATAACCGTTTTTTACTACATGCATATGAATATGTATACAGTACATACACCAAAATAATATTTTTTACAACTTTTGTCTGTCTGTCTGTCTGTTTGTTCCGGCTAATCTCTGAAATGGCTGGACCGACTTTTACGAGACTTTTATTGGCAGGCAGCTGATGTAATAAGGAGTAACTTAGGCTACTTTTATTTTAGAAAAATAAAGTAATGTTGCAATGGACAAGTACTGTCCAGTACCGCGCGCAGCTCACGCGCATGCCACCGCCTGTGCCATCACGTCTCGGGCGCATCCCACTTCTCCCACCAATTGTTTTAGTTTAGTAATTATTTCAAGTAATACGGGTTAGTAATCTATTGCTTCGTGATTGAAAGACAAACAAACACACTAACTCAACGCAGACGAAGTTGCGGGCGTCAGCTAGTAGTAAATAATTAGGAGCATATGAGTTTACCCCTAACAGGTTAGCCTGCTACCGTCATGGACTCCACCATCAATTACCACCAGGCGCGATTGCTTGTAGCGGAATCAAAAAATCTATATATATATATATAAAAATCAATTGCTGTTCCTTGGTCTCGCTAAAACTCGAGAACGGCTGACCGAATTTGTCTTATCTTGGTCTTGAAATGTTCGTGGAGGTCTAGGGAAGGTTTAAAAAGTGAGAAAAATTCGAATAATGGCCGGGAAAACCCTAAAAACAGCCCTTTTCTTTTTCCATATAAACGTGTTCTAAATAAAATGTGGAGTCAATTTGAACTTTATTGCTGCTCAATAAAGTTCATATTAAATTATAACCACTCACTGTTTTCTAAGAAATGTAAGTGTATTCCCAATTGTAATGAATTGTAACAATAAATTGTAATGTAAATGTATTCCCAAGTGTATTTGCAAAAGAGTCAATTTGCAATTTATATTTAGGTAATGTTTTATCCCGGTATTTCCACGGAAACGAAAACTACGCGGATGAAACCGCGGGTCTCAGCTAGTAATTAATAAATTTTATATTTTTTCCAGGAAACAGAGGACGTCTTACTGGCGTTACGAAGAACCTTCGAAATAATATGCGACACTGCCATTGTAATATATTTGTTTTGTGCAACAGTGTTCTTTACCATAAACATAGTTCCATTGCATCTATTAAACTGCACTTATTGCCTTTTTAAGTATATTTTTAAGTTTTTTTTTATTTTGGAAATAATAATTAATCACTAAAATCTATTATGCAATCTGTTAATCGGAAAACTTTGCGAAATTTATATATTATAATTGTATATAACATAAAAAAACTAAGCGCTATAAATTACTTGTATTCTACATCGCTCCTTTTTTTCCGCTGGGAAATGCTTTTATGCATCCCCTCTGGAAGCGATGCAGGCAAGACTGCGCCGCTTCCGACGGGGTATGTGGGACTCCCTGGCGACCAGAATACCCACTAAAACCCAGCGATGCTCCTTCGCGTCGCCTGGTGGCTGGGTCACGGGAACACTTGTGCACTCGACCGCGGCCCAGCCAGCGGCGTCCGCAGAGGCTGTATTCTACATTGCTACCATGTTTTGTAGTCGAAGGTATTGGTACGGTAATGTCATTAGCGGTACGTACATATATTTTAATTCTCTAATACTTTTTCCATATGTATATATGATTTAAGCTTAAGCAATGTTCGTGCTTTTTATTGTACCTAGCTGTTAATGGCAATAATCAAACATTAATTTATATTGCTTGGGCCCGTGCCTGCATAGAACGCCACCGATATCTGATCAAAGGTATGAGTTCTCTAACATATTAATTTTCATTCATATAGATAAATATCATTAATATAGTATTAAAAATATACTGTGTTAGGTAATTAAGTTAAGTCATTAGTCATAGTCACATTCAGTTATAAATACATCCTATATTATACTATAATAATATTGTAATATTTTAATTATTACGGATCATAGGCTGATGTGCAATTGAGGCCTTAAGTATACTTACTGTTTAGTTTGGAACAGTTCATCTATCATTATACTTTAGTCGCGATGGACGATTACTATGTATATATTAAGAGGACGAAAGGGTATAGTTATAGGGATCTATATAATGGGATATATATATTTTAGTATACTTTATCCCTATGAGGTTTAATGTTTTCGGAAAACAGTGTCCATAAATTATATCTGTAGGAGAATTAAACGACTGGTCCCACGAATGTTATAATTATCTTGGTGATTAATAGAAATGTTAATTTAAAAAAAAAATACTACTTATTCATAAATTCGGTCGTTGGAATATTTTTTATTTCATATTCACTTTTTATAAGTAGTTTTCATCCCGTAAAAAATGTTTTCTTATTAACATTTTTGACCAGTTGTTTAAACAGTTTTTAGCTGGTAATCTATTGTATAATTCATAAATATGTATAACATTGTAAATTTTTCCATCATTACGTTCGTAGATGACTATTATACATAAGTATTGTAATGGCATGTACAAAGATATTTAGCCTTTTTAATAATAATCTTTGCAACAAACCGTTTTCTCTCGTTCTGTCTTCTATAATTTGACGTTCGAAAGAAGAAGACATAATATTATAGAACTTAAACTAAACATTAGCGATTGTTAATAATAGTAGCGATGTTTATTATTAAGGCAAATTGTTTGTAATATTTAATCTATCCACAGAGATCTCATAAAATAGTGCGTATAAATTGACTGCTTACGTAATGTGTACATATATTTAATAAAAAAAAAAAAATTAGATGTAAGAACATTGAAAAATTATGAAAATCAAATGATTACATGTATAAGGATTATTTTTTTTTCTCTCACGCTGGGAAATGCTTTTACGCATTCCCCCCGGAGGCGACGCAGACAAGACTGCGCCGCTTCCGACGGGGTATGTGGGACTCCCCGGCAGCCAGGCTGGCGACCAGAACACCCACTAAAACCCAGCGATGCTCCTTCGCGTCGTCTGGTGGCTGGGTCACGGGAACATTTGTGCACTCGACCGCGGCCCAGCCAGCGGCGTTCGCCGAGGCAGACCCTCCACGGGGGGCCTATGGGAGCTCTGTCCGATGCGCACCAGGACCATTGGACGCGCCTCACGACCCGAGGAGGCTCGACGGGTGAGGATGCCTCTCATCCATCAACCGGAGCTCCTCGTCAGGAGGGCAGGCGGCCATCGTGCGCCCGTCGCCTCCGCCCCACACTACGACGCCGGAGAGGGTGCGCGTCTGCGCCATTCTCCCGGCGCCGTTCTGCTGCCTCCCTTCTACATCATCACCTCCTCGCAGAAGGAGGCGACAGCGGCCCAAGACGTTACGCTGGCCAGTGGGCAGCGAAAGGTCAGGCCCCACCAGTGCCACGAGTAAGGCTCGCTCGCACGATTCCCGCGTGTGCTGCGCCGAGTCCTGAGCGTAGCCACACTCATGGCACTCCTTCGTGGGCTCCCGCCTTGCGACCCTGTACAAATACCTACCGAAGCAACCGTGCTTCGAGAGGATCTGACAGGGCCCCGCGCTTCCGGCCCGTCCAGAGCTCGAGGACGGGCCGGATCGCCTCGATCGTGCGGTGGCCGGCGGTCGGCGCGAGAAGCCTCTCCCGCCACAGGGCGACGGGATTAGCCTCCGCCGACCGCCTCATTGTGTAGTCTTAAACAACCTATTGTAGACTGATTTTAATGTAATTTAAACTATTTTCATAATATGTAACATATTAAAATGTAAAACTATATTTTTGGCCAAAAAATCTAGTAGAAAAAATACTATGATTATTTTGTGGTAAGCGGCTAAATGGAGTAGTAGTACGATTTTCTAATCATTAGAATATATTTTTCTTCCTTCCACGTTGTACTGTAGAACTAAGGTGTAAGCTAATCTTATGTCGTAGATTTACTTTAGATTTCTAACTACCTTCAAGCATTTTGTTTTGTACCGGATTTAGGGTAATTTCTTTATTGTAAGAGTGTATCGTCATATTCTAGGCAATATAGACAATTATTATTACCAATTGAAATAAACATGATATATGTTACAAGTCAAGATGCGTGACTTGATTAACTTCACTGTAATGAGGTGATTAATAGTTGTCTAAACTAAAGCTACGAAAGTACCCGACGCGCTGATCTAAGAAGCACACAATTAAGCCAGCGGATTTTTTTGTTTATCACCATCTCATTAAATATGTAAAATACTTACCTATTTTATTTTAAAAATATATGTATAAAACATACAGTAATTTTCCAAGAAAACAATGTTTTATGTAAATAAAAATATGCATACTTATTTATAGGATGACTACGGGGCGGGGGCGTGTCTTCGTCGGTAATTTGGGTAGACGTGGGTAGTTTCGGACAAAGAGACCAGATACTCTTAGTAGAACAGAATTACAATTATAAGTATGGTAATTTATAAGGAGCTGACTATGCACTACCGCGACTCGACTACCGATTCGAACCGACTGAATGCAATGAATGCAATGCGCCGTCCCGCGCCGGTGAGTCTTATAAGAACCTGCATACGTCACTTAGTGTTGCGTAGAGAGAGGGGGCGATGCCACTCTCTTGTCTGTCGTACATCACTCCAAAACTAGATGGCGCTGCTCTCTGATTGCCGTCATATTATTTTATCTCAAGTAAATATTAAGAATAATTAAGACTTTTAAATAAGTTATTGAATGTAAGGTTCATATTGCCAAAGTATATTATTACATTTGAATTGATGCAACGTCTTATATGTATACCTTTGAGGTTTAGTTTTAAGGATACGGATGCCCACTTTGTAGGGGTCGATAATATTAAGTTGATGTGATATAAAAATTCATATTTGATGTTTAATGTATTGAAACTGTGTGTCTATGTAACATTGAAGTCATTACGTACATTTCTCATAATGTAAGATATTAGATTGAGAAGGCAGAAGCTTTTTTAATCTACAATTAGGTAGATACATGATATTAAAAAACAAATAATAATCAAAGTTCATCAATGAAGTTCACATTGATTAATTAATATTTTAATGGTTCATTCGTTTAATCTGATTTTCATTAAATAAACTTTTTTTTAAATCATTCTAAGTAAAACGTAAGTAATCACAGACAAAGTTTGATTAATGTTATGTTATGATATTACATTATCATAATGATATTACAGTTGATGTAATAAACTAAACTACGGCCGTTCAGAGAATGCGTTCCTGACACGTCGCGATTGAACTGACAACGTGACTTTGTAATGGCGTTGCAGTTACGATAAAAATATTATTGCTGGTTGTTTGCCGTTTTAACAATTGATGAGCATTAAAACAACATTATTATATCACTAATCAATTAATGTTATAATTTTGTGCCGAACTGAGTGTCAAATAACTTGGTAAACAATATTTTTCTAAATCTAAACTGCGCTATTACAAGGTTATGTCATCACTTTATATTTGTAGTGCTGTGCTAACAATAACAGGCAATAATAGTATCGTAATCTGTTATTATACAGTTATACTTTATAAAATAATAATACGTTTTGTTTTTCTTTTTAAGAATTTGAAAATAATGGACTATAAGAACTTTTATTAAATAAAAAAATAAAACTACGACTAAATCGAACGCGCGAAAGAAAGTAGCATTTTTATATCTAGGTTGAAAATGGTAACCCCAAATGGCGTTACTAGCATTTTTATACTTAGATTAAAAACGGTAACGCACAAAATGGCGTTATGAGCCGCCATTTTGTGACGCTAAAACAGTCGTCTGTTGTCGTTTCGTGCGCATAGACCACGTTCTTCAAGTGTTTTCGATCTGTTTTTATTTGATTACCCGGCTTTTGTTTAATGGACTGTTTCGATTGAGCTAATCTGGGCTCAAATAAAAGGTTACGCCGCCCGCCACAATATTTCCCCGCCATTCAGCACGAAAAAGATGACCCTATTAAAAGAAGCCTGCGGGGAAGTCACAAGAGATGACTGGGCAAAGGTTGTTGAGAAGACTAACAACCTGATTGTGGAACATTTTGACCGAGATATCAGGATTGATTCTGTTATCGATAATAATATAATTATACATGTTGGCGAAGATGATGATGAAGACACCACCTCCTCAAGCGAATCGGAGTCTTGATTAATATTCTGTACGCACATTCAATTCAATGTACTTTATTGCATAGAAATACAGATTGTAACTTTGTAACAAAGAATAAATAAAACAATTTTATTATATCAATTTACCCTTTTTAGGTTTTCACTTAAATAACAAAAATATAAATTTTAAATGATTCCGCCAATTTAAAACGAAAATAATTTTAAAAATAACGCGGCAGTTCATTTTCGGAGGAACGGTAACGAACTCAGTGTTATGTTGTGCCCAACACTAGGCGTGACTAACTGATAGGTTGTTGTTTCGAATTGACAGTTGCAGGCAACCATAGTGATTATTACTGCGTCACCGGGGGTTTTTGGCGAGCATGAAGCTCAGCCTGAGAGAAGAGCACCTGGGCTCGACGACTTGTGGGGAACGTCCCCCTAAGGTCTCCTGTGAGACTCGGAAATCGACTTAGGGTGACGTTGGGACTTGTTGGGTTTTTTGGACTGGTGTCTCAGTCCGAGCGCCCCCGTGACCGTGGATGAGACCCACGTCCGGATGACGTCAGATATCGGGGACCTCGTCTTCGCCGGCGAGGACGCTGTGTAAGGTTGTGATAGGTGTCAGGAACGCATTCCCTGAACGGCCGTAATATAGCGTATTAATGCACCTATTTATAACTCTTGTAAAGTTAGAATTTTTTAATTAATACTATTTATTTTTTATTTTTATATTGTACATGGTAACTTGTATTAAATTATTTCGAACTAAATAAATGTTTTATTACTTTTAACTGATGTTTAATAAAGATGCTCAAGAAATTAAGTTAAGAAATGATTCAGTGTTTGAATGTTTTTAATGTAATATACAACAACTAACATGACTTATTGGCTTGGATGCTGTAGAGTTTACTTTGTTTTTAAATGATGTCATTGTATTTAAGGATAAATTGAAAAACTATTGTTGTTCGGTTAAGTCATTAGCTGATAATGGCGCATGTATGTACCTAATTGACTATTACATTGAAATTAATATATGCTAATAATAAACAGGTTTTTTTATTTTTCCTATCAAGTCCTTCAGTCATCATCATTATCAACCCATTGCCGGCTCATTACAAAGCACGGGTCTCCTCTCAATATGGGAAGGGTTTGGCCATAGTCAACCACGCTGACCATGTGCGGATTGGCAGACTTCACACGCCTTTGAGAACATTATGGAGCAAGCAGTGATAGACCATGAAAATTCCAGCCATTACCGAAAAAATATATTGAATATTTTATTGGAGATTTCGGCTCAGAACATTTGCAAGCCTCTCACTTAAGACTTAAAGATACTTAATGTATGTACACATGCCACGTGAATGAGGGCATGAAGGCTTACACTTGATAAAAATGGTAGGAAGATTCTTGCCTTCTGCACCTATATAAGTTATCTGAGAATGCAATTTCGACACTTAAATCATTGATTATAACTTACTTTTCATGATAGGAACTGTGACATCGTGTAATGGCCCCAGTACACAATGGCCCATGCGGGCCCACTACAGGCCATCGCCATTGTGTACAGGGGGTAATTAATGGTATATGATGGCGGACAATTGTCAATCGTGGCGCGCAATCGGGGAGTTGTCGGTTTTTTAGGCACACTTCAAAGGAATCGTGGCGTAGCGTGGCCTGTGGTGTTTACACAATCGGCCATTGTTTAGTTCGTCACCGGCCGCTGACCGGGATAGTACACTTTTGTGTTTTGTGCTAGAACCAGAATTTTCGATCGTCCAAAATGTAATATCGTGGAGCAATGAAGAAACTTTCATGTTTATTGATTTATATCAATCTGAGCCCGCACTTTGGGACCCAAATAATGCAAATAAATAATAACCCAAATAATTACTTGTAAACAGTATACAAATAAATAGCCGCAGACGTAATTACTTCGACGTCCATCGCAAGTGGCTTGCCAGGCAGCAATGAGCCATGCGCCATTGTGTGAACACCAAGTGATCGTGGCCTACAATTGTGCATTGCAAAGCGTGGCCCATTACAGGCCATTGTGTACTGGGGGCTTGACAGAAAATGGATCCGTGATCTGTTGATCACCCATCCATTTTCTGACTTGAGTCAATGTTGCATATGTTTAAAAACTTATTTAGGCGGAGGTTGTCGCAAGCTAGTTTGCTGTAAAAATAAATTGTTCACCCGACGCTTGCCCAGTTACATGGAGAAACTTATTGTGGTAGGCATGGTGAAGGCTTAAAGACTGCGTGGCCGGTGACCTCCTCGCAGGTATGACTGGGTTAGAGTGCTCATAGGTGGCTATTACAGCTGCAATAAGAAAAACTGAGGACAGAATGGCTTCAGTTAACACTGAATATATATATATAATAATCTGGGCAAGACCTTAAGTACCGTTTTTTGTTACCGGGGGAAAATCACCTAGTCCACAGAAAGGCGGGTGATTTATTATTATGTGGAATTTTAACCCACTAAAACCCCCTCGGTGGCCACCATCAGGCTTTAATTAACTTCATCATCATCATATCATGATCAATCATTACCGGCTCAATACAGAGCACGGGTCTCCTCTCAATATGAAAAGGGTTTGGCCAAAGTCCACCACGCTGGCCATGTGCGGATTGGCAGACTTCACACGCCTTTGAGAACATTATGGAGAACTCTCACACGTGCAGGTTTCCTCACGATGTTTTCCTTCACCGTTGAAGCAAGTGATATTTTAACTTTTTAAAAACGTACATAACTCCGAAAAGTTAGAGGTGCGTGCCCGGATTCGAACCGCTGACCCCTGTTTAGGAGGCTGACGCCCTAACCACTAGGCTATCACCGCTTCAATTATGGTGTAGTCTCACCTAATGTGTGAGTCTCGCGAAGAGCTTACTATAGAAATGATTCTATGAAGTAATAAGGTCGTAATTAACTTGTAAGTACATAAAGAAATAAGCGATATAGAAGATTTTTATAATATGCATTTGAAAGAAAATAACCACTAGTCTATGAATCATAGGTTGACGTACTGTTATGTCCTTCGCTCTTGATTTATATTGCATTTTACAACCGCATAAGTTTATCTAGACACCCCTTATTTATGGCTAGACCTCGTCTAGACTGGGAATACGTCTCTCTTTTACAAAACTTACGAGATTTTGATCCAACTGTCTGGATACGATACAATAGATGACCAGCAAATTAAACTTAAAAATGAACTTGTTTTGTCTGGATAACCCAAAAAGTAACGGGAATCCTCCCAGCGAAGGCGAGACTGTATTATGCAACTTTACTACTTCTAACAAAGTACTTGATCACTCGGTCCTGTAGAAAGGCAGACAACTCAGTTCATCTTGATTATTAGTATTACCTCTCGTATCTAAGATTTAAAATAAGTAAATGGCTTTTAATCGAGAAAGATCAATTGCCTATTTAAAAAATGACAAGAATTAACGATAAAATGGTTAATCATTATTTTATGTCCGTTATTAGTTATAAAAATATTTAACTATTATTTAAATATCCTCCGAAAAGTGGCAGGCATCGACTGGATCCGAAAGGCCGGAGACAGGATGAGTTGGCGCTGCTTCAAAGAGGCCTAAGAAGAAGAAGTCCAGAAGTGGATTAATGTTTGAATATTTACTATATAAATATTTAAAAACTGTGTCCTTAGGTACGTGAGACCAGACTCGAGCTGGGAATCGAACCCAGAGCTTCCAACTTTATAATGCGAAAGCGCGCGCTCTGCGCCACAGAGGTCGTCAAAACGTGTGTTTTGTATAGGTAGTTTTTATCCCAGATAAAACAAATATCTTAATTACAAGAGAGCACTACTCCTAGATGCACTGCTCAATGTAGATACAAAACTAATTAATTCAGTCTGGTTCAATTCGTACAGTTCATTAACAAAGTGACTAGGAACATTGGCGTTCGACGTGACCACCTCGTCGCCCGCTGCCTCCCCCTCCCGCCCCTTCCTTTGTGAGCAAGATAAGTTTGTATTAGGTGACAAATTCGTTCTTTCTAAATTTTGTTTTCATTATATATCTACACAACGAAAACAGACGCGAGTGTATAAAAACGTACCAGGTATCTACTCATTTGATCTAACAGTACCTAATAAAAAAAAATATTTTATTTTTTTAATTTAAAAAAATATGTAATTAGGTAACTAGCTAGGTAAAATAATAAATTCCAAATAAGATACTTGGATGATTCATCATCATCATCATCATGAACAACCCATTACCGGCTCACTACAGAGCACGGGCCTCTTCTCAATATAAGAAGGGTTTGGCCATAGTCCACCACGCTGGCCATGTGCGGATTGGCAGACTTCACACGCCTTTGAGAATATTATGGAGAACTCTCAGGCGTGCAGGTTTCCTCAAGATGTTTTCCTTCACCGTTGAAGCAAGTGATATTTTAATTTTTTTAAAACGCACATCGTACGCTCCGAAAAGTTAGAGGTGCGTGCCCGGATTCGAACCGCCGACCTCTGATTAGGAAGCTGACGGCCTAACCACTAGGCTATCACCGCTTCAACTAGGCTTTCACCGCTTGGATGATTGGATCATATTTAAAATACAAAATCGACGATTTGTATTGTTCGATTATTTGGAATCTGGTACCATATTATTGATTGAAGATCTGTAGACGAAGAAAATGTTTTGTATATTGATTGAATACATGAAAGAATTTCACATGTATTCATTGATTTGAGTTGATGTCAACCCGCTAAGGACTAGCTCGCTTTTCCATCCAAAAGGCTGTATTCATTAATGATAGTGATTTATCTACTCATCGCATGTTTTTTTTTATTAATTCTTATACTCTTGTGGTGATGATGAAGTCTAAGATGATAGTGGGTTAATCGGTTTAGGGTTAGTTATATACGCGGCATCGTACTGGGAGCCTTTGGCGGCACTTATTTGTCAATAGGATGTTCATTAGATGTGGTTAAGTCGTGGTTTGGTAATATAGGAGAGATAATTTTGAAGTTGAAATAATAAATTCTCAAATGTCCCTTTCGGGAATCGCCCCTGAGTCTTCCACTTATAAGACCCCGTCGCATCATCAACCAACGCTCCCCACTGAACCAGGGACGTCTCCAATACCAGTTTTAGTAAGTACGAGACTTAAGTAATAACATTTACAGTTCAATCAAGTAATAGTATACTATTGAAAGAACTCAAATTCAATTGTAATATTTTTACTTGAAGAAATATAACAATGTAAATAAAACGGCATCTAAGTATTTGAAAAACGATTATAATTGTCTTTTAATACACTTTAAGTATTAATCATTAGTATAATAAAACTGTAACAGGACGAATCCTGTACATTAAATATATTTTGAAAATTTTACTATCGATACTGAGCACAAAATATTTTTTTTGTCTGTCTGTATCTTGGCTGCGCATGACGCCGAAACTACTGGATGGATTTGAATGAAATTTGGTACAGGAGTAGCTGTTACTCTGGTGCAACATATATAATAGTTTTTATCCCAGAATTCAGCACGGTTCCCTTGGGAGATGGGATGAAAGTAACAATGTGTATTAAGATGTAATTCATTAACGCGTACTCAGAAAGGAGATTGTAATTATTTCAAGGTCGTCGGTTTAGTAATCCATTGCTTCGTGATTGGAAGACAAACCATCACTCTTCACATACTAACTCAACGCAGACGAAGTCGCAGGCATATGCTAGTATCAAATATGGAAGCATTTATCTTGAAAACCGAAACGTTTGAGAAACGACCAGCGTTGACGTGTTGAAGGAACGCCCCGGATTATCTGAATTTGGATAAATATTATAATCAGTTTTCGCTTATATTCCGCAGAAATGATTTGATGCGATCGGAATTACACGAAAACCAGTGTCACGGTAATAACGAAATCCGATTTCATTTATTGTACTCCGCGACTGAATATAACCCGTACCACGAGTTCTCATTTATTATTTTATTTACATTGCTTATACAAAACGCATTTTTTATTTTAGTGTCACACGCACCAATACAGAATACAGAATATAGATTCTACGGATAAGCAGGCAAGAAAATTGACGACAGTTTTGAACAAGCAAGATCGCCGACCACAAAACAAAACCCGTTTGTGGTGGGTATATCTTCATTATCATGATCAACTCATTACCGGCTCACTACACAGCACGGGTCTCCTACTATATATATAACGGTATAACTAGCAGCTTAGCCCGCGACTTTGCCCGCTTTTACTGGTATTAACATTAACTCTAATTTTCTACTGAAATGTTATGAATGCGCTTCTTTCGCGTACAATTTCAGATTTTCATCATCATCATGATCAACCGATTGCCGGCTCACTATAGAGCGCGGGTCTCCTCTCAATATGAGAAGGGTTTGGCCATAGTCCACCACGCTGGCCATGTGCGGATTGGCAGACTTCACACGCCTTTGAGAACATTATGGAGAACTCTCAGGCGTGCAGGTTTCCTCACGATGTTGTCCTTCACCGTTGAGCAAGTGCTATTTTATTTTTTATTCTTTTTTAAAACGCACATAACTCCGAGAAGTTAGAGGTGCGTGCCCGGATTCGAACCTTCAATCTATCAACGCTTCACCGGAGGGGATGCGCAAACGCATTTCCCACATATTAAGGAAACCATAATGACTAATATAAGCCACTGAGAGGCTTTTTTTTTAACGGGTGTCCTCTTTCAGTAAAAGAGACCTTTTTTGCTTTAAAAATTTCTACAATTTTTTGTCTTACAACATTTTTAGTTTTCATTAGTCATTTGTAGAAAACAATAATATATTAAAACAATAGACAGTCATTAAATTACATTTTCAAAATTTTAAAATCCAAAATAAATTACAGTTAAAACGCTTAATAACAACAATTACATTAATTCAAATTACAATTATACACATAAAGCAAAATTTTAAAAGGTCTAATAGTTAATTAAAAATATTAAAATCACTTAAGTCTATCTTAAAACTAAACGAAGGTGCGACCTAAATTGGTTGGTTCGAATCCCGCCGAGACGGAATTCTAAAGACGTAGGTATTTTAAGAATTGTTTCGCTTGGCAATCCTGAGCAATGGTAGGGCCAGCGTTTACAATGGCCGATGACAAATAAATCCCATCGAAATCGCGACTCTCCATGAAATGAGTTCGAAGGCGCTTAATGAGTAACTCTCTCTCTTTCTCTTATTGTGGGTCTCCGTTGATTATTATTTATGTTCCACTATCAGCTATCGGTCTGTTTACTTCGTTTTTTATAAAAATATTTTTAGGTATACATTTATTTTATCGAGCTTGAATGAATACAATGTTTGCGCGGACTTGTACCGAAGCTATCTCTGTACCGAGTTTCGACATTATCGATGCATTAGTTATTCATTAAACATAAACATACCCAATTTGCATGTAAATATAATATTAAAACAAATCAAAATAGCTTTATTCACGTAAACCTATTATCGTTCATATATAACGCATTTTTCATTATTTTTATTCGTGAAGTGATAGTGAAAATTACACTCGCCAACTTATAGCTAAAGTTACGAGGGTTCCAATCGCAAACAATAAACAGAAAGTATAATTTGCTATATTCCGCCGACAACCGGGAGATTAGTATAATATAACACCACACAAAATCCTCCACTAGAACCTCTACGCACGTTTCGACCCGACACCGGATCATCCTCAGGGGATGTTGACTTCACAAGCACGATTTGCCTTTCGCGCTTGTGAATGTGTGGTGTTACTAATCTCCCGGTTGTCGGCGGAATATAGCAAATTATACTTTCTGTTTATGGTTTGTCATGGACTTCCGCAAAGTAACGCCTGCTTCTATTCATTATTTGGTTCCAATCGCGTAAGAATTGGATCGCTAGCTTAAAGTTCATGGTAGGCCTGCAGATCTAAGAAGAAGACCACAACAAACGTCTCAGATAGTCAATAATAACTAGCTATGGAGTAAGGGTAATTCACAACAAAGCTTTTTATCGTCAACATAATCCTTGATTTAAATAATGTTTCATGTTTCATTACACATAAAAATGAAATTGAAACTGAAATTGTACGTGAAAGAAGCGCATTCATAACATTACAGTAGAAAATTAGAGTTAATATTAATACCAGTAAAGGCGGGTGAAGTCGCGGGCTAAGCTGCTATTTATAATATCATCCAAAGTAATATTGCACTTTTCAAGCTACAAGAGATATTGTGTTGTTCACGGACGCTCTCTCTCTACCGATTTGACACTTCCTTTTGTACTTTACTTTGACATCACCAATGGCTTTTGAATTTTGTTGGAATGAAAATCGTTAATTTAAAACAGATCTTCTTTGCGACATATAACAACAAAAAGGAAAACTTGAGAGGTGTCAAGGGACACCCGGATGGAACGAAGTTCCTTTCGATTAATTAGTGAAGGAATTGTAATAAAATTTTATTTTATTTAAGTTATAATAATATTTTTTTATTATTAACAAATATAATGTTATATAAACTTAATCAGTAGGCTCAATTTTGTACTCCATCAGCAATATCCGGAACTTGTGCAGAAACACTGTCAGGATTCATTATTATTATTATTTTTTATTATTTACAAAAAACCTGTATACACTCAACAAAAATAATCGTCGCGACACCACACTGTTCAATGCGAAATAGAAATGAAAATATCTGGCTTGCTTTCTATAAGAGAGAGAGAGACAGACAGAGAAACATGCGACGCCGCACAGCTTACAATAACAAAAAGTGTCGTGACAACTTTTCGTAAGAATTTTTTCCGTCTAGCTCCCTTTCACAACGCGCGATAAGGAACTTCGTTCCAATAAATAATGATCATCTTTTTGCCTAATGTCTAATAATTAGTGTAATGTCAAACTACTTATAATACTAATTAATGTTAGATTGTCTGGTAGTTAAGTTTTTTTACTACGGTTCACTAGATCCTGGGCTAGATTTCCGGGATGTACCAAGAATTTAGTATTGGATTTTACTGTCAAACGTTTATCTTTTAGAGAAATAAGAAAATTCACATTTTAGGCATGTCATTTTGTTACCACTTTAAATTACATTACAACGCTACTGACAAAGAAGTGTCGCCAATCGATTTAGCGTTCCGGTACGATGTCGCGTAGAAACCGATTAGGAGTGTAGGTTTACCATACCCCTAACAGGTTAGCCCGCTGCCATCTTAGATTGCATCATCACCAGGTCAGATAGCCGTCAAGGGCTAACTTTTAGTGTTAAAAAAAAGGGCTTTAAATGCGGAAAGAAATCACTTACTACAGTCACAGCAAATTAACTATCACTCAGCTATGGCGATGAATTAGCAAACTGCGAACGGCACACCACTGCGCTCGGCTCGCACAAGTTTTATTAACGTACAAAGTTTACTTGGCGGTATGGAGGATCCTTCTGGATCACTACCAAGTGTTTGCCGATGGATTTACCAACAATGTACAGTTTATTTATTGATTTATGACCGAAAACCAACAGTTTGTTTCAACATCAACAGAAATGTTTCATAAAACATTTTTAACGTTGTGAGCTAATGCGAATGATTGGCTTTTTACAGGTTTACACAACGTTCACTAATAGTTTCAAAATAAGATACGTCTGAAGTCTTTTGCTTGGGTCAATATATAATAAATTAAAAAATAATCATCATCTTCATCAAGACCAAACCATTACCGGCTCACTACAGAGCACGGGTCTCCTCTCAATATAAGAAGGGTTTGGAGGGTTTGGCCATAGTCCACCACGCTGACCATGTGCGGATTGGCAGACATCACACGCCTTTGAGAACATTATGGAGAACGGTCAGGCGTGCAGGTTTCCTCACGATGTTTTCCTTCACCGTTGAAGCAAGTGATATTTTTAATTTTTTTAAAACGCACATAACTCTAAAAATTTAGAGGTGTGTGTCCGGTTTCGAACCGCCGACCTCTTATTAGGAGGCTGACGCCCTACCCACTAGGCTATCACCGCTTATTAAAAAATCATTTATACACATAATATAATAAATTAAAAACATTCAGTCCAGGATTGGTAACTTACAAATGTCAATTAGTAAGTAGTATCAATTAGTAGTCAGTTAAAACCTATGAATATAAAGGATGTTGGTGTCAGGTACAGCCGGAATTGATAATGCCGATGTGTCCAAACCACAATATAGTATCCACATATACTTAAGACGTGCCGCCAAAAACGATACGAACGACAAAAGCGGGCTCTAATAGCCTAGAAGTTAGGGCGTCCGCCTCCTAATCAGAAGTCGGGGGATCCCGGGCACCTCTAACTTTTCATAATTATGTGCGTTTTCCAGCAATTAGAATATCACTTGCATCAACTGAACAGGAAAACAACACGAGGAAACATGCATGCTTGAGAGTTCTCCATAATTTTCTCTCTCTGTTCCGCACATGGTCTGCGTGGTATCTATGGCCAAACCTTTCTCATATTGAGAGGAGACCCGTGCTCTGTAGTGAACCAGCAATGATTATGATGATAATGATGAAAAGTGGGCTCCACCATGAGATAGATACGTATAGATAGAAGTACGTATAGAAACAACAAACAAAATAAAACCTACTCCGAGAACCAATAGTAGTTATTCTACGTTCGCATAATAGATCACTATTTGGCAATTTCTGAAATTCATTCGACGTAGTTCCTAACAAACTTTTGGGACCTTGAAACGCGCGTTTCCAGTTATAGTAACGTATATAATATTTACTTATATTATGTAGCAGTATTGCCTTGTTGTTCTTGTGGTTTGGACGGTTAGCTACGGCATGTTGATTATATGGATTTCAAGGGCCTGGGTTTGATTTCCGATACAGATAAACAATTGTAAGATACCTTTAAGCCCGTAGAAAATTAGTGTCTTAACCCGTGTCTCAGAAAGTACATGTGGTCTGCTTTAGAGGAGGGGTTGGTTTTAGCTGTTACCTGTCAGTTCATACAGCCGGGCTGCTTACGTCTCCATTTGTTGCGGTATTTAGCGTCACAAGAACATTGGATTAGTGCGTGGTGTTCAGATTTTATTAGGTCTGACCATCGCGTGGGTGGCCGACGTGACTGCTTTCCTTCTACTTGTTCTGGTCAACGTATCATTCCATTGAGAGTTTATTTACATTAGCTTCTGCCCGCGACTTTGTCTGCGTGGACTTCAGAATTGGGTCTAAAGCTGCGCTTGTTACAATGTTTAATCTTCCCACGGGAACTATTTGAGAGATCGGTATAGACAGAACATATCTTTTTCCATAGCAAAGGTGAAATTTTAAATACCAAATTTCAAACTGTCTGCCCGCGTAAACAGATTTCAATTTTCCCTCGGGAACTACTGTAGGAATTGGGATAAAAGGTTGCCTATGTTCTTTTTCATGTCAAAGTACAACATATGTATGCACATATATATTTATATCAAGTCATATGTTTTGTATTTACTATCCAGTAAATGTCATATATTTTGATACGAGTATTGTTATCTTGAATGTTGTTTGAATTGGTAAACAATAAACAGCAAGTATAATTTGCTATATTCCGCCGACAACCATGAGATTTGTATAATATAACACCACAAAAAATCTTCGACTAGAACATCTACGCACGTTTCGACCCGACACCGGATCATCCTCAGGAGATGTTGACTTCACAAGCGAGAAAAGGATCTCCTGACGATGATCCCGTGTCTGGTCGAAACGTGCGTAGAGGTATAGGTATATAGGTAGAGCGGAATATAGCAAATTATACTTGCTGTTTATTGTTTATCATGGACTTCCGCAAAGTAAAGCCTGCTTCTATTCATTGTTTGAATTGATATTTCCTCGCATGTTTGAGTTAAACACTAAACTGTTTACCGAGTTCACCTATTCGTGGCGTAAAGTAAATAAAGCGCGTTTCCACATTCACACAATAAATTATTATTCGGCAATATCACGAATTCATTCGGCGTAGTTCCAAACAAACTTTGGTCCCTATGAAGGCGCGGTTTCAATTATTAATAGGGCTGCCAACTTTTATGTACTTTTAAAAGAAAGAAAGTATATTTAAGCTTTAATGCGGCGAGCGGTAAAAGTGTATGTATTTTTTTATTTCAATCGTAGATTTTTATCCTGAGAACTTTGTTAGAAGATAATGCGGCGTCCTACTTTACGGGTGTCGGGATAAATCTCAGGCGAATGAGGGATTTTAGAGGAGGTGTTAGGCGTTCGATTGGAGGGCGAAGCAAACAGAGCACATTAACTCTTCGTTCAACTCTCTACCTTTCACACCTCATCATGATCAATAAAACACCATAAAAAATTACTTTCAGTTTGTTCTACGTGATATTCTGACTTTTCATCAACGTCAAACTTTCGTACAAATCGGTTTCCTACCGAGAATGATTTAGATATATAGTTTTTTTCTTTCATTTTTCTAAAAATTTTATTTATATACATCGTTTGTTATCTAAGTTAATTACGTCATAACCTCCAATGTGATTCAAATTAAGAACATCCCGCATCCAAAAAAAAATGGCTCATATTGCTATCTCGCTTCGATTAATGATGTCGTTGTTCTTACACCCCAGAGTCCGCTAAGGCTAAACAATATAGTATACACACATTGATCTTCTTCCACCATCATCTTCGAATTGTTATATTCAGATGGTGTGAAGTTTGAGAAGCGGTGATAGCCTAGTGATCACTTGCTTCAACGGGGAAGGAAAATATCGTGAGCAAACCTGCATGCCTGAGAGTTCTCTAAAGTGTTCTCAAAGGCGTGTGAAGTCTGCCAATCCGCACATGGCCAGCGTGGTGGACTATGGCCAAACCCTTCTCATATTGAGAGGAGACCCGTGCTCTGTAGTGAACCGATAGTGATATTTTAATGGTTTAAAAACACACATAACTCCGAAAAGTTGGAGGTGCATGCCCGGATTCGAACAGCCGACCTCTGATTAGGAGGCTGACGCCCTAACCAATAGGCTATCACCGCTTCTAACCTAACTAGGCTAACCTGTTACTAGTTATTTATTAATATCGATAATCTTTTATTTCTTTTTACCGTATTTCGAAGCTTTTATTTTAAAGTTGATTTTAAAATTATACCATATAAAGATTAATGCGCTTCGCTTTACTCTTTCAATTAATTCTCTGTTCGCTAACAATGCAAAATAAAGTGTTCGCGTTACCTTTCTTCTTCTTTCATCTTTTTTACACTATGCACAACAATAGATGAAATAATGAAAATAAAAATATAAAAAATAAAAACGTTAATGAATTGTTGGCATCCCTAATTGTGGCGGTTATTTGCCTGTCTGTGAAAATCTACTGCGGTGTTTTATGTTTGATTTTCATTAACAATTAATATTTTATGTGACTTGTACAAAGCTTAGTGAAAGAAAAATGGTTCATTCGTGTAGGATTTATGAGATTCAGTTATTTTTTCAACCTAGTTGTTTTAGTTTATAGGATGACGGGGCGGGGCGGTAATTACGGTAGACGTGGGTAGTTTCGGGCAAAGAGACCAGATACTCTTGGTAGAACAGGATTACAATTATAAGTAATGTAATTTATAAGGGGCATACTATACGCTCCACCAAGTACGACTATGCACTACCGCGACTCGATCACCGATCCGAACCGACCGAATGCGATGAATGCAATGCGCCGTCCCGCGCCGGTGAGTCTTAGATAGAAGAACCTGCATACGTCACTTAGTGTTGCGTAAATAGAGGGGGCGATGCCACTGTTTTGTTTATCGTACATGATTCTAAAACTAGATGGCGCTGCTCTCTGATTGCCGTCAAGTTACTTATTACATAATATATTTTGACAAGTACTATATTTAGATTAAGTACTAAAAGTTCAGAAAAAAAAAATTACAGTTTACAACTTATCATTCAATCAGCCATCCATAAATCGTTCATGTATATCACATTTATCATTATTACTATTCTTGAAGTGATGGTGATAACTACACTCGCCCACTTACAGCTAAAGCCAAGAGAGTTCAAATCGCGTCCAGGTCTAAGAAGAAACCAACAAAAAACTTAGCCGGTTTTTTATGTTATCACCATCTACATAATCAATAATAAATTATAGGTACATATGAAGTTGATTGTATTAATTCAAGCTTTATATCGTTAATATAAGCCTTATAATACCGCAGTAGGATTTTTCTATAACCTATCGTTTTATAAAAAACTTTGAACATATTGATAGACATCTTCAAGATAAAAGGTAATTTATTATAAAATTTGAATGAGTTACTAATTTTGTGCAGCCTGCTAAACGGTACTTACTGAATCTGGTCAACAATAGAGAAAATTTTGAAATGATAAACTTTCTTATTTACTTTAAGCTTTATATTTTACTAGCTGGCGCCCGCGACTTCGTCCGCGTGGAATAAGTTTTTTTTGTAGATATTTATAAGATCTACTATTAATTAGAACATTTTATGGTTCTATCTTTTATAGTTTAGACAGCGTACGCAAAATAAGTAACTTTTCTGGTTGATTTTTTACACCTTGTGTCCGAAAAAACCCAAATATCTTAAGGAACCATATTTTTTCCAAAATAAAATTTAGCCTATGTTACTCGTGGATAATGTAGCTTTCGAATGGTGAAAGAATTTTTAAAAACGGTTCAGTAGTTTTTGAGCCTATTCATTACAACCAAACAAACAAAGTTTTCCTCTTTATAATATTATTATAGTGATATAGATGTCCAGAGGCCGTCAGTAAAATAGGAGCTTTGCTTCTATCTATACCTTAATTTTTCTGTTTACATTTATAGGCTCCTTACAATTTGTATTCAGCGATCAGAGATCAATTATTTTAAATGAAATTGTGCCAAAGAAAAGCGGCAAAGCAAGTGGTCTCCATAAATTATGACAAAAATAATAAACGCAAAGGGTATAAAAAGTATCTCATTATTTTTTGATACTCTTAAATTAAACGATTCGAAAGTCCTTTCTTTGAAAAATATCTTTTATTTTTTCTTTCAATACCGGTCGCCACGGCTTTGACTGCGTAGTTACTGTAGTGGATTTCCCGTGAGATCCAGATGCTATCCCACGGTGGTCTCCAGGTTAACGCTCCAGGAATCGTTTAAGGAGTTTATTCGATTAAACGCAAGCGTGTATTAACGTTTGTGACCTTTTAACCATTTAGTACCGGAGTTTCCGTACCTATGGGAATACAGGCTTTATGCCTATATTATTCGCCGATAACGTAGCGTTTTGATGACCTCCGTGGCGCAGCGCGCGCTGTGTCATTATAAAGTTGGAGGTTCTGTGTTCGATTACGGGCTGGAGTCTGGTGTGGTGGTAGGCTTCGGCCGTGGCTAGTTACCGACAAAGACGTGTTGCTAAGCGATTCCGGCACGATGTCGCGTGGAAACCAATAAGGAGTATGGGCTTACCATACCCCTAACAGATTAGTCCGCTACCATCTTATACTGCATCATCACTTACCATCAGGGGAGGATGCCGTCAAGGGCTAACTTGTAGTGAATTAAAAAAACTTTTTTTAGAAGAACAAAATTATTAATATAAGGTTTGGAGGTGGGCGGCGGCTCATGCAACACATCATCATCATCATCATCATCAGCCAACATTAATCCACTGCTGGACATAGGCCTCTTTGAAGTAGCGCCAACTCATCCTTTTTTTTAACTCGGCTTTTCGCATCCAGACGATGCCTGCCCCACTTTTCGATGAGATAGCCGTCAAAGGCTTACTTTTAATATATCGTCATCATCATGATCAACCCATTACCGGCTCACTACAGAGCACGGGTCTCCTCTCAATATGAGAAGGGTTTGGCCATAGTCCACCACGCTGGCCATGTGCGGATTGGCAGACTTCACACGCCTTTGAGAACATTATGGAGAACTCTCAGGCGTGCAGGTTTCCTTACGATGTTTTCCTTCACCGTTGAAGCAAGTGATATTTTTTTTTTTAAACGCACATTACTCCGAAAAGTGTTAGAGGTGCGTGCCCGGATTCGAACCGCCGACCCTAATCACTAGGCTATCACCGCTTCCCGCCACCGCTTTTTAATATATAGAAAAAGATAAACATACTTAGCCACGCCATGCTTGGTTTAGCCGTGTTGCATTAAGCAATGCCATCCCACAACACGTGACGCGTGTTAGTTCAGATTAAAGCGAACGATGCTGTCCTAGACAAAGACACTGCAGAAACAAAAGCCGACGAAACCATTGGAACGGAATTCGGTCGTAGCGATTAGTGATATCAATTGAAACGGAAGTAGGATGTGCGGATATGGACACATCCGCATTAGAGTCCAAGTGATCAAGTCTGGGTTGATGCATTGTTCTGGATAGGAACAATTTACAGACCATTATTTAAAAACGCCTTACAGACGTAATTGAGAGTATAAAAAATCTTTGAGAAATTAATATTGGTTTTTACCTATATTATATACTCGCTGATGCCCGAATTGAGTTAGTGTGTTTGAAAGTGTGTTTGTTTGTCTTCCAATCACGAAGTAATGGATTACTAAACCGACGACCTTGAAATAATTACAGGATAAACATTAAAGTATCTCCTTTCTGACAAAAAAAGAATGAGTGCAATCGGAGTACGCGTTATACTCGCTACACGCGAGTATACACGCTATACGCGTTAATATAAAAAAACAACTATGAAATTAATTAATTATGAAATAGTTTAAAATTATTTATAAAGTAACTTAGAAAATAACAATTATAGATTACTTATCCTGTCCGAAAAACTAATTATTTTACATGTTTGTTCGTAACATTCCGAGGTCTAAGTTCGAGGCGAGGTGACCCACTAACATGGGTAATATGCAGCAAGGGCAAATAGCATAGTGGCGGAATTACAGTGGCTGTCAGGGCGGGTATAATTCAATTACACCCGACATTCGTTGTGCGGACAGTCGCAACGATAATTGTCTGACTCCGCGAATTTTGGAGGAAATGTTAATTGGCTCCAGCCAGCAGATTATTCTACGAGTGAATTAAGCACCAGTTCATCAATTTCCGAGCAACGGCCAGATTAAAAATGTAGTATCTTGTCTTGTTATTTGGAGCTCAGTACTTTTGGAACGATGTTCCTTATCGCGCGTTGTGAAAGGGGGCTAGACGGAAAAAATTCTTACGAAAAGTTGTCACGACACTTTTTGTTATTGTAAGCTGTGCGGCGTCGCAGGTTTCTCTGTCTGTCTCTCTCTCTTATAGAAAGCAAGCCAGATATTTTCATTTCTATTTCGCATTGAACAGTGTGGTGTCGCGACGATTATTTTTGTTGAGTGTATACAGGTTTTTTGTAAATAATAAATAAATAATAATGTAATAATAATAATAATGAATCCTGACAGTGTTTCTGCACAAGTTCCGGATATTGCTGATGGAGTACAAAATTGAGCCTACTGATTAAGTTTATATAACATTATATTTGTTAATAATAAAAAAAATATTATTATAACTTAAATAAAATAAAATTTTATTACAATTCCTTCACTAATTAATCGAATAGAACTTCGTTCCATTCAAATGTCCCTTGACACCTCTCAAGTTTTTTAATTGGTTTAAGCTTAGATTTAGATTTAGGTACATTAGCATCACGTTATATCTTAAGTAATATTATCTTATTTTTAATTAATTTTGGCCACACCGACATGGTTCTGGAACGTTCTAGAATGTTCTCGAACGTTCCATTGATGATTCATGTAATGAGTCATGTAGTACTAGAGAATAACCTAACAATCAATCAATCGGGTGAATCGATTCCGATGACTCATTACATGAATCATCAATGGAAAGATCGAGAACATTCTAGAACATTCGGAATATATATTATTATAGATGACTCATACACAACCTACCTAACCCAACATATCTTTAACGAAAATTATTGTGCAATAATAACGTACTGAACGTAATGAAACGTTTCGGTAGAAATAGTTCAATCAATTAGCCGTTTAAACAACGAACCGTAAGAGTATTTGAACCGGTTAGTAACCAAAATTAAGTTCAGTTAAGGATATTTAATCAGGGTAAATTAAAACCGGTTACTAGCACTGCTTTCAGCTGAGCTATTAATGTATGGCAAATTATGTTTTAGACAACAGAAAGTTTTAAAGTTTCTAATAAGTTTTTGCTATCACTTTTGTTGATGTTTGACGACCTCCGTGGCGCATTGCGTGCGCTGTCGTATTATAAAGTCCGACGTCCTGGGTTCGATTCCCAGCTTGAGTCTGGTCTGGTGGGAGGCTTGTAAATAAAAAAAAGTGATATTTTAATTGCTTATAAACGCACAGAAATTCGAAAAGTTAGAGCTGCGTGCCCGGGTTCGAACCCCCGACCTCTGATTAGGAGGCGCACGTCGTGACCACTACGTCATCACAACTTTAAGGTTGTATTGTAATTTTAATGAACATGATACTTTTATGTTTTTCACTTATTAGTCTGCCAATGCGCATATGACCAGCGTTATGTAACCTAGAAGCGGTGATAGCTTAGTGGTTAGGGCGTCAGCTTCCTAATCAGAGTTCGGCGGTTCGAATCCGGGCACACACCTCTAACTATTCGGAGTTACGTGCGTTTAAAAAAAAATTAAAATATCACTCGCTTCAACGGCGACGGAAAACATCGTGAGGAAACCTGCACGCCTGAGAATTCTCCATAATGTACTCTAAGGCGTGTGAAGTCTGCCAATCCGCACATGGCCAGCGTGGTGGACTATAGCTTAATCCTTCTCATATTGAGAGGAGACCCGTGTTCTGTAGTGAACCAGTAATGATAGTAAAAATGGCATACCTATATGCACCTAATTATCAATTAAGCCACATTCATTAATATGATAAAAGCGAACATCCCACGTCGTTAGGGCGTCGGTTGAATACTTTCCCAATTATTTCGTAGATGGTTTGAATGGAATACTCACCACCATTGTGTCCATTCGGCATATTGTTTTGGTTATTGTGTACTTATTGTTCCTATAATTGCGTATTCAAGTTTTTTCTTCAAATTGAATCGTATTGTGACCTGTCCTACGGATACAAACAATAGATGGTGACGAAGTTACGTTTATATTGTATCTACTAATTTATGCTGCTGTGATAGCCTAGTGGTTAGGGCGTCAGCCTCCTAATCAGAGGTCGGCGGTTCGAATCCGAGCACGCACCTCTAACTTTTCGAAGTTATGTGCGTTTTTAAATAATTAAAATCATTTGCTTTAACGGTGAAGGAAAACATCGTGAGGAAACTTGCACGCCTGAGAGTTCCCCATAATGTTTGCAAAGGCGTGTGAAGTCTGCCAAGCCGCACATGGCCAGCGTGGTGGACTATGGCCAAACCCTTCTCATATTGAGAGGAGACCTGTGCTTTGTAGTGAGCCGGTAATGGGTTGATCATGATGATGATGATGAACTAATTTATGACGATGTGAGATGTTAATAACAAACGTATTATTTTCTTACTAAGTTTGTTGAGGGCTTCTTCTTCGACCAGGGCACGTTTGGAACCCTCGTAGCTTAAGTGTTAGGCTAGCCTATTTTATATATCACCATCAACTGACTTCTCTCTAATTTGTTGACGCGTGAAGAGTGCCTTGTAAAGGACTGAACATTGGAAGTAAAAGTAAACTTGTAGTGCCGTTGAATAGGCTGCACAAAATTAGTAACTCATTCAAAGGAAATTGTTCAAAGTTTTAATAAAACGAAAGCTTAAAGAAAAATCAATAATTTAAGGCTTATATAAACGATAAAAAGCTTGGGTTTATACAATCACCTTCATATGTACCTACTAGAATTTATTATTGATTATTTGAGATGGTGATAACATAAAGCTATTTTGATTTGATAATTTCAATCAATCAATCAAGATTGATTGAATATAAAAGCAAAGTTCAAACCAAGGACGGATTTAGCTGTAATTAGGCATACATAAAACTATTGTCATATTTTATGTTTTTGTGAAGACGAACAGAAGAGAATTTCAAAAGAAGCGGAATATGCCAACTTATGGTTAATGATGCGGTGTAAGACGGGGAAACTGGTCCGAAAAAAATGTCAATCCACTCTTGGCTTTGAGGTTAAGCAAGATCTATAATATTCATACATACCCCTGGTACGCTTACATCATCATCATTATTAACAACCGATTGACGTCCACTGCTGGACATAGGTCTTTTGTAGGGAGTTCCAATGCTCACGGTCTTGGGCCGCTTGCTTCCAGCGGCTCCCTGCGACTCGTCTGATGACGTCTGTCCACCTAGTTGGAGGTCGACCAACGCTACGTTAACCGGTGCGGGGTCGCCATTCCAGCACCTTGGGACCCCAACGTCCGTCGGTTCTCCGAGCTATGTGCCCCGCTCATTGCCACTTCAACCTCGCAATTCGCTGAGCTATGTCGGTAACTCTGGTTCTTCTACGGATCTACTCATTTCAGAATTGATCACGTAGAAAATAGTGCTTACGTACACTTACGTTTTATGTTAAATCGTACGTAAGCACTATTTATCAGGCCGGTACGGACTTTTGTACTATAGAGAACTCTATTGTAGTTTGATAGTACTGCGGTGCTATACACGGCTTGTGTGATAACAAATTTCCATTGATACATACAATACAGATGACAATGAATATACATAGTGAATAAACCTTAGTTTTTATGGAAAAAGATTAGAGATCTTATATACATAATAAATATTGTGCATCGTAAAACGTCGGTTAGAATCATGTTGCATTTGAATGGTTGTAGATCTTAGTTTGATTTTGATGATTGAGATTGTTGATTTGGGCGCGTTTGGAACCCTCATAGCTTTAGTTTTAAGTTTACGAATATAGTTATTACCATGAAATAACTACTGTGTAAATTATTGACGCGTCAAAAGTGCCTTTTTAAGGACTATTTGAATAAAGATTATTTTGAATTTGAATTTGATTCAAAAGATTCTCTTATTTTACTTGGCACTTATTTTAGCCAACGCACTCTATAATAATTTCTAAAGAAATTATAGTCTATATGTTATTTTGATGTATAAACAATAATACTGTATAGTTTTATCAACATCTGCTCAGTAGTGTTTGCGTGAAAGGGTAACGAACATCTATCCATTTGTACAAATGTTTACATTTATAATTTTCCTGGAAGCGGCAAGATAACGAGTCAGTCACGCTTATAAATTATTTTAGAGTATTGATTGACGTGTATTGGCGACGAGAATAGCAATGCTTTCTGATTGGCTAACGCTTCTCCACTATTGGCTAAATTGCGCAATACGTAAGTACCATTGATACAGACAGACAATAACAGTAAAAGCGATAGTTGCGAAGTGATAAGCACTATTATCGCCCATATAACGTAACATAATATAGTATTGTAGTAGAAATAGAAGTTTGTTTCATATCCAATGTCATAGGACAGCTAAAACTTTATTCTGGTTTCATTCTGCGTCAACAAACAAAATAGCAACATAATTTTCCTTTATTTATTGAAATTAAATGGTTATGGTTATATTATTAGTATGTATATATATATATTTGTTTATATCAAGGTATATATTTATGTATATATTTTGCCCCACCTTCCTCTTTCCGTATCTCTATATCTTCTACATATTTGGTTGCCTGGAAGAGATCGCTATGTAGCGATAAGGCCGCCAAATTGTATACTACTGTGTCTGTTATTTTCTGTCTTTTTTTGTTTTATTTTTCCTTTTTCGTGGTGTACAATAAAAGTGTGTAAATAAATAAATTAATTAAGAAATTAAATTTCAAAAAATCTTTATTCAAATTGGCTTTTTTTGATCTGTATGCATAGAATGTTTTACTTTGGTTATGAGAAGATGACAGAAAGATTTCGTATTTGGCGGGTGCGGTTTTTACACGCTTGTTGGCTAATTTTGAAAAGAATTCGTGTCGGTTGTGTTGTGGACATTATAGTTTTGGTGTCGTTTGTGTAGTGGCTAGTTTTTTGAATGGTTAACAGGTATTGATTTGGGAAAGGTTTGAGGGAGCCGCGTCCGTCTATTGCGAAGTTTCCCACTCTTTTTCGCTAACTTGAATTCTCTATAAACTTGACATTGGCTAATCTGTGTAAAGCCAAAAAGATGACGATAATTACATTCGTAAACTTAAAACCAAAGCTATGATTCTTATGTGTTTCGACTGCAACATATGTCAAGTGCCAACTTCCAACATAAATTACCCCTAAACTGTAATCAAAATCACTAAAATTGAATAAATATATAATAAATAAATTCTTTATTTCACAAAAACAAGCATCAAATTAAGTACATAAACAACACAGTTTCTTGCAAAACCCCCTATGAAAATAAGTTCAATTGAATATTTTTACTTCTTCTGATTAGGAGGTGGTTAGGAAACCACTAGGCTATCACAGCTTCAAAAAAAAAAATCTAGTTAATCATTTTTATTTAATTTATAAGAAACACTCACAGCAGTTCAAACACTAAAAATAAAGGTGGCCTTTAAACAAAAATCTGCTCTTAAATATTTAAAAGAGTTTCCCTCAAAAGTTATCTATGATATGTATTTTTTTTTATTATTTGAAAAGCTCGGAGCACTTCGCTCAGTGCGGTTACGTTCCGCTCTTTATCTATGCATTATTCCAATTCACAATCTGGAATCGTTTGTTCAATTTGAGCTCCACCGTGAAAGGAATATTCCTCTTGGTGTGCTTGTGTCTCGGAAATGTAATAATTTTCCTCCATTGTTTCTAGTTCAGTTCGATCGTTTGTATAAGAATGACAGCAGGTAACATTGCGACTTTCTGATTGGCTGATACTATTTGACAATTGGCTGAAATACGCAATTGAAGCGAGAGTACCATTTCGGAAAAAAAAACAAGCGAAAATATTATTACTATCGGGATTATTAAAATCGTCGGAAATTTGGACTTGGTATCACCCGGTAATAGTGGGTGAATTAGGTGATAATAGGATTAATGACTAGACGTAAATAAGAAAATAGAACAAAATAAAATATTGTTTTAACGTGTCTTTTGTGGTGGCAAACTAAAAAATATATTTTGTAAATAAGCCTTAGATATTTTTTTTTGTGTGAGAGAGAATGCGTGTGTCTAGTAGTGGGGCAGAAGATTGAAGATCGTGATGACAGTTTAATGTCATTTTGCCTTATAGTTCTTAATCTTGCCTTGGAGATAGTGCGGGCTCGGCTGGTATAAATCCCTTTAATTCAAACCGACAGAATTGCAAATAAATGAACATTGTTCATATGGGGAAATGGGCAGCATGCTTCTCTTTTTTTGTTTTTTATAAACCACGAACAATCCATATATAATCTGTAGGTACTTGAATGAATGAATTAATGAATACACTTTTATTACACACCACAAGATAGGAAAAAAAATTAAAAAAAAAACAGAAAATAACAAAGTCATAGTAGGTATACAATTTGGCGGCCTTATCGCACAGAGCACCCTTAGTTTCTTCGAGCCCTAGGGCTCAAAATTTCTTCTGGCAGAGCTTCTTTCCGAAGCTCGCCAAATAGCCCGGTTACGCTGTGGCAACCAATAGGGTTAGCACAGCGTTACACAAAAAACAGTCCGAAAAAAAAAAACGCTACATAGCGATCTCTTCCATGCAACCAAGACTTGCTAGAATATAATAAAATTTAACCGTAATTAATAGCTGTTTCAGCTCAACCAATACAATTATTATTATGTTTGTTTACCTTTAATAAATAACACGTTATTGAATCGTATGAAATCAATAATAATTTATATTGTTCAAGAGCTTATTTTGATATTTTATTCAATTCAAAGACACTAAAAGATAGAGAAAGACACTAAAATCGATTCAAAGCAAAAACTTGCTCATTCATATAGATAGGTATATATTTCATTTATGATATTGGCAGCGCTGGGTTCTTGTTGTTTTGAATAATATAAATCACTCGTATAGAAACACAATCGATTTTCATAAACATCAAATGTGTGTATCTCATCCGTATATTTCATATTATTACTTCTAGTAATCAAGATAGCGTTACAAATAAATAACTGAAATATAAAAGAAAATACGGCCTATAAAGAGCGTTATAGGAAATACATAACTAGACTTTGAGAAAACAAACCTTCTATTATAAAAAAGCGGTGATAGCCTCGTGGTTAGGGTGTCGGCCTCCTAATCAGAGGTCGGCGGTTCGAATCCGGGCACGCATCTCTAACTTTTCGGAGTAATGTGCGTTTTTAAAAAATTAAAATATCACTTTCTTCAACGGTGAAGGAAAACAATGTGAGGAAACCTGCACGCCTGAGAGTTCTCCATAATGTTCTCAAAGGCGTGTGAAGTCTGCCAATCCGCACATGGCCAGCGTGGTGGACTATGGCCAAACCCTTCTCATATTGAGAGGAGACCCGTGCTCTGTAGTGAGCCGGTAATGAGTTGATCATGATGATGATGTTTATAAAAAATAATATCGTCGACTCAAACCAAATAACTTAAAAGACCTCATAAAATTACGTAACTTTACGGTGTGAAAACGTAATGGTATTATTTCGTCGTTTTGCTTTTGCGCCTTGTTTTGGTACCGCGATTCGCGTCGATGTGTAAAAGGCGTTAAATGAAGGAACCATAAAAACATGTACATTTTTGAGTTTTTTAAAGTGGTTCACCGCCAAGGACTTGTTGGCGTCGGCTTCAAGAGGCGCAGAATGCTTACAGGATTGCTCCCTCGCCTTATTACTCCCTGGTAACTTTTGCTTAGCTTGAAAAACGCTACAATTAAGCAAAACGTGAGGTGTGCTATTAATTGCTGTAAGTGAGGTTTAGGTATGTACCTTAACACATACTAAATCGCTAACAAACAAATGTTTGTTTGGGATTTTAGTCTATCACAGTTTTTCAGTTTATTTAATCACAGCTACAACAACTAACTCGTAGTGGTATAAATATACTACTGTACCAATATGATTACTTATTAATTTATTATATAAGTTCCGATGGTTTGTTTTACCAAGTATGTAAGTTGTCAATCTGCTGATGGAGCTAAACAAAAAGTACCAACTTATGCTTTTTAGATATTTAATATATTTAGAATAATAAGAATATAGTCAATATTCTTACAATCCAAGTATTTTGATTTGATTAATTTTAGTGCAGCCTTTTTTTTCCGCTGGGAAATGCTTTTACGCATCCCCTCCGGAGGCGACGCAGGCAAGACTGCGCCGCTTCCGACGGGGTATGTGGGACTCCCCGGCGGCCAGGCTGGCAACCAGAATACCCACTAAAACCCAGCGATGCTCCTTCGCGTTACCTGGTGGCTGGGTCACGGGAACACTTATGCACTCGACCGCGGCCCAGCCAGCGGCCTCCGCCGAGGCAGACCCTCCACGGGGGGCCTGTGATGACCCCCTGACCCCCGAACTCCGAACAAGGCGCGCCAGGATCATTGGACGCGCCTCACGACCCGAGGATTAGGCTCGACGGGTGAGGATGCCTCTCATCCATCACCCGGAGCTCCTCGTCAGGGGGGCAGGCGGCGATCGTGCGCCCGTCGCCTGCGCCCCACCAATTTTAGTGCAGCCTACTGAATGGTACAACAAGTTTGCTTTTACTTCTAATGTTCAGTGCGTTACAGTTTATTTTTTTCCTCGAATTTTTCGATATTTTTAAGGATATACATTATAACTATATATACAGATTGGCTATGCACTATCATCATTTTATATTCTTTTAATATATTTTTTAATGACTGTTTTTGAAAATGATAATACTCTGTTAAAAGGGAGAAATATCATAAAGCTTTATCTTTTAATTACTCTTTTTGAAAATGATAAATACTCTGTTAAAATAGAGAAATAATATAAAACTTATACTTCTTACCGCATCACCCCGGTGCGGATTGACGGGAAATAAGATTACAATGGTATTACCAAAACGGTCTATGTCAATAAATATGATAAGACATCGAAACAATATCAAATGTAATCCCCGGATTACCGATTTCATCCGATTGACATCGACAGTGATCACGCAATAAATTGTTACCAACTGAATGGATTCATAAATAAGAATTTGACATCTAAATACTTAGATAGGCGGCCAAGCTATGCTGGTGCTTTATTAAGTGCACCAAATATATAGATCGATCAATATATACTAAAAAGCGGTGATAGCCTAGTGGTTAGGGCGTCAGCCTCCTAATCAGAGGTCGGCGGTTCGAATCCGGACACGCACCTCTAACTTTTCGGAGGTATGTGCGTTTAAAAAAAAAGTTTGAGAAGGGTTTGGCCATAGTCCACCACGCTGGCCATGTGCGGATTGGCAGAATTCACACGCCTTTGAGAACATTATGGAGAACTCTCAGGCGTGCAGGTTTCCTCACGATGTTTTCCTTCACCGTTGAAGCAAGGCAATGACATATTAATTAATAATTATTTTTTTGTAATTCCAATAGTAAATAATAATTGTAACTCTAATATGTATAATAATTGTAAATTGTAACATTGCAACGCCCTGACGGGGCCAAATGTAGTCTATCTATATTATGTGTAAGTAGATAGACGTGCATGAGTGCAATTTATGAATAAATAAATAAAACAGAAGTCTTCAGGGTGCGTAATTTCATGTAGTAGTTTCGGCCAGTGATTGGAGGAGGTTTTAGTCAGTAGGTCACTAAGGGGTCTTTTTAACTCTGCATGAAGTATATGTGTATTTAGATAGATATACATGAATGTACATTTGGGAGAAAAGCGGGAGACTTCGTATATGGCGGGCGCGGTTTTCTCCCTCTTTTCTTGAATTAATGTTTGTTGTCTAATTTTGAAAAGGAAAGGTGTTGGTTGTGTTGTGAACATTATAGTTTTGGTGTCGTTTGTGTAGTGACTAGTTTTTTAAATGGTTAACACAGTGATTCTCAACTTTTTTTTTGTTGCGGCACATATTTAACGATTTCAAAATTTGGCGGCACACTAAGAAAAAGATAAAAATAATTTACTTACTACAACACACTGCATAAATAGTTTATGACAAAAATTTTAAATATACGAAATAAACTAATATATACTACAATAATAACTAAACGATTATTAAGGGATTAATTATTAATTATTATATATTTGCGAAATTTGGCGGCACACTTTTGAAATTAGGCGGCACACAAATGTGCCGCGGCACAGTGGTTGCGAATCACTGGGTTAACATATTATATTAATTTGGGAAAGGTTTGAGGGAGCCGCGTCCGCCGAGTGCGAAGTTTCCGGCCATTTTTCCCTAACTTCAATTCTACATTGCTATAAACTCGATATTGGCTAATCTGTGTAAAGCCATAAAAAGAGAAAAAAGAATTAAATACAAAAAAAAAAAGTCGGGCATGCACTTGGTTCAGGTCAAATGGCATCCATGAGGATTTCCTCTTACAATAATAATAATAGAAAAAGGCTTATGTGCAAAACCATTGAAGTCCCTAATAAAGGATTACGGTTCTGAAACTAGAGCGTCGACGATTTTAAAATAATACTGCTATGAGTGGTATTAATCCTTCTGTATAAATGACGATTTTTCCGGGCAAATATTTCGTGTGCCTGAATTGATAGTGATATGGAAATATAATGGATTAGTTTTTTCACAGCGCTATAATTTTGACGACCTCCGTGGCGCAGTGCGTGCGCTGTCGTATTATAAAGTCGGAGGTCCTGGGTTCAATTCCCAACTCGGGTCCGGTCTGGTGGGAGGCTTTGGCCGTGGCTAGCTACCGACAAAGACGTGTCGCTAAGCGTTTTAGCGTTCCGGCACGATGTCGCGTAGCAACCAATTAGGAGTGTGGATTTACCATACTCCTATCCTAGACTGCATCATCACTTACCACCAGGTGAGATAGCTGTCAAGGGCCAACATGTAGTGTATAAAAAAAATACTTGATGCAGCCTAAGATGGGACTCTTTCACGTAAAAACTACCGAAGGGATTTTCATATAACATTACAATAATATAGCTTCCCATCCCATTAATAACCCATCCAGGTTTCCTCACGATGTTTTCCTTCACCGTTGAAGCAAGTGATATTTTAATTAATTAAAAACGCACATAACTCCGAGAAGTTAGAGGTGCGTGCCAGGGTTCGAACCCCCGACCTCTGATTAGAAGGCGAACGCCCTAACCACTAGGCTATCACAGCTTATACTGTGTGTCTGTTATACGTGTAAACTATAATGTAATGTAAACTATATGAATCAGAACCGTTAACAAATAGGCACCTAATCTGGCAATTAAGCCTAATGAAGGCCGAACGTGTCGGCGTTGAATAGCGACATGTGGGAACAAGTTCAAAGATAACATTCACCTTTATGATGGAGCTAAAGTGATAGCTGTTATCGTGGACCGTGTTGGACTTTAAAGGATTTTGATATTCCCCATATAAATAGGTCGTAGATGCCCTTTACAGCTGTGTATAGGCGCCTGGCGTTACTTAGCGGAACTCTTATGAAAGTCGAGCAACAATGTGTGTATAATCAGTACGTTTAATATATGTATATGTTTTTGTATCTTTAAATTCCTTATACTTAACTACAAACAGATTTTTTCACGCCCTATGTTAATAACATAAAAAGGTAGTAAGGGCGACATTATCACTGCTAGTAGTGCTGTAGGGATCCGCTTTGAAAAAGGAAACATTTTACTTAAAAAATTGTGATTGCTCATCAAATAAGTGTAAAATAAAATAATAAAATTACATATACTACAGTATATGTAATTTTATTATTTTATATACTTTATATGTAACACACTAATTTACATATACAGCAATAATTATCATACATATTTATACATTATATATATATATGCTTAGTTATGTTAATCTATATATATAAAAGCGAAATACCACTGACTGACTGACTGATGATCACGATATCTCAGGAACTATAAAACATACGAACTTTAAATTTGGAAGGTAGATTCCTTTTATGAAGTTTAGGTCAGCTAAGAAACGGTTTTGAGAAAATCTACCCCTAAGGGGTAGAAATGGGGGTTGGAAGTTTGTACGAAAGTCCTATATTTTTGAAGTTAGAGACATGAAAATTGGCAACTAAGTTTTTTATTATAAATGATAAAGATCTGTATAATCAATGTTACGAAAATCTACCCCAAGGGGGGTGAAATGGGGGTGAGGCGTTTTCATGAGGATTTTATGTTTTCGAAGTTAGGGACATGAAAATGGGCATTTAGGTAATTTGTTTTAAATAATAAAAACCTGTATACGCAATATTACAAAAATCCACCCCTAAGGGGTAGAAATGGGGGTTGGAAGTTTGTATGAAAGTCCTATATTTTTGAAGTTAGAGACATGAAAGTTGGCAACTAAGTTGTTAAATATAAATAATAAAGACCTGTATGATCAATAATGCAAAAATCTACTCCGAGGGGGGTGAAATGGGGGTAGGAAGTTTTCGTGAGGATTCTAAGTTTTTGAAGTTAGGGACATGATAATTGGCATTTAGGTAATTTATTTTACATAATAAAAACCTGTACACGCAATATTACAAAAATCCACCCCTAAGGGGTAGAAATGCCGGTTGGAAGTTTGTATGAAAGTCCTATATTTTTGAAGTTAGAGACATGAAAGTTGGCAACTAAGTTGTTAATTATAAATAAAAAAGATCTGTATGATCAATAATGCGAAAATCTACTCCGAGGGGGTGAAATGGGGGTAGGAAGTTTTCATGAGGATTCTAAGTTTTCGAAGTTAGGGACATGAAAATTGGCATTTAGGTAATTTATTTTACATAATAAAAACCTATTCACGCAATATTACAAAAATCCACCCCTAAGGGGTAGAAATGGGGGTTGGAAGTTTGTATGAAAGTCCTATATTTTTGAAGTTAGAGACATGAAAGTTGGCAACTAAGTTGTTAATTATAAATAATAAAGATCTGTATGATCAATAATGCGAAAATCTACTCCGAGGGGGGTGAAATGGGGGTAGGAAGTTTTCATGAGGATTCTAAGTTTCCGAAGTTAGAGTCATGAAAATTGGCATTTAGGTAATTTATTTTAAATTATAAAAACCTGTATACGCAATATTACAAAAATCCACCCTTAAGGGGTAGAAATGGGGGTTGGAAGTTTGTATGAATGTCCTATATTTTTGAAGTTAGAGACATGAAAGTTGGGAACTAAGTCGTTAATTATAAATAATAAAGATATGTTTAATCAATGTCACGCAAATCTACCCCAAAGAGGGTAAAATGAGGGTTGGAAGTTTATATGAGGATACGAAGTTAGGGACATGAAAATTGCCATTTAGGTTATTTGTTTTAAATTATAAAAACCTTTATACACAATATTACAAAAATCCACCCCTAAGGGGTTAAAATGGGGGTTGGTAGTTTATATGAAAATCCTATATTTTTGAAGTTAGAGACATGAAAGTTGGCAACTAAGTTTTTAATGATAAATGATAAAGATCTGTATAATCAATGTTACGAAAATCTATTCTAAGAGGGTCGAAATGGGGGTTGGAAGTTTTCATGAGGATTCTATGTTTTCGAAGTTAGGGACATGAAAATTGACATTTAGGTAATTTGTTTTAAATTATAAAAACCACTATAGGCAATATTACAAAAATCCACCCCTAAGGGGTTGAAATGGGGGTTGGAAGTTTGTATGAAAGTCCCATATTTTTAAAGTTACAGACATGAAAGTTGGCAACTTAGTTGTTAATTATAAATAATAAAGATCTGTATATCAATGTTGCGAAAAACCACCCCAAAGAGGGTAAAATGGGGGTTGGAAGTTTTCGTCAGGATTCTAAGTTTGGGACATGCAAATTGCCATTCGGTTTATTTGTTTTAAATAATAAAAACCTGTTATGCAATATTACAAAAATCCACCCCTAAAGGGTTGAAATGGGGGTTGGAAGTTTGTATGACATGAAAGTTGGCAACTAAGTTGTTAATTATAAATAATAAAGATCTGTACGATCAATGTTGCGAAAATCCACCCGAAAGGGGGTTGGAAGTTTTCATCAGGATTCTAAGTTTTCGAGGTTATCGACATGAAAATTGGCATTTAGGTTATTTGATTTTAATAATAAAAACCTGTATATACGCAATATTACAAAAATCCATCCCAAAAGGGGTGAGAGGGGTAAGGGTTTGGAAGATTACATGTAAGTTCTGAGTTTTTTGATATTAGAGAAATGAAAATCGGCAATTAGAGCATTACTTTTCAGTAACTATGACATGTAGGTATAAGCTCTTTTGCAAAATCACACATTGAAAGTGGAAACATAAAGAATGAAAAGGAATTTGGAAGTTAGGCCCTGCTTAGGCGTAGACATCCGCTAATAATTAGTGAAAATCCGCTGCAAAGAGGTTAATACCGGGGTTCATGTTGGTTGAAAATCTTATAAAGTTTTACGTATTTGAATCCATTGAAATACTTTGTACTAAGAAATCCTTACTATCCGGACAAAATCATAGTAATATTATAAATGAAGCGGTGATAGCCCAGTGGATAGGGCGTCAGCCTCCTAATCAGAGGTCGGCGGTTCGAATCCGGGCACGCAACTCTAACTTTTCGGAGTTATGTGCGTTTTTAAGCAATTAAAATATTACTTGCTTCAACGGTGAAGGAAAACATCGTGAGGAAACCTGCACGCCTGAGTGTTCTCCATAATGTTCTCAAAGACGTGTGAAGTCTGGCAATCCGCACATGGCCAGCGTGGTGGACTATGGCTAAACCCTTCTCATATTGAAAGGAGACCCGTGCTCTGTAGTGAGCCGGTAATGGGTTGATCATGATGATGGTGATTATAAATGTGAATGTGAGTTTGTGTGTTGGTTTGTCCTTCAATCACGTCGCAACAGAGCAATGGATCGACGTGATTATTGAAATTATAGTTGAGGACCTGGAGAGTGACATAGGAGAGTTCCCGTTGGAATTTTTACAACTCATTCTGACTAAATTTTAAAAACTTATCCACGCGGGCGAAGTCGCGGGCGCCAGCTAGTATTCAATATAATCTAAAATCATTTGATAGGAGTTTTAATTCAGTAGTGTTTTTATTAAGTTCAGTAATCTTTTTCCTATTCTTCCTTGTCGATAAGGATGGCATTACTGAATTCAATCTGCTATGTTTGTGGATTAGACGAATTTAAACATCGGGATTTAAACAATCTCTTTTTAGTAGTTCTTCGCATTTTCACCGCAGCTTACTGTAATTTTATAGAGTATAATGTGAGCCGCAGTGAGCTTACTGGTAGACGTAAATTTCCCTCCCGGTTTTATAATTTGCCATTTTTCATTAGTTTCTAAACTAAAAATACAGTTATGTTACGGGAAAGATTCTTAAAACTAGGTATAATGCGCGTATTAAGGATCAGCGTGAATTAATAAATATTGAAGAATTAATAAACAATACCTAGCATATTTGAGGGCTTTCAGAGTATAATAGCAAATTATGCATTCTTTATCATCGAACCCTGCCAAAATAAATCGGTCCTAAAATAACACTTTTGAAACGGCACGGTTAGACCGAAGATAATTAATTATTAAACTTAGATTTAAACATTCCATCCTACATCTCCAAAAATCATTCTCTCAAAATTAAATTGCAGTTTGTATACTCATAATAATATACAAAGTGGAAGTCTGTTCTGGGTTCAAGTCTGGTCTGTTGGGAGGCTGAGGCCGCAGCTAGTTGCCACCCTACTGGTATAAAGCTGCGTATAGATTAAGCGCGGCAAACCATCGAACATTGGCGCGCGGGGCGGCCGCGCTCTATGTAGACGGGATTGCCGCGCGCGGCGACGCGAACATTGCCGCGCTCGAACGTGCCGCGGGGCGATCCGCTCGCTGTCGGTTTTTGAGACCGCATCAAAGGAGCTTCAGTCGTTCGCTCGCGCGCAGTGGGGACGTAATTTGTACTTTTGGTTATTTGGCTCGCGCGGCGAAAACGTTAAAATGGACAACGAAAAGTAGCGTTTACTAATACAAATGTATAGCGCTAAAGAATTTTTGTGGAACAGCAAATCCTCCCAATACCACAATCGCTGAGGTATGATGCGTGGGTAGAAATCAGTAAGAAAATGGATATACCTATTCCTGACTTGAAAAAGAAAATGACTATACTTCTATTAGATATAATTTTTTCATCTGTCAACGCCTTTTTCTTTTATTTTTTTACAAATAAGATAGTCAATCACAATGAAAGCGGTAGTCGCCCGACCACGCGCGTCCATCCTCGCAGGTTTCAAGAGAACTGGTCTGACTATCCGCCACGGTCTGTTCGTGATGGATCGCCTGCCGCGCGCGGCTGTCACGTACAACTTAAATTATATCTACATATTGGCTCGCGCGGCAAATGAACGTCAACTCTGGTCGAACATTGGCTCGCGCGGCTGCCGCGCTTAATTTATACGCAGCTTTACATAACCGCCAAAAACAAAAGTTATAGATGCGTGCCCGGGTTCAAACCCTCGACCTCGATTCTGATTAGCCTTCCGAGGAGGCTGACGTCCTAACCACTAGGCTAACACAGCTTTTATTTATTTTATTTTATTTATTTTTATTATTTATGTATCAAATTTGTGATGTCAAACTCTTACAAAAGCAGTATACAAAGGAAAGCTTATCTCTATAAGAGATCTCTTCCAGCTACCCTTAGATGTGAGTAAGGCGAATTTATAAAGTGGGATAGGTCAAATAAGGTATGTTTAAACTACATACAAATAATAATAATTTGATAATAATAAAATAACACATATTTATATATATGATATGATATAATATAATATATATAAATAATAAATAAATAAACATACTTCAAATATAATATATAAAAAAATAAAATAATGATTAATAATAATATATATATATCCTGCTTTTCCTGGTTTCCTGTTTTTTTTTTGTTTTTACATCCTGGGTACTCGTATATATTATCAGAAGGAACCCAATTTGTGCACGATTCCCCCACAGGTAAGTCCATAACAGTTCTATTAATCAGCAGATATAAATGGATCAATGTGTAGATTGCCGATGCTAGCGGTTTTTCGCCAGTATCGAGCTGTCCACTGGGAAATAACTGGTTTAATCTTCAATAAGTAAATTACGAGACGTGCAGTCCGATACAAAATTAAGCGGAAAAACTGTCCAGTTCTTATTTTATCCCCAATCTCCTATGAGAGGGGAGGCATGCGTCCAATAGTTGAAATGTAATAAATTGGTGAAGCAAGTGATATTTTAATTGCTTAATATATAATAAGACGATGAGGGAGTCCCCCATGCATAGAGAGGTCTCTCGAAGGACTCGCTCCACTATCCTTAGCCCAAGCCGAGTGGCAGAACCCGGTGATACTCAGCACCTCTGACCGGGAGACCGTATAGAAGGAGAAGGAACTGCACGGACGCTTTTTGAAAGCTCTTAATGAGCCACACGTGGATAAGAAAGCGTCCGTGCAGTGGCTGGCTTACCGGGGCGTAATCCTCCGCCCGGTGCAAATATGTATCTATGTAATGTGTATGTAGGTTTATTTATTTTTATCTATTTAAGTATATAGCTGTGATAGCCTAGTGGTTAGGGCGTCCGCCTCCTAATCAGAGGTCGGCGGTTCGAACCCTGGCACGCACCTCTAACTTTTCCGAGTTATGTGCGTTTTTAAAACTATTAAAATATCACTTGCTTTAACGGTGAAGGAAAACATCGTGAGGAAACCTGTACGCCTGAGTTCTCCATAATGTTCTCAAAGGCGTGTGAAGTCTGCCAATCCACATATGGCCAGCGTGGTGGACTATAGCCAAACCCTTCTCGTATTGAGAGGAGACCCGTGTTCTGTAGTGAGCTGGCAATGGGATGATCATGATGATGATATCTCTTTTGGTTTTTTATATGTATTTATTTTGTATGTAGTATATAGTGATTTATTATCACTATAAAACAAGACTTCCTCATTGCTAACATTTTGCTGATTGGCGAACTTCAAAGATTTCATAATTACACAGAAGCACCACAACTTATACTGGTTAAATCGCAACCCTCGACCATTTTCTAGTCGGATATTCAAGTGGACGATGAATAAATAATAATTGGTCATAACGATTTAATGCTCAGGAATTCTCAGAAGTTACGCAGAAAACAAATAGCAAATTAGAGCCTGAAATTTCCATGAAATTTAATAAACGGTCGAAGGCACTCAAGAATTTCGTTCCTTCCTGTTGGTTACAGCGGTACCGTTTGCCTCTCGTTCTGGGGAATCTCGGTTCTTCCAGCCGTATCGTTGAATTTAAAATACATTGAGTAGGCTCTGTGAGTTTAATGACTAGGTACTCTATGGCATTTGATTCTTAACCTTAATACATTACGTGACGTAAATCTAATAAATATATAAAAAATTGAATTTAGCTTTGCTAGTCTCTCAAAAACTCGAGACCGGCTGAAACAATATGGCTATTTTTCTCTTAAATTTTTTTTGTAGGAAAACAAAAAAAAAGAAAACAAATTTCAAGGAAAGAAAAGTAAAGACAAATTCTGGTAATGAAATATTCGTAGACGTCCAAGGAAGGTTTAAAAGGGTTAAAATATAGAGACAGTTTTTACTCGCGGTCCGAGAATCGCCGGGTAAAATTCAAGGTTTAAAAATAATTATATAATATATTTTTACGCCCCAATTTCATGTGCCTCTTAACTTTCTAAATTTTTTATGATTGAAATATAATTTTAACCTAAATAAAACAAAGACTTTTATAATCATAATTTAAAAGCAAGAAAAATGTTTGTATTTTTATTACACGAAAATATAATTTAAAGAAAATAATAAATAAGATGGTTATTGAATTAATATAATAACATGGTCATTATAAACGATAAAAAAGATTGGGTGTGAATTGCTCTATCTCCATAGGTACTATAATTTATTATTGATTATGTGAGATGGTGATAACGAAAAAAAAAACTCCGGCTAAGTTTGTTGTGGGCTTCTTCTTAGACCGGGGCGCGTTTCAAACGCTCCTAGCTTTAGTTGTAAGTTTACGAATATAGTTATCACCATCAAATCACTGCTATGTATTGACGTGTCAAAAGTGCCTTTTAAAGGACTATTTGAATAAAGATTATTTGAATTTGATCTTATATATTTGTCTTTCGATCTAGTGTTAGTGGCGGTAAGTTGATTATAAATGTTAAGAAAGAATATTCTATTACAATGTGAACATTTTAAACCATTTTATTACCAAAAGGCGCCCTGTGTGAGCACATTTTAGTGATTAAAAAATCCAAGAGAATGAAAATATTTTAACAAAACTTTTGAGACATCAAATGAATGGAAGACAATGCTTTTCCGGCATTTTACATAATGAATATCAGTGATTAAAATGATCCTAGTAAAATAATAGTTTGTTCTTGTCTTCCAACAATACCTCTAACTGTAAAGGCTATTTAAAACCCTACGCCGCTTAAAATAAAGTTCATAATTACTCATTCAGATTGTATAATTTCGTACAATGTACCCGCACGCTTGCATGAATTTATTTTCAGAGAACATTCTAGAATTCAATTCGGCTAAGCAATTTGGACCAAATATTTCATAAGGCTTTATCATATTGTATGATGTCAATAGTAGCCATAAGCTTGCAACGGCTCAGTAATGTGATATGCAGAAATAAATTTTACATAAAACTTAAAATAAAACTTAGATTAACCTACAGCTAAAAATCTTAAAAAATAAATAAATATTTTAACAGTATAACTAAAATATATTATTAAAAGGAGTCCCTGTAGGCAAGGTTCCGAAGATACTAGCAGCGTTCCCCCTTTGAATGGTTAGACTTATTCTTTGACCGAGGTAGCTGGCAGCTCTTCGGTCTCCTGTGATGTCGACTAACCTTTTTGCTATTTCAATATATATATTCAATATTGAAATAAATTATGGGAAATATGTAAAAACTAAATATATACGCCAGTTAAATTGAAACTTTTCTTCCAAAAATATCACTAAACTTATCGCAATGTTCTCGTGGCGTCCATTGTTATTGCTATTTTGCGTGGACCAATCACTTGCCACCGTTTTGGCGGGAAACAATAGCGCGGCGGCGCGACATGATAACAACCAACTTAATACATCAATAACATAACAAATACAGTATTCCAGTCAAGTTTTGTACTCTTTTGTACGTATACCGATTAATAACATGTTAACCTTTACAAACAAGTTTTAAAATATATGTCTTTTAATCAATAAATACATCATAATGTACATATAACTTTTTAGAATATTCTGCGATTCTAAAAAGTTATATATATATATATAACTTTTTAGAATCGCAGCGATAACAAATAAGAATTTTGTAAGTTTGACCTTGCGAATCATTTTTTTTTTGGATATTACACTCGTCAATACCATATAGTGCCACTGCGCATAATTCGCCCTCTTGCAAGTGAAGAAACATGTTCTAAGATACTCGAGGGTAGACAACGCCAATCGCCTTAATCTGGAATAAATAAAACCTTACTTTCTGTTGGGTAGGTACTGAGAATTTCTTTAAAAAAACCCAAACCTAACACCTCCCATCCATAATACTAATCTAACCCAAACACCTCGTGATCCATTGTACATGTTTTTATTATTGTATTATTGTATTTCATTTGGTAAAGAGCTTCAAGTGTTCACCCTCCATTTTTCTATGGCACTGTTAACACGGTGGAAAATTGAATTGTGGTTATGATTGCTGCTCACCTTAATGCTCTGAGTTGCGAGGGAAAAGGAAAAATAACAGCCGCTGTTTACTCGCTTAAGCTAATATGAATTAAGTGGCAGGAAACAATTTTCCAGCTGTGATAATCGGATAAATGTTATTATAATGAAACTGAATAAGAGACAAGGAGCACGCGGCAATTGGGCGTTGTTTCGTTTTTAGTCCACTACAACTTAGCCCATTTTTTTCACGCTGGGAAATGTTTTCACGCATCCCCTCCGTAGGCAAGACTGCGCCGCTTCCGACGGGGTATGTGGGACTCCCCGGTGGCCAGGCTGGCGACCAGAATACCCACTAAAACCCAGCGATGCTCCTTCGCGTCGCTTGGTGGCTGAGTTATGGGAACGCTTGTGCACTCGACCGCGGCACTACAACTTAGCCCTGGTGGTACTTACCACCACTTGATATCATCACTTGATGATTAGGGGTGATAGGGGTACGGTAAAATCATACTCCTAATTGGTTTCTGGGGCTTAATTGCTTGGCGAAACGTGTTTGTAGGTAGGGTGGTAACTAGTCAGAGTCTACCAGGCCGGATTGGAGCTCGGAATCGTTGCTGGGTTACGGAGGTCGTCAGAGGGTTTCGAGGATTTCAAATTAGACATCTGATGACTCTTGATGAGTCATAATGGAAGCGGTGATAGCCTAGTGAAGCGGTGAGAGCTAAGTGGTTAGGGCGTCAGCCTCCTAACCAGAGGTCGACGGTTCGAATCCGGGCACGTACCTCTAACTTTTCGGAGTTATGTACGTTTTTAAAAATTAAAATATCATTTGCTTCAACGGTGAAGGAAAACATCGTGAGGAAACCTGCACGCCTGAGACTTCTCCATAATGTTCTCAAAGGCGTGTGAAGTCTGCCAATCCGCACATGGCCAGCGTGGTGGACTATGGCCTTCTCATATTAAGAGGAGACCCGTGCTCTGTAGTGAGCCGGTAATGGGTTGATCATGATGAGTCATAATTCAGCTTCAGTCCAGGGGTAGGCAAGGGTGGTAGCAGAGTTTGACTAAGATTCACCCTTGATCACTTTCTCTGAGTCGTTGCTTTGTTCCACCTTCCGAATAGAAGAATTGACTATGAAAACCAATATTTATATTTCTTATCTATTCCTATTTATTTTTTATAGTTATTCTAAATTATTCATTATTCGGAAACGTAAACAAACGGAAAGTTCCCGAATGGTTATATTCGAGGTATATCACCTGTCTGTAATACCACTCAGAATGGGCACAGCTACTGTTTCTGTATTAGAATAGGAAGTATGTCTGTCTGTCTCTCTTTCGGATCTCTTTGCTGGCGCTAATTATGTTAATTTCTATTTGGAATTTGTTTATCGATACAAAGTCGACCTATCTTTTAATTTAATTCTAACTTCAATACCATGTATGGTTAAATGGTGTATGTTTAAATATGACTTCCCAATGTACCCACTCGTGGGGAAAACTTTTGGCTGGACACTGTAAAGCCGTTCGGGACAATACCGCGCAAGTTGTTTTGGGAACGAATTACTTCGAAAATTAACTTTAAAAACATTAGATAAAGAAAAGCAAAATAGTAACAAACTCTAATTCGTTCAAAATTCGGTTGATTTGTTTTTAAAATCTCTGCTTTATAATTTCCACATGTACGAGTGATTAAACAATTTTAACCAGCAGCTCTCTGCCTTAGCGAAGAGGATTATGAGAGAATAATTATGAAGCCATAATATAATCTGATTTAACAGTTGCATGTCATGTTCATAATATTTATATTTATAAACGGTATAAGTATTCAATCCATATATATATATATTTTTCTTTCTTCCTTTCACTGGTTCTTATTAATATTTTCATTACATTCCTTTGACTAAAGCTGTGATAGCTTAGCGCTTAGGACGTCAGCCTCCTAATCAGAGATCGGGTGTTCGAACTCGGGCACACACCTATAACTTTTCAGAGTTATGTGCATTTTTACTCACCCACCCACTTACACACATATCCACTCACCCACACACCCACCCACCCACTCCTTTTTCACTCTCATGTATGAATGTGATTAAGTACTAACATAATAATTTATTTTTTAATGCACAATTGGAAGAGACTGACCCCCAAGATACGGGCTATCCTAGTTTTTGGGTCAGGGTAGTTTAAGAAAAATTGTATTAAATTTAAATAAATGATTATTATAATAATATAATGCTCTGTCCACAGTTTTAGCGGAGTTTCTCATTTCCTTTATTTATTCGTTGCGAATACATAACCATTTCTGGCGTACAAAACTAGAACACTAAAATAATTATCTAAATGTCAATATATACATTTGTAGTATTATGTCACAATTTTTTTAATTTCTCTTTATTTTATAATACTAATAACATATAAATTCAAATTCAAATTAAAATAATTATTAAAATTAATTATCAAAATAATTTTTATTCAAATAGTCCTTAAAAAGGCACTTCTGACGCGTCAATAATTTACATAGTAGTTATTTCATGGTGATAACTATATTCGTAAACTTAAAACTAAAGCTATGAGGGTTCCAAACGCGTCCCGGTCTAAGAAGAAGCCCACAACAAACTTAGCCGGGGTTTTTCTTTTTTTTCGTTATCACCATCTCACATAATGATTAATAAACTATAGTACCTATGGAGATAGAGCAATTCACACCCAAGCTTTTTTATCGTTTATATAATCCTTAATATCTTAATATGATTTTTCTACAAGCTTTCGTTTTATAAAAACTTTGAACTTATTGATAGATCTCCAAGATATCAATAGGTAATTTATTGTAAAATAAAATACAATTTCCTTTGAATTAGTTACTAATTTTGTGCAGCCTACTAAACGGTACTACAAGTTTACTTTTACTTCTGATGTTCAGTGCGTTACAGTCCATTTTTTTCTTCAATTTATCAATATTTTTATGAACATACATTAAATTTTCATATATATATATTGGCTATGCACTGTCATTATTTTATAATCTTTAAATTTATCTCTTAATGACTCTCTGGGACCTAATTTATATATCGCACGAACAGCCCTCTTCTGCAAAACGAATATAGTGTCAATATCAGCAGCATTACCCCATAATAAAATACCATATGACATATACCTCTACCTCTATTCTCAAACCTCTATATCTAGTTCTATATTTATGTTAATACGAATTTCTGCGTCAAAGTGTACACCCATAAATCACTCGCAACTTAATAATACTATGAATGCGAAAGTTTCTAAATTTGTTTGTTTCTAATAAAAAAGTTAAGGCCCGCCTGATAAAATTTCCCATCGAAGCATCATGCATCCTGGAAACAGGATGGGAACATTTTAACTCGGGGAAATGAACATGGTATTTTCATAAAAGTTAAAAAACTGCAGTAGGTTTCCTTTTATAAGTGGCTCTAAATAAAAAAGGCTGAAGGTATCGTTTTCTACGTTTGCATCGTGGTAAAACGAGCACTCTGTTCACGTATTGTGGTTTTTTCCACGAAGGTTTTTTCGTTCATTAGGTCATGTCATGATCAACCCATTGCCGGCTTACTACAGAGCGCGGTTCTCCTCTCAGTAAGAGAAGGATTTGGCCATAGTCCACCACGCTGGCCATGTGCGGATTGGCAGACTTCACACGCCTTTGAGAACATTATGGTGAACTCTTAGGCGCGCAGGTTTCCTCACGATGTTTTCCTTCACCGTTGAAGCAGGTGATATATTTTTTTTTAAAACGCACATAACTCCGAAAAGTTAGAGGTACGTGCCTGGATTCGAACCGCTGACCTCTGATTAGGAGGATGACGCCCTAACCAAATAGCCTAGTGTTTAGGGCGTCAGGTTAGGGTGTTCATGAGGTAGCCCTACATAACTGTTTGATGAATAAAAGCACACGAATAAGCTTGTATGAATCATTTTTTTTTATCAAGCAACTTCTTTGCCTATTTTCAGAGGGTCCTCGGAGTGAGAGTAAAAAAGGTCTTCAACATTCAAACGGCGTATCGCGTCAATAAATCCCCTCCGAGCGCATCCCGCACACTTTACATGGGAAGTAAGTTGAATTTTCATAAAAAGGTTTGTGTCTAGTACGAAATCGAACACCTCGCAATTCATTATTCGATTATATTCAACGACTTCACCACTCAATGGGCCACTGGTCACCTAGTGTTTCATTAAACTGTCATATTATAACCTACCTAACAGATTAGCCCGCTACCATCTTAGACTGCATCATCACTTACCATCAGGTAAGATTGCCGTCAAGGGCTAACTTGTAGTGGATATATAAAAAACTAAAATATAATAATATTTCTATACCTCATTCATGTGAATTCATTTAAGCTGTGATAGCTTAGTGGTTAGGGCTTCCGCCTCCTAATCAGAGGTTGGGGTTTGGGGAAACCCGGGCACGCACCTCTAACTTTTCGGAGTTATATGCGGAGGAATGAAAACATTGTGAGGAAACCTGCACGCCTGAGAGTTCTCCATAATGTTCTCAAAGGCGTGTTAAGTCTGCCAATCCGTACACGGCCAGCATGGTAGACTATAGCCTAACCCTTCTCCCATTGAGAGGAGACCCGCGCTCTGTAGTGAGCCGGCAATGAGCTGACCATGATGATGATGATGATGATGATGATTCGTGTCAAATTGTTCCTCCATAATAGGAAAAAGCTTTCCTTCAATTTGTCGTTAATTCACACACAACACACAGATGACTCCCAGAACATCAACTATAAAAAACTCTGAGTCTGCGCAACTATAAGTAGTAAGAGCTGTGTTGATAAATCACTCTGTCATTTAACTATTCATTTTGTATATACAGATAAAACGCATTATTCAAATATTCCATAAAAGTTTGAGCTACGTCATAGACTTGTTTGCATATATCACACCGAATTTATACTTGTACTGGTTTGATTTCAAAGTCATAAATTTTTCATTAGCTACGGTTGAATGCACGAGTGTTTCCGTGACCCAGCCACCAGGCGACGCGAAGGAGCATCGCTGGGTTTTAGTGGGCATTCTGGTAGCCAGTCTGGCCGCCGGGGAGTCCCACATACTCCGTCGGAAGCGGTGCAGTCTTGCCTGCGTCGCCTCCGGAGGGAATACGTAAAAGCATTTCCCAGCGTGGAAAAAAAAAGTTTTCGATAGGCGCGTTAGAGGTATTTAGAACAAAATTCGTACTAGCGGTACAAGTGTTTTTGTGATATATTTTTCAAAGTCCCCAAACGGGTTTCTTGTTTGAAAATTTTTCCCTTTTTTGCTTTCCAGTCGTCGAGGTGGATTCGGTGGAAAAGAATTATGACATTTCGGTACATTTTTCAAACGTTATCTCGGGATGGTTTGTACACACTTCGAATTTGTTTAAAGTAGGTGCCCTATTATCTAGATGTTCTATTTTTTCATTTTGTTACAAGAAAGGTTATCTAAATAGGTATCATCGCTTTGTCAGGATATATGTTATCCTAGTCTTATCAAAATAAATCAAACAACAAACATTTAAAAATAAAACTTAATTTAAGACCCTAAAATGCTATAGACATATATACAATACTAGCTGACGCCCGCGACTTCGTCTGCGTTGAGTTGGTGCGTTTGTTGTTTGTACCGGCGGCATGCGTGTGAGCTGTGCGCGGTACTGGACAGTACTTGGACATTGCAACATTACTTTATTTTTCTAAAATAAAAGACTTTTCTAAAATAAAAGTAGCCTAAGTTACTGCTTATTACATCAGCTGCCTGCCAATAAGAGTCCCGTAAAAATTGGTCCAGCCATTTCAGAGATTAGACGGAACAAACAGACAGACAGACTGACAGACAAAAATTGTAAAAAATGTTATTTTGGTATATGTACCGTATACATATTCATATGCATGTAGTAAAAAACGGTTATTTCAATATTACAAACAGACGATTAGGATAGGAACGTAGGATATGTTTTAAATTTCTAACCAAAAAAAAAAAACATCACATTCTTAATATTAAGATAGTAAGGATGTTATATTGTCCCTAAAACCTTTAGCAAAAAATATAGCAGCAAATCTCGGCCCCATATTAATGTAACAGGATATCCCAAAAACGTCATACTTGATGGGAAAAATGCTTCTTTTGCAGATTCATGCGGCAATAGACAAGAGAAATGGCGGCGCGGAATTGATGACGAACAAAGTGCTCCGATGACGAGGGTCACCTACACGATACCTTGCCGCGGACATTTCTTATTGTCAGGCTAACCCGATGGTATACCAACAACTAGATTATATGAAATTTGGATATATTGACAATTTAGCTACGTGTCGAATGTTTTCGTCCGGGAAGTATACAACGGGTCCCCCGGGTGTCCAGTAAAACCTGCGAGAGGGATATGCCGTGGTGGTTTTTAGTTCGGGTATACCCCCCTTCGGGGGTGGGAGTCCAACATAACCTCTTTCCCGCCCAAGGATACGAAGGATAAGGGAAGGATATTATAAAGCTATTCCACCACGACAAAAAAAAAAGTGTCGTATGTTTTGGCATTGTAAGCGAGATGTGATTTGACGACCTCCGTGGCGCATGCACGCGCTGTCGCATTATAAATTAAAAAATATTGGAGGTCCTGGGTTCGATTACCGGTTCGAGTCTGGTCTGGTTCTGGAGGCTTCGGCCGTGGCTAGTTATCACCCTACCGACAAAGATGTGTCGCCAAGCGATTTAGCGTTCCGGCACGATGTCGTGTAGAAACCAATTAGGAGTATGGGTTTACCGTAACCCTAACAGGTTAGCCCGCTACCATCTTAGACCGCATCATCACTTACCATCAGGTGAGATGCCGTCAAGGACTAACTTGTGGTGTATAAAAAAAAAAAATGTTGACGTATCGACTGCGCCTGATTGATGAATCATATTTTAGTAAGGAAGTCTCTTAACGCGACTTAAGTGGGAGTTAAGTGATAGAAATTATCACGTAAGGTATATCCCGACGTACTTGGGTAATACGTTATCTAAGTGCGTCGGCGTATTTCGGATATTATCGGCAAGCATCGGCATCGGCATGTTTATATCATAAGTCATGAAAATCAGTCTTTCAACTGGAAGCTTCCAGTTGTTTATTGTTTATAGTTCCAGTTGTTTATTTTTTGTTTGCATTCATATGCAAAAACAATAAACAACAAATCACAGGATTTTAAAATATGAGTAAAGGTAAATTCAAATCGTAACTCTCTTTCTTTATCCACACAATATCTATGGCAGGGCGACCGAGTCTTGCTATTGTGTCAGATTAGGGGTCTAGTTTGAGTGGTAATCACAAGATTTATTGCATTATAGGTCATATTTACAACACATTAAGGTCTACTATTTGTTTGTCATAGAGATAATGATAGATATATTGTGTTGCAAGGATATTAACTTTTACGTAAATTTATGTTTACTGTTAGTGTGTTTTTTGTAAACAATTAAAATCACTTGCTTCAACGGTGAAGGAAAACATCGTGAGGAAACCTGCACGCCTGAGAGTTCTCCATAACGTTCTCAAAGGCGGGTGAAGTCTGCCAATCCGCACATGGCCAATGTGGTGGACTATGGCCAAACCCATCTCATATTGAGAGGAGACCCGTGCTCTGTAGTGAGCCGGTAATGGATGGTAAATCATGAAGTTTTCAAGCAAAATTACGGAAAATTCCATCCGAACAACTTAGATTTCGAAAGGGTTTAAATCAATCGAATCAAATCAAAAATAGCTTTATTCTTATATACCTATTACAGGCATCTATGAATCGTTCATATATATCACATTTTTCATTCTTTCTATTAGTCATGGTGATACTACACTCGCCAACAACTTAAAAGTAAAGCTAAGAGGGTTCAAATTACGCCCAGGTCTAGGAAGAAACCCACAACAAACTGAGCCGATTTTTTATTGTTATCACCGTCTAACATAATCAATAATGAATTATGGTATCTATGGAGATAGAGAAATTCATACCCAAGCTTATTTATCAATTATATAATCATTAATATCGTTAATATTTATAACTATAGACATTTATTCGATGTGGTTGGTAACGGTTCAGGGTGGAACATCATATACGTGCTGTGTTGAAGTCACTATTGGAATTCCTCATTAACTAAAAATTCGATGAGTGGATATAAAATTTTTCAAGTAAATGAAGTCATTAGCTAAAGTAGGCTTGCATTATGTAAATGAAAAGTTTATTGTATGGAACTTTTTTTTTTCTTTTTTTTTTTTCGGACTGTCTATTAGCTGTACAAACCCTATTGGTTGCCACAGCGTAACCGGGCTGTTTGGTGAGCTTTGGAAAGAAGCTCTGGAAATATATGGAACTGATTTCTTCACCATTTTCTAAACAACGAAGTCTTCCTTACTTTAACTAAACCTTTTAATTTTTTAGGTCTATGAATTTGTTCTATAATATTTAACATAAAGTTCTTGTTTTAACATTAATTATATATATATATAGTTTGACATTTTAGTTAAATTTTATTTTTTGACATAAATATCGTGATTATTATTTTTAACATAGAAAATATCTTAGTATAATTAATGTATGCTCTTAATATAATTTTAAGTGGCATGTGAGATGGTGAAAACAAAAAGAAAATTTGCCTAGCTAAGTTTGTTGTGGGCTTCTTCTTAGACCCCGGCGCGTTTTGCCTTAGCTTTAGTTTTAAGTTTACGAATGTAGTTATCACCATCAAATCACTACTTTGTAAATTATTGACGCGTCCAAAGCGCCTTTTAAAGGACTATTTGAATAAAGATTATTAGAATTTTAACTATTGTCATAATTTACATTTTCTGTTCTGTGTAAATGGCAACTTTATACTTTAACCCCTTTTATCAGTAACTAAAAAACTTTATCATTATTATGGTGTGAATTTCTATTAAATTAAGTTTTATGTGTTCACTTAAAGTAATTTTCCGTGTCGACCTTGTTTGCTTGTTCGGACGAAGACTAATGGCGTCCCCTTGTGACGTCACAAGCCCATTGAGGGGTGCATGAAAAATACACCTCGTATGTTATAGCCATACAATACCTTATTAATGGTGGCTTATGTCGGAATAAATTGGTACTAATGTTATCGATACCAGTACATCTTGTAATTTGTCCAAAGATGACAGTGTTGACATATTGACGAAAACGGTGAGAACTGATCTCATAATATGTTAATTTCAATGAATCTGGGTGAAGTCACAAGAGTGGCATCGTGGCATTATATGTTACCGGGATATATAAATTTAGGGAATTTGTATATGTTTATTAGTTTTATGATCATAAATGTAGTGCCTGTGAAAATATATAATGGTCTGCCAGACTGCATTCGAAACTTAGAAAAAGAAAATGAATTTTACACAGTATTAAAGAATTTTTATTGGAGAAGTGTTATTAAGCAGTGAACGATTTTTTAAACGATGATAAGTAAAAATAAAGGAAATCGGTCTCTCTACTGCGGTCGATTATCAGACCAAGTTGCAACACCCAAACTGGGTAAGTGTACACAATATGCAACAAAAAATAAATAAATAAAATTGTATACTTTTTATATTATATATAGGCTACTCTAGCAAATTAGGTTTATAATCATGTAAGGCTAGAATTTAGAGGAAATAAATAAATTTGGTATTTTGATTTACTTGCTTTATTGTATGGGAATTCTTAAGAGACCGACCCGTTTGTTTTTGCTTGTTATTTGACAGATATACTTTGGTATACATATATTCTGGAAGCTGTGATAGCCTAGTGGTTAGGACGTCAGCCTCCTAATCAAAGGTCGGGGATCTGAACCCGGGCACGCACCTATGACTGTACGGAGTTATGTTCGTTATTGCTTAAAGCAATTAAAATATCACTCAGTTCAACGGTGAAGGAAAACATCCCGAGGAAACCTGCAAGCCTGAGAGTTCTCCATGATGTTCTCAAAAACCCTTCTCATATTGAGAGGAGACCCGTGCTTTGTAGTGAGCCGAGAATGGGTTGATCATGATGATAATGCTGACATATATTCTGTACGTTGAAAAATTATATGGTCATAACATAGTTGTAATTTTAATATTAACTATAAAGACATGTGCTTTCTGGAGCCATTGAATTTAAGAATGCTTACGTAAGTGACAAATGATTAGGTTCGATTATGTACTTATTAGTCAAAAGTGCCTTTTTAAGGACTATTTGAATAAAGATTATTTTGAATTTGAATTTGAATTTAGGAATATATAGGTATGCTAAGTATTAAAAAAAATCTGAAAAAAAAGTATTTTCGCTGGGGGAGATTATAATATGCAGAATGCAATATTTGCAATATTGCGTAGCCATCGTTTTTGTGATTGTCCATTCTTCTACTCTTCCAACCTATTTTTGATCGGCACAACATGTGTTCTTCTTCAACATAATATATGCTTGTCGATAATCTTTTTTGTAATGAAATCATGGTGGAATAGCCTTTTGGTGCAACAGCAGTGGTCAGCAGTATATTTATAATTATCAACCCATCACCAGTCCGAAAGGAGCAAGCCACTCAGCATTTGGGTTTTATCCAACGTCCACCACGTTACGTCCTGGCTAACTGTGTATTAGTAGACTTCTCATTTCTTTGAGAACATGAAGATCTCTTAGGGATACATGTTGCCTCACGATATTTTCCTTCACCGTTAGAGCAAGTTCAGTCACTGACAATGACGACACGTCCAAAAGATTTAGCATTGTCGATTGTCCTACAAGTAGGAGTATGGATTTTACATACTCCTAACAGGTTAGCCCGCTACCATTTTACACTACATCATCACTTACCTGGTGAGATGACCGTCAAGAGCTTTTCTCTTCTCGAGAGAACTTCTAGTGGAATTAAAAAAGGGATATTTTAACTACAGTAAATAAATATGGTAATAAATACCCAAGAAATAATAATAATGTAAACAACGTAATACAATTCACAAACCCCAGACAATGTTTGTGAGAATACATACAAATGTTAAAACACTCCGACCGTCTCAGGGGAGATTCATCTCAATTACAACGGCGGGAAATAAGAAATTGTTGATTTTGTCTATACGACATTCGGTTCGTTCCGATCCCCGCTACTTGTGAGAAACCGTTTATAGTAAACTAGCTGGTGCCCGCGACTTCGTCTGCGCAGGATTAGTATTTCGAGTAGCTTATATTAGCGTGGCATAGAGACACAACATAACTTTGAGAACATTATTAAGAACTCTCAGGCATGCAGGTTTCCTCACAACGTTTTCCTTTACTGTTGAAGCAAGTGATATTTTAATCGCTCAAAAACGCACATAACTTCGAAACGTTAAAGGTGCTCGCACGGGTTCGAACCCCCGACCACTAATTAGGAGGCGGACTCCTAACCACTAGGATATTACCTTCCTTGTGAACCTTTTATGTATCATCATCATCATGATCAACCCATTACCGGCTCACTACAGAGCACAGGTCTCCTCTCAATATGAGAAGGGTTTGGCCATAGTCCACCACGCTGGCTACGTGCGGATTGGCAGACTTTACACGCCTTTGAGAACATTATGGAGAACTCTCAGGCGTGCAGGCCTCACGATGTTTTCCTTCACCGTTGAAGCAAGGGATTTTTTTTTTTTTGTAAACCATTTTGTTGTATCTAAGTCCAGACTAATCCATAAACAGATCCCGGGTAATGTTCCACGCTCGCATCGTTTAATAGTTTTATTGATATTTGAGAACTTCTGAGGCGCTTCATACCGGGACGCGAACAAAAGTAATTTGAAGGCAGCCAGACATGTACAGACACGTTTATTAAGACACTTGTCTTGACATGTCTCCACGAATGAAGTCGGAAATTTGTAGACCCTATAAAGGAAATAAAGGGAAGCTTTGAATCATTTAGACCACACCTTCGTTTAGTTTTTTTAAGTGATTTTAATGTTTTAATTATTATAGAAACGGTAAATGTAGCGTTGGTCGACCCCCAACAAGGTGGACAGACGACATCAAACGAGTCGCAGGGAGCCGCTGGATACAAGCGGCCCAAGACCGTGGCCATTGGAACTCCTTACAAAAGACCTATGTCCAGCAGTGGACGTCTATCGGTTGAAGTGATGATGATGATGATGAATTATTATAGACCTTTTAAGTGTGTTAATGAATGTGAATTTTAAATTAATTTAATTGTATGTTTTAAAATTGTTTTAATTGTGAATTTTGTAATAATTTTAAGTTTTTAATTGTAAATGTTGTTTTAAATAAGAAGATTATAAGTTGACTGATTTTAAGAAATAAAGCAAAAAAGGTCTCCTTTACTGAAAGAGGACACCCGTAAAAAAAAGGAAAGTTTTATTACTTACTTTTGCTTTAAGTACTCATTCTAAATTATATAATATATGTTTAAATTAGTCTGTTCGTTTGTATGTTACTCATTTTCAATTCAATAACTATAAATCTTGAAAAAAAATCACAGAGATAGCTTTAATCTTTGAGGACCGAAAACTTTTTTTTTCAATAAAGCATGTGGGAATCGTTCACGTGGGATCTCAATTTATCAATCAATTAATCAATCAATCTTTACACAGATAAATAGGGCACTTTGGCATAATTAGCATTGTAGTGATATAATGGTTAAAATTAGTTTTAATTGGTTCTAATCACGTGAGTAACAAGTGAACTTGCGTAAATTTTGTCGGCATTAGGGTACTAAAATATATATATATATATATATATATATATATATATATATATATATATATATATATATTTTAGTAGGCCAAAAGAAACGGCGCTGCAGGGTACCCTTAATCCAGGCATTATGTCCAGCTGTAGTCTGGGGATAATGAAAGTCAAGTCTGAACTTTGACTTAAAGGTCGTGAATATCGCTGTACATTGGAATGACGTCATCGGACCAGGTGCCAAATTTATGTCATAAAACTCCCAGCCACTAGCTAGCGAGTCCAACTAGCAAGTAACAAGGTAAACTTACAGCGGGGCTCTTTAAATATTTATGCGCACCTAAACGCTCGCAAACTCTGGTTTCGCGTGCGAAACTTTTCCAAACCCCGGCTAAGGATACAATATACAGGGGCGTTATAAACTCAGGGCTATTGGGGCTAATGCGTTTTTTTTTAAATTTTGAGATAGGTTTTTTGTCCCACTGGGAAATGCGTTTACGCATCCCTTCCGGAAACGACGCAGGCAAGACTGCACCGCTTCCGACGGGGTATGTGGGACTCCCCGGCGGCCAGACTGGGCACCAGAATACCCACTAAAACCCAGCGATGCCCGTCGCCTGGTGGCTGGATCACAGGAGCACTTGTGCACTAGAGCGCAACCCAGCCAGCGGTGTCCGCTGAGGCAGACCCTCCACAGGATTGCGCCAGGTACCAGAATGCACTGGTCTAGGTTGAAGCGCGCTTGCCTAGAAAATGCCTATTCATATTCAATGTAAACACAGTTCACATATTTCTTCAAAATTTACCGGATTTCATGATCAACCCATTACCGGCTCACTACAGAGCACGGGTCTCCTCTCAATATGAGAAGGGTTTGGCCATAGTCCACCACGCTGGCCATGTGCGGATTGGCAGACTTCACACGCCTTTGAGAACATTATGGAGAACTCTCAGGCGTGCAGGTTTCCTCACGATGTTTTCCTTCACCGTTGAAGTAAGTGATATTTTAATTGTTTAAAAGCGCACATAACTCCGAAAAGTTAGAGGTGCGTGCCCGGATTCGAACTGCCGACTTCTGATTAGGAGGCTGACGCCCTAACCACTAGGCTATCACCGCTTCATGTACCGGCGTTTTATATTATACACTACAAATTAGCCCTTGACGGCTATCTCACCTGGTGGTAAGTGATGAGAGTCTAGGATGGTAGCGGGCTAACCTGTTTTCTACGCGACATCGTGCCGGAACGCGGAATCGCTTTGCTGTCTTTGTCGGTAGAGTAACTAGCCATGGCCGAAGCCTTCCAGACTATTAGATATTATTATTTTATTCAGATACCGAGGCGTTTAAACTAGAGATGTCGACCTTATCTTTCGCAGTGGCAATTACTGTCTACTTTTCATCAAAGGGATGTACGATGGCAACCAAAGTACAGTGCCTTTCACGTCATAACGATTTTTGATTTGGCTGTCATTTGATGAAACCTTCCATGGTTCCTATCGTAAATGCATAACCTCGAACGCAGAATAGGGTTAGCCTGTAAAGGCTGCGACCTCTTGTTTATGATGAACGAGTTGCCCGCTTTGTTTTTTTTATATAAAATCGAATAACATAAACGTTCCAGTCCCTCCTGTTTTTCCATACAGGAAAACCTGTTCGCCATACAGTAACTTTTCTGAAAGTTGCTAATTGGTAGCGACCTGTCACCTCCATACAATATTAGCGTCGAGTCTAGTTTAGTTGTGTTTTGTATGACGGTGAACTGTTAACAACTGGTTGGAAAAGTTACTGAACCGGCCCCGGTTACCCCAGAACGTCACAACGAAGTCTGTGTGTTTCATTTTTAAGTTTAACGTGATCGTTAGTTTTCTATAGGGTGTTCTCAAGGTGAAAATACCACTAAGTGTGTGAACTTCATTAAAGTGGTCGGTGTAACTAATTTGGATTACATTTTAAAGTTGAAGGTCCTGGGTTCGATTCGCGGCTCGAGTCTGGTCTGGTGGGAGGCTTCGGTCGTGGCTAGTTACGACTACCGACAAAGACGTGTCGCCAAGCGATTTAGCATTCCAGCACGATGTCGTGTAGAAACTAATTAGGAGCGCGGGTTTATCATACTCCTAACAGGTTAGCCCGCTACCATCCTAGACTGCATCATCACAAAAAACAATAGCCATTTTGCTTACAAAAATAGCCATTTTGCATTAAAACAGTTTTTTTTTTAATCGGAGACATCTTGAGCAGTTTTAAGATTGTCCGGACTTATTTAGTTAGTTGATCTTGGATAAAATTTAACTTTTATATTTTTAAATTTTGGTACACATCTGTGGATTTAAACAAAATTTAACAAGCAACTATAAAAAAAATAAAGGAAAAGTCCAATATTAAGTCCTTATAGTGAGCACATATAACTAATGGTGTTTAGTTCATCATCTTCACCATCCTTTGCCAACGTCTGGGTACAGGTTTCCTCTCTAATAGAAGACGGAGTATAGCACCCTATCCGGGTAATTTTTTAAGAACTGTACTTTGTTTTAAAAATACATTTATAAATAGATTATTTTAGGACGCAGGTGGGAATCCGGAAACTTAAGTTTCACAACAATTAAGGAGGTCAGACAAACCAACATTGATATCTATTTCAATAAATTATAAATTAAAATTAGAGATTTTATATACCTGTATTTATATTTCTGTTAATTAGGTTTAGTAACACCAGGGATCAAAAGTTTCTCGTTAAGCAAGTCTAGCAATAGAATTAAGATGCATTAAAATTTTAACTACGTTTTTAAGTTGCTCATAAACGGGTTGAATAATTTTATCTGAGCGGAAAACTTTCCTTTTAAATAAGATATTCAGTAAATTATATGTAAATTTATTTCGCTCAAACTGTTTTTTGTTCCGGCACAAGCTTCCTCTCAGTGTCGGGTTTTGGCGAGTTTACTATCTGCATGAATATAACATTGTAACCAAAATATCATAGAAGTTCTGACCGTTAACGTCCGGGTACCGTTCAATTACCATTTTAAACTGCATAAGGTTAGATCATAGTTTAGCACTAATATATAAAACTGAATGTTGGATTGTATAGGAACGATTCCGTATCACGGTGCAATATAAAACTACATAATATTAAAATAAAACACGTTTCTTGAATTGATCCCCTTTTATTTAGTTTCTTTTTACGTTACGGCGGCAAAATATAAATAATAAACACAGAAATGAGAAGTTATGATAGCATAGTAGTGGTTAGGACGTCCGCCTCATAATCAAAGGTCGGGAGTTCGGACCCGGGCACGTAGTTCTAACTTTTCGGAGTTGTGTGGGTTTTTAAGCAATCAAAATATCACTTGCTTCAATGGTGAAGGCAAACATCGTGAGAGTTCTCTATAATGTTCTCAAAGGCGTGCGAAGTCTGCCAATCCGCACATGGTTAGCGGATTATCACCAAACCTTTCTCATATTGAGAGGAGACATGCTCTGTAGTGAGCCGGCAATGGGTTGATCATGATGATTCACGTCTTACAGGATATACTCCGGTGAGCGCGATCACAAACTTTATAGAGTTGTTTCTCCGTCGTAGATACACCATAAGCGAGCAGCATCCTTGTTGTTGACATCCAATTAGCTCTCACGATACGCTCTTAATCCGTGTGTCTGATGCCACAAGTTCTATTACAGTACAAAGGATTACGTGAATCTGTAAAATGCTTGGGTATACGTTATTACTCTTCATCATCATCATATATAAATTTCTAGTTAAATTTCTCTGGGCATATATAGTATAGTAATTATTTTTATGTTACTTTTTCTTGTTGTACTTTTTCTTTATCCACCACGGCTTCGTCCACGTAGTCAAGGTGTTTAAAAATCCTGTGGAATAAGCTACGTTTGTTCTTGAACATATGCTATGTCTCATTCCTACTCTCGTTCCCGTTTTCTTATGATGGTCACCTTCACCGTTAAAGTAAGTGATTTTATTTAAAATTGCTTGAATGATAACGCGCATACCTCTCAAAAGGCATAAATATGAGCCAGGGATCGAACTCGTTACCCTAAAAGAGTAGACGACCTCCGTGGCGTAGTGCGTGCGCTGTCGCATTTAAAAAAAAGTTGGAGGTCCTGGGTTCGATTTCCGGCTCGAGTCTGGTCTGGTGGGAGGCTTCGGCCGTGGCTAGTTACCACCCTACTGACAAAGACGTGTCGCCATGCGATTTAGCGTTCCGGCACGATGTCGCGTAGAAACCACGTAGGAGCGTGGGCTTACCATACTTCTAACCGGTTAGCCCGCTACCATCCTAGACAGCGTCATCACGTACCACCAGGTGAGTTAGCCGTCAAGGGCTAACTTGTAGTTTATAAAAAAAAGCCGAAGTCTTACTTGTAACCACTAGGCTATCACTCTAGTATATTGATCGAAAATAATCAGCGTTATAAATTTTCCACTTCACTGCAAGGCCTTTTCTTTCGAAGAATATAATTTATAGACAGTGAGATCCATCACCGTTCCGCCCGCTCCAGTGATTGAAGGGTAAAATATTGACGGAAACCCACAAAGCCGCAAACTTTATTTACAAGATTCCCTCCAATGTGAACCGAAGATAAACAAAGAGGAAATTGATAAAAAAAGGGGTCAACACAACTCTTGTTGCCCGCCGGAAGATCAAACATGTAGGCGGAGTGCACATTCAAGAGTTCTATAAATATTTCAATATAATACTTTCCATTTTTTATTTGGGTTCCATAGACGAAGGGTGTCAACGGGATTGTAGACACGCGGTTGTAAGAACAACCGCGTGTCTATAATCCGGCTGTGTCTATTGAACCGAAAAGGTCAGAAAGATTACATTTCTAGAGCTTCTATGTAATGCCACTGTAAAAAAAATGCAAACAAGCTACTTAAAAAGTTTAAATAAATTATTCCAAATATAACAATAATTATTACAATTCAATGATTTTTTGTAAACCCATTCTCCAAATAAGTTTCAATTTTCCCTCGGGAACTACTTAAGGAGTCGGGATAAAAGGTAACCTATGTTCTTTTCCATTTCAAAGGCCAATTTCCATCCAAATCTGTTCAGACGTTTTTGCGTGATTGGGTAACAAACATCCACACGTCATCATCATCATGATCAACCCATTGCCAAATTACAAAACACGGGTCTCCTCTCAATATGAGAAGACCACTAATCCGCTGGCCTAAGCAGATTGGTAGACTTCACACGCCTTTGAGAACATTATGGAGAACTTTCAGGCGTGCAGGTTTCCTCACGATGTTTTCCTTCACGGTTGAAGCGAGTAATATTTTAATTGCTTAAAAAACTCACATAACTCCGAATAATTAAAGTCGGCACCTGGGTTCGAACCCCCGACCTCAGATTAGGAGGCGGACGTCTTAACCACTAGGCCATCACAGCTACATATATATAATTTTTTTTTCGGAGTGTCTCTTAGCTGTGCTATCCCTATTGGTTGCCACAGTGTAACCGGGCTTTTGGCGAGCTTCGGAAAGAAGCTCTGCCAGAGAAAATTTTGAGCCCTAGTGCTCGAAGAAACTAAGGGAACGTCTGCCTAAGGGCGCCTCCTGCGAGGCTGAACCTCGGCTTAGGCGACGTTTGGGATAACGGGGGGTCGGACGGTGAGTGGTCCGTACGTCCGAGGCCGTGGATGGATCCCACGTCCGGATGACGTAAGATAGCGGGCACCACGAAGAACCTCGAAGAAGAAAGCACCTCGGCGAAGACGGTGGATATATGTAGTAAATATAGTAAATCAAAACTATCATGTGTACTTCACCTAGCAAACAAAGATAACCCGTTTTGTGAATTGTGGCGAATAGTATTGGTATAATATTGTACTCCCAACTCCTGGGATACATGTTTCTGATCTTGTTAAACTTGCTCTATCTCCCGTGGGGCAGAAGACAAATTTTGGAATAATAAGACAATTTCTCCGAACGTAATGTATGAGTCTTTATACGAAAAGAATGGATATATTGTCCGAGAGCTAGTGGTTAGTTCTTTTGAAAATAGCTTATAAATTCCAATCTTGATCTTCCTCAGTCCAATAATATTATATAATACTGCTGGGTATAGGCGTTCTCTCTTTTAGATGCAGAGTCAAAACCAACATGAGCACCTAAAAAAATGCGTTGTAATCGATCTTTATAAAACAACGTTAATGCTAGGTAGATAAAGGTTACATTGAAAAGTAGGAGATGTGCTTGCTTCCTTGCTTCTTTATATATTATACTGATATTATAAATTTGAAAACGGTGTTCGTTTGTAGATACGCTGCAAAAGAACAACGAGATAAATACGTCAGAGAATTACGTTTTAACCCAAAAAAAAAAACCGAATAAATCTAACTATATATAGTTAGATTTATTCAATTTTTTTTTATAATAACTCCTTATTCTAAAATGGATGATCAGAATTTGATGATTTAGCTATTACGATAGGTATTGGAATAATACATAATACACTGATTTTTCATACAAATTTGAATATATAGGTTTGTCCGTCTTTCAACACAGCAACTTTCGCATTTATACTGTTAATTAAATGAGAAACATATACATCTGTACAGCGTTTTAGGCGTGTAAAGGTATAAAACAAACTCTGCTTTTCAAATTATATATGTTCTAGCTGAGTCCTGTGGTGCCACTTTTAGTACCTGTTCCTGTGGAAATATGTTTCACATGAGTGTCTGTGAGGCTTCGGTCGTGGCTAGTTACCACCTTACCGACAAAGACGTGTCACAAAGCGATTTAGCGTTCCGGCACGATGTCGCGTAAAAACCAATTAGGAGTATGGGTTTACCATACGCCTAACAGGTTAGCCGCTACCATCTTAGACTGGTGGAATGGATGGTAAGTGATGATGTCATCACTTACCATCACTTACCACAACAGGTGAGATTGCCATAAATGGCTAACTTGTATTGGATTAAATAAAACGTAATTTTCGACAGGAATGTAATTTCATTAGCGACGGCTTGTTAACGTATATTTAAATACATCAGTAACAATTAACCATGGTTCTGCTTTATGCGCCTGTTTCTTAGCCTATAATTTATGTCTCCGCAGATTCTCAGGAAGTGCTGGCAAGTAAGCGGAGTGTGGGAACGGGTATCTTCGCGTTTAGGAAGACGCACGAGTGTTTTAGCGCAAACTTGAAAACTATTTGAGTAAATTATACTTGCCATGAAAGCTTCGTCTGCACTTTTGTATCTACAGAATTATTATTTCTATCCGACCACATATGTGTTCCCACAGAACTATATGTGTATATTTTGTATCTGATCATACGTTTGCCTTTGACTCCGATTACCGAGATACAGTCTCAAATAGTTCGGAAAACAGGTGCAAGATGTTATCGTACTAATAGACTATTTTATTTTTACAACTTGTATTGTATATAAAAAAAACTTGAGAGGTGTCAAGGGACACCCGGATGGAACGAAGTTCCTTTCGATTAATTAGTGAAGGAATTGTAATAAAATTTTATTTTATTTAAGTTATAATAATATTTTTTTATTATTAAATTATTTACAAAAAACCTGTATACAATGTTCAATGCGAAATAGAAATGAAAATACCTGGCTTGCTTTCTATAAGAGAGAGAGAGAGAGAGACAGACAGAGAAACATGCGACGCCGCACAACTTAAAATAGCTTACTATTGCAAAAAGTGTCGTGACAACTTTTCGTAAGAATTTTTTCCGTCTAGTCCATTTTCACAACGCGCGATAAGCAACTTCGTTCCAATATGTAAATTGTGTTAACTTTAGCTTTAGTTGTAATTTGTAATAATAAGTTTAATGTAATAATAATTAATAATTTAATTAATAAACAATACCTAGCATATTTGAGTGCCTTCAGAGTATAATAGCAAATTATGCATTCTTTATCGTCGAATTCTGCCAAAATAAATCGGTCCTAAAATAACACTTTTGAAACGGCACGGTTAGACCGAAGATAATTAAAAATAATAGGAATTCAAACAAACACAACACTATTTATGTATCAGTTATACCATTCCATCCTACATCTTCAAAAATCATTTTCTCAAAATTAAATTGCAGTTTGTATACTCATAATTGGATTAGATTAATCATGATTTTAGCGTTAAGGTTCGATATATCGAATGTATACGTACGTGGACTCTTTGAGAAACAATAAACAGCAAATATAATTTGCTATATTCCGCCGACAACCGAGAGATTTGTATAATATAACACCACACAAAATCTTCCACTAGAACCTCTACGCACGTTTCGACCCGACACCGGATCATCCTCAGGAGATGTTGACTTCACAAGCGAGATTTTTTTTTCTAGAAAAAAAAATTATACTTTCTGTATATTGTTTCTCATGGACTTCCGCAAAGTAACGCCTGCTTCTATTCATTACTTGATTCTCTGAGAGACTGCGCGATCAAGTGACATTAGGGAGTTCTCCAAATGATGCAGGAGTTGTTGTTTCTAACATCAATATTAACAAAGTTGGAACTAACATCCCAATAGCTTCACGGAATATTGTGCTGATCATATTTTCTACACTGGCTTTTAAGTCTAGATTTATATCTAAAACACTTTAATATCTATCTGTTGATTATTTTTTTTCAAGAATACATATATAACTTAAAATAAAACTAAAATTAAAGACTTTAAAAAATACAATATTATAACTAAAATATATTATTAAAAGGAGTCCCTTTAGGCAAGTTTCCGAAGATACTGGTAGCGTTCCCCCTTTGAATGGCTAGACTAATTCTTTGCCCGAGGTAGCTCGCATCCCTTCTAAATCCTTTCTCATCAAACAGGAGCAAAAGGGCTTTACATAAATTATAAATTGGTTGTTTCTTTTGTTTATTACAATGTTATTACTATTGAAGGAAACATTCATGGAACATAATCTTTAAATATACGGTTCCATTTAATCATGTACATATGGATGGAGCGCCACGAGGGTTTCGCATAACATGGTAGAACTGGTACCCTACCACATATTGATGTAGGAAGGGGGGGGGGGGGGTAGTAGACAGCACACGTACGAAGTGCATTATTCACACCCTTATTAATAATAGCACAAACACCCGTTTGCTTATCACCTATAATGTGATTATCTTCAAATTAATACGATCTTCTCGGCCAACCTTCCCCTTCAGTTGTTGCTGAATCATTATATAAAATGAGGTGTGGTTGCAGCTAAGCGTTGGTCAATACATAAAAGTAAAAAGCTTTTGTTTTATTTTCCGCAAAACTGCGCTTAAGTCAGCGCTATAAGTAATTATACATATATAACTACTTCTTAAACTCCTTAGTAAATCCCTTAGCCAAGAAATTCTAAGAACTTTATTCAAGTACCGGAAAAAAGGTCGTGAGCCACCGAAAGTAGTTGGGAGTTTCCACCTAAGCAATTAATTGTTCGCGAACTTTCTGTTGAGTATTAAAAATGGTATAACTTTACCCTTCGCGCCTCATACAGGGCGGCTACTGACTATTTTTTAACGTCATTACTTCATGGACTCAGTGGGAGATCGCTATAAACAGACAGACGTGCCATTTCCAAAATTAGGTAAATAAATTAATTAGTTTTTACTAATAGAATCTAACCATCTAATAGTATTTAATACTGCTCTATATTTTTTTCCTATGAAGTAAGGTCTTACGAGCTGTGATAGCCTAGTGGTTAGGGCGTCAGCCTCCTAATCAGAGGTCGGCGGTTCGAATCCGGGTACGCACCTCTAACCTGAGTTATGTGCGTTTTTAAAACAATTAAAATATCACTTGCTTCAACGGTGAAGGAAAACATCGTGGGGAAACCTGCACGCCTGAGAGTTCTCCATAATGTTCTCAAAGGCGTGTGAAGTCTGCCAATCCACACATGGCCAGCGTGGTGGACTATGGCCAAACCCTTCTCATATTGAGAGGAGACCCGTGCTCTGTAGTGAGCCAGTAATGGGTTGATCATGATGATGATGATGATATTTTTTTATTATCGTGGTGGAATAGCTTTAAATGGATGTTATGTGTGGGACAGTTTTTTGCTCAGTCCATCAGTTCTCACGTAAACACATAGAAAGATTCCACACGAACGAAGACAGGGCGACAGCTAGTCAAAACTTTTTATAATAAATATACATTTAAACCACCACCTAAGGAGTGCGATACTGATTGTGGAATTCCCAACTTACCCAATTAGACTCGTACCCGGAGCCGTCGAGAAATATGCGGAAAAATGTTCTAAAAAAAACTTGTTTCCGCGAACCAAATTGTTCCGCGTCGGTCACCCTCAATTAGTTTAGCTTTGTTTCTCTTCTCAAGCCCGGGGGGTGCAAATAAAAGGCCTCGTGTACCCAACTCCTTAGAAATCAAGATGGGTGAGAACGTTAAAGTTATTAAAATACTAGCTGACAACCGTTGATTTGCTATATAAACGATGAAGGTATATAAAAATAACATATGAATATGTTCAAAAATTTTAGCTCAGGGAAATTTTAGTCGAATTACAGTGAAAAGCATTCACAATAAGACGATAAATGTTCAGTTATCGAGCGGGATGACATATGATAAAATTACTAAAATGACTATTAAAAAATAGGGGTTGGCAATAGAAAGATGAAAATTTAGGGAAGAAAAAATATCCAAAAAAATTAAAAAAAAATTTTGGCGTATTAGCCGATTCTCAGACTTACGGAATATGCATAAATTTCATAAGAATCGGTCGAGCCATTTCGGAGGCATATGGGAACAAACATTGTGACACGAGAATTTTATATATAAGATGTACAAGTAGCTATGGAACGTTGCTTCTTCTTATATTAATCAACCAATCTTTTTTACTTTTTGACGACGGGGGTCGTCAGGCGAAACGTGTGCGCTGTCGTAGTATAAAGTTTGAGGTCCTGGAGGTCGTGGCTAGTCACCACACTACCGAAAAAGGCGTGTCGTCAAGCAGTTTAGCGTACTGGCACGATGTCGCGTAGAAACCAATAAGGAGATGGTGATAACTACATTCGTAAACTTAAAACTAAAGCTATGAGGGTTCCAAACGCGCCACGGTCCTTAGACCGGACTTCTTAAAGAAGCCCACAACAAACTTAGCCAGGTGATCTTCCTTTTTGTTATCACCATCTCACATGCCACTTAAAATTATGTTAAGAGCTACGAGTATCTTATTATAGCAATATTTTAAACCCATGCTTGTTTATCATTAACATAACCCTTAACTTTAATGCGACAGCGCGCGCGAAAATGCGAAAGTAAAAACAAACAAGGATGATCATTCTAACTACTATAATATATTATATTATAGACCAATATGGATGATAGCAGAGGCAAAGTCGGAAAACAACAAATCGAGTCGGCGAATTAGTTGCGTTCACAAACGACACTGAAATTAATGACACGTCATTACTTTCATCCCTGATCCATCTCCGGTTTGAAATACCTACTACTGTTATATAAGTTCGCTTAAGACCATTTGTATGATAAGCCCATGATATACACTTCTTTGGAAATGTAGTGAATAGTGACGTAGCTTCAATAAGAGCGTTCATTCTTTTTATACTGACGTCAAAAGACGTAAATGTAAATGTAAATGTTTAAATATTTGGGTTATTTTTTCATACATAATAATTATAACGGTACATAATATGTCTCACACATCAGCCAGTGCGTTAGTTTGTTTATGCCAAGCCGCCATAGTGTCTTACCCTGCCCCCATTATGGTTTGGTACGTCAATCTAGTCAAAGCCCGCCATTCTTATTAAAATAATAAAAATATTTTGTACACCCGTTTTGTACTTTAATTTTTCATCTAATACATAATATTTTTAATGGACAATAAGGCACTAGTTTTAGCCAAGGTTTGATTATGTTTCTATTTCTACAAAAGTAAAGTATATTTTATTAGACGTTGACGACCTCCGTGGCGCAGCGCACGCGCTGTCGCATTTAATTTTGTCGCATTATAAAGTTGGAGGTCCTGGGTTCGATTCCCGGCTCGAGTCTGATCTGGTGGGAGGCTGCGACCGTGGCTAGTTACCACCCTACCGTCAAAGGCGTGTCGCCAAGCGATTTAGCGTTCCGGCACGATGTCGTGTAGAAACTAATTAGGAGTATGGGTTTACTATACCCCTAACAGGTTAGCCCGCTACCATCTTAGACTGCATCATCACTTACCATCAGGTGGGATTGCCGTCAAGGGCTAACTTGTAGTGAATAAAAAAAAAAACCTTGCTACTTGAACTTCGCTACTCCTTGAGTATTAGTAATTTGGTTCTTCTACGGATCTCTTCGCATACCTATCTCCAACCCCCTCTCATCAGTGACAGTCTAATTTCTCGTAATCTTTGAAATTTGGCACGGGAAAGTTTGAATACGATACGTATAAAATTAGGCAGCTATTTCAACATGTAACGTAAACTACAGAGAATAAAATCATTCTTACCTTCTTAAGCCGAAAAACAAACATCGTCTGAGTGGTTTTACCACTTGAAGTTTGTTTCAAAACTATTTCACGTAGAAATGTATATCTAAGTTTCTGTGTATCAATACCTACGCCTTAATTTATAGCTATTTATGAAGCTCATAACTCAAGGCTACGCAATAAAATCATTCTGCGATCATTTATACTGATTATGTTTATTATCACTAATGGATTCCTGGAATATTCTATACAAGATGTTTTAAGATGTTTTGTTATAAGTTTGTAGCTATCGTTATCGAGTATATGAACTAAGGTCTTTTAGCAAGCAAGTATGATGACTTAAATTTAATTAGTACAGGGTCTACCAACCCTATATTAATCCCAAACGTTGCCTAAGCCGAGGTTCGGCTTCAAAGGAGGCGCCTTTAGGCATACGTTCCCTTAGTTTCTTCAAGCCCAAAATTTTCTTTTCTTTTAATTTTCTTTTCAACTTCTGGCAGAGCTTCTTTCCGAAGCTTGCCAAACAGCCCGGTTACGCTGTCGCAACCAATAGGATTAGTACAGCTAATAGACAGTCCGAAAAAAAAAACGCTATACTTTTATGTACTCAAGAGTTGTAACTTCAACATTTTGCACCCAAACTGGCGTTTATAAAGCTGTTTTTTTTGTGATGACGCGGAAAGAGGCGGTGGAATGGCGCCTGGAGAACGACGCAGACGCATCCCCGCCGGAAGCAGCACAGTTGTGTGTGCTTCTGGAAGGGATGAGTTTCCTACGCATTTCCTAGCAATAAAAAAATAAATAAGATAAATTGAATTTTAGTGTTATAATTATAGTGCCATCATTTCCTTAACCAAACACGTACGTCTTCCGTTCGCATAATGGTGAGTGGATCGTTCAGTTATTTAATCATTGCTTTCTATCACACATGACGGTCAGAAGAAAAAAAGAATACCGAAATACAGGCAACTGTGTTCCAAATATCCATATTTGAATATGCTAATTATTAGACCATCGAGGTATTTCATTACAACCCTTGTTCGGGGTATTTTCAGCCGATTTCTGCCTTTGTCTTAAATAAATGATCCGAAACGTGGCTGTTAAAACAAAATCAGATGAAACGGAACATAACGAGCTCCAGTTTATGGTTTTCGATTAAATTAATGATAACATTATCGTCTTCCTCTCGCCGTTTACAAATAACCGTATTCAAATACAGGTTCAAGCCAAATGCTGCTTTCACACAGGTTTTAATGTCTCATTTCTATTTTTGCGTGTATATTAGCTAAAGGAAATCGTTTTAGCGCATTAACTTCTGGTAAAAACAGTCGAATTGGAAAAACATTTTGACGACCTCCGTGGCGCAGTGCGTGCGCTGTCGCATTAAAATGTTGGAGGTCCTGGGTTTGATTCCCGGCTCGAGTCTGGTCTGGTGGGAGGCTTCGGCCGTGGCTAGTTACCACCCTACCAACAAAGACGTGTCGCAAAGCGATTTAGCGTTCCGGCACGATTTCGCATAGAAACCAAATAGGAGTGTGGTTTTACCATACCCCTAACAGGCTAGCCCGCTACCATCCTAGACAGCATCATCACTTACCACCAGGTTAGATAGCCGTCAAGGGCTTACTTGTAATGTATATAAAAAAAAAAGCTAAGCGTGAAAGCAAAAACGCGGGTGAACGTATCCTAGAGCGTGTGCTGTTTTTTTCTGATCGGAACTTGTATACAAGCGCTTTGTATGTAATGCGAAATTTTAGCTCGCACACAAATATTTTTGCGTACACTAAAAATAAGTAATATGGAATAGCGGGCGCGCCTCGCTAATGAATTTGGGTAACAACGCGCAACGCTCTGCGGCGAGAATAAAAGGCTTTCAGGGCTATTATAACGCGGCTCCATGCTCTATGATATCCGTTTTCATTGTAATGCTAGTTAAAATTTACTTTTTGGAAGTCATTTTCTAGCAACTTTAAATTATAGCTTCGTTCCAGCTCCGTCAAGGTAATATATATTACAGTATTTCCGTTTATGGTTTTCTTTAACCCTCAGGAATCCTTTGTTATAGGGGCTTAAAAGTTCCCCAATGTGCGACCTATAAAATCTATAAACCTTGACCGTGACTTGTATAGTTATCAGTTCAAGAATAACTTCTAGTTAGTTGGGAGTAAGTTTGTTATTTACTTGCGAATAACAGCTTTTAATTTCAGATACTAACGTAACGTTTTTCAAATTGGCGACCATACATAAAACGACTTACCCCCTATTTATAAAATAGGAAGGGGGGGGGGGTAATCACACACACATCATGTGACCCGCAATTTTTTAGTTATTTACTTAATAACTTGCATTAATGAATGTATTATAATTAGTTAGTCAAGTAAATAAGCACGTTGGCACGTTACACGTAACTACCTAAAAAAATACGATCGTTAGAGGCCTTTTCACGTGGCTAAACTAATATTAAATGTAATTTTTAATACACCTTAGTAATAGGAATGCTAACTGAGCTTCAAAAAGATTTTAGGCTTGAAAGCGGCTGAAGTGAGTCTCTTTTTAATGACGTATCACATTCGTTTACGTTATGGCGACATTTTTTGGCACACTCTCACTTATATTAAAACGGTCCTCTGACACTCTTGTCCCTCGAGACAGACACGCTCGTTTAAGTGCGGTTTTAACGGGCTACAAAAATTGCATCTTGCTGTAAAACTTGCTGGCAAATTAAACCAGTAATAGTCGCCATTCTCAACCTATTACGAATATTTTTTATTTAAAAAGATGCAATATTAAAAAGAGTGCGGGATTTAGAGAAATGCCCAACCAAATTACTTCTCCTAATATTTATTGGGGCAAGTAGTTTAACGTGCTCTAAATGTTACTTGGTTTGACACAGCCAATATCCTAACTCAGAGCAGGTGCCGTGATTTTGTTGACAGACTTCAAATAAAGGAGGTTATAAATTCGGTTTTATATATATTTTAATGTTTGTTACCTTAGGACTTCTAAAATATGAACCTCGTTGCTTTTATTGTCTACAAATTGGGATTTGATGATGGAATCTTATAGAAAAAGCAATAGTATATTTTTAGAAAGCACAACGACACAATTTTAGAAAGATGAGGTACCTAAAAATTTTGTATTTGGATATAATTAGTGAAATATTAAAATAGTTTATCGTATATCGAATTATTTCTTGCTTCTTTATTCCTGGGCGTTTGTGAAGTCTTATTTCACACAGTAAAATCCAATACGTCACAATTTTATATTCGTTTCGGTAGCTGCATCGTGTAATCGTTATAATAATATAATATAATTTCTTTATTATGGCAACTAGGCCCAATTTACATTTACAATATGATAAAATATAATGTCAGGGTGAAATTTTATTACTACAAAAATAAAATATAGTCCAAGTTACTTAGGGATAAAATAGCTTTCTGATTTTGAAAGGAATTTTGAAATCGGTACACTATTTCCAGAGTTTATCGATTAAAAATAAGCGGTGGTAAACACTTGAAATCATGTGAATCATAAAATACATATAAATGTCTCTCTAAGCTATCGTCAAAGATGGCCACTTGCGGGTTTCTTAATCTAGATAAAGCCTAAAGTTATATATATAAGCGTATACAATTTAAAAGTGCTTGTTTTACGCAATCGTTTTTATATTTCTACACTTTTATCTTTTAATAAATCTCGCTGTCTCAAACGTATTATGGTACAGACTAGAAAGAAAATCATTACGTAATATACTGTATAGTATTAAATTTAGATGCTTTATATAAACCCACTTTATTAGTATAAGGACAAAAGAAAAAGTTTTTTATTTATTTTCTATCACCTACAATGATTACGTAACTTCCAATTCGATAGTGCAGTTATACTAATCTAAAGATTTAAAACTATCTTACATATTCACTTAGGTATAACAAATAGTGCAATATGCTGTCCTTGTGAGTTCACTCAAACATCAACAAAAAATATGACCCTTTTCGTTGCGAGTTGACCCGAAGACCGTTCAGTTTACCTCTCATTTAAAAAGAAGCCTTGATGATCACTTTCGAAATTTCCTCAGTTTGGAAATGCAGATGAATGAGATCTGTCTATAAAAACAGGCAACTAAATAGAAACAATATTAATATGGAAAAACTGTTATAGTTTTAAGTTTATTTATTTTTAGTTTCTTAAGTTTTAAGCAAGCTGAGCAAGAATAATCTGTAGGTTTCAGGATGCAATCTGTTTAATTATTATTGCTTAATCAACATTGAAGAAGTCACGGGCGTCATCTATTATTATATACAGAAAAGTATATATTAAGTATTTACTATGGAAGAACAAATTTTAATCATATTGCTAAACAAATCCATTATTTTATTTGCTTTTTAATTTTTTTTATAATAGCATTATTATAAATGTATTTAATTCCAATTCGTGTTAAAATAACGCATGTTTAAGGAAATTGAGTTTTTTATTTATTTATGAAAATAAGTTGGCTTTATAGGATGACTACAATCCTATGCCTGTCAAAAATAAAATATTATAGGTAACAAAGACTATTACAATAATTAATAACAATTATTTAATAATATATCATAAGACGTAATAATTTCATATTAATGTTTTTTTTTTATCCACTACAAGTTAGCCCTTGACTGCAATCCCATCTGATGATAAGTGATGATGCAGTCTAAGATGGTAGCGGGCTAACCTGTTAGGGGTATGGAAAACCCACACTCCTAATTGGTTTCTACGCGACATCGTGCCGGAACGCTAAATCGCTTGGCGACACGTCTTTGCCGGTAGGGTGGTAACTAGCCACGGCCGAAGCCTCCCACCAGACCAGACTCGAGCCGGGAATCGAACCCAGGACCTCCAAGTTTATAATCCGACAGCGCGCGTGCTGCGCCACGGAGGTCGGCAAAAATGTCATATTAATGTCATAAGTAGAAGTATTAATATACATACATGGACATGCGATAAGTAAATACATAAATGTAATGGCCATTAGGGATAATAATAATCCTATCTCGCATATTATACACCTTTACATGGCACATCTACCCTCATAATGCGAAGATACGACTTAATTGATGTTCATTTCAGAGGTCGTTGAATAATGATAACATATTTAATCTAGTCGAATTTGATAACGGGTTAGCAAGCCTTTCCCGTTCTCAAAAAGCATCACTCTCTCTATCTTGAACACTCTACTTCTCCATTCTCTTATGCCACGCTGGGGTCAGCACAACATGTTTTAACAGAGTCTACTTAAAATTGCCGCCATGTTGTTTTCTGGTTAAGGCATATTTTTTTACAACAGGTCGCCTCTATGACCGTAATGAATAACTACTCGGTTTAAATAATTATTATAATGTAATATTTTTAATTTCGGACGGACGGGTGGAAGTCTTACCAACTTGGCTATCAAAGCTGTAAAAAAGATATCAGTGAGCGTAATTCCCTTGTACTTTCACAGTTACCTACTTGCTCTGATAACCTTAACGATCGGGTAAATGGTCCTGAATCCGAAATGAGTCAGGGTGTTGGGCAATCGGTTGGAATTTCTCGGAACATTTACAAATCATCCCATTGATTGGGTAATGTGTTTTGTTTATTGTCAATGGCTGACTGTTATTATTTTAAAACAAGTACTTATACATTTAGAATTAACAACTAAACTATTTCTACACGGCGTTACAAAAACCTTACGGTTTATCCGTTCACTCGATAATAACTAAAACAGTACATATTATACATAATATCAAACATAATACATAAAACGCAAATCGTACATTAAATGTGGGTAGTTTGGAATTATGATATTGTTCAAACAGTAATTTTGTGAATTCTTTTGGTGTTACTTTCAATTCGTTAGCATTGACGCCCCGCAGTTGGGAAGAGGCTACTCTCATAGGCGAAAGGGTTTAAAAGTAAAGACCCACCAACCTTTTTCAATGTGGGTGTGGGCTGAAATGAAATCTTAAATAATGAATAATAATGATAAATAATACATTACTCAAGCCAGCCAAACTGCGTGTGTATTGTTGCGGCAATAAGCTCTATGTCCCTTAATTCCAGCAGAGTTTAAATCTGTTACACTCTGTAGGACATTAGTTCACCGGTATATAAACAGAACGTAACCGAAGCTCCAGTTTTTAAAGTCCCGCAAGACCTAGAGCTTGCTAATCAAAAGTTTCACAAGAGATCTTAGGCTATACTTACTGGGGCTGCTTTGGAAAAATATTCTAAACACGTTCTCAGTATAAATATTAAGCTACAGTCTACTTCAAACCTCGGGTCTTGAAGCCTTGTTAAAACTTCCATCGCCCCAGTCCGCCGAGTAAGGATCACCATTTATATTTGAGCGCGGAACGGGACCTTTGACCGCTATTGCTATACAAACCACATTTAATGTACTTGGGTAATTTAAGCTGGAGTTAAGCGATGCATTGGTACACTTTTATGAATTTTAAGCGGATGACTGAGCTCTTTGATTTTAAAATAATATTACAGGGAATCATTGTTCTTTATTTTGTTATTTTTTTATTCCATTTTGCTATTCATTGTTGAATCTAGTTTTTTTTTATACTCTACAAGTTAGCCCTTGACGGCTATCTCACCTGTTGGTTAATGCAGTCTAGGATGATAGCGGGCTAACCAGTTAGGGATATGGTAAGCCCACACTCCTAATTGGTTTCTACGCGACATCATGCTGAATCGCTTGGCAATACGCCTTTGTTGGTAGAGTGGGTCCAGACTCGAGCCGGGAATCGAACTGCGACACGGAGGTCGTCAAAAGATTCACCTTCTAGTTTCACATTTGCCTCATCAAAAATCAAATCAAAATCAAAAATAGTTTTATTCATGTAAACCTATTACAGTCATCTTTGAATCGTTAATATATAATATGTTTTTCATAATTTTAATTGATGAGGTGATGGTGATAACAAAACTCTTAGCAAGCGCGGGAAATCATTCAATCAATTTAGTTTTGTGTAAGCGGATTGACTACGGATCAGGTGAATATGGTTTTGGTTTATGGGCTGGTCCAGTAATTTGAATTTTTATCTGTATATTTTTTTTTAGTATTTTTTATTTGTTTTTTTTTAGTTATAAGTGAGATCAGGCCACCTTTTGGTATCCTGCTTATAGTTCTTTCTGTTTCTCATTCATTTCCTAAAATTTGTAGTGTACAAATAAAGAGTGATAGTAATAATAACAAAAAATTGTTAGGTATTGAATTTTCTGCAAAGATTTTCAAAACCTAAACTTGAAATTAAAATTGGCATGTCTTCGAGAGAAACTTAATCTTTCCCGGTAATTATCACTAAATAAGGAGAGTCATGTGACCAGCGTTGGGACATTTTTAGTAGGAGGGTTGGTAAACCTGTTAACCGGTTGTGACCGGAACAAACAACACTTGACATATTTTGAACCAAAAACATTCCTTCCCGTTTAAAGCATTGAAATAGTTTTCAGAAAAGAGTCTATTCAACGGATAATTAATAAATCGGTAGATAGGTTATTAGGAAATCGTATTTTAATGTTTTAAACGCTTTTACGAAAATTTGATTTTGGTACATTTATATGAAATGTTTTCACAATAAATTTATTCCCCTTTTTATGTTGAATAATAATTTTAATTTTGCTTTTACTGTTTAATTCTAGGATTTTATGTGTGGTGCCTAAGCATTCTTTTTGTAAAATCGTGTAGGTATATTCGTAAAATATACTAAGCGAACAAAGAGCATAATATTATATCTATATATATTTTCATCGTTATATCGCGTGTTTTCACCAATTGTTGTAATGTGTTTCTTATATATACGTATATACATTAAACAATACAAGATTGATGGTTGAGCAAATAAGCACACAGACACACAAAAAGTTTTATAAAGTCATATTGGAATAAGCAAAGTTTGTTTTGGCTCTGAATATGATTTTGTCCCATTCGGTGTCGAGACCTTTGGTCCGTGGGGTCCTAGCGCTATAGGGAAATAGCAAAAAGGTTAGTCGAGTTCACAGGAGACCGAAGAGGTGCCAGCTACCTCAGACAACGAATTAGTCTTGCAATCCAAAAGGGAAACGCTGCCAGTATCTTCGGAAAGTTGCCTAAAGGGACTCCTTTTAATAATATATTTAAGTTATTATATTGTATATAAATATAATTTTTTTTTTAAGATTTTTAGTTTTAGGTTAAATTTAAGGTTTATTTTAAGTTTTTAAGTGTGTATAATACAGTTACATTGTTTTAGATGTTAATTATAATTGTCAAAAGTTTTCTCATATCTCATTTCAGGCTTTAAACTAGGTCGCGTGAACAAGAACATGCTCATGAACAAAAACCCCGATGGGTTATAAACTAGTCGACAAAAATACACGTAAGCCAAGTCATCAAAGCTATGCAATTGTGCGAATAAATAGCTTAATATTCCTCAGGAAATGTCTTATTTAGACAGATATCATGGTATCTCTAATCTGGATAAGATAATATTAGAATTGTTACTGCGTTTTGCTCTAACACGCTGAGTATGTAAATTTAGATTTTGTATTTTCTCCTCCACGGAGTCTAACTTAAGTATTAAGGATTTTAAAGCGATTCAGTTTATAATTTTATCTTAATCAATTCCCCATGGCTGAGCACGGCCGTTCTCCCTGTAGGAGAGAGGGTATACCAATCACGCATCTGAAATGACGACCTCCGTGGCGCAGCGCGTGCGCTGTTGCATTTTAAAGTCGGAGGTCCTGGGTTCGATTCCTGGCTCGAGTCTGGTCTGGTGGGTTACCACCCTACCGACAAAGACATGTCGCCAAGCGATTTAGCGTTCCGGCACTATATCGTGTAGAAACCAATTAGGAGTATGAGTTAACCATACCCCTAACAGGTTAGCCCGCTACCATCCTAGACCGCATCATCACTTACCATCATGTGAGAGGTGAGATGCAGTCAAGGGCTAACTTGTGGTGATTAAAAAAAAAATACACACTGATGGGCTTTGTTACTCTTTTCGTCAAGTGTTAGATGTTGATAAAGAACGCTAAAGAAATAATAAACCCTAGTGTAACATTGCGCAGTAGAAGTATTTAAGATTGCGCCTACATTAAGGCTAAATTATATAGTTAACATTAATTGAGAAGCTAATTTTTTAGTTAGACATATCACATTTAAATTTAAATTTCTTCTTAACAAAACAGCCCGGTTACGATGTGGCAACCAATAGGTACAGCTAATAGTCAGTCCGAAAAAAAAAAATGCAATCTATACAAATAAATAAAATTGGAGTGTCTGTTTGTAATATTGAAATAACCATGTTTTAGTACATGCATATGAATATGTATACGGTATATACACCAAAATAACATTTTTTACAATTTTTGTCTGTCTGTCTGTCTGTGTGTTTGTTCCGGCTAATCTCTGAAATGGCTGAACCGATTTTTATGGGACTTTTATTGGCATCTAGCTGATATAATAAGGAGTAACTTAGGCTACTTTTATTTTAGAAAAAGTCTTTTATTTTAGAAAAATAAAGTAATGTTGCAATGTCCAAGCACTGTAATAATTTCAAGGTCGTCAGTTTAGTAATCCATTGTTTCGTGATTGGAACAACAAACACACTTTCTCATATTAACTCAACGCAGACGAAGTCGCGGGCATCAGCTAGTCTTTTATACATGGTTTTATCGGTGTGTCAAGATTGATGCTATCGATCATCATGAACAACCCATTGCCGTCTCACTACAGAGCACGGGTCTCCTCTCAATATGAGAAGGTTTTGGCCATAGTCCACCACGCTGGCCATGTGCGGATTGGCAGACTTCACACGTCCTTGAGAACATTATGGAGAACTCTCAGGCGTGCAGGTTTCCTCACGGTGTTTTCCTTCACCGTTGAAGCAAGTGATATTTTAATTTAAAAAAAAACGCACAGAACTCCGAAATGTTAGAGGTGTGTGCCCGGATTCGACCGCCGACCTCTGATTAGGAGGCCGACGCCCTAACCACTAGGCTATCACCGCTTCAAAACCATAATATTCATCAAATTCTATCAATAATGCTCTTCTATAACCGGAGATAGACTACTCTAGCAGCTTCGGTACAAACGCGAAAGGACGTTTATCCCATTACCCGTTATCTGGAGCTCGTTGCATAGCGCTCGCCATCCCGTGTCGGCGACACCCACTCAGCTTTAACGAGTTCAACATTCTTACGACCCCAATGCCGATTGCCAACAACACAGAGTAACTCCCAATTTTAGATGCTGTTCTTAAAAATGTTAAATTAAGGAAACAAAGATTTTTATTCATTCAACACATCTTGCTATATGTATATATATACATGGTTAGGGCGTCAGCCTCCTAATCAGAGGTCGGCGGTTCGAATCCGAGCACGCACCTCTAACTTTTCGAAGTAATGTGCGTTTAAACAAAAAAAAATCTAGTTCTGTGAAAGCTGTGATAGCCTAGTGGTTAGGACGTTCGTCCACCTCATAACCAGAGGTCGGGGGTTTGAACCCGGACACGCACCTCTGACATTTTGGAGTAATGTGCGTTTTTAAGCAATTGAAATATCACTTGCTTTCAACGGTGAAAAAACATCGTGAGGAAACCTGCACGCCTTAGATTTCTCCATAATGTTCTCAAAGGCGTGTGAAGTCTGCCAATCCGCTCATGGCCAGCGTGGTGGACTGTGGCCAAACCCTTCTCATATTGAGAGGAGACCCGTGCTCTGTAGTGAGCCGGTAATGGGTTGATCATGATGATGATGTTGCTATATCAAAAGTAATTAAACACAAGCGGGTCGTAATATTCTAAATTCTTCTTATTCTTAGATGAAGTAACAGAAATATATATATAACAATATAAAGTTTAACGATATTCTCGCAAGTGCGGCTATTGGTGGCGCGATTCATTGCGATTGGTGCAAGAGAACCAACCGTCGATACTTCCAATTTTGTCGTTTACCCTCCTTTGAATCCCGTCATGAACTCTCTAAACAACAAAGCTACCAATCGACCTGCCAACATAGACCAGCGACTTTGTTGCCGGGGGCTTGTCGGTGACTTCACAGCTTGTTGCAAGTTGGGAAAGTTTGTTGGCGACACAAAATCAATAATTTCCGAAATAGCTTGTGTGATGCCACGCTAGCGGTAAGTTGCGGATAAGCCACCAGTATGTCTGACAAACTTCGTGGAGCAGCGCGTGCGCTGTCACCACCCTACCGACAAAAACGTGTCGCTAAGTGATCTAGTTTTTTTTTACGGACGGTTTATTAGCTGTGCCTATATAACCCTATTGGTTGCCACAGCGGAACCGCTGTTTGGCGAGCTTCGGAAAGAAGCTCTGCCAGAAGAAATTTTGAGCCCTAGGGCTCGAAGAAACTAAGGGAACGCCTGCCTAAGGGCGCCTTCTTTGAGGCCGAACCTCGGATTAGGCGACGTTTGGGATAACGGAGGGGTCGGGCGGTGAGTGGTTCGTATTTCTCCTCCGAGGCGATGCGATCTAGTGTTCCAGCACGATGTCGTGTACAAACCAATAAAGACCATGACTTTACCATATCCCTATCAGGTTAACCCGCTACCATGTCGTACTTCATCATAACCAACTGGCGTTAAGCTAGTTGATTAACGTCAAGGGCTAACTTGTAGTCGAATAAAAAAAAAAGCAATTATATGATATCCATATACTTTTGTTTCATTGTATTTTTACGTAGATCCTCAAAATGACAAGATAAGGATTTACTTGAAGAACAAACTGACAAAGACGTGTCGCCAAGCGATTCAGCGTTCCGGCACAATGTTGCGAAGAAACCAATTAGGAGCATTGGTTTACCATACCCCTAACAGGTTAGACCCCTACTATCTTAGACTGCATCATCACTTACCATCAGGTGAGATTGCTGTCAAAGGCTAATTTGTAGTGGATAAAATAAAAACATCATTATTATCGTCTGAAACGTCTTGCTGATGGCTTTCTTTTATACAGAAAGTAATTAGTTCTTACTTCTTTGTTCATATTCACACACACAACAGAAATTGTAGATCTGGACACAAAAATCATATTTTTAACAAGCGCTTTAAAACCCATTCACTAGCTTTATTATTTCAACGTAGGATACTCGAATGCTTTATTATAAAAACACAGTACTTACCGTTTTTGCTGTGCTTATCTAATCTGTAGGCAAATGACGCTATTTGCGTGTGGTCGAGTCATAACGCCGGTTGGTCCACGGAAAATTGCTTCGTAATGAGTGTCGTCGATCTCGCTGCTATTCTTGCTCCTAAGCTTCCAAGTTGAAATCCTTTATAAAGGGCCATAATGACTTTGTTACAGAGTCTTGTTGTTAGTTGAAATCATTTATTTGCAAGGATTTTATTTGAAATTATTCAATTAATAAAGTTTTCGTCGTATTTTAATCAAATTTTTTGCTCCTATACCAAGCTACGTCTTGAGACAAAATGTCTTCTTCTTCCACTCACTTCTAGCACATCCTCTTTCTCACAATCCATTCATCTCTTCTTTGCTATTTTCATTTAATAATAGGAAGGAACGATAGCCGAAGCGGTGATAACCTAATGGTTAGGGTGTCAGCTTCCTAATCAGAGGTCGGCGGTTCGAATCCGGGCACGAATCTCTAACTTTTTAGAGTTATGTGCGTTTTAAAAATTAAAATATCATTTTGCTTCAACGGTGAAGGAAAACATCGTGAGGAAACATACCTGAGAGTTCTCCATAATGTTCTCAAAGGCGTGTGAAGTCTGCCAATCCGCACATGGCCAGCGTGGTGGACTATGGCCAAACCCTTCTCATAGTGAGAGGAGTCCCGTGCTCTGTGGTGAGCCGGTAATGGGTTGATCATGATGAGGATGATGAATAGGAGGGAACATTTTTATATTATATATTATATATTATAATTTTAAATAGAAGTCCAGTTCACCATGCCTGGGTGTGCTTGCATGCTTTATGTGTGGTGATAAATTTGATATTGACAAAACATTCACTATCAAATCGTTAAAATCTGTATAATCATATAAAGTTTATCCGCTCATTGTGAACACTGTTATTCTGATAGTTTTAATGGGATTATTTGTTTTTTGTTTTCGGATTTGTTGTTTAATAGTTAATAGTTTAAAATTACTAAACCTACGACGATCTCCGTGGCGCAGCGCGTGCGATGTTGCATTTTAAAGTCTGAGGTCCTGGGTTCGAATCCCGGTCGAGTCTGGTCTGAAGCCTCCCACGGCTTCCGCCGTGGCTAGTTACCACCCTACCGACAAAGACGTGTCGTCAAGCGATTGAGCGTTCCGGCACGATGTCGTGTAGAAAACGATTAGGAGTATGAGTTTACCATACCCCTAACAGGTTAGCCCGCTACCATCTTAGACCGCATCATCACTTACCACCAGGTGAGATGCAGTCAAGGGCTAACTTATGGTAAATAAAAAAAAAGAATCTAGTAACTGTTACTTTTAGGTATAGTTTGTTTGATGGTAGTTAGCAGTGAGCAACGCAATCATACTAGTTGGTTAAAATTCCAGTTGTTTCTATACACGAGTTAAAGATACAAAGAACACAAACCGGACTTCCCAATCAAACCATGGCTATAAAAAAGAAAACTAGATTTTGAATAAACATCGCTACCATTTCGTCTGTCCTGACGTTGCTGTGAAACAATATGTATCTATCTCGTATGTATTTCAGCCTCAGCCTTTTTTTCAGTTTTTTTTTCGGACTGTCTATTAGCTGTACAAACCCTATTGGTTGCCACAGCGTAACCGGGCTGTTTGGCGAGCTACGGAATGAAGCTCTGCCAGAAGAAATTTTGAGCCCTAGGGCTCGAAGAAACTATGGGAACGACTGCCTAAGGGCGCCTCCTTTGAGGCCGAACCTCGGCTTAGGTGACGTTTGGGATAACGGGGGGGGGGGGGGGGGGGGGGGGGGGTCGGACGGTGAGTGGTCCGTACGTCTCCGAGGCCGTGGATTGAGCCCACGTCCGGCTGACGTAAGATAGCGGGGACCTCGTCTTCGCCGGCGAAGACGGTGTGTAGCGTATGATTGTGTGGTAGGTGGTACGAGTGTGTTGTCAGTAGTCATCTGATCGTCAGGGTCATGAAGGATATGTTTAGGTCTCCTCTTTCGGAGAGGAGCGCTTAGGTCGGGGGAGTAAAAAGAAGCCGCAACTACGAGAGGGTTGGGGTTTCGGATTGATTTGATCGGATTGACCAGTTTTATTGATAAATAGGTTCACTTAATCGACTTGGATCTGTAAGTCATCATTAAAAGTATACTATTTACTAAGTTAGGGATAGCTAATGATTTATTTGCGAGTTGCGAAGTTGAAGTGGCAATGGGCGGGGCACATAGCTCGGAGAACCGATGGACGTTGGGGTCCCGAGGTGTTGGAATGGCGAACCCGCACCGGTAAACGTAGCGTTGGTCGACCCCCAACAAGGTGGACAGACGATATAGCGTTGGTCGACCCCCAACAAGGTGGACAGACGACATCAAACGAGTCGCAGGGAGCCACTGGATACAAGCGGCCCAGGACCGTGGCCGTTGGAACTCCCTACAAAAGAACTATGTCTAGCAGTGGACGTCTATCGGTTGAAATGATGATGATGATGATGAATGATTTACATTGCATATGATTTTGCCAATTTAAGAATTCCATCCTATGATATCTTAAAAGGTCTTCATTAGTTCTTAATAAAATTTTAATTAGTTTCATAATGGAATTTACCATAAATTGGATTATTTGTAGGTGATATGTAGTAAAGTTGGAAGAAAAATTACGTAACAAATTATGTTCGACATTTATAACATTATTTATGAAAGGGGTATTATATTTATTTATATTTTTAGGTATTTATATATTTGTCCATATATTATTTCTGATTGTACACACTGACCCTGCCTAGTTTTGTATTATATCCTGGGCTAAGTTGCCTGGTAGTGATGGCTTAATAGCGATAAAGCCACCTTTTAAACCTCTTTTCTATTGTTTTTTTTCTTTGCAGTCTTGTATTTGTTGTTTTGTGTGTGTAATAAAGTGTTTTGTATTTTCATTTTAATAATATATTTTAGTTATGATGTAAAATTTTTATTTATTTTTTAAGATTTTTAGTTTTAGTTTAATCTAAGTTTTATTTTAAGTTATATATTGATTTCTAACAACTAATTGTCTAATTAATCATTAAATAAATGTTTTCATTTTTGTCAGTTTAAAGAGGTCTTAGAACGTCAAATGTAAAATAACTCAAACACTAAAATTGAACTATAATGCGAATTTCGATCAGAATACATAAAGTCAGTCATGTGAGGAATTTAATTTTCCCGCTAAAGCACGCGGCTGAAATAAAAACAAACACCGCAATTCTATCAAACGGTGAATTTATTTGCTATATTAATACGGGCACGCCATTTTTTTTTAAACTAAACTTTCATTAATATTAATACAAGTAATATTTTCATAACAAAAACGTCTTGTGTTATCGGGTCTTTAAAAATATGGGGAAAAATCTTTATTCAAATTGGTTTTTAAAAGGCGCTTTTGATGCGTACATTAACTCCTCCGTGGCGCAGTGCGTGCGCTGTCGTATAAAGTTGGAGGTCCTGGTTTCGGTTCCCGCTCGAGTCTGGTCTGGCTTCGGCTGTGACTAGTTACCACCCTACCGACAAAGACTGTCGCCAAGCGATTTAGCGTTCCGGCACGATGTCGCGTAGAAACCAATTAGGAGCGTGGGTTTACCATAGGAGTATGGTAGGTAACAGGTTTGCTCGCTACCATCCTAGACAGCATCATTACTTACCACCAGGTGAGATAGCCGTCAAAGGCTAACTTGTAGTGTATAAAAAAACTACGTAGCATTTGTATTTGTAGAAGACTGTGTAATCGCTTTCATTATGATCAACCCTTTACCGGCTTACTACAGAACACGGGTCTCTTCCCAATATGAGAAGGGTTTGGCCACAGTCCACCACCACAGGCCATGTGCGGATTGGCAGACTTCAAACGCCTTTGAGAACATTATGGAGAACTCTCAGGTATGTTTCCTCACGATGTTTTCTTTCACCGTTGAAGCAAGTGATATTTTAATTGCTTAAAAACGACAAATCTCTTTACGTTTTTTACCGAGGTGTTATGCAAACATGGTGAGTTGGAAGGTTTTTAAAAAATGGCGTAGAGCGGCGATCTCCATTCCGTGGCTTTGTCGCGCGGCCAATGTTTGCGCAATCACACCGGACAAACATTCGCCGCATTTATGACGCTTGATATCGGACAATCTGCCGGATTGAAATGTTGCTATGAGTCGTTTCTATTAGTAACCGACTTTTACATATGACTAGCTTTTGCACGCGACTTTGCTCTCGTTAAGTTCTTCGGTTTCAAATTCAAATTCAAATAATCTTTTAAAAGGCACTTCTGACGCGTCAATAATTTACATAGTAGTGATTTAATGGTGATAACTACATTCGTAAACTTAAAACTAAAGCTATGAGGGTTCCAAACGCGCCCCGGTCTAAGAAGAAGCCCACAACGAACTTAGCCAGGTAAATTTTCTTTTTGTTAATACCATCTCACATGCCACTTAAAATTATATTGAGAGCTATATTATTAGAGCAATATTTCATACCCATGCTTGTTTATCATTTATACCCTACAAGTTGGCCCTTGACGGCTATCTCACCTGGTGGTGAGTGATGATGCAGTCTGGGATGGTAGCGGGCTAACCTGTTAAGAGTATGGTAAATCCACATTCCAAATTAAACGACATCGTGCTGGAACGCTAAATCGCTAGACCTAGTTTCTGGCCCAAAATAACTATGAATACATTTTTTGATTTACTTAGCGTTACATCGCAAGACGAGTATAAATAACTAGGTATATAATAATAAAAATCCTTATAGCTCTAAGCGATGTTCCTTGCACTTTAACAGCCATCAGGTTTTCTAAGTTAATTACACTTTGAAGACAGGATCGGAAAGAACGCCGACGTAAAATGCTGAAAAGTTAAAAGAATTAACTGAACTTTTAAAGAGGTTACACTTCGAATTATTATGCATCATAATAGTGAATAGATTTATGAGGTTTTATATCTACAAATAAGACTAAATTATAAAACACGCAAAGTAAAGAAACTAAAAGAAGACCTTTGTCGATTAGTGGTCGTTATTTGGATATTAATATGGAATGACATTTACTTTATTTAAACTTATTATTAATGGAAAAACAACACTAAAGATTATAAAATAATGTGTTGTTATTTATAAAAGTATAGATACTTTTTAGGTGTTTTTCAGGTTGTTCCCATTGCAAATCCCGGAACCCTAGTGAAAGAAGTATATAGACTCGCTGAACAATTTTTATTACCATTGAAAAAATTTTTTTTTTACACACTACAAGTTAGCCCTTGACGGCTATCTCACCTGGTGGTAAGTGACGATGCAGTCTAGGATGGTAGCGGGCTAACCTGTTAGGAGTATGGTAATCCCACGCTCCTTATTGGTTTCTACGCGACATCGTGCCGGAACGCTAAAATCGCTTGGCGACACGTCTTTGTCGGTAGGGTGGTAACTAGCCACGGCCGAAGCCTCCCACCAGACCAGACTCGAGCCGGGAATCGAACCTAGGACCTCCAACTTTATAATGCGACAGCGCACGCACTGCGCCACGGAGGTCGTCAACCTTTTACCCAATTATTGAGTATGCTAACACTAGTGAGTAACAAAATGAATGTCACAAATTAATTTAATTAATACACACTTTTCGCTGCAAATGGAGCGGTGGAGTACGCGTTTATTTAATTCACGCACAGAAGGGTGAACTAATTTCATACCAACTTAATTAAAAGCAAATCTGTGACATCTCCGCCGGCGTTCGGGAATTTAAACTTTAAAATGGCAACTACTGAAATCCAATTTCCCGGGAATTATATAGGGATATAATGGAATTTTATTAAATACACGCAAGTGGGAAATTTTAATTTGTACAAACAAATTGTACATAAATGCCTTATCGGTTTGGCGGTTAGTATGTTCGACGGTGGATTAATGATGGTTCAATCTCGGGTTGGGAGGATAATTTTTAGGTTTTGGGATTTTTAGGTGGTTGGGCTAGTATTAAAATTCTTAACATTCTTTAATCACCTTAGGGTAATAGTAGGTTTAGCCGTCGGTTTCGGTTACTGCCAGTTTGACGACCTCCGTGGCGCAGCGCGTGCGTTGTAGCATTTTAAAGTTGGAGGTCCTGGGTTCGATTCCCGGCTAGAGTCTGGTCTGGTGGGAGGCTTAGGCCGTGGTTAGTTACCACCCTACCAACAAAGACGTATCGCCAAGCGTTTTAGCGTTCCGGCACCGGATTGTCCGTATTTCGCGTAGATAGATTCGCGTAGATATATTTCGCATTCCGGATGTCGCGTAGAAACCAATTAGGAGTGTGGGTTTACCATGCCCGCTACTATTCTAGACTGCATCATCACTTACCATCAGGTGAGATTACCGTCAAGGGCTAACTTGTAGTGGATAAAAAAATATATATATATAATATTATTAATTTATCGGTGATAACTATATCAACGTTACCTCAGGAATTAAAATAATGAAAAATATATTATATATGAACGCTTCATAGATGCCTGTAATTTACATAAATGAAGATATTTTTGAATTTGAATTTAATAGAATATAATAATCGTTAAATCCACTCACACGTAGAATTCTCTCATTCATATGGTTTGATTTATATCGAGTTGATATTATCGGCGCAGAACATAAGTCAAATCTACAAGATTTTTGAAGTGAAAACTTCTTTAGCGGCGTTGAGCACTTTTTCTGTAATGGGTATAAAATCTTAAACTCGCGTCAGGACACGTGACCTGATCGAAAAAGCGTAAGACGGATGGAGAGTAGACAGCTATCCCCTCTCTACGGCGCGGCGAAAATGTATGCCTGGGCCTACTGTTTCGTTTAGGCAGCGCAGGGCGCTTGCGCGAATGTTCGTGTATGTTACAGCGTGCCACGCGCATCCATGGATGGTGACAGCTGATGGCTCGACCGTCTGTGTAGTGATCATATTGTTGTGTATTCGTAAAATTCGTGAATGTAAAGTGCTTAAAATATGGAAATTGATATAGATAAACTTTTTAATGTAAAATATTTGTAATAGTTTTAAAGTGTTAAATTTTTAATGTAATATAAATTGTCATGTTTGTGTACGATACCGCAATAAATGAATATTGTATTCTACCACATAAATGATAGTACTTTTATACTGATAAAGCAATTGGTGCAAAATTATTCCCTAACCATTCCAAAATATTAAACATGCTCAACGTTAATAATCAAGTTTTCACTTCTGCCGGCACTCCCGGAGTGCAACCCGTCTTTTTTTTTTTTACTTAACCCTGCCTCTAATTTTCATCCATGCACAAGGTATTTTCACAATATTACGAATAAAAATGTTCCGAATAAGCCAACTTTAAAAACTTAATCTTTCACAACTTTAAAGATATTTCAATACTTGAACACGATCCAAGATAAAGTTGTAAGTCAGATTTGTAGGTCAGCGGATATACCTACTTGTAAAAAGAAAAAGAAGAAAGCCTTTTCGCCAAAGCGATCATTTTATATAAACAAACCTCAATCTTGTGACTGCAAACTTGGCTGTTCGGGTATTAAAATGATGTATTCGTGTATTCTTCAACTTGAAGAAGGTTTTGGGTTAACTCAAAAGTGGGTTTGCTTAACAAATAATTCGGTACCTTTGTTGAAGCCCACTAGCAACATAGCCGAAGTAAGTTGTTAGCTTTATACCCTCGTTGCTTTAGTTTTTAATTTAACGGATTTATGGTTAGCAAAACATTGCAATTTTTTTTTCACGCTGGGAAATGCTTTTACGCATCCCCTCCGGAGGCTTAGCAGGCAAGACTGCGCCGCTTCCAACGGGGTATGTGGGACTCCCCGGCGGCCAGGCTGGCGACCAGAATACCCACTAAAACCCAGCGATGCTCCTTCGCGTCGCCTGGTGGCTGTGTCACGGGAACACTTGTGCACTCGACCGCGGCCCAGCCAGCGAAAAAACAATACAATTATTAATATGTATGAACGCTTCCTAACATAAATACGCTTGCTTAACATAAATACTCGTATATTATTATTGATTTGATTTGTTAAAATACATTTTTATAAAGCGGTGACGATATTAATGGGACCCAATCAAATAACTGGTCTTTGTAACGTGACGCCGGTTGGTGACCCGCCATTTTGGTTATCGGTGCTGAGGCTGAATACGCAAACGATAATAATTGTAACCATTTAATAATGAGCTAGCATTTAATTTACACGAGTGTTGTTCTATTTTAGTTAAATGAAGCGATGCAAAGATAATTTAAGCTCATTCAATGGACGTGGATCGATATCTTCTGTTCGGCGAGATTGCGTCGCCAGATATTCATACTAATACCGACTAGTAATTAGTGCGACAGTTTGTTTATTTATTTATGTCTATTTTTTGCTAACTATCTACTACACTGATATTGTTTTTTTTTTCCGCTGGGAAATGCGTTTACGCATCCCCCCCGGAGGCGACGCAGGCAAGACTGCGCCGCTTCCGACGGGGTATGTGGGACTCCCCGGCGACATAGCATTTTTATATATAAGAAAAATATGCATTATTAAAAACATACATTTAGTATGTTTTTGATAATGTTACAAAATATAACAAAATCAGCCAACTTTAATTGATAGTCACTTATTTATTAAAATTTTTCAGCACTTTTTATTAAAATTAATATTAATATTTCTACTGACCATATAATTTTTGTAAATTTGTGTTTGTCGAAATTGTTAATCATCTTTTAATGTGTTATTTTATTATAACTTTTACTTTGACTAAGAAGATTATTTTTATCAAGGTATAAATGAAATAAGTTTTGGTAGATTGTTTAAGTTTTTGAGTTAAGTAATATAATGTAAGTGAAGCGGTGATAGCCTAGTGGTTAAGGCATCAGCCTGCTAACCAGAGGTCGGCTGTTCGAATCCGGGCCTCAAAAAAAACCTCTAACTTTTCGGAATTATGTGCGTTTTTAATAATTTGAAATATCACCACGCTGGCCATATGCGGATTGGCAGACTTCAAACGCCTTTGAAACGGATTCCAAACATGAAAGTTCAACAGGTATTATAGATCCAAATTCAGATAAAAGGCGAATTATGATACTTGGTTGACAACAATGCGTAAATTTAGCAACTTCACTTATCCAGTCACGTCAAAATTCTAAATATGAAAATTATCAATTATTTTCTTTTGTTAAACCGTATGCTACGTGTGATGAACTTGTTACAACTTTCAATAATATAGAATTGACTCATAACGACAGAATAATTTTGTGTTTAGGCGAAAATGATAGTAACCCTTACAAAATTTTAATGGAACTTGGTTTTTTCTTAAAGCGTCACAGTAAAGCAACAGTTATTGTAACCAGTGTATTGCGTAGTGAGCACTTAAATGAACAAAAACTGAATAATTTATTGGAACTGACTTGTAAAAATTATAAAAATTGTATATTCCTGGCATTAGCAGAATCATACCCTGACAAGAAACACTTCATTCATGACTTTTGTTACAGAATAAATATGCTTATCGACTCAATGTATTACAGGCAACAATATTTAGTACCCGGTAGTAAAATTTTGTGTAAAATGTCGCGTGATGCCGCGGGCGGTCCACATCAAGCTCAAATATCGCTCTTTGACAATGCTGTCGACAATAGTAAAATAAAAAAAGGCACTATACCTTATTATTTCAAACCAAAACCTAAAATAGATAATAAAAGTATGCCAACTATAAGTGGCAAACAAAGTAGTCAAAGTCCTAAATCAGGTAATAGCTATTTTTCTAACATAACACACATAAGTGAAGTAGGACAAGAAGAGTTTAAAGGCGATTCATTTTTTTGAGTCTAATTTTTATCTTAATTTAATGCATCAGAATATAGCAGGCGTTTTAAATAAAACGGACTTACTGAATATAACTCTAACTGAACTCTTTGAAAATGGGAAAATAGTAGATGTTCTATGTCTATCAGAAACATTCATCAATGCAGATAACATATCCAATATTAAGTTAAATGGTTTTACACTGGTATCTGCCTTTTGTAGACCTAAGCAAAAACGTGGCGGTGTCTGCATTTTAGCCAGAGATCATATTGAGGCCGTTAAATTTGATATCATGGAAGAATTATGTGTAGAATATTCCTTCGAATGTTGTGGTTTAAGAATACCAAAGTACAAATTAATTGTAATATGTCTATATAGGACGCCGAATTCCAATGTTAGTGAATTTTTAAATAAGCTTGATTTGCTCCTACATAAATTAAGATCGTGGGAGACCAGTAATATTGTGATTGTTGGTGACTTTAATATCGACATTTTAAAAGATACTAAAACAAAGCTGGACTTTACGGATTTACTGCGAAATTATTACTTTTTTAGTCATATTAATGAGCCTACCCGACAAAAATCCTGTATAGATCTCTTTCTTAGCAATATAGAAAATGCCATAGGGGAGATTCGTCAGTTAGGGTTGTCTGATCACGACACAGCACAGTTCTTAGCAGTACCAATAGAAATCAATATTTCATCACCATCATATAAGTTTATTTTCAGAAGAGATTTATGTAATCAAAATGTGAATAAATTTAAAATATGTATAAAAAGCCTTAAATGGACTGATGTGTATGCTGCTCAAAAATTGGACGAAGCTTTTAATGATTTTTATGATACATTGGTTATATTCTATAAATTGTGTTTTCCACTCCTTAGATATAAGATTAATATTTATAATTCAAAAATTAAATGGTTGACTAGAGGTATTAAAATCTCTTGTGTGACAAAAAGAAAATTGAGGTATCAATACTATAAGAAAAGAATACCTGCAAACAAAAACAAGTTTCATAGCTATTCAAAAATTCTTAACAATTGTATAAATCTAGCTCAGAGAAGTAGTAACAACAAATATATAGTTAACTCAAAAAATAAATGCAAAGCAGCATGGAATGTGATTAAAAACGAAAATAATTCTAATTGTAAAAGTATAGATCAAATTAATCATCAAAATAAAATCATAAATAATCCAACTCAGATTGCCACTATTTTCAATGATCACTTTATAAATAGTGCTATAAATTGTCAAAAAGTAAAACATAAAAAACCTTTACATAAACTACAGCATAACAATTCAAGTATTTTCTTAATGCCGACTGATGAATCAGAGATAGTAACCGCCATTAAGTCACTTAATAATTCAAATTCCACAGGATGTGATGAAATAGCCACAAAGGTAATAAAGGAGTGTGCCAAGGAGTTAGCTCCAGTCCTAGCCTACTTAGTAAATCTATCTTTTGAAGACGGTAAGTTCCCGTCTAATTTAAAAAAGTCAATAGTTATCCCTCTGTTCAAAGCAGGAGATAAAAAGGACGTTAATAACTATCGGCCAATTACACTGATTCCTATTATATCAAAAATTTTTGAAAAGATTATGAACAAAAGACTAACATCTTTTTTGTCTAAGCATAATATCATTTTGAAGGAACAAAATGGTTTCCAAAAAGGAAAATCAACAACGTTAGCATGTTTTTCGCTAATCAAAGAAATATCAGAATTCATGAACAAAAAAATTCCAGTTACATCAGTGTTTTTTGACATGAGCAAAGCTTTTGATTATGTTTGTCACGAAAATCTCTTAGAGAAATGTGATCAATATGGTATTCGAGGTCAAGCAAATGACTGGCTTAAAAGTTACCTTTGTAACCGTACTCAATATGTTGAAATTACTAACTTAAATAATAAACAAGAAGTAATATCTTTTCGATCTGAACTTAGACCTAATATGAAAGGTGTACCACAAGGAAGTGTACTGGGTCCACTTTTATTCATTATTTACATAAACGACTTACCTAACATTACTACTAATAACTGTACACTCTTTGCAGACGACATCTCTATTGTAATTAAATGTAACAATGAATTGACATACAATTTAGAAATTAATAAAACAATAAGGGACACAATTGAATGGCTTACTGAAAATAATTTGACTGTAAATATAAAAAAAACTATGTATATGCAGTACTATAACAAAAATGGGAAAGGGAAAAATATTAAGGTTAATTATCAAAATGAGAATATTAAAGAAACACGGCTTGTCAATTTCCTAGGGATAACTTTAGATAGTAAGTTGTCCTTTAAGGCGCATGTTGACAAAATTTGCAAACGAATTAGCCAACATGTATATGTCCTTAGGCGCCTATCAAAAACAGTAGGAGAGAAAACGGCGCTGATGGCGTATCACGCATTTGTGGTTTCAGCCTTACGATATGGACTGGTCATATGGGGCAACTCAGTTAGCATAGGCCGTTTATTTATTGGACAAAAGAAGTGCATCAGGGCAATCTGTGGAGCCGGCCCCCTTGAATCTTGTCGCCCTTTATTCAAAAAATTAAAAATTCTCTCACTGCCATGCCTGTATATTTATGAGATAGGCCTATTTGTTAAGAAACATATGTCTGAATTGTATCAAAAAAAAAGCCATACGGTTACTTTTAACATACGTAATCCTAATCATAACAGACTCTTATTGCCCAACTCCAGAACTGTATCTTTCAGTAAAAGTTGTTACAGCATGTCGATTAAAATATACAACAAATTGCCTAAGGAGTTGAAGGAATTGCCTTTAAGAGTTTTTAAAAGAAGATTGCACCAATGGTTGTTGGATAGATGCTTTTATTGTTTGAATGAATTTTTAAATACAAAATGACATATTTAATATTATTATCGCTATTTAGTTTATTTGTTGACATTTTTTAAATGATTTACATGTAGTTGCAATATTATTTTTGCACGCCTACCCGGCAGATTGTAAGAAACTCTAATTAAATGTAACACCAATCAACTACACAATCTATGCAAATAAATGATTTGATTTGATTTGATTTGATTTGAGAACATTATGCACTCTCAGGCGTGCAGGTTTCCTCACGATGTTTTCCTTCACCGTTGAAGCAAGTGATATTTTAATTGTTTGAAAAAACGCACATAACTCCGAAAAGTTGGAGGTGCATGCCCGGATTCAAACCGCCGACCTCTGATTAGGAGGCTGACGCCCTAACCACTAGGCTATCACAGCTTCGTTGTATCAATGCCTAGCTCAAACTATCGATTTAAATTTGGTTCATCGAGAAAGGTTTTTTAAATTTCATCCATTGATATAGGAGCTTTAATTTTTTTATTACTATCAGTTTTTAGGTTAATAACACGAGTGCGACAAATTAAGTGCGAGAGAAATCGTGAATCGTTAGTATTGAATAATATAATCAGTCAGTGAATGGGACTCTTAGATTCAAAAAAAAAAACGCCATGAAATGCTGTATCTTTTCATCGCATTTATCCCGGAACTTTTTACAGCATTAAGAGATCATTAAACTGTGTACCTATTCGTTATAAATTTATACTTACTCTTAATTTGATGTTTGCTCTCATAATTGTAGATACAGAATACTTAGCGTATAATACTATGAGTTGGAGGCGCCCTTAAGCAGTCGTTCCCTTAGTTTTTTCGAGCCCTTGGGCTCAAAATTTCTTCTGGCAGAGCTTCTTTCCAAAGCTCGCCAAACAGCCCGGTTACGCTGTGGCAACCAATAGGGTTTGTACAGCTAATAGACAGTCCGGAAAAAAAAAAAAAATACTATGTATTTACGATGCCAAAAATTGTATGTATGCGCGATACTAAGTGATCCAAAAACTTTTATAAATAGATTTTTTGAGCAAGAAAGCCTCGCGAGTGTTTCCACCCTACCGAAGTTTCATCACAATCAGATCAATGGTTTCGAAACCTATAGAGGATAAATTAAACAGTTTTAGACATAATGAAGATGGTAATAACAAAACTAATACTTATCTGGTTATGTTTGCTGTAGACTTCTTCCTAAACCAGGGCGCGTTTGGAGCGCGGAAAAAGTAAAAAATACTAAAAATATTGTTTTTTCTGTATGTTGCAAGCTATCTCTATGCAAATTTTCATTACGACCGGTTCAGCTAAATGAAAAGATGAATAGAATGATTCCCGCGGGATTATAAAAAATCCGCTATATAATACTAGTACCGATTCGGTGGATACCGCTAGATGATAAAATCGTTAAAAAAGGTAAGCTAAATGATGGTAAAAGCGATAGCAAAAAACTTTTATAATGTCCAACGGACATGAATGGAAAAGTCCTTTGATGCTTTTTCTTGAATGAACACGGGGAGTTTTGGTCCAGGTTTTTTTGTCGTGGAACTTGGATGTCCCTTTGATCCTTTTTTACAGATGGTCGGTTGAGTATAAAACCGTCATTTCTATCCACTTAATGCACTATATAATTCCATTTTCACTATTCTTTGGTTTCTCAACATGTTCCCTAGGGAACATGTATATATATTATTTTATTTGTACATTTGTATGTACATTGTAAGCGTTTAACCTATCACAGTTTAACAAAGTATTGACGACCTTCGTGGCGCAGTGCGTGTTCTGTCGCATTATAAAGTTGGAGGTCCCGGGTTCGATTCTCGACTCGAGTTCTCGAGAGACACTGGTCTCGTGATTATAAATAATAATTGCTAATGCGAAAGATAAGGTCGACATCTCTAGTTTAGACGCCTCGGTATTTGAATAAAATAATAATATCTTAAGTCTGGAAGGCTTTCGCCATGGCTAGTTACCACTCTACCGACAAAGACGTGCCAAGCGATTTAGCGTAGCGATGTCGCGTAGAAATCAATTAGGAGCGTGGGTTTACCATACTCCTAGCTGGTTAGCCCGCTACCATCCTAGCATCATCACTTAATAGCCATCAAGGGCTAACTTGTAGTGTATAAAAAAGAAGGCTCTCATAAGTTTGCTTGCGACGTACGAAAATTGATCTGATTAACTAACTCTAACGAGCTAACTCGAATTTCAGTTTGCATCGAATTTCCGGCTTGCTCGTCGGCCACTTTTTTTTTCTCGCTGGGAATTGCGTTTACGCATCCCCTCCGGAAGGACGCAGGCAAGACCGCGCCGCTTCCGAAGGGGTATGTGGGACTCCCCGGCGGCCAGACTTGCGACCAGAATACCCTCTAAAACCCAGCGATGCTCCTTCGCGTCGCCTGGTGGCTGGGTCACGGGAACACTTGTGCACTCGACCGCAACCCAGCCAGCGGCGTCCGCTGAGTCAGACCCTTCACGGGGGCCTATGATGGACGCACCCGTCGTCGGCCGCTGACAGTTTGCCTACTGGAGACACAACGTAAATTTTAGTAAAAATTTGTTAAGTATTAATCTGAATACAAACGCATATTTGACAAGCCTCAATTTATGCTCATCTCGATAATAATTATATCGGAAAAGTTATTAAATATGTGGATGTGATTAAGATTATCTAGGGATATATACATTCCAATTAGGCAGTTGTTAAGAATGCTACGTACAGACGTCCGTACCCATATTAGAACCGCACAAAGCTATTAGTTTCTATCGCGTTAGTTGAATTTCTAGAACAATCGACATCAAATTAAATCGCCTCTCAGCTGCACTCTAGACTTAAGGAGTTATTCCACTAGCGTCGATCTAGTAAACTTAGCAAGGGATATGTTCGTTTGAAACAGATCAGTAGGATGGCTGCATTTTCGTGTCTTACATCTAAGATAGATCTGCTAGAAAAGTGTTCAGCCTAGCTAAGTTTTCAGATTTCATCATCATCATCATGATCAACCCACTGCCGGCTCACAACAGAGAACAGGTCTCTTCCCAATATGAGAAGGGTTTGGCCATAGTCCACCACGGTCCACCACGCTGGTCATGTCCGGAATGGCAGACTTCACACGCATTTGAGAACATTATGGAGAACTCTCAGGCGTGCAGGTTTCCTCACGATGTTTTTCTTCGCCGTTGAAGCAAGTGATATTTTAATTACTTAAAATCGCACATAACTCCGAAAAGTTATAGATGCGTGCCCGGGTTCCAACCCTCGACCTCTGACTAGGAGGCAGACGTCCTAATCTATCTAGCACAGCTTAAGATATGTAAAACAGAAAAATAGTCGCTTCCAACGATAGCATCCTTATAAATGACCAAACGTCAAAATTCGGAAGTTTTATACAAATTCGTCTGATTAATATTTGTAAACTTGAAACTTATACTAATGACAATGAACACGTTAGAAACTCTCGAATAAACTTATCTACCGCTAGATGGCTGTCAGTGCCGCTGTTATGACATGATAAATGTCCCTACTAGCAGCTCTAAAGTAATTTTAATATTATACGATATGATTAGTTAAAATACTGGGTATCGGGCTAAATAAGTCAGTTGCAATATAGCTATATAATTAATTTTTACATTCCTTTTAACCTGTTTTAAATGTAAGAGTAATATAACAAGAATAACGAGTAGCTTCAAAAGTATTTTAAAATTAGTACAAAAAAAAAATATTTTTTTACCTACTCTCGACATTAGAGCAACGTAACAACAAATGTTTTAATAAATAATGTACTGAAATCTAGCAGATTTGTCCGGTTTTTATTTTTTCTGATGGTAATCTTTTGAGTGTTTAAAAATAATTAATATAAATTTAAATATGTTTTATTTAATTAACATAACAGAAAAGTTAAAAATATTCTGTATTATTGAATTAAATATGATATGGTACATATTAACTTGATAGAATAAAATAATTACATTTCACACTGATCGGCTGCCGCATCGCATTGCTCTATTGGACAGATAGCCTAACTATTTTCTCTCACATTTCATTTAGCACTTGGGCGTTCCAATTTCCTCGCCATGTGTGCGGTTTACTAGGAAAAGGGTAATACAACATTTTCTTTTAGCTGCACCGAATTACGAATTTGTTTATTGGATTCCATTAGGCCACTTTAAAACTTTGTTTTTAAAATTTTAGTAGCTTATTCTTTTGGACATTAAATATTGTTATAATTGTTTTAAGTGACATGTGAGATTAAAAAAAAATTGACTACGACAAGTTTTTAAATTGTCACCACCACAGACACGAACCTGGGACTTTCCGCTTATAATACCAGAAAAAAATCATTTTATTTTATCATGATCATCAGCCAATATGCAACCATCCAAGTTAGCCCGTGATGGCATCTCACTTGATGGTAAGTGGTGATGCGGTCTAGGATGGTAGCGGACTAACTTGTTATGGTAAAACCACACACCTGATTGGTTTCTACGCGACATCGTGCCGTAACGCTAAATCACTTGGCGACACGTCATTGTCGGTAGGGTGGTAACTAGCCACGGCTAAAGCCTCCCACCAGACCAGACTCGAGCCGGGAATTGAACCCAGGACCTCCAACTTTATATGCATCCATTGCTGTATTGCGTTAATCCTTTAAGTAAGTATGGTAAGTGATGATGCAGTCTAAGATGGTAGCGGGCTAACCTATTAGGGGTATGGTAAACCTAATTCCTAATTGGTTTCTATGCCAAATCGTGCCGTACCGCTAAAATGCTGGGCGACACGTCTTTGTCGGTAGGGTGGTAACTAGCCACGGCCGAATCCTCCCAACAGATAATAATAACAAAAGGAATAAACGTTTGGGACCCTTCGATATTTAGTGAAAGTTTTCGAATGTAGTTATCACCATCAACTCACTATGTAAGTTATTGACGAATCAAGTGTCTTTTAAGGGGTTTTTTGTATGAAGTTTATTTCTTTGCTATAATGCAGTCTACAATTTCCCTAAACCTATGTCCTCCTGAAAGGTCAATGAGACCTTTTTTAGTAAGAAATAAATTGATAGTAAGGTAGGAACTTTTCGTTCCCGTAAATCCGAAATATGGTACGGTAGTTATATTAAATCTATATCCCTGATTATTTCTCATCATCATCATGATCAACCCATTACCGGCTCACTATAGAGCACGGGTCTCTTCTCAATATGAGAAGGGTTTGGCCATAGTCCACCACGCTGGCCATGTGCGGATTGGCAGACTTCACACGCCTTTGAGAACATTATAGAGAACTCTCAGGCGTGCAGGTTTCCTCACGATATTTTCCTTCACCGTTGAAGCAAGTGATATTTTTATTTTTTTTAAAACGCACATAGTTAGAGGTGCGTGCGTGCCCGGATCCGAACCACCGACCTCTGATTAGGAGGCTGACGCCCTAACCACTAGGCTAGTCTGTTTCTTGATTATTTCTACGCGGGATAAATTGCTTAGCAGCACATTTTTGTCGTGAGGTCGTGAGTTAACCACTCAGACATGGCCGAAGCCCACCAGACAGAATTTAATAAGGCCCAAATAGTATATTATCCACAACAAACCTGATGATTCCCAGTTATGAGATCTACAGGCAAGCCAGGGACCACGGGGACCAGGGATGTCATCAAAAGGCCGAGGTTAGGTTAGGTTCGCTCGAGAAAATAGAAGACAGAAGGTTAATTAAGATCTTTGCGGTAAGTTCGAGACACGAGGAGGCAAATCGCTTTGTGCGTGTCCATGAGCCACTTCTGTAGGTAGCGGTGCAGATCTTCACGTCCTCTCAGCTCCATGGTAAGCTAAGCCTATTACGAAGGAACTTGTCAAAGCGTCAAATAATAAAGTATGTCTTAATGCAGATGAAAACGCCTATTCAATTTATTGAATCTTTTATAGTAGCCTACAGTGCTACAGTATTTGATATAATAGCCTGCCTATTCGTCAACCTCAATTACGGCTTCAAAGTGGACTGTAATGGGACAATTTGCCGTTTCGGCAACAAAAGAGATCATTTCGGGAAGTATATAATACGGATAACATAATTTGGGAATCCTATTGCTCATTTTAATAATACAATTTATTGTAACGGTACCTTTTTACCGTATTTTTAAATATTTGACCTAGCTGTGTACAATATATTTAGAAGACTTTGTCTTCCGATCTTTATTTGCTAAGGGATTTATTTTGAAAAGCTGGGAAGCTTAATACGTCACAATAATACTATGCACTTGTTGAGATACTCGAAGCATGTTTACTGTCGCATCTCAGCTCTATCTCTGAAAGCTGAGTTTTATTTTATACACCACAAGTTAGCCCGTGATGGCATCTCACCTGATGGTAAGTGATGATGCAATCTAAGATGGTAGCGGACTAACCTGTTATGGTAAAACCACACTTCTGATTGGTTTCTACGCGACATCGTGCCGGAACGCTAAATCACTTGGCGACACGTCATTGTCGGTAGGGTGGTAACTAGCCACGGCTGAAGCCTCCTACCAGACCAGACTCGAGCCAGGAATCGAACCCAGGAACTTTATAATGCAACAGCGCGCGCTGCGCCACGGAGGTCGCCAAAAAAATACTGACATAAGTACACATATTCATCATCATGACCAACCCATTGCCGGCTCACTACAGAGCACGGGTCTCCTAATATGAAAAGTGTTTGGCCATTTCGACCACGCTGACCATGTGCGGATTGGCAGACTTCATACGCCTATGAACATTATGGAGAACGCCCAAGCATGCAGGTTCCCTCACGATGTTTTCCTTCAACGCAAGTGATATTCATTTTTCCTTAAAACGCACATAACTCGAAAAATTTAAGGTGCATGCCGGGGTTCGAACCCCCGGGGTATTAAGAGACGTACGTCGTAACCACTAGGCTATCACAGCGAAATGCGATCTTTAAAAGTTATTGATGCTTATAGAGGTTATAATGCAAATTTAATGTTTCAATCATATGATTTTGAAAACGGAAGCTGGAATAGCATTTCAGAACTTTGCGGCATCATTTAGTCAAGCCGTGAATTACGTGTCCATGGTTCAGTCATGATAAATTCCCAAATAGACCCAAACTGGGCATGAAACCACTGTACCCATTTATAAAGCTCACCCAACTGCGCCATATACGTTAAATTGGACGTTTGATGCGGCGAAAGGGGAATGGTTAGTAAATAGACGATTAATTTCCCCTCGATAGGCAGTTCCTACGGGAAGGATGGTAGCTCGAAATAGAGTTTCACTAAATGCAAACCGCGTAGAGAAACTTTCCCACAATTTCAAGCATAAAATCTTCTATGTTGGAACCGCATAACATGTTTGCGAGATTATAGTCTAAGCATCAAATTAATAAACTTTATTATTATCCGATTATGCCTTTATGCGCGTCAGCCTTCTAATCAGAGGGCGGCGGTTCGAATCCGGGCACGCACCTCTAACTTTACGGAGTTATGTGCGTTTAAAAAAAATTAAAATATCACTTGCTTCAACGGTGAAGGAAAACATCGTTAGGAAACCTGCGCGCCTGAGAGTTCTCCATAATGTTCTCAAGGCGTGTGAAGTCTGCCAAACCGCACATGGCCGTTGTGGACTATGGCCAAACCCTTCTCATATTGAAAGTGCCCGTGCTCTGTAGTGAGCCGGTAATGGGTTGATCATGATGATGATGATCCCTTTATGTAAGTCTCGAATACTTCGTCTGCTTAGTAGCTAGCGTGTGGCTGGAGTTAAGAATTTAGCGGCGTCTACCCCCGTGCCTAGGAAAGCACGTAAATAAAGGTCAAAGTCGAAGTCGATTTGTTTAATCACATTTTTACATTGTAGTGTTGTTGGTATATGTATAAAATCTTGACAGCTATCCAACGATATACAATTACGTGCCAAATATCAGAAATTATGCGAAAAAAAAAATGCAAATATTGTGACATACAAAATCGTCTGCGATCAAAAACATACAAAAATCGTATAAGTTTAAAATAATTACGTGGATAATTCCTCGGGTCGTGAGGCGCGCCAATGTTCCTGGCGCGCCTAGGACGGAGTTAGGGGGCTTCCATCATAGGCCTCCCGTGGAGGGTCTGCCTCAGCGGACGCTGTCGGCTGGGTTGCGGTCGAGTGCACAAGTGTTCCCGTGACTCAACGCGAAGGAGCATCGCTGGGTTTTAGTGGGTATTCCACTCGCCAGTCTGGCCCACGGGAGTCCCACATACCCTGCTTGTCACATACAGTCTTGCCTGCGTCACTTCCGGAGGAGATGCGTAAACGCATTTCACAGCGGGGGAAAAAAAACGTGGATAACTAGCCATTTGCAATTTGAACTTCATTTTCAAAACGTTATTCTCTATTTCTTATGGAACTTTAAGAATGCATACTTAGGTTACTTTATTATTTTATATCATGCATTAAAAACGCCTTTTATAATAGGTTTATTAAATTTGAGTAAACAAGAGGTTAACCCTATTCGTCGAACAGTCCTCTGTTTGTAATAATCTCGGTAAAGGCAAGCTATTTCTCGGCGAGACTCTCATTAGTAGATACCGTCATACTTTTGTCATGAAAATGCTTCTTAGCTTTAATATCACGAAATATAGCGGGATGTTTTATTGGAAAACAGAAATTTTAATAAGTTACCATAATATTTCGAATAACAGAAACATTGTAAAGAAGATGAGAGGAGAAATCATGGCACAATGGCGTTGGAAATGTATAATCATAGAATTATGTTTTTTTTGATACAAATCCGACACGGCGCCTTGGGGGCAAAGTATTTTCAAACAACAAAAAACCATTACGAGTTTGAAAAATGTGTCGCAAAAATAACTCCTGAATAACGTTTTATGAGAATTCGAGCTACAACTTGCTTTGAACAGTGCGGTATGTGGCGGCGGGGAAGTTATTGAAGCGATACGCCGTTATATATAGAAGCTTTGATAGCCTAGAAGTTGGACGTCCGCCTCCTAATCAGAGGTCTAGGGTTCGATACCCAGCACGCACCTTTAACTTTTTAAAATTATGTGCGTTTTTAACCAATTAATTGCTTCAACGGTTTAGGAAAACATTCAAATTCAAATAGTCCTTTAAAAGGCACTTTTGACGCGTCAATAATTCATCGCGTCATTGTGAGGAATCCTGCACGGCGAGAGTAGACACGACCGAAGCATCCCATCAGGCCAGCCCAGTCACTCAAAATCAGTAATTATACATTTCTGATTAGTCTATACTGAGGATCGAACCTGGGACCTCCAAATTACCAGACCACAGCACTGCTATTCTGTTTCTTCTAATGTTTAATTATTGCAGTCAAATTTGTTAAAACTTAGAAATGTCATTATTTACGTCTATTATATTTCAGCATGGCATAAATTTCAACTCCGGCAATAAAGTTTTTAAAAATACCTTATCAATTCTCGTTTCAATGAGTCAACATTGGAACAGTTAATTCACTATTTTGTGTTTCTCTCTATAGATTTTGTCAAATAGGTATAATATGACTGAATCGATCGCAAGAATAGCTTTTGTATATCGTGTGATTTAGAGATACAGTTTTCTTTGAGAAGAACCGGATGTGGTTTTGCGGAATTTAATGAGGCGATGCGCTCTTTGAACGCTGAGCCATTACACTAATTTCGAATGTTTCTCTCACAAATATTGTTGGTCATACTATTATTGTATATTGAATGCGAATATAAATAAAAAAAAACTTATTGATGTGTGTGTGTGTGTGTGTGTGCGCGTGGGTGGGTGGGTGTGTGTGTGTGTACATTCGTGCGTAGGTGCGTGCATGCGTGCGTGCGTGTAATAATGTTATAAATAAGGATCTAATTTTTCATTCCATTTTTAGTTTCCTCTTTAGTTTTCGTTATGGTTATTAAACTATGCCAGTTTATGGCGTGGAAGATAAACCAATCAATAATAATATACCTGAACTTAAAATATAATTTTTACGTATTTTCAAACTTAAGATGCATAGATTTGCTAACCGATTATTTTTAGTAATTTATTTAACTTTATTGCATACTACTGGTCTGAAGTGGTAAGAATAAAAACGATATAATATTTTTATAAATTAAAGATTTTTGCTTTTCTTCTCCATGTAATCTTAAATTCAAGTTTGATCACGCTCCTTGGTCAGCGCAGTCTGCTTGTACGAAGGTCTCTCTTCACATATTAAAACAAGGAGAACTTTATTTTAAGCGTTCTTAACAAGTTAACCTCCTTGAATAAGGCATGGAACTTCGATAAAAAAATACAGAACATACTGACAGTCATCAAAATTTATGATGTAAAATAAGTTTTCACTCACAATTTGGAAATCGAGAAATTTTCGTTAGTCTTCCTATAAATTTAGAGTATGGTGAGTATGTATGTACGTATTTGCGTAATTTGTAATCTACTGCCTTTGATTTAGGTATATACTTGTATTTCAGGCGGCAGTGATTGCGGAGTATGCTTAACGTCCGAAGTTATGAAGTACCAACCTAATTTTAAGTAAAATTAAATAATACTTATGTAAAAATTTAGATAAAGAGGCCAGTTAAATTGAAACATTTCTTCCAAAAATATCACTAAACTTAAACCGTCAAGGGCTAACTTGTAGTGGATAAAAAAGGCAAATTTTTTCTTAGTTATGAAAGGGAGTGTTTTTGTTACGCAAGACGAAGATGAAGGTGTACAAGGCGAATGGTTATTTTCACCATTCAACGCATAGGTACGTTAAATTTAACTCTGTGGCATTAGCAAACGCCATAAAGGTGGTTGAATGTTATCATGTTCACACATGACGGGCTCGTGACGGCATGCCGTGTCGTTAGGCTTAATTGCTGATAAGCAGTTAGAGCTCCAGCCGTGGTTGTAAATGGAAACATTTTGTTGTTAAACATTCTAAGCCTTCATTTACTGACTTCATTAGCAATTTTAAGCAGATACCTGGAGTGTTTTAAGCGAAACTTCTTTAACTTCCCTTGAGCAGTTTAGAGCGCAGTGGTCTTGTAAGAGAAGCGTGGACGATGCACAAATTGATTAATTCTAAGAATTACCCTAGGTTGGTCTGAGAAGGATTAAACAGTGGCTGATTACCACCCTACAGACAAAGACGTGCCGCTGAGCAAAATAACGTTTAAGTACGCTGTCGCGTGGAAATCAAATAGGAGTATTGAGTTCAACAAGGCATACTCCGAACATATTACTACTATCTTAAGCTGTATTTACACCAGGTTATACAGATACAGATAACATAAGAAATGAATATGTAAGTTTTTAAAGGCGCACCAGTGAAAGAAAAGATGAGGAGTAATAGGCTAGCATGGTATGACCATATAATGCGGAGGGAAGAAAGTGATGTCACCAAACGAATGTTATATACGTGTATGTATGTGAAAGGGCAAAGAAGTAGGGGAGACCAAAGAGACGGATGGATGGTGTAAAAGAAGATATGCGTGTAAAAGGTGTGAAGTGACGGCTTATAGAAGTGAGTGGAAGAAGAAGCCGTGTTATGCCGACGTCACATAATGTGGAATAAAGGCAAGAACAAGAAGAAAGAAGCCCAGGCGGTCGAGGGATAAATTGCAGCGAACAAAAAAATTTAAAGTTTTTATGTTCAAGTCAAGTTAACTTTGGCTTTTCTCAGTCAAAGTTAGATTTAAAACGAGACAAATACTTAGGTTGGAATCTTTTTCTCGACCTCGATGTTTTAGTCTCGAAGGACGAAGTGTGAGTTACAACTCTCATTATCCAATTTGGTTCACTAAATACAACCGGCTATACGGAGAATATACCAATAAAGGCACTTTACGTTCCTAAGTATTTTTTGTATAGGATAGGCTATCCTGTGCAATTTTGTCAAAATCTATGCTATATTAAAGGATTAAACTTCTTACAAAAAAATTGACTTTTCAATTTTTATTTCTGACTTGAATTCTTGACTTAAGAAATTTGTATGAGTAGCAACTAGTTTTAGACATTTGTACATAGACATTGTTGTCTATGCTAAAAAATAACACATTCCTAAGTCATAATATTATTGGCTTCTTTTCTCGGTTACTCATTTATCATTTTATCAGTTCTCTCCATCCCTAAAGTCACTACTATAGCTTAAAAAGCCTCTTAGATCCATCTTAGAATGTACCTAAGATGAAATTTATTGGTAGAACATAATCTATTCCAGCGGTAAGTGCATGAACTTTCTCTGATGAAAGATAAATGTTTTAGAATCCATTAATTAAAGTTGTTCAGCTAAAAGTTTGTAGTAACCATTAGGATCTTCAGAGTATTTATTTTTAATTAGGCTACAAAACCCTTAGTGCAAAGTTGGACTACGCACGTCTCACAATCGTAGATCTACGAATATCGAAACGTATTATATTAAGGTAAAATAGTCTTGACACTTTTTGCATCTAAATCTTTTATATATTTACTTTAACACATACATCACTTGCGGTAATTTTGTACACCATTTTTTTGGTACGTTTTAAAAACAAGCACTAGGCATATTCTAACCAGTTTGTGAGTTTAATTAATATATAGGATTGACAAGGGCGTGTCCGTCGGTAATTTGGGTAGACGTGGGTAGGTTCGGGCAGAAAGACCAGCTACTCATGGTAGAACAGAATAACAATTATAAGTATCGTTATATAATATATGTTTTCGCTATTATAAGTAGTAATTATAAGGAGCAGACTATATGTGCCACCAAGTACGACTATGCACTACCGCGTCTCGACCACCGATCAATGCAATGAATGCAATGCGCCGTCCCGCGCCGGTGAGTTTTTATACGCCACTTAGTGTTACGTAAAGAGAGGGGGTGATGCCACTCTCTTGTCTGTCGTACATGATTCTAAAACTAGATGGCGCTGCTCTCTGATTGCCGTCAAATAATAATATCGTTCAAATAATAAATCGTTTATTTTTCCAAAGAAATCGTGATTCAGGTTTTCATTTCAAATGGATATTGCATATTTTTAAAAAATTATGGTTTATTCCTTTCGCGCATTTTTACTTAAATCTTATAAGGAAGGTTGCCTTATTATATCTAAATTCCATCGGAAAGCGAGGAGGTATTCTTACTATCTGCTTCGATAAAATACAATTAGCATCTACTATCAACCTAGTGAGTTGCTACAATAATAAAACTGAATGTGACGAATAAAAATGCTTTATTATTCAAGAGAAGAAAAATTTCAACAAGATATTCGTTTCAAGGTGCCTATAAGTTTTATTTCTACAATAAACATCGTCTTAATATGAGTATTAGTTTTACATTAGGCAGAATATATTACGAGTACATACGGAATACGGGATACGGGATACGGGATTTGGCAGCGTATGTCTCATGCGCTAAATGCGCTGTCTACGAATATCTAAACATCAAAGTCAAAGTAAAATGAAATCTTAATTTTTTGTCGCCCTTGTTCTACAATGTAAAGTAGAAAGCACCAGAGCATACTGAAGGTCACCAATAGGATAGACCGATTCAAGTCAAGTCGGCTGAAGGCGGTCCCTTGCATTCTATACCAGGCTGTCTGCCTCCTGGTAAAAGTGGAGAATTCTCGCCTCAAGTCATGAAGAGTCTAAGGATGAAGATGAAAAAAATCAATTCGATCTGGTAACTTTAAAAAAGTAACTAACTTATTTCCGGGTTATTATTTCGTGGTATAGGTTTTGCATGGTGTTTAGGTTTATAGCATTTATATTTCATTAAGCTGCCCTTAAGAGCTATGATAGCCTAGTGGCTAGGACGTCAGCCTCCTAATCAGAGGTCGGGGGTTCGAACCCGGGCAGACACCTATAACTTTTCGGAGTTATATGAGTTTTTAAGCGGTTAAAATATCACTTACTTCAACGGTGAAGGAAAAAATCGTGAGGAAACGTGCATCCCAGAGAGTTCTCCATAATGTTCTCAAAGGCGTGTGAAGTCTGTCAATCCGCACATGGGCAGCGCGGTGGACTATGGCTAAACCCTTCTCATATTGAGAGGAGACCCGTGTTCTTTAGTGAGCCTATAATGGGTTGATCATGAAGCTGTCCTATTTCTACCTAGGATTAGAACAAATATTGGGAAAAAAATGTTTACGTATCAGGGTGCACAGCTATACAGTTAATTACCGTCTACTTTAAAACATGTAAACTCATTTCATGTATTTAAAACTAAGCTATCGGAATATATTATCCAGAACTACCCACCTTAAATTCAAATACATGAAATTAGTAAACAACTTCTCGTAATGACACATTACGATCGATTGATCTTTATTACTGTTAATTGCTGTTTCCATGTGAGTAACTTGTGTCTTTAATGGAAATAGATATCTTTAAATCTAATCTGGTTCTGTAGCTAAATGAAATACAATATATAGTACGAGATATAACGTGTGTACGAGATATAGTACTAAATTGGACTTTGCACATCTCACAAGCGTAGATGGTCTACGAATATCGAAACACTACAAAGTCAGAGTGAAATGAAACACACATACGAAGCATATGTTTTAAAGCTTAGATTCAGTCATACAGTACTAAATTGGACTTTGCACGTCTCACAAGTGTAGATGGTCTACGAATATCGAAACACTAGAGAGTCAGAGTAAAATGAACCTCGCGTACGAAGCATATGTTTTGGAGCTTGAATTCATCCATCCATCTGCAGTCAATGCCGCCAGCGATAACTTTATGAATGTACGAATTCACCGAAACAAGCATTTGGTTCAGATGAAAAGACTTTTATAAAGATGTCGGTTAACATTTCAACCCGTACCTATGATTTATTTTTGCGGTTCCGATGTTATTTTGTCTAGTGATTTTTGAAGTAATATCCATATGAAAATCAGGGAAGAGTGAATTACTCCATATTAAAAGTTACACCCGCAGATGTATAATCATGATTATTCATTAATTAGAATAATTTAATTATATTTATTTTAATCAATTAAAGTGTTATTTGGGTTGTAGACGGGAAGCCATGGTATGACTGATTCAATTCTTTTTCTTCTTCAGGTGCCTCTCTAACTAGTTGATTGATTCGATTAATATTTTATTATAAAAACTGTGTTTGGTTATATTTATTTGTACTAGATATCTGAAGTATAAAATTTTACTTAGCTGAAGCTGTGATAGCCTAGTGGTAACGGCGTCCGCCTCCTAATCAGAGTTCGGGGTTCGATTCCCGGCACGCACCTCTTTTCGGAGTTATGTGTGTTTTTGAGAAAGTAAAATATCACTAGCTTAAACGGTGAAGGAAAGCATCGCGAGGAAACCTACACATTTGAGAGTTCTCCATATTCTCAAAGGCATGTGAAGTCTGCCAATCCGCACCCAGCGTGGTGGACTGTGGCCAAACCCTTCTCATACTGAGTGGAGACCCGTGCTCTGTAGTGAGCTGGTAATGATATTTAACTTTGTACCGATTGGGGCCCAAGAAATTTATTCGTGATATACACAAAATAAGTGTATCTGGGCTGGGCTTACCATTCGAGATCATATGTATTGTATCAACTAGAGGAGTTAAGTTTTGTTCTTAAACAAGTTCTATCAAAAATAGACATAAAACAGTTTTATTATAGACTCAGGTGGCAAAACTGCCTCATTCGCTATTCATTCGACGTCCGGCCACGCAAATGCCGGCCTGTTAACTAATTTGTTTGAACAGCTGATTTATTCGGCGGCCATTTTGAAACACATTGTGTCAGGCAATTGTTAAACCGCGGCCATATGACGAATGAGCTCCATTAGCGGTGCCAATGTATTGACATTACAGTATTGCAACCATTTATATGGAAACCCAAATATTGATGAATTTGACAGTAATAGATCAAAGCGATGGATGAGCTTTGTCCTTTTACCTTTATATATAATGTCGGTAACATGGCCTCATCATGAATTAATTAATTAATGAATACACTTTTATTGTACACAACAAGATAGGAAAAATAATCTGAAAATGACACAAAAGCAGTAGCTACATAGCGATCTCATTCAGGCAACCAAAGATGTAAATGTATGTATATGTATATATATATATAATTTATTGCCGGAACGCTTAATCGCTTGACGCGTCTTTGTCGGTATGTTGGTAACTAGTCACGGCCGAAGCCTCCCACCAGACCAGACTCGAGCCGGGAATCAAACCCAGGACCTCCTTTTTTTTTTAATGTGACAGCGTGCGCCACGAAGGTCGTCAAACTGAATACATATTAATACTAATAATAATAACCAGATTAATATATAAACAAATCATAATATAATAAATTAACTATAAATAAAATAATCCTTAAAAGTTACACTAACATTGGACTGCAGAAAAAAGGGGATCTTTGACCATTTTCTTTTTAATTAGATTTTAAGACAAGATATAATTTAAGGGCAAGATATTCCATATCTTAACAACCTGAATAGTAAAGGAATCGTGTCATATGAATCCTTAATCTGATCTGATGTGATTATAGGCTCTAAATATTTCTCATAAAAGAGAAGTCCTTTGCCAGCAGTGAAACATTTCTAAGGTAAGATTTATAATTATGTTAAACCGTTAACATAAAGCTGTGATAGCCTAGTGGTTAGGGCGTCCACCTCCTAATCAGAGGTCGGGGGTTCGAATCTGGGCACGCACCTCTAACTTTTCGGAGTTATATGCGTTTTTAAGCAGTTAAAATATCACTTACTTCAACGGTGAAGAAAAACATCGTGAGGAAACCAGCATGCCAGAGAGTTCTCCGCATTTGGCCAGCGTGGTGGACTATGGCCAAACCCTTCTCATATTGAGAGGAGACCCGTGCTCTGTAGTGAGCTGGTAATGGGTTGTTCATGATGATGATGATAACACGATTCCTTTACTATTCAGGTTGTTAAGCTATGGTTTATCTTGCCCTTAGAAATTAGAGAGGCAATCTTAAAAATTTAAAAACTTGTCAAAGATCGCTTTTTGTCTGCGGTCCAATGTTAGTGTTACTTTTAAGGATTATTTTATTTATACTTTATTTATTATATCATGATTTGTTTATATGTTATATTTATATATATTAATTTGGTGATGTGAATGATGATGATGTTGATGTTAACATATTAAACAAAACTAGATTATTAACTGTTGAACCTGATACGTAAATTAATTTTGAATTGGGCGGCCTGGGGAAGCTATTAACTTTCCGCCAAGTCAGACAATTACACGCGGGGGTTGTCGACAGTCAATTGAATGATACCAACCTTAATTTTCTGCAAGTTTCCTCTCAATTTCTGTTAACGAAAGGCCCTTTACAGTTTTTTGCATAGTGAAATGTGACTTAAGTGCTCGCTTAAAGAAATACTTTCTATCTATCTATAATAAAATAAAACTGTAGCTGGACGATTCCTGTAAAGATTGAATTAATTACTTATAAGTGTGTATTTGTAGAAGCGGTGATAGCCTAGTGGTTAGGGCGTCAGATTTTTTTTTTTTTATCCACTACAAGTTAGCCCTTGACGGCAATCTCACCTGATGGTAAGTGATGATGCAGTCTAAGATGGTAACGGGCTAACCTGGAAGGGGTATGGTAAACCCATACTCCTATCGATTTCTACGCGACATCGTGCCGGAACGCTAAATCGCTTGGCGGCACGTCTTTGTCGGTAGGGTGGTAACTAGTCACGGCTGAAGCCTCCCACCAGACCAGACTCGAGCCGGGAATCGAACCCAGGACCTCCAACTTTTTAATCTGACAGCGCGCACGCTGCGCCACGGAGAGATTACATTGAGATGTATTAAAACAATACATACAAATTAATAACATTATTATTGTCATCATGCCCACTCACACTTTAAGTTCCTGTATTGGTTACAGCGGTGATAGCCTAGTGGTTAGGGCGTCAGCCTCGTAATCAGTGGTCGGCGGTTCGAATCCGGGCACGCACCTCTAACTTTTCAAAGTTATGTGCGCTTTTAAACAATCAAAATATCACTTACTTCAACGGCGAAGGAAAACGTCGTGAGGAAACCTGCACGCCTTTGAGTTCTCCATAATGTTCTCAAAGGCGTGTGAAGTCTGCCAATCCGCACATGGCCAGCGTGGTGGACTGTGACCAATCTCTTCTAATACTAAGTGGAGACCCGTGCTCTGTAGTGAATCGGTAATGGGTTGATTATGATGTGTAAATATTTTAAACTACTTAGTATCGCAGAAAACAAAAAAACAAAAACAAAAAATCTGCACAGACAAAATCACGGGTAGTTTATAAAAAAATACTTATCGAAAGGTATATAATTCAGGTTCAAAGTATTAATAGATTAAAAGAACTTGTGCACTATCTCCATAATGAATCTGAGAAAATACGTTTGTTTTTGCACATGACTCTTATTTTGATCGTACGCTCAAGCATTCATGCAAATAATAATATTGTTACTTTACCATTGTTACGGACCCACACAAGCGTTTTTCTTCTACAGTATAACTGAACTTTGTAATATTTAAATTTTCATTCGCTTTATGTATCAGCGTCAATAAAAAACCAAATGTCCCTTATTTATTTCATTATTGGCTTTGGGAAAAAGAAACACGTAAGTATATTGTGCTATAGGGTTATATTAAAATTTGGACTGTAGGTTGGGCCTTATTCTTTTCAGATTCCTTATGCGTTAAAGATACAATCATTATTGTACCAAGCTTTATTATAAATCAATTTTTAATTGTATAGAGCCTAGAGAATAGACCTTTTGTTTACGTCTTATCTTTGTTCTTGTTACACGAATAAAATAAAAGTTCATTTCGACATTTCTTGGTGTATCCCACTTCTGATATAAACCGATTTATTTTCACACTTCATGAACCACACTAATCACTTAACACGTCACATGTCTGCGCTTAGATACTCGTATATAAAAATAAGAAATAAAAGATTCTATACACATGACTTGTGATATATTCATGTTTCATCTTTCTCTCAGATTTCATACCATCTTATTACTTCGCGTATAAAGCGATATGGAACTACGCTGCCTTGCCGGCCGGGTCTCGCTACTGTCCCAGTCTTTTGTATTACATATTTCTTCTTATAAGCTTCACTTACGACGGAGAAGCAAACTGTACACACGGCTACAAGTATTACCCCGTTACCCTTCAACTGCATTCGCTGAACCGAAGCTCTTATACAACGGAATAAAGACTGGATAAGGATTTATGCAAAATAATGTGCACCATATTTTCTCTCAACTAAAATTTGTCTGGTGGGAGGCATTGTCCGTGGCTAGTTACCAAGACGTGTTGCAAAGCTATTTAGCGTTCCGGCACGATGTCGCGTAGAAACCCATTAGGAATATGGGTTTACCAGGTTACCCCTAACAAGTTAAACAATAAACAGCAAGTATAATTTGTTATATTCCGCCGACAACCGGGAGATTTGTATAATATAACACCATACAAAATCTTTCACTAGAACCTCTACGCACGTTTCGACCCGACACCGGATCATCCTCAGGAGATGTTGACTTCACAAGCGCGAAAAGTAAAGTACTATTATCAAATCTCCCGGTTGTCGGCGGAATATAGCAAATTATACTTGCTGTTTAGCGTTTATCATGGACTTCCGCAAAGTAACGCCTGCCTCTATTCATTACCTTACAGGTTAGCCTGCTACCATCTTAGACTGCATCATTACTTACCATCAGGTGAGCTTGCCGTCAAGGGCTAACGTCTAGTGGATAAAAAAATATATATAATATATATAATATTATATACTTACCCAGTAGCGAATAAATCAATGGGAATTTGGCGAATATGAAATACATTTTTCATTAAGTAAGTGTGAGGCAGCCTTTTTGTATAACTCTTCGGTACACACTTTAAATGCATTGAAGGAATTGGCAGACTCGCCCCATCTGCCCTGATGCTGATCCCGGCAACCATGACTTGCTCGTTTACCGGGGCAGATTAAACTTTTTTCACTTTGTACCTGACAAGGGTTACTCACAAAAAGGACATAGTATTCATGAATGAAAATCTCCAATAGTGTGACTTCTGCGTAGACCATTATCATGCTGGGATTCAATCCTGGGACTCTTTATAAAACTACTAAGCTTATAGAAAAATGCTAGTATAATATTAAGGATATTAACGAAACAAGCTTGGGGATGGGAATTGTTCTAATTTCAAAGCTAATTATAATTAATTATTGGCTATGTGAGACGGCGATAACAAAAATAAAACCCGGCTAATTCTGTTATGGGCTTCTTTTTAGACATGGTCGTGTTTAGAACCCTCGCAGCTTTAGTTTTAAGTCAACAGAAGTAATTATCACCATCAAAGCACGTATTAAAATAATTTAAAGCACTATACCATATAAACACTTCATAGAGTTTACGTCAACAAGGCAGTTTTTATTTTATTTTATTTGACTACTGCGCATGGGGTCCGTTACGGAAGTACTTAAGTACTTATGCAGTGTTTTGTTACGCTCTGACACTCGAAATGTGCTTCCACTTGAAGTGTGACAAAACACTGCTATTCTGACGTTGTTGTGCTATTCTATTCTGACGTTAGACCGCATTTATTTGTAAAGCCCATTCAAACATTTGAAACTTGTAATGAATCTCAATTTTAGAATAGTATACTTTTTTTTAATTAAAAAAAAAATCATAAATAACTTACCATATCTACTATACTAGTATAGTAATGTATAAAGCCTAGTTATAGTTTAATCTAGTTTTATCACCCAGTGAAATGAAGTCAGAATTCATATTATATACATGATACAGTTATTCTAGCTTATACATAGCAAACTAAATATTATTATCATACCTGGGCCACAGCGCAAGCGGATGGATAACGTCACTGGATCTATCGCCAAAAGTCATGGCCTGCTTTATAATTTTTACCTCTGACGTTTTATTTTCTTTTTTTTTCATAGCTTTGTTTTTAATAGTATTTATACTCTTACTGACATAAGACTTGCAAATGTGAATTTATTTGTGTGTCCTTTACGTTTTTACATCACGCAATACTCACGAGTTACAGAACACAGGATTATCATGTAATAAAATGTACCGAGACGAAACTTACCTAGAAAAACAATGCTCTAATTGATAATTTAAATATGATGTATGTTATTCCCATTTGAGAGGTTGTTAATTTTGATGCGCCTTGATTCAAATATATATGTACCAAAGTTTTAATAACTGCGTAACGTAGGAAAAGATGGTAGCTCCCATCACATAATCTGAAATATCACACGTGAGTATTAAGGGCTTGTTTACGTCGTAGTGTCCCAATGTCACGTCAAAGGTAAGTAATCTTTTTGCTGTTTCATAAGTGCTGTTCTACTTTTGTCCATTTCCAAGCCTGTTCTGTGACTAATAACCGAATCAATTATCGTCTTAATTATCAAATATCGTCGCTTTGTGTGGTATAAATCGTTCGTAAAAATTATAAAGTTGAAAAATGCCTATAATTCTTCTAAATTTTAAGGTGCTGGGGCTGTAACTAATCTTCGACTTTACTCGGTACTGGATTAATGCCTTCAGCATCGATGACATATCCCAAAAATTAAAATCTTTCTTTAGCATGATGATACCCTGTTATGATGTATGTAAATACGTTGTTTGACCTATTCCACTTATTTATTTAACACTTATATAAGACATATACCATGGAAAGCTTATTTCTATACCCTTATGTCTCTTCCAGATACCCTCAGTTGTGTGTAAGAAGATATTATAAAGTGGCCTAGTTACCACCCTACCCTAGATTTACGTTCCGGCACAATGTTGGGTAGACATGAGTTAGGAGCGTGGGTTTACCATACTCCTAACAGGTTAGCGCGCTACCATCTTAGATAACATCATTACTTACCACCAGGTGAGATAGCCGTCAATTGTTAACTTGTAGTGTATATAAAAAAAAAAAGTATTTGTATACTGACAGTGCCGTGGCCCCGGGAAGATCCACTAGCGTGTATCGCTAAATACGTACCCTTACGCTTTTGTTTATATCCTGGCATGATTGGGTTCATGTCTGAGAGACGCGGGCAGCATAAATTATGTAGATCAAGCCTTGTGCCGCATGTCGCCACATTGTCTCGCACATGCCTCGGTAGGGCCGGCAAACACACTTCCGTTCCATTTATCTCTACTAGCTTATATTGGATGTATTAAAACAATACATACAAATTAATAACATTATTATTGTCATCATGCCCAGTCACACTTTAAGTTCCTGTATTGGTTACAGCGGTGATATCCTAGTGGTTAGGGCGTCTGCTTCCTAATCAGAAGTCGGCGGTTCGAATCCACGCACCTCTAACTTTTCGGAGTTATGTGCGTTTTTAAACGATTAAAATATCACTAGCTTCAACGGTGAAGGAAAATGTCGTGAGGAAACCTGCAAGCCTGAGAGTTCTCCATAATGTTCTCAAAGGCGGGTGAAGTCTGCCAATCCGCACATGGCCAGCGTGGTGGACTATGGCCAAACCCTACTCATATTGAGAGGAGACCCGTGCTCTGTAGTGAACCGGTAATGGGTTGATCATGATGATGATGATTGGTTACATAGATGTCCATAGCGTTAAAACTGTGATAGCCTAGTGGTTGGTACTTACTAACTTACTGATTAAACGCGAGATCTCAAAAACTAGTGTACATATAAAGCTATAATTTAGCAAGTAGGTAGTTAATATGATATTTGGAAATTCCACCACCAAGGGGGTAGAATAGGGGTTGGAAGTTTGTAACAAATTCCTTTGTTTTTGGGGTTAGAGACACAAAAAATCGCATTAAGATTAATAATAATAAATAAAAAACATGTACATAATTTTTTTTGAATATTACCTTTTAAGGGTGGTAAAATAGCGGATGATAGTTTTTGCTGAATTTTTTTATTATTAAGTCTACAAGCTTGAAATTTTGAAAATAGGTTTCTTTTAGGAAAAAAATAATAATATAATTTTTTTATTGTCTGTGTGTGGCCATCTAACGCGTAAAGTAATGAACTGATCTTAAGGAAATTTAACTTGTCTTTAGCTTACATTCTGAAGCAGGGCATTGGCTGCACGGGAAACCTCAATCTCATGGGAAATCAGCAATTCTACGCAGACGAAGTCGCGGGCAACAGCTAGTAATCAATAAAGTACTCAAATACTTACTTATCCACGCTACGTCATCGGTACCTCACTATAGGGCTGTGTATTATTAAGTAAAGTCTAAACTATACAAGTATCGAAACTATAAGATAACATAGTTTAAAGTCAGTATCACAAAATCAGGTACTGTACTCAACAATATTACTAAACGAACCCAGACTATTCCTAACGTACGATAGACTAAAAGAAACAAAGGAAATCCATTAGATAAAAGCAGAAGGTTTTACTTAGCCAATATGCAGTATAACCAAGCCCCTATAAAATTGTATACGAACTGGGATAGAACGTACTCGTACGTGTAAGAACCACGGATTGGTGAAATAAAGTTAGACAGCGAGAGATACAGCAGGTAAGCTGATTGACCAAGTTTAAAAAAGTAAAAGTTTAGATTTCTTTTAAGGGTTATAAATGTAATGGTTAATAGATAAATTTGTTGCCTTTAGCATTTGTTGCTTAAACTTTTAATATTTAAGTATTATGCTTAATAATTCGTACTGAGAAATTGAGTTTGCATACACTACAAATTTGCTATTGTGAAACTTGACCTTATGATTTTCATCAGGGATGTGATCTTTTTTTTTAACTTTATTGCACAAAAAAATGTACATAAGACGAAGTTAATGCTCAAAGCATTTTCCACCAGTCAACCTTGGATCATGGAGAAATAACCTTGTAAGGCGCACAAAAAAAAAATTCTAATTCTATACCTCGCACATACTTGCTAAAATGACATTATTTAATATTATATACAAATTTCGTTGGCTGATTATCCACAGAACAATCACTAAGTCTAGTACCACGTGAGACATAAAGACCTCTATTTTATTTGAGTCTGTGGTTAGAAGATCTACCGTAGTCCGTATGTGTTAAAGATGCGGCGTATTGCGGGACTTGGATCTACATAATTCATGGGAGCCTGGTACCATAAACAAGGATTCAATCATGATAGAAAATAAAATAAACAAAGGCATTGTTTGTTAGAGCCCTCAAAATATCTGGTTTTATCCCAGAAATGGTAGTTTACATACGGGGTTGGATAAAATGGAAAGCTCAGGGGTAATATGTGATAAAATCATGGAGACACCTGGATTTACATTCCTAAATAATTTGTACCTAAGTTACATATATTTAGACGATATGAAATTTATTGGAAATGTGGTTTTTCAGTGAGGGTTTTTAGTTTTTTTTTTAATTATGTTAGTATAGTTCATGAGGTCGGAAAGATCAATCGGCACTCCGTTGATTTAATTTCCGTACGAGTGCCAAAATATGCGGCGTAAACTTTCATATGTGTAATTTATTTGATTCAACGCAATCGTAAAATTTCGTAATTTAATTTTGGTAAAAAATTTTAATACGTGCTTCAAGAATTGGAGGGTGAGAGGGGAGGTGGAGGGAGATTTCCTTTCACTCTGTTGCAGTAATGTTTCGAGCAAATTAAATTTTTTACTCGTAAACAATCTCATTCTGCCGGTTTTGTCTATTGGAACACATATTCTCAGAACAACAGGGTGTGTTTTAAGTATCCTCCTAGGGATGATAATTAGCCTTTTTCCTACAGGAATTAAGTTATTTTTTCAAATGAAATCTTCTTGTCTAAGCTTTGTTTGCTCGCTTCTTCGGCTTTGCAATATGGGTAGAGCGGACAAGAATACGCGAAGTCGGGTCAGCATATGGGTTTGTAAACTTGTAATATGCAAAAAAAATACCTACCACCTATTTTGATGACGTCTGTGGCACAGCACGTATGCTGTCGTACTGGGAGGTCATAGGTTCAATTCCTGACTCGAGTCTGGTCTGGTGGGTCCAGTTCCGGTTTGATACCTGAAGTGACTATCCTAAATAGATAGTTGTGTGAAAACCACAAGGCAATTGTTTTTAACGTAATAAATGAAATAAATCTTCTTTATTCTACTACTTAAATTGAATATTACATACGTATAAAATAAAAAGCTTTAAAGTTACTTTGTAACTTTGTGCTAAAATTGCAAGTCAATGTTGTAGTATCTGGATTTACAATCTGTGTACGAGTTGTTGATACGAGGACTTCTATGTTATATGCGAGCCTGGTACAATACACGTAGTTCCAATAATTATTATTTCTTATGCGTTCATAGTTCTTGTTCAGTTGTGTGTTTGTTCACCACTTAATCCTCAGATGGGTGCAAATACACACACACATATATATATATATATATATATATATATATATATATATATTTCATTCCGGAAAAAGACATGCTAGAAGTCTTTCGCAATAGTAAGCGAATTTCGTACCAAAATCTCTATACTCCAAGAACTCGGCATTAAACAACGACTCTCGTCGTTAGTACAGAGTCGCATTTTAAAATTTTTTGGTCACGTCTCCTGGCGTGAGAGTGACTCCATCGAGAGTCTTGGCAGGGTAAGGTCACCACCAGGCACCAGAGGGCGAGGAAGGTCACCCATGGGATGGAACGACCAGATAAAGTCTGCTGTGGGTGGTCCTTTGCACGAGTGCACCAGACTTTCGGCCAGCAGAGGCAAGTGGCGAATGCTTGTGAGGCGCATAACATCTGGCCTCAAAGACATTGATTCGCGATGACCACGACCGCTCTGCAAAGAGTGTAACGACGAAGAAGAAGACATTTTAACGGTGAAAAAGCGCAGACGACCTCCGTGGTGCAACTTGCGCGCAGTTGTATTATAACGTTGGAGGTCCTGGGTTCGATTCCCGCTCGAGTCTGGCCTGGTGGGAGACTTCGGCCGTGGCTAGTTACCACCTTACCGACAAAGTCGTGTCGCCAAGCGATTTAGCTTTCCGGCACGATGTCGCGTAGAAACCAATTAGGAGTGTGGGTTTATCATTCCCCTAACAGGTTAGCCCGCTACCACCTTTAAGACTGCATCATCACAAATAAAAAAATACATGTGAAACTAGAACACAAATAATAATAAATTTTTCTGAAAAATAATACAATACGTTATCAGCAATATTTGGAATTTAAATTGTCTCAAAAGTACATCTAAAACCGCAGAATCTCTTGTATTCCCGAAAACGTTCAGTAACAAAAGCAAAAGTTGCCTTACGTTGCCAAAACACCTTTTGATGTTCCGTCCATTGTAGTTAAAATATTTCTGAACATATTTCGAGCATTTCCATTGAATGCCAAATTTCGGTTCTTTAAGTACCTAATAGTCGTACTCTAGGGTTTTACAAAGTATATTTCCCGAAAGTAATGACGATATTGTTTTCATACCACTCGCTCGATAATATCTTTTTACCTGACCTGTTATCTAAAGGAAATGTAGAATCAGGAATTAGGAATGTTCACGAAGACTTTAACTGCTTTTACCACAACGCGGATTAGATGTGCATCCTTGGTACGAGGACTTCGGAGCAGTGACGACGGCATCCTGAAATAGATATCGAAGAAGAAACTAGAAGTTGTTGACGATAAGTTCCTAAGTAGTAGACAAGTCCGGAACAGGTCATCTATCCTGAAGCCTTCCACTTAAAAGCGAGAACACGTATCACTACATCACAGGGCACGTCAAAGTTTTGCACTAACACCCAAGTATTTGAAAACTTTGCGAAGTCTCAAAGGAAATTATGAAAAACGTTCTCCAGACAGCTTATCCGATTAGGGTCGTGGGTGAATCAAACTTGTCCGGGAACTCGGATCTGTTCGAAAGTTTAATCGACTGCCACCGCTTATTCCCACCTGGCCAATTACCGTTCACTCAACTTCAAGGATGGTGGTGGTTTGTGTTTTTAACACTTCACATATCACGCAAGTGTTCGTCATTTTATAACTATCATGATCATCATCATCAGCCAATATGCGTTCACTGCTGTAGATTTAGACGACCTCCGTGGCGCAGTGCGTGCTCTGTCGCATTATAAAGTTCAAGGTCCTGGGTTCGATTCCCGGCTCGAATCTGGTCTGGTGGGAGGCTTCGGCTGTGGCTAGGGTGATGACGTGTCGTAAAGCGATTTAGCGTTCCGGCGCGATGTCGTGTTACCAATTAGGAGTGCAAGGTTTACCATATCCTTAACAATCTAGCCCAATACCATCCTAGACAGCATCATCACTTATCACCAGGTGAGATAGCAGTCAAGGGCTAAGTTGTAGTGTATAAAAAAAAGAACGAGGAGTGAGAGCAAAGTCCTGTGCAAAAGCTAGTCATATGTAAATGTCGGTTACTAATAGAAACGACTCATACCTACATTTCAATCCGGCAGAAGCAACACCAACTCATCCTATCTGCGGCTATTCGAATCCATCCTATGCATGCACATTTTCGAAGGTCATCGCTCCACCTAGCACGATATTTATATCAAAAGTAGTTTTTTTTCTCCATTACAAGTTAACCCTTGATGTCAATCTTACCTGGTGGTCAGTGATGACGCGGTGTAAGTTGGTGGACTGAACTGTTAGGGGGAATAGCAGAAAATCTCCACTGCCTTACAATGTTTACCTCCCAATCGAACCAAGAACCGAGCGGAATAGAGGCATTTGGTCCAGTAGAGTGTCAGCATTTTTGAGGACCAAAGGAGGAAAGATCCTGATGATCATCGTAATGATATGAAAGTTAGGCCACCCTCCAATATTAGCTACAACTAAGTGGACGGTACGCTTACATATCCTCGAGAGTAGGATATGTAAGTCACATTAGGGCACAGCTTAATAAATAAAAAGGTCAAAAAAAAATTAAAGTCAATAAATGAAAATTACCTCCAAACATCGAACATAATTATAAAAAGTTAATTACAGTTTAATGTGAACCCTCGAAAGTCTCAACTTAATCCAATTAATCATTGCCCCGTGTCCGGAAAACGCTTTACGCAACGGAAGTCAAGCAAGATCCCCTTAATTGTAGATTTATGCTTTTTCACAGTAATTTTCATATGCCTCCCAGCTCTAACCTTGTCCGCCATGATTCATTACTCTGTACCTCGCGAAATGAAACTAAAAGTGACGTTAAGATTTAATTAAAATGATAACTGTTTTCTTAATGATAAATGTTTCGTTTATTCATTAAATACTGGCTTCATAATTATCTTTCAAGATTATAGCACGATACGATATAAATTTAAACATCCTACAATTATATTAACACTTGTTAAGACCCGCGGCTGCACCCATGTTTAGGAGGGGAAGAGGAAATAACCTATTGAAACATATTCCTTATTTTATTAATTATTTTAAGAGCTATGTCATTTTTATAACGTTTTGATCAGCAACAGTGGAATAGTTTAAACAATGAAGGTTAGATAACTAGTTATTATAAAATTATGACATCTTTTAATATAATGATGGCGATTAATTATTTTAAAGGTTTCCAAAATAAAATCATCACCATCATCATAATCAACCCATTGCTGGCTCACTACAGATGACGGGTCTCCTCTCAATATGAGAAGGAATTGTCCATAGTCCACCACGCTGGCCATGTGTGGATTGGCAGACTTCACACGCCTTCGAGAAAATTATGGAGAACTCTCAGACATGCAGGTTTTCTCACGATGTTTACCATTAAAGCAAGTGATATTTTAATTGCTTAAAAACGCACATAACTCCGAAAAGTTAGATGCGTGTCCGGAATCGAACTGCCGATTTCTGAATAGGAGGTGGATATCCTAAACATTAGGCTATCATCACAGCTCGCAAAATTAAATAAATGTGATGAAAAATTCGTATGTATTTATTTGGATAAGGATTGAAATTACGTTTGTAAAAATCCCTTAGCATTATAGTACTAAGTTGATTACCATAAAAGAGGCTATAGTGAGTCAACTTTTAAAGATAGATATACTGTACTAGACTATTGCTTCGAACTTCTAAACGGGAAATAATTCCGTACTACATGATTTTTGCGTATCTTTAACCACTAATGTATGTAAAATGTTACATTTTTCAATTTAGTGGTAGCGTAATATTATATAGCTTATAGTGTTCTTTGATAAATGGACTATTCAGCACAAAAATAATTTTCTCTTTCAAACCTTCTAGTTCTAGTTCATGATAAGCGCGCACTAAACAGATAAAAAAAATAACTTTTCCGTTTTATGAATTTTAGTAATAATAATCAGTTCTTTTATACAACACAATTTAGCCCTTGACGGCATCTCACCTGATAGTAAGTGATGATGCGGTCTAAGATGGTATCGCGCAACCGATTAAGGTTATGGTAAACCCATACTCCTAATTGGTTTCTACACGACATAGTGCCGGAACGCTAAATCGCTTGGCGACACGTCTTTCTCAGTAGGGTGGTAACTAGCCACGGCCGAAGCTCCCAACTAAACTAGGCTCGAGCCGGGAATCGATCCCAGGACTTCCAACTTTTAAAATGCAATAGCGCACGCGCTGCGCCACGGTCAACATCAAAAGGTTTTTTATTTTCGTCTAATTCTTACCACCCAAGTTACTTTTAATCGCCCGTCAATATTTTTAATCCGAAGTTATTCGAAGTTATTGTCCTGGAGGGAGCGGCAGTAAGTTGTATCAAACTTTAGAACGCGTAACTAGAGTTAAACACCTTCTTTAGAACGTGCAAGTCGAGTCAGCACCTTCTTTGATTAAAATTACACGTTCTTGTCTAGCAAACATTTGTCTTTAGCTAAGAAGGAAAAATATCACAGCAATGAATATACCTGACGTGCTTCAATTCCATCTTCTGTGTTCCCTAATGGCTATAATATGGGGGTCTTCAAAGGGCGGATTAACAAATTGCTCAAGGGCCAGCAACGCATTGGCGGTTCCTCTGGTGCTGCAAATGTTCATGGGCGGCGGTAATCACTTACCATCAGGTGACCCGCCTGCTCGTTTGCTCGCTTTGTATATAAAAAAAAAATGGGGTTTGAAATTAAATTCTAGTCGGAAATCTCAGGAGCTAAACTCTTAGAAGTCCGCCCTGTACAAGTATCTGACATAATATATCTATAATTTCTTAGAGAAATTCGAATAAAATTGAATTGGCCCGCATGCGCCCCATTTTCCGCTCTATCGGCGAGCGAAACGTAAAAGATTCTTTATCAGCTGCCATTTTGTTTCAATTTTATTCTATAGTAGAAAATTCTCACTAATTTGCGCGTTAAAAATGTAAAGGAAATATTTGTATTACTGAACTCTGAGGAGCATACGGGTAAATGGGTGATTACATCTTCATTGTACACTAAAATTAAAAAAAAAAAAAACATTATTACTAGGAGCAAATGAGTTTTAGTTACTTGAATTGAAAGCTCATTAGCATTATTATTCTCTCGTTCGTTTATTTTCTCTTCCATTTTTTTTTTTTTTAATAATGTTTACAAAATTAAAACTAAGAAAATTATACATAATATACCAATATAATCATGATTTAACTTTTTAACTTTTTTTTAATCCACTACAAGTTAACCCTTGACGGCAATCTCACCTGATGGTAAGTGATGATACAGTCCAAGACGGTAGCGGGCTAACCTGTTAGGATAATGGTAAACCTGTACACTCCTAATTGGTTTCTACACGACATCCTGCCGGAATGCTAAATCGCTTGGCGACACGTCTTTGTCGGTAGGGTGGTAACTAGCCACGGCCTTAGTCTCCCACCAGATCAGACTAGAGCCGGGAATCGAACCCAGGACCTCAAATTTTATAATGCGAAATCGCGCGCGCTGCGCCACGGGGGTCGTCACTTGATGGTTTCTGCGTTAGGCGTTAGGTCACATGACTCATAGGGTCATGGAGGTCTACGATGGGAACACTAAAAATGGTCGATTGCGAGCAAAGGAATGGCCAGACCGCCGCGCTGCGTCCAACCGGCCAATGCCCAAAATGGCGTAGATACGTAATCTTTATTAGGAACTATCTGACAAGACTTGCTGAAGACCAACCTTTTTCTGACGTCAATAACGTAAGTATTTTCGTAAAATAGGCGTTTAACCTACTTTTGTAAATAAAAAATTAATCCTTAAATCTCCTACTTTATCTCCTAATCTCTTTCTTGTAGGTTTATTTTTAACGCATAATATGCTTGGAAGTGATGGCTATACGGTGATAGATCTGCTAAATTGTGTATTATTTCTTGTATTGATTGTTCAGTAGAAGCTGTGATAGCCCAGTGGTTAGGACATCCGCCTCCTAATCAGAGGTCACCAGTTCGAATCAGGGCACGCACCTCTAACTTTTCGGAGTTATGTGCGTTTTAAAAAAATTAAAATATCACTTGCTTCAACGGTGAAGGTAAACATCGCGAGGAAACCTGCACGCCTGAGAGTTCTCCATAATGTTCTCAAAGGCGTGTGAAGTCTGCCACTCCGCACTTGGCGACCCGTGCTCTGTAGTGAGCTGGTAATGGGTTGATCATGATGATGATTATGAAGCGCAAAACTGTAATAACTGTAAATAGCCAATTTATTTGTATTAAAAGTTCGCACTTCTCTCTTTTTGTTTCTGGTTTTTAGCATTGTTTCTTGCTGGGAGTGCAGATAAAGTACCTATACAAAATTAAAATAATGACGTAAAAAAGGTGTTAGTAGTGAGTTCTTAAAAAAATTTAACACGTCCCGATCGTTGTTCGCATTAGTTCCCAAGTATTCTTAGAGAGGGCGTTGTTTAATAGTTTGTTGAAAATTTGTAAAATTTATGTTCGCACGACCATACATACCTAATGATTTATATCGATAGTAGGTATGTAAATTATTGAAAATTTGGAGAACGTGCCGCACTCACGGAAAATTTACCCCTGCGTGAAGGTATTTATGTGCCATTAGCGGAAATTATTTGTTTCACTCCTGAATCATACGTGACTTTAATGTTTTATGAACTTTGATATACGATCCGAATCAAGTTGATTTCGGTTCCCTTTTCAGGTTTTTATTGCAATATTCATAACATCAATTTTGAATTCGTTTCACCTAGTTTAATGTTTTGGATAGACACGTTCTGGAAAAATTTCATGATCTTCAACCAAATGCGTCTAAATGGCGAATTGCTTTCCAAGAAAAGATAATCACTATCAACTTCAGACTATTATCTAATGTGCGGTCGGTGTACCCTTTTCTCTAATTTGATAAAGGGAATTTGAGCATATACTCACTATGCCGCTTCACGAGCGATCTTATTTAAATCTTAGTTTTTTAAATTTAATATTTCTTGCATGAAAGCAAGAAATATTAAATGAAGGACAATTTCGTGGCAAAACTGCATGCCTGAGAATTTCTCCTTGCATTTTTACAGGCGTCTGAAGTTTAGCTCACTCTGCCAGACTGGTGGCTTAAAGCCACAATTCTTTCTATGTGGTGGCCGGAAATGGATCGATGATTATATACATGTTAGATAAGCTTCATATCAAAAAACAGCACTCTAGTTAAAATTATGCTTAATTAGCAACGCTTGTATAATTTAATTATTTCAATTTTGCTATTTGATTTTATAACTATTACGTTTTATTTTGAGGATTTGAGGATTTGAGGATCATTTTGAGTCGAGTGCTGTTTTTTTGAAATCTAATATTTTTTTATTCTTGGTGTACACAATGCTTATTGTATCCCGTTTGACGTTACCCGAATAAATATCTATTCTTCACGAAATAAAGATTCATATGTTACGTCTGGAAAAATCTTTTTATTATTCAGGGATTTGTCTTCCACCACATGGAGGGTTTAATATGATCAAGACGCGGGAACTTGGGTGTAATGTACTATTCGTCAGAGTTCACAGGGCTTATCTCACTCCTCTTCGTTTTTTATGAGCGGTTTACAATGGCAGGCGTATAATGTTATAGGTCTAATATAAGATAATATCTTCCATGTTATAAAACTCTTTACGCGTGTACCTATTTCTTTCAGCAGTAGGTAAGGCAAGACAAAGTTGATGGAAAAGAGTAATGAGAATGCTCCTTGATGCATGCGTTGGTCTGATCAAACCAGCACCCCACTCGCTAAATCAAGTTAGATAAAAACTCTCAGTTATATGTGCGCTACAAAACAAAGCTACAAAAGGAACGGAGATACCGTTTACAGTTTTGTTTCTTTATAATAATAATTGTATTCATCATTATTCACGATCAACTTATTATGGGCTCGCTACAGAGCACTGATCTCCTCTCAAGTGAGAAGGATTTGGCCAAAGTTCACCACACTGGCCATGTGCTGATTGGCAGACTGCACACACCTTTGAGATCATTATGGAGAACTCTCAGGTGTGCAGGTTTCCTCCCGACGTTTTCCTTCACCGAAAATACAAAGGTACGTCCCGGGATCGAACGTCGAATTTCTAATTAGGAGGCGGACGACTTAACCACTAGGCTATCACAGCTTTTTTTTTTTTTTTATTAATAAACTTGTAATATTATTAATAAATTAAATAATAATATAAAGGCATAAAAAAAAATTTACACTTTTTTGTACTTTTTTTTACTATTTCGTTAGCATAAAATTATGTTCCGAAGACGAGCATAAGTTATCACGGGAAATTGCTTCTCGCAGGAAATTTGAAATTTTACGCCGAAGACTTTGCGGGTTAGATTTAGTTGAAATTATAAAATTATAAGCCTTGAACGCATATAAAACTGAAATGTTCCCCACTGGAGAGCGGCTCGGTAGCTTAGAATAACAAATACATGTATATCGAGGTTTATGTCTCAGTGATAGGACGATCTAAGCTCATATATAATATCTGTCCATTTTCTATATATCATATATCAGATTAGATGAACTCAACAGGATTTAGCGTTCCGGTATGATGCCGGGTAGAGTATATGTTCTAAATATATACCACAAGTTAGCTCTTGACGGCTATCTCACCTGGTGGTAAGTGATGATGCAGTCTATGGTAGCTAATCTAGACTGCAGAAGGATGGCTAACCTGTTAGGCGTATGGTAAACCCACACTCCTAGTTGGTTTCTACACGACATCCTACCGGAACGCTAAATCGCTTGGCCACACGTCTTTGTTAGTAAGGTGGTAACTAAACTAGCCACGGCTGAAGCCTCCCACCAGACCTGACTCGAGCCGGGAATCGAACCCAGGACCTCCAACTTTATAATGCAACAGCACACGCACTACGCCACGGAAGTCGTCAAAGTAGTCGTATTAATAATATTACTAATTTATTAATAAAAAACATAAAAAAAAACTGTGATAGCCCGTCCGCCTCCAAATCAGAAGTTCGGGGTTCGAACCAGGGCACGCACGTCTTTTCGGAATTATGTGTTTTAAGCAATTTAAATATCACTTGCTTCAACGGTGAAGGAAAACATCGGGAGGAAACCTGCACGCCTGAGAGTTCTCTATAATGTTCTCGAAGGCGTGTGCAGTCTGCCAATCAGCACATGGCCAGCGTTGGACATGCTCTGCGCCACGGAGGTCTTGATATAACTGACATAAAACTAACTGGTTAGCCCGCTACCATGTTAGACTACATCGACACTTCGATGCCGACCGAAGTGTTGCCTGAATGCTATTCTTGATGCCTATTTAGGACACTATTAAAAGCAATAGGTTGACAAATTAAAGATGTCATCATCATCATCACCATGATGAACCCATTACCGGCTCACTACAGAGCACGGGTCACCTCTCAATATGAGAAGGGTTTGGCCATAGTCCACCACGCTGGCCACGTGCGGATTGGCAGACTTCACACGCCTTTGAGAACATTATGAAGAACTCTCAGGCGTGCAGGTTTCATCACGATGTTTTCCTTCACCGTTGAAGCAAGTGATATTTTAATTGTTTTTTAAAAACGCACCTAACTCCGAAAAGTTAGAGGTGCGTGCCGGGATTCGAACCGCCGACCTCTGATTAGGATGCTGACGCCCTAGCCACTAGGCTATTACCGCTTCCTAGGCTATCACCGCTTCACCGTTACAGATCACCGTTAAACATGTATAGGAAGGTTTTTGGCCAACAATAAGATACGTCAGACTACAAGTAAATAAAAATAGCGCCGCAGCGCCGTTTTGAATGGCTGATTCCATACAAAAGGTGAAACAACAGCTTTTGATCTAATCAAAAACAAAGCCTGTCTTTGTACTATTATATTTGTTTGATGTCACGTAAGCGATCGCAATGAGACACCCCGTCTTAAAATTTATGAATTTATATAACAAAGAGTTCAGTAATTGAAAATTTATAAATTACTAACAATGCGCGAGTTCAGGACATGGACTTCAGAATTGGGTCTAAAGATTCGCTCGTTAATAATTTTTAATCTTCCTATGGGAACTATTTCGAAATCGGTATAGAAAAAACATGTCCTTTTCCATAGCATAGGTGCATGCATAACAGATTTCAAAGCCATCTGCCCGCGGCTTAGCTCGTAAACAATTTTCAATTATCCCTCGGGACTACTTTAGGAATCGGGATAAAAGGTAGCCTATGTTCTTTTCCATGTCAAAGGCTACATGCATGCCAAATTTCATTCAAATCCTTTCAGTCGTTCTAGCTTGATTGACATTTATAATAAATATATAAAGGAATATAGGATTTAGTAAATATAAATTTATGTCTCACAATAGAAGCAGATTTTTGTCTTCTGGGGAATGGATTCCTTTTGAACTCTTAAGGTCGATTGCGTCTTAAAAATATAATTATTTACTTTCTCTGAGATCTAATGACCTGATCAAACTAAAGCACAAAATAACGAGGATTCCTTGCTTTCTGGCAACACGTAAAATAAATTCTTTTTGGGATTTAATTAAGCTTACGAGTATGTACAGATCCGTATAACTGTTAATTTGTTTTTCGGACTGTCTATTAGCTGTACAAACCCTATTGGTTGCCACAGCGTAACTGGGCTGTAACTGTTAAGCTGTTGGTGTGATTCAGTAACAAACGCCCATCTAAACTTTTGCATTAATTATAAAAGTAGAAAAACTTGATGCTGTTCTCGAAAAGTTCTAGCAATACAAAGTGCTTGACGGTTTCAGACTTGTATCTTGTGCTTACTTGCTGTCAAAAAGTGCGGGAAAAATTAAGATTCACTCGCGATTTTTTAAAAATTTGTTTACGTAAGTTGCTAGCGAAAATACAATATATACTCGTGATTAACGTGCACAAATAAATAAATGATATTTAATTTGTAGGTAAAGAGATATATGTCATCATGATCAACCCATTACCGGCTCACTACAGACCACGGGTCTCCTCTCAATATGAGAAGGGCTTGGCCATAGTCCACCACGCTGGCCATGTGCGGATTGGCAGACGTCACACGCTTTTGAGAACATTATGGAGAACTCTCAGGCGTGCAGGTTTCCTCACGATGTTTTCCTTCACCGTTGAAGCAAGTATATTAAAAATTTAAAAAACGCACATAACTCCGAAAAGTTATAGATGCGTTCCCGGATTCGAACCGCCGACCTCTGATTAGGAGGCTGACGCCCTAACCACTAGGCTATCACCGCTTATACAAGAGATACATGTATGTAATAGGTTACAAATCAATATTTTTTAACACTCATCAGGTAAAAAAGAAAAATTTAACATTTTACCACTAGTTTTCGTATTGAAATACCCATGATTTATTTTTTCATTAGATGATTTTCAATTATCGACAATTCAGACATAATTGTAATAGCAAAATTGCGGTACAGTTGGCTTGTATATTTCTGCATAGTTAGGTGTGTATGGAATTTATAACCAACACCAGTTTTGGCATTAAGAATTACTGTTCAGTTCAGAGATTGTTTATCCCCGAGCTTTGACGAAATACTTTTTTTCATAATTTCCTTATGACATATCGGGAGTATGCTAAATACTGAAAGAATATGCATATTTCATCTATTATTCTTCGTTCTTATTAGAAAATACTTCCAAGTGTTTATTTCTTAAAAGTAGATTGGCAGCGATGTAAATTCGCAGGACAAAATAAATACGTCGTCCCAAATGAATTGATTAAAAATTTATTGGGACAGCAAATTCAGATAAATTGCTTTGCGAAGGAAGAATATGGTTTAATTAACTTTTTTAGAATTTTGGATACTCTTTAATTCTTAACGCCATTTGTGGCTACTTCACCTGGGTCAGATCTTACGGCTACTGTCTTTTTAAGACATTTATTTAGTGGCTTTTGTGGCTTTATAGTTTCCGCACGTCTTGCACGCAACTCTTGACGGCAAGTCTCGTAAGTGAGATGGCTTGTTTCTAAGCTTTTGTTTGGTGACACACCTTTGTTGGTAAGTAGCGAAGGCCGAAACTTCCAACTAGAAATGCCTCGAGCCTCGAATTTAAACAAGGACCTTCTTTATAATTCGTCAGTGATGCGCCGCTTTGCGAAGGGAGAATTAGGTTTAATTATCTTTTTTAGAATTTTGGATCCTCTTTATTTCTTAACGCCATTTGAGGCTACTTCACCTGGGTCAGATCTTACGGCTACTGTCTTTTTAAGACATCTATTTAGTGGCTTTTGTGGTTTTATAGTTGCCGCTCCTTTTACAGTTCTTGAGGGCAAGTCTCATAAGTGAGATGGCTGGTTTCTAAGCTATCGTTTGGTGACACACCTTTGTTGGTAATTAGCGAAGGCCGAAACGTCCAACTAGAAATGCCTCGAGCCTCGAATTTAAACAAGGACCTTCTTTATAATGCGTCAGTGACGCGCCGCGTAACGGAGGTCGTCATACTAGAATTACACAAATTTAAAAAGATTTTGGCTGATTTTCCAGTTGTCATGCATTACTTGCAATTTCTGCACGCGTCAATTTTCTACACACAGAAATAAATCGAACATACTACGTTTTTAAAATAATTATTAATAGCTTTCTTATGGTCAAACACTCTTCGACTTGAGTCTACCTATAGAGCATACTCTCGATGCAGTCGAACGAAACGGGAACATTTTTGGGTTTCTTGCAATTTGACACCTCTTATTGCTTCTTAATATTTTCGATGATAATAATTGTCGTTATTAAACTTTAATGACATTATATCGGGTATATTAAATTATTTACATTTTAAATTTATTATGGATTACTTTATCTTATTTCAATTCTATTAGATAGGTAATTTTAACGTCTCTTACGGCGTTGCAGGTTAACGCCTTGACGCTCTTTTTTTCGGACTGACTATTAGCTGTACTAACCCTATCGGTTGCGATAGCGTAACCAGGCTGTTTGGAAAGAAGCTCTGCCAGAAGAAATTGTTTTTTTTTACGCTCTTGCAATAGAATGTGATCAGATGTTGTAGTGGTGAAGCGTAATGGACGTTTATTTCTCACTCGTCTTTACTGGTTGTTGCGATTTCCGTAAATGCGCAATCAAATTAACGAAGGCGATGAACACGATTGAAAATAATTGCATTTAATAGAGCGTGCTCAAACGTCGATGTGGTATTTTTTTTTTTTTCAATTTGTGCAAATTAATTTAAACTACCCGCAGTTACATGAAAAACACTCAAGTGTATAAACTAATTAAACTGCAAAAGAGCAAAGGAAAAAGAGGGAAATTAGCGCTCTTTTTAAAAATAGAAACGAATGTAAGACCTCATTACTTCGCCGTATTTTCTTTGAAGCCGAGTAAAGGTAATTAATTCGTAAGCTAATGAAAACTAGGAACATGCCGAAAGAATATAATATCAAGTGCAAATTCCGTTGAGATTCACATGGAATCTAGGTATCTTAAAATAATAACCTGTGTCTTTTTTATTTCACAATAACTGCCTGGTAATAAGTTCATGATTTGCCATAACATTGAATAGAATAACTAGAACACATCTTAAAAGATTGTTTGTTAAAAATGTGCTATACAAATAACACTAAATTTAGATATATTATGCTAATATAAATTTCACTAAAATTCATATTTAAATAGCACTAAATTTAATTTTGTGTTATTTGTATATAAAATTTGTATATATCATAGATGTCGGCGCGAAGAAGTTACTAACTTTATTCAGCGGCGCCAGAATTCAATAATTACCCACATTTTAACTATTGATGATTTTGCTAACACAATTTAGACAGTAACAATCAATTTTGTACAAGCATGCTTTGTGCTATAAATACGGGCGGTCGATGCCTTTCTCGGCATTCTCGCTCGAGACGTCGGACTGTTCGGACCTCTTAGTTATTGTCGCAATAAAAGTGTAAACCCGCAAGTTGTGGTTTTAATTACTATGAGCGAAAGTAAACATAATCGTGATGTCAGCAATGCTGACGTCACCCTCACACAAAAACAACTCGGACGCCCTTGACTCGACATAGAAAATATGTTATATTTTTTAGTATGTATATATTTATAAGGGTTTAAATATTATTAATCTGTATACGTACAAAAGAGTACAAAATTTGACGAGAATACTATTATTAATATAAATTGTATTAAGCTGGTTGTCATTATGTCGTGCCGCCACGCTATTAGTTCCCGCCAAAACGGTGGCCAGTGATTGGTCAACGCAAAATAGCAACAATAATGGACGCCTCGAGGACGTTGCGATAAGTTTAGTGATATTTTTGGAAGAAAGGTTTCAATTTAACTAGACTATTTTTCTAAGTGCTTACAAGATTAAGCGGGAGCTTTAGAAACATGGGAATTCAACATATTATTTCAACTAATTTAGAAACAACCTTGTGGATTTTAGAAATACCCTCGCTAGTAAAACGAGAACCTAATACAAATGTCCGTTTCTAAAGCGAAAAAATAGTCCTTTAAAAGGTTTTTTTTTTATATACATAACGAACAAACGAGCAGGCGGGTCACCTGATGGTAAGTGATTACCGCCGCCCATGAACATTTGCAGCACCAGAGGAACCGCCAATGCGTTGCTGGCCCTTGAGCAATTTGTTAATCCGCCCTTTGAAGATCCCCATATTATAACCATTAGGGAACACAGAAGATGGAAGCTGGTTCCACAATCTGCAGGTGCGTGGCAGAAATGACCTGAAATGTACTTTTGACGCGTCAATAATTTACATACTAATGATTTGATGGTGATAACTACATTCGTAAACTTAAAACTAAAGCTATGAGGGTTCCAAACGCGCCCTTCGCTTATTAGAAATTAGCTTATCTATATATATAAAAATCTATTGCTGTTCGTTAGTCGCGCTAAAACTCAAGAACAGTTGAACAAATTAATCTTATCTTGGGCTTAAAATGTTCGTGGAGGTCTAGGGAAGGTTTAAAAAGTAAGAAAAATTCAAATAATCGCCGGGAAAACCCTAAAAACAGCCCTTTTTTCCCATACAAACGTTTTCTAAATAAAATGTAAAGTCAATTTGAACTTAGTACTATTCAATAAAGTTCATATTAAATTATAATCACTCACTGTTGTCTAAGAAATGTAGGTGTGTTCCCAACTTCAAAGAGTCAATTTGCAATTTATTACCGCTACACGAATGTCAAAATCAATCATGTCTAAATCAGTTAATTTCAATTGTTTTATTTAACGCGTTAATCTCGGGAAATACGGGTCCGATGTGAAAAACTTTTTCAACTCAAACAAACTCGATGTTCGTTTATTGAAGACGGCTATTAGATATTTATTTATTAGCCACGGAAACGCGAACTACGCGGGTGAAACCGCGGGTCACAGCTAGTTAGATATAAATATTATAGTTATAACATCTTACTGAAGCACTGATCACTGTACATTTGGATTTCAGTTTGCTAATCGGATTAAGTTATTTTGCACGCATGAATAGATGTGTCCACACTTGAGCGCTTTCAGCCAGGCATTGGGTCTCCATAATGAAGACTGACACATGTATTTGCGAGTGACACTAGCTTGGCTCGCAGCTTCACTCGCGTGCATCCCATTTTCAGAAATAAAAAAAGTAAAAAAAAAACTCACAATTCACTTTCGCATTAGGATCTAACATTTAGTTTTAACCCCCTGGTGCAGTGGCGAGAGCGAGATGAAACCACATTTTATATCTCTGAAAGGGACAATAAGGGGTTTTTTTTTGCCAGAATTTTCTCTGGTCTGTTCTGGTGGGTTTGAACTTTTGGGCTTTGAACGTAGCTTACCACCCTACCGACAAAAAATAGCTTAAGCGTTTCGATACTTTGCCACTTATTATAATCCCTGAAAGTCTATCTCGGTACTATCTCAGGCTGAATAATTGTTTACTGTTGGAATATAAGACGACTTCCGTGGCGCGCGCGCTGTCTCTGTTATTAAGTGGGAGGTCCTGGGTTCGATTCCCGTCTCGAGTCTGGTCTGGTGGGAGGTTTCAGCCGTGGCTAGTTACCATCCTACCGACAAAGACGTGTCGCCAAGCGATTTAGCGTTCCGGCACGATGTCGTGTAGAAACTAATTAGGAGTATAGGCTAACCATACCCCTAACAGGTTAGTCCACTACCATCTTAGACTGCATCATCACTAACCATTAGGTGAGATTGCCGCCAAGGGCTAACTTGTAGTGGATAAAAAAAATGTTACGCCATGTTTCGAGATATATATAAATTTAAGTTATTATCGTGAACCTTTTCAAGGAGCTGTGTTATAATCTTTAGTGTTGTTTATGCATTAATAATAAGTTTAAATAAAAGTAAATGTCATTCCATATTAATATCCAAATCATCATGATCAACCCATTAACCGGCTCACTACAGAGCACGGGTCTCCTCTCAATATGAGAAAGGTTTGGTCATAGTCCACCACGCTGGCCATGTGCGGATTGGCAGACTTCACACGCCTTTGAGAACATTATGGAGAACTCTCAGGCGTGCAGGTTTCCTCACGATGTGTTCCTTCACCGTTGAAGCAAGTGATATTTTAATTTTAAAAAACGTACATAACTCCGAAAAGTTAGAGGTGCGTGCCTGAATTCGAACCGCCGACCTCTGATTAGGAGGCTGACGCCCTAACCACTAGGCTATCACAGTTTCAATATCTTTCAATATCCAAATAACGACCACTAATCGACAAAAGTCTTGTTTTAGTTTGTTTACTTTGTGTGTTATATAATTTAGTCTTATTACTTGTAGATATAAAACCTCATAAATCTGTTCACTATTATGATAATAATTCGAAGTGTAACCTCTTTAAAAGTTCAGTTAATTCTTTTAACTTTTCAGCATTTTACGTCGGCGTTCTTTCCGATCCTGTCTTCAAAGTGTAATTAACTTAGAAAACCTGATGGCTGTTAAAGTGCAAGAACATCGCTTAGAGCTATAAGGATTTTTATTATTATATAGCTAGTTATTTATACTCGTCTTGCGATGCAACGCTAAGTAAATCAAAACATTTATTCATAGTTATTTTGCCCCAGAAACTAGGCCTAGTAGATACAGCTTTTTTTTTTCCGCTGAGAAATGCGTTTACGCATCCCCTCCGGAAGCGGCGCAGACAAGACTGCGTCGCTTCCGACGGGGTATGTGGGATTCGCCAGCGGCCAGACTGACGACCAGAATACCCACTAAAGCCCAGCGATGCTCCTACGCGTCGCCTGGTGGCTGGGTCACGGGTACACCCGCAGACACGACCGCAACCCCCTAGTAGATACAGCTACAGATATAGATATAAATATAAATAGCTTCTAACGCCTTAAACATATACATAGGTACCTATTCTTATGTTACATTTTATTCTCTGAATAAATTTGTTTATAACTGCCATACTGATAAAAGGTTAGCCCGGTACCTTCTTAGACTGCATCATCAAATTCCATCAGTGAAGTCAAGGGCAAGGCAAGACAACTTGAAGTTGAATTAAAAAAGATCAGTAATTACGCTGAAGTTAGGAATCAAACAGACCACAAAAATCAGAGACAGTTACTAAAAGAGTTCTTCGTCGTTACACACTTTGCAGAGCGGTCGTGGTCATCACGAATCAATGTCTTTGAGGCCAGATGTTATGCGCCTCACAAGCATTCGCCACTTCCCTCTGCTGGCCGAAAGTCTGGTGCACTCGTGCAAAGGACCACCCACAGCAGACTTTATCTGATCGGTCCATCGCATGGGTGACCTTCCTCGCCCTCTGGTGCCCTCCGCCTTACCCTGCACGACAAGACGCTCAATGGAGTCACTCTCACGCCGGGAGACGTGACCAAAAAAAATCTTAAAATGTGACTCTGTACTAACGACGAGATCGTTTCTCATCATTTTAAAATTTTTAGTTGTTAAAAGACTAGTGAAAGTCAAACATTAATTTCGGTATCGGTGGTATGTGGACACTTGCTTTCTTGGCATAATGCACAGGCTGCGATTTCCGGAAATATATGGGTTTATATATAAGTCGGTTCAGATTTTTTATGTGTAAATTTGAAATATGTAAATAAAACGCATTTATTTTATTAGTGTGGATTGAAGCGGTGATAGCCTAGTGGTTAGGGCGTCAGCCTCCTAATCAGAGGTCGGCGGTTCGAATCCGGGCACGCACCTCCAACTCTTCGGAGTTATGTGCGTTTTTACACATTTAAAATATCACTTGCTTCAACGGTGAAGGAACACATCGTGAGGAAACCTGCACGCCTGAGAGTTCTCCATAATGTTCTCAAAAGCGTGTGAAGTCTGCCAATCCGCACATGGCCAGCGTGATGGACTATTGCCAAACCCTTCTCATGTTGAGATGAGACCCGTGCTCTGTAGTGAGCCGGTAATGGGTTGATCATGATGATATAGTCGGCTCAGATTTTTATGTGTGAATTTAAAATATATAAATAAAACGCATTTATTTTATTAGTGTGGATTGAACGCGGATGTAGTCGCTAGCAACTAATAGCGTAAACCATTCGTGTCTGAATCAGGCCCATTAACAAATAGGCATCTATTTTGGCAATTAAACCTAATGACGGCAGAGCGTGTCGGCTTTGAAAAGCGACATGTGGGAACAAGATAAAATTCCCCTTTATGATTTGGCTAATATACAAGGGTATGTAGTGGAATGATAAAAAAATTATAGTTTTCAGCCTTGACATAGTAAACGATGGTATACACTGACCGTAGCTCGACAAGAGCAATTTATTAGTGGTAGATCTCGACGTTAATGTAGCGCTTGCAATCGGCGACATGATTGATCGAGCCGATACTAGTTGATTGATGTAGTAAGTTGACGAAGAATAGACTGCGAGTACTCAAACCAAATATCAACAACTTTATTTTTCTAATTTCAAACAATTTCAAAATTGCTCTGTTCATGTAAACCTATTACAGACATCTGCGTTAATGTATAATATAATAATATATATTCTTTGTTATTTTAAATCCGTGAGGTGATAACTACACTCGCTAACTTAAAACTAAAGCTAGGGGGATTCCAAAAGCACCCAGGTCGAAGAAGAACCCCACTACAAACTTAGCCTGGTTTTCTTGGGTATGTCACATATTCAATATTAAATTATAATTAGCTATGAAGTTAGAGCAATCACACCCAAGTTTTTTTTTTTATCATTTATATAATCCTTTTAATATCGTAATAGGATTCTTCTAAGTTTAAAAATTTTGAAATTATTGAGAAACATCTCCAAGATTTCAATTTTTTTTATTTCAAAAGATAGAAAAAAAATTGTAGTATGGTATTGCTCTGTGCTAGGTCCGAGGTTCGATTTTCTGGACAGGCCGAGAATTGCTATTCAATATTTTCTGTCAAGAAATTCTTAGTATTTATTGCAAGTTTTTATTATATTCGTATTGTCTTTAAATGTCTTTATCGTTAATAACCACCAGACCATTTCCAGTAGCAATGTAGGTTGAAGCTTTGCCTAAATCCTTCTCATCTACGCCTGAGGAGGCACTTGCCCAGCACTGAGAATTAAATAGGCCTATGATGATAAGCTATGAATACTGTAAGAAGGTTTAGATGAACTTTCTACCCATAATATAGTGATCATACGTCATATCCGCTATCCTAACAAAACATCAACTTATAACTTTGCTTAATTTTAACAAAAATATTCACTTGTCAACAAATCTTACAAGGAAGTAAGATTTGTTAAAGTTAGTGTAATAATAAAATAAATCAAAGGATTTGTTCTGCCAACTTGTATTCCGAATATCCGGAAAAGAAAATTAGTATCTATGGAGCCAAGAAAAATTCGCCATAAGAAAAATCCTTCTTACGATTTATCTCTCCGTTAGGACTGCGGTCCTAGTGGAGAGATAAATTGTGGTTTTGTATGAAAAAGCTAGAGAGAAAGAGCTAAGACAAATTTGTTCACAGAAGTAATAGGCCTAGTGCTTACGTGTCGGGGTGTTCATGAAACTTTTCCTGTTACTTGTCACGTGTGTGCTATTTATGAAACAAGTCCTGCAACTCACATATAGCTCGCACAAACTTATTGGGCCTAAAATTGGCTCGCCAAGACGTTCGCCATGAATCACATCATCGCGCGCACAATTGAAGTTGTTTGGGTAAAGTTAGCCGGACGTTTGGAATTTAATGAAGCAAACCAAGACATGCAAGTTAATATGACAAGGTTGTTTTAATGAAACAAGACAAGACATGTATGAAAATATACTAGAATAGACAATCAACAGCAAGTATAATTTGCTTTATTCCGCCGACAACCGGGAGATTTGTATAATATAATACCACACAAAATCTTCCACTAGAACTTCTACGCACGTTTCGACCCGACACCGGATCATCCTCAGGAGATGTTGACTTCACAAGCGAGAAAAGTAAAGTAAGACTTTACTTTTCTCGCTTGTTGTGTTATATTATACAAATCTCCCGGTTGTCGGCGGAATATAGCAAATTATACTTGCTGTTTATTGTTTATCATGGACTTCCGCAAAGTAACGCCTGCTTCTATTCATTATAATAAAATAGAATAGAATCATCACTATATATTTATATAATATCCAAAGTTTTATATAATTATAGTTAATAATGAATTTATTAACTTGGTAATGGTAATATAACAATAGATAGTCAAAAACAGTAAAGAAAAGTAAATAGCTCTTAATATAATTTTGGGTGGTTTGTTGGTGATAACAAAAATAAAATTTACCTGGCCAAGTTTATTGTGGGCTTCTTTTTTGTGGGCGCGTTTGGGACCCTCGTAGCTTTAGCTTTAAGTTTACGAATGTAGTTATCACCATCAAATCACTATGTTATTGACGCGTCAAAAGTGCGTTTTAAAGGACTATTTGAATAAAGATTATTTCACTTTGAATTTAAATAATCAAAGCGGCATTAAATGAAAACAAATAAAAGCAAGCCATCCTGTGATCTGTACCCACATCACACGTGACGTCATATCTGAGTAATCTATGATAAGTTATCAGAACTGTAACGATTTTGATGGGAGTTACCTGCAAGGGTGGGATTTAGTAGAGATTGTGGTAGCTATTTTAATAAAAAAAAAAAAAATCTCAAAAAACTAAGAAATTGAACCATAACCATTGTGATAACAACTATCAAGCGTCATATTATAAAACGCACATTACATCTCCGATATATCTGAGTTTAATATGATAAGTTATCGAAACGGTTATGACTTTGATGGAGTTTACCTGTAAGGTTGGGATTTAGCAGAGATTGTGTTAGGCTGTTTTAAAAACTCAAGAAACGAAGAACTTTGTTTTTTTATACACCACAAGTTAGCCCTTGACGACATCTCACCTGATGGTAAGTGATGATGCGGTCTAAGATGGTAGCGGTCTAACCTTTAAGGGGTATGGTAAACCCATACTTCTAATTGGTTTCTACACAAAATCATGCTGGAACGCTAAAATCGTTTGGCGACACGTCTTTACCAGTAGGGTGGTAACTAACCACGACCGAAGCCTCCCACCAGACATAACTGATCCTTGTCTTATGAAACATAACCTTGGTGATAACAGCGGTTCAGCGTAATGTTATAAAACGCGCATTACATCCTTTTCTTAAAATATCGAACAGCCCATTTCCTATCTATACTTTCCTATTAGTCTGCGCCGAAGACAAAGATAAAATTTCAATTTGCTGACTCGGCCAGCGGATTTATTATATGAATCGAGTCTTATATATTGTTTCCGGATCGAATCTATATCATGAGGTCAGGAGGGATGGAGTTCTTGACATATTTCGGTTTTTATGCTTGTCCAGCACATTTCCGGGGTTCGATCGCGTCTTAGGATTATCACATTGCGATTGCAGAAATTATTTAAATATCCACTTATTTATTTATTTATTGACAGTTTTTTAACAACTTTATAAGAAAAAATACTCCAGGGTAGATAGAATGTAAACTACTTACCTTTTGTCTGGTGGGAGGTTTCGGCCGTGGCTAGTTACCACCCTACTTACAAAGATATGTCGTCAAGCGATTTAGCGTTCCGGCACGTCGCGTAGAAACCTATTATGATTGTGTTTACCATACCATAGATTACCCGCTACCATGCTAGACTGCATCATTACTTACCACCAGGTGAGATAGCCGTCAAAGGCTAACTTGTATTGTATAAAAAAAGGTACCTGATTTTATAAAGCGGGCCCCTTTCCGTACATAGTCGGTTAATATAGGGATCTTAACCTTGAGAAATTGGACTATACCGGTGTACCTAATCCCAGATTCCATCAGCGTAAACACGGTAATCCGTCTTAATTTAAATAGGATAAGACATTTGAGAATACAACAGTCATTTACTCGACAATTTATGGCGAGTTACGCCGGTAAACCTCTCTAATCTGAAGATTTGATTTTACGGTACTCCAGCCTGAGACATTCCGCCTCCAATTGTTTTCTACGGCAGGTAATTTTATACGATAAATGGATAAAGTAGAGAATTGTTATTGCTATATAATAGGTCATATTATGTTATCTTCTCTATCTAGGGCGTGTTTGGAACCCTTACAGTCTTAGTTTAAAAATTACGAACGTAGTTATTATCACATGCAACCAATGCAAAAAATGGCATAAAAAACACTTTTTAAAGGCCAATATGAATAAAGATTATTTCAATTTTATTTTTATTTGATACTTCAGTAATCAACATAATGACTGATGATTTATATAAACATGTAATTGATGATCAACCCACTGCCGGCTCACTACAGAGCACGGGTCTCCTTTCAATATGAGAAGGGTTTGGCCATAGTCCACCACCCTGGCCATGTGCGGATTGGCAGACTTCACACGCTTTTGAAAACATTATCGCGAACTCTCAGGCGTGCGGTTTTCTCGCAATGTTTTCCTTCACCGTTGAAGCAAGTGATATTTTAACTGTTTAAAAACGCACATAGCTCCGAAAAGTTAGTGGTGCGTGCCCGGATTCGAACCGCCGACCTCTGATTCTGATCTGACGCCCTAACCACTAAGCTATCACCGCTTCTAAACATGTAAACATGTAATTACGGTTTAATAATTTGAAGCTACAAGCCCGCTTATTTATCCTATACTCTTTGATTTACCACTAGCTGTAGATAGAGCGCGTTATACAAAAACAAGGCGAGAATTTGTCACAAACTAACATTGCTACATATCGGTATATCGATGTCTCACAACCCGTCTAATACACCAGACATCTGGCCGTTATATTATCTCTAGCGGCGCGTAGTGCTTTGTAATTCATTCGGATTATACGGCTCGAGTGTTAGAATCGGTGACTTTCGTCTAGCCTTGTCACACACTGGGGGAAAGGAGTGCACGCGTCGCTATTTGTGCACTAATTTTCAGTCTCATTTTTTGAGCGTTAATGATCGATCTACGGCGAGTGGTAAATCAATGCCTATACTACTTCTATTTTCACGGATTTATTATCTTTGTATAAGTAGTTTGTAGTATAATTTTAATATGGATTAAACGGATTTAAGCGGTGATAGCCTAATGGTTAGGTTGTCAGCCTCCTAATCAGAGGTCGGTGGTTCGAATCGGCACCTCTAACTTTTAGGAGTTATGTGCGTTTAAAAAAAAAATATCACTTGCTTCAACGGCGAAGGAAAACATCGTGAGGAAACCTGCACGCCTGAGAGTTCTCCATAATATTCTCAAAGACGTGTGAAGTCTGCCAATCCGCACATGGCCAGCGTGGTGGACTATGGCCAAACCCTTCTCATATTGAGAGGAGACCCGTGCTCTGTAGTGAGCCGGTAATGGGTTGATCAATCAAACGGATTTATTAATCTCGATTGTTTTACAACCTTGCGCCAAGCACAATAAGATCACAGTATCCTGGATAAACACAAAGGATACCTACGCTTTTATTCCAGCATATTATTTTTGTCCCACCGGCAAGCAGCGGGTTCTGTTCGTTATAAATTTTATTAATTTGTAGAAGCACTAAAAATAAACAAATCACGTCCCGGGGCTCACTTCCGAGCCGTGAGCGTAATGAATGACGTAATTTCACTTTTCGTTCCAGTTTAATAAATAGAGACTCTAAGCTGCAGTGTTTTTCATTTTCACTCCGGCTACGATAAATTGACTTCTATGTTACTAGTGTTTATATTTACTAGTTTTCGATGCTTCAGAATTGCGAATCCTAAAGATTAAAGGTTTCAAAAATTGCTGAAGTAATAAGAATTAATATTTCCACTAATTGATTTATTATTACTATTGTCATTATAAACTACCTCTCACGCCCGTGTGCAAAATAAATACATATAAAAACCATAAGAGATATAATAAACTTAAATAAATAAAAATAAATAAACCTACATACACATTACATAAATACATATTTGCACCGGGCGGAGGATTACACCCCGGCAGGGGAGACCAAACGGCCGAGGGTCAGGGCGACAGGTTTAGAAACCGCCGGACTATCCTAGCCGAGTCCAGCAAGACCGCTTTTTGCATCCTGGCTGCGAGCGAACTGCCACGGAACCCCAGCCGCCTCAGATGGTGAGCGAGGCTGACTGGGATCAACCCATTCGCAGATATGACGATTGGCTATTGTCATAATTTTTAATTATTTTGTTTATTGAATAGTTTAATATTAGAATATGTATCAAATCAAATCAAAATTTATAACAATTTATGTATCAAAAATTTATAACAATTGTAGTGTTTGCAATGCCCTGACCGGGTTTCATGTTTGTAAGATATGAAAGCAAATAATAAATAAATAAGAAACGTTCAATGGAGTCAGTAAATCAATGATTGACCCACTCTTAATTTTATCTTATCTTAGTATAGAAAACGCGTTTTTAGCCAAGATTTTTTCATAAATGTCTGAGAGGTATTGTTGATGTGTTATATTATTATCATCATTATGATCAACCCATTGCCGGCTCACTACAGAGTCCCCCTCAATATGAGAAGGGTTTGGCCATTATCCAACACGCTGGCCATGTGCGGATTGACAGACTTCACACGCCTTTGAGAACGGTATGCAGAAGTCTGCTGGCAATGGGCTGATCATGAACCGATAATCGTTTATTATAACTAGCAGTGTGTTTTGCCGCCAGTTTTAACGCTGAAACGTGGTCGTTAACAATGTGCATTATAAGATAACTTCAGCGGGAAATAGAGAAAGCTATACTCGAGTCATCTACTAAGAAAGATTTTTGAAAATATATTAGGCAAAATAGGGGTTTGAGTAGCGGTGACAGCCTAGCGGTTAGGGCGTCAGCCTACTAATCAGAGGTCGGTGGTTCGAATCCGGGCACGCACCTGTAACTTTTCGGAGTTATGTGCTTTTAAAAAAAATTAAAATATCACTTGCTTCAACGGTGAAGGAAAACATCGTGAGGAAACCTGCACGCCTGAGAGTTCTCCATAATGTTCTCAAAGGCGTGTGAAGTCTGCCAAACCGCACATGGCCAGCGTGGTGGACTATGGCCAAACCCTTCTCATATTGAGAGGAGACCCGTGCTCTGTAGTGAGCCGGTAATTGGTTGTTCATGAAGGGGTTTGAATTTTGTATGACATTTAGCCAGTTTCTGAGTTAAAAACACGAGAACGTGAAATTTAAAGGCAGCGAAACTGAGGGCAAAATATTCATGCCAGGATATTAAATCGATTGGTTCAAGGTAAACAAAAGTTTTGTTTTAAAAAATTGGGGTTCTTCAGATTATGATACATGAGCTGTTTGTATAGGATTTCTGTTAGATACGCGTACTTAACGGATAATTACCATTCCACATGCCCTGAAAGTTGCAAATCCTTACCCTCGTTAAACCCTTTTTACACTTATTTTTTGTCAGATTAATAGCGTACGCAACCCGTGTAAATATCCTCAGGTAAAGTAATGATGTGGTACCTTCTTATTTATTAACGTAGCCTATCGTCGTTCCAATTTATGCTAACGAAAATCTTTACCACCGATCTGTGACTAATATCATCATCATCATCATCATCATCATCAGCCAACATTAATCCACTGCTGGACATAGGCCTCTTTTAAGTAGCGCCAACTCATCCTGTCTCCGGCTTTTCGCATCCAGTCGATGCCTGCCACTTTTCGGAGGTCATCACTCCACCTGGCCGGAGGACGGCCCACACACCGTTTGCCGAGACGTGGTCTCCACTCGAGGACCTTCCGACTCCAACGTCCGTCGGTTCTCCGACAAACGTGACCAGCCCACTGCCACTTCAGCGTGCAAGCCCTTCGAGCTATGTCGGTTATCTTCGTTTTTTTCGACTAATTTCGAAACGACTAATATCCTCTGGATTAAGTACAATTCATTCAATCTATCTCTTTAATCGAGTTTTCGAGTAAAGGGTAGTTAAAGGCAGTTTTATCTGGCAGCTGTATTTAACTTAAACGGTGACACTTATTGCAAAATGTCGTTTGACTTATGCACCTAGGCGTGTACTTAAACGAATTTTTGTCGGTGGCACTTTGCGGTAGTCTTCGCGAGCGCAAACTTAGAAAATCCATGGGGATTAAGTGAATTACAAGGTACAGGTATAATCTATGAGCTAGAAAAGGCAGTGTTATAAAACTTTTAAATGCAAGGAGGTTATACATACTGCTTTATTTGCCATAAACCGCGATAACCAGTTTAATCTGCACGGTAAAACTTATTGCTTATTAAGGTAATATGCCACGTTAAGTAAAAAAAAACATATCTGTATAGATATTTTAAATCTGAATTAGAATCCCCTGCAAGCGTCCTCAAATATCTACCCTACCTAAAGTTTCATCACAATCTGATCAATGTCTTTGCATCGCCTAGAAGACAAACATACAAACATAGATTTTTATTTATATAGACTACATGACAATACACAATCTTCATTGATCCATTACGGAATGATCTTAAAGAGTCAAAATTATTAGTCACGTCTAGTATCATACTTTGGATGATATACGAGTAAATGGTGTGTAAAGATTGCATCAAAAGCAATCTTGATATAATTTCCCATAATTAAGCTTGCATCCTGGCGATGAAATAGAACACTTTCAGCCCGGGTAATAAACGATTGAGCTACTTATAAATAGATAAATATCATAAGGCTTTAGAAACAATTTTATAAGTAGAAGTTAAGACTAGACCAAACCACTGCTTCGACCACATGTCCACGGTGTTAACGTCACTAGCTCAAATTGCATCTTGTGATAGGTCAAAAATTTACCTGCCATGCGTTGGACGGGACACCTTGCTTTGACTTTCAATTATTTTTTGATCATCATCATCATCATCATCATGATCAACCTATTACCGGCTCACTACAGAGCACGGGTCTCCTCTCAATATGAGAAGGGTTTGGCCATAGTCCACCACGCTGGCCATGTGCGGATTAGCAGACTTCACACGCCTTTGAGAACATTATGGAGAACTCTCAGGCGAGCAGGTTTCCTCACGATGTTTTCCTTCACTGTTGAAGCAAGTGATATTTTAATTGTTTAAAAACGCACATAACTCCGAAAAGTTAGAGGTGCGTGCCCGGTTTCGAACCGCCGACCTCTGATTTGGACGCTGACGCCCTAACCACTTCAAATTTCATTTAAATATTTTTTGATGCAATACCATTATCGATATCCGAAGGGAGAATAACATTAAACAGGCTCCGCGGCGCAGTGCGTGCGCTGTCGCATTATAAAATTGGAAGTCCTGGGTTCGATTCCTGGCTCGAGTCTGGTCTGGTGGTGGGAGGCTTCGGCCGTGGCTAGTTACCACCCCACCGACAAAGACGTGTCACCAAGCGATTTAGCATTCCGGCACGATATCGCGTAGAAACCAATTAGGAGTGTGGATTTACCATATCCCTAACAGGTTGGTTCGCTACCATCCTAGACTGCATCATCAATTACCACCAGGTGAGAAAGCCGTCAAGGGCTAACTTGTAGTGTATAAAAAAGGCTATAATTAATATATTAATTATATTAAATACAATATCAAGATGTAAATAATCTAAAAATAATAACAGGTGCTAGTTAGAAATAGCAGCAGGCGAAACGAAAAGACAAATGGCCGACAGGTTTGTCAGATATTTTATAAAATTTAGAACATATTGCCTGAAGCACAGATGTTGTTAAACTAAGTGAAAGCTTTCTTGATAAATACAACGCTCATACATCTTAGTAGGACGTTGCGCTCGCTAACTTGAGAGCGGAACTTTGCGAAACAGTTCTTGTGTTTTAGACGCTGGGAAGGTATTATAAACGTTCAAAGTTCCTTGCAACAATGACCTACTCGTATTATAAACAATTTTAATGGCTTGATTTAATCTTGTTCTCTAACTTCTTTAATAATTTCTCTGATAACGTTATGACGCTTGCTGACGTGTTTGTGTGTTTTGTTATCATATGTTTTCTTATTAAATATGAAAGAAAAACATGCACAGACTTGTAAACCCACACATACACACAAACAAACTCACACACACTCCAACGCTACGCTAACGCTTTCCCAATCGCTCTGTGATGTCACATAGTATGTGTATTTTAAGGCAATGGGTCATGCTTGAAAATCAGTGCTGCAGTCAACTTTGACGTAGTATTAAAGTGAGGCAGCGCCCAGTTCGGCCAATTTTTAGACGTATAAGTTTTAGATGTTCTTGGTACCTTGGACTCGTACTTGGAAATATACATGTATGTTAATATTTTTTTTTTGTTTCTGGAAACCCAACGACTTTTTTATTTAGGCTGAATAAATTTTAATTTTAATTTGATATAAATTAAATTATTTTTTGTTCTTTTTTGTATATTAGTACAAATAACATATTTATTTACAGGTAAAATATTAATAATCAATCATTTCTTTAGGTAAGCTATCATTTTACAAATTCTATGTCATCTTGTATAATGTTTATATTTAATTACGTTATGTTGTGTTAATAACTACAATTATTAGGGGTTGTTACTTGGACTTTGAACTATTGTTTTTATATTTAGGCACTTGACGTATTTTGTGTGCCTTTTCAATGAAATAAAATAAAATATATGATATTACAGTTTTTTTCACAACCGTCTGAGAGTCAGCAACCGTTCAAAGTTAAAATCCGTATATATGATGACCAGACTTTTAAGTGGTAAATTAAACAACTCCTTATAGTTAATGCGGCTAACATAGCGAGGAACAGGTTAGCTTTAATTTTATCGTGCCTCTAAATACAATAAAATAATCTGCAATAGAAACACAGGGATTGTCGTCATAATAAATTATTTGGTCCAATAAAGTACGGACCACTTATCACTTGAGAACTTCGTCCATTACTCTTGAACAATAGCCTAAAAATGACATCTTTTGGATAGTAATGTCTAAATTATTCTTGCTTCTTGAGATATAAAACTAAATTGTGTCTACATTTTTATGACCTCGGTGGCGCAGTGTGTGTACTGTTGTATTATAAAGTTGGAGGTCTCAGGTTCGATTCTTGATTCGAGTCTGGTCCGTACCAGTTATGATGCTGAGTAGAAACCGGTTAGGTTAGGTTCAGCCGGCATCGCATCTCTGGTGCTTCAGGAGTTCATGAAGGTAATAATTTAACCAGCTCGTTGGTCCACGTTGGAAATATAAAAAAAAAAACATGTTGAACATTTTTTTTATACACTAAAAGTTAGCCCTGGTGGTAAGTGATGATGCTGTCTAGGATGGTAGCGGGATAACCTGTTAGGGGTATGGTAAACCCACGCTCCTAATTGGTTTCTACGCAACATCGTGCCGGAAAGCTAAATCGCTTGGCGACATGTCTTTGTCGGTAGGGTGGTAACTAGCCACGGCCGAAGCCTCCAACCTGACCAGACTCGAGCCGGGAATCGAACTCAGGACCTCCAACTTTATAATGCGACAGCGCATGCACTGCGCCACGGAGATTTATTTATCTCTACTTCCAACTCCAAAACAAATACGTAATTAGAAATAATACTAATAATGAAACTCAAATAGATTATTAGGTCGAACTTAGTTTGCGGCCTTATTGGTGTAAAATTTGTTACATTCAACCCTAACGTTTAAACACTTACCAAGAACGTGGCGAAAAATAAATATCTAAGAATTGGATTATTCTTAGAAAATTCTTGCCCGATAAAAATTTCCAGGTACACTCGTTAAATAATTGAAATCGTTTCATTAGAACTTTTCCAACGAAAATCATTTCCCGCTTTCATTCACTTAGCAGATGTTATATTAAAGAATTTTCTACTCCTCAGAAATCAAATGCTATTCACTGGACGGAGCTTTAAAGTCCAGTCGAGAATTATTACTGTAATAAAACTAGATAGTAATGCATAAATAAAACTAGATACTAATTGAGAATAAAGCTGGACCCAAAATGTTACCAATGAGGAAATCTTGCGACGTGTCGGTTGTCATCGCGAAAGTTGGAAGACTTTCAAAAAGAAAAAAGTTGCTTATCTGGGGCATCTGCTTAGGCATGACAGATGCAGGCTCCTGCGATTCGTAATGATGGGCAAAGAAGCGGGGAAAAGGCGCATCGGTCGCAACAGGATGTCTTGGTTGCGAAACATCAGGGAGTGGACTGGTATCACGAGTGCCGCCCAGCTTTTCAGGCTCCCGAGAGACAAGGCGACATATGCCATTCTGACGGCCAACCTTCACTCATTGAAATTTAAAGAAGAAGAAGAAGAAATCAAATGCTATTCAGTGTGAATGTAGAGCTCTGAAGATCAGCCGGAATATGCTGCGCCCTTCGGTTTCAGCCGTGTAGTACATACGGGTCCCGTGTGAATACGAAGATTAATATCATCACTACAGAGCACAGGTCTCCTCAATATGAGAAGGGTTTGGCCACCACGCTGGCCATATGCGGATTGGAAGACTTCACACGCCTTTTGAGAACATTATGGAGAACTCTCAGGCGAGCAGGTTTCCTCACGATGTTTTCCTTCACCGTTGAAGCAAGTGATATTTTAATTTTTTTAAACGTACATAACTCCGAAAAGTTAGAGGCGTCGACATCTTATTAGGAGACTGACGCACTAACCACTAGGCTATCACCGCTTCTTACTAGGCTATCACCGCTGATCTTCTGCATCTCATGAGTCATTAATTAGTAGACTTGAAATTACACAGTTCGTGTTGTTATTACCGCTATAACAATAACAAAAGTAATAAAAACAACATTAAAAAAACAAAATACGTTTTTAGGTGTTCTTTGCTCGCTCGTAATAATGCCATTACTTTGTAGTGTTTTTAATATTATATGAGTGGTCCGCGTACAACTTTTGATTTGGACAAATTTAACATTTATCCCGTACAAAAGTTTATATTCAGTTGGTAATCCAAACACATTGGTCAAATTCGTCTCACAAAATACGTACATTTTTACTCACCCTGTATACATTTTTGGAACTTCACAGAGATTGGGAAGGTGCTGCCCGATAATCTTTCAACGGAAAAACAAACATAAATTTTCCAGATTTTTTTCGTGATTTTGCCCTATGTTTCCCATATTTTGGCACTTTTCCGACGGGTTCTTCCTAAATCTCTCGGTTCTTTAATCCGTCAGCCATCCGGCACCCGTATGACCCGAAACGGAGCCGCGAATCTATAAGAAAAAAGTGCCCCATTCACCTTAAAAATAAAAATTGTTACAAATTTTAGTACTAAAAATCCTAATAACCAATTGATAATCCAAATACATTGTACGAATTCGAACAATGTATTTGGATTAACTAATACGTTCGTCTTACTATAGCATTTTCTTTAATGCATTGAGTGAAAGAATATTATTGAAAATTAATATTTCACTAATGAATAGAAGACATTGATTTCATAAACTGGGTCTCTGAAAAGGGTGATACATTACATGAAGACTTGATGAAGGTAATGCACACCCAAAATACTAAAACAGTGCTATAGTTTAGGCAATATTTTTTAATTTATTTTATTACGAAAAAAAAAAACTTTTTATTATAAAGTGCCTTAGCCATTAACTAGAGTATTTTTGATCATTTAGCATTTCTCTACAAATATTTTGTAGAACCAAACTGAATAAATAAATAGATATAATAAAATATTTTTTAATAATTCTTCTTCTTTGTCGTTACACTCTTGACAACATCATGAAGCAGTGTCTTTGAGGACAGATGTTATACGCCTCACGAGCATTCGCCACTTTTCCCGGCTTTTTAATAATTAAGAGTCTCAACTCAGAGTCACTCAGCGTGCGATGGTGAGAGGACAGCATCTCTACGTGATCAAATCAGAAATAAGGAAATCCTAGGAAGATACAGAGTTACCGACATAGCTCATCGAGTTGCGAAGCTGAAATGGCAATGGGCGTGGCACATAGCTCGGAGAACCGATGGACGTTGGGTTCCCAGGGTGCCTCCGAACCAACACCAGTAAACGTATCGTTAATCGTCTCCCAAGTAGGTAGACAGATGACATCAGACGAGTCGCAGGTAGCCGCTGGAAACATTGACGATATCGGTGGCGCAGCGCGCGCGCTGTCTCATTATCAAGTTAGAGGTCCTGGGTTCGATTCCCAACTCGAGTCTCGTCTGGTGGGAGGCTTGGGCCGTGGCTAGTTTCCACCCTACTGACAAAGACGTGTCAATTGGGAGCCTGGATTTACCAAACAGAGTAGCCCGCTACCATCCTAGACAGCAACATCACTTATCACCAGTTGAGATTGCTGTCAATGGCTAACTTGTAGCGTATTAAAAAAAAAAACAAGCAACTTTGGAATTGCCTACAAAAGACCTATGTCTAGCAGTGGACGTCACTATGTTGATATCTTGATGTTGATAGCTGGATTAACGGAAGTCAGTTCTGTTTTTCTTAGAATACCGATAAAAGACGTGTCGCCAAGCGATTTAGCGTTCCGGCACGATGTCGTGTGGAAACCAATTAGGAGTATGAGTTTACCATACCCCTAACAGGTTAGCCCGCTACCATCATCACTTACCATCAGGTGAGACGCAGTCAAGGGCTAACTTATGGTGAGTAAAAAAAAAAGAATCCAACTATAAACTTTTTTCTGTATAGCAGATTGCTATATAAGTTGTTTATAATGAGTCTCCATAAACGAGGGCAGTTACTCATATACTTCTATTAACTTTGCGCTCTCGATTCCAATATTGGACGGAGGGTAGCAGAAGTCGCCCAGTTGTGTTAAACCGTGAATATTAACAAAGTTTGCTCAACTCGACCGCGATAAGCTCATAAGCTGAAGGAACGTTAGGAAGCGATCTTGATATACGTATTGTCGGGTTATTTAAAATACAAGCTCAGTTGAAACGGGAGTCTAGGATATTGCCTTAAAATGAATAACTAAGGAGATTATGCTCGCGATCTCGTCCGCTTTTATTACGGTTCCTAGTTCTTGATTATTAAATGTCTCTTGTTACTCATCTATTCTAAGTTTCGGATTTCAACCTACCTAGAACCACTGAGAAGGCCCATAATCCTAATTGGTTTCTACTGGACCTCGTGTTGGAACGCAAAATCGCTTGGCGACATATCTTTGTCACTTTTGTGATAACTAGCCATGGCCTCCCACCAAACTGGACTCGAGTCAGTGATCGAACCCATACTGGGTACAACAACAAAAGGTCGTTAATTTTTTTTTTAACGATTAAGATGTTTTTGTATGGTATATATTGGCGTATTACATTGGCGTGCTATATTTTTTATACACCACAAGTTAGCTCTTGACGGCATCTCACCTGATGGTAAGCGAGGATGCGGTCTTAGATGGTAGCGGGCTAACCTGTTAGGGGTATGGTAAATCCATACTCCTGATTGGTTTCTATGCGACGGTGGTTACTAGCCACGGCCGAATCCTCCCACCAAATCAGACTCGACCTGGAAATCGAACCCACGACCTCTAATTTTATAATGAGATGGAGCGCGCGCTGTGCCACCGAGGTCGACAAATATTAAAAATATTTTATATATAGGTATATATGATACAAAATAAAAACTCTGCCCTAATATGGTTCTTTAGAGTAGATAGTACTTTAAAGCATGTATGAAGTCAACGGGTCTAAGTAAGTTTTACAATAAGACAGTGACAGAATGCTCAATTCCCCGGTGTTTCGTAGGGTATGCACTGCTTTATGCAAGTATAGCGTGCACGACACAGATAGTATTCCAGCTAAATATGCTATGTACGTCCATTGTCAACGGCTACTCACAATGGTTGGAGTTAACTGGATTTAACTAAGTTAAGAGTTAAGTGGCTTTTGCAGTGAACCGAGCCGAGGGTGCAGAAAAACTTTTTGTTGTTTGCGTAGGTTTGCACTTTGCAGTATCTAAGTTAATGCATTAGCAAGTTAAGTAGAGAGGGTAACTCCATACCCTGCGTAAACTAAAAGTAAATGCTGACAACAAAATTACGTAACGTGACATACTATCAAATTTATGAAAAACAGTTTAACGAGTGAGAATATCACTTGTTTATGTATTTTATGTTTTAATTGAAATTTTTGTACCGATAAACCAAACTCACTCACTCACACACTCACATCAGAGTCACTCAATGAGCAATGGAAAGAGCTATGCTAGGAGTATCTCTACGTGATCAAATCAAAAATGAAGAGATCCGTAGAAGGACCAGAGTTACCGACATAGCTCAGCGAGTTGCGAAGTTGAAGTGGCAATGGGCGGGGCACATAGCTCGGAGAACCGATGGACGTTGGGGTCCCAAGGTGTTGGAATGGCGACCCCGCACCGGTAAACGTAGCATTGGTCGAACCCCAACAAGGTGGACAGACGACATCAAACGAGTCGCAGGGAGCCGCTGGATACAAGCGGCCCAAGACCGTGGCCATTGGAACTCACTACAAAAGACCTATGTCCAGCAGTGGACGTCTATCGGTTGAAATGATGATGCTGATGATGAAACCAAACACGTTACTGACTATAAATAAATACACATATAAAGGAATCATGGTAAGTCTGATATGGCATTCATCATGGTCAACTCAACCCCGGCTCACGGGTCTCCTCTCAATATGAGCAGGCTTTGGCCATAGTCCACTACGCTGGCCATGTGTGGCCAGAAGCTGTGATAGCTGTGAAGCTGTGATAGGAGGTTAGATCCCGGGCACGCACCTCCTTTTCGGAATTGGCATTACATTGACACAAATGTAAACGCGCATAATTTGACAATATTATGTAAAATGAAGTGATAAAGTTAGCTTTAATGCTTGTAATAAAATGCTTCATGTTTCTAAATGCAAACATTTTTTTGGTTCGTGACTAACAAATGTTCCCCTGTATTATAATTATAATATTGAATTGAATGACAGAAAAATAAAACTTAAAATAAACCCTTATATTGAACCTAAAACTAAAAATCTTAAATAATATAATATCATAACTCCCCTATGCAAACATTTTACTTGTTGACTAGCAAAATTTTGGTTGGCAGCATTTATTTTTACGTGTGTTGAAAATTTCGTAAAACTTTTACTAAGTTAAGGCGTGAAATCGTGAATAAACAAACACACATTCGCATTCATATTGTTAATAAGGATATTGGCCTCTTTGGTCTAGTGGTTAGCATGTTCAAGGTTATAGGTCTTGACGCTGTCGAATTATTAAGTTGGAGGTTCGATTCCCGGCTGAATCTGGTCTGTTGTGAGGCTTCGGCCGTGGCTTTACCCTCCTACCGACAAAGATGAGTCTCTAAGCGATTTAACATTTTGGCGATATGTCGCGTAGAAAACAATTAGAAATGTGCGTTTACCATGCCCTAACAGGTTAGTCCGCTACCATCTTACTTTATTATAGGTGAGATTAAGGACTAAATGTTAGAATAATAAAGAATATAATAAAGAATATAACAAAGAATAATAACAAGTAGATTATGAGGTAATGGGATCGATTGAGTTTTGCTGCCAAGCAATTGTTAGCTCTGTTGCGGTCGAGTGCACAAGTGTTCCCGTGACCCAGCCACCAGGCGACGCGAAGGAGCATCGCTGGGTTTTAGTGGCTATTCTGATCGCCAGTCTGGCCGCCGGGGACTCCCACATACCCCGTCGGAAGCGGCGCAGTCTTGCCTGCCTCGCTTCCGGAGGGGATGCGTAAAAGCATTGCCCAGCGGAAAAAAAAGCAACTGTTAGCTCTCCTGCTTTGAACTGCACATTACAGCGTACCCTAAATCCATGTAACTTTAATAAATCTGGAGTTAACTTAAGTAACAGCTCTGTATGAACAAATAACAATTTGTCCTCATGGTTAAAGTTGTACACCCAATGTCCACTACTCGCTGAAATGTTTGAAGAGAGTTGGCTGGCTTTAACTAAATTAAACCAGTTAGTGGCTTTTGCAGTGAACCGGGGTTTGGACCAGAGTACACGGAAACTTTCTATTGTTGGCAGGTTTGCAGTCCCTAAGTTTACAGAGGCGTGAGTCTCCGGGTTCCGTATTTTTTATATAATGAGCAAGGACTTTAAACCTGATCAACATCATGATCCAGTCCTGGAGGTTTCAAGATAGATAGTTTAAAAATATATTCAGTGTACTTGAATCATCCAGTTACAGTTTTTTTTATTGAGATAGATTTGCGCTTGACGACAATCAGTAACCAAAAGGCACTGATGAGGTCTAGGTTGGAGCGCGTTTGCCTAGAAAATGCCTATTCACTCTTCCCTTGAAGGAAAGAAGGTTGTACGTGGCTGGAAACACAGATGCAGTTTATTTATAAGTATAGATATAGATATAGATAGATAGATCTTATATATAAAATTCTCGTGTCACAGTTTTCGTTGCCATACTCCTCCGAAACGGCTTGACCGATTTTGATGAAATTTTTTGTGCTTATCCGGTATCTATGAGAATCGGCCAACATCTATTTTTCATTCTAATTCAATTTTTTTTTTATTATTTAGACAACATTTTTAATTGTTCTTTTTTTATGATACTACATACAAAAATACATACAATCCTCAATTTTCACAATTCTACGATCAACCCTTATTTTTTAATAGCCATTTTAGTAATTTAATCATTTTTCCTCTCCGGTCGAAAACTGAACAATTTTCGTCTTTATTGTGAATGTTTTTCACTCTAATTCGACTAAAATTAGAAATAATTTATGGCAAAACAACGTTTGCCGGGTACAACAACTAGTAGATATATATACATATAGATAGATAGATAAATGAAGCAATCTGTACTCGTAACGCAACATTATTAAGATGAATTGTGTGTGATAGTAATGAAACCATTTATACGCTATCGTCAGATAATGGAATCGTTCGCTCCTTAGGAAATAAACTTTCTCTTTCCTCAGGCAAAGTTAGTGAAAACATTATAACTCATAACTGATAGGTCGATACTATCAATGAGTGACGGAAAGATGTTATAATAAGTTCGGCGACACACAGATAGACCAACAAAATGTCATGGGCAAACGATCTGACGACTCCGTAACGCTTGCGCTGATGCATAATAAAGTAAAAAATTCTGGGTTCGATTCCCGATAATTTAAAACGCGAAAGATAATATATCAAAAATTGTTCATTCAAATATGACTTATTTATCATACCTACAATATAAAAACAACAACAAATACAAATTAAAAACTCTTTTATTTAGCATCAATATATTATGAATATATATTTATAATAATTATATAAATTATAAATAGAAATACAAATTAAAGAAAAGGGTTCGTATATCTCTGAATATGTTTTCTTTACAAATATATTAATATAATATATAACATGAGTCTTCTTGGGACCAGACCAACCCAAAGAACATGAAGACAAGATATATTCCTTCTTTGCTGCTGTTGGTGATCGAACTTTGCACCAAAACCACGGCGTTCATCACTGCGCAAGGGGTTTGTTTAAATGAGAATGACGCTCATGAAATGGCTCTTCATTTTATTACCAGAACTACCCGCAGTTACCGCAATCGTCGAAGTACTGGACGGATATTATTACCGTCCATAATAACTATTAATACGTATAGCGGTGCCATTGAAAACGTTTTCAGTTGGCTGAGTTTTTACTCTGACCTATATAATGTTTATCCTTTGTGATTATAATTGATGGATTGCTCGTGAGTGTGCTTTGATGTTTGAATTCATATATTTATACATAAAATATCATCGTAATTTGAGTATTTTTTCCTTTCACCAGACTAGACTCTCTCAAGTCTGGTCTGGTGGGAGGCTTCGGCCGTGGCTAGTTACCACCCTACCGACAAATACGTGTCGCTAAGCTATTTAGCGTTCCGGCACGATATCGCGTAGAATCCAATTAGGAGCGTGGGTTTACCATACTCCTAACGGGTTAGCCCGCTACCATCCAAGACAGCATCATCATTTACCATCAGGTGAGATAGCCGTCAAGGGCTAACTTGTAGTCTATAAAAAAAAGACTCGAGGGACTCGACAGGGAATCGTATCCAGGACATCCAACTTTATAATGCGACAGAGCACGGGTCTCCTTTCAATATGAGAAGGGTTTGGCCATAGTCCACAACGCTGGCCATGTGCGGATAGACTTCACACGCTTTGAGATGATTATGGAGAACTATCAGACTTGCAGGTTTTCTTAAAATTGCTTTATGCCAATATTCGCAAATACGAAACAATTTTTGGTTTTGCTGGACACTTGTAGGACCTATCGTATACTTCCAAAACGTCTACCAGCCCTTAGCGTACTGCTAGGTCTCCCACGCTAAATGGGGGAGAAAGTTCAATGGTGAGCAGCTAGCCCAATAACTACCCGCCGTCTCCCGAACTGGTTACCTGTTATACAAAGTATTGCCAAGCAATTTAACGTTCGGTCACGATGTCGTGTAGATCAATCAATTAGGGGTACCCCTAACAGATCTGAGACTGCATCATCATTTACCACCAGGTGAAATGGCCCACAATGACTAACTTGTGGTGGATTAAAAAAGTTGTAAAAATTGTTCGATGGAGAGGTACCAGCACATACTTCGATTTTATGGACTACCAACGGCCACAGTATCCAACCAAATATATACATATAAAATAAAACTTATGTTTGCAAAAGATTCTCAGTTATTTTGGCCATATTGCCCGACGGCTGCCATGTAACTTGGAAAAACTTAGTTGTGGGCAAGGTAGAGGGGAAAAGACCGCGTGGCCGATCACCTAGCCACTGGACTAATCAGGTGAAATCACTGACTGGCCTTCCGATTACAACCGCTATTAGAAAAGCCAAGGACCGTACAGAGTGGAAGGCATTAGTTACCAACGTGACGAAGGCACTTTCATGTAGACACGAGCTTCAGCAATGAAGTGTGCGACCAAGAAGAAGAAGAAAGTAAAACTTCATAGCCCAAAGCCACATTTGTGGAATTTAATAAAAAAAAATAACAATCTCAGCAATACAAGCTGAACCGCTTTTAGAATATATTTTTCCATTTTAGCTGACAGATTCGGTTTTCATGCCCAAAAATAACTCGAAGGATTTTGCATCGATATTATTTTAAAGAGACTGTCTTTGCTTGTGCAGAATATGTAATTTAGGGGTTAATCGGGGAACGCATTCGTAATAACGTTGGCTTTATTCGGCATTTTAATGTATATCGACACAAAATATTAATGATCAACCCATTACCCGCTCACTACAGAGCACGGGTCTCCTGTCAATATGAGACAGGCTTGACCATAGTCCACCACGCTGTCCATGTGCGGATTGGGAGACTTCACACGCCTTTGAGAACATTATGGAGAACTCTCATGCGTGCATGTTTCCTCACGGAGTTTTCCTTCACCGTATAAGCAAGTGATATTTTGATGCTTAAAAATATTAATATTCAATAAAAAATGTGATTGTAACCATTAGAAGTTTTTTTTTATACACTACAAGTAACCCTTGACGGCTATCTCGCCTGGTGGTAAGTGATGATGCTGTCTAGGATGGTAGCGGGCTAAACTGTTAGGAGTGAGATAAACCCATCCTTAATTGTTTCTACGCAACATCATGCCGGAACGTTAAATCGGTTGGCGACACTTCTCTGTGGGTAGGGTAGGGTGGTAACTAGTCACGGCCGAAGCCTCCTACCAAACCGGACTCAAGCCGGGAATCGAACCCAGGACCTCCAACTTTATAATGCGACATTTTTTTTCGGACCGTTTTCTAGCAGACGTTCCCTTAGTTTCTTCGAGCCCTAGGGCTCAAAATTTCTTCTGGCAAACAGCCCCGTTACGCTGTCACAACCAATAGGGTTAGTACGGCTAATAGTCAGCCCGGAAAAAAAATAATTAAATAGTTTTTGATTGATCGTGTATAAGAGGCCCATTGAAATTTTTGTATGAATGTTTCATAAGTTCTTCCGATACGCTTACTTAATGAAATAATTTTTGTGTTTATTCATCCAACCCGAATTTCGCATATAGTTAACCTTTATGTAAAATTCGTGTTGGAGGCTACTTTATTCCAGAAACACAAAACTAAGCGTGTACATAATTACTTTCAAATTATGTTGCCTTTCATCCAAGAAATACAATCCTTATACAGTGATTCTAGACCATGTCAGAGAACACTAATTGTTTGCGATACTAATTAACATAAAAGAATGAGTTATATAAATTAAGTTTTTATGCGCGTAAAACGTACCTAAAAGCTATTTTGTTTGTGCCGATATTTTATGTTCGTTTTTTGCCGAATCGCTTTGATTGATGAGCGGCGAATTTTTCAACGGATTTTCATTTATTTTTGAGCGGTATTGTTCATATCTAGGAGGCTTCTGCTAAAAGTAATTGTTTTCGGTGTTTTACGTAAAAACAAAAACTCCGACTAAGTATATTATTTAGGACTATATATTATACAAATTGAAAGACGCAAAGGTTAATAAATTTATCAATATTGTATTGTTTGCGCCATTTTAATGATATAAGATGGACATATGACATAATGCAAGGGTTTCGCTTGACACATGGTGAGAGCCCATTGATTCACCGTCCGACCCCGCCGCTATCCCAAACGTCACCTAAGCCGAGGTTCGGCCTCAAAGATGGCGCCCTTAGGCAGTCGTTCCCTTAGTTTCTTCGAGTCCTAGGGCTAAAAAATTCTTTTGGCAGAGCTTCTTTCCGAAGCTCGCCAAACAGCCCGGTTACGCTATGGCAACCAATAGGGTTTGTACAGCTAACAGTCCGAAAAAAAAAATTTGCGCGTTGCCAATCTTTTGGAGTGTGGTGTCGTGAGTGATGCTGCAATGCCATCGGATCCCGCGAAGCGCGTGATCTGTGTTCGTCGCCGAGGTATAGGTCGCGGACCTGCATAGGTGTAGAGATTCCTGTATCCTTCATGCCCCCTCTGCTCGACATGGAGACGCCTAAATTCTAAATAAACAAACCTTACAGTCCACTAGTTTTACCTTTCGAAGGTGGGCAGTGACGGCATTCGGGCCCCCACAAAGTTACAAAATGTTTTGGTACAAAAATAAATATAACATGAAACGTTTAGAACGTTTACAAAGATCTAAAAATGCGACATGTGCGATCAGCTGAATACAACAAACCGCTTTATAAATACCGGAAATGCGATGTGACGAAGTCGCCAAATAAAAGAAAAATTCAAAAGCTTTTACAAACAAAACTGAAATAATCAAGCTAATATTTACATACAAGGCGTTCACGGTCGTCGCTTTGCAGCACTAATTTTTCTTTCCATACCACAAATCCATTACGAACTTTAAGATTACCAAATTAGAGTTGCGTTTTCCTCGGAGGTAGTTGTAAAAGTGAGTGAGATAAGTCAAAATCTATTATGAACTTTGTGGATATCGGAATACAGTTGTATTTCCTTTGTGTGTAAGTGTAAACTAGACTGCAATAGCTTGTGTACCACACGTGTTGACCTCAGAAGTAGGGCGCATTGAGGAGATGTTTTGTTCGTGACTTGGGAATGAAAGTCGGTATTTCTTTTTGGTCTACTGTACGTGGTTGATCAGAGATAATGTGCTTTTTTCGGATGTCATTTCAGCAATCAGCTTCCTACTGTTGAAGTTTGATGAATATTCGATAGAAACAGTATAATAGCACAGCATATAAGCACATATAAATATTATTTCAGTGCCTATTGATACACAAATATTTTATACGTATAATCTATACAAATGAATAAAATTGGAGTGTCTGTTTGTAATATTGAAATAAACGTTTTTTACTTCATGCATGTGAATATATATACGGTACATACACCAAAATCTCACCAAAGTCTGTTTGTCTGTCTGTTTATTCCGGCTAATCTCTGAAATAGCTGGACCGATTTTTACGTGACTTTTATTGGCAGGTAGTTGATGTAATAAGGAGTAACTTAGGCTATTTTTATTTTAGAAAGTCTTTTATTTTAGAAAAATAAAGTAATGTTGCAATGTCCAAGTACTGTCCAAATGGGATACTTTAATGTTTATCCTGTAATTATTTCAAGTAATTCGGGTTAGTAATCTATTGCTTCGTGATTGAAAGACAAACAAACACACTAACTCAACGCAGACAAAGTCGCGGGCGTCAGCTAGTCATAAATATATTTCAATGTTTCATGGCTATGTTTAAATAAGGATAAGTTGTCTATTTTAATGATTCTGCAATTTTATATCACTATTTGATGATAACAAAACCCACTAATATTAATGTTAGGTACTTTATATATTTTTTGGACAGTAAGAAAAGGTCTTAATGAATCTCTTTGTTCTTCTTTAATTAAACACTTTTTGATGACCTCCGTGGAGCAGCGCGTGCGCTGTCTACTTTAAAAATGGAAGTCCTGGGTTCGATTCACGGCTCGAGTCTAGTCTGGTGGGAAGTATCGGCTGTGGGTACTTACCTAGCGATAAGACGTGACGCCAAGCGATTTAGCGTTCCGGCACGATGTAGCGTAGAAACCAAGGATTGGTTTACCATACCAAGTTATCCCGCTGCCATCTTAGACCACATCATCACTTACCATCAGGTGAGATTATCGTCTAGCTAACTTTTAGTATATATACAAAAAAAGTTTGATATTTTTACAAAGATCTGTCATGTATGATAGAAACACGACAACGCCGAACTTAGCATAAGGAAGAGCTAGTTAAGAATGAAGGTAGATTGAACAAACGTTTCCAGATTATGTATTCAAGGAATAATGCATAGCGCGGTATGTAAATGCGCCGGAACAAGGCGATTGAGCGTAAAGGATTCGCAAGCGTACTATAACTGTTATGTTGGTCGCCTGTCAGATTTAACTTGATTCTCATTCTTACTAATATTATAAGTTTGTACATATGGAGGGATGGATGTTTATCACTCTTTTAAGCAAAACCTACTAAACTAATTTAAAAGAAATTTAGAATGCAGATAGATTTTACCCTGGATTAACACATCGCAAATTTTTATCCCGGAAAAGCAAACGACACGGATGAAGTTGCCGATAACAGCGTTTCGCACTAAATTTAATTTTAGGTCGGGGGTTCGAACCCAGGCACCTTTTCGAAGTTATGTACGTTTTAAAGCAATTAAAATATCATTTGCTTCAACGGTGAAGGAAAGGCGTGTGAAGTCTGCCAATCCGCACATGGCCAGCGCGGTGGTCTATGGCCGAACCCTTCTCATATTGAGAGGAGACCCGTGCTCTGTAGTGAGCTGGCAATGGGTTAATTGATTATGATGATTGTTCATAAATATTAGTGAGAAAAATTGAGCTATTAAACTTTTTTTAAATTGTAATTAATTATTTGCATGCAGTTAAAAACTATTATTTAATGATACTAAAAATGTATAACTTGACACGCGCGTATATACTCGTAACTAAACGTTTTTTATAAGATACGCAGTTATGTTTAATAATAAAGAATTACTATAGCAATATAGTAAAAATAACGGTAGATTGAACCAACGTTTCCAGATTGCGAACTGGAATAATGCATAGGGGTGTATGTTAATGCCCCGGATCTAGCCGATTGAACGTAAAGGATTCTCAAATGTACCTGTGACTGTGATTTTAGCTCGTCGGATTTCGCTAAATGTTACTATGAATTTCATGTCTAATAATGAATAGAAGCAGGCGTTACTTTGCGGAAGTCCATGATAAGCGAGAAAAGTAAAAAAGTTTTACCTTTCTCGCTTGTGAAGTCCACATCTCCTGTGGATGATCCGGTGTCGAGTCGAAACGTGCGTAGAGGTTCTAGTGGAAGATTTTGTGTGGTGTTATATTATACAAATCTCCCGGTTGTCGGCGGAATATAACAAATTATACTTGCTGTTTATTGTTTTTCATGTCTAATCTTGAATATCATCGTGAGCTGTAAAGGCAGATAAGGTATGTTATGATAACTTAAGACCTCACTTTGAGACGCTGGCGCATTTTCGATTTTATTAGTTGGAGATCGCGGGTTCGATCCCCGGTAGTATCAATTTAGAAATTTATCGTTTCTGAATTTTCTTTGGCCTTTTCCGGTAGGAAGCTTCGGCTGTGGCTAGTTACCACACTTATAGCACGATGTAGCATAGAAACCAAATATGTGTACGCGTTTACTATACCCCTAACAGGTTAACAAGTTGTCATCTTAGACCGCATCATCACTTATCACCAGGTGAGATTGTCGTCAAGGGTAAGCTCGTAATGGAGTCAAAAAAAACTACTCAAATTACATTTAAATTTTCGAATAATATCAAATCAAAAATAGCTTGAATCATATAAACCTATTAAAGGCATCTGTGAATCGCTCATATATATCACATTTTTCATAATTTTTTTGTTTCGTGAAGTGATGGTCATAACTACACCAGCCAACTTAAAACTAAAACTAACAGGGTTCAAGTCGCGCCCAGGTCTAAGAAGAAATCCACAACAAATTTAGCCAGCCTTTTTTCAGTTATCACCATCTCACATAATCAATAATAAATTATAGTAGGAGCCTATGATAATATGATTTTTCTACGAGCTTTCGTTTTATAAAAACTTTGAACTTATTGATAGATCTCTAATATCTCCAAGATATAAATAGGCTATTTGTTATGAAATAAAATACAATTTCCTTTGAATGACTTACTAATTTTGTGCAACCTTTTCGAGCCTCCCTGTCTACCGACAACAGAAGGTTTTAAATCTGTTGTTGAAATATTTCTGTAGAAGTAGGTTGTGTCTGTTATATTTTTAGTAGTCATATTTTATTTTGTTTATAATTTTGTTGTATTTGTTTGTTTAGGAGATAATGGGGCTGGCATGTTCGTTTCGGATAAAAGATAAAAAAAAAAATTGTGCAATCTACTAAACGGTACTATAAATCTGCCAAAGTCCCAATTGAGTTCATTAACACCGATATTTAAATATTAATTCCGACACGTAAGCGTGCTAAATAATTATATTTAGCATAATTATTAATTACTAGCCGCCTAGTACACGTGTAATTAATTAGGTTCAAATTGGTACCGCATTAAGTTAATACAATATGCCCTCATTAATATTAATGAACGGCTTTACAGGAGCAACATTGCGATATTTAGTTTTGTACACTAGCTTTTGCAACCCAGGTTCGCTTATGTACTAAAACGACACTTACTTAGAAGCCGGCGTTGAAATAAACGATATATAAATCAAATCAAATCAAAAATCATCATCATCATGATCAACCCATTACCGGCGCACTACAGAGCACAGGTCTCCTCTCAATATGAGAAGTATATAAGTATGGCCATAGTCTACCACGCCGGCCATGTGCGGATTGGCAGACTTCACACGCCTTTGAGAACATTATAGAGAACTCTCTCAGAAACATGCAGGTTTCCTCACGATGTTTTCCTTCACCGGTGAAGCAAAGAGTAATATATCAAAGAGTAATATACCAAAAACTGAGGGGAAAAAAAATTTTTGAAGAAGAGAAAAATTGTTTCGTGCGTTACGCGTACACGGTTAAAGTTACGCAAACATAATGTAATTGTTTTACTTTTAAATTATTGAAAAAGTCCACAATAGAATGTGTCTATCTTAGTTTGTCTTACTATAACTTTTTTATGGCAATCACATTTGCTTAAATAATGCATTATTTCAGAAAGAATTTAAAGAATTTAAGAATTTACAATGCTTTCATGTATTTTAAATATATAGGCGACCTCCGTGGTGCAGTGTGTGCGTTGTCGCATTATAAAGTTGGAGGTCCTGGGCTCAATTCCCGGCTCGAGTCTGGTCTGTAGGGAGGCTTCGGCCGTGGCTAGTTACCACTCTATCGACGTGTTGCCAAGCGTGCTGTGGACTGTGGGCTTACCATACTCTTAACAGGTTAGACTGCATCATCACTTACCACCACGTAAGATAGCCGTCAAAGGCTAACATGTAGTACATAGAAAAAAAATCATATTCTATTCTTTTTCCTCCAAGTGTAGGTAAAATAAATAAAAAATAAAATAATAAAACTAAAGGTTTTAATATGTTTTATATCTACTGGGCGTGATGGATAACATGTTTTTAACATAATATAGTGAAGAAACGTCAGAACCTAATGAAGAGGGTCCATCCATCTGTAGGCTTAGGTTTCCTATTATCTTTCTTTAAAAGAAAACAAATTATGTTTCTTTAATTAATTTCCTTTCATTTGTACCATTATTTCCGTAACATCGTGATTTTCGATTAATAAGAGAATCTCAGGTTTCCATTTTGTTTTAATTATAACTTGTAATTGACAATGTACAAAAGAATCTTAGCGAGAAATTTTCAACATTAAAATCTTTTTCGGCTTATTAGCGAAGGTAGAATATTGAAATTGGATTTAAGGAAGGTAGTTACATAATAATTTTGATAAAGATTAAACGAAAGATACATAAAAGAAAAAAATACTTTTAATTAAAATGTAGCTGGAATATTTATAAGAATTAATACAGATTAACAATAATTTATTTTCATCAATTGTGGATGTGCGTGTGTGCAGGCACAGTGGTAAGAATTAGTAAATTAATAGTATATTTTAGCTTTCTGTAATATCCTTTTTTACTAATACGCCAGAGTGGAAGACGAACGCCAAAACCCTTCTCGTTCTGAGTTGAAACCTGAACGTTTTTGGTATGAAAAATGAGAGAGTTATATATCTCCTATTTTTATTTCTCTATCCATGCGAGGTCCAAGTAGTGGGACAGGCTGAGGATTTTGAATGTACAGTGGGAATTGGACGTTTTAATTTCTGCGTTGTTGTAGGATTACATTAGAAACTATAGAAATTTTGCTGACAATTCACATTGAATTTACATTACCAGTCTAAGTTGTTAACCGAAATTAACCATTGAACGTCTGTAGGACATTGAGGTTATATAATACATAATAAGGGTTATTAGCCCGAATTGATGCCGAGTGAATGAATAGATGCCATCTTTTTAAAACCGCCATGTTAGCCCGCTACCATCACTTCACCAAGCATCATCACTTACCACCAAGTGAGCTAGCCGTCAAAGGTTAACTTGTCGTGTATAAAAAAAAATTGTACAGTGAGCAGTCTTTATTGCTATAATTCCTCCATAAGTACTAGAGATTAGTTACGACCCACAATATAATATCGGCGTTGGCTATCTATGAAGTAGCGATTTCTGAACTTTCAGCCTTATATTTAAACAAATTGTTTTTTATGAATCGCGTCATTTATATGTTCTATACTTTATTCTTTATCCCAAAATTTGTTGAGATAAATTGGATAGAAAATAAATAATCTTTTGTTAAATTCATATGTAAATTGTACATGGAGTCGGAGTATCGAATTTCACTTCGCGATCATTGTCAAAAAACCTTTACGCAAAGTACGTTCAATCAGTTGGAGATATATAGTAATTACCCTCATATCTTAACAAACATATATAAAAAAGTTGCTGTGTATTGTGTGTAAATTATCATACAACTAAGTGTAATTTTAAAGGCACTGGTAAATTCTAAAATGAAATGTAAACGTTAATATAAACAACCTATTTATAAAAGTCCGCTCTAAACAAAGAGTTAAAATTTTAAATACAAATTTTAAATCATTCCACATTTTTAATATAGTTTCTTACACGAATATACTTTTAAAATTAAAATTAATTAAGTACATTCTCCACATAATACGCAATTATAACATCTAAAGTTTGTACAAAGACTAAAGTTAAGATATAAACGGCCGACTAATAATAATTTCATATTCCGGTATGACATGAACCCAGCGCCCCCTCGTTCTAACCCCTAACGTAGACCGTTGCGGCCGGCAGCTCGAATTAAACGCATCAGCGTGCCCCGTGCTGCGCGCGAGCAAGCTCATGAATAAGAGCCCCGGATGGGTTCGAAATTAGTCGGGCGTTATCCGACTCCGTGTACAATTTACATATGAATTTCAGAAAAGACAGTTTAAATTCTAAAACTTCATTTTCTATCCAATTTCAATCAACAAATTTTGAGTTAAAGAAAAAGTATTAAACATGTAAATCAAGCGATATATAAAATTTTATCTAAACATAAGTCCGAATGTTCAGAAATCGCTAGTTCATAGGCAGACAATGCCGTCGATTTTAGATTGTGGGTCGTAACTAATCTCTAATAATTAAGGAGGAATTATAGCAATAAAGACTCTCACTGTACAATCTTTTTATATACACTACAAGTTAGCCCTTGACAGCTATCTCACCGGGTGGTAAGTGATGATGCAGTCTATAATAGTAGTGGGCTAACGGTTACGGGTGTGGTATGTTAAACCCACACTCCTTGTTGGATTCTACGCGACATCGTGCAGGAACGGTATCGTTTTTGTCAGTAGGGTGGTAACTAGACACGACCAAAGCCGGCAACCTCCGCGGACCTCAAACTTTTTAATGTGACAGCGCACGCACTGCGCCACAGAGGCCGTCAATTATACAGATTAGTTCTAGAGTTAAGACTGCTATTTATCTTTATATATTCATTATTTATAAAAAAGGAAATATTAGTTTTATTTATTTGATAAAAAAAAGACGTATTTACATTCTTAGCAACTCAGGCCACAGTTAGCCTGCACTGTTTCAGTACGTGTGACGGCTGCTGTGAGCTCATGGGTTTAGTCGTATTTAACCTATTTTAATTTTCACTTAAGACAAAATAAATATCAAACAAAACATTACCGACCCAGTTATACGTAAGGTTGATAGCAGTTCATCTGATGTAACTTTAATGAATATGATAATAAATAATCTCGTCTATCTTTTTCACATTAACTTTGGTTTGATGCAGTAAATTCCTTAATTAAATGTAAGCAGTCGGTTAATCCGCAAACAGCGCGGGACTTCAGAGTTAAAGTTTAATTGAACCCTTTTCATTATAAAGTTGTAATATATTTTTATACAAAACAACTAATTGTTTAATCGTCGTATGAACTACACTTAAAAACACTTTCGTTATTTTATGTCATATGCAATACTATTTGCAACACAATAATGTGATTTTCAATATTTAAATATTTACATTTCGTCTTCGACCATTAAACATTTCTCAGAAATATTTGTATTGTATGTTGGAGATATCCAATTACTTCAAATACGTAGGAAACTACTCCAACCCTTATTTATATAGGATGTTTTTTCATTTAGGACAATTACAACATTAGTAACGTTTGTTTATATGTATGGATATGACGGCAATCAGGCAGTAGCGCCATCTAGTTTTGGAATCATGTACGACAGACAAGAGAGTGAGATCGCCCCTCTACGCAACACTAAGTGGGGTATGCAGGATCTTAAAGACCGACCAGACATTAATTCATTGCATTGCATTGATCGGTGATTGAGGCGCGGTAGTGCATAGTCGTACTTGGTGCGTATAGTCTGCTCTTTATAAATTAGAATACTTATAATTGTAATTCTGTTCTACCAAGAGTATCTAATCTCTTTGCCCGAAACTCCCCATATTACTGACGAAGACACGCCCCCGCCCCCGTTGATCCTATAAGTAAATAACAAATGTATGCAGCTATTAATTGCACATTGCTTTGCACTTCTCTCGTTAAATGTAAAGCAATACTCATCAGTCGAAAAGTTATAGCTCAAACACTACCCATTCGAGTTTTCTTGTGTTTTACTGCTTGTTTCCTAAACGTTATGTAGTCTATAAGTAATTTTGAATTCATCATGATCAACACATTATCCGCTCACTATAGCGCACGGGTCTCCTCTCATAATGAGAAGGGTTTGGCCATATTTCACCACGCTGGCCATGTGCGAATTGGCGCACTTTACACGCCTTTGAGAACATTATGGAGAACTCTCAGCATGCAGGTTTCCTCACGATGTTTTCCTTCACCGTTTAAAGCAAGTGATATTTTAATTGCTTGAAAACACACATTACTTCGAAAAGAGGTGCGTGCCCGGGTTCGAACCTCTAATTAGGAGGCGGACGTCCTAACCACTAGGCTATCACAGCTTCAAATTTAATATCAATGTTTAATTATTTTCAGACGTACGTAGCCGTGTTAAGACGTTATTAAATTAATATTAGATTATTTTAATTATGACTACAAAGATAATGAAAATATTGAATCTTTGGGAAATTTTAATAATATTTTAATTAATTTTCGTACAGTGTTAACCGAACTACAATAAAAAGGGGTTCAGTTTACGGGTGCGTTTTTTTAAGCCTGCTAATGGCGCCTAATTTTGTGGTAGTGTAGACTACTGGACAGAAGCATAAAATATTTACTAAAAACCAGTTGTGTAGTTACTTGGTTTTTAAAAGTTGTTATATCAACTGAAAAATGTAGGATCATCTACAAATAGGAGCGGAGATTATACCATATGAATAAATAACATAATTTAAAATGTAATCACAGTGTTATTCTTCAAACTAACTCTTTTTTTATCTTTTTATTTATTTATTTAAAAAGGAACACTAACAATATGCATATCATACACTCGCCACTTAATTACACACTATTACACACACTGATACGTATATCAATAATACGTGTACGCAACATTCACAATGCGCCAAGCAAAGATTACGTTACAACAGATTTAAGAACAAAAAAAGCAATAAACCTAATTAAATACAAGAAATTAAAATAAGGAATAAAACTCTTGAAAAGTTTCATCAAGATCGATTTACCAGCTCAGCCAAACATAGTTTAAAACAAACACACACTTTGACATTCATAACAATTTTTATCTGGGCTAGAAAATCTTAAAAAGCTATTTCTTTGAAAATATATCCAATAATACAATTCTTTTGGATTATTATAAAACATCCCTATTAAAATTCCTTTGATATCGGTAATGTTCTAACATTACATCTACATTGAAATCCAATTACGTGTAGCAAATTAATTGGAAGTTTTCCATTAAAAAGGCTATCTTATACAAAGACCCATCATTCTCCTGGTCCCTTAAATAACTGAAATAAGGCTGAGTAAAGAGGGAACACAATTACCTAAATAAACAAAAGCCCTCTTATCTTTAATTTCTTAAGAACACAGGATCTGCGTTCGATTTTTTTGTTAACTGTGCCACGTCATGTGTTATGGAGTGTGTGGTTCTACTATCACTAGTGATGACTGTGATGGTGATAACGTTTTTTAAAACGATATCACCATCACAGTCTACGTGATAACGTTTTTTTATAACGTTATCATCGTCACAGTTTTAACATTCATTAATATAGCTTATAAGCGTGAGCTGGCTGCTACCAAGCATATCCGGGACGCAGTGCAGTAAATTTGGTGATGAAGTGGTCGATTCCTGAATGGAGTTTGATCAGGTGACTTCTTAAATAGATCAGACACGAAGCCGTGGTTATGTGGTAGCAACCAATTAGGAGTATGAGTTTACTATACGCCTAACATGTTAGCCCGCTACCATCTTAGATTGCATCATAACCTACCACGAAGTCAAATTGCTGTCAAGGACTAACTTGTACTGCAATAAAAAAACGAATGGAGTTTACTCTTTCAGATCGACTGTCTAAATACGTCCAAAAAAGGATTACTAATCTAAGACAAATTTTAATATCATATCTACTAGTATATAAACCAAACAATCAATTTATACAATTTATTTTAGCCTAAATAATTATTTAAATCTTTATTACTATTTAATTTCATTTTATTAATTGGTTTCATAACTGTTATTTTAATTTTAAATTGACATTTTTGTTTTTTCGTTGTAAGATTTTCGTTGCAATCTTTTAGGCAGAATGTGTTATGGCTACCCTTTAATCTTAAGATCTTTATATGAATGTACCACTTTCGTGCAATAAACGAATTTGAATTTGAAATTTGAATTTGTATATACCTAAGAAATGTATATATTTTTCTTCTACTTACATTTATTATGATTATTCGGTAAATTACTCTACATAAACATTTTACAAACATAGATTTGACACATATTTGATTTTTATCATACACCTAAACAATACTCATGCCTGAAAAGTGATAATTCGTTCAGTAGATTTTACTGCTCATACTTTTGAGATAACGGGGCCTTTATATGGAAATCGATTCTAATGGAGCAAACTCCAAAAAAACTATCGTCATTGCGACATTCCTGCCATCCCTAACATTCCAATGTCAATAATACTTCGGATAAATTCGCGTGTTTTTATTCCATTTTGCCTTTTCTTTCTGCATTGATGAATGCTATGAAATATGACAATACCATGTCACATAAAGAACGTAGTTTAAATAGCTTTGAAGTAAAATATTTTTCCTACTTATCGCATGTCCAAATCGAAATCATTTCGAATCAAAGAAAATAATCAGATACTTCAGTTTATATACGTAGACAAGTAAATAAAATTTACTATCTTTTGGAAATAACTAGGCGTATTGTTATGTTAAATAGATTTTTGTCTGTCTATCTGTCTGGTTGACTTCACAAGACGTGGTTGGAATTTTGAGTATGAGCCCGGGCAGTTTATTAAATGGTAAAGTAAGCGTTATATGGTTGCGGTCGAGTGCACAAGTGTTCCCGTGACCCAGCCACCAGGCGACGCGAAGGAGCATCGCTGGATTTTAGTGGGTATTCTGGTCGCCAGCCTGGCCGCCGGGGAGTCCCACATACCCCGTCGGAAGCGGCGCAATCTTGCCTGCATCGCTTCCGGAGGGGATGCGTAAACGCATTTCCCAGCAAAAAAAAAAGGCATATTGTTATATTAAATTGATTTTTGTTTGTCTATTTGTCTGTTTGACTTCACAAGACAAGGTTGGAATTTTGAGTAAGAGCCCGGGCAGTTTATTAATTGGTAAAGTAAGCCGAAGGATAAGGATTTCTGATGAGATGTGGGTTCAAATCCTACTGGTTCGGAAAATATTTCTATGTATTTTATTTTTCTTAATTTCCTGCAAGTGCAAAAAATCAGAAAGTTAGTTCATGTCTTCTTCTTCTTTTGTTTTCACGTTCTGATTTATTACTCATTTTTCTTGTTTGTTACTGCTTCCTCAAACTCCGATTGAAAAGGGGTAAACTCTACAAGTTAGCCCTTGACGGCTATCTCACCTGGTGGTAAGTGATGATGCAGTCTATGAAGGTAACGGGGTAACCTGTTAGGGGTTGGTAAACCCACCCTCCTAATTGGTTTCTACGCGACATCATGCCGGAACGCTTAATCGCTTGGCGACACGTCTTTGTTGGTAGGGTGGTAACTAGCCACAGCCGAAGCCTCCCACCAGACCAGACTCGAACCCAGGACCTCCAACTTTATAATGCAACAGCGCGCGCACTGCGCCAAAAAGAGGTCGTCAAAAAGAGGTTAGTTGAAAGTTCCTTTATATAAATAAAAAACATTAATATGTGTCAGTAAAATTGATTTTATCTTTCTAATTTCTGCTGCGAAGGATTTCCCCTCTTTTGTTTCTAATGATCTAAGTAACTGCGTTGAAATAGGTATAGAAGATTTGTCCGCGGGAATTGAATGAAGTTCATTGACAAGAGGGTGTTAGCAATGATGGATGACGAAGACTACGCTGGTACACGAGTGCGCGTCGTTTATCAAACCTATCCATCTCAGTCTGGAGGTCTCGTGAATGCGGTCTAAATAGCCATTGTCGAGGACTTAGGTTTTACTTAATTGAGAATTAATTAAATTATTTCTCAATTATTTTATAATTCGCGATAGTAATTTAATTACTTCTCAATTATATATCTAATAATTGAGAAACAATTGAATTAATATCGCGATTTTTATATAATAACTAAATTCCTAAAGCTTTTCAGTTGGAATTAAATTTTATCGTGCATTATAATTTACTAAATGTATCCTTTGTTTTTTCTTGCGTAGTTATTAACCACGTGAGGCTATGCATATAAAATATAACATATTTTACTTGCTGATAATGTAGCTTTCTAGGTGAAGGAATTATTGAAATAATTTCAGTGGTTTTCGCATATTTATTTATTTATTTATTTATTTGAGTTTACAAACAAAGCCACAGTATGATATATAACAATCAAACTTACACCTAATATTATTAACCGTGGCGTCAACCACGTAAACCACAGATACATTTTAAGTGGACCGATTACAAAATCCGAATTAACTTTACAAAAAAAAAAAAATCGCAAAGATTCGGAAATCTTACAACTTAGAAATGAATAATATATATTTTTTTTAACTTATCTATAACTTCGCGTAACTGATAAACAAACTTACATTCGCATTTGTGATATTAGAATGTAAACTGGTCTATCTTAAATTACGAGTAGTGACTATAATACAGTATGCAAATATAAAAAGAAGGAACTGCATTGTAAATTAGTTGTAAATTCATAACCAAGACAGCGTAGCACGACCTCCTACCCGCTGGACCGACAATCTGAAATCGACCTGGATCCCAAATAGAAGAACTGCTTCTGTGCAAACACACTTGCTGTTCCCGGAAGATGTATTGTAAGGCTGTGTTTATATTAGTTTTGTCATGCGAGATTTTAATGAAGGTCCATGCCATTTGACCAGAGGCTGTTAGCAATGATAGATGACGGATGCCAGAATAACAGGACGTCGGTACACGAGTGCGCGTCGTTTATTAAACCTGTCCAACTTAGTGTCGATGACGGGTGAGAGCGATCTAGTTAGTCGTCTATGTCACTGTGGAGGACTTAGTAAAATAGTAGTAGTATTAAGAATCTATACAATGAATTATTTATTTATTTCGTTGGACACCCTAACAAAATACATAAATGTAAAATATGAACTCTCTTAGCTTTAGTTTTAAGTTGGCGAGTGTAGTTATCACTTCCCGAATAGAAATAAATAAATAATGTGATATATATGAACAGTTCATAGATACCTGTAATAGGTTTAAATATAAAGCTATTTTCGATTTGAATAGAGTTAAACCTTATGCATTAACGGTAATATTTTTTTCTCCACTACAAGTTAGCCCTTGACGGCAATCTCACCAGATGGTAAGTGATGATGCAGTCCCAGATGGTAGTGGGCCTACCTGCACCTAACTACAACCTAACCTGTTAGGGGCATACCCCTAACAAGTTAGGTTTACCATAGTAAACCTAATTGGTTGCTACGCTACATCGTGCCGGAACGCTATATCGCTTTGGCGACACGTCTTTGTAAGTAGGGTGGTAACTAGCCACGGCCGAAGCCTTCCACCAGACCAGACTCGAGCCGGGAATCGGAGACTTCCGACATTATAATGCGCACACTCTGAGCCACGGAGGTCGTCAAAAATAATTCACGTAATTTCACTATATAGGTAACACCATCATGCATTGAAAAGGTGTTACTTAAACATATTACAAAATATTACATACTCTTAGGTTGTAACCTAAATTAAAACTAAACTAAATTAAATTAATAAACTTACACAAGGAACTATAATTAATTTGCGTGCGTTAAAAAGTGTTTAGGACCTTAGCTTTAAAAATGATCTTGTCACAAAACGAATCGATAGATTTGGCTTTAACCGATAGACTGTACAGTCGATTTAGCCGGGGTATTATGGAGTTATGACCAAGGTTATATTGATGAGGAAGGCATAGGTATAATATGGTTAGGTAGAACATGACAAGTTGTTACTTGCATGATATTATAAAACAGTTATTAAGCTATTGCATAGCTTCTATCGAGGGCCTTGAGCGCGGGGACCGAATCCAGAAATTCCGTATCGAAAAAAAACCTCACGCTCCCCACTCCGACGGGCACAGCGGTGATACTTTTTACCATATAGATATTTCGCCACGGCCATTACAGTTGCCGTAGAACAGCGGTTATCACGTATTTTGATATTCCCTTAATCATGCTACACTACGAAAAAGCAAGCAATATCTCCATATAGGTATGAACTTACAATACTTTCCGTACCTATTACATTAAATGAATGTCGACTTTTGTTTTTCCTTACAACGCAGTAATTTAGTAGAGTGACATGTTACAATATTTCACTGCTCTGCTTTGCTATGCTACGATTCACGATAAAAGAAAATACATTCTGCGACACACTCACAAAGTCCGTATATCCGTAAGACGTATATTGCAGAGTCGATCTCCTGAGAATAATAAATCATTATGTTCCTGTCTCTGATTATGTTTGACTATGATGCCTTTAGTACGAGCTCAATCCATTTTATGACGTAAAATTGGACATATTTTGATGGAACAAATAATGCCATGAATTACACGAGTATGGTAAAATTTTAATTAGAATCTCTCAATTGTTTACACGCTTTTATTGGCTTTACTGGTAACTAACTATACAATTAGATGGTAATTTTAACGTATTTCTAATCTTTGTTTAGAAATTAAACTCAGCGTGTTTATTAACGGTTGGGTGACCTATATATGAAGCGGTGATAGCCTAGTGGTTAGGGTGTCAGCCTCCTAATCAGAGTTCGGCGGTTCGAATCCGGGCACGTACCTCTAACTTTTCGGAGTTATGTGCGTTTTTAAAAACAATTAAAATATCACTTGCTTCAACGAAGAAGGAAAATATCGTGAGGAAACCTGCACGCCTGAGAGTTCTCCATAATGTTCTCAAAGGCGTGTGAAGTCTGCCAATCCGCACATGGCCAGCGCGGTGGACTATGGCCAAACCCTTCTCATATTGAGAGGAGACCCGTGCTCTGTAGTGAGCCTGGGTTGATCATGATTCCGATTCGATTTAATTTTAGCAATTAATTTAACTGAATTTCTATTTCCATAAAATTGGAACACGGATTTGAGTTACTAAATTCTTTGTATTACTTTAATTAGAGTGCCACGCTTAAGATTTCGTTTTAAGATAATTATTTACCTTTTGAACTTTGTTCAAACTGGTTTTAATTGAATTAAGTATCTTTCATTATTATCTCCTTAAGATATTAAGCTAAATGAAAAATTAATTAAAGATAAATTTATTTCTAATCCCATTAAACAATATTGAACTCTGAAAGTGTCTTGGTTACCACGTGCTCTCAAGCTTGGTATCATCTCACCATGATTGTTAAGTATCTTTCATTATTATCTCCTTAAGATATTAAGCTAAATGAAAAATTAATTAAAGATAAATTTATTTCTAATCCCATTAAAAAATATTGAACTCTGAAAGTGTCTTGGTTACCACGTGCTCTCAAGCTTGGTATCATCTCACCATGATTGTTAAGAATTGATGTGGTGGGTCCAACGTTTTAGAGCATAATTCCCCACTTGTGAGAATGGTTGGTGGTTGGGCGGCTTAGTGGGCTTTAGTTTCATATTCGTGACAACAAGTGGAATCAAAGTTTTCTCTAAGGTATATCGCCAATTTCCTATTCGCGGTCTGGCATTGAGGATTTTTTGGAGATAAATCCTAACAATCCTTGGTTCTATCCAGGAATCAACCCCAGGACCTCGTCGTTCCAACAAGAATGCAGCAACCAATAAATCAACGGGGCAGTTTATTTTATATTCTATTATACTCAAGTGGTATTAAAATGGATAACAAAGCGGGAGTCCCAAAAATTTCTCGAACAAACAAAACAAACGTACTGTTCAATAGCAGCGAAGCATAAAACGGCCGAATAAAATTTATCAAACACAATGGCCCCATCCGACAATGGCCATTGAACCCCCTTTCGGACACTTGACATATTCTGTTGAAAACTCGCACACATCGCAAGTCTGTCGTAGACTGCTATATCTTTCGCGAAGCAGCCGCAATGACAGGAACGTCTGAACAACTACTACTACTAGATAAATACGCCAATCAAATTGAAACATTTCTTCCAAAAATATCACTCAAGTTATCCTCATGGCGTCCATTGTTTTGCGTGGACCAATCACTTGCCACCGTTTTGGCGGGAACCAATAGCGTGGCGGCACGACATGATGACAACCAACTTAATACATTCATAATAGTATTCTTCTATTCAGTTTATAAACATTATAACCCTTACATACACATTATATATATGTTGAACCAAGGCCGTCGGAGTTGTTTTTAATAAGGGTGACGTCAACATTGCTGACGTCACGATCTTGTTTACTTTCGCTCATAGTAATTAAAACCACAACTTGAGGGATTACACTTATATTGCGACAATAACTAAGAGGTCCGAACGGTCCTACGTCTTGAGCGAGAATGCCACGGAAGGCATCGATCGCCCGTATTTATAGCAAAGCATGCTTGTACAAAATTGATTGCTACCGTCTAAATTGTGTTAACAAAATCATCAAGAGTTCAAATGTGGGTAATTATTGAATTCTTGTTGTTCTTGGTACCGCTGAATGAAGTTAATAACATACATTATATATATCTTCTTAGAATCGTGGCGATAACAAACGTTCTACGTAGCCTATATTAGAGGCGTTAATAACCATTATATGAAGGTTTAGCGTTCCAGCACGATGTCGCATACACACCAATTAGCTGTATAGGTTTATGCGTACCATTCTCCTACCAGGTTAGACCGCTTCCATCTTCTGCATCATCACTTACACTAGATGATATTACCGTCAAGGGCTAACTTATAGTGGATATTCTATCTAACATGTTAATGTGGATGTAACACTTTCTGCGCTTCATGTAGTTTCCACGACTCTCAAGACTAGATCAGCTCAAGAAGGTTACATTGACTTTGCGTAATAAAGGAAAATACTAAACTCGGGAGGAACTCGAACTCCATCTACCTACGGGTCTAAGCCAGCCGCAATTTTGTGATCGTCTAACTTCTCGCGGATCTTACGGCAGTCTGCGATGATTCCTACATAGTAGAACACTCGCGTTTATCAAATAAATGGGTGAAAGCTGTGTAAAAGCTACCGATAGTTATTGAATCGCTATACCCCTTTTATATGCTAATAGAGGGTTAGATACATTAAGTAGGTACTCATGCTTTTAAGTTTAATTTAAAACCTAGCAGTCTACTTCTTTTATACATGTGTTGTAAAAGGAAAGATTCGCTATAGACTCGAACTCTGTAAAATAATTTTACTAATTATTTTAAGATAAGAAAGCTCGTTTATCTCGAAGTATTTAAGACATGCTGTATCTGCATCTCATTAATAATAAGACTTTAACCCACGGATAACGACCAAACACCACGGGGCAGCTAGCCTTGAGTTACAGATAATTAAACATAGATAAAAAGGTAATAATAAAATTTCAGTCTGGAATAATGAACATAGTATAAAAGCGTTATCCGCATGATCTGACTATATGGACTTACTCGTATGTTGTACATAAATACTATATTCTACAAATATACGGGTGTCTAGTAGATCAACAAAACAAAAACTTACGCACTTACTCGTAGATGCAAAATATAAATATATATCATGAATACGCCAACGCATTTTATGTCAAAAATAGGCTAATAAAAACGGGCCAGGCAATTTAGTAGTCAGAAAATTGTGAACCCTTTCCTATAGAATTCAAAGTAATACCTTACCAACAAAGAAATAGATGGATAGGCCAATCCATAGAGGCTCCTAGGTTTAAATAACCAGGTACTATTGTACCATCTCCTATAGAATTCAAAAGTCATGCCACACCAACAAATATGCCAATAAGGAGATAGAGATGCCAATCCAAAGTAGCTAGGGATTTCAATAGTGAGGCTCTATTGCACCGTCTCCTATAGAATTCAAAAGTCATACCACACCAACAAATAGGCCAATAAGGAGATAGGGATGCCAATCCAAAGTTGCTAGGGATTTTAATAGTGAGGCTCTGTTGCACCGTCTCCTAGAGAGTTCAAAAGTCATACCACACCAACAAATTGGCCAATAAGGAGATAGAGATGCCAATCCAAAGTTGCTAGGGATTTTAATAGTGAGGCTCTGTTGCACCGTCTCCTAGAGAGTTCAAAAGTCATACCACACCAACAAATTGGCCAATAAGGAGATAGAGATGCCAATCCAAAGTAGCTAGGGATTTTAATAGTGAGGCACTGTTGCACCGTCTCCTATAGAATTAAAAAGTCATACCACACCAACAGATAGGCCAATAAGGAGATAGAGATGCCAATCCAAAGTAGCTAGGGATTTCAATAGTGAGGCTCTGTTGCACCGTCTCCTATAGAATTCAAAAGTCATACCACACCAACAAATTGGCCAATAAGGAGATAGAGATGCCAATCCAAAGTTGCTAGGGATTTTAATAGTGAGGCTCTGTTGCACCGTCTCCTAGAGAGTTCAAAAGTCATACCACACCAACAAATTGGCCAATAAGGAGATAGAGATGCCAATCCAAAGTTGCTAGGGATTTTAATAGTGAGGCTCTGTTGCACCGTCTCCTAGAGAGTTCAAAAGTCATACCACACCAACAAATTGGCCAATAAGGAGATAGAGATGCCAACCCAAAGTAGCTAGGGATTTTAATAGTGAGGCACTGTTGCACCGTCTCCTATAGAATTAAAAAGTCATACCACACCAACAGATAGGCCAATAAGGAGATAGAGATGCCAATCCAAAGTAGCTAGGGATTTTAATAGCGAGACGCTGTTGCACCGTCTCCTATAGAATTCAAAAGTCATGCCACACTAACAAATAGGCCAATAAGGAGATAGAGATGCCAATCCAAAGTAGCTAGGGATTTTAATAGCGAGACGCTGTTGCACCGTCTCCTATAGAATTCAAAAGTCATGCCACACTAACAAATAGGCCAATAAGGAGATAGAGATGCCAATCCAAAGTAGCTAGGGATTTTAATAGTGAGGCACTGTTGCACCGTCTCCTATAGAATTCAAAGACATACCACACCAAAAAATATGCAAACAAGAAGATAGAGATGCCAATCCAAAGTAGCTAGGGATTTTAATAGTCAGGCACTGTTGCACCGTCTCCTATAGAATTCAATGACATACCACACCAAAAAATGTGCAAACAAGAAGATAGAGATGCCAATCCAAAGTTGCTAGGGATTTTAATAGCCAGGCACTGTTGCACCGTCTCCTATAGAATTCAGAAGTCATACCACACTAACAAATAGGCCAATAAGGAGATAGAGATGCCAATCCAAAGTAGCTAGGGATTTTAATAGCCAGCTACTGTTGCACCGTCTCATATAGAATTTAAAAGTCGTACCACACTAACAAATAGGCCAATAAGGAGATAGAGATGCCAATCCAAAGTAGCTAGGGATTTGAATAGTCGGGCACTGTTTCACCGTCTCCTATAGAATTCAAAAGTCATACCATACCAACAAATATGCCAATAAGGAGATAGAGATGCCATACCAAAGAAGCTAGGGATTTTAATAGTGAGGCACTGTTGCACCGTCTCCTATAGAATTCAAAAGTCATATCACACTAACAAATAGGCCAATAAGGAGATAGAGATGCCAATCCAAAGTAGCTAGGGATTTTAATAGTGAGGCACTGTTACACCGTCTCCTATAGAAATCAAAAGTCATACCATACCAACAAATATGCCAATAAGGAGATAGAAATGCCAATCCAAAGTTGCTAGGGATTTTAATAGTCGGGCACTTTTTCACCGTCTCCTATAGAATTTAAAAGTCATACCACACCAACAAATAGGCCAATAAGGACACAGAGATGCCAATCCAAAGTAACTAGGCAATGTAATAGGTAAGTGGGTGCCTCATATTTTACGTGTACACCTGCGTACGTCTCGCGTCGAGATGATTCATTGGAAAAATTTTATGATTAATCACTTCCCGCCCTCTCGTATAAAGACAAGTGTCGCCTGTTACTGTACGATGAGGCTTCGAGAAGAATAATTGCTGAACTTTTTATAACTCATATGACGCATTGTGTTCTTACTTGTAAAAAAAAACTCCCACTTTCAAAATTTAAAAGAGCAATTTTTGAATTTCTCAACAAAAAGAATTATTATACAGTAAAGGAATACCTCACTGATGACATGGTAACAACAACATAATTAAATCCATAAATATATATATATATATATATATATATATATACAGTCAGACATAGTCAGACAATACTGTCTACCACTTAATTTTTTTTTTCTGTAATTATGTTCTTCTTTAATAACATTAGATTTAAATTAGTTTCAATTCAATTATTATGTTTTTTATTCATTATTTTTTTCCTTAAGTATTATCTATGTAACAGTTATAATTGACTTAAAATATTTTGCACGCCTGTACAGGGAAAACATGTTCGGTTCCATACATGTATCTTATAACTACATCTGTTATCCTGTACCCATGTTTTATAGCAAATAAATGAATTTATTATTATTATTACTTTTTTTTCATTTCCTGGTAAGCTAAGCGGAACCCTTTGGCGGTCTTTCAGACACATATGGGTACGAGCAGCTAGTACTAGGTGGGTCGTAGTTAGGCTTGCTTGGTTTGTAGTTTATTTATAATAACACTGTTCCGTATTTATTTTTGACCAAGGGTTTGCAACGCGATGGTTCAATTTCCTCCTTCATCCTCCCTCCTTTCGTTTTTCCTCTTCTTGCCTCGCGGCACACGATCCAACACCACATGACATTTTGACAATACAACATAGGCGAAGGAAATATGACGATCTACGTGGCGCAGCGTGCGCGGTGTCGCATTACAAAGAAATCGAACCCAGGACGGGTTCGATTCGGCTCAAGTCTGGTCTGTCGGGAGGCTTTGGCCGTGGCTAGTTACCACCCTACCGATAAAGATGTGTAGCCAAGCGATTAAGCGTTCCGGCACGATGTCGCGTAGAAACCAATTAGGATTGTGGGTTATGTGGGATTTGTGGGTCCCCTAACAGGTTAGCCCACTACCATCTTAGACTGCATCATCACTTAACATTCGGTGAGATTGCCGTCAAAGGCTAACTTGTGGTCGATAAAAAAAATATATATATCCAATCTAGTCTTAAAGACGTTTTAAATTGGTGTAGTGGCAGTACTTGTTACTAATTGCAATATGGATTCTCTGTTGACGAATGTAAAATTTGGAGTTCGAGTAAGCGTGCTTGTTTGCAGCTGTATAATATTTTACTCCTTTGATTTTCCTCTGCAGCTGTGATTTTCCAAGCATACAAGCCATAGCGTTAAATTTAGGGACAGAAACCTATGCAGCCCACTTCGCATATACCGCTTAATTAATATACTGGTTTTTTTGTGTTTTTTTATTAGATCTTTAGGTTTATTGCTTTTTTTTTGTTGTAACGTAAAGTTTGCTTGGCGCATTGTGAATGTTGCGTACACTTATTATTGATACACGTATCAGTGGGTGTAATAGTGTGTCATTATGTGGCTAGTGTATGATATGTATATTGGTAGTGTTCCTTTTAAATAAATAAATAGAAAAAAAAACTAATTGATAATAAAAAATAAAAGGCAAAAACAGAAGAAAGAATAATAAACATGAGATTGTAACCTTCTGGAAATGGATACAAGATGCATAATTAAAATTAATTTTACAACTGAATCTAAACAATTCAAACTACCTATATCTTATATACCTGCAATACCTGCGATACCTTAAATAATGCACAATAAAATAAAAAATATATGGAACAGTAACTGAAAATTAATTAAGTGAGTCTAGTCTTAATTATTTTTCAAAAGAGTTTATACCCTTCAAGAAATCTTGACGGCAATCTTACCTGGTGATGTAGTATAAGATGGCAGCGGGCTAACCTGTCTAAAATGTGTTTAACCCATACTCTAAATTGGTTCCTACGCGACATGGTGCCGGCACGCTAAATGATGCTTACACGATTCTACTTACCTTCTTTGTCAGTGGGATAGTAACTAGCGACTGCCGAAGCCTCCCACCAGATCAGACTCGAGCCGGGAATCGAACCTCCAATGCGATACTGTACACGCTCCGTTACGGAGGTTGGCATTGTTTTTGATTTTATATAGACTGTATATAATTAAAATATTATGATTAAAAAAAAGAATCATTGAAGTGCTGATTTGACTAGTAATCTATATATATAAAAGCGAAAGGTCACTTACATACTTACATACTGACTTACATACATACTGATTAAACACGAGATCTCAAAAACTATTGAACGTATAAAGCTATAATTTAGCAAGTAGGTAGTTGGTAGTTAAGAGATGTCAGCTAAGAAAGGATATTTGGAAATTCCCTCCCTAAGGGGGTAAGATAGGGGTTGGAAGTTTGTATGAAATTTCTTTGTTTTTAGAGTTAGAGACACAAAACTTTGCATTAAGATTAATAATAATAATTAAAAAACATGTGCATCAAATTTTTTTAAATATTCCCTCTTAAGGGTGGTAATTTAGGGGATGATAGTTTTTTTAATTTTTTTATTATGAAGTCTACAAGCGTGAAATTTTGAAAATAGGTTTCTTTTAGGGCTTAAGTATAAAGTTTAGAATTTTTTTTCATCCAAATCAACCCCGAAGAGGGTAAAATAGGGGTTTGAAGTTTGTATGAAAGTCCTATGTTTTTAATTTAGAAACTCGAAAATCGGCAATTTGACATTTGTCTGTAGCTTATTTTCTGAAGCAGAGCAATCACGGGAAATCAGAAATTCTACGCAGACGAAATCGCGGGCAACAGCTAGTATGATCATAAATACAAGCGTCCAATTGTAACCTGCTCTTTAAAAAAAATATCAAATTATATAAGGCATGGTGTTCTTAGTTGCTCAGAGCGATTCTTAGAAAGTCTTAGAACAATTTCTGTAATGCATTTCCTTGAGACAAAATGTGTGGCGAGTAATGCGGCGCTATTGTTTAGCGTAAAAGCCTTTTGAGCTGACGGCCGCGGAGTGAGGCTTCATATTGTCAACACCCCTCACAGTGGACCCCCCTTTGTTTTCTTTGCGGTCTTCCTCTTTTAATAATGCGTTTAATACTTAAGTACGTGTTTATTTCTAATGTCATTTACTTTGTATTCGTCTGGTAGTACGATCGATAGTATCCATCTGTTGCCAGTTCTACACGTAAAAGTGTCCGTGAAATATAAGAATAGACGCATAAATTGCCTATTTTCGTTATATTTTCCAGTAAATTCCAATGTTTTTATGTTAAACAACCGAAATGCCAATAAAACAAATGAGGATATTATCAATAGGATGAAAACAATATTTTTGTATTCGATTCTGTATGGGACTGCATATTTATCGAACCTTCTGTATATTATGAAAAGTAAACCGTTAAGGTACTGTATACTGTGTCCAATAATATTCACGGAAAAAGAAATTATTAATATGTATATACTGCCAAAAATCTTTCAAGATCTTCCACAGCCTTTGCAATGTTTAAAAGACGAGAAACATAGAAGAAAGTATAATATAAATCTCCAATGCTTTTTTTTTCGCAGGCAAGACTGCGTCGCTTCCGGCGGGGTGTGTGGGATTCCCCGGCCAGACTGATGACCAGAATACCCACTTATGGCGTCGCCTGGTGGCTTCATCACGGGAAATCTCGCGTTGAGAGCATAATTGAAAACTCTCAGGCATGCCGTTTCGTCACACTGTTTTCTTTCACCGTTAAAGCAAGCGAAATTTAACTGCCTAGATCGCATGTAACTTTTAGAAGTTAGAGATGGATAGCGGGGGATCGAACTCAATCACCCGATAGTAAAACGGGAGCCTTACCCACTAGGTTATGACCGCTTACCTATACGATTCCGGAGACCTTTATAAATAACATAAAATCGGCTCTTATGTCGGCGCAAAGCTCTTTATTTCTCTACCCTCGTCTAGTCTGGACAGCCGTTAAGTCGTAGTCACCGGTTAAATTGGAGATTTCTTTGTTTTTCCTCGTTCTATACGTTTATGAAGATATATCGTCATAGTTTACATTTACCTTAATACAATCCATTGAAAATGTCATTTCTGGATAATACAAGTAAAATAAAAACTAAGTAAAATGCGAGTTTGAATCGTGTAATTGGTTAGGTATATATACGTAAGCTGTGATAGCCTAGTGGTTAGGACGTCAGCCTCTTAATCAGAGTTCGGGTTTGAACCCGAATTAAATTGAACACAAAATAAACAATTAAAATATCACTAGCTTCAACGGTGAACGAAAACATCGTGAGGAAACCTGTATGCCTGAGAGTTCTGCATAATGTTCTTAAAGGCGTGTGAAATCTTCTGATTCTCACATGGCCAGTGAGGTGGACTATTGCCAAATCCTTCTTATATTGTGAGAGGAGACCTGTGCTCTGTAGTGAGCCAAAAATAGGTTGATCAACGTACATGGGTTTAAAAACGTATATAACTCCGAAAAGTTAGAGGTGGCGCCCGGATTCGAACCGCCGACCTCTGATTAGGGGGTACTATCACAGCTTCAAAAAAAAAAAATTTAAAAATGGTACCTAGTGATTATTACATATTGTTATTTATGTTATAAAATATGTTACATATGAACGTGGAAGGGCAAAAATATATATGAATGATTCATAGATGCCTGCCTTATACGAATAAAGATATTTCGATTTGATTTATATTAACTAGATTGATTAGTTTGAGGCCGTCTCCCTATTATCCGTACTAAGTGACTGATAAAGTAAAAACCATTTGAAACGAATCAGTCAAAACGATCGAGGCACGCCTCACGAAGTAAATGAAGACACATTCTTTCGCATTTATAATATTAGAATAGATAGCTTACTATTTCTTTGAACCTAATTCCCTGTAAGTGAGTAAGTATTATAAGATATATACTAATATGGTTATTTTTATTAGTATATATATATATATATATCAATGTATATAGGATGACTAGGGGCGGGTGCGTGTCTTCGTCGGTAATTTAGGTAGACGTGGGACCCACGTTTAAGTTTATTTAAGCTGTCATGTACGACAGACAAGAGAGTGGCATCCTCGGTTCGGATCGGTGGTCGAGACGCGGTAGTGCATAGTCGTACTCGGTGGAGCGTATTGTCTGCTCCTTATAAATTACCATACTTATAATTGTAATTCTGTTCTACCAAGAGTATCTGGTCTCTTTGCCCGAAACTACCCACGTCTACCCAAATTACCGACGAAGACACGCCCCCGCCCCGTAGTCATCCTATAAATATTTAATCGTTTATATCAAATGAACGTAATGGCATAATTTTGCAATTTAAATAACAGTATGGAACGCCGATTAACAGCCGATTCAGTTAGTGAATTCTAAATTGTTTGAGATTCGAAACGAATTGAAATGATTGGGTCACACGTCAAAAGTTGGATCGTCTGGAATGAAGATCGACGGCGAGCACGTGAGATGACGATACGGGAATGTGGGACAGATTTAGGCGAGGAATGTCAAGAACTCGCAGACGAACGCTCCAGTACTGCTAGGCGCTAATGCATTTACGCTATGTCGGAGCGTGAGTAATTACATATGGAATCCCATTTAATCTATAGCATTCTGATATATGCATGCATGGCTGATGATGTGATAGCATCTCTAGTATCAAGAATAAATTAAGAAACTGCAACTAGTTTTTGTAGTATTGTTATTTATCGTCTAGGTTAATTTTAAGTCATTATTATTTTATTATTTTTAACGGTTTGTATCCCATCTTGTGCATGCTATGTTCGCATCGAGAAGTCAATATTGTACAATTAAGATATTTTTGTAATCTGATGAACTATGACTATGTAATTGTTGACAGTTTTGCGAACTAATAATAATTAAAAAAAAAATGGCTACGTCAGAAACTATTAGAAAAAACGTTAAGTAATCAATGCAATTACGATTAGTCAATCGATTCCTAGCTAAGAAGATTGGTTAGTCAAAAAACCAATTATGCTGTTTTCGTTTTCATAAACATCGATTCCAAAAATCCTGTATGCGTAGCGCAGCGCGTGCGCTGTCGTATTATAAAGTTGGAGGTCCTGGATTCGATTCCCAACTAGAGTATGGTCTGGTCGGAGGCATCGGCCGTGGCTAGTTACCATCCCATCAAGACGTGGCGCCAAGCGATTTAACGTTAACAAATTAAGAGTATGGGTTTATCATACCCATCCAAACCATGAAGTGAGATTACCGCCAAGGGCTGCCTTGTAGTGAAAAAAAAAACTAATTAATGCTCGCGATTTCGTCTACGTAGATTGAGGATATTTACAAAATCCTGTAGTTATAAGCAATTAATTAACTAAATATCTCATTTCTTATTCATGTTTCCATTCCCATTTTCATTCCATTTCCCAAAGCAATTTCGCGAAAGTGTGCATATGTGAAGAATAATAAACTAAAATTATAGTTAAGACTCATCGACGTGAAATTCTGATTTGTAAAATCCCAAGGAACCCGTAACCCCGTGTAATTTAGGGTATGAAAAGAAGCCTATGTATTTATCCAGGGTATAATTTATGTCTTTTATAAATGTTGGCTAAATTGTTTCTGTCGTTCTAGCTTTAAGGTCAAACAAACAAACAAACACCCAGTGTGTTTGTTTGTTTGTTACTAAAACACAATTTGCCTTTATAATATTTGACAGCAATCAGAGAGCAGTTCCATATAGTTTTGGAATCATGTACGACAAACAAGAGAGTGGCATCGCCCCCTCTCTTTACGCAACACTAAGTGACGTATGCAGGTTCTTATAAGACTCACCGGCGCGGTACGGCGCATTGCATTCGGTCAGTTCGGATCGGTGGTCTAGTCGCGGTAGTGCATAGTCGTACTTGGTGGAGTATGGTAATTTATAAGGGGCACTATACCCTTATAAATTACCATACTTATAATTGTCATTCTGTTCTACCAAGAATATCTGATCTCTTCGCCCGAAACTACCCACGTCTACCCAAATTACCGACGAAGACACGTCCCCGCCCCGTAGTCATCCTATATATTAGTTTGACGAATCATTTAAACCTAACTTTCGTTACTACCAAATGCTGTATTTATGAGAAGGTACTTCCTGGAAATACCTAACAAAGTTCGGAAGAGGAACTAATTAGCTGCTAAACCTTATAAAATACGCTAAAAGGACTTTAAAACACATTACTGCTTGCATAGCATAATTTTTCTCGTTTGAGAATGTGCCTTCAAAGGAGACGTAATTAAGGGCAATCCGTCAGCTAGTGAAATTCATAATAAAAAAAAAGTATATTTTAAGCAAGTTTAACCCGCCGCTGGACTCGGTTTTAGGTTTTCAATGATTAAAAAAAGATAAAACCAACCTAATACGGCTTACCATAGAGTCCTAAATTATATGCACTACTGATTCTTATTATATAAAGTGTGAGGCAATTAGAGCTTAAAAACCATTTTCCATTCTATATATTTTGCTACAAGAAAACTCATGACTGCAATATCACTCTCAATATGGGAAGGGTTTGGCCATAGTCTACCACGCTGGTCATGTGCGGATTGGCAGACTTCACACGCCTTTGAGAACATCATGGAGAACTCTCAGGCGTGCAAGTTTCCACACGATGTTTTCCTTCACCGTTGAAGCAAGTGATATTTTAATTGCACGTGCGTGCGTGGTGCGTGCCTGGGATCGAACCCCCGACTGCTGATTAGGAGGCGGACGTCCTAACCTAATATAAAAATATCCTTATAAAAAAATTGCAAAATAAGATTATTATTATAATAATGCAATATTTTTTGTAAAAACAATTTTCAGCTCTATCCGGGAATAACTAAGTACATTGCGATCCAAAGTCTCTAATGATATCCACTAGATCAACAATAAACAGCAAGTGTAATTTGCTATATTCCGCCGACAACCGGGAGATTTGTATAATATAACACCACACAAAATCTTCCACTAGAACCTCTACGCACGTTTCGACCCGACACCGGATCATCCTCAGGAGATGTTGACTTCACAAGCGAGAAAAGTAAAGTTTACTTTTCTGTGGAAGATTTTGTGTGGTGTTATATTATACAAATCTCCCGGTTGTCGGCGGAATATAGCAAATTATACTTGTTGTTTGTTGTTTATCATGACTTCCGCAAAGTAACGCCAGCTTCTATTCATTATATCCACTAGATCAACGATTTTATACATGTTTCAAAACGTGGCTTTATTGAGTTTGCTTCAAATGAAAAGCCCCTTTTCCTATTACAATTTTTAAAAAGTTCATTATATTGAGAGCGCTGTTTGACTTTCCTTTACAAAATATTCCTCCGGGAGGTTAAATATTGTGATGAGAACCTTATAGCTATGAATTTTAAGTTTATTATCCCTCGTTAATAAAAGTAAGTGGGCATTTGAAAGTGGGTAGTATAGGAGACTTACACCTTAAACCTATTCTAAAAAAAAAAAATTATAAGTTTTCTTTGCAATTGTTGTTAATCAGAATATGTTATAAAATTATAAACAAACTAATATTAAAAGCGAAAGTTCACTGACTTACTTACTGATTAAACATGAGATCTGAAAACTATTGTACGTATAAAGCTATAATTTAGCAAGTAGGTAGTTGATAGTTAAGAAATATCAGCTAAAAAAGGATATTTGGAAATTCTATCCCTAAGTGGGTAAAATAGGCGTTGGAAGTTTGTAGTTTGTTTTTGGAGTTAGAGACACAAAAATTCGCATTAAGTAGCTTACTTTCTGAAGCAGGGTATTGGCCGCACGGGAAACCGAAATCTCACTGGAAATCAGTAATTCTACGCAGACGAAGTCACGGGCTACAGCTAGTAAACTATAAAGAACCGCCAAGGTAAAATAAATTATAAATAACCGAGTAGGGCACGAAGGGGTCAGTCTGTTTTCTGAGTGGGCCAAGTGAAATGAGTGATAAAGGGTCATACCTGGTGACCTTGGCTGCGATTAGCTAACAGCTGTTCTCCGACCTTTGACAGCAGCTGGTTAAAGAGTTATTATCAGTGATTAACCAACATGTATTCTGCTTTTGACTGCAACTAATTAAAGTCTTACCAATAGTGATCGGGTGAATCAGGTGATCTATCTAAATTCTCGATCGCCAGTACGTAAAATGTTAAAACCTTTTTTATCCACGCTAGCACGTAAAAAGCTAAAAGCTTATTTTATCCACTATAATTTAGACGGCAATCTCACCTGTTGTAAGTGATGATGCAGTCTAAGATGGTAGCGTGCTAACTTTTTAAGGGTATGGTAGCACCATACTCTTAATTAGTTTGTAGGGTGGTAACTAGCCACGGCCGAAGCCTCCCACCAGATCAGACTCGAACCGGGAATCGAACCCAGGACCTCCAACTTTTTTATGCGGAGGTCGTCAAAACATTACATTTTAGTACAGATTAAAAGCCGTGATAGCCTAGTGGTTAGGGCGTCCACCTCCTAATAAGAGGTCGGGGGTTCGAACTCGGGTACCGCTAACTTCTTGGAGTTATGTGCGTTTTAAGCAAATAAATATCACTAGCTACAACGGCAAAGGAAAACATCGTGAGGAAACCTGTATGCCTGAGAGTTCTCCAAAAATGTTTTCAAAGGTGTTTGAAGTCTGCCAATCCGCACGTGGCTAGCGTGGTGGACTATGGGCAAACCTTTCTCATATTGAGTGGATACCCGTGCTCTGTAGTGAACCGGCAATGGGCTGATCATGATGACAGATTAACGAGACGTAGAACGATTGTACGCTAGTTGCTCACTGAACTTTCAGATCGTAATGTAGTGCTACCGTGGTACGAAACTTTTCGCAAGCCACTAAGCGGGTTTACATATCTTTAAACGTAAAACGTCAAGTTTTACACCGCAAACTAAGAATCGCGTGTTACGTTTTCAATATCCATAATACATACAAGATTTGATTGCGCAACGAATATACTCAAAACACCGGTTAAATGCGAGATGGACTTTCACGCGTAAGGTTCTGTAACACGGTTAAATATGAAACTCTACTTTAATATTGATATTATTATGAGCAACAAGGAACGATACATAATGTTTCTGTATTGGAATAAGATACTAGTACTACTTGTACAATTAATTTTATTATTATTTTCATTATATTCTCTCACGCCCGTGTGCAAAATATATACATATGAAAGCCAAAAGAAATATAATATACTTAAAAATGTATATAAAAATAAATAAACCTACATACACATTACATAAATACATAAATACATATTTGCACCGGGCGGAGGATTATACCCCGACAGGGGAGACCTAACGGCCGGGGGTCAGGGGGACAGATTGAGATACTGTATTTATTATTGTCATTAAATTATTATGTAATTAAAAATTCCAATTATTCAACAAAATATAGCTTCCCTGTATACCAATTTTTAAGTCTATTTAATTTTTTAACGTACCGATGCCCGTGACTTCGTCCGCGTAGATTAAGAGTTTAGAACAAATTCGTATTTTACCTTTATTATTTACTAGCTTCTTATATATATATGCTGTTTTTTTTATACACTACAAGTCAGCCCTTGACGGCTATCTCACCTGGTGGGAAGTGATGATGCTGTCTAGGATGGTAGCGGGCTAACCTAAGTATGGTAAACCCACGCTCCTAGTTGGTTTCTACGCGACATCGTGCCGGAACGCTAAATCGCTTGGCGACACGTCTTTGTCGGTAGGGTGGTAACGAGCCACGGCCGAAGCCTCCCACCAGACAAAAGTTTACTCTTTAAACAATAAACACCAAGTATAATTTGCTATATTATATAATATAGCACCACACAAAATCTTAAAAATTTACTTTTCGCGTTTGTGAAGTCAACATTTCCTGAGGATGATCCGGTGTCGGGTCGACACGTGCGTAGAGGTTCTAGTGGAAGATTTTGTGTGGTGTTATATTATACAAATCTCCCGGTTGTCGGCGGAATATAGCAAATTATACTAACTGTTTATTGTTTATCATGGACTTCCGCAAAGTAACGCCTGCTTCTATTCATTAAAAGTTTACTCTTTAACAATCGATTTTCATATAAGGCTCCCGGTTTGAAAAAATATGAGCAGTAACATCTACTGAGCGTATGACCTCGTTACGTTTTTGTGTGCAATCTGTTCTGCGCTCTTATCACATTTCAGGCGTGAGTGTCGCACATATGGATGATATGTGAAATCTATTTTTGTAAAATGATTGATGTATACTTTACCGCATAATCATAATAAATGTTATCATCATCATCATCATGAACAACCCATTGCCGGCTTACTACAGAGCACGGGTCTCCTCTCAATATGAGAAGGGTTTGGCCATAGTCCACCACGCTGGCCATGTGCGGATTTGCATACTTCACACGCCTTTGAGAGCATTATGGAGAAATCTCAGGCGTGCAGGTTTCCTCACGATGTTTTCCTTCTCTGTTGAAGCAAGTGATATTTTGAAATGAAATGAAATGAAACTTTGAATGAAACTTTCCATTTTTTTTTATAAATGTAAATAGAATAAAAATTAAAACATTATTTAGGTATTTTCATTGATTTGAAGGACAAAATAATTTAAGAGTATATAAAACTAATATATACCATACATACAATAAATTTTACGTAGATAATAACGTAGATTAACTAATAATACTCGTTTTTCTGGGAGGGAAATATATTAATATCTCTCTAAAAGTATTTTTAAATATATATGACGAGTGAAGGGATTCCGAGTTGTTTTTAGTAAAAGTGACGTCACCAATGCTGCTTTTGTTAACTTTCGCTCATAGTAATTAAATAGGGATTACACTTTTATTGCGACCATAATTAAGAGGTCCGAACGGTCCAACGTCTCGAGCGGGAATGCCACGAGAGGCATCGACCGCCGGTATTTATAGCAAAGCATGCTTGTACAAAATTGATTGCTACCGTCAAAATTGTGTAATTAGTGATTTAAAGAGTTCAAATATGGGTAATTATTGAATTCTTGTTGTTCTTGGCACCGCTGAATGAAGTTAATAGCGCCTTTGCGCCGAAACATCTAATTACATAGACTGCCGCATATTAACTCTTAATAATTCTTAGTACATAAGACCATTATAAATTGAGAAGATTGTGGCACTGTAAATATATAAACCTTGTACAATTATCAGGCCTCAACAAAAACTAAACTAATTATGCTACAAGTTAGCCCTTGACGGCATCTTACCTGATGGTAAGTGATGATGCAGTCTAGGATGGTAGCGGGCGAACCTGTGAGGGGTATGGCCAGTCCATTCTCCTAAATGGTTTCTACGCGACATCGTGCTGGAACGCTAAATGACACGACTTTGTCGGTAGGATGGTAACTGGCCACGGCCGAAGCCTTCCACCAGACCAGACTCGAGTTGGGATCGAACCCAGGACCTCCAACTTTGTATCACGACAGCCCACACGCTTTGACACGGAGGTCGTTTAACTTCGGTAACCTTGACAGCGTATGCTTAGCAACAGGCCTCCGTCATCCTAATAGGATATGGAACCCTAAAAATATATTAACTTATTTAGGAATTTGCGTGCAACTTTTCATCCAATGGAAAAAACCATATAAAAGTTATATAAAAGAGACGTTGGAAAACGTGGGAAACGCTGGGGCCGCTGCTCTCTTGACGTGTTCAATAGGTATCTCAATTTAGTTCGTGAACTCGGCCGAGATCGCGTGCTGGAATGTCCTTACATTGCTAAGGAGTGGGGCGTTTTAGTGGCGGAAAGCGGAAAACTACTACGTACTTAACAACATAAGTAAATTCAAATTTCATATTCAAATAATCTTTACTCAAATAGTCCTTTACAAGGCACTTTTGATGCGTCAATAATTTACATAGTAGTGATTCGATGACTCGTAAACTTAAAACTAAAGCTATGAGGGTTCCAAACGCGCCCCGGTCTAAGATGAAGCCAACAACAAACTTAGCCGGTTTTTTTTTGTCGTTATCACCATCTCACATAATCAATAATAAATTATAGTACCTATGCAGATAGAGCAATTCATACCCAAGCTATGATTTTTCTATAAGCTTCGAAGACTAGCTTAAACTAACTTAACAAAAAAAAATTATGATTCAACGCTTTTGTACTTGCCAATTAAAACAGCGTAATATTTGAAAGGGCCGTTAGTTTAATGGATTGGTCCTCAAAACCTACCCACCTTCCTACTTGTTGTATTTACTGCCTTTTTTAGAAGACTCTCTCGTCTCTCTATATCTTTTATATATTTGGTTGCCTGGAAGAGCAACAAGAGAAAATAACAGAAACAGTACAACTACTGTTTCTGTTATTTTCTGTTTTTGTAGTTTTTATTATATTTTGTGGTGTGCATTGAGTGTTTTCATTCATTCATTCGTTCGTTCATTCATTCATTCATTCATTCATTCATTCATTCATTCATTCATTAAAGACTCGTAAACGCTGTCGCTTGTGACATAGAGTTTAGAATAGTTGATCTTTTCAAAGCGTTATGGCTAACTTTGAAGCAACTTTGCGTTGACGGTGGTTTATTAGGAATGACGTTTTGAATGTTCTCGTACGGTTATGACGCTGCCTCATGCATTCATGAACGACTGAATTTTATAAAAGAAAATAGTAAGTATTTTTTATTGTTATTTTTGTATAAGTTATTAGATAGTATCGTAAGAACTAAAGTCGATGTTTATCAATATAAATCTGCTCCGTACCTTACAAATCTGAACAATAAATTTCATTATCATCATCATGATAAACCCATTGCCGCCTCACTACAGAGCACGGGTCTCCTCTCCATATGAGAAGGGTTTGGCCACAGTCCACCACGCCGGCCATGTGCGGATTGACAGACTTCACACGCCTTTGAGAACATTATGGAGAACTCTCAGGCATGCAAATTCCCTCACGATGTTTTCCTTTACCGTTGAAGCAAGTGATATTTTAATTGCTTAAAAATGCACATAATTCCGAAAAGTTAGAGGTGCGTACCCGGGTTCGAACCCCGACCTCTGATTAGGAGGTGGATGTCCTTACCACTAGGCTATCACAAACAATAAATTTAAATGGTTACAACCCTATATGTAATATATACATGCAACTTTTTCAATCCTATACGAAAGGATTGCTTTCACTTTGTTTTTAAGTAACTACAATATGTAAGTCAAAGGCGTATATAATTAAAATTATGGCTTTTCCTAATCGCCCGATAGTTGGAAGACTAGGAACTTTGTAAAATAGTCTTTAGATTTCAAGGTTTGAATAATCTAAAGAATTTGGCAATTTTAACGAAGAAACCGAAATTATATCGGTCGATTTATTAACATTTAAATATAAATTACTTTAGAAAACTGGTTCAAACCGAGTTTCAAACAAAAACATGTTAACTGAAATGTTGGACTGATTTGTTTGATATGTGGCTCTTATTGTACTCACATATAGTAAAAAATTACAAAAGCTGAATTCTAAATTCAATAAACCGGTTAGCGAATTAATGAATGAATGAATGCTTTATTCGGTTTCCGGGCGCAATAAGACCACACTACTTCATCATTATCAACCTTTTACTGGCTACAGGACACCGGTCTCCTGTCAGTTAGACGTGCACGTGTGGACACGGATAAGGTCAATCCGACACCCCAACCCTCTCGTATTTGCGGCTTCTTTTTACTCCCCCGACCTAAGTGCTCAGCTCCGAAAGAGGAGACCTCAACATATCCTCACGACGCTGACTTCTGAGAACATACTCGCATCACCTACCACACAATCATACGCTACACACCGTATTCGCCGGCGAAGATGAGGTCCCCTCTATCTTACGTCATACGGACGTGTGCTCTATCCACAACCTCGGAGACGTACGGACCACTCACACTCTCCGTCCGACTCTCCGCTATCCCGAACGTCGCCTAAGCCGAGGTTCGGCCTCAAAGGAGGCGCCCTTAGGCAGACGTTCCCTTAGTTTCTTCGAGCCTAGGTCTCCAAATTTCTTCTGGCAAAGCTTCTTTCCGAAGCTCGCCAAACAGCCCGGTTACGCTGTGACAACCAATAGGGTTAGCACAGCTAATAGACAGTCCGAAAAAAAAAACGGATGAGGTGCAACTCGTAGGAATTAATTTGTATATAAAACCGAGTGAGTAAAAGTGAGTTAACCGAACCGTATCACTTGGAAATGGATCGAGCTTTCAAACTCACCTACCTACATAGAGCGGTACTTTCTTAGCTGTTAGTTTCCATTGTAAAGTTGTTGGAAATACGAGTTGATCACAGTTCAGGTTTGTTCGAGCAAGCTCTTCACGCACTTCACGAATATTGCACAGAAAACGCGCAAGTTTATGAAGTAAAACTGATACTTCACGACTAGTAATTGGTCCCAAACTAAAATTACAGTTAAATAATGAAATATTACTTTAAAACAATACTGATAAGGATTTATTGATAAACACTTATCATATTAATGAGTATAGAAGAATAAAAAAAACATTCATTTCGAAAACCTTGACGACATCCGTGGCGAAGCGCGCGCTATCGCATTAAAAACTTGGAGGTAATGGGTTCGCTTCCCGGCTCGAGTCTGGTCTGGTGAGAGGCTTCGGCCGTGGCTAGTTACCACCCTACTGACAAAGACGTGTCGCCAAGCGATTTAGCGTTCCGGCACGATGTCGCGTAGAAATCAACTAGGAGTATGGGCTTACCATACCCCTAACAGGTTAGCCCGCTACCATCTTAGACTGCATCATCACTTACTATCAGGTGAGATTGCCATCAAGGGCTGACGTGTAGTGCAAAAAAACCTACATTGGCTTACTTTTCAAGGTACTTGTATTATGAATAGGCAAGTTTGGTTTGAATAACTCTACCGCTGGTACGGATGGCAAATTCTAGTGAGAATAAACCGTTAAGAGACACATCAGTTAATTTTTTCCAACATCATAATATTACGTTAATAATCATTATTACAACTTGCGAGAGGTGAAAACGGAGCTGAGAGATTCCAAGAAATCATAATGATAAGGTAACTTGGAAATTAATAATGATATTACAGTGTTGTTATTTGTTGTTTACGCACAGAATATGACTGAAGTTATACAAAAGTTACAGTTTTCGTAACAAAGCCGTTTTCCGAATAAGCCCTGGGGGTACTTTTAAAAACGGCGAATTCGATATAATGCCGAACCATCATTTTCGTTAAATTTTACTGTTACTAAATTGTTATTTTACTAATTTTACTTCGTTAATATTATTTTAAAATGGTAAATTTGATTGATCAATCCTATGTTGTTATTATTTATAACAAGTTAGTTTTAGTAGTGGATCATTTGATATGGAAATAGGTTTTGGTAGGTAGGTAATTATAAACTGTTTTATAAATTAAAATAACAGATCAGAAACTACCAAATAAACAATATTCTATATTCGATACCTTTATCAAAGAATTATAACGGAAAAAAAGTTTGGTGTGAGTAAATTTTTAAGAATGTGACAAATAAAGTAGTAAATGTTTTTCTTCCATTTATTTCGTTCATTTTTCTTCATTTTTATTCAAAATTTAAAAAGTAGATCACTTATTTTAAGCATCATTTGTATTGACGAAGACTTTTTTAGGAAGATATATAGATAGATGAAGCTGTGGTTAGGACGTCTGCCTCCTAATCAGCGGTAGGGGTTCGATCCCGGGTACGCATCTTTAACTTTTTTCAAGTCATGTGCGTTTTTAAGCAATTAAATTATCACTTCCTACAACGTTGAAGGTAAACATCGTGAGGAAACCTGCCCGGAAGTTCTCCATAATAATCTCAAAGGCGTGTGAAGTCTGCTAATCCGCACATAGCCAGCGTGGTGGACCATGACCTATTGAAAGGAGATCCGTAGTGAGCCGGCAATGGTTTGATCGTGATGATATAAAGACGATAGGGTAATAAAAACCAAGCTCAACAATTTCCTCATTTTCAATATTAATGGATTGTTAATGGAGGTAGCAAAGAAAATACTTTCTAAAATTAAAGGAAATGCTAATATAAGACACAAAACAAGGTAATTCATTGACAAAGAAAAAATATGTCCCTGCAATATTCAGTTTAACATGATTTCGATGGTGGTAAATACCAGCATATATACCGCTCACCCCCCATTAATCTGCGGTAAGTTCAGAACGTTTGCTGTGTTTCAAATTACGCGAGGAATTAATCAGAGCTTCAAGCGATTTATTTATCAGGCAGTATTAGTATAGTAGAGTAGTAGTAGTAGTAGGTACCGCCTGCTGCAAACTATTTTGATGGGGAAGATTGCTGGAAAAAGAGGTATTGGAAGGCGAAAGAAGTCGTGGCTCAGAAACATACGGGAGTGGACTGGCATCAAGTCGGTCGAACAACTGTTCCGTTTAGCCATGGACAAGGAACGTTACAAAAAACTGACTGCTGACCTCCAGTAATGGAGAGGCACTTGAAGAAGAAGAAGAGTAGTAGTTAAAGGCACGCATCAAATTGACGCCGTCGATAGCCCGCCCGGTGCTGTAGAAATTATAAAGTTTGAGGTCCTGGGTCGAGTCTGGTCTGGTTGGAGGCTTCAGCCGTTGCTAGTAACCACAATACAGACAGAGACGTGTCGCCAAGCAATTTATATTTCCAGTATGTTTTCACGTAGAAAACTATTAGGAGTATGGGTTACCACACCCTTAACAGGTTAGCCCGCTACCATCTTCACGATTACTTTTTTGATTTTGACGACCTCCGTGGCGCAGCGCGCGCGTTGTCGCTTTATAAAGTTGGAGGTTCTGGGTTCGATTCCCGGCTCGAGTCTGGACTGGTGGGAGGCTGCGGCCGTGGCTAGTTACCACCCTACCGACAAAGATGTGTCGCCAAGCGATTAAGCGTTCCGGCACGATGTCGTGTAGAAACCAATTAGGAGTATGGGTTTTCCATACCCCTAACAGGTTAGCCCGCTACCATCTTAGTCTGCATCATCACTTACCATCAGGTGAGATTGCCGTCAAGGGCCAACTTGTGATGGATAAAAAAAAAAACTTACAAGGTGAGATTACCGATAAGGGCTTATTTGTAGGGAAAAGTAAAAATTGGTCCTTTGCGAACGTGTTTCCAGAGAGGCAGTATCCTTTAGTCTATCATCTATATATACATAAAAGCGAAAGGTCACTGACGTACTTACTGATTATATCTCAAAAACTATTGTACGTATAAAGCTATAAATTAGCAAATAGGTAGTTGATAGTTAAGAGACGTCAGCTAAGAAAGGATTTTTGGAAATTCCACCCCTAAGGGGTTAAAATAGGGGTTGGAAGTTTGTATGAAAATCCTTTGCTTTTGGAGTTGGAGACACAAAAATTCGCATTAAGATTAATAATAATAAACAAAAAATATGTACATAATTTTTTAAAATATTAGCTTTTAAAGGTGGTTAAATAGGGGATGATAGTTGATGCTGACTTTTTTTATTATTAAGTCTACAAGCTTGAAATTTTGAAAGTAGGTTTCTTTTTAGGCGTAATTAAAATCTTCCCTGAAGGGCATAAAATAGGGGTTTGAAATTTGCATGAAAGTCCTATGTTTTTTTAATTTAGAGACACGAAAATCGGCAATTTGACATTTGCCTGTAGCTTACTTTCTGAAGCAGGGCATTGGCCGCACGGGAAACCTCAATCTAACGGGAAATTAGCAATTCTACGCAAACGAAGTCGCGGGCAACAGCTAGTTTATGTATATAATTAGACTTTGTAAATATTGTTCAAATATTCAGTGAAGTTAAATACGTCTTAATAAGTTAAAAGATTTAAATTTTATGGCTAAAATATAATCATACCGTGATTAAATACCGGGAAAATAATAAAATAGGCTATAGAATTTTCCTAATCTACTTTTTTCCATAAAAAGGATTTACAATGAAGGCCATATTGTTTTTTTCCCCTTACTTAATTAAGTAACATGTTTTATATCTTTTATCTGAAAAAAATATTACAAACAATACAGCGGTGAATGGTAATATATTTGTACCACGTATAATGAAGGTTCTGTACATAATTGAATGCCTAGCGGTAAGCATGCTACCCAGGAGTTAGGTCCTCGAGCTGGAAGACGCACCCTGTGCTCCTGGTGCGTCTTATGGCGTTCAATTGGGGGGCATCTGATATTGCCCCCGAGTTGGCACCGTCCTAAGGACGGACTCTGCCGGCCTGGTTGCGGTTGTGTGCGCGAGCGAAACCCGTGACCCGGCCACCAGGCGGCGGGAAAGGATATGCACCGTGGGGGTTTAGTCAGTAAGAGTCTGACATAACCACCGCGTCTCCTCGGACGCGGGGTATCCACGTTAAAAAAAAAAAAAAAAAGGGGTAAGCATGCTGGATTACAGATAACGAGGTCTTTTGTTAACATAATCATACAAGCCCGCTAACCCAAATTGGACCTGAGCGATCTAAACCACATGATGATGTTAGGTATACAGGACATAATTATTCTATTATAAAGCTGATTGTACACTGCAGTAAGAACCGCAATACTGACGAAAGATGCAACGCACAACTCAAACGCAAAATATAAGATAGATATTCATGGCATCTTTTTTTTTATCGACTACAAGTTAGCTCTTGACGGCGATCTCACCTGATGGTAAGTGATGATGCAGTCTAAGATGGTAGCGGGCAAACCTGTCAGGGGTATGGTAAACACATACTAGTAATCGGTGTCTACACGACATCGTGCCGGAATGCTAAATCGCTTGGCACGTCTTTGTCGGTAGGGTGGTAACTAGCCACGGCCGAAACTTCCCACCAGACGAGACTCGAGTCAGGAATCGAACCCAGTACTTCCAAAATGCGACAGCGGGCGCGCTGACCCACGGAGGTCGTTGAATCGTGAATCTCAAATCGTTCGCAGTGTTTTTCTTATATAGGTAAAAAGCGGGTATACAAACAAGCGGGTCAACTGACGTAAAGTGAATACCAGCGCCTTACGACTTCGGCATTTCAAGTTCGTTGCAGCTGACCAAGACTTCTCTGCAATTCCAGTATAGTCACTAAGGTGTTGCCAGCTTTTAGAGAATGGATTTCTTTGTTCCTAGAATAACCATCAGTCGTTGTTTTGGGAGATCAGACAGTAAGCATGTTCAATCAATCATCAATCAATCAGCCTATAGACGCCCACGGCTGGACATAGGCCTCTCCGAGAGCGCGCCACCACACACGGTCCCCCGCCTTCCTCATCCAGCGATCCTTTTCAGGTCGTCGGTCCAGCGAGCAGGAGGTCGTCCTACGCTGCGCTTACCGGTACGCGGTCTCTACTCCAGAACGCGTCTGCCCCAACGGCCGTCGGTTCTGCGACAGATATGACCCACCCACTACCACTTCAGCTTGCTAATCCGTTGGGCTATGTCGGTTACTTTTGTTCTCCTACGGATGTCCTCGTTACGGATTCTATCCCTCAGAGAAACACGCAGCATAGCCCTCTCCATAGCACGCTGAGCGATTTTGAACTTGTGGACAAGGCCTACTGTGAGGGTATATAAATATAATACCCCTTACATACAACTATATTTATAGAGCCACCAAATTAGATTGCATATAATAATATAATAGTGTAATAAAAACAGGCACCTTTGTGGTTCTTAAGCTATTTGCAGTTTCTGTGACTTCTGTAGTCTTGCTTTTCTTTTGGCCTTTGTACTTTTGCGGCTCCCACGCCTTTTGTGCCTTATTCCTCTTTTGCGCCTTTTAAGCTATTTGCATTTTCTGTGCCATTTGCGGCTTTTGCTCGTTAAGCAGCATCTAACAACTTCTGGTAGGTAAATAATGCCTCTCTTACAAATTTTTATGATATGTACCACCTCGCCGCATCGCCCGCCTGTTGCAGTTTTTTAGAATTACGAGAATTAGAAGAGTAAATCTAAAAAGCATGCCAAGAATTACAATCAAATGCAGATTGTTTAACGCCGTTGAAATCAGGTATTGGTAAAATATTAGCATGGTTTTTAAATAAAAAATCCGAAGATTTAGTTGAGATTTGTGTTTTGTTGATTTTTTTTATTAAAAAAACAGATGCATAATAATGCATCTTTATTTCCAGCTACGTATAACATAAGGGCCTTTAAGACAAGAGTGAATAGGCATTTTTAAGGCAAGCGCGCTCCAACCTTATCACAAAAAATAATGTATTTTTATATACGCTTCGTACGGAACCCTAAAACTAGGCAGTGCTTCATAAAATAACAATTCGAGAGTTGTTATCAACCCTTAATAAAGGAGTGAAACAGTACCCTTCTGTTTAATTATGGCAATTTCGTTTGAGATTTCGTTCAGGGAAGTTTCTTTTCTTCCGGCACGTGGCTTGTGATTACTCGTATATTATTTCGCGTAGATCGGAATACAAAACGTTAATTTTTAACATGTTCAACTCAATTTTAACAAAATATTGATGTTAATTTTAATCGTAAACCAGACTAATTTAATGTTAAAATTGAGAGGTTCCGGCACACATTAAAACTTTCAAAGTTATGAAATACAAACGGATGCAGCCTCCCAACAGATAATACGCTATTACGCTATAATATAATAAAACTGTAACAGGACGAATTCTGTACATTAAATATATTTTGAAAATTTTCATTGGACGATGCTTTTATTTATTTATTTCTCATTTAAATCGGACATGGAAGCGTCCATAGATTGTTAGTATGTTACTCGTAGTAACATTTTATCCTTAATTACTAACATAGTATTAAGGATAAAATGTTACTATCGATACTGAGCCCAAAACAATATTTATTATTTTCTTGTTTGTCTGTCTGTCAGTCTGTACCTTGTCCGAGCAACATGCCGAAACTACTGGATGGATTTGAATGAAATTTGGTATAGGAGTAACTGATACTCAGGTTCAACATATAGGATAGTTTTTATCCCGGAATTGAGCACGGTTCCCTTGGGAGAGGGGATAAAAGTCAAAATGTGTATTTAGTTATAATTCATTAACGCGTACCGATTTCATTCATTATTTTTTGTTAGAAAGGGGATACTTTACAGATTATCTTGTAATTATTTTAAGGTCATCGGTTTAGGATAGCTTTTATCCCGGAATTCAGCACGGTTTCCTTGGGAGAGGGGAAGAAAGTCGAAATGTGTAGTTTTATGTTTTATTTCTTTAACGTGTACTCCGAATGTGTATTTAGTTTTAATTCATTATCGCGTACTCCGATTTTACTCATTCTTTTTTTTTTTGTTAGAAAGGAGATACTTTAATGTTTATCCTGTAATTATTTTAAGCTCGTCGGTTTAGCAATTCATTGTTTCGTAATTGGAAGACAAACAAACACACTTTCGCACATTTCAACTCAACGCAGACGAAGTCGCGGACATCTCTCTCTCCAGTCGTTTCTTCATTACTGAAGATCGTGGTCCTGGTGGTGTCCTTGCAACCTCGTGCGGATTATTTGTTTTCACCGGCTTCTATCGGAGGCTAGTCTCGCTATTGTGTGAAATTTGCACTTAGTAGATTCCGCGGACATCAGCTAGTATTAAAACTAACAGGTTAGCCCGCTTCTATCTTAGACTGCAACATCACTTACAGGTGAGATTGCCATAAAAATAATGTGCTTTCATAGGATCTTGTTCCGGGTATAGAATTTGTAATGCATTTAGCATGAATCAAACTACAGAGGCTGGGTTGTATCACGTGCGATGCAAAAGGTCCATGTTCATACAGAATAATGGGCTCGCGGCAGTATTTCTGCGAAACATGTTGACAACATCGCACATGAATTTTGGCGGCCTTTGTGACCCAGATTACTGGTCTGTGATCGTGAAATCAGTGTATTAGAACCGGTATTTGAATCGCTAACAAGATCTTAGGGTTAAAATCATCATCATGTTTTAATAATTCGTGTAATTATCGTTGCTGATTGACGAAGCCTATATATATATTATATAATTTTTTTTTGCATGCTATCTTATAAGTAGAATTTTTAAGATACACACAATTGTAAGAACAAAATATGTACAAAACTCCTACAAATACAGTTATGCTATTCTAACAGGTCCAATTCAGTAACCCACTAAAGCGACTGTTTTTTATACAAAATGAATCCTCATACATTTGCAACAATAGCTGTATATAGGTTCCTGTAGAGTGGTGACGCCTAAACTAATGAACCGATTTAAAAAATTCTTACCCCAATAGAAAGCTACGTGATAGCCTAGTGGTTACGGCGTCAGCCTCCTAATCAGAGGTCGGCTAAACTAAAATTAATAAATTTTATAATTATTGCTCATGTTGATTGTTCCACTTTAAGAGGCTGACGCCCTAACCACTAGGCTATCACGTAGCTTTCTATTGGGGTAAGAATTTTTTAAATCGGTTCATTAGTTTAGGCGACAGAGCGTAACAAACAAAAACAAAAATGGCGTCTAAAAAGTGTTCATATTACGTACCTATTGCATGCCATCCAAAATACACCTGTAAAACGTTCGTGTCCCACTTTCATTGCGTTAAGTGCCTTAGTATATGGCACGTGCTTGTAATATTACGGATCGGCTAGCACCTAGCCGCTACTGTTTATTGTCCAGGGATTAGATCGTATTGGAATCCATATTCATGAGTGCCTGCTATGCAGCCATACCTGCCAACCCTAATGATGCCAAATATGATCAGCCAAAATGACTTGTGTAATGGGTCTGAATTGCTCTATCTCCATAGGAACTATAATTTATTATTGATTATGTGAGATGGTGATAACAAAAAAAACCCGGCTAAGTTTGTTGTGGGCTTCTTAGACCAGGGCGCGTTACGAACCCTCATAGCTTTAGTTTTAAGTTTACGAATGTAGTTACCATCATCAAATCACTAGTATGTAAATTATTCACGCATCAAAAGTGACTTTTAAAGGACAATTTTAATAAAGATTATTTGAATTTGAATTGGAATTTAATGAATGTCATAACATAAAGTAAACGATGCTCGAGAACTGGTCCTCGTTTTTCTGTTCAGTTCTTAGTGTAATAATTCTTATTTGGCTTTCTGAAAAGTTTACAAAAAATAATAACAACAAATAAAGCTGTTATTTCACTATTATTTTAACTTTTAACTTTATTTTATACCGGTATAATTAATAACGTTCCTGCAATTTTGAATATGACATTTTACTCTTGACCCAATGACATTAATAATATATTATATTTATATAAGATATAATTTACTGTCGTAAACTTGTTTCTAAGTTACGATCTATCGATATTGAGACTGGATTGACACAAATATAAATTATTTCGCAGTCACGTGGTGTTGTAGTCAATATTGTGGTCGAGTTTTTTTCATTAGAACAATGACATACATGGCAAGAAACAGAACCTTAAACCTTGCAGTATACTATGAAATGTACCATCAGTGAGATTTACATGGTATTAATTCCAATCAAATAAATATGCAAAGTCGGATTTATTCCATAAAGTTAATTAAAAGTGTAATAAGAAGATAAAAGTATAAGTCACAAAATGTAAAACGTAACCGAAAAGAAAAGAAAATTCAACGCGAAATATAAGAAACATAAGATATCTACGAGATCTAAGGTATTTACGAACTACCTTCACTAGAGAACACGACATAGAGCGACTTTTAAACTAAAATATACCTTGACGGGTGTAATATAGAGTGTGAAATGGCGTGACATCGTGTGCGCGGGTACCTACAGAAGATATTCCGAGATACCTAGCTTGTTTAGCGAGATACTCGTGGGTGCTGTTATGACAATGTCTTTAATTGTGACGACACGACTAAGATAAAAATATAAAAAAAACACGATAATTTTTTTGTTTTTAAATATAAATGTATTATGTTTAAAGCGAGATAACGAGCACGATATCAATTCTTTTAGAAAAGCGCGTAAATCTGTGTCACGATTATCACCAATCAGAATGACCTACAGTATGTTTCAATGGTTGGTGCTGTCGCATTATACAGTTGGAGGCCCTGGGTTCGATTCCCGGCTCGAGTCTGGTGTAGTTGGAGGCTTCGGCTGTGGCTAGTTACCAACCTACTGACAAAGACGTATCGCAAAGCGACTAAGCATTCCGGCACGATGTGTAGAAACAAGTGTGGGCTTACCATACCCGTAACAGGTTAGCCCGCCACAATCTTAGACCGCATCATCACTTACCACCATGTGCGATAGCCGTCGAGGGCTAACTTGTACTATGCAATAATATTAAATAATATGTAGAATTGTAACGATTACTGTCACTGGTTAGTAATAAAGATCTCTTTACCGATAACGATGTATAAACCAAAAAGTCTGTGAACCTTCGTGAAGATATTAAAAAACATCACAGACTTTCCCGCATTCAGACGTTTGACACTCATTAAACCAACACCGGCTGTTAAAATAGACTCTCCAGAACAGAATCCAGGACCATGAAATGGCTTGGCTAGGTGGTGATCATATAAAAAAGAATAAAGGAAAATCCTGGTTCGACTTGTCATGAACAGATTGCGCAGATAATACGTCGGACAGTGTAAAAGCTTTCGTTTGTTCTTTTAACCGTCGAGGGGGTCTGGTGCTATGTAGGTAGGTACTCAACTTAGTGGCTGTCGGTATCAAGAAAATAGGAAGCTAAGAAAATACGTGACTCGAAGTGGTCTAAGGATACCTGCTAATAAATCCATTTTTATCGTTTCTTAATGTATAGTAGCCACGATAGAAATAACATCTTAAAAAAAATAATAAAATTACGGTGATTTTCCTGTAACACTTTCAAGCTCCCTTATATCCTGGATAACAAGTGAGCTCAGCGTTTTTGATATCACAAGTATGTAATACTATACTATGTATGTAAATAACACAAGTGTAACCTATATGTATAAATATATATTCTATATTTCGACATAATTAATTAAATTTATGAAGAAGCGGTGATAGCCTAGTGGTTAGGGCGTCAGCCTCCTAATCAGAGGTTGGCGGTTCAAATCCGGGCACGCACCTCTAACTTTTCGGAGTTATGTGCGTTTTTAAACAATTAAAATATCACTTGCTTCAACGGTGAAGGAAAACATCGTGAGGAAACCTGCACGCCTGAGAGTTGTCCTCCATAATGTTCTCAAAGGCGCGTGAAGGTTGCCAATCCGCACATGGGCAGCGTGGTGGTCTATGGCCAAACCCTTCTCATATTGAGAGGAGACCTGTGCTCTGTAGTGAGCCAATGGGTTGATCATGATGATGAGATGTACCCAGCGATTTTACCCGCGTACTACCCGTTCTTGTAGGAATCCGGTGATAAAATATAATCAATGTTATCCTTTTTTTTAAACACTACAAGTTATCGCTTGACGGCTATATCACCTGATGGTAAGTGATGATGCAGTAGTGTTTAAAACAAAAAAAAAACACTGCATTACTGCTCTGACGTTATACAACATTTATTTCTAAGGTAGATAACGTTTATCACATTCCAAATATATTCGTATCGAATAACCCGTGAACCCGCTGATATTACGTACCGGGCCTAAAACAATCCAATATGACTCGCACAGTCATATTGTTCGCAAAGGAATTTTTACAAAGAGCCCAACTCTTTTACTAGGTTGATTCATTATTCATTTAGGTTTTGTATTCATTGTTTATTTATTACATCGTTCCTCTGGTTTGATGCATACTGGATTACGGAACATGAGGTTTTACAAGTCAGCCCTTGACGGCTATCTCACCTGGTGGTAAGTGATGATGCTGTCTAGGATGGTAGCGGGCTAACCTGTTAGAAGTGTGGTAAACCCACGCTCCTAGTTGGTTTCTACGCGACATCGTGCCGGAACGCTAAATCGCTTGGCGACACGTCTTTGTCGGTAGGGTGGTAACTAGCCACGGCCGAAGCCTCCCACCAGACAAAATTACTCTTTTGGATTCGATTACTCTGTATATGTCAATACTTATACCGGGTATGAAATATTACTCTAATAAGATAGCTCTTAATGTAATTTTAAGTGACATGTGAGTTAGTGATAACAAAAAGAAAATATACCTGGCTAAGTTTGTTGTGGGCTTCTTCTTAGACCGGGGCGCGCTTGGAACCCTCATAGCTTTAGTTTTAAGTTTACGAATGTAGTTATCACCATCAAATCACTACTATGTAAATTTTTGACGCGTCAAAAGTGCCTTTTAAAGGACTGTTTGAATAAAGATTATTTGAATTTGAATTTGGTAGTTTGTTATGCCCAGTTGTACATGGCTGTAAGACGTGTTTAGCTTTTATCACTAGCATGTAATAATAATCGTTTAAACCAGCTAACCCCTTTGGGACAGCATACCGATGGACCAATATACTAATTCAGTCTTTCCTGTGAGAGAGAAGTCCTTTGTCCAGCAGTGGGACTTTGAAAGATTCAGGAAGATGAAGGTCAACTTCACTCTAAATCTGCAGTGATACGTTATCCGATATCGAGTTCACAAAATAAAACTTCCGGTAGAAATGCAAGCGCCTGCAAGAAAAACCCTAGTAATAGCTAAACGTTCCGTTAAACTTTTAATAATTAACGGGCGTTCATTGTCTTCAATCTATTGTAATCTATCTATTCTTTCTGTAACAGTTTATATAAGGTTATAATTTTAACTAATCCGTTGCCTTATATTTAACTCTCCCACTCTGCCATATAACCAGGCTTTGGGATTTAGCTAGGCGAGTTTAAAGTTATTTTTTTTTTATCCACTACAAGTAAGCCCTTGACGGCAATCTCACCTGATGTTAAGTGATGATGCGGTCTAAGATGGTAACGGGCTAACCTGTTAGGGGCATGGTAAACCCACACCCCTAATTGGTTTCTACGCGACATCGTGCCGGAACGCTAAATCGCTTGGCGACACGTCTATGTCGGTAGGGTGGTAACTAGCCACGGCCGAAGCCTCCCACCAGACCAGACTCGAGCCGCGAATCGAACCCAGGACCTCCAACTTTTTTAAAATGCAACATCGCACGCGCTGCGCCACGGAGGTCGTCAAAAACAAACTTTCTATATTCCTATTTTACGTAGAATGTGCAATGAAAATTTGCTTTTTGCACGAGGTGGCCTTGGCTGTAAGATGATACACACGGCCTAGCTACGTATTGCGTAACGCCCACTGAGCTGTGCTAATGTATGGTAATATATAATATGTATGGGTAGTCTAATCTATACAAATAAATAAAATTGGAGTGTCTGTTTGTAACATTGGAATAACCGTTTTTTGCTACATGCATATGAATATGTATACGGTACATACACCAAAATAACATTTTTTACAATTTTTGTCTGTTTGTCTGTCTGTCTGTTTGTTCCGGCTAATCTCTGAAATGGCTGGACCGATTTTTACGGGACTTTTATTGGCAGGTAGCTGATGTAATAAGGAATAACTCAGGCTACTTTTGTTTTAGAAAAAGTCTTTTATTTAAGAAAAATAAAATCAAAAGTAATGCTGCAATGTCAAAGTACTGTCCAGTACCGCGCGCAGCTCACCTGTGCCATCACGTCTCGGGCGCCTCCCACAACTTCTCCCACCAACGAATCAATATCCGATTTACTATTAATTAAGTAATCTATTGCTTCATGATTGAAAGATAAACAAACACATCAACTCAACGCAGACGAAGTCGCGGGCGTCAGCTAATAATAAATGTAAACGTTTCAAGATCTTGAATATTTTATAAATAATTTGAAATAAATTTAGCTCAGGCTACGCTATATATACGTTCGTGTATATATTCTTTCCCCTATATTAAACTTACTTCCCTTACTTACTCCAATCGCGCTATCTTATTATAGCTTACATCCTTATCTGACTCCATAGCCGCCGTCCTTGGCTCGCATCTCTCCCTTTATCTTGTATTACAAAACTAACCCCTTTTCTCAATGCGAAGCTTAGCTTAGCAATTAAATTCAAGCTATGCAATCATCATCATCATGATCAACCCATTGCCGGCTCACTACAGAGCACGGGTCTCCTCTCAATATGAGAAGGGTTTGGTCATCGTCCACCAAGCTGGTCATGTGCGGATTGGCAGACTTCACACGTCTTTGAAAACATTATGGAGAACTCTCGGGCGTGCAGGTTTCCTCACGATGTTTTCCTTCACCGTCGAAGCACGTGATATTTTAATTACGTAGAGGTGCGTGCCCAGGTTCTAACCCCCGACCTCTGATAAGGAGGCGGACGTCCTAACCAATAGGCTATCACAGCTTCTTATATGCTATAGGTCTATGTTGACACACTATAACATACCATATGTAAAGGTATCCTTACGGCCCAAAAATAAACTTTTCATAATATTGGAATAACTATGCAGTGTTTTATCACTCTTTAACTTGTCACACCTTTCAAATGTCAGAGTGTGACAAAACCCTGTAAACAGTTTGTAAGGTCTTAAGAAACCGAGTAGATGCCGACAGTTAGCTCATAAGGACTAACACGTAAAAGGGTTGTATCTCTGAGCATAATATAATATCGTCCCATATACTCCGTTTATAGCCGATTTAATTCCGCGTAACGCTTTCGTTGAGTAACAATAATAAGATTATAATTAAGCTATTTACATTTGATAACTTCCCGCGATTATATTATGGTTCATGTAAATGCCGAAGATAATTTGAGAACAGATGCCTTAGAATATGATGACCTGAGTGGCGCAGCGCGCACGCTTTCGCATCATAAAGTTCTGGCTTCAATTCCCGGCTTGAGTCTGGTCTGGTAAAAGGCTTCGGCCGTGGCTAGTTACTACCCAACCGACAAAGACGTATCGCCAAGCGATTTAGCGTTCCGGCACGATGTCGTGTAGAAACTAACTAGGAGTATTTTACCATACCCCTAAAAGGTTAGCCCGCTACCATCTTAGACCATCACTTACCATCAGGTGAGATTGCCGTCAAGGGTTAACTAGTAGTGGATAAAAAAAATTATCATATATATGACTTGATGCGTAAGTACCTATGGAGACCACAACAAGGGTGGACGGTATGGTAAGTTCAAATACAAATTTAAAACAAACTTTATTTTATTTTTTAACTTTATTTTATTTCTTTATTTTTTTATTTGCTACAAGTTAGCCCTTGACGGCAATCTCACCTTGTGGTAAGTGATGATGATGTCTACGATGGTAGCGGTCTAACCTGTTAGGATTATGGTAAACCCACGTTCCTAATTGGTTTCTACGTGACATCGTGGCGGAACGCTAAATCGATTGGAGACACGTCTTTGTCGGTAGGGTGGTAACTAGCCACGGCCGAAGCCTCCACCAGACAAAACTAAGTTACAAATAACTAAGTTAATTAACAAATAACCACTTTCTTCGTGGTGATAATTTTTCAAGAGTAGGCAAAACTGCTCTGGATTAAGCTTTAAATTTCATCTCGTTAATTCCGCAGTCCGTTTAAAAAAATATTCATATTTGTTATCAATCTAGTTCGGGCTATAATACAATGGGTACTTGTGACGTCATACGAGTAGCATTCAATTTATACACCACTACCACGGCTTAGCAATCAGACAGTTTATTTTTAAACTAGCTTTTAGCCGCGGCTTCGTTTGCATTGAAGCAGTAATAATCAGATATCATTAAAATATAAATAGATAACTATATTTTAACAAACCATTTTTTAATCTTTCCTATTTTTTTAATAAGCTAATTATGATCTTATTTCTAATAAAGTTACTTCTAATACCTACAAGAATATGTGTACAAAGTTTCATGATAAACAGGTTTAGTAGTTTTCGCATGGAAAGAAATTTATCACATTAAGTATCAAAAGAGAAACAAGATTTCACGTACTCTGTGCCATCTGTGTGTCACCACGGTAGACTGTCTGAAACATTATAATATGAAAGATTAAAAATCTAGCTAACTACACTATTAGGTTATTAGAAATTAAAATCTTGCTTTCAATGGACGTATACAACTAATTTATGTAGGGAGATTTACTTATTTTTTCAAGATGATTTGATGCCTTGACATCCTTAAAATAAAGATATCAGAACTGAAGCAAAAGTGCCAACAAGTGTTAGTAAAAAGGATCAAATTTACAAAAAACACAGTGTTTCATTTTCCCGTTGGTACCTTTAACCCAAATGTTACAATTGGTTCTTATACAGAATGCATAACATGTCCACTTAAATACTACGTATTTTAGGTAAGAATTTCTTTACTTTAAGGTAATAATTTAGATTATTTTTTGTGTGAATTGTGGGTTGGATATCTTTTTGTTAAATTCCGTCCAACTGTATGACCGGGAGGTCGTGGCGCTGCTTCGTCCGGATTTGCGAACGGGCAGTGGGCGCAATAAATTGGATTGTCGAGCGCTCATCCCCAAGCAGCGACAGTACCACTCACGGCCGACCCGTCATCTGTATTTCGCGTTCCGAGTTCAGAGTAAATTGTTGCTGGCGTGTTGGGTTAGCTGTCAGAACGTTCTGCACAATAGATATTTAAGGATCCAATCCCGATTGGGCTTTTACTTTTCATCGTCGAACCGATATACAATTTAATATGAAAAATTGGACGAAAAATAACGTGGTATATTCAGAACAATTTTTTAAATAAAATATTTTTCAATTCGTTGATTGAGTATTTGATAACGAGCTTTTAAGATAACTAATCCTGTTTTAAACAGGAACAATTCCTAGGTGTTACCGGACTAAAACTTTCTATGGCCGTCTCCGCTATTTGAGTTTTCAGTATGCCATTGAAATCATAATCATCATCATCATCATCATGATCAACCCATTACCGGCTCACTACAGAGCACGGGTCTCTTCTCAATATGAGAAGGGTTTGGCCATAGTCCACCACGCTGGCCATGTGCGGATTGACAGACTTCACACGCCTTTGAGAACATTATACTCTCGAGCGTGCAGCTTTTCTCACGATGTTTTCCTTCGCCGTTGAAGCAAGTGATAGTTTAATTTTTTAAAACGTACATTAATCTGAAAAGTTAGAGGTGCGTGCCCGGATTCGAACCGCCGACCTCTGATTAGGAGGCTGACGCCCTAACCACTAGGCTATCACCGCTTCGATCCTGTTTTAAACAGGAATAATTCCCAGGTGTTACCAGACTAAAACTTTCTATGGCCGTCTACGGTATTTGAGTTTTCACTATGCCATTGAAATTAAGTTCGTATAATATTCTCTTTATTAAGGTAGGTAAGGTATCACCGAAAAAGTAAAATAGTACAGATATAAAATAACTATAATATGCCAAACCCTTCTCATATTTATATGTCAGGTGGGAGGCTTCGGCCGTGGCTAGTTACCACCCTGCTGACAAAGACGTGTCGCCAAGCGATTTGGCGTACCGGCATGATGTCGTGTGGAAAACAATTAGGAGTATTGGTTAACCATACCCCTAACAGGTTAGCCCACTACCATTTTAGACTGCATCATCACTTACCATCAGGTGTGATTGCCGGGCTAACTTGTAGTGGATCAAAAAAAAAAATTGAGAAGAGATCCGTGCTCTGTGTTGAGTCGGCAATGGGTTGATCATGATGATTATGAATAGTCCAATAGTGAAACCATTCGACAACCTACGTGGCGCGTGGCTGTCGCATTACAAAGTTGGAGGTCCTGGGTTCGATTCCCGGCTCGAGTCTTGTCTGATGGGAGGCTTCTGCCGTGGCTAATTACAACCCTACCAACAAAGACGTGTTTTTTGCCGATTTGCCGTTCCGGCACAATGTCGCGTAGAAACTTATTAGGAGTATTGGTTTACCCTTAACAGGTTAGTCCACTATCATCTTAGACTGCATCATCACTTACCATCAGGTGTGATTGCAGCCAAGGGCTAACTTGTAGTGGATCAAAATAAAAATTGAGAAGAGATCCGTGCTCTGTATTGAGCCGGCAATGGGTTGATCATGATGATTATGAACAGTCTAATGTTGAAACCACCAACTTACCCATATGAGGCAGGTGGGTTTAAGCTTTATATTTCTCTCTCGTATAACACAAAACACCTATGCCTAACAGTAGATTAATAGTCTGATACTGATGATAATCTACCCATCTGTATCATTTTGAATTCTCTATCGCTTTACGTAATTAAACCGCTTAAATCTACATAATATAATATGCGAACCTTGTTTCATAAACAAGGATCACATACAGATTAACGTTCCGCAAGTAACTACGTAGTGACGTTGAAGAATTTATATGTGTTACTTTATCGCAGACAATAAATTTAACTCAAGCTTACATGCATGGCGATATAAAGTTTATGTGAATAGGTTAATTATAGACCTCGGTTAACTTTGAGGATTACAGAGACAGTATGGGGAAGATTTTATTTGCTATTTACTCAAAGGATTTCTAAATGAAAAAGTTTATGAAGTACAGTTAATTTATTTGTGTCTATCTCACACTGGTAAATCGTTTCTAATTGTTAGGATTTTATTTTCATTTCCAAATGCTTATCTCATCTTGTTAAAATAAATAAATGCAATTAAAAACCTATAAAAACCTATTTTTTATATTATTCAGTTTATTCGTACAAACTCTAATAATATTATTGCATTAATTTATATTAAATATTTTTGTTTAAACTTTGCGTAGTATTAATCTAAGATTAGGATCTATTTGAAATTTTTGAGGAACGCAAATAATTCATACGGTAGTCATCCCTGAGAGTTGAACTCTAAGAGTAACGAAGTCGTGCATTTATCCTTTAACGTTAAAAACCATTACCGGGGAAAATGGGACTTGACATTGTGTAGAAAGTTGCATCTACCCCGGTAAAAAAACCAACCAATGGCTACCGGGACAGTTGCGACTTTCCATTTACTGGGGCGAAGGCATCTACGCTCTCTCCCCCGACCTAAGCGCTCTCCGAAAGAGGAGACCTAAACATGTCTTTCATGACCCTGACGATCAGATGACTACTGACAACATATTCGTACCACCTACCACACAATCATACGCTACACACCGTCTTCGCCGGCGAAGACGAGGTCCCCGCTATCTTACGTCATCCGGACGTGGACTCCATGCACGGCCTCGGAGACGTACGGACCACTCACCGTCCGATCCCCCCGTTATCCCAAATGTCGCCTAAGCCGAGGTTCGGCCTCAAAGGAGGCGCCCCCTTAGTTTCTTCTAGCCCTAGGGCTACAAATATTTTCTGGCAGAGCTTCTTTCCGAAGCTCCGAAACAGCCCGGTTACACTGTGGCAACCAATAGGGTTTGTACAGGTAATAGACAGTCCGAAAAAAAAAACCATCTTCGCCCAATCTTTAGCTGTCATAGCTCACTCGTAGCAGCCATAGCAAATGCGTAGCGAACGTAGCACACGCGTAGCATGCGTTCGCCTGCTACGTCAGCTACGCTCCACCAAGCAATTCGTCTGGGATATAAATGAGGAACAATTATCGCAATATTCTATGGCATCTAAAGTTGGCTAAAGGCCCATTTTTCTCTTAAATTCACGGGAACGGATGACACAATTTGCCTCACCATAAGCTAATACTGAGAATTCCGTGCCAAAAAAAAACCAATATCACTATCAATAAATTCTGAAGCGACATAGTTCGTTATACACTGTTTAATATAACCGAGTAACCGTTTGCAAATTCCGTTTTTAAAAGTTATGATGCTCCGATGGCAACCTTCAAATTTCTTCTTTGAAATTAGGGTAAAAAAAATATTGATTAGTTGGTCTTATTGGATTAGTCCTTACTTATATTTTTGCATCTACCATGTACATTTCTGGGTGTTCGAACAAATTTACAGAAAATCTTGAATCTTTCATAAGCTAATTCGAAAATCAGATTCAGCTCCTCGAGTTTCTTAGTCGAATATGTTTTTCAGTCGTCCAACGAAATACTCGTATATTCTAGAATTACAGGTCACTTAAATTAAGAAGCAAAACGAACGGCAAGTAGTTCATGAGAATCAGATAAAAATGTAATTAGTGAAGCATTAAAGGAATCTTAGCGCCAAAGCCACCTTATATAACATAGCATATATAATAACTTAAATATTTCGAAGTTCAAAACCGAGGAACTCAGGGTGACTTATCTATACTACCTTATATACTGCTTAACTAATAAAATAAAGGAAAGGTTTCGTTTATCACGTTCTCTACAATCGACTGATTTTAATAATTCTTTTCCAACAAGTAAGTAACTACTATAAATGCAAAATTATAGATGGATGCTTGGTATTCAATCACGCTAGAACGACTAAATAGTTCTGGATGAAATTTATCCTATATTTATATATATATATATATATATATATATATATATATATATATATATTATAAGAAGATCAGGAATGGCACATAGGGTACTTTATAGGGTAACCGAAAAACTTTCGCTTCCGTGGGTTAGATATTTTAATCAGGCTGTTATTTCTCACATATACACCAAACCGAAACTTCCACGTTAAAGTAACGTTGCGGGCAACAGTTAGATGTATTAAAAACCAACCTATATCTCCTATATACATGTTGAGACAAATAATATCTTATGGCCCAGGTGTGGGTTGGCATGATGATACTAACTTTTTGGTCTTAGTTTATAACTTCCGATTTGGCTCGGGCTAAAAGTTAGGCATGAGTTATCTGTCAACTAATTTTCATTACCAGTTCGGTAATGGACACTTGTTACCAACCAAATTCGTGCCTAAAAGTCGTTAAGCGTTTAATCCCAGTTATTTTATCAGTAAGATATAAAATATACTAAAATTATTAATGCGAAAGTGTATCTACTGATTATGCATTATATGTAGTGTAAGAGCTTCTATTATCAATATATATTGAATATATTTGGCTCATAGATATACTATATCATACTTTTTATCCCGGAAAAAATACTGAGACTATTCTCACGGAATAAAAGAAAAATAAAGTTTTTTTTTACACACCACAAGTTAGCCCTTGACTGCTATCTCACCTGGTGGTAAGTGATGATGCTGTCTAGGATGGTAGCGGGCTGACCTGTTAGGACTAGGGTAAACCCACGCCCCTAATTGGTTTCTACGCGACATCGTGCCGGAACGCTAAATCGCTTGGCGACATGTCATTGTCGGTAGGGTGGTAACTAGCCACGGCCGTAGCCTCCCACCAGACCAGACTCGAGTCGGGAATCGAACCCGGGACCTCCAACTTTAGAATGCGACAGCGCGCACGCTGCGCCACGGAGGTCGTGAAAATCGTCGTCGTTCCCTAATCATATATTGCTTAGAAACAAAACTGATAGATAATGATGCCATTTAACAAAAACAAAATAAGAATTACATTACGAAATCTAACAATGTCTTACGGAAATTATACTCTTTTTATCAACTCGATACGTCGAGTTCGCAAATTGGATGTTGTGAAACATGTCTTCCGTATATAATTAACAAAATCTTTCCTTTGTTTGATAATACGACATAAATTCATTTCAACCATATAAATCTCACTCCCCCGCCATTTGGTAAAACACCTTTTATCTCCCGAAGTAAAAACCACCGTGAAGTTAACGTCATAAGTCATACTCTAGACCAAAGATATGTATTCGAGCTCTGTAAGTGATAGATGGGATAAACTGAAAAAAGTCAAGGTCATATATTCGAGTTCGAATATATGATTCGAGTTGTAAATCACAAAAATGAAGTACTGTATTTGTTTAAAACATAATTTCATTCATACATAAACAAAATAAGCGCGTAGTTAATTCCTGAGTTTGAAATTATTTGAGATTTAGATATTTTTTTTAGTTTGAGTTTAGAAAAGAATATAATAGAGTCGAAAGAATCCTACAAATATCTGCATTAAATTTTAATAAAATGCTTAATGATTAATACTTGTTTGTGATTTCATGATTAATCCCTATCCCAAACGTGCGTTAAAACGTTTCGTTACAAAACTGAGTATTGCAACCAATAAGTGCCACTTGGCTTCTTCCCAATAGAGCATGAAAACAGCATGTAATGTCTAAAGTCTAAATCTGCATGTCTGTGGCTAAGTAAGAGGCCAAACATATTAATAGCGACCAAATACTAAGCATATTGAACATTTTTGTAATTTAGTAAAACCATAAAAAATCTATTAACTGTCTTGTTAGACATAAACTGATTTCGTTATAGTATGCTGTTATATAAGAAGGACGATCGGAGCCAACCATTGATAATGAGAAAAAGTTCATGTTCATTTAAACTTCCCCCTCCTTTGATGTTGCTGAGATGACGAGACATCAAACGGTGTTGAGTCGTATATATGAATCGTGGTAGAAGTTAAAAAAAAATGGACTTGACTTTACTTTTCGCGCTTGTGAAGTCAACATCTCCTGAGGATGATCCGGTGTCGGGTCGAAACGTGCGTGGAGGTTCTAGTGGAAGATTTTGTGTGGTGTTATATTATACAAATCTCCCGGTTGTCGGCGGAATATAGCAATTTATACTTGCTGTTTATTGTTTATCATAGACTTCCGCAAAGTAACGCCTGTTTCTATTCATTAAAATGGAATTCAGCAGCTCTATTTGTAGAATAAACGTCTCTGATTGCTAACCGTATCATTGTTTAGGATTGCTTCTCCGTTTTTTGTCATATTGTGTGGGGGAAGAGTAACGCTCATCATGCATATGATAATAATATTTTCTTCTCACCTGACATTTTTATTTTGTTCCTTTGTCATTATGATGATACTTGTTTTTTATGACTAACGTTCTTCTGTCGTTTTATTTTAATTTATATGGCTACGATGCGAATGCTTTTAAGTTAGACCATAATCTTTGGTAAGGCTATATATATCATCATTACGATCATGGTGACCCATTGCCGGCTCGCTACAGAGTACGGGTCTCCTCTCAATATGAGAAGGGTAAGGCCATAGTCCACCACGCTGGCCATGTGCGGATTGGCAGACTTCACACGCCTTCGAGAAAATTATGGAGAACTCTCAGGCATGCAGGTTTTCTCACGATGTTTTCCTTCACCGTTGAAGCAAGTGATATTTCAATAGCTTAAAAACGTACTTAACTCCGAAAGTTAGATCGAATATCGAATCGAAACCCTGACCCCTCTGATTAGAAGGCTACTATACATATATAACACTTTAGCTCGGGTAAAAATAACTCTATTTATCTGCTACATTTTCATAGCTGAGCCTATACTGATTACATTTTTAGATCTAAATACATTTTGGCAAAGACAATTTTTAAAGCGAGAATCAGAGATTTCACACGTATTTTCTTAATCCACGTGTACAAAATCTCGGGCATCAACTTGTAAGGGAGGGTTTTCGGGGCAAAAAGTATCGTACATTTTATTGGTCCCAGATGTGAACTCTATGAAAAATATAACACTAGGCTAGTTACCAAGGGTTAAAAATGCGAAATCAAGCATAACCTATGAAGTTAACCAAATAAATCATTAAGATCTAATTAAAATGTAAAAAAGAATCCAATATTCTTTTTGAACTTCATAAGAAAAAGCATTAGTAACACAGAAAGTAAATTCTTCTGGTTTACATATTTAAGAGGATCATTCAAATGAGTTCGTTACCGTCTCACAATTCAATTTGGGTCCGCACAAACACTGGGTATGAAAAAAATTCAAGTGCCAATTTAAAGAATTCGTTTCGACGTTTCCTTCTGATACCTACTTACATTGAGGTAACAGATATTGGCTGAGTTCGGTCCTTTTTGTTCTACGAATTTATTTTTTACGCGACCAAAATGTAAATGAACAGTGTCTTTTTATATAATAATATATAATAAATAGGCCAGTGTAACTAACTCTTTATTATTATATTATATTATTATAATCATTTATTTATGATAAATAATAAATAATCTTTATTCAAATAATGCTTTAAAAGGCACTTTTGACGCGTCAATAATAGACATAATAGTGAGTTGATGTTGATAACTACATTCGTAATCTAGAGCTACGAGGGTTCTAAACACGCCCTATTCTAAGAAGAAGCCCACAACAAATTAGCCAGGTAAATTTTCTTAGTGTTATCACCATCTCACATGCCACTTAAAATTATGTTAAGAGCTATCTTATTAGAGCAATGTTTCATACCCATGCTTGTTTATCATTTACACAATCCTTTACACTATAGTAGGGCTTTTCTGCAAGCTTACGTTTTATATAAACATGAACTTATTGAGAGGCATCCCTGATATTTCATTTGGTTTTTTGTTATAAAATGTATACAATTATATAAATGTATAAATGTAGCCTAGTAGCGTGCAACACAAGTTGTTAACACAAAAATGGAGGTCCTAGGTTCAATTCCCGGCCCAATCTAGTCTGGACCGAGGCTTCAGCCGTGGCTAATTATCACCGTACAGCCGAAGACGTGTCGTCAAGCGATTTAGTGTCCGGCACGATGTCGCGTAGAAACCAATAAGGAGTACGGGTTCACCATACCCCTAACAGGTTAGTCCGCTACCATCCTAGACAGCAACATCGCTTATCACCAGTTGAGATAGACGTCAAGGGCTAACATGTAGTGTATAAAAAAAGACGGTATTTATTTATAAATTCTGGTATATTTATATCCTGTTACATAATGCATTACCGCTACCATCTTAGACTACATCATCACTTATACCAGGGCTCACTGTAGTGTATAAAAAAAAAAAAACTTGTCACTCTTCACTCATAGAGGAATAAGCCTGTAGGGCACCTTAATCCTTTAACACGCAGTGCAACGGTGGATTCTTTTCTGTACTGGCCTTCTTATATTTTACGCGGACGCGCTGCCATACACCTGATAAACCACCTCAGTGTGTAACTACCTCAATCTCCAACTTACACTACCGCTCCATTACAGTAGCTGTAATAACACTGAAGCCTTAAATCTCAAGTAAATTACGACTCAATTTCAACAATTATATTCTAGCGTATTTTGCTTAAATATGACGCTTTGCTGCATATTAGTGTTCGGTTCATAGACAGGAGGGAGGCTTCGGGCGTGGCTAGTTACCACAGTACCGACAAAGAGGTGTCGCCAAGCGATTTAGCGTTCCGGCACGATGTCACGTAGAAACTAATTAGGAGCGTGGGTTTACCATACTCCTAACAGGTTAGCCCGCTATCATCCCAGACAGCATTATCTCTTACCACCAGATGATATAGCCCTCAAGGGCTAACCTGTAGTATATTAACACATTATTGTGTAACATGTATTGTGACACGACTTTGTCGGTAGCATGGTAGCTAGCTGTGGCTGAAGCCTCCCACCAAACCAAACTCGAGTAGTTAATCAAACCCAAGACTTCCAACTTTATAATGCAAAGTGAGCTCTGCGCCACGGAGGTCGTTAAATTACGAGTGATAGTTGTTTTTTCATAAGATTGCTATGTTTAAATATTTCCACTTTCTAAGGTCTCATAATATGAAATTGAAATTATTCCCATTCCAGGTTACGAGTATCATGAAGTACTTATTACTCATCTCATTAAATCTCGATGCAGTAATATTTTTCATAATACAGCAATTTTATATTTTCTATGTATAATAAAAAAAAAAACACTCTCACATGGAGTGCTGTCAACTGCATCGCCTCGCCTCTTGTACTTGCGGCACATAATTTTATACCAAAGTAATCATAGTTGAATTATGTGTTTTTTTTTGTTTATACTACAAGTTAGCCCTTGACGACAATCTCAACTGGTGAAAGTTGCATTCTTGATGGTAGCGGACTAACTGTTAGGGATATGGTTAGCTGGAATGTTTTCTACGCGATCTTGTAACGGAACGCTATATCGCTCGAACGAATTTGATAGTACGAGTATATAATATGAAAATTAACTTTCTCAACAATAATTATAATTATCATCATAATCATCACATTGCCGGCTCACTACAGAGCACGGGTCTCCTCTCAATATGAGAAGGGTTTGGCCATAGTCCACCACGCTGGCCATGTGCAGATTGGCAGACTTCACACGCCTTTGAGAACATTATGGAGAACTCATAGGTATGTCAGGTTTCCTCACGCTGTTTTCCTTCATCGTTGAATCAAGTGATATTTTAATAGCTTAAAAACGCACTCCGAAAAGTTAGAGGTTCGAACCCCCGACCTCTGATCAGGAGGCGGACGTCCTAACCACTAGGCTATCACAGCTTCAAATAGTAAATTATAATTACATATTTATTATTTTATGCATTGTTTTGGAGTGTAGTCTCTACATCTATAAGTTGTCTTATTTTTCTTAAATCATAGGAGGCTAAACCTAGGTTTTTAGATAGTTCATAGATATGGCTGTGCCACTTAAGACCGTACCCCATACTTATACCACGGCATTGAAGCTTTAAATAAAACTATTGTACAGGGAATTAAGCTTTCGTTGTTTCCCCACACTAGGTATTTTGGTGCCTATTCAAAGTTGTAATTACTTTACGCTCGGAAAATTTAACACAACATTTTGCATATAATATTTTCATGCTTATAAATTTTTCTTTCTAGTTCGTTTTTTGATTGTACTTTACTATAATTTAATTGATCTACAATATGAATTTAGAGAGTCTATAAGTTTGAAGGAAAATTAACAACAGTTTAATCTTCTATATATATAAAAGCGAAAGGTCACTTACATACTTACATACTGACTTACTTACATACTGATTAAACACGAGATCTCAAAAACTATTGTACGTATAAAGCTATAATTTAGCAAGTAGGTAGTTGATAGTTAAGAGATGTCAGCTAAGCTTTTTTTTTTTAATTTTACCTGTTAAGGGTGGTAAAAAAGGGGATGACAGCTAAGAAATGATATTTGGAAATTCCATCCCTAAGGGGGTAAAATAGGGGTTGGAAGTTTGTATGAAATTCTTTTGTTTTGGGAGTTAGAGACAAAAAAAATCGCATTAAGTAGCTTACTTTCTGAAGCAGGGTATTGGCCGCACGGGATACCTCAATCTCACGGGAAATCAGCAATTCTACGCAGCCGAAGTTGAGGGCAATAGTTAGTAGCCTTAATAAATTTAATAAATTATATTGCTTGATGGACACATCGAGAGAGATACATATCACTCTGAACGATGTTGCAGAGAGACTGCACCTATTCAGTTGTAATCTGAGTGACCTCACAAGAGTGACATCATGGATGATATGTTACCGAATTTAAATTTAGGCAATTTTTATATATACATACTTTTATATTAGGCTACTCTAGCAAATTAGGTTTTTATCCTGTTAAGCTAGAATAAGAGGATATAAATAAATAAATAAATAAAAAAAAACTTGAGAGGTGTCAAGGGACACCCGGATGGAACGAAGTTCCTTTCGATTAATTAGCGAAGGAATTGTAATAAAATTTTATTTTATTTAAGTTATAATAATATTTTTTTTATTATTAACAAATATAATGTTATATAAACTTAATCAGTAGCTTAATTTTGTACTCCATCAGTAATATCCGGAACTTGTGCAGAAACACTGTCAGGATTCATTATTATTATTATTTTTTATTATTTATTATTTACAAAAAACCTGTATACACTCAACAAAAATAATCGTCGCGACACCACACTGTTCAATGCGAAATAGAAATGAAAATATCTGGCTTGCTTTCTATAAGAGAGAGAGAGAGAGAGAGACAGAGAAACATGCGACGTCGCACAGCTTACAATAACAAAAAGTGTCGCGTTTTTCTTACGAAAAGGAACTTCGTTCCTATAAATGTTTCAAGAAAATATTAAGTTACGATGCAACTGTTGTAAATATTATTTTTCTTTTAGATTCGAAGGTGTGGGATAAAGTTGCGAGCTAAAAGCCTAGCACAATAAATACACGCGTATGTAAGCAATTACATAGAGGCATATCTCGAGAGTTTGGTATGTCACGGCTTTCATATGTCACGGAGTGGGATTTAAGTACGATATTGTGCTACTTCAATAGACCTGAGTATTCACGTGAGGCACGCCAAACGTTCCATATTTGCGAACCATACAGAAGTAAATATGATTTGCAGCTGCTCGTTTAACATAGTTTGCGCAGATATCTTCGAACGAAGACGTATTTTAACATTATATGGTCTCCACGATACAGGCCACCTAGTGTGGAAACCACTGAAAATAGTTTAAATTTAGACTTGCTTAGAAACTTTACTATGAACACATTCTACCGAGAACAAACGTGCAATATACAAATCTTGAGTTCACTATGTCAGGGAGTGGTATTTGAATACGATACTTGTATTTTTTTTTTCGAGTAACGGCTCGAGTCTGGTCTGTTTAGAGGCTTCGGCTGCGGCTAGTTACCATCCTTCCGACAAAAACATTTCGCCAAGTGATTCAGCATTCCCACACGATGTCGCGTAGAAACCAGTTAGAAGCGTGGTTTTACCATACTCCTAACAGGTTAGCCCGCTACCATCCTAGACAGCATCATCACTTACCACCTGGTGAGATAGCCGTCAAGGGCTTAACGGCTACTGACGCGCTCTAAATATACGCCCATGTGTTTCCACAGCACGTGCATGTGAAAGGAATGTGCTAAAGTAAACTTCACTCATACGCTTTTGTAGCCCGCTTTGTACGTACTGGAGGCTTTGTCGCGAAAATTTGTCACGTTATTGTAAAACTACGTATAGTGTAGGTAAGCTTATACAACCTTGCCACGATTAAAACATAGCTCCCTAGAGTATTAACTATACCGCCTCTTATGTTATAGGGCTTAAGTTTTTAAGTTGGCACACTCGCCGTAATAATCACTAATAGTAATCACCTTCATCAGCTCACGAATTAGATAAATGATAAATATGATGACTCACTATCACGTGCGGCAATAGCGAGTAATTCTGTTTTTTTTTTATCTACATTAATATTACAAAGAGGAAAACTTTGTTTGTTTGGTTGTAATGAATAGGCTCAAAAACTACTGGACCGTTTTTAAAAATTCTTTCACCATTCGAAAGCTACATTATCCACGAGTAACATAGGCTAAATTTAATTTGGAAAAAAATGGGTTCCGTAAGATATTTGGGTTTTTTCGGACACAAGGTGTAATTGGTTCGTGATTGGGAGACAAACATACACACTTTCACCCACGCTTACTCAACGCAGACGAAGTCGCGGGAGTCAGCTAGTATTATTATATACTAGATAAAGCCCGCGACTTTGTCTGCGTTGAGTTAGTGTGTGTGAAAGTATGTTTGTTTATCTTCCAATCCCGAAGCAATCAATGTATTACTAAACCGATGACCTTGAAATAATTACAGGATAAACAATAAAGTATCTCCTTTCCAACGATAAAAAAGAAATAGTGAAATTGGAGCACGCGTTAATGAATTGCAACAAAATACACATTTAGACTTTCATCCCCCTCTCCCACGGGAACTGTGCTGAATTCCGGGATAAAAACCTATTCTATATGTTGAACTAGAGTATCAGCTACTCCTATACCAAATTTAATTAAAAACCTATATTATAGGAGTAGGTATAGGAGTACCTATACCAAATTTCATTAAAATCCATCCAGTAGTTTCGGCGTGATGCGCGGCCAAGATACAGACAGACAGACAAAAAATACAAAAAAATTGTTTAGTGCTCAGTATCGATAGTAAAGCATCCTCTAAGTAAAATTAAGTGTACAAACTCGTCCTGTCACAGTTTTATTATATTATAGATTAGGAACTCGCTCATGTGCTCTGATGACGAATTTCGTGCGCACAGTGAGAGTATGCCCCCTTCATGTTAATTCATCGGAACCTGGGTCCCAAATTGGTGAACACATTATTATCCATTAACGCAACATAAGCTTATGTCGCGGACTAGAATAAAAATTTATGATAGACGTATCCCTACCTATTATCATCAGATTATTTTTCTTATTGCTGCGTAAAAGGTACTCAGGAAAATAATATATCTAAAGCTTAGACTAAAAGTGCTTCTAAAGAGCAAGATTGAGAAACTTTAATATTGAAATTTCTTCTTACGTTTGCTATTTGAGCACATCAGTCTTTGGTGATTGCATCCATTTATAAATTCAAATCATAGGAACTACTCGTAATACGTGATAATATAAAGGAAGAAAGGTGAAGCCAGTTTTGTATATGTCACGATGATTGTGTTAACTCTAGTTATATACATAGTTAAATGGGATGTATATTGCATTTTACTGTGTATAACTAGAGAGACAAGCGTCTGGTATATTATGATGCTTGATTCTATACAACGGTGCAAAAAGTTTTCTTTAGAAGTTTTTTTTCTGTAGGTGAAGCAAAAACGTTAGAATAATTGAGATATCTCTCAATCAAATTCAAATTCAAAATAATCTTTGTTCAAATAGTCCTTAAAAAGGCACCTTTGACGCGTCAATAATTTACATAGTAGTTATTTCATGGTGATAACTATATTCGTAAACTTAAAACTAAAGCTATGAGGGTTCCAAACGCGCCCCGGTCTAAGAAGAAGCCCACAACAAACTTAGCCGGGGTTTTTCTTTTTTTCGTTATCACCATCTCACATAATGAATAACAAACTATAGTACCTATGGAGATAGAGCAATTCACACCCAAGCTTTTTTATCGTTTATATAATCCTTAATATCGTAATATGATTTTTCTACAAGCTTTCGTTTTATAAAAACTTTGAACTTATTGATAGACATCTCCAAGATATCAATAGGTAATTTATTATAAAATAAAATACAATTTCCTTTGAATGAGTTACTAATTTTGTGCAGCCTACTAAACGGTACTAAAAATTTACTTTTACTTCTGATGTTCAGTGCGTTACAGTCCATTTTTTTCTTGAATTTATCAATATTCTTATGAACATACATTAAATTTTCCTATATATATTGGCTATGCACTGTCATTATTTTATAATCTTTAAATTTATCTCTTAATGACTCTCTGGGACCTAATTTATATATCGCACGAACAGCCCTCTTCTGCAAAACGAATATAGTGTCAATATCAGCAGCATTACCCCATAATAAAATACCATATGACATAATGCTGTGAAAGTAGCTAAAATATACAAGTCTGGCAGTCTCTATATCCGTCAAATGACGAATCTTTTTCACCGCGTAAGCAGCAGAGCTAAGTCTGTGCGATAAATTATTTATATGTAGGCCCCATTGAAGTTTAGCGTCTAACGTTATGCCTAGGAATGTAGCCGTATTTACCAGATCCAATTCCTCATTATTAAGTAGTACACAGGTTTTCACCTGTTTAACATTGGGCAACGTGAATTTAATACACTTTGTTTTCTTCCTATTAAGTGCTAAGTTATTAGCCTCAAACCAATGTACTACTTTCGCGAGAGAGTTGTTTACATCGTCAACATTTGTTTCGCGTCATTTAATTTTAAAAACGAGTGATGTATCATCAGCAAACAATACTATCCCGCTATTGTCCTTATTAAGGTAAGGAAGGTCATTTATGTAAATGAGGAACAGAAAAGGTCCTAATATAGACCCTGAGGAACCCCTATTTTCACAAATGACCCGTTAGACTGTTTCCCGTTTACGTCTACTTGTTGAACTCTGTCACGTAAATACGAGGTCATTAAATCTAGAGTTACCCCCCGAAGTCCATAATGGTGTAGTTTTCTGACTAATGTTTCATGTTCAACACAATCGAAAGCCTTGGACAAATCACAAAAAACACCAAGTGCGTCACGTGACTCCTCCCAGGCTTTAAATATATTGTGTATTAACTCAACACCAGCGTCGGTTGTTGAGCGACCCCGTGTAAAACCAAATTGTTTGGCGTGTAATAAATTGTTTCTATTAAAATGATTAATTAATTGCGTTAAAATAAGTTTTTCAAAGATTTTACTGAAAGTAGGTAGTACTGATACCGGTCTAAAGTTAGTGGGGTCAGTAGTACTACCAAATTTAAATAACGGAATTAACTTGCTATGTTTCATTAAGTCAGGGAACACACCACAGTCAATGCAATTATTAAAAATAAAAGCTAGGTCGGGTGCAACAATATCAATCAAAGACCTTATAACATTAACGGAAATGCCCCACAAGTCATTTGTTTTCTTAATATTTATTAATCTGAAGGTCTTAATAACGTCTGAGCTGCTAACATGTCTGAATTTAAGAGCGTTATTACATTCTGGCACATTATCCTTCAACAAACAGAGAGCAGTATCTGGTGAAGAGTTTAATGATCTTGTAGTGGAGACAGGAACGTCGGTAAAGAAGGTTTCAAAAGCAGTTGCAACCTCAAAATCCGACGTGATAGATTTGTTACCTATATCAAGTTTAAAGTTATTAGTTTTGGGTTTTATTCTTCCTGTCTCCTTATTAATTATTTACCAGGTTGTTTTAATTACTTTATTGCTATTTTTTATTTTATTCTGTATATATTACGATTTTGCCAAAATGCAATCGCGTTTAAAATTCTTGGAAAATAATTTTACATAAATTTTAAACTCATCACTCGTATTATATTCTCGTTCCGCATACATTTCATATAAAGTTTGCCTATTTTTATGTAGTTCACTTGTAGCCCACTCACTAAAAACCAATGTATCAGCAACCATGACAGACTTTTTAGTAAATATAGAATTAAATATCATATTAAACTTACTAAAAAAAGTATTATACATTTCATTAGGACCAATTGTAGATGATAAGAATGGAAGGTCTCTAACTAAACTTGTTCTTATTCTCTCTCTTCGTCCTGCCGTTACTGGCACATAAGTTATTTTATGTTTAGACAATATTTTCCCCATTTTTGAAACAAATAAATTGACCACAGTGATCAGAATCTAATTTATTAATTATATTTTTACTGATGGGGTTTATATTTGTATATATATTGTCTAAGCATGTGGCACTGCTGGCAGTTATTCTAGTAGGCTCCATAAACATATTCAACAAATTGTATGATTTAAATAGATTTATTAACTTGTAACTTGAAGAGTTACTTTCTAGTATATTCACATTAAAATCTCCGCACACAATCAACTTTTTATTTGATTTAGCTATTTTATAAAGTACCTCATCCATTACCTTTTCAAAAAGTTCAAAGTTTGATAAGGGTGGTCTATATACAATTATCAACATTACGCATTTGTTCTTCAATGACTTGAGAGACTTGAGAGCAAGCTCATTCTAACAATTCTACAAAAAATAATTATTTGCTTGTTATTTTGCGTTCTACTTGTTTCTTTAGTCTGTGTCTATGGCGTATGGAATACATGTAACCCGTAACAAAACCTCTCTGACATGACCCTTTTACGTTTCCTCTAATTGAGAGATTTGCCGCTAAAAGGAAATTGAGGTTCCGCCAGAAGTTCCGTATCCGATTCCCAACAGAGTTAATATGGAAAATCATATTTCGAATATTTGCGGTTTTGGTCACTTCTGTATATCGAGTGAAACGAAGATTCCCGGGTACATTTCTAACATAGATAGTAAATATTTGTTTTTGTCTCTTGTCTGTTTTTTTTTTGTTTTTAGTGTATATTTGTTTTGTTTAGACTTATAATGTTATTATGTGTAATCATTTAATTAGTGTTATTGGATATTGTCCGTTCTAATTAAATTAAAATTAAATAAATGCTTGTAACGGGTTAAGATTGCTACCACCTCCCGAATACAAAGGGGATAAATAAAAATTTAATACTTAACTATTTATTTACTATTATTTCAAGATACCGAGTGAAGCGAAGATTCCCGGGTACATTTCTAAAATGAGATACACTCATGTTTTTTATAATTTGTAACGTATTCATATTGTAACCACACCTTCAAATACAAAGGAGGTAAATAAAAAAATCTCTCAACTCCTTATATACTGTGTTTTCAGCCACGTATAACCTTAGTTGCTTCAAGGGAAGAGTGAATAGGCATTTTCTAGGCAAGCGCGTTCCGACCTAGACCTCATCAGTGCCTTCTGGTACTGATTGTCGTTAAGCGCAAACCTATCTCAAATAAAAAAAAAACTATTTAATACAAAATACTGAGGGAAGCGAAGATTTCCGGATACATTTCTAAAACGAGATACACTCATTTGCGTTATAACTTGTAACCGTGTTCAGATTGCCTCTACCCCCTGAATACAAATTCGCATCGACACCGAGATAAAGCACGTGAATCAATTTATCAAACTCGTCAAACTCTCACAAAGTTGACACGGGATAATTTTATGAGCAACGTGTCAGCTATCGAATTTCGATTTACCTACCTAACTTGTGAATTGCTGCTTCCTCTGGTGAGATTTAATAATGGACTAACTTCTTTTTTGTTTATGTCATGATTGGTTTATCATAATAAATATATAGGATGAACAGGGGCGTGTTGGTAATTTGGGTAGACGTGAGTAGTTTCGGGCAAAGAGACCAGATACTCTTGGTAGAACAGAATTACAATTATAAGTACAGTAATTTATAAGGAGCAGACTATACGCTCCACCAAGTACGACTATGCACTACCGCGACTCGATCAACGATCCGAACCAATCGAATGCAATGAATGCAATGCGTAGTCCCGCGCCGGTGAGTCTTATAAGAACTTGCATACGCCACTTAGTGTTGCGTAAAGAGAAGGGGCGATGCCACTATCTTGTCTGTCGTACATGATTCTAAAACAAGATGGCGCTGCTCTCTGATTGCCGTCAAATATTCTAATGTACTGATAATGATCAAGAACTCCGTGGATGAACTTCATGCATGAAATCGACAATGTTTACGATATACTTATACATTTGTATTATCACTAATTAGTAATTTTAAGGAATGAAACATATCAATAATAAAATTTATTCAAATAATCCTTTAAAATGAAGTTTTGATGAGTTACTATTTTACATAGCGGTGAGGTAATACTACATACCCAAATTAAAGCTACGAGGTTTCCATACAAGCTCTGGTCTAAGAAGAAGCTCACAAGAAACTTAGCCGGATACAAATTATGTTGATACCCGTTGATATGCCTTATTATAATGTATTATACATGTGCATGAATAAAAACAATTAGTTAATTAATATATAAGTATTATTGTACCTATAGGTAAGGCAGTGACGGTCACCCTGACGTAGCAACTACAGGAAATAAACGTGAAGAATTTAGAACAACTAAGATAGACTAATTAAGATTTTGATTAAGAGGTAACAATAACTCCATCAAACGGATATTTTATTTGAAACTCTGTTTTAATTTTAGCTATTTTTATATCTACAATATAGTAAATCTGGGTACAATTTTTCCAAAATCGATCAATTAATTTCTTTCAAATTTCCTCTTTCATTATTATTCCCTATCCTTTAGGTCTACACGCTTTTATATTTTCTCCTTCTGACACAAGTTTTATACTTAACAGAAAGGTTTCAGCGTTATCGGATACTGTAATATATGAACAAATAATTTTTCATTTCATTTCATTTCAAATTTCATATTTCTTTCTTAGCACATAGTGCCTAAACATTTTTGAAAAACGTTGTGACAGTCTTGAGTTTATTTTAATAACTCACATAAGAAACTTGATATATTTTACCATTTTCTGGCTCACTGCTTTAATTTGCCATAAGGATATGAAAGAATAATAGAAACACAAAGATTGAAGTATAATACTCCATCTATCATTGAAAGAAATAGTTATTTGTAAGTCATTCAGTCTGTAATAGGTTCTAGGAATAAAAAAAATACTAGAGTATCAGGCAAGAAGTTTCGTTCCCCGTTTGACGACTTCGGAGCCGTATCATTTGCTTGCGCTATAACATAACATTTTTTGCGCAACCTTAGTTTAACATTTTAAAACAATTAAAACCTATTTAATTTTTTTTTTGATTCAAGGTACTGTAAAAGTAAATTAAAGTAAGTAAATACTTAATGTCAAACGTTCAGTAAAGGAATAATATAACTGTAGTTTCTTGATATTACCAAGACTATTAACCGCTTTCACGTCAAAAAGCAACACTATTGCGGAATGGCGCTAAATACAATGTTTCACTTTGTCAAAATACCGGACCAATTGGACCGGGTGTGGTAAGTAAACATTTATATTTTTTACTTTATTGAGTACGTTAAAGTAATGTATGCTGTGCATTCTCTCCCAGTCAACCTTGAAACATAAATAAATTAAATGAAGGTAAAACAGAAGTGCATTGAAAAGAATATTTAAATAATTCTATTTCATATTAAATTAATATTTAACATTAATAAAATATGTTACATTTGCCTTGGTCGAACAGAAAAGCGCTTTAGTGGGTCTGCTAAGTTTGTTCAGAGAAGCTTCTGATTTTTATGAAAATTACATTGAAACAACCAAATAGCTCTATGTAATACGTGTAGAAAAAATGTCACCGAGTTGAACTGTGAAGCTGGAACATGGCACAGTTTAGACGACTTCCGTGGCGCAGCGTGCGCTGTCGCATTATAAAGTTGGAGGTCCTGGGTTCGATTCCCGGCTCGAATCCAGTCTGGTGGGAGGCATTGGACGTGGCTAGTTACCACCCTACCGACAAAGACGTGCCGCCAAGCGATTAAGCGTTCCGGCACGATGTCGCGGTAGAAACCAATTAGGAGTGTGGGTTTACCATACCCCTAAAATATTAGCCCGCGACCATCTTAGACTGCATCATCACTTACCATCAGGTGAGATGTCCGTCAATGGCTAACTTGACATGAAAAAAAAACAGTTCTTTGACATTATAGTCATCGTAGTTGCAACTGATGGACGTCCACAGCTGGCCATTGTTTTATGAACCTTTACTTGTTTGATATGGTTTGTCCATCTAGTTGGAAGTAGATCAACGAGTCATACCCGAATGGTATTTGAGATATGTATTCTCTTACGCGTAACACTCGATGTTCCAAGTTATAAAATAGTCTACACGAAAATCAACGAAACTTCCCGTTTGTACTTGAGATTGTAATAACGTAACTACTATGTGTTGTTCTCTGCTGTTCGATTTTGAACCTTATTCTCATTTCCTTAAGGCCTTCGCTTTGTAGATTATACAATATTTAATGTAACTCCAAGACGTGGCTGTTCAGGCTTCAAAGAGTTACATTGCTTGGATTTGAGCTCGACTCCTTTGCTGTTTGCTCGTATAAATGATTCTATGAAGATATCAGAAACTGTTGAACGTCTTGATCTAAAAGAAAATTACAGGATTATGTCTTGTTTGCCGCAATTTGGTAGTTCTAGCTAATCTTTCTTGAAAATCAGAGATATTCAAGAAAGCGTGTGAAGTAAGCCAATCCGCACATGGCCAGCGTGGTGGACTATGTCCAAACCCTTCTCATATTGAGAGGAGACCCGTGTTCTGTAGTGAGCGGGCAATGGGTTGACCATAATGATGGTGACGCGTTAATAACCCACAGAGGTCTTTTTCACCTTTCGCAGATGATATGCAGATATCACTTGCTTATGAAGTAAAGACATATTTGTATCATAAAACCATATAGATATTTCTATAAATTTAATAGTACGGATAAAGAACAAATAAAAATAAAACATAATTATAATATTTTTGTGTTATACAAACACAAGATTAAAAGTATTGTATTGTATTGTATAATAATTATGGGATAATTAAAACAGGTCCGTATTAATTACTGTGTTGAGTCTTTATATCTCTCTTTGAACATTAACTTTTTATTATTACCTACATATATATAAAAGCGATAGGTTACTGACGTACTTACTAACTGATTAAACACGAGATCTCAAAAACTATTGTCCGTATAAAGCTATAATTTAGCAAGTAGGTAGTTGATAGTTAAGAGATGTCAGCTAAGAAAGGATATTTGGAATTTCCCCCCTAAGGGGGTAAAATAGGGGTTTAAAGGAAGTCCTGTGTATTTTAATTTAGGGACACGAAAATCGGCAATTTGACATTTGCCTGTAGCTTCACTTTCTGAAACAGGGCATTGGCCGCACGGGTAACCTCAATCTCACGGGAAATCAGCAATTCTACGCAGACGAAGCCGCGGGCAACAGCTAGTATTATATTATATACTCACATAACTTATACAGAAGACACCCAGCAAATGTCTCCATTTGCTCCATTTTTTTTTTAATTTTGTACCAAATTTGTGATAACAAACACTCTTAAACGAGGTCTACAAATCATGATATAAAATGAAAGCTCATCTCTAAAAGAGATCTCCGATCTAAAAGAGATTTGACGACCTCCGTGGCGCAGTGCGCGCGCTGTTGCATTATAAAGTTGGAGGTCCTGGGTTCGATTCCCGGTTCGAGTCTGGTCTGGTGGGAGGCTGCGGCCGTGGCTAGTTACCACCCTACCGACAAAGGCGTGTCGCCAAGCGATTTAGCGTTCCGGCACGATGTCGTGTAGAAACCAATTAGGAATATGGCTTTACCATACCCCTAACAGGTTAGCCCGCTACCATCTTAGACTGCATCATCACTTACCATCAGGTGAGATTGCCGTCAAGGGCTAACTTGTAGTGGATAAAAAAAAAAAGATCTCTTCCAGCTTCCTTAATGTGAGTAAGATGATTTTATAGAGTGCAATGGGTGTGAAAGAAATATCTCCGTAATAACAAATATGAGTATACTTAAACATACTTAAATAATTTTAAAATCCATTATGCATTATATAAAAATATATGTACCTAATATATAATAATAAAATAATAAAATATCAAAGTAATATCTTCTTCTTATTTAGATGCCTCTCCTAAAGAAGGTTGGCCATCAGAACGGCATATTTCGCCTTGTCTCTCGCGAGGTTGACCAGCTGGGCGGTACTCGCGATACCAGTCCATCCTGATGTTTCGCAACCAAGACGTCCTCTTGCGAACGATGCGCCTCCTCCCAACTACTTAGACAATCATTACGAGTTGCAGAAACCTGTATCTGTCATGCCTAAGCACTTTTTTCTCTTTGTGTCTTTCAAAGTTCGCGATGACAACCAACACGTCGCAAGATTTCCTCATTGGTAACCTTTTTCGTCCGGCTAATCTTTAGCATCCATCAATAAGCCCACATCTCAAATGAAATTAAAGATGCAAATAATAGTAAATTAATGATAAGATACTGAGAAATAGTGCTTTTGCACTTTGAATTCGAAACTTCATGGCGCATGCGTGCGTTGTCGTATTATAAAGTCAGAGGTCCTGGGTTTGATTCCCGGCTCGAATCTGATCTAGTGGGACGCTTCGGCCGTGACTAGTTACCACCCTATCGACAAAGACGTGTCGCTAAGCGTTTTAGCGTTCCGGCACGATGTCGCGTAGAAACCAATAAGGAGTGTGGGTTTACCATACCCCTAACAGGTTAGCCCGCTACCATCCTAAACTGTATCATCACTTACCACCAGGTGAGATAGCTGTCAAGGGCCAACTTGTGTATAAAAAAAAAGTGTGAACTGATTGGCGAAGTTCATGGAAAGAATTCCATGGGTGAATAGATACAGATCTCAAAGAAAATAATATCAAAAGAAGTGACATCAAGGGGATTACTTGAGACTTCGGGGGAAAGCTTTACGTTCACGTAAGTATTGCGTAGGAAAATTACGTATGTTATAAAGTACGGTTAATATATCCATATTCTGGCTTAAACTAATTGGCAGCCATTTTAATTATCGATGAAAATTAGAAAAATGGTAAAATTCTGAAGTTTCTAAAGTTCTAGCTCTTTAGTGGCATGGAAGTAGAAGACTTCAACGTAATCAAGAACTGAAAGCAACAGAGTTAGGGTCAACATTATTTTGGTGTAATATAAGGGGTATGGTAAATCTATATTCCTAATTAGTTTCTACGCGACATCGTGCTGTAACGCTAAATTGCTTTGCGACACGTCTTTCTCATCATCATCATCATGATCAACTCATTAGCGGCTCACTACAGAGAATGGGTCTCCTCTCAATATGAGAAAGGTTTGGCCATAGTCCACCACGCTGGTCATGTGCGGATTGGCAGACTTCACACGCCTTCGAGAACATTATGGAGAACTCTCAGGCATGCAGGTTTCCTCACGATGTTTTCCTTCACCGTTGAAGCAAGTGATATTTATTTTTTTTTTAAAACGCACATAACTCTGAAAAGTTAGAGGTGCGTGCCCGGATTAGAACCGCCGACCTCTGATTAGGAGGCTGACGCCCTAACAACTAGGCTATCACCGCTACGTCTTTGTCGTAGAGTGGTAACTAGCCATGACCGAAGTCTCCCGCTAGAACAGACTCGAGCCGGGAATCAAACCCAGGAGCTCTAACTTTATAATGCGACAGCGCCCGCGCTGCGCCACTGAGATCGTGAAAAGTATTATAAATAAGCCAATTTAGTGAGCAGTCGTACTATCTAGTAGTTTAGCCATGAAAGTGCAATAAACAAACAAACTCACATTCGCATTTTTATCTGGTGAGAGGCTTCGGTCGGGGCTAGTTACCACCCTACCGACAAAGACGTGTCGCCAAGCGATTTAGCGTTCCGGCACGATGTCGCGTAGAAATCAATTAGGAGCGTGGGTTTACCATACTCCTAACAGGTTAGCCCGCTACCATCATAGACAGCATCATCACTTACCACCAGGTGAGATTGCCGTCAAGGGCTAACTTGTAGTGAATAAAAACTTGAGAGGTGTCAAGGGACACCCGGATGGAACGAAGTTCCTTTCGATTAATTAGTGAAGGAATTATAATAAAATTTTATTTTATTTAAGTCATAATATTTTTTTTTTTATTATTAACAAATATAATGTTATATAAACTTAATCAGTAGGCTCAATTTTGTACTCCATCAGCAATATCCGGAACTTGTGCAGAAACACTGTCAGAATTCATTATTATTATGATTTTTTATTATTTATTATTTACAAAAAACCTGTATACACTCAACAAAAATAATCGTCGCGACACCACACTGTTCAATGCGAAATAGAAATGAAAATATCTGGCTTGCTTTCTATAAGAGAGAGAGAGACAGACAGAGAAACATGCGACGCCGCACAGCTTACAATAACAAAAAGTGTCGTGACAACTTTTCGTAAGAATATTTTCCGTCTAGCCCCCTTTCACAACGCGCGATAAGGAACTTCGTTCCAAAAATATATATATATTATTATTATGTCAGAACGCACTTAGTTTTACATACAAATATACCAAAAAGCTTTCACTCTATTACATGGAACGGATAATATGTGATATGAGACACGCTTGAATCCGGTTACATTCTTGCTATAAAATTACGCTCACATTAAAATTATCTCAATTTGAAGCAGGTATGTGAAGATTTGACAAATTGAATTGGGCGCTCCATTCCCGTGTACACCGCAATTTACATACAGGAGAATGCAATCTGAATATATCACATCGTTATTAAAAATTAAATTACATTTAACAGAAATGTTTTCCATTTGTAACGTACAATTAATGTAAGTTACGCGTGTGTGTACATTTATATATTTCGAAGAATGAGCTCGACTATAGTAATAATGATAATAAATAATTTATTTGTAAGACTGTTTGTAAATAATGAGATGGTTAATACAATTTTGTCAATAAATATACCCTTAATTAAGCAGTGATAGCCCAGTGGTTAAGGCGTCAGCCTCCTAATCAGAGGTCGGCGGTTCGAATCCAGGCACCTCTAACTTTTCGAAGTTATGTGCGTTTTTTTAAACAATTAAAATATCACTTGCTTCAACGGTGAAGGAAAACATCGTGAGGGAACCTGCACACCTGAGAGTTCTCCATAATGTTCTCAAAGGCGTGTGAAGTCTGCTAATCCGCACATGGCCAGCGTGGTGGACTATGGCCAAACCCTTCTCATATTGAGAGGAGACCCGTGCTCTGTAGTGAGCCGGTAATGGGTTGATCATGATGATGATGATGATACCCTTAATTTGAGTAATAATTAACATTCCAACAATAAAAATTAGCCCTTGTTACTTGACTACAAGTTAGCCCTTGACGGCAATCTCACCTGATGATAAGAGATTATGCAGTCTATAATGGCACCGGTTTTTTTTTCGCTGACAGTCTATTAGCTGTACTAACCCTATTGGTTGCCACAGCGTAAACGGGCTGAACCTGTTAGGGGTATGGTCAACTTAACTCCTAACTGGTTTCTACGCGATATTGTGCCGGAACACACACACACACACACACATATATATATATATATATATATATATATATATATATATATATATATGGGCACCTTATATGCATATATAAACACACATATATATATATAAGGTTGCAAAACAAGTCAACAATTCCTTAGTCTCCCTTCAGCCCTCACAAAATATGTTATTTATAGAACTTTTCCTTCACGATGCGCATGCACAGTCCCAACTCTTAAAATATAAATAAATTAAAAGGTTTTTAAAGCTTTAATAAAAATGGTTAACATGAAACGAGGATGATAAGTAACCTTTAAAAGCTTATATCGGTTGATAATTTAATCTTAACACTACGAATGCTTTCAGTAAAGATATCTATTTCGTCTCGAAAGTTCTTTGCGAGAAATTCAATGACGTAGTAATTATAAAGTTATTAAGGCAACTTGTGAAGTATGGCTATTATGGGTTTTATTATTAAGTTGTTTATGATAATATAAAAAAAAGCCAAACGGAACATTGCAATTATTCATTGTTTGTTCAATCATCATTACCACTAAAGATAATATAACCCTGATGTCGAAGAGATACAAACATCTAAAGAGTAGAGCGGACAAACGATTGATTCCGTCTTTTGCACAAATATTGTGCATTTTCATTTGACTATCAACGAGGAAATGAATATATACTATTGGGTACTGGCCAGCTCGAGTCTGGTCTGGTGGGAGGCTTTGGCCGTGGCTGGCCTCGCCTTACAAAAACACGTGTCGATGAGCAATTTAGCGTTGCGGCACGATACTGCGTAAAAACCAATTAGGAGTATGTGTTTACCATACTCCTAACTGTTACTATGTATATTGAATGATCTACCATCAGATGAGATTGCCTTCAAGCGCTAACGTGTATTTGTATAATGAATAGGAGCAGGCGTTACTTTGCGGAAGTCCATGATAAACAATAAACAGCCAGTTCACAAGCGAGAAAAGTAAAGAAAGAAAGCTTTACTTTTCTCGCTTGTGAAGTCAACATCTCCTGAGGATGATCCGGTGTCGGGTCAAAACGTGTGTAGAGGTTCTAGTGGAAGATTTTGTGTGGTGTTATATTACACAAATCTCCCGGTTGTCGGCGGAATATAGCAAATTAAATTTGCTGTTTATTGTGTATTTGTATAAAAAAACACATAATATGCTTGAAAAATTCGTCGTTTTATTACATAAAGCTGACCGCAAAATCAAGAAATACAATCTTGAAATCTTGATGCCGCACATGCCCTAGCAAAAGTGATTAAAAAATCCCAAATTCACAGTGTTGTGCTAGCCAAAAATTTGTTCTAAAAAAATACCCTCAGTGTGCAAGTCTGACTCACACATATTAATACCCGTTAGCAAAATTCAAAATTCAAATAATCTTTATTGAAATAGTCCTTTAAAAGGCGCTTTTGACGCGTCAATAATTTACATACTAGTGATTTGATAACTACATTCGTAAACTTAAAACTAAAGCTATGAGGGTTCCAAATGCGCCCCGGTCTAAGAAGAAGCCTACAACAATTTAGCCAGGTAAATTTTCTTTTTGTTATCACCATCTCACATGCCACTTAAAATTATACTAAGAGCTATCTTATTAGAGCAATATTTCACACCCATGCTTGTTTATCATTTACATAATCCTTTATACTATAGTAGGAATTTTCTACGAGCTTAAGTTTTATATAAACTTTGAACTTATTGAGAGACATCTCAGAAATTTCATTTGGCAATTTGTTATAAAATTTTATACAATTACCTTAACATAACCTTTAAATGAATTTCTAATTTTTTGTAGTCTAGTAGCGTGCAATATAAGTTTATGTTTACTTCTGATGTTAAGAACAACATATATAAACAACAACAACTAACAATAGTTAAACTATAACTTCAACAACGGTTGAATATCTTTGGGTTTATGCTAATATCGCGTGGTGTGCCTTCATTTATTGCTTTTCCACTGAGTCGCGTAATCATTAAGACGTTTTAGCTCATAAGTTATGCTTATAGGTAGTTACATACTGTGTACATTAAGCTTAAAATATGCCCAGTATTTAACAAAGTGTACCCGGCCCTCACTGCGGTCTAATTTACGGGAGACAGCGATACAATTACTGTAGATTTTTTTGAAGTGATAAATACTGGCAATACGTCAATCAATTAAAAACTTTCATTATGCGTAAATAAAGCAGAAAAAACATAATTACAATATTTATATTTTAAAATGGAATAATTTTGACGACCTCCGTGGCGCAGTGCGTGCGTTGTTGCATTTTTAAGTCGGAGGTTCTGGGTTCGATTCCCGGCTCGAGTCTGGTCTGGTGGGAGGCTTCGGCCTGGGCTGGTTACCCCCCTACCGACAAAGACGTGTCGCCAAGCGATTTAGCGTTCCGACACGATGTCGTGTAGAAACCAATTAGAAGTATGAGTTAGTTTACCCATACCCCTAACAGGTTATCCCGCTACCATCTTAGGCTGCATCATCACTTACCATCAGGTGAGATTGCCGTCAAGGGCTAACTTGTAGTGGATAAAAAAATATATATTAAAAAAAAATTGTGCTGTAATGGCTGCTCTAATATACCATAGTAAACGTCTAACAAATATAGCATTCTTTTGCGATTTGTAGCACAGCGTGTTACAGACAGACAAACTAAGAAAATGAAACAAAATAATCACAAAAGTAGATTATAGCAACTTAGAGAACTCTATGTACTAAAAATTTTTGCCAGAAGGTTGGTTGTAAAAATTGTTGTTGATTGGTTGTAAAAATAGACTCCGTTTAAAATAACCGACAATAAAAACTATTTTTTTAATGAATACGTAACACCTACCAACTTATTATAATGTAATGGTGTAGAAATAATTACATATTTACAAGAAATTTCCGATATAATTTTTGGCGCCCAATTTTAATTCTTTAAACTTTGCCGTATTTTTAAATAATCATTGGAGCATGAAGAAAGTATGAAGGAGAAAAATACTGGCAACTCTTCAGATAGGATAATCTCGCTGCTTGTCGATGATCTTGGGTTTAATTATTCCAATTATCTAGAGTATTAAATTGAAAATCATACTTGTAGTATATTTGTGGGTAGTCTTAGAATAAATGCTAAGAGTGCAATACTCATCCGTTATTTTTTTTTGTGCAGGTGAGCGATAACCGCTTACTTTCACAAGTTAAACCAAGTCGCAACAGCACAAACGGATTGCTTACCCGCTTCGCTCATTGTTTACGTAGTTCCGGGGCATTGTTTTCAATTTATATAATTTCTACAAGTATAAAACAATGACTCGAACAAAACTTTCCTAAACGGAACCTACAAAATGGTGCTTTATTGTTTTGAAACGATATTTCTTGCAACTCTCGGTGAAGATTGTTATAGGCTATTTGAAAAATGTGCTGTAACGTGAAATTTTTCTAGGAACTTTAAATTTTTTTACAGGTTAGGATTATTCTATTCTATCTATTTCTATTTTTATTGCACATCTGGAAGAGACTGACCCCCAAGATACGGGCTATCCTAGTTTGGGGGTCAGGGTAGTTTAAGAAATTTTGTATTTAGTCGAAATAAATGAATATTATTCTGATGGAGTGTGCCCAAAATGAAGGTTATAGGCGCCGTAAATTTAAATGCAATAAGGTCCTTATGTCTGTTAGATATTTCAACAGTGTATTAGCATATCCAGAGTCAGTTTCAGCAACTCAGGTGTTGAAATTGGTTAGGATTGCCTTCGAGAACAGATAATAAAATTCAACAGAACAGATAATTAATTCTGTTCTTGAGGACAGTCTTAACTACCTTTATTATTTTGTTTACTTGAACATCTTTTGTGAACCTACAGAGAGGCATACTCGCGATTAATCTCTTTTGTCTGGTGGGAGGCTTCGGCCGTGGCTAGTTACCACCCTACCGACAAAGAAATGTCGCCAAGGAGTGTGGGTTTACCATACCCCTAACAAGTTAGCCCACTACCATCTTAGACTGCATCATCACTTAGCATCAGGTGAGATTGCCGTCAAGGGCTAACTTGTAGTTTATAAAAAAAAAATTAGAATGTTAAAATCCTTTTAGGTTTATGTTCTCCAATTAAGTTAGCATCGCTAGTGTGAAATTCTTAAGTTCATGATACTGTTAAATGGCAGGGTACGAGAGTTTTAAATAAGAACTGGTTTAAATAAGAAATTTTAAGTGGCATGTGAGATGGTGATAACAAAAAGAAAATTTACCTGGCTAAGTTTGTTGTGGGCTTCTTCTTAGACCGGGGCGCGTTTGGAACCCTCATAGCTTTAGTTTTAAGTTTACGAATGTAGTTATCACCATCAAATCACTACTTTGTAAATTATTGACGCGTCAAAAGCGCCTTTTGAAGGACTATTTGAATAAAGATTATTTGAATTTTGAATTTGAATTTGAACACATGATGAATACTAGATGAAACTTTAATGAACTTTAATCCAAGAAGTTTGCAAGAAAGTTGCGGTACTCACTTCCAATCGAAGGTCGTCTTTGTTGTGCAGAATGTTAGTCAAGGTCACACAGAATTACTTGATCACTTGTTTAACTTGGTATTTGCTTCGCTCTCAGAATAACTTAACCTAAAGGACTATTCCTGCCGTATATCGGTACTTATACAAAATGTCTAAATTCTCCTCTTTATTCGGAACTAGCTGACGCCCGCGACTTTACGGTCTACGTACGGTCTAGTAGTTTTTGGGCATAGGCCCAACCAAACAAACAAAGTTTCCTCTTTATAATATTAGTGTAGATTCGCAAAGAAAAGGAAAGATCCGAAATGATCTGGATTTGAGGAATTTCCGAGAACCGACAAAATAGGTATTGTTTAGTTGGCAAATAAATGCCTACCTACCTGTTTACCTATTACCTTCTCACTTGACGTCACAATTGAATATGAACTTTAAGTCTATAGGAATAAGGTTCTTTGAAACAACCACACCACCAATGTTGTACCTCCAGAGGCGTATAAAGGTTTATATTGTAGCGTCGAGTTTTGTACTACTCTACAATACACGATTTGGGAGCCATTCAAAGGAACGCCTCGCTAGAGTTAATATAACTCTAGCCAGGGTTTTGTCACGGTAATATTATGTATATAGTATTTCAACTACGCGTCTCGATCTCGGCGTGCGCTCGGCATGCAGACAGTCGCGACTGTGCCACAGCGACGAACATACGTATTTTTAACAATAACCGCGCGATTTTTCACTAAATATAACTTCAAGTACATATTTAATATGACGAGTAGGATATATTGTGCTGTTTTCGGTTGCATTAATAATAGTTGTTTATTGTACTGTTTCTATGAATAATACTAGAAAAAATAAATTTGACCCTCTATCTGTCACTAGATAGTTGAAATTTGTACACAAAGTAGACAAATGTAATTAAAATGCTGGAGGCGGGCAGCCCTATCGCCTGTTTAGGTGCCGCGCGGCTGTAGGTATTTATTTCAAAGATAAGGCCGAGTTACAATACTGTATACATAATATTACCGTGGTTTTGTGCAGTTGTGTCAGCCTCCATAACAGCATAACACAGCATGCGCCATAAAACAGCGTAGCAAAAATGCTTGTACAGTTTAGCATCTTCGTTAAAGCGCTGTTTTTTCTTTATGGTCAAGGGTGCTGTTCTCTTAGCTTTTTTTAACTATGAATTTTCGCTTTATGCCATCTAAACCAGTCACCTATGAGTTACCGTAGTGAACCTTGAAGAAGGGGGAGGGGGGATTAGGCGTCTACTAGGATGTCCGTGAGGAAAGTCTGTGAGGCAAAATAGGAGCACAAGGGAGGCACCGGTGCGTTCTTAGGAGATCCCGGAGCTTGTCACTGTTTTATGCAGATGGTGGCCACCGAGGGGGTTTAGTGGGAAGAATTCCCACATAATCCAAGATTTTCCGCCCATCAACAAAAACAGATGCTGCGTAGATATCGATTAGGCGAGTGGATTAATATATATATATATTTTTTTAATACACCACAAGTTAGCCCTTGACGGCATCTCACCTGATGGTAAGTGACGATGTGGTCTAAGATGACAGCGGGCTAACCTGTTATAGTATGGTAAACCCACAATCCTTATTGGTTTCTACGCGACAGCGTGCCGAAACGCTAAATCGCGAGACACGTCTTTGTCGGTAGGGTGGTAACTAGCCACAGCCAAAGCCTCCCACCAGACCAGACTTGAGCCGGGAATCGAACCCAGGACCTCTAACTTTTTTTTTTTTGCAACAGCGCACGCGCTGTCACTATCTAAGGCCACGGAGGTCGTCACTATCTAAGATTGCACAATAATTAACCACCAGGTGAGAATACCAGTCATCTGCTTACTTGTATTGTATTAAAAATGTGGATTCTAACCTTTAATTTCATTAGGACTTGATCTCTTTGGTTATCGTCGCCTAAGTGCTTTGCCAATTAAGGAGATTCGGTACTCTGTCCACCGTAGTTCAAAACAGAGATATGGGAAAAGCTGAAGTACAAACAACTTTAATAAAAATAAGAAAGTTTACATGTTGAGTTTTGCATTCTTGGAACACTCGTCTTCCACGTACTCTGTACCTACAATTTGCGACTTGGTAGCTATTCAAGTGGATTGCATTAATCCGATACTCTGTCCACGGTTGCTTAAAACAGAGAGATGTGAAAAATCGCACTGGTTCTGAGATTTACTTTAAGCCGAAGTACAAACAACTTTAATAAAAATAAGAAAGTTTACATATACCTAGTGTTTTGTAATCTTAGAACCCTCGTCTTCCACGTATTGTATACCTACTGTGTAATTTGCGACTTGGTAGCTATTCAAGTGGATTGCATTAACCCTGACCGGGATTTTGTGCAGTTTACCCAGCGTCAATGACATCATAATACGGCTTCTGAGCTTTGTTGTCGAAATCACGCTTTTCAAAGCTTTGTGTTTCGCTGTGTTTTTGTGCCTTGCAAATGCATGGTTAACAAAATATGTTTTTATGTATAACCAATTTTTAAGTTTACTCTCTCTTTCTCTAGTCGTTCCTTCATTACTGAAGATCGTAGTCCTGGTGTCCTAGCAACCTCGTGCGGATTATTTGTTTTCGCCGGCTTCTATCAGAGGCTAGTCTCGCAATTGTGTGAAATTTGCACTTAGAGTCCCTCAACTGGTCTGCCCATCTGGTTGACCATCTGGTTGTAAGTTTGCTCGCACTTGCTTAAATTCAACTTTACTAACTTTCTGGGACAGTAGTTTCTAGAGCGAAGGAAGCGGGGTTGTCCGTCAATTCCAGTACGGTCCTCAAGTTGGCTGGTCTGTAGTTGTTCCGGCACACCACCTAACAGGTGAAACTGGGCACGTAGTGCCGTGCCCGAGGAGTGTCTGCTGCGGCGGACACCCGCTGGTGGAGTAGCGGTTGTATGCGAAAGCTTTCCCGTGGCTCCACCATACAGCGGTGAGTATGAACATGTGGGGGTTTTAGTCAGTAGGAGTCTGAAGGTATCCATGAGGATTTACCCACGATAAAAAAAAAGCACGCGTACAAGATAATATTCGCTTCCTTAAAAATTATGTAGAAAAACAATTTGACTGAAAAAATTGGGTAAGCAAAATCGCACAAAGTGGGCTCTGATGAATATAATGACGAGCTGACGGTCCCTAGAGGACAGAGGCGCGTGCAGACTTTGACCAGGATATGCAGGCAAATGATTCAATATCGAAATATTCGTCTCTAATATTGATTTCCGGTCCGGTCATAAATGTCCCTGTGGCAGTGATGTCGACAAGCTAGGACATCACGGACTGTCATGCCAAAAAAGTGCAGGCCGCTTCTCGAGACATGCTGCACTTGATATCACTTTTTAAGGAAATAGCGAAGAGCTGCCAGCTACCTCGGACAAAGAATTAGTCTAGCCATTCAAAGGCTGAACGCTGCCAGTATCTTCGGAACCTTGCCTAAAGGGACTCCTTTTAATAATATATTTTAGTTATGATGTTAAATATTTATATATTTTGTAAGGTTTTTTAGTTTTAGGTTAATCTAATTTTATTTTAAGTTATATATGTAGTCTTGAAATTTATAGACAGCCAATAAAAATTCAATACTTTCCGGGTTGAGAGTTCTTTTAAACATGATGAGCACCATAATGTATCTTAAGTACGTTTCTTAAAAACACCAAGCCCAGATTTCTCACGAAAATTTTCTATTATTTTATAGCAGTAACGTGCACTTCATATATTTATTCATGTATGAAGTGCACGTTACTGCTAGTGGGATAAGCATAGTCGAAGAAGACAATTTTACTATAAAACATTCGGAGCATCATGACAAGGTTATATGCAAGATAATATTTTTCGGAGAGTGGGCCGAAGTGTTATTTGATTTATTTGACCCGAACTTACTTAAAATGGAACTGAAGCATCGGAAAGATCTGCATCTTCACGTACGTGATAATAAATTTTACACGCTTTGTTACTTCTTTTCACTACACACCGTAAAGACTTGGACAGTTCTTCCCGCTTCCGTTTCTTTACCATCTATCACTGAGTAAGGGTGCTCCTGCTTATTATTTTACCAACCTTCAATAAGATACATTTCGAGTACATTTCCCTTTATAACTCATACATACTTCCTTTTATTTTAATCTTGCAAAATAAATACTGTCCAATGAAATTAATAACAAAATGAACTAATCATTTTGTTATTAATTTAATTGGACATACTTATTTACATGCATGTTAAATGTCATTAAAATTGATAACGACATTTGATTGTATCATGTGCAGAATATGAATGTCATTTAATTTACGTTATATCAGCACTAATATATTTAAATATTAAACAACAATAATTATAATAGTTATAAAATTATAAACTCAATTCAATTGATATGTGTTACTGACTGAGAAGTTGTGATAGCTTAGTGGTTAGAGCGTCCACCTCCTAATCAGAGGCCGGGGATTCGAACCCAGGCACGCATTACCTCTGTCTTCTTCTTCTTTTAGTGCCATCTCCTACCGGAGGTTGGCAATCATTAAGGCTAATTGGATCTTGTTCACTACCTTGAGTATATAGTGCTCCAACAAACTGTGGGTTTCTTCTTAGACCAGGTCGCGCTTGGAACCTTCGTAGCTTCAGTTTTTAGACGGATGTTATTATTACCTTCAACTGAGAACAACATCTTGAATAAATTGAAGCGATGATAGCCTAGTGGTCAGGGCGTCAGCCTCCTAATCAGAGGTCGGCGGTTCGAATCCGGGCATGCACCTCTAACTTTTCGGAGTTATGTGTGTTTTTAAACGATTAAAATATCACTTGCTTCAACGGTGAAGGAAAACATCGTGAGGAAACCTGCATGCCTGAGAGTTCTTCATAATGTTCTCAAAGGCGTGTGAAGTCTGCCAATTCCCACATGGCCAGCGTGATGGACTATGGCCAAACCCTTCTCATAATGAGAGGAGACCCGTGCTCTGTAGTGAGCCGGTTATGGGTTAATCCTGAGTACAACATCATCGTAAATTATTGACGTATCAAAAGAACCTTTCACCGGGTTAATTGAATAAAGTTTTCGTTATATTGGTTAATTTTCAAGGTCAGATTGATAGTAAAAAGTGGTAAAAAATAAAACAACACACAAATTATTATATAATGAAATTTTATTTCCAAGTAACTATGTTATATTATGATAATAATAATTATAGTAATAATAATAATATCCTCTTTGAAATATTTACACGTTATCACGTAGGCAACAACATATCGTTACAATTGTAGTATTCTTTCGATTGACCTTGGGCCCTAGTGCTACGAGATAGACGCGCGAACGTCGTCGCGGTTGATAATAAGGGCTGCGAGAGCAATAACGTTATAATAAATAACGTCACAATCGCTCTTAACGATGGGTGTACTGATTTCGCTCCGGCGTGCAGCTCTGCCAGGCTTTCTGCTGTAACAAATGGAAGGCATTAGGGGGATAAATTATCACTGTACACTAGTGGCCTTGTTAATGAACGCTGCCTACATATGTTTAACACACCGTCATTGATTTATCACTAGCCGTAGATAGAGCGCGTGATACAAAAACAAGGCGAGAATTTGTCACCAACTAACTATACATTCCTACATATCGGAATATCGATGTATTACAACCCGTCTAATATACTAGACATCTGGCCGTTATATTATCTATAGCGACGCGTAGTGCTTTGTAATTCAATCGAATTATACGGCTCGAGTGTTAGAATCGGTGACTTTCGTCTAGCCTTGTCACACTGGGAGAAAGGAGTGCACGCGTCGCTATTTGTGCACTACTTTTCCGTCCCATTTTTTGAGTGTTAATGATCGATCTACGGCTAGTGGTAAATCAATGCACACTGTATTCTCTTTTCGATGATTTCACATATGAAAGAAGAAGACAAAACATTGTATCACTAAACATTCGCTACACAACATAAACACGTATAATGAAGTATAGTTTATTCTAAAGTGACTTTAGTTATGCAGTGTACTCGTAATGTCAGAAGTATGCGGTGTGGTATCGCCTAAGTTAGATTATCCTTACCTAATGCAGTTACTAAGGTATAAAACAGGATGTTAAGCATATTATCGGCTAGTCTAGATATTGCAGTGAAAACCTATTCCGTTATACGGAGACGTCATTATGTCCATAGATAAACATCAACGCAAGATATATATGCCACAAGCCTAAAACATTTATCATTGTAAAAATACTTCGTAATAATCCCATTGTAAGAATGTGTCGTTTATACAATGAGACTATCAAGACTCCAAAATTTATATCTTTAACGGTCACTATAAGAAATTTGTTTGAATGTGATAGGATTTAATTAATCAAGTACTGTTTACTTAATTAATTAAGTAAACAGTAAGAATTACACCTGACTTTATATTTATATTTCTGTAATTTGTTAATATTAAACTTTTGTCATGCTGTGCAGTCAATTAGAATTACAATTAGATATAGAACATGTAACTAAGTTAAGATTCAATTATACGGATTGCAATTTATTAAGATTGCCAAATAAAATTAAATAAATAAATAAATGACGTCATATTGTCTAGTGGAACCGGTTTTTACACAGGTAGAACGCTTTTCAACAAACAAACTTTTCCAAAGTCACTTTACATATTTTCAAAGTAATTGTAAATGCCCCTTATAATATTACAAATCGGAAAGAAGTCGAACAGAGCAACGGTTGGAAGTGATTTGTTGTATAGAGATAGTGAATGGGCAAGAAAGTGACGTGAGCTTTTATACTTGAATGTTCGCAGCCCCAGGGATACAAAGTGTGATTTTGTCACATTTTTTCTCTGTTTTTATAAATCCACTTTTATAAGTAGTATGCAACCCATTCTCACATAATACATTGAAATATCACCGAACAGTATCCAAGCTAAAACCCCATTAGCTGTTATGACGTCATCTACTGTGAGCATAATGGCGTTCGTACATATGAAGGCGTATAGGCACTGTAACATCCGGGTACGCTGTTAAGAATATTGCAGGAAGAAAAAGACAGACATTAATTCATTTTATCCGATAAACCTTTGATGTTGCGTACGTTAGTAGGCTTCTACGTTTTTAACTCTATAAATAATAATATAAAAAATTACCGATAAAATTAAGCGTTTTATAAAAAAAAAATCGTAGTAAATAAGGATTATCACATATCTCATTTCTATTCTCGTTCCCGTTTGCTCATCGACGAGAAATTCAGTTTTTCGTAATTCCCGCAGTATACTGTATTTTTACGGCCTTCGTGTTAATCCAGGGAATATTGTATATTCATTCAAAATTTCAGCCATATTATAAGATAAATAATCAATAGTTCCAGCGTGAAGTAGTAGCAATAAGTTATGAGTTAAGCTTTAGTTTCTTTCTTTTTTCAAAACTGTAAAGCCTGTAAAGATTAGTAAAATAAAAATTATTATATGACGAGTTAAGAGCGTCCGAGTAGTTTTTTAGTTTTTCGCACATAGTAATTAAAACCACAACTTGCGGGATTACACTTTTATTACGACCATAAATAAGAGATCCGAACGGTCCGACGTCTCGACCGAGAATGCCACGAAAGTCACCAACCGCCCGTATTTATAGCAAAGCATGCTTGTACAAAATTGATTGCTACCTTCTAAATACACTGATTAGCGAAGAAATGATTAATTAGTGATTTAAAGAGTTCAACTGTGGGTAATAATTGGATTCTTGATTTTCTTGGCGCCTCTTAAGTTAATAACTCCTTCGCGCCGACATATACTATATTATATTATTGGCAATGAAGTTATATTTCACCAACACTCTCCTTGCATCTTAATTTTGTTGTTGTTTATAATAAGGCAACTCTCTCCCGCTTCATATTATAAGCTTTTTCCTACTTATACGAGGACGTGAATGAAGTAACTTTGTTTACTTTGCACTTGTAAACAAAAGTGCAATATTATTTAAGAGTGTTATTAATAATTTCTTTACAACACAAACTTTCCTGACAAATACTTGGTATAATTATCAGCCGTCAAATTACGCTTATAAGAAAAATTAACAACATGTTTTGAAACTGATATTAAACTAAATTAATTAGACAAGCCAAAACTTTAATTCATCAATGCTATGTATTGTGCAACGATTCGGTACACGGTGAAGGTATCTGAATATCAAGACTGTAAGTAAAAATATAGAAATAAATAGAATTTATGCGTTGTTCTGTCAATTTGAAATTTCGACCTGTTTTTTTATTAAAAATTCTTTCTTCTTTTAAATTAAGTAATTGAAGTTTTAAGCTAATGATTTTTAGTGGATATAAGACAAATTTTATGAGTAAAAATATAAGATCAATTTAAAAAAAAATTATCTAGCTAGGAGCAAAATTCATATGTTCTATTATAATACACCAACCACACTATAATACGGGTTGATGGGCTTTAACGATTTTAACGACAATATAATATTAATAATCATTTAAAAGACTGATAGGTTAACGTACTCTTAGATGCCTCTGATCATGGGGCATGATATCGCTAACTTCCTGACCCTTGTATACAGAATTTATAATGTCCTGACAATTTTTGAAGATGATTATTTCATCGAAACCAGGGCCTTGTGATCCGTGGTTAAACATGCTAAACACTTGACGAACAAAGCCTTTGATCATGTTATCAATCCATTACCAGCTCACTACAGAGCACGGGTCTCCTCTCAATATGAGAAGGATTTGGCCATAGTCCACCACGCTGGCCATGAGCGGATTGGCAGACTTCCCACGCCCTTGAGAACATTATGGAGAACTTGTGCAGGTTTCCTCACGATGTTTTTCTTTACGGTTGAAGCAAGTGATATTTTAATTGTTTAAAAAAAAGCCTTTATTTAAAAAGCCTTTATTAAGTTAAATATTACTTCTATAAGTACAACGTGATAAAACGTGCTCATATCAAAATTATTCGGTATTCGGTTTTTGCGAGCTGCACGAGAAATTATTTCGAAAGCCAGTTGAAAAACAGATACATAACTTTACGGAGATTGTAAAGAGCCCACGTGACTTTCGAATGTTAAAGCGTACGGCAAGTTGAAACGCGAAATGAAATTCGCATTTTTCGCAAATTTGCGGTTACATGTATTTGATAGCACGCGGCGCTCCTTCATTTGCATATAACTCAAAAGGGGTGACACGACAAATTTATTAAAATAAACCCTCTTATTTTTGTTTACATAAAATACTCGAGCTGTTTCTTTTATAGATGGTGCCTACAATCTAGAAATATATGCAGCATTTAACTCAAAGGCACTATATGAATACCAAATAGATAAAGTTAATTTTTATTTTGCGCCGCTACCTTCTTTCATTTACTTTTTTTCCCCAAGGGTTGTCTGGAAGAGGTTGCTTTAGCAATAAGGCCGCTTTTGCATACTTATGTGTGAAGTGTTCCATGTTGTTGTTTCTCAATCATTTGTGTGCAATAAAGAGTATCTATTCATAAATTTAAATATTTATAAATACATAAAAGAAGCTGTGATAGTCTAGTGGTTAGGACGTCTGCCTCCTAATCAGAGGTCGGGGGTTTGACCCGGGCACGCCCCTATAACTTAGGAGAGAGAGTTATGTGCATTTTTAAGCAATTAAAATATCACTTGCTTTAACGGTGAAGGAAAACATCTTGAGAAAACCTGCATGCCTGAGAGTTCTCCATAATGTTCTCAAAGGCGTGTGAAGTCTGCCAATCCGCACATGGCCCGCGTGGTGGACTATGGCCAAACCCTTCTCATATTGAGAGGAGACCCGTGCTCTTTAGTAAGCCGAGAATGGGTTGATCATGATGATGATGATGATGATGATGAAGTACTGAATATATTTGTTGGCTTCTTTCAATTAGGTAGCCTGGAAGAGATCACTTTTAGTGATAAGGTCGCCTTCTACTCATATGTTTTGTATTATATTTTTCAATTTTATTCTATTTGTCCTTTATTTGCAATAATAATGTTTCTAAAATAAATTTAGGCTATAGTAACAATTGCTCTAAGCCTATATCAAATAATAGAAGACTGCTCTTGCAGTCAGTTACCACGAAAAGTGGTTTTTCCAAGCAATTTCACGGTTAGGCAAGTTGTGCCGTGTATGCCGTTAATCAAAGGCCTACCTAAAATATGTAAACTTATGTGCAGAGTGATGAGGAATAAAAAAAGTTTTTACGACATCCAACAATTAATCACATGATTATGTGATTTAAAGCAACCTTGACGACTTCCGTGGCGAAGTGCGTGCGCTGTCACATTATTAAGTTGGAGGTCCAGGGTTAGATTCCCGGCTTGTCTGGTGGGAGGCTTCGGCCGTGACTAATTACCACCCTACCGACAAAGGCGTGTCGCAAAACGATTTAGATGTCGCGTAGAAACTAATTAGGAGTGTGGGTTTACCATACACCGAACAGGTTAGCCCGCTACCATCCTAGACAGCATCATCACTTACCACCAGGTGAGATAGCCGTCAATAGATAAGTTGTAGTGTAAAAAAAACTTTATTATACTATGTTTTGTTGCGATTTTTTTGGACGCGCTGAAATAGTCTTATTATACTTATTTGGTAAAGTAACATATGATTTCAAGATAACACCGCTATTAAAATACGCAAGGGAATAAATGTGTTACACAGTAACAGTTCTATTTAACTTAAATAAAACAGTAGTGTAAGTTGATCTTTAAATTTAAACACCAAATAAAGAAAAAAACCCGGTTAACATCAGGAACAGTGGTTGTTGACACAATTTCGAGGCCACTCTCTCACCCTTTATTTCTTTATATACAATAAAACTCTAAAATTCTTATTCTTAGTGTTTGCGTAATAGACGCAAAAACATGGTTTATTTCTTAAAGTAGAAAAATAAAACGAGCGACCTCGGTCCTGGGTTCGATTTATTTACCACCCTACCGACAAAGACGTGTCGCCAAGCGATTTTGCGCTCTGGCACGATGTCGCGTAGAAACCGATTCGGAGTATGGGTTTAACATACCCTAACAGGTTAGCCCGCTACCATCTTAGACTGCATCATCACTTACCATCACGTGTGATTGCCGTCAAGGGCTAACTTGTAGTGGTTAAAAAAATTAAAAAAAGATCTGTTAGTAGATTTTATACGGCAAAATGTCGACCTTGGCTAGTTTTCATAGCTAACGACACAAAAACCGTTTTATTTGATAACTCCATGAAAATATGAAAGATTAACGAAAACTAAATTAAAGCTCTTAAAATCTTCATTACTCTATCGAGTTTACTTTATCCCCATTTACGAGTACAATTTTTTCTTAGCTTAAGCTTCTTTTAAGCGTATTGTTTTATTGACTCTTATCTTAAGTAAGAGTTCAAAATCATGCTTGGTACGTTGGATCAAGCGTAGTGTACGCTTCTGTTATACCAAGCATGATTTTTGGAGTTCTTCTTATAAAGAAACGTAAATAAAGAAAGATATATAATATTTAATATAACAAAGAGGGAAATATTATTTTTTAAACGCATTACCGTTGAGCACGTGGACTGACACAGTGTGAGGACGTGCTCCGCGCACAGCGCACGTGTAGTTACCAGCGTCGCTGCTATTCACGCGTGCTAACCGGAGCACGCTGTCGGCACCGCCAGGAACTTGCTCTGTTTTGACACTGAAACAAAGATAATTTTCAAAAACTCCAATTTTGTTAGAATTTTAAAATCCTGTGCTAAAATAATTAATAAGTAACATTTTCAATACCACCACAATGAGGCAAAGGTTCCAGCATTGTCTTTTGGGATGGCCAAATAAGTCCCAGCTTTGAACCTCGAAAGATTTCATAACCCTTTTAAACTGTAAAAATATTGAAGGAGGTCACAGGGACGCTCGCTTAAATATAATCTGTCGAATAAATAAATTGTTCGTGACACTTTTCAATTCTCATCAAAACTCTTCGTATTATAAAATATTAAAATTTATTTTTAAATAGATATAGAAAGATTTTTTTTTTATATAGATATAGTTAATGAACAGTTAATGAAACGAACAATGATTATAGAGAAAGATAGTCTCGGAAAAATTTAGTTATTTATTTATTTATTATATATATACAAGGAATATAATTAATTATACAATAAAGGCATCGAAAAAACCAAAGAGGTTTGTCCTCGGTGCTAATCAGTAACTTAACAGCTTAAAACTAGAGGAACTGAGTAAGCATATTAGGCATGAAAAAAACATTTCCTAATTAGTTAGACGGTCGACACAAATGAGTCAACCGTCCAACTCAGCCAAAAAATATTCTATTAATTTCTGTTTGACCTTTTTAATGTGTAATTTTTGGAACGCTGGAGGTAGTTCGTTCATGAATCGTGGAATCAAATACGCGGTCGTTCGCTCGCCGTACGTATTGTTAGCGCGCGTAATGTTAAAGTTAAAACTCTTGAACATTTTCATAAAATTAGGGAGGCAATTAGGATGTTATTATTGTTACACTTAATTTGTACACCACAACAAGTTAAAACAGAATAAAAGAAGAACTAATTAGAATACAAAAAGGCGGCTTTACCGCTTACAAGAGATCTCTGCCAGCCAGGCAAAAAGGATAGACTTACACGAGCATATCTAGTTTCATTATTAAGATCAATTAAATTGAAACTTCTTTTCGTGACACAAGAATTTGATATTTGATGAAAGTCAGTTAGTTTTGAAGTTAAAATTTAATGCCGAATCCAAACATAAAAGATCGAATAGAGTAAGCCGCTAAAATGTATATTATAGATTTCTAATAGTAAACCAACAGTTAAAAACGTCAATATTGAACTATTTGCTTAAAATCTCGTTATAAAGGCATCACAGTTAGCAGAGAGAGGCCTTAGGTTTAAAGATCTTTATTCTCAGAAGAAACAATTTCACTTGATGAGAAATTAATAAAATAAAACAGTTTACAATAAAGAAATAGTAGGCCAAAAAGTGGCGTGTTTACAAATTTACACAATGCTTTTTAAGTTTATTTTTGAACGCTGTAAATGACTTTTCGCAAAAAATATCTTTGGGTAAGCTATTATACATTTGTGCTCCCTCAACCTGTATTGTTTTACTGCCATAATTTGTTCTAGTTTTGTATAATCGTAACTTATGTCTATTTCGTGTGTTTAAATGTGATTTGGTTTGGCTTGGAGTAGAGACCCATCAAACTAATTTATATTATGCGTAAATACTTCTAATATGACTATAATAAAACATCAGTAAACAAATTAAAATTTTAAAAAATATCGGATATTCACCGCTGGCAAATCTGAACGAAAATATTTCAACTTTACAGTTAACCCGCTGTGAAAGGCGAAATCTGTTTAGGCTGTCTTTCTGGATCAATGTGTTCCAACGTTGATAAATGATCCCTTTTCACTCCGCAAAAGAAGCTAAAATACATTTACATAATATTAAAGCAGGTAATTCCAAATGTGACGTGACAGGGTGATAAAGGGAAAACATTTTGCGCGATACAATTTTTTATAGTTTAAACGAAGACGGCTGATTTGGTGGATTATATACGGTATACTGTTGGAACAATGAATAATATAATGAGGAATTAACGGGGAAAAGTGCCATTGTTTGATCCTATTAATAAATTTCGCTATTGTGTTTATAAAGTCTAGTACTTACATAGTCGATGTAACCTCGTTTATAATATAGGGATTTTAATTATGAAGATGATAATAAGAAATATAAAAATACTTCTTAAAGCGTTGGTAGTAAGAATGACGTAATACGTAGTATTAAAGTTTGTTCGTAGTATTTAATGTCGTCTAATGTTTAAGTCGTCTCATATTTACTTCCCTTGTGATTAAAATGATTCATCATCATCATCATGATCAACCTATTACCGGCTCACTACAGAGCACGGGTCTCCTCTCAATATGAGAAGGGTTTGGCCATAACCCACCACGCTGGCCATGTGCGGGTTGGCAGAATTCACACGCCTTTGAGAACATTATGGAGAACTCTCAGCCGTACAGGTTTCCTCACGATGTTTTCCTTCACCGTTGAAGCAAGTGATATTTTATTTTTTTAATTTTAATTTTAAATATCACTTGCTTCAACAGTCACACATAAATTAAAATGATTCCATAATGCCAAAGTAATTATTTCAAACGTACGAAATAAGTACAGACACTTGTTTTTTTAACGACTTTACAATCTTTAAGACTTATAAATTGGGTATTATAAGTGGCTAAGTACAACTTTATAAGTATCAATTAATATTAAATCATCATCATGACAACCATTGATGGCTTACTACAGAGCACGGGTCTTCTCTAAATGGGAAGGATTTTGTCGAAGTCCACCACGCTGGCCATGTGATTTCGCAGGATTGGCAGACTTCACACGTCTTTCAAATCCAAAATTCAAATAATCTTTATTCAAATAGTCCTTTGAAAGGCGCTTTTGGCGCGGCAATAATTTACATAGTAGTGATTTGATCGTGATAACTACATTCGTAAACTTAAAACTAAAATTTACTAAATACTAAATTTGAAAACATCATGGAGAACACTCAGGCATGCAGGTTTCCTCACGATATTTTCCTTCGCCGTTGAAGCAAGCGATATTTTAATGGCTTATTATTGTTAGAGGTACATGCCCAGGATCAAACCCCCGTCCTAACTAATAAGCTATTAAAGCTTCATTTATTATATTAATTATAAATGGCTTCTGCAATATACCGCACGAAGTTTGCTGCCCTAATATAATATAATTTCCATGTCGCTCTTGGTTGAATGCGATATGCGGATAAGCAACGTTACGATACGTTCAACTCGGGAGGCTGCATGAAAAGACTTTACCCTTTCAAAGCGGATTAGCTCTCGAGCTAAGAGAATTTTCTTTAATATTTTATACATACATATATTTTTGCTAGTGGAAAGCGGCTTCATGCATGAATATTATGTTGATTAACTTCCAGCACACAGCTGAGATTAGATGAGCGTTTTTAAGTTTAAGTTAAAAACGCTCATCTAATCTCAGCTGTGTGTTTGTATCTGGTATATTATATTATTAATATATTATTAGTATTAGTAAATTGACTGTCCCGCTTTGCTGGCAAGCTTCTGACAAAATGTCCCCTCACTGAATACCAGCTCATCTCTTAGACCTCGACAAAGGCGCCTTTTGGCTATACCTAAAGCACACACAAACTATGCTCATAACTCAGTTCTTATACGTCTGGCTAGAACCTACAATAAATCTTATTACGATTTAGATCTTTTTCACTTAACTAAAATGCAGATAAAAGAAATACTAAATCTGCATAAATAGTAATGTTTTTACCCCTTTTAACACGTGACCATACATACATACACACACACACACACACACAATTACACATGCACACCCACTTGTTACATTGTTGTTCACCTTAGTCAGTTTCACTTAGTTACATTTTAAATTTTATTTTTTTAAATGTTTACCTATTTAACATATTTTGTATATATTGTGTAATCTCTTTGGCCTTATTTTATGACTTGAAATATAACGCTGTTGATTACTTGCAAATAAATAAATAAATCTTTTTCTTCTTCTTACTTTTATCCCACGCTATGTGAGGTTGGTACACGTCTTCTTATTCCACTCGCTTGTATTAGCCGTCACTTCTCTACCTTTACACGCATATCTTCTTTCACACAATCCATTAATCCCTTCTTTGGTCATTTCTTTGGTGGTTCATCTTTTTATCTCCGAATAATGATGTTAATATGCAAATCCAATACAAAACTAGCAGAAAATGAACCGGTTTTTGTTTTTTACTGCCGGTTATCTTGTCAGTCTCAAAAAATTTTGCACTAGCTGATGCCTATGACTTCGTCCGCGTAGATTAAGCGCTTTTAAAAATTCCTTTGTGAATTAAGCACCGTTTTGTTCCCGTTTTCGCTATTTTTAAAAACATATACTCTTAAATCTGATTTAAAGGAAGCAATGGTTGCAGTTCATCGAAGTTATATTCGTTTTTTCACGAATTCCGCATAAACTATGGATATTCCCGCTATAAAAAGTAGCCTAGGTTTTGCTCCAGGTTATGATCTAACTTTAACCCAAATTTCAGCAAAATTAGTTCCGGCATGAACTCGTAACCAACATAAATAGCAAAAACAACACATTTAAACTTTTGCCTTTATAATATTTGTGTGGTGATTTATATTTATTTTTTATTTTTTATTCTTTATTTGTACACCACATATTAATATAAATAATAAGAAAAACAAGAAGAAACAGGGTACAAAAGGCGGCATTATCGCTTAGTAGCGATCTCTGCCAGGCAACCTTATGTTAAAGAAATTCCTTATGAGAATTATGAGAAATTTCCTTATTAAAAAAAAATGTCTCGTTACTTTTATTGCTTTGTAGACTTTAAGCTCAAACACCTTGGCTTTTTCACAACCAATTATAACTGGCCGTATATTGTCATATATTAATAGATAAAGTTTTAAAACACCATGAAATTTGGAATATTTTGAGTCTGAACGTGGATCATCTATCAAAGTCGGAACACATTGATCCGGAAATACGACGTAAACAGATTTGAGCTTTCAGAACGGATTAACTGTCAAATTTGACTTGATTCATCCGGTTTGTATTGCGGTATTTTTACCTGTATCAGAAAGATTTTCCGTGGAACGAAGTTTTCTAGCGGTGGCATGTAGAAAACTATTATAGTAGGTGTAGTTTTGATACTATCGTCAATTGATAGCCGCCATACTTCTTTACATCATACCTACGTGCTTAACGTGACTTTAATTATTGCACAAGAACAAACTGTTAACATAAAGTCTTCTTAACGATTATGACGCTTTGACAATCCTTCGTTTACAGAAAAACCAATCATGGAAGCTGACAATAATATAACAGTGTAAAGTATAAAATAAATATTAATATATGAGTGTAAAGTATTAAATATTACTACATTTATTGTTGTATTATTTATCTATTTTTGTAATATATATTTTAATAATATCATTATCAAAATCAATACCAACCTACTACAGGGTGTCTTTTTAGCATGAGAAGGGTTTGTGAGCGTCGTCCACCACGCTGGCCACGTGTGAGATGGCGGACTTAACAAGGCTATGTTTCGAAATAAAATTTCCTTTTTCATTTAAAGGTAATTGTATACAATTTTATAACAAATTGCCTAATGAGATTTCTGAGATGTCTCTCAATAAGTTCAAAGTTTATATAAAACGTAAGCTTGTAGAAAAGTCCTACTATAGTGTAAAGGATTACGTAAATGATAAACAAGCATGGGTGTGAAATATTGCTCTAATAAGATAGCTCTTAATATAATTTTAAGTGGCATGTGAGATGGTGATAACAAAAAGAAAATTTACCTGGCTAAGTTTGTTGTGGGCTTCTTCTTAGACCGGGGCGCGTTTGGAACCCTCATAGCTTTAGTTTTAAGTTTACGAATGTAGTTATCACCATCAAATCACTACTTTGTAAATTATTGACGCGTCAAAAGCGCCTTTTAAAGGACTATTTGAATAAAGATTATTTGAATTGAATTTGAATTTACCGTTAAAGCCAGTTATAATTAGTTTAAAATTGCTTAAATTCATTCAATTATTTAAATAATTTTAAAATAAAGGTGCCTTTTGGGATTTGAACTCGTGTTATCAAAGTCTTATCCAACAATGGCCGCTTTTATTATGATATATAATAACACATATATTCATCATTGGTCTTACATTAAGATTGTTGTAATAATACATAAAATTTGGATTCCCATGCAATTTTGATTATCGCCACTTCAAATTAATTTCAATGAAATTTTAGGTAGTATAAAGTTCATCGATCGTTCATTGCTAGTATAACATATTTATACATACAAGTTAAAAACATAATATATAAGTACCCCAACATAGTATATAAGTAAATGCTAGTAAATTCAAGTTACTGTAACAATTGAATGGCCTATGTATTTTGTTTTGTGTATCCTTTTGTTTTTGTGGAACACTCACTGTATTTTATTTCTTGGAGGGCGATGATTACTGCCACACAGTTTATACTTCGGCAGGATCATCGTTTTCATGTGTTTAAGCTACCTGTATTGTTTGTTTCCAAATAAAAATCTTTTATCTTATCTTAATTACAACTACTCCAACTCAAGTTAAATTGTAGCAGGCAGCTGAATCACAAATGGTGATTAATCTTTAATCCATATCCATATGGCAGCGTGCCACTTCGAAAATAGCTCTACCTCGATTTAGTTTCTAATTAAAGTTAGAATTACAAACTAAATCGTCGAGGTTGGTAAAGTAACATGACATATCGCCATTTATCAATCCAATCCAATTCCTATTGTTCCTAGTTGTTGTTATTGTTACTTAAAACATAACAAGTTTTGGGCGAAAGATCAGACAGGGGATTTGATGTTAAAAAATTACGGTTGCCTATGAACATCTGTTGCACCTGAAGGGGCACTAATGCAACGGTTGTTACTCGGTATGGTACGGGAACGATAATCTCTTATGCAGTATGTCTTTGCCGGTAGTGTGGTAAGTAGCCGAGGCCAAAGTCTGTCCCAGACTCGAGCCGGGAACCGAACACTATAACACGTCAGTGCACGCGCTGCCGCACGCAGTACGTCATAAAAAGATGAGCCGATGTCGATAACGTAACGTTAATATTAGGGTTTAAAGTACGAAATTGTCCACCGTCTTGTTGGTCTTCCTCTTTTCCTTTTGCTACTACGCGGAATCCATTCTGTCGCATTTTTTGTCCATTTTATATCTGTTATCCTGCAGATGTGACTAGTCCATTTAAATTTTAGCAATCATATTTGGCTGATGACATCTTTGACCTTGGTTTTTTCCGAATATTTATGTTGCTCATCTTGTCAGATAGTTTGATACCCAGCATGCTCCTCTCACATAGTCAACAATAAATTATGATTTCGTTTTACATAACGACAGATATGGTAGAAACAATAATAATGAGCAAATAACGCAGATAACTTCGCTCTGTTTATAAACTAATTTAAACGGGTTTCATTTTATAGCGGATCATAAAGGTATATTTTGCGACGCCATTATATATTAATAATCTCGCACATTCATCGCACGCACAAAAAGGTTAAACAGTGTCACACTGTCATATCACGTTTCAAGGCACCGGCTTGCTAATATCAAAATGTATTTTAGCTCCTTTCGAGGTAAATGCGCATAATCTATCAACGTTGGTACACGTTGAACCAGGAGGACGTGTACAGATTATAATTCAAAATGGCGTTGTAGCTGTCTAGTTGGGTTTTGTTTATGTATTGGTTTTGGTAAGCTTTGACGACCTCAGTGGCGCAGTGCGTGCGCTGTCGCATTATATTATATACAGTTGGAGGTCCTGGGTTCGATTACCGACTCGAGTCTGGGCTGGTGGGAGGCTTCGGCCGTGGCTAGTTACAACCCTACCGACAAAGACGTGCCGCCAAGCGATTTAGCGTCGATGTCGCGTAGAAACCAATTAGGGGCGTGGGTTTCCTAACAGTTTAGCCCGCTACGTTAGTCAAGGCCTAACTTGTAGTGTATATAAAAAATAAGCTGTGATGACCTTGGGGTCAGGACGTCCGCCTTCTAATCAGAGGTCGCGGGTTCGAACCCGGGCACGCACCTCTAACTTTTTGAATTCATCTATTAATATATATTTTTGAGAAAGAGAAAGCAAAATCCCTATCTCCTCCAAGCCTGCCGTAAAGAACTTCGGTCCAATAAAGCCGCCAACACAGCCATCGGTTAAGATGCTTTGGTGTGCAGCATTTTTAATGGATCCGCTGATCTTACCTGATCCCTCCTCGAGTGGTATCGGCATTGAGCGCCCTACCCTCATGCAGCCAAGTCAGCACCGCCGGCGTCTCCACGTGGCGCGCTCGGCACATCAACGCCAGAGTCGACTCAGCTTCGTAGTATTTCTCTTGCAGCGGTCCACCGGCTTCGTCTACCACCCATACTTGCGGCGCTGTTGTGAAAGTAGAAAACTATTATGTATAACTTGTATATTATAAAGATGTGTGTATTATTAATTTATAATTAACAACTAAAACAATGTAACTGTATTATAAACACTTAAAAACTTAAAATAAACCTTAAATTGAACCTAAAACTAAAACTATAACTAAAATATATTATTAAAAGGAGTCCCTTTAGGCAAGGTTCCGAAGATACTGGCAGCGTTTCCCCTTTGGATTGCAAGATTGATTCGTTGTTCGAGGTAGCTGGCAGCTCTTCGGTCTCCTGTGATGTCGACTAACCTTTTTGCTATTTCCCTAAAAAGCCCTATAGCGCTAGGACCCAACGGACCAAGGGTCTCGACACCGAATGGGACAAAATCATATTCAGAGCCTAGACCCCTGTATTTATATGCGTTGGCTTTTTCAGCCGCTTCAGAAGCCGCACCAACTCTGTTGTTGGTTCCATGTAGATGGGAAGGGGCCAACATGTCTGAACAGGTTGTGTGTGTATTATAAAGATAATGAACAGTCAAATCACTTTTATAAATAACTAGTTCTCATTTTTCTTGTTTCAAAAGTAACAAACTTTCATACACAATAAAAACCCATTTACGCCGTCTTAAGAATGAAGAAGAATGAATCTTAATAACCTTCGTTACGGACAGTAGATAGGTACCTAACGTAGTAAGAAAGAGCAAACATACAGGGGAAAAAGATATTAGAATAATCTTTAGATAATATAACAGCATCACTGTTTTGAACTAACTGAGATTCGATAATAAAAGATCGTAGGCAAAAATTAAAATTATCTATTTATCTTGACTACAGTAAAATAGGTATCTGTATGCCAAATTTCCATCCCGTAGTTTAAGCTGGGCTTTGATAGATCTGTTAATCGTTACATTTACCTTTTACACACTCACAAATTATTGGCATTAAAAAGTTTCTTAATTTTTTAATGCTTTTTCCGAGAAAACTACCTTGTTGTGTTTTTGTATTGAGATAATCATTCTATTTTTCATATTCAAAATTAAAATTCAAAATAATCTTTATTCAAATAGTCCTTTAAAAGGCACTTTTGACGTATATAATTTACATACTAGCGATTTGATGTTGATAACTACATTCATACTATTACGTACTCTATATATTTAAAAACTTTATTTTTTCATTCACAAAACAACGTAGCAATCAATCAGAAAAACTTTTTGATTCCTATAATTAAAGCGGGTCTTTAGCTAGATTAAGATAAATATATCTAAAGAGATAGCAAGATAGACCCATGATAATCTAACTTAGACTAAATTTAGCAACAATGATCTACAATGATTTTTTATCAAAAGTAAATGTGCTTACTGTTAACATGTAGATAAGTTCTGCTAACTCTAGGCGGATGTGTTGATATCTGGCACTCGTATACTCCCTCGTCATCGGGCTTCACCTCCCTGATGAGAAGCTTCCAGTTACCTGGGTACCGCTTCGCTACTGACACTCTATTGTCAGCAGCATAGGTTACCGCTCCCACTGTCAGCAGTTCAGGCATTTCATCTTTACCTCTACGACGGACCCAGGATACCTACAAATATGGTAAACGTATTATAAGTGATATTTTATGTAATCGTTTTAGTGGGCCTTAAAAATATTGCTAGTTGGAAAACTAAGGTCCACTACTGATAAGTAAGAAAAATTTCCAATAAGGCAAACACTTTGGATTCTAGATGTCCCAGCATCTCTAGAAGAATATGATCTACGAATACTAAAGAATTCAAAAAAATTCAAAATTCAAAATAATCTTTATTCAAATTGTCCTTAAAAAGGCACTTTGACGCGTCAATAATTTACATAGTAGTCATTCCATGGTGATAATAGTTTACGAATATCGTAAACTTAAAACTAAAGCTATGAGGGTTTCAAACGCGCCCCGGTCTAAGAAGAAGCCCACAACAAACTTAGCCGGGGTTTTTCTTTTTTTTCGTTATCACCATCTCACATAATGAATAACATGAATAATAAACTATAGTACCTATGGAGATAGAGCAATTCACACCCAAGCTTTTTTATCGTGTATATAATCCTTAATATCGTAATATGATTTTTCTACAAGCTTTCGTTTTATAAGTAATACGATATATCCTTTTTTAATTATTCTTCCCCGGAAAAATTTAAGGCAAATAAAACAATCAAAAAAGAACTCAAATCAATTGAGCCATTTTGAACTTTTTGCGCGCAGTGCTTAATTGATTTTAATATATTTAAATAGATTGAATATTATTGGTCGCAAGGCATAAGCGATGACACTCTATACATTTTCATTAGAGTACAAAATATAATTTGCTTTAACGTAGAAGGCAGTTATCCCGAGGAAAGCTACATGCCAGAGGGTTCTCTATAATGATACCAAAGGCAAGTGAAGATTACCAAACCGCATACGGCCAGCGTGGTGGTCAGCGGTCAAAACCCTTCTCATTCTGGGAAGGGACCAGTGGCATGTGGCTGGTAATGGGTTGGTAATGATTATAAGGATGACTGCCTAATGTCGATGTTAAAAGGAGGCATAATTTTTAGTGCCCCATTACTCGGGTAACCGAGTAACTAACCCAGGTTTATATGGTTTCAAAAGTTTACGGAACCGGCGGGATTTGAACCCACAGGAATGACTGCTTTGCCAATAAGCAAGGGTAAACTAAAATCCGACCAAGACGTGTCGCCAAGCGATTAGCGCTCCGTAGTGTTCGCGTAGAAACTTATTAGGTTTACCATACTGTCGCACTATAAAGTCGGAGGTCCTGAGTTCGATTCCCGGATCGAGTCTGGTCTGGTTGGCTGTGGCTAGTTACCAACCTACAAACAAAGACTTGTCGCTAAGCGATTAAGCATTTCGGCACGATGTCGCGTAAAACCTATTAGGATCGTGGGTTTACCATACCCTTAAAAGGTTAGCACGCTGCCATCTCAGGCATCATCACTTACCATCAGGTGAGATTACCGTCAGTGCTAATTTGTAGTGTATGAAAAAAAAAGATCGCCTTCCACCAGTGTGAGCGACTATAGCTGTGCTTAATAAAATAAAGCTAGCTTAAACCCAATGCGCTTTTCATTGTATTTTTTCATACCCCATTTACTGACTCCGTAATAAATCACTGGATATTAGTCTGCCAATCCGCACATGGCCAGCGTGGTGGACTATGGCTGAACCCTCTCTTGTTGAGAGGAGACCCGTGCTCTGTAGTGAGCCGAGAATGGGTTGATGATGATGATGAAATTTGAAGTCGCAAGGGTCATCATTTTCTTTAAAAAATAACTAATACTATAAATGCCTTGCCTGAGGTACTTCATTCGACTTGACTGAAAAAATATATGTCGACGCGAAGGAGTTACCTTCATTTAACGGCGCTAAGAAAATCAAGAATCTAATAATTACCCACATTTGAACTCTTCAAATTACTAATTAATCATATTTTGCTAATCAGTGTACTTAGATGGTAGCAATCAATTGGCATTATCGCTCGAGCCGACGGACCGTTCGGACCTCTTAGTTATTGTCGCAATAAAAGTGTAATCCCGCAAGTTGTGGTTTTAATTACTATGAGTGAAAGGAAACAAATGCTGACTATGGCCAAACCCTTCTCATATTGAGAGGAGAGCCGTGCTCTGTAGTGAGCCGGTAATGGGTTGATCATGATAAAGTAGCGATATACAAAGCATTTTAGATGATTAAATGTTTATTTAGCAGCTTAAAATTTATCCAGAAAAACTAAATCTAAATTAATGGGGACTGCGACTGATATTTTTCATTTTATTTATTGCCTGTTTTGATTGAATGATAGCTAAGGCAAAGTATCTCGTGGGGATTTTATAGCGGGTTTTATGCTTTCATAGGTACTGTAATGGGCTGCACTCCAATATAATTCTCAGTGGATAAATATCTGATGCATAAGCGTCGACCAACTGTATTTTGGAATAAAAATTGTTACTGTACGCTATTTTTATATGGCAACCAAACTTTACATTTTATGCATATCATAAATAGCCCATTTTTTTTAAATCTTTGTAAAGATCTGGTAATATTTTTTGGAGGTACAGGACTGAGTTCCTTCCACAAACCCCTCAGTTAAGACTTAAAGATATTTAATACATGTAAACACCACGTGATTAAGGGTGCGCACTTATCAAAAATTACAGGAAGTTTTTTGGTCGACCTATTGCGTACAAGTTTTAAAATTTTATTTTTGAAATTTTTGCAATTAGTTTTACGGTCCCTTTACGTTGTCAGTGATAGAAATTTTTTAACGATAAAGGCCCAATTCTCATTTAAACCTCAAAAAGGTGACAGACTTATCCTGACTTAGGCCTATCAACACACACCCCAAACTGCTGGTAGTTTGGGTTGTGTGTTGAGACTGAAATTTTGCATATATAGCTGTTACTACCGAGACATTAACACCTACCGAGACATTAACACATACCGAGAGAAAAAGGATTTTATATTATTTTGCTCATTTGCTAAAACTGTACAAAAGTCCATTGAAAATAGAAATTCATGTGAGTGAAAAAGCTTGTGAACGAAGCCGCGGACAAGAACTTGTGCATTATAATTTAACAGTTAGTAAGTTGTTATCGCTGATACAGACAAAGCTATGCACGAAACGATTGCAGGTTTTCTTCTGGCTACACAACCCTAATTATAAGCATCACATACGAGTATATTTTCGTTAAACAATTAAAGGGTACGAAATATCTCCATCATAATTGCAAAGGTGTGGCTATCCCGAATCCTCAGTGGTCGTAAAAGGCTTCATTGTTTCGGATCCTTTGAGATAATTACCGAAATTGTTACGGTCCTCTTGTAAAATTGGCTAAAACTCCCAAAAGACCAATTACACGAGGATTCCCTGAATTTATTTTCCTTCGAGCTTGTTGAGATAAGAGGTAGATGATATTTGCGTAACAATACGCTTTAATAGCACACTTGAATAATTGGCAATCTAAATTACAACTCATCTTCCTGTTAATGCCTTAGTACTATTTACAAGCCCCTTATAGGTATGGTCATCATAAAACCATGATAAAATGGTGCTGCAAAGCGATTAAATGTTCCGGTATGATGACAAGCAGAATCCGATTGGGGATGGTTTTAGATTAATATAATTACTACACAAACCGCTAAAAGGTTATCCCGCTACCGTCTTAGACTACATCGTCAAACAAACACTAGGTGAAGTTGCAGTTAAGGGTTAACTCGCAGTTGAATACAAAAGGAGATATTAAATTGAAATAAACACACTTAGTTTAGGTTAGAAACACATGCAGAATCCATCAATCTCAATCCATATATGTATATAATACATATACAAAAATTCAATTTTACCTCTGTCCGTAACAGACTTGAAACCATTATTCAGATAACTGTGGAAACACATACAAATGTTTTCTTCTTACGAGTAGTTTACTTTTTTTTTTCGGACTGTCTATTAGTTGTGCTTACCCTATTGGTTGCAACAACGTAACCGGGCTGTTTGGCGAGCTACGGAAAGAAGCTCTGCCAGAAGAAATTTTGAGCCCTAGGGCTCGAAGAAACTAAGGGAACGTCTGCCTAAGGGCGCCTCCTTTAAGGCCGAACCTCGGCTTAGGCGACGTTTGGGATAACGGGGGGTTGGACGGTGTACTCGACATTGCAACATATACCGGGTACATCTAGTGGATAATATTTTATGTCTTGTGTCAATATTTAAACAAGACACAATATGAAACATTATCTTAAAGCTTATAACTTTGGTAGAGTAATAAATTATTATAATAATATTTTCTATTGTCCATTGTATTTCACTGGTATGTGTTGTGTTCATATGATTCGGTTACTCACTTCATTTTTAATGGTATAAAGAGTATAAATAAATAAAACGTCATAAATTAATTGACTTCAAAATTAAAGTGAAGTCAATTGTTAGACACACTTTCCAACAGTTTGTTTACAAAAATATTTTACCTCCCAACTCCTGTTTGTGCTGTTTTATTTTACTTCTTTGAACTACTTAATTAAACTTTGTCTTAATAAGTTAAACACGACAACTTTACTGTCCAACTGTGAAACTTGAATTTTCTTTGTCTTCAACAATGAGATGGAGTATTCATAAACATAAATGACTTGTTTTAATTATGTAGGTTTATTTCTTTGTTTAGAATTTATTAAGTATTTTGTGCTTATTTTATTAATCGACTTTCGAAATACGACCTTGATTTTATTTGGTATTTTAATTCCTCCAAAACTAAACCGATTTCAAAAATGTTTCTGTTTGAAATGAAAATCGGATGGTACCAGACTTTGGCTGTAGATACCAATTAGGAGCAGCAGGACTATCTACAGCAGGTTAGCCTCTTACCAGCTGAAACTGCATCATCACTTACTACTAGGTGAGATTGCCGTCAAGGCCACCAAATTATACCTTCCATCTTACCAATCTATCTATATATATAAGAGCGAAAGGTCACTTTCATACTTACATACTGATTAAACACGAGATCTCAAAAACTATTGTATGTATAAAGCTATAATTTAGCAAGTAGGTAGTTGATAGTTAAGAGATGTCAGCTAAGAAAGGATATTTGGAAATTCCAACCCTAAGAGCGTAAAAGGGGGGCTGGAAGTTTGTATGAATTTTCTTTGTTTTTAGAATTAGAGACACAAAAATTAATTAATAATAATAAATAAAAAACATGTACATCATTTTTTTTTTATATTACCTACCTGAAGTCTATAAGCTTGAAATTTTGAAAATAGGTTTCTTTTAGGGCGTAAGTATAAGCTTAGAATTTTTTTTTATCCAAATCTACTTCGAAGGGGATAAAATGGGGGTTTGAAGTTTGTATGAAAGTCCTATCTTTTTTAATTTAGAAACACGAAATCGCCAATTTGACATTTGCCTGTAGCTTACTTTCTGAAGCAGGGCATTGGCCGCACGGGTAACCTCAATCTCAAGGGAAATAAGCAATTCTACGCAGACGAACTCGCGGGCAACAGCTAGTGTATTATATTTGCATTTCATTCATTCATATATTAATTCATTGTATTTCGATTAACAATGTTCTTAAAATATGAAGTCCCATAAAATAACATAAGAAAAAGAATAAAGTCATGTAGCAAAATAAGTGACGTTTTAGATTTTTATTGATGGTTATCCGTGAAAAATATTAAAAATTATTTTAATATAACAAAGAACATAATTCAGATATTCATTCAGACATTATATGTATGTCCTAAAATAGAATAAGATATTCCGTTAATTTAATTGCCTATTTGTATGCTAGGCACGAATTATTGCTTTTTTCACTGCCAAAATAGCGAAATGGAATCCTATATTCCGATCCGTGAGTTCTTTTTTTAATGCTCATGGAAACATTTCGACAAATTACAAAGTAATTTGTATTATTATTACTAGTTATGAGAAAGAGGAATTATAATAAACATATTTTAAAGACGCGATTTTAGTATTTTCAATATCAAAAATGGTAATTTGAGTGAGGCAATATTGGGAACATTAATAATGCCCGAAAGAAGACAAGAATAATCTTAATGGTATTTATGGATTTAATAAGCAATAAATCAGGACGTAGCATTATTACCCTTTGTATAGTCTTTAGCCAGGTCCACATGAGCCGGCTAAGTTTGTTGTGGGTTTCTTCATAGACCTGGACGCGATTTGAACTCTCTTAGCTTTAGTTTAAAGTTGTCGATTTTTTTTTATTTGCTACAATTGAGCCCTTGACGGCAATCTCACCTAATGGTAAGTGATGACGCAGTCTAGGATGGTAGCGGGCTAACCTGTTAGGGGTATGGTAAACGCACACTCCTAATTGGTTTCTACGCGACATCGTGCCGGAAAACTAAATCGCTTGGCGACACGTCTTTGTCGGTAGAGTGGTAACTAGCCACGGCAGAAGCCTGATTGTAGTTATCACCATCACTTCACGAATAGAAATAGAGATTCGATTCATAAATGCCTGTAATAGGTTTATGTGAATAAAGCTATTTTTGATTTGATTTGATTTGAAGCACCCTTGTCAACGATATTCATCGCATAACAGCTCAAGGTTAGTATCAATGTCGATGGTTTTTATGTTTTCAATTTTATAAAATTAGAAAAATATAATTGTACAAAATTTTCATTCAAAAATATGTAGTGACTTTTACAGTGTTTACATTTAACATCAAACCTTCGGAACCTTGCCTAAAAGGACTCCTTTTAATAATATATTTTAGTTATGATGTCAATATTTATTTATTTTTTAAGATTTTTAGATTTAGATTTAACTAAGTTTTACATCAAATGGGCTCACACAGTCTCATGTTCACTGCTATAAAATAAAACAACGGAAAAAATAGGTACTAAGATCTTAGATAATATTGCTTCGAACATTTCTCTATAAGTATTACGTATTTTGTATGTAGATTCTTAATTGTTACAATGATTTAATTTTAAGGTTGCATGCTGTGGTCATTTCTAGAAAGTCACTATCTCGGGTTTGTTCTTCAGAAATGTTTATAGTTGTTTTTATATTGTGTCTAGTTTAATGATCCAATAAAAATAAAAATAAAAAATGATTCAATTTCATCGCGTTCAACTACCGCTTGAAGTGGATTTGGCTTGTTACGAACATTTTAATAAGTTTACGTTGACCTTAATTTATTATGACGTTATAATTGTCGTATGGAGCTCTAATCGAATCAAAAGCTTAATTAATAAAAACACCATACAAAACATTAGTAATTTACTTAAAAAAAGGATGTTAGTAGCAGTAAGTTATTTTTTTATCCACTTCAAGTTAGCCCTTGACGGCAATCTCACCTGATGGTAAGTGATGATGCAGTCTAAGACAGTAGCAGGCTAACCTATTAGGGGTATGGTAAACCCACACTCCTAATTGGTTTCTACGCGACATCGTGCCGGAACGCTAAATCGCTTGGCGACACGTCTTTGTCGGTAGGGTGGTAACTAGCCACGGCCGAAGCCTCCCACCAGACCAGACTCGAGCCAGGAAACGAACTCAGGACCTCCAACTTTATAACGAGACAGCGCGCGCACTGCGCCACAAAGGTCGTCAAGTAGATAAGTAATTAGTAGTAGTAATTAAGTAAGTAAGTAGGCAGTAGTAAGTAGTCCCCGATCGGGTTTCTGTCATACATCGTCCAATTACCGCTTTATATTTTATACTTTCATCATCATCATCATCATTAACAACCGATTGACGTCCACTGCTGGACATAGGTCTTTTGTAGGGAGTTCCATTGCTCACGGTCTTGGGCCGCTTGCTTCCAGCGGCTCCCTGCGACTCGTCTTTTGTCATCTGTCCACGTAGTTGGGGGTCGACTGACGCTACGTTTACCGGTGCGGGGTTGCCATTCCAGCACCTTGGGACCTCAACGTCCATCGGTTCTCCGAGCGATGTGCCCCGCCCATTGCCACTTCAACTTCGCAATTCGCTGAGCTATATCGGTAACTCTCGTTCGTCTACGGTTTTATACTTTAAATGGCAGATTTTAACAAAATAGCAGTTTGAGTTTATTAACATGAGTTCCATTACTAACTAACTGAGAGATAATACCGGGCAGAAGCCAATAAAGAAATAAATATCAAATGACAAAGTGTTCTTACAAGGACGGTATCATCCTTCACAAAATTAAATTCTTTCAATTTATTTAAGCCTATTTTGTAAGATCTGTGTTTGGTAATACAAATTAAACCGTTCAGTTTTGCCTGATTTGTTGGATTACAGTAAAATAAGTCTAATATTTATTGTATATTTTAATCTATAATATAATTAAACTGTAATAGGACAAATTCTGTACAGTAAATATATTTTGAAAATTTTTATTGAAGGATGCTTTAATATCGATAGGGAGCTCAATTTTTTTTTTTTAATTTGTCTGTCTGTATCTTGGCCACACATCACGCCGCAACTACTGGATGCATTTGAATGAAATTTGCTATAGGAGTAGCTGATACTCAGGTTCAACGTATAGGATTGTTTTATCCCAGAATTCAGCATGGTTCCCTTGAGAGAGGAGATGAAAGTCAAAATGTGTATTTAAATGTTATTCATTAACGCGTACTCCGATTTTATTTGTTCTTTTTTTGATAAAAAGGAGATACTTTACAGATTATCCTGAAATTTTTTCTAGGTCATCGGTTTAGTAATTCATTGCTTCGTGATTGGAAGACAAACAAATACACTTTCCCACACACCAACTCAACGCAGACGAAGTTGAGGGCGCCAGCTAGTTGTATATAAAATCAGTCCTTATGAAACCTTTAAAAAGAAACATCATCATGATCAACCCATTACCGGCTCACTACAGAGCACGGGTCCCCTCTCAATATGAGAAGGGTTTGGCCATAGTCCACCACGCTGGCCATGTGCAGATTGGCAGACTTCACACGTCTTTGAGAACATAATTGCAAACCAACTGGGGTGCAAGTGGCCCAACTGGGGTGCAAGTGGCCCAACTTCTATCTCAGTGGCCAAAGTCAACCTCACCTGCGCGTGGTGCACCCTGCCAGTTAGCGAACGAGGCTCTGACGTTTCCAGTCCCCCTCCGGGTTGCTGTGTCTGATACCGCACGGCTTAATCTTAATGGTATCCCCGCTTTGTGGTAGGGTTCTATCTCGGATCCGTCTGGCTAGCGACCACACTCTAGTCGTAATCAGCCGCAAAGCATTCTATGCGTTCCGGTTGCGAGCTGGAGAGCCAGTTTCCCTCCCGAATAGTGCAATGTTGGTGGGCTTTGGGTCCGTAGTGGGGCAGAAGTCCTTCCCGCGTGCGTGGGCGTGAGGTATTGGCGCGGGGTCCAGGGAGACCCGATGAAACGGTTGTCCGCTGGCCGCCCGTTGGTCCGTACGGGGCCCGAACCTAGGATATCCCGTCTTAGGAGGCTGCCCCGCCACCAGCGAAAAAAGCCCGGTGAATGACCGGAGTGCCGGAGTGGGAGACCGGAGTGGAACCCGCCGGTCATTCAGCGGATCGGATTGGGGGCCCTTCCGTCCCCCGCACCAGTAACTCACACCACCTACGCTCTCGGGGGCGGCTGGTTCCGCTTCTTTGACCTGGTGACCACCAGCACTGCACGGTTCGTCTGTCCTTTGATTCAGCCCCCATAAATTATGAAATTGACAAGAAGAAAGAAACGTTTTACAGCGGCGCCTCCTTCCACACTTTGTGTGAACTTTTGTAATATCAGAGGCTTACACTCCAACCTTAACGCCGTTCACCACCATCTCGAAACGGTAAAGCCCGCTTTGCTCTTTCTGACTGAGACCCAGATTTCACCCCCTGACGATACATCATATTTAAACTTCCCCGGCTACAAACTAGAACATGCCTTTTCGCCGCGAGCAGGTGTGTGCGTGTTCATCAGAGGGGACATTTGTGGTCAACGATTACTTAGACTTGAGGTTGGGGATCTGTCTCTTCTCTGGTTGCGCGTGGATTACTGCGGTCAAACCCGGGTCTACGCGTGCCTGTACAGATCCCATAGTGGTAACGCCGAAACGGATCGACTTTTCGAGCACATCCAACAAGCGATCGACTATGTGTTAGAGCATATTCCCTCTGCGGAGGTGGTGATCCTAGGGGACTTCAACGCCCACCATGTGGAATGGCTAGGATCGCGTATCACCGATCACGCGGGAAGGACCGCTCACAACTTCGTCCTGGCATATGACCTCACTCAACTGGTTTCTGTACCAACTAGGATACCCGATATCGCTGATCACACTCCATCAAAACTGGATCTTTTCATCACCACTCACCCTACCGGCTACCAGGTGGTCGTCGATGCTCCCTTGGGATCATCTGACCACTGCTTGGTACAAACCTCCGTGCAACTGCCATCTTCCGTTCGCACCCCGGTGGCCGGTACCCGTCGAGTGTGGCACTACAAGTCAGCGGATTGGGATGGACTGCGTGAGTTCTACGCTTCGTATCCCTGGGCGCAGCTTTGCTTTTCGGACGACGACTCTAACACCTGTGCTGAGGCCGTGGCCGACGTTATACTCCAGGGTATGGAATGTTACATTCCCAACTCATTAATACCCATTGGAGAACGTGCTAAGAAGTGGTTCAATGGGATGTGCAACAAAGCTTGCGACCGAAAACACAGCTCCTACCAAGCTTGGTCCTCAGCACAAAGCAATAATGATCCTAACGCAGTTAATCTGAAGAAGAGTTATAATGCTGCCTCCAGATCTTATAAAAATGCCATCGCCAGGGCAAAGTTCCAGCACATAGACAAAATTGGGCGCAGACTTGTCGCATTGCCTTCTGGCACCCGTGCGTTCTGGTCGCTATCCAAAGCCATACAGGGCAACTTCTGTCGCTCAACCTTTCCACCTCTACGAAAACCGGACGATTCGCTGGCCCACACCGCCAAGGAGAAAGCAGATATCTTTGGCTCTCTCTTCGCTGGTAACTCGACACTTGATGACGGAGGGAGAACACCGCCAACCATCCCGCGATGCCAAAATTCGCTCAGTGACATTCGCTTCACTCAGAGCGCAGTGCGTAAAGCGCTTCTCTCTCTCGACGTCAACAAGGCGAGCGGGCCTGACGGTATCCCTGCCGTAGTGCTTAAAATGTGTGCTCCCGAGTTGACTCCGGTCTTAACGCGCCTGTTTCGGCAGTCTTACTCCTCCGGCACTGTTCCGTCTTCCTGGAAGACTGCCTTAGTCCACCCTATTCCAAAGAAGGGCGATCATTCAGACCCATCGAACTACAGGCCAATTGCGATAACCTCCCTGCTTTCTAAAGTTATGGAGCGTATAATAAACACCCAAATGCTCCATTACCTGGAAGAGCACCAGCTGATTAGCGATCGTCAGTATGGCTTTCGCCACGGTCGTTCAGCTGGTGATCTCCTAGCTTACCTCACTCACCGCTGGGCGGAGGCAATCGACAGCAAGGGAGAAGCTTTGGCGGTCAGCCTGGATATTGCAAAGGCCTTTGATCGGGTTTGGCATAAGGCACTTCTGTCCAAATTGCCTTCTTACGGACTCCCCGAGAAGCTGTGTGATTGGATCGCCAGTTTTCTGAACGAGCGTAGCATTAAAGTCGCTGTTGACGGTTTTTGCTCTGAACTGAAGCCCATCAATGCTGGCGTTCCGCAAGGATCTGTGCTTTCACCCACGCTGTTCATACTGCATATCAATGACATGTTACATAATAACAATGTTCATTGCTATGCGGACGACAGTACGGGTGATGCCTTATATAAAGGTCGTGCACAGCTTTCTCGTGCTCAGCTGGAGGAGTGTAGAAGTACGCTTGTGTCGAATATCGAGTTCTGTCTTGACCAAGTATCTCAATGGGGCTCACAAGATATTGTGTACTTCAACCCCACGAAGACACAAGTATGCGCGTTTTCGGCAAAAAAGACCGCTTTTACAACTCCTATTATCTTCCAGAGCACTCCCCTGACTCCATCTAACAGCATAGGGATCCTCGGTGTTTGCATATCGAACGAAGTCCAGTTCCGCGAGCATCTGGAAGGTAAAGCTAAACTAGCCTCGAAAAAACTCGGGGTGCTCAACAGAGCGAAAAGATACTTTGCGCCTAAGCACAGGCTTCTGCTCTATAAAGCGCAAGTGCGGCCCCACATGGAGTACTGCTCTCACCTCTGGGCCGGAGCACCCCAGTACCAGCTCCTTCCATTTGACCGGATACAAAAGCGGGCAGTTCGTCTCGTGGATGATCCCAAGATTACTTACACGCTGGAGTCCCTAGAACACCGAAGAGACGTTAGTTCTCTTTGTGTGTTCTATCGTCTCTACAATGGAGAGTGCTCTGAGGAGCTATTTAATCTAATTCCACCTTCCGTGTTCTCCAGTCGCACTTTTCGTCGCAGAAATAAATTTCATCCTCACCACCTGGATGCCTGGACCTCTTCCACCACCCGCTATTCCAGGTCATTTCTGCCACGAACCTGCAAATTGTGGAACCAGCTTCCATCTTCTGTGTTCCCTAATGGTTATAATATGGGGATCTTCAAAGGGCGAATAAACAAATTCCTCAAGGGCCAGCAACGCATTGGCGGTTCCTCTGGTGCTGCAAATGTTCATGGGCGGCGGTAATCACTTACCATCAGGTGACCCGCCTGCTCGTTTGCTCGCTTTGTATATAAAAAAAAAAAAAAAAAAAAATAATATAGAACTCTCAGGCGTGCAGGTTTCCTCACGATGTTTTCCTTCACCGTTGAAGCTAGTGATATTTTAATTTTTTAAAACGCACATAACTCCGAAATTTAGAGGTGCGTCCCCGGATTCGAACCGCCGACCTCCGATTAGGAGGCTGACGCCCTAACCACTAGGCTATCACCGCTAACAAACAATAAACCGCTAACAAAAAAAAGAAACAAGCAATGTTAAAGACAAAAGCAAACGAAATGAGAGTGAAATAAGCCTTGTTATAAATAGAGACACCGCACCATGTCGTTTTCGCGGGGACAAAAGAAACCGGTCAAGTGTAAGTCGGATTCTCATGTTCACTTACCACATCTACTCATAAGCTTTGTAGAGTTCTGTTTTATCTTTGCTACATTTTTTTCGGAAAAAAAACAAAAGGTACAGAGACGCCATCTTGGTCGCCACTCAGATACCCCGACTAAGCAGTTTATACAAACATCTCGTTTCTAAAGATAAGTCGATTGATATTTTTAATGACAAACTACACAAATTCAAAAATAAAATAATAAAAACACTAGTCTAGTTAGATTTTGCATAGTGCGTATATACCTGTATATATTCCTTATTTGTTATTATAAACACAAGGTTTACTTTTCTGTTCTTTTGTAATAAGTTCCTTTTTGTGTTTTTGCTATTTATTAATCTAAAATTTTGCATATTATATTATTAGCGACATATTAGCGTCGACTTAAGTTATTAGGCATGCTGTAGTTACCTCTAAATTGATTTATATGTATATCCTAGCACTTAAGGTTTTTAAAATGTTTATTTTTTTTACATATAAATCTGTTGGTGGCGCTTTGAATAAATAAATAAATAAGACACATTTGCATTATAGTAGGCTAAATGGCTTAAACTGTCTGCTCGTATTCAGTGATTTAAATGGATCAACCTATTGAGCGGAAATTGCAGAATTTTTATATAAATAACGTTGCCTGTTAGTGAAAAGATAATATTTTGTAGAAACAATTAGACATTGCATTATTAACTTCCTTCTTATGGGCACAGGGTTTTTGGGCAAGTATCGACCACGGTTTTCCAATGTAGTTTTTGTTACTGGAGTCTTAGCATTTTTGGAGTTTTCCATCATTTTAGTTGAGACCGTGAGATTAAAAAAAAAAAAAAGACGGGTTGCACTCCGGGAGTGCCGGCAGAAGTGAAAACTTGATTATTAACGTTGAGCATGTTTGATATTTTGGAATGGTTAGGGAATAATTTTGCACCAATTGCTTTATCAGTATAAAAGTACTATCATTTATGTGGTAGAATACAATATTCATTTATTGCGCTATCGTACACAAACATGACAATTTATATTACATTAAAAATTTAACACTTTAAAACTATTACAATTATTTTACATTAAAAAGTTTATCTATATCAATTTCCATATTTTAAGCACTTTACATTCACGAATTTTACGAATACACAACAATGTGATCACTACACAGACGGTCGAGCCATCAGCTGTCACCATCCATGGATGCGCGTGGCACGCTGTAACATACACGAACATTCGCGCAAGCCTAAACGAAACAGTAGGCCCAGGCATACATTTTCGCCGCGCCGTAGAGAGGGGATAGCTGTCTACTCTCCATCCGTCTTACGCTTTTTCGATCAGGTCACGTGTCCTGACGCGAGTTTAAGATTTTATACCCATTACAGAAAAAGTGCTCAACGCCGCTAAAGAAGTTTTCACTTCAAAAACAAAATTAATACCTATAGGTATTAGATTATTAGTCAATATAGTAGTGACTTGTCTAGTCAGTGTACTGACTTGGGACGAACCAGGACTCGATCCACGGACTTCGTGGTCTATACCAGTAAAGTATTGACACGGATAGGGAGTGAAGCATAGCCGCATTGTCCCTTGAGAGGATTCATACTTCAAATTCAAATAATCTTTATTCAAATAGTCCTTTACAAGGCACTTTTGTCGATAATTTACATTGTAGTGATTCGATGGTGATAACTATTTTCGTAAACTTCCAAGTTCCATACGCGCCCCGGTCTAAGAAGAAGCCCACAACAAATTTAGCCGGGTTTTTCTTTTATTTCCGTTATCACCATCTCACATAATCAATTATAAATTATAATACCTATGGAGATAGAGCAATTCATACGCAAGCTTTTTTATCGTTTATATAATCCTTAATATCGTAATATGATTTTTCTGTAAGCTTTCGTTTTATAAAATATACTGACATTGTGGAAATGAAAGTTTGTAACCAATTGTTATGTTCCAAGATAAAATCCATGTGACAATGTGAGATCGTAATAACAAAAAGAATATTTACTCGGCTAAGTTTGTTGTGCTCTTCTTCTTAGACCGGGGCGCGTTTGGAACCCTCATATGTTAAGTTTTAAGTTTACGAATGTAGTTATCACCATGGAATCACCGAAATGTAAATTATCAACGCGTCATAAGTGCCTTGTAAAGGACTATTTGAATAAAGATTATTTGAATTTGAATTTCTTCTTCTTGGACCACAGTGCGTTTGAAACCCTTATAGCTTAAGTTTTAAGCTTACGAATTTAGTTATCAACTCACTACTATGTAAGTTATTGTCGCGTCAAACGAGCCTTGTAAAGGATTATTAAGTTAATTGTTCAGCCTTTGAAGACTAGTTCGCTACCGGTGAACTAATCGAATTTACATGGTTCTTAAAATCGTCGCGTGCAGCTGTACATAGTTTACCTGCATAAGATTTATTTTATAATGAAGTGATTTTGTTTCACTTTATTTAATTCGCACAAAAATAAGCATTACCATTATAGCATTCCTAATCTATATTATATATGTCGGCGCGAAGAAGTTATTAACTTTTTTAAGCGGCACCAAAAACCTCAAGAATTCTATAATTACCCACATTTTAACTATTGATGATTTTGCTAACACAATTTAGCCAGTAACAATCAATTTTGTACAAGAATCCTTTGTGCTATAAATACGGACGGTCGATGCCTTTCGCGGATTCTCTCGCTCGAGACGTCGGACTGTTCGGACCTCTCAGTTATTGTCGCAATAAAAGTGTAAAACCGCATGTTGTGGTTTTAATTACTATGAGCAAAAGTAACAAAATCGTGACGTCAGCAATGCTGATGTCACCCTTACAAAAAACAACTCGGATGTCCTTGACTCGACATATAATATAATCTATATAATATATAAATACAAGAAATACAGGGAGGATAAAAAATAGGGGGATATATAAATAACCTTTTTCCTGCGGGTTGCGGGACGGGATATTTATAAAAACCGACAAAGTAGTCGAGAGAGTGAAAATGAACTCACCTTTTATAATATTATATTTATAATAAAACTGTAACGTAAAAGATGTTTTGAAAATTTTAATTAGAGGATGCTTTACCATGGATATTGAGCCCAAAACTATTTTTTTTTGTTTGTCTCTCTGTAACTTGGCAGCGCATCACGCTGAAACTACTAGATGGATTCGAATGAAATTTGTTATAGGAGTAACTGATACTCCGGTTCAATATATTGAATAGTTTATATCCCGGAATTCAGCACGGTTCTCGTGGGAGAGGGGATCAAAATCAAATTGTGTATTTAGTTGTAATTCACTAACGCGTACTCCGATTTCACTCATTCTTTTTTTTTAGAAAGGAGGTACTTTACAGATTATCCTGTAATTATTTCAAGGTTGTCGGTTTAGTAATGCATTGTTTCGTCATTGGAAGACAAACACACTTTCACACACACTAACTCAACGAAGTCGTGGGCATCAGCTAGTATGACAATAAGACAATAGAATATTAATTTTATGCTATCTTATTTGATGCTAAATCGCGTGGTGGTACCTCTTCACTGGCAGGCAGGTAACACCACACGGCTTAAGTTTCAGAAATTATTAATTTTCAAATTGAGAGGAAATAATTAGGAAACCCCGGTGATCGAACCTGGGTCGTCCCACTTATAGGACTACAAGACTGCGTCAAACGTTTACATTTTTTAAGGTAGTTAGATGCCAGATTATAATCAATTCAAGTGGTAGGAAATAAACCTTCAAAAATTAACCAAGTAGATGTAGAAGTAAGTTTGCAAGTTACCTAAATAAGGTTTTTACTTCTAGTAGGTAATTTCTAAACTTTTTTTTTTGTTTAGATTTTCAGCAGTCGTATTTCGAGTCAACCAACTGTTCTAAGATAGTCTTCGACCATCGCAAAGGGTTAAAATGTTCAACTTTCAAGTAAGTTCTGCAATTCAGTTCGGAAACAAAGAATTACTTGACGTTTTACATTTCTTAACGACTCGCGATCTTTTAGAATCCTTGCAAACTGCACCGAGATTTAAACTTCCGGAGGACCGAGTTTCTGGAATGCACCTTTTTTTAATACACCACTAGTTAGCCCTTGACTGCATCTCATCTGATGGTAAGTGATGATGCGGTCAACATAGATCTATATACCGTACTTTGCTCAGTGAAAGTACGGTATACGGTTATAATAATGATAAAATAGCATAAAAACGATTCATAATTTTGTTTTGTTTTAACTGTTTCTTAAGTCTAAGGTTTTTACACTCTACTAGTAAGCCTTTGACGGCTATCTCACCTGGTGGTAAGTGATGATGCAGTCTAGGATGGTAGCGGGCTAGCCTGTTAGGGGTATGTTAAACCCATACTCCTCATTGGTTTCTACACGACATCGTGCCGGAACGCTAAATCGCTTGGCGACATATCTTTGTCGGTAGGATGGTAACTAGCCACAGGCGAAGCCTCCCACCAGACCAGACTCAACCCGGGAATCGAACCCAGGACCTCCAACTTTATAATGCGACAGCGCACGCACTGCGCTACGGAGGTCGTCAAACAACAAACAAAGGTAAGACAAAGCAGGCTTTATCTATAAAGCCTGCTTTGTGTTCTAAGCATCAAAGTTCTTACTAAACCAATCGCAAACTTAAGCTGCAATTGGCAGCGCACATAACTTTGAAGACCAAGATATATTGAGCACCTAAGCGTACAGAATAGCGATCTCGAACCAGAAAAGTCAGTGTTGATAGATCTTGAACTCTTTAAAGATCTTGAACCGAAACAGTCGCATTCTTTCTTAACTGTGATTCCATAAAGGTATATAGACCATGAATAGAATTTGTGTATTTTAATAATGGTTTAATTTGGTTTTAGAAAACATCAAAGAAACAATAAAGTTATTGAGTAATGAGTACTAAATATCATCATGATCAACCCATTGTCGGCTCACTACAGAGCACGGATCTCCTCTCAATATGAGAAGGATTTGGCCATATTCCACCATGCTGGCCATGTGACAGACTTTACACGCCTTTGAGAACATTATGCAGAACTCTCAGGCATGCAGTTTTCACGATGTTTTCCTTCACCGTTGAAGCAAGTAATATTTTAATTGCTTAAAAACGCACATAACTTCGAAAAGTTATAGGGGCATGCCCGGGATCTATCTCCCGAACTCTGACTAAAACGTGGACATCATAACCACTAGGCTATCACAGCTTCATACACTGTACTCTACAGAGAGAGAAGTATTATAAAAAAATCCGGGACATTTAAATCATTCATCATCATCATCATTATCATTAACAACCGATTGACGTCCACTGCTAGACATAGGTCTTTTATAGGGAGTTCCAACGCTCACGGTCTTGGGCCGCTTGCTTAAAGCGGCTCCCTGCGATTCGTCTGATGTCGTCTGTCATCAGACGAGTTTAAATCATTACATCTACTTAAAGAAAAAATAATATAAACCCATTAGCCTTGTATTTTATATGTCTATCGTGTGAACTATCTAACCACATATAACGCAAAATTCATTCTGCTCGATAAATAATTTACATGAGCCTCCATCCAGTTTTGCATCTTATGTTATACCTGAAACATACTGTATCTATAATTGCCTATTAACTCCAGAATCGAATTAGCCTCCCGCGCTACCACGGATGTGCGGGAATATGGAGCGAAGGAAGTGTTCGAAATCCATAATTGCCCTTTCTCATATTATCCATTTTCTAGAATAACTAAACTGTAAGTTTCATTCCCAAGTCACTTAAGAGCTCTATGACCATTTATATTCCGTGAAGTTGGTGTAGAATTGACTGTCTATTGAAATCGAAGACGTAACAATTGAATATATTCATAATTAATTTTAATTCATTTTTATTTTATTATTTTTAATAGTTTGTATTTAATCTTGTGCATGCTATGTTCGCATCGAGATGTCAATGTTATAAAATTAAGATATTTTTGTATTCTAATGCACTATGACTATGCACTTGTTGACAGTTTTGCAAACTAATAAAAAAAATATATAAAACTAGCTGTTGCCCGCGACTTCGTCTGCGTAGAATTGCTGATTTTACTTGAGATTGAGGTTACCCGTGCGGCCAATACCCTTCTTGAGAAAGTAAGCTACAGGGAAATGTCAAATTGCCGATTTTCGTATCTCTAAATTAAAAAACATAGGACTTTCATACAAACTTCAAACCCCTATTTTACCCCCTTCGGGGTAGATTGGGATGAAAAAAAATTTTAACCTTATACTTACGCCCTAAAAGAAACCTATTTACAAAATTTCAAGCTTGTAAACTTCATAATAAATAAATAAGCAAAAACTATCATCCCCTTTTTTACCACTCTTAACAGGTAATATTTAAAAAAAATTTATGTACATGTTTTTTATTAACCTTAATGCAAAATTTTGTGTCTCTAACTCTAAAAACAAAGAAAATTCATACAAACTTCCAACCCCACTTTTACCCCCTTCGGGGTAGATTTGGATGAAAAAAAATTCTAAAAATTAACCCTAAAAGAAACCTATTTTCAAAATTTCAAGCTTGTAGACTACATAATAAAAAAATAAGCAAAAACTGTCATCCCCTTTTTTACCACCCTTAACAGGTAAAATTTAAAAAAAAAAATATGTACACGTTTTTTATTTATTATTATTAATCTTGATGCAAATTTTTGTGTCTCTAACTCTAAAAACAAAGAAATTTCATACAAACTTCCAACCCCCCTTTTACACTCTTAGGGGTGGAATTTCCAAATATCCTTTCTTAGCTGCCATCTCTTAACTATCCACTACCTACTTGCTAAATTATAGCTTCATACGTACAATAGTTTTTGAGATCTCGTGTTTAATCAGTATGTCAGTAAGTCAGTATGTAAGTATGTAAGTGACCTTTCGCTTTATATATATAGAAGATAAAATAATGAAATACTCGCAATCATTAATATTGGAATCTCTTTTATATATATCACCTTTTTTATTTTTAAACACTGAATAGGAGTAGTAAGCTGTGACAGCCCAGTTAACGTCCGCCTCCTGATCATAAGTCGCGGGTTCGATCCCGGGTACGCACCTCTAACTTTTCTGAGTTATGTGCGTCTTTAAGCAATTAAATTATCACTTGCTTCAACGATGAAGGAAAACATGCTCTCAAAAACGTGTGAAGTCAGCACATTCCGCACATGGCCAGCGTGTTGGACTATGGGCAAAACCTGCTCATATTGAAAGGAGATCCTTGCTCTGTAGTGAGCCGGCAATGAGTTGATCATTATGATGACTGAATAGTAGAAGCGTAGTATAAGGTTTTAATTCCTCTCTGTTATGCGGGCCTTTGCCTAGCAACGCGTCGTTCTTATAGGATAAAGTTGATTTAGCTATATGAATGTATACAGAAGTATGCGTGAAAAATAATGTTCGGTAAACCCAAATACCCCTAATTGGTTTCTACGTGACATCGTGTCAGACTGCTAAATTGCATTGCTTTGTAACTAGCTACGGCCAAAGCTTGTCATCGACATCGATTGTCAGACAGGACTCGAGCTGGGAGTCGAACCCAGGGCCTCCAAGTTTTTATGCGAGAGAAATTAAAAACATTTACGATAACGGTGGGCCTAGGTAAGATACCTTTATCATTAGAAAAAATTGAACATTTTTATTCCATTATTATATTTCTAAACTTACCGTCTTATCTTGTAGCAGGCTAATTCGACAATTCAAATGCGCATCTTCCCCTAACTGTACAGTTATTTTGGTTATGTTCCCGTCAGGCGTATCTTCGAATGTTGGACCATATCTTCTATCATGATCAAAATAAGTGTTCTTAACTGAAATTACATGTGGTACCATATCGATGTTTGCATTAACTTGATAAGGGCGTTTGGTTTGAACCGTCAACGTCTCTGTTTCTGGTACGTTCGACGGCTGAGGTATTTGGGGTACTTTGAATGATTTGGTGCTATCGATCGTGGAGTTTCCCAGCCGCAGCATCACAGGTGCTGGTACTACGCCAGTGCTGAGCGCGTAGTAGGGTGTCACTGTTTGGTCCACTTCCGTTGTTGATGTTAGGTTATCTGTGGACAGAATACTATGTTTGCTACTTCAAACATTTAAGTAGATGTAGCTGCGAAACAATGAGAACTTTCGAAGTAAGAAGCATATGTATTGATTATGCAAGAAAATTGAGACAACGCATAGTATCTTCTGTCTCATCAGAGTGCCGTTTTTTCCCTTAGCGAACTTTAAAAGCTCTGGAAACTAAGTACTAGGTCTGTTACCACTTTCAACCGTTGAGAATTTGATTAAAGACATTTCATATATGGCCACACGAAAGTATTATTTATTATGTATTAAATTTGAGTTTCAAATGGATAGGTACGATATTGGTGATATTCTAGTTATAGATAATTCGCTGAACGTATCCTTTCAAGGCGTATGTGAATTGGATTTTAAATTACTTAATAAAATATTTTATAAAGAGCGTATAGAGATTATTATGTTGCTTACTTTGACACCTATTCAAATAACTATAACAATTATAAACAATAAACAGCAAGTATAATTTGCTATATTCCGCCAACAACCGGGAGATTTGTACACCGGATCATCCTCAGGAGATGTTGACTTCACAAGCGCGAAAAGTAAAGTCAGACTTTACTTTTCACGTTCGTAGAGGTTCTAGTGGAAGATTTTGTGTGGTGTTATATTATACAAATCTCCCGGTTGTCGGCGGAATATAACAAATTATACTTGCTGTTTATTGTTTATCATGGACTTCCGCAAAGTAACGCCTGCTGCTATTCATTATATAACAATTATCTCATGGTGCTTAGCTTATCTTAGCTTAATGGCCAAGTTTGTGAAGTAATTTGAATGTTATAAATTGTACCTGTAGTAAATTGACAAACAGCTATCTGGGTGAGAAGGAAAACGCCCACTCTCCACATAGCGCCTGCTCAAGGCCGAGCCCGACGCGGGGCTTCATAATCTGGAACAAATCGAAATGTACGTTAGCAAATTGTTTATAATTTCCACATCTCATGTTTACTCCCACGGATTATTATTTAATTTGTATCTTCAAATCAAATCAAAACAAAGCTTTGTTCGTGTATACCTAATACAGGCATCTATGAATCGTTCATATAATATTTTTATTCACGTGGATCATCTCTATCTCTTCTAACCAAATAATGGCAATAAAAATAATTTTATTTATTGTTATTATTTAGATCACAGGCTTTTCAAGGACCTCACCTTAATTTCCCCTGGACTCGTAAACTAGAAATCGTTTTTTTTATACAAGTTAGCCCTTGACGGCGTCTCATCTGATGGTAAGTGATGATACAGTCTAAGATGGTAGCGGGCTAACCTGTTAGGGGTATGGAGTATGGACTCCTAATTGGTTTCTACACGACATCGTGCCGGAACGCTAAATGGCATGGCGACACGTCCATTTGTGCAGTAAGAAATACTACGTTTTAAAGTTTAACTTAGTCATATAAATATCACCTATTCAGTTTTCAGTTAATTTCCAGTAGGATTTATGAGATCGCTGCTCTGTATACTAAGTCACTGAGCTCTCTATTATAACTAGTAAACTTTACAAACCTTTTGTGTACAAATGTATTTTCCTAAAGTTTTAAAGTTAAAACGTATCTAGTCTTCGTATTCCGTTTCAAAATTGCATTTGCAACCGGACTTGTAATTTGTGAGTTTAACCTTTCTCATTTTGCAAATTAGCTCATAAGTCTTTATTTAAATTGGTGGTACAGTTGTAATCGCACTTGATGATTTGTGTTTTATTCCACTACAATTTAGTCTTTGACGGAAATGTCATATGATGATCCAGTCTAAGATGGTGACAGGGTAACCTATTAAGGGTTATGGGAAACCCATTCTCCTCATTGGTTTTTATGCGACATCGAAATGGAATGCATAATCACTTGGCTAGCCTAGCGGCTAGGACGTTAGCCTCCTAATCAGCGGTCGGGGGTTCGACCCCGGGCACGCACCTATATATTTTCGGAGTTATGTGCGTTTTTTAATCAATTAAAAATGTCACTTGCTGCAACGGTGAAGGAAAACGTGAGGAAACCTGCACTCCTGAGAGTTCTCCATAATGTTCTTAGAGGCGTGTGAAGTCTACCAATACGCACATGGCCAGAGTAGTGGACTATGGCCTAACCCTTTTCATATTAGGAGGAGACCCGTGCTCTGTAGTGAGCCAGTAATGGGTTGATCATGACGAAACTACTTTTTAGCAATCAATCAATCCAACAAAACCCTTTATAAACTCCACAAAGAGTGACACCAAGTCCACAGACGAATGCCCGTAGAAGAGATAAAGTGGATGGACAAAAATAAGACGAAAAAAACAGTTTCGGTTTCATAGAATTTACTTCCTCTGGACATGAAAGTGTAATGGAGATTGGTTCGCCTTTTAAACCGTCGGGCGAGCGGGATGTCTGTGAAATATGCAGTTTTGTTCAAGTGCTGAAGTTTTTACTGGCGAGCGATCGCTACACGAAAAGGCTGTTTGATTTTCGCGGAGTAAAATGGTCTATTTTCATTATTTTTCTGCCTACACTATGTCAGCGAAAACTCTGAAAGTGGTCCATATTGGGAAAAATATTGTTCATAATATGAAAGCTGAAAAGTAGTAAGGTTACATGATATGTTCTGCAAATATTTATGTGTATGAAAATAAGGACAAAAATAGTTAAATTTTTATTAATTTATACATACATGTTTCCATGCATCATATAAATCTAGAACCTTCGCTTTTGATATTTGGTGTGTTATGTATATTTTTGGCTTGAAAAATAGATGAAAGCAGAGTTCTTATATTACTGCGTAATGGACTGGGCCTTTTTACAACAAAATGACACCGAATCATCGGTGCTATATAAAGAGCACCAAAAGAGCGTCAAAGAGCACCAAAGAAGTGCATGAAGTATCCTTGCACTCCTAATTGGCTTCTATGAGACATCTAAACGCATGATATGTCTTTGCCGGTAGGGTGGTAACTACTCATAGCCGAATCCTCCCACCAGACCAGACAAGAGCCGGGAATCGAACTCAAGACCTCCAACTTTATAATGCGACAATGCACTTGCTACGTCACGAATGTCGTCGGATATAGACATAAAAATCTTTATTAATAAAACATGCGACATATTATAGAATCTCTGAAAACCTCCCGGGCGCTGTTGGTTTATAAATGGGAGTTCCAGGTTTCGATCCCCAGCAGATGACAATTAGCAATTAAGAATTTATTTATAGGATGGACAGGGCGTGTGCGTTGGTGATTTGGGTGGATAATTCGGGCAAAGAGACCAGATACTCTTGGTAGAACAGAATTACAATTATAAGCATCGCAGTTTATAAAGTGCAGACTATACGCTCCACCAAGTACGACTATGCACAACCGAGTCTCGACCACCGATCCTAACCGACCGAATGCAATGAATGCAATGCGCCGTCCCGCGCCGGTGAGTCTTATAAGAACCTGCATACGCCACTTAGTGTTGCGTAAAGAGAGGGGCGATCCCACTCTCTTGTCTGTCGTACATGATTCTAAATCTAGATGGCGCTGCTCTCTGATTGCCGTCATATAATTTAAACTCTTTATTTGCTCACTACTACAATAGGTTATTTATTATAAAGTAAAATACAATTACATACACTCACACATACAAACTTTTGCCTTTATAATATTGGGTGATGAAGAAGTAATCGTAATTTATGGAATAGATATATAAGTATATAGAAATTGCTCATATTTTGGGATAAAAATAACTTTTAAGCTTTATTTGAGTCTCCTGTTCATAAAATATACCTGTGCAATGATGCACATATTTTGAGTTTTAAAGACAAATCAACAAACACTTAATGAGATTAAAGAGAAGAGACTAATGAATTCGGCTTGCATCCCGTTAATTGGGCCAAGTACTCGATACATGCTCGTTTATAATAATGACGTCGGCTGTAAGCTTTTCGAGCTGTCACTTGAGTGTCAACCGGCCTAGTTTCAAGCCCTGTACGCAAAAATAACACCTCATTTACCCCTTTTTACGTACCACAGCCGTGACAGGCATTAGCTGTTATTTTTACTTTTTCTTGACTGCTATCTTAGGTGATGGTAAGTAATGATGCGGTCTAAGATGGTAACGGACTAACTTGTTAGCGGTGTGGTAGTTACCCGCACATCTACACAACACCCTGTCGGAATATAATTCTAATGCATGTCTTAATCGGTAGGGTAGGGGTGGTCAGTAATCCCGGTCGAAACTTCCCACCAGACTCGACTCGAAATTCATAAATCATAAATTCCCAAATGTCTTCACGAAATCTTTAGAGAACATTCTAGAAGTATTACAAACTTACAGTGATAGATTTATGTTTAGAAACTGCCAAACTGATGTGGCAATGTTAGAATACTATAGAACAGGTTTTTTTTTTTAAGTTTAATTTTACGGCCCTAGATTTTTAAACAGGATTTGCACGAGAAACTTTGGAGTACGTACGACATTATAAATTTAAAACTGAATCAATTCAAATTATTTTTATTCCAGAGGATTCGGTACCATTAACTTTAAATGGGCTACCACGGGATGACATTGATGAAGCTGTGATAGCCTAATGGTTAAGACTTCCGCCTCCTAATCAGAGGTCGGGGATTCGATGCTGGGCATGCACCTGTAACTTAATTAAAACTTATGTGTGTGTTTTAAGTAATTAAAATACCACTAGTCTATCTATCAAATACACATCCTGAGGAAGCTTGGATGCCTCAGAGTTCTCTTTAATGTTCTCAAAGGCGTGTAAAGTCTGCCTATCCGAACATGGCCAGCGTGGAATGTGGCCAAACCCTTCTCATATTAAGAAGAAACCCGTGCGCTGTAGTGAGCCGGCAATGGGTTGATCATGATACATCATGCTCATGATCAAGAAAAAGTGAGCACTGTGAGAAGAAAAGTGTCAGTGAAAATGGTGTATGTCTAAAAGAGAGAGAGGCTAAAAACGTGTCACTGAGTTTTTTTTTATCCACTACAAGTTAGCCCTTGACGGCAATCTCACCTGATGGTAAGTGATGGTGCAGTCTAAGATGGTAGCGGGCTAACCTGTTAGGGGTATGGTAAAGCCATACTCTTAATTGGTTTCTACACGACATCGTGCCGGAACGCTAAATCGCTTGGCGACACGCCTTTGTCGGTAGGGTGGTAGCTAGCCACGGCCGCAGCCTCTCACCAGACCAGACTCGAGCCGGGAATCGAACCCAGGACCTCCAACATTATAATGCAACAGCGCGCGCGCTGCGCCACGGAGGTCGTCAAACCTACGAGACTGGAAGACGTGTGTCGTAATAAAGGGACCAGTTCCAAGCTCACGTATCATTCCAGTATCGGAACCCCAGCTCGTAAAATCTATTACTTAATCGAAAGTCGACACACGTTGCCTACAAACGATCTGTATTGCTCTCTCATTACACAGCCCAAGTACCCTATTAGCAGCACTAAATTTCTATGTACGCTATTGAAATTGTTGGATACCATCACTAAATGAGTTAGGAAGCACGAAACTGAGAACTTTGAATTTGCTAGTATTAAACTAATCAACTTAGAAGCACAAGTTTTGAACACGATGTTGAATAGACGTTATTAATTTCAAATTATCCAACGTCGGATAATTTTGACGACTTCAATGGAGCAAGACGTGCGCTGTTGTGTTATAAAGTGAGAGGTCGTGGGTTCGATCCTCGGCTCGAGTCTGGTTTGGTAAGAGGCTTCGGCTAGTTACCACCCTACTGACAAATATGTGCAATAAAGATTTTATCTATCTATCTAAGTCTTTGCCAGTAGGGTGATAACTAGCTATATAATAATACGACGAAAAAAAACTATTTTTTAGGTAGTTGATGTTCTGAGGGTTTGATTTATACACTACAGGTTAGCCCTTGACAGCAATCTCACCTGGTGGTAAGTGATAATGCATTCTAGGTTGGTAGCTGGCTAACTTCATAACTTAATCGTAACTTTATCGTGCCGGAACGCTAAATCGCTTGGCGACACGTCTTTGTCGGAAGGGTGGTAATTCCACGGGCGATGACTCCCACCAGACCAGACTCGAGCCGGGAATCAAACACAGGACCTCCAACTTTATAATGTGAAAGCGCACGCTCTGCTCCACGGAGATTCAAATAAAAGCTTCATATTATATTTGCAAATACACTATTCCAAAACAGAACACATTAGAAGCAGGTGTTTGGAACAGTGCAGGCTGAACTGAAACAAACATCACGTATATCGTATAAAAAACTAACTTTTTGCGTACGCTGAAATGGAGATAATATTGTTATCGTCATATAAAATGGCTATTCATTTTGTTTGAAACTAGTTTTGGAAACTGTTTTTTTTTGTTTTTGTTATTCCTACCTATCTACTATTAGGTTAAAGATAACTACTATAAATATAACTAAAAAAAAAACTTGAGAGGTGTCAAGTTCCAAGAAATTCCTTTCGATTAATTAGTGAAGGAATTGTAATAAAATTTTATTTTATTTAAGTTATAATAATATTTTTTTTATTATTAACAAATATAATGTTATATAAACTTAATCAGTAGGCTCAATTTTGTACTCCATCAGCAATATCTGGAACTTGTGCAGAAACACTGTCAGGATTCATTCAAAACCTGTATACACTCAACAAAAATAATCGTCGCGACACCACAGTGTTCAATGCGAAATAGAAATGAAAATATCTGGCTTGCTTTCTATAAGAGAGAGAGAGACAGACAGAGAAACATGCGACGCCGCACAGCTTACAATAACAAAAAGTGTCGTGACAACTTTTCGTAAGAATTTTTTCCGTCTAGTCCAAAAAGCGGTGATAGCCTATTGGTTAGGGCGTCAGCCTCCTAATCAGAGGTCGACGGTTCGAATCCGGGCAAGCACCTCTAACTTCTCGGAGTTATGTGCGTTTTTAAGCAATTAAAATATCACTTGCTCCAACGGTGAGGGAACCTGCACGCCTGAGAGTTCTCCTAAATGTTCTCAAAGGCGTGTGAAGTCTGCCAATCCGCACATGGCCAGCGTGCTGGACAATGGCCAAACCCTTCTCATATTGGGAGGAGACCCGTGCTCTGTAGTGAGCCGGTAATGGGTCGATCATGAAATATAACTACAACTTGAGGATCGATTTCATTGATTGCGCGATCTATAGAGTTATTTATTCTTTATTTTTATACCACAAGAAATAAAAATAGAAATAACTAGAAAAATAGAAACAAGAAGAAGCAGGATACAAAGGCGGTCTTATCGCTTAATGATCTCTGATAGGAATAATTAATCTCTGATAGGAAACCTAAAAATTTAATATTTGTTTGTACCTTTTTTTGTTTACTATGTGCAATATAGAATTTTCTGTTTCGTCTATGTATTACTTAAGTAGTGAGATATTGTAAAGAGTCCGCCATTTCGTAGTGCAATAGTATTTCCTGTACCCACCAGGGAACTTACTATCTCAATCAGGGAATTGTACACAGTACATTGTATTGAAACAGTGTATTGAACAGTAAGAACTGTGCAATTTATTGATGAACTGAAGGATAAAATCCATTTCTTCCATCCATATCAGAGGGTTTGATCCATGCCCCAAACACAGCTGCTACCTTTTTTTTTTAATTCACCACAAGTTAGCCCTTGACTGCATCTCACCTGATGGTAAGTGATGATGCAGTCTAAGATGGTAGCGGGCTAACCTGTTAGGGGTATGGTAAACTCAGTATGAGTTACCTAATCGGTTTCTACGTGACATCGTACCGGAACGCTAAATAGCTTGGCGACACGTCTTTGTCGGTAGGGTGGTAACTAGCTACGGCCGAAGCCTCCCACCAGACAAAAATACCTACCTGTTTAATCATATAGCTCGAGATCACAATAAATATAAATATAATGTGTGTTATTTTGTTGTTATTTTAGCATAGAAAACAATACTGTGCTTTTACACAAAAGCATTTCTTGTGCAAGGAAAAATATTTATTCCACAAAGCTTCTTAGGCAAGGCTAACAAATCCTCCAGGAATAGTAACGCCGAGTCGGAAATTTAATATAAAACATAGCCAGCTTTTTAACTCACATTTTTCATTCAAAAATATTATATTCACTGTATTAAAAAAAATATTAAGATTTACTTAGAATTTCAATTTAACTTCATTTTTAATTGTTTAAGGTTATGCCTGGAATAATTGTACGTTGGAGACAAAAGCAATATCTGCTATAAACTTGGGTTCACTTCTGTTATTTAATTCATTATTACTGAACATCATGATGTTCAGTAATAATGAATTAAATAACAGAGCCGTCTCCGCGAAGTAAGTTATTGTCCACTGGACCAGAAGTGTTCTAGCGACTTTCTGACCATTTTTTTATACAACAAGTTAGCCCTAGACGGCAATCTCACCTCATGGCAATTGATGATGCAGTCTAAGAGCAGGCGAACCTGTTAGGGGTATGGTAAGCCCGTAACTGCTAATTAGTTTCTACAGGACATCGTGCCGAAACGCTAAATCGCTTGGCGATACGTCTTTGTCAGTAGGGTTACTAGCTACAACCAAAGCCTCCCACCAGACCAGTAAAACCCAGCGGTGATCGCGTCGCCACACTCATCCGCAACCCAACCAGAAAATGCAAAGTTAACCTAACCTAACCTAACCCTACATTTATATATATATATAATAGTAACAGAGAAACTTAAAAACATAAATGGAAACTACAGCGTATTTATACAAACCAAATGTTTTAATTGTGCAAGCTAATTATTTGCCTAATAGGTAGAACCTTGTTTCATTATTTTAACCTATGCCTTCATAGCCGCCAAAATTCGTCCTCTTTAGATTTAAAAGCGCGAAAAGAATTTTGTGACACTAAATTTTATGACATTTGGATCTCGAGCAGACACTACTTTTGTAATTAAACTAGATGTTAATTTTATCGTAATAAACCGAAGACTGCTTTTTTAGTAACGAATAAGTTCGAGCTTTGGAGTTTTCAGTATTCTTTCGAAAATAAATCTTCTAGATTAAGAATAAAAGTATTAATACTTAACATTCGGTACCGATGATAGCCATGAAGCGGTGATAGCCTAGTGGTTAGGGCGTCAGCCTCCTAATCAGAGGTCGGCGGTTCGAATCCGGGCACGCACCTCTAACTTTTCGGAGTTATGTGCGTTTTAAACGATTAAAATATCACTTGCTTCAACGGTGAAGGAAAACATCGTGAGGAAACCTGCACGTCTGAGAGTTCTCCATAATATTCTCAAAGGCGTGTGAAGTCTGCCAATCCGCAAATGGCCAGCGTGGTGGACTATGGTCAAACCCTTCTCATATTGAGAGGAGACCCGTGCTCTGTAGTGAGCCGGTAATGGGTTGATCATGATGATGATGACTTAACATTCGCAGATTAAGATTTACTTAAGAATATAGGACGTGTATTTTAATTTTTTTTTTTTTATTCACTACAAGTTAGCCCTTGACGGCAATCACACCTGATGGTAAGTGATGATGCAGTCTAAGATGGTAGCGGGCTAACCTGGAAGGGGTATGGTAAACCCATACTCCTATCGATTTCTACGCGACATCGTGCCGGAACGCTAAATCGCTTGGCGACACGTCTTTGTCGGTAGGGTGGTAACTAGTCACGGCTGAAGCCTCCCACCAGACCAGACTCGAGCCGGGAATCGAACCCAGGACCTCCACAATTTTTTAATCTGACAGCGCGCACGCTGCGCCACGGAGGTCGTCAAAAGTTTTAAATTAAGGATCGCATTTTCTTCTTTAAAATACGAAATATATTATAGTAATCCTCCGAGTACAGCATCAAGAGTAAACACTATGGGAACCGTTAACGAAATTTTTCGCTTCATTTCATGTTCACACTCCGAAATAAAAATACTTAATGCAGAGATTTATGAATGAATCGCACAATTTTTAAAAATATTAAATCATCTCTCTTTTTAAGCTGGAGCGAAATGTTTGTCCAATTTTATTATTTCATATTATTATTTATACTTTTAGTAGAAGGATCTTTTTTATGTTATTTTATTGAAAAAATTAAATACTGAATTCTTTTTACTATGTTTTTTTTCTAGTTCTGATCCAGAAAACCTTTATACATATTTTTATTAAAATGGCATTGCAGCTTATTCTGAGTTTCAGCTAGCAGAAAAATATAATAATCAGAAAAAAATCTTTATCTGTTTACAAAGCTTCATACTGTCGACAAAAAAGATCCCATACTCTTTCTTTATGGCAATCAATATATGAGATCTTGGGTAGATGAGTACCCAAGATTTTTGTGTTTTTAAGACAAATAATTTCTTGTCAATACCAGCAGTCCAAAACCTAATCAATGACTCTAAATAGAAAATCCGTTTAGTAAGTATATTTGACCATCGTCAAGATGACGGTCACCATATTCTAGTAAAGAAGCTGCCTGACCAGCACCATTTTTGACGACCTCCGTGGCGCAGCGCGCGCGCTGTCAGATTATTAAAAAAAAGTTGGAGGTCCTGGGTTCAATTCCCGGCTCGAGTCTGGTTTGGTGGGAGGCTGCGGCCGTGGCTAGTTGCCACCCTACCTACAAAGACGTGTCGCCAAGCGATTTAACGTTCCGGCACGAATTCGCGTAGAAACCGAAAGGAGTATGGCATCACTTACCATCAGGTGAGATTGCCGTCAAGGGCTAACTCGTAGTGGATAAAAAAAAAAAAAACATCATCACAGATATCGCAACAGTTTTCAGCGTGTCGAACTTGCATCACGCCTTTTTATAGTGATGGCTTCATGGACTATTTACAATAGGTACTCGCAATATACAACAACAGAATGAAACATAAAAAATAAAAATGCGAAATATCAGGAAAAAGTTTGTTCACTTATTTTATACATTTTCGCAGTGACGTTAGATTAATTATACATGTATTTATGCAAATCTATTCCAACCTCGGCACTTTTTAGCGCCGTCATCCTAGGTTAAAGAGACACGCCGGGAATTATCTCGCGGAACACGAGTGTCGCGTTGCAGATTACCTCTGAAGCTCTGATTACCGCTGATTACCGCTCGTTTTGAGGTTAAGCGGAAATCGTGATATTGCCTCATTGACTTTCAGGTGTTTATTTATTACCGACTAGTTTTGTACATTTGTACTCCTATCTGGTCTGCTACTAAGTACCAAAACAGAGATCTTAGCAAAGCAAATTCATCCACGGTTTCTATTCATGTGTACAACATGATCAATCCATTGCACGTCTCCTGTCAATATGAAAAGGGTTTGGCCATAGTCCACCACACCGGCCATGTGCGGTTTTGCACACTTCACACGCTTTAGTGAACATTATGGAGAATTCTCAGGCATTCATGCAGGTTTCTTCACTATATTTTCCTTCACCGTTGAAGCAAGTGATATTTTAGTAGCTTAAAAACGCACATAACTCCGATAAGTTAGGTGCGTGCTCAGGATCGAACCCCTGATCTCTGATAAGGAGGCAGACGTACTAACTACTAGGTTATCGCACAGCTTTTCATTCCATGTACAGTTAAAGTCAATATTATATATATAAATAAAAAAAAATGTTTCTAAGTATGTCTGTTCTGCCCCAAACCTTTAGTTGGAAAAGTAAAAAATGTGAAAATTATTTTAGACCCTAAGTTGGTCAATCAACTTAGCTTGAATCACCGTTGGTTATTCCTACATATTTTTTTATATCAAATCGTCTAGCTTAATATATTCTGAGCTGATAGTGAGATCTAAATTAACGAATTTCGCAAAAGTCACGAGAAAATTGCGCGAGATAAAAATGTTGGCAATATTCGAACGAAATTAAATTACATCTACAACTCGGCGCTCTCTGGAGATTTTTAAGTTCTTCGGTTTGTTTCTTAATGAGGTTAGTATTTTTGTTAATTCTCTTATCGAAAGTAATGTAATATAAGAAGTTAAATTATATTACTTTCGATAAGCCGCTTGAAATACTGGTTCGTTTTTTTTTCTTTTATCCACCACAAGATAAATGGAATGGTAAACCCATACTCCTAATTGGTTTCTACGCGACATCGTGCCGGAACGCTTAATCGCTAGGGTGGTAACTAGCCACGGCCAAAGCCTCCCACCAGACCAAACTCGAGCCGGGAATCGAACCCAGGACCTCCAACTTTGTAATGCGACAGCGCGCACGCTGCGCCACAAAATTATCACAAAACTTATAATAATGTCCCCGTGGAGTCCATTGTTAATATTATTTTCGAGGACCAATCATTTTCCACCGTTTTGGTGGAAATATAGTATTCTAGTCAAGTTGTATACTCTTTTGTACGTATACAGATTAATAACATTTTAACCTCACATAGTCAATAATAAATTATAATTAGCTATGAAGTAAGAGCAATTCACATCCAATTTTTTTAAAGTTTATATAAGCCTTTAATATCGTAATAGGCTTTTTCTATAAGCTTACGTTTTATAAAAACTTTGAACCTCCTAGAAGAAGTAAATATGTCTATAACCTGGGTTTTATTGGTTTTTTTTTCTCGCATGGTAATAATATTCCAACATTTTCACGATAACCTGATAAGACGACGCTGAATTTGGCATTCTAAATTTTATAAATTTTTCCCCGAAATAACTTATCCAATTTACACATAAATTGTTCTTCATGGAAGATGGGACGTTTAATCATTTAAGACTAAAATTAGTTTATTCGATAAGATAGTAGGTAGGTTAAGAATGCCATTCGTTAATCTAAAACCCCCTTATGAATAATATTGTTAAAAGGTTCTATAGTTACACAATCATTTGTCTTCTTCTCACCAATGTGGAACAAACAATGGCAGAAAAGGATAAATTGTTGTATAACTATTTACATAATATACAATTTGAGTAATAGTGTATATTTATAACACTGCATGTAAAAACTGAACGTAGTTATAAACAAATGCATTCTGTTTTAACGCGAATAGCAAAAGTTACAAGCAACTAAAAGTTGTAAACAACTTATGTTTCGATGTTTTGCATATAAAGAACATCTAGTTTCGCTGGAATATGCTGGAATACAAAAATAAGATGATTACTGACTACAAACGTTGCGTTGGATCTTGGTACTTCATGAAGAGGGCAAACTTGATTTACAAGAAGGACACAGGCGGCCATTGAATTTACGGTACTGTCCGACCCCCCCGTTATACTGTCCGACCCCCCCGTTATACCGTCCGACAACCCCGTTGTCCCAAACGTCGCTTATGCCGAGGTCGGCCTCACAGGAGGCGCCCTTAGGCAGACGTTCCCTCAGTTTCTTCGAGCCCTATGGCTTAAAATTTCTTCTGGCAGAATTTCTTACCGAAGCTCGCCAAACAGCACGGTTACGCTGTCGCAACCAATAGGGTTATTACAGCTAATAGTCAGTCCTAAAAAAAAATTGAATTTACAAATTACTAGAAAATACCTATAAATAGCAGTCTACGTGCAATGGTGAAAACGATGATAAAAACACTATATGAATTATTTTTGACGACCTCCGCGGCGCAGCGCGCGCGCTGTCGCATTATAAAGTCGGTGGTCCTGGGTTCGATTCCCGGCTCAAGTCTGGTCTGGTGGGAGGCTTCGGCCGTGACCAGTTACCAACCTACCGACAAAGACTTGTCGCCAAGCGATTATATTGTTCCCGTATGATGCTGAGTAGAAACCGATTAGGCGGATCGGTTCATCGATGATTCATGTGCGACGGTCACTTAACATAAGGTGACAAGTTTGACGTTTGCTCGCGATGTAAATAAAAAAAAACAAAATTTAATACCTTTTTGTTAGTTATTACACTAGAGAGAAAGGAAATATCAATGCGTTTTTCTATGTTTGATTTTTAAGCTTTTACACCACCAATAAAAAAAAATCTTTCGCCAATACAAAGCTGCATTATCAACCAATATTTATACTGCATTTCTTTATTATATATATTATGTTATCACGGCATTCCCACGGGAACAGCGCGGGTACAACAGCTGTATATCAAAACATGATATTTCCAACGAGAAATGAATTAATAAGACTTTTTGCGTTGAAATCGACTGAAATGGACCAAAAGCGACATAGGTGTACGTGAATTTTAAACTGTAAAATTGGAACTCGTTCCGTCGACCGAGTGATGCGATCATTGTTACGGCTCCAAAGGCGTGCGGCGTTGGAAGAGAAATAAAAATGGAGAGAGCTATCGGCCCAATTATATCGGCAGCAAAAAAGAGAGATCCACTCAAATTTCGCTTTAAAATTTTATCTGTATATTTCGAAATGTGCATTGGAAAAGTTTTAAGCTCCTTCATTAGCTTATGTGCCTATTGATGGCCGATTGGCGTTGCCATCGCTCTGACAACGACGTAGAAATACAAAAGAATAATATATAAAAGCTAGTGTCATGTGAATCCACGTAATAGGAATTCAAATATATTTTTGTGCATTAAAAAATATTATGTTTTTTAAGCGTTTTAGTTTTAAATTCATTGTTCCTTATAAGTTATAACTTATAATATTCGTAACTGCAGTATAATTAGGGTTATAGTATATCTATATAGTGGTTCAAGCCGGAATCATCATTCTTGTGTTCTTTAAGCAATGTATGTAATGTAAAATAAAGTTGGACGGTTATTCCCTAAAAAATAAAGGTACTGAGATGTCAATAATTTTACTTCTAAAGTTAAGCTATTTGTTATGAAATAAATGAGTACTTGAAAAATCATTTCTTCGGTTTTTAATTGGCAAAATCAGAATATTTTTTGTAATAGTTTGTTAAGGTGAATTGTATGATGTTTCATAACGAAATTGAGTGTATTACAAACGAGATTATGAGTAAGGATTTTGATAGGTTTGAAACAAGTCGAGCATACTAGAAAAAATTATCATCTAATGCACTGTGTAGCATGTTGTATGAATATAGGCAATTATTGTTATTTCACTCTTTGTTTTTCTCTGTTGCTATTATAAAAAGGCAAACATTACTGGGCTTTTATTTATAAACAGGCAACTTAATGTGTTTTTGATAACCTATTTATTTATTTTTTATTTTATACACTACAAGTTAGCCTTTGGCGGCTATCTCACATGGTGGTAAGTGATGATACAGTCTAGGATGGTAGCGGGCTAACCTGTTAGGTGTATGGTAAACCCATACTCCCAATTACTAAATCACTTGGCACGTCTTTGTCGGTAGGGTGGTAACTAGCCACGGCCGAAGCCTCCCACCAGACCAGACTCGAGCCGGTAATCGAACTCAGGACCTCCAACTTAATAATGCGACAGCGCACGCAGTGCGCCACGGAGGTCGTCAAACCTTTTAGGTTCGACGACCGTTTGACGGAGTATAACATTTTTTTACGTGTGTTTGTTTATAAACACACGTAAAAAAATGTGTGTGTTTTTTTCAGTTTCCGATTCCGTGGGAATATGGCTACTTAATAAAGTGTATGTTAATTTTTAAATCCGTTTAATGCTTAAAGCGAAAAAGCGTTGAAAAAAAAACTCACATAAGCATTTATAATATTAGTTAGGAAGGTTAAGATCCTAATAGAATCAGAAGTTAATAAAGCTTAGACATGGAAAACTATGCCATGAAGACGTCTAAGTTTTCTTCCTGCTTAAGGTGGGAATTTCTCCCAAAGAGGAAAAATAGTAAGTCCAAATTATTATCAAAGTCAAGATCAGTTTTAAAGTTACACGAGTATAACGAACTTAAGTCCGAAACCGCGGACAAAAGTCTGCATTTATAAATATAATGCAGTATGTATTTTAGTGTACAATAAATGTCTTATTTTAAATACAAGAATAAGATTATAAAGTGAGATGTTTTTGTTCTTCGAGTCTTGTTTCATTGTGAACAGCACTCAGCTGTGTACAGAAATTAAAATAAAAACCCCGAAAATGCACCCCGGAGAGAATTATATTCGGGGACAACTTTTAGGCTGATGCTACATTAGGCCACGACATGCGATCGAAGTGGGTAGCGAATCCAGATAATATGTTATTTAAATTTTACTGAAAGTTGTTGAATATTTTAAAATTACAAAAAAAGTTTTTAAGCTATTGCATAGCTTCTATCGAGTGCCTTGAGCGCGGGGACCGAATCCAGAAATTCCGTAACGAAAAAAAACCTCACGCTCCCCACTCCGACGGGCACAGCGGTGATACTTTTTACCATATAGATATTTCGCCACGGCCATTACAGTTGCCGTGAAACAGCGGTTATCACGTAAGCTTTTTGTGCAGAAAGTCGTAGGTTCGAGCCTGGGGTATGTCTTTATTTTTTTATCACGTTTTTTTAATTTTTATTATTATGACAAGCATTTTTATTTAGTTTCACCTGTCCCGTTGTCTGTCTTCTAGAGTTAAAATTTTCCTCATTTATCTTTTGCTTTTTTTTAAAAATAATTTTATCAAAAATAACCTCAATATTTTTATTTTCATTGTTGTTTTTGAAATATTAATAATTTAGCTGATAAAAAATGCTATGCAATAGCTTTACCGCGGCATTCACCGAGTGCCACACATCTTTTTTATTTTTTTATTGGCCGCTTGTATCCAGCGGTTCCCTGCGACTCGTTTGATGTCGTCTGTCCACCTTGTTGGGGGTCGACCAACGCTAAGTTCATTCCAGCACCTTGGGACCCCAACGTCCATCGGTTCTCCAAGCAGCATCACCACTTACCACCAGGTGAGATAGCCGTCAAGGGCTAACTTGTAGTGTATAAAATACAAGACGTACCTATTGCCAGATGTAAAGTTGTCTAGCATTAAAAACTAGTCGAGTCGATTAATATATTTACGCTACGATGACTGGAGGACAAATGTGACTTCAGCTTTACGTGTCGCTATTTTGGCTATGAATTGTTTATATAAGGGACACTCCAAGCTAGATTAAACTCTCGCCCAAATTTTTCATTTTATTTAAGCAGTCATTTTACTGGGTTTACGCCGTATACACTACGCCAGACACGTATTTGGCGTAGTTTATTTAGACACCCCCACGTCTATACATATCTATAGGGGTTATAATATATAAGGGGTTATAAGCCTTATCGGTTTGATGCGAAACATTACAGAAACGCCGAATTGTGTGTGTGTAGTCTTGTGCAGCAAAAAGCCATTCTCGGATCTTTAATATTGCGCTAAAAGTATTTAAGAAAATATCATCATCCTCATCATCATCATGATCAACCTATTGCCGGCTCACTACCGAGCACGGGTCTTCTCTCAATATGAGAAGGGTTTAGATATAGTCCACCACGCTGGCTATATGCGGATTATGCACGTCCTTATAGAGAACTCTCAGTCATGCAGGTTTCCTCGCGATGTTTTCCTTCACCGTTGAAGCAAGTGATATTTTAATTGCTTAAAAACGCACATAAGTTATAGGCCCGGGTCCAAATCCCCGACCTCTGATTAGGAAGCTGTCGTGCTAACCACTAAGCTAACACAGCTTCGAAGAAAATATACATTTAAAAATATATCACCAAGCTTGTTTATCGCACACTGTCCCAATAGAGCCAAGTGTCGCAAAATTTGTCGTATTCCTAACGCTCTAAGGTATTTATAACTCTTGCAGCAGTCTATGATCAACTTTATATAGCTATGTTATATTTAACTACGCCAAAGTGCACGTCGCCATAATTCAATAAATTACAGTGGATAAATAAAATCTCGATGGCCGTTTCGAATCCGATTTAAATGTTTGATATTTTCGATCTCAAATGATATTTTATCTCGATAACTGTGCCATTTAAATTAGGCTGCAAATATTTGTTATTTTTTGTTTAAATATTGGATTTTATATGTTATTTCTTTATTTGTTTGTGATTCATCATCATTAGCTATCATATTTACTTATCAATTCGGATTTTCCGAATTCTAGTGTTTTGTTTCGCCAGGATCCAACGGTTTAATGTCAAGTGTTCAGCTACTACGTTCTGGGATAATGAATAGAAGCAGGCGTTACTTTCCGGAAATCCATGATAAACAATAAACAGCAAGTATAATTTGCTATATTCCGCCGACAACCGGGAGATTTGTATAATATAACACCACACAAAATCTTCCACTAGAACCTCTACGCACGTTTCGACCCGACACCGGATCATCCTCAGGAGATGTTGACTTCACAAGCGCGAAAAGTAAAGTCAATTTTACTTGCTGTTTATTGTCTAAGTTCTGGGAGTTCAACAAAGCTGTTTTTATGCTATAGAGTTAACTACTATGTAACTATTTAGACTGTGACGCTAACTGTGTTCTTTTACGGATAACCTTATAATATAATCACGAAAAAATAATCCTGATAAAGTCTACTGAATTACTTCCTTATCACCCATATTTCAGCCATAAGAAGATTTGCTACTAAAAAGAGGTAGAAGATTTTGGTTTTAAAGCAAAGTCACGAGTATCCAGGGAAAGTTGTGATTTTTTAATTTTTTTTATGCTTACTGGATTTAGCTGTGCGAACCCTATTGGTTGCATCAGCGTAACCGGGCAGAAAGGAGAAAGAACCTCTAAATCGAAAAATCGTGACAATGTTTTACGGTTAAAAGTGAATTATCAATAATAATCAATCCGGATTCAGTGAAATATACGACTATTTGATGGCGTTTTAAATGTTTTAAATTTTAAATCTCGATGATTTATCTCTGTGACAACTGTCGTGTTAAAATTGAGCTACAAATGTGTATATATATATATACATTTTATATATATATACATATATGTTATACATTACAAGTTAGCCCTTGACGACAATCTCACGTGATGGTAAGTGATGATGCAGTCTAAGATGTTAGCGGGCTAACTTGTTATGGTAAATCCATACTCATAATTGGTTTCTACGCGACATAGTGCCAGAACGGTAAATCGCTTGGTGACACGTTTTTGTCGGTAGTGTGGTAACTAGCTACGGCCGAAGCCTCCCACCAGACCAGACTCAAGCCGGGAATCAAACCCAGGACCTTCCAGTTTATAATGTGACAGCGTACGCGCTGCGCCACGTAGGTCACCGAAATTCTCCCTACACTTACACTTTCTCATTCATAACACTAGTAAAGATAACGCACGTAATTTTATTCAGGTCTATGCTAATTGTGTGGTGTTTTTGTGGTCGGCTCCGAACGCCATGTATTTCTATCGGCCATTCGCTAATTCACGTAAACCGCATAGTACCACGTAAATTTTGCGTGAGACTTTTTGGCTATGTAGTCGGGACCGCTAATAGTGCGGTGACGATGTACACGAAATTACTTGGACGCAAAATAAAAAAAATATTTCCGTGTTAAGGTGTATTATAACTTTATATTTTACTTAGTCGCTAATTCGCTAACAGCGATTTAGCGTTCCCACACGATGTCACGTAGAAACCAATTAGGAGTGTGTGGGTTTAACATAGTCCTAACAGGTCAAAACTGCATCATCACTTACCACCAGGTGTATAAAAAAAAAGTGTGTTTGTTAGTTTGTCAAGTAACTACGCTACAAATTACCAACGAATTGACGTCATAGGAAAATCGGTGAGTCGGTAGCAAAGAAATTAAAATTACCAACATTTTTGTAATAGGTTGTGTCTGTTACATTCTTAATAGTCATAGTTTAATTTTGCTATAAGTAATTTATATCTACTATATCTTTATACTAAAACAGATTAAAAAAAAAATAAGCTGGAGACATGCACAATTCCTGTGGGACCGAGTTACAGCGCGATTCTGTAGTAATAAGACACGTGCGTTTTCGAATTGATTTATTTTATTTTATTTAATCGGTTTACTAGTGATTTTTACATTTACTTACACTATAGTTACATAATAATTTACATGCTTATTGTATGTTATTATTATTATTTATTTATTATTAATATACAAGGAATATAATTAGTTATTCAATAAAGGCACCGAAAAAACCAAAGAGGTTTGTCCTCGGTGCTAATCAGTAACTTAACAGCTTTAAACTTAATTTAATTTAATGTAAAATCGTCTTGAAGTTAACGCAACATGCAGTTTAAGTTACATTGCAATATAGCGATAGTTAGAACAAGATGAAGTTAATATTGTACATAATTTTAACATTATCAAGAAGTATATACTTAACAAAATGCAGGTTAAAAATAAAATTAATCAGATTAGTATGAAAATTAAAGTCCGCATATAATACATTACGCAAATAGATTATGCGAACTAAGTCGCTGTACTTATATTATATAAAGCATAAATCTGTATCCTTATAATGATTAAAAGTAACTACAAGTAACTGATCGATGCTCAGCTAATTATACGGAACGAATTATACTAAAATTGGGTAACAACGGTGGCGGCTACCAGAAGGATTTAGTAGAGGAGTATTTTACTTAACATCGCTTACTAATTCGATGTTCCGGCACGATGTCGCGTAGGAGTGTGTGGGTTTAACATACTCGTAACAGTTTTAAACTGAATCATCACTAACCACCAGGTGTCAAGGGCTAACTTGTCATGTATAATAAAAAAAAATACAAACATTTATTTTAGTAGGTTTCGTCTATTACATTTACCTACCTTATAAAAAAACTGTTTCGGATTTTTTAAAAAAAGATTTAAAAAAAACATGCTGGTGAAATGCACAATCCTGTGGGACAGGACAGGACAGTTCCTTACAGCGCGATTTTTTACAAATAAGACACGTGCGTTTACGAATTTATCAGATTAGTATGAAAATTAAAGTCCCCATATAATACATTACGCAAATGGATTATGCGAACTAAGTCGCTGTACTTTTATCATACAAACCGTAAATCTGTATCCTTATAATCGTACAAAGAAACTACGAGTAACTGATTGATGCTCAGCTAATAAGACGGAACGAGTTATACTGGAATTGCGTATATAGATAGCTATGACAGCAATGTCGGCGTACCGTCCGTCCCCCCCGTTATCCGAAACGTCGCCTAAGCGGTTCGGCCCCAAAGGAGGCGCCCTTAGGCAGTCGTTCCCTTAGTTTCTTCGAGCCTTAGGGCTAAAAATTTCTTCTGGCAGAGTCTCTTTCCGAAGCTCGTCAAACAGCCCGGTTACGCTGTGGCAACCAATAGGGTTCGCACAGCTAAACGCGTTAAGCATAAAAAAATGTCACAACTTTCCCTGGATACTCGTGACTTTGCCTGCCATAATGACTTATGTCTCCAAAATATGGGTGATAAGAAAGTCATTCAGTAGACTATATCAGAATTATTTTTCGTGATTATATCATAAGGTTATCCGTTAAAGGATCACAGTTAGCGTCACAGTCTAAATAGTTACAAAGTAGTTTAGGGTTTGTACAGCTAATACAGTCCGAAAAAAAAAAATGGCGGCGTTCTGAAGGAATTTCGATATAATGTTAGGGGACATAAATAGGGCATATTTGTATGAAAGTCTATCAGTTTTGAAGTTTGAATGAAGCGACGAGCGCAACGAGCTGGGTGAAAGCCTTGGGAAGAAGCTAACAACCTATAAACTCAGCTACCAAAGTCGGTTTCTAGTATAAGACCTAAATTCTCCTTATTCTATACCTACCGTTAAAATTCTATGTATCACGCAAATGTTTATTCAGTACGTTTACTTTAATATTGGGCATTCCTGAACAACTGCCCCAAAAAGGGCTTTTAAAATAAATATATAATTCTACATTCCCCGTAAAAAGGGGGCGGCCTCGGTGTGAAATAATTCACAAAGTTAATTTCGTCCAGAGTATGGCAAACAACAAACTTTGCTTTACTAAGCGTGGGAACAATATTGTTTTGTTCATAAATTCCAACTGATGTAACATGAAAATATTGCCTAGGCCTTGTTAAGCCGTAATATTTTTTAAATTGATTGATTATATATGACGAGTTAAGGGCGTCCGAGTTGTTTAGTAAAAGTGACGTCAGCATCGCTGACGTCACACTTTTGAAAAATCGCACCTTGAAAGTGGAAACATAAAGATAAACAAGAATTTGGAAGTCAAGAGAAAATCCGCCGCATAGAGATTGATAGCGGGGTTCAAATGTTGGATGAAAATCTTATAGTTTTAATTCTTGGAATGGATTCCAGGTATAATTCGAGGTATAATTAGTATAACACTGAAATACTCTGTGCTAAGAAATCTTACTATCCAGACGAAATCATGTTAATATAAATTCGAAAGTGTGTTTGTATGTTGGTTTGTCCTTCAATCACGTTGCAACAGAGCAATGGATCGACCTAATTTTTGAAAGTATATTTGAGGAACTGGAGAGTGACATAGGAGAGTTCCCTTAGGTTTTACAACTTATTCTGACTGAATTTTAAAAACCTATTCCACGCGGACGAAGTTGCGGGCGCCAGCTAGTATAAAAATAAAAGCGAACAATCATCATGATCAACCCATTACCGGCTCACTACAGAACACGAGTCTCCTCTCAATATGAGAAGGGTTTGGCCATAGTCCACCACGCTGGCCATGTGCGGATTGGCAGATTTCACACGCCTTTGAGAACATTATGGAGAACTCTCAGGCGTGCAGGTTTCTCACGATGTTTTCCTTCACCTTTGAAGCAAGTGATATTTTAATTTTTTTTTTTTTGAAACGCACTTAATCCGAAAAGTAAGAGGTGCGTGCCCGGATTCGAACCGCCGCCCTCTAATTAGGAGGCTGACGACCTAATCACTAGGCTATCACCAAAGCGAACAATAAATTTAACAAACACGTATTTGTAAAGCGAACAATAAATTTAACAAATACGTATCAATAAAAGCGAATACAACGCCCAAGTAAAACCATTTACAATTACACAAACAATCCACCCAATGCTTAAGTACCGGTTTATTAATATCGGGAATATAAAAGAAATATGTATGATGTATGTCTTATATCGCCCAAATTATATTATGAGGGTTCTGTATGATACTTGACGGCCTTCTCCTTGACGTTATGAGAAAAGGCCAATATTCGGTTTTGAGAAGCCCATACGAAACCACTACAAGTTTTATTGTGATCTTAAGATATGCTTTATCGTTTGATATATAACATAACATACTTTGAAAGGCTGTACAATAATACCACCAACATAGATATTACTTACTAGCTGGTGCCCGCGACTTTGTCTATGCAGGATTAGTATTTCTATTTGCTCACATTAGCGTGGTGTAGAAAAGAACTAACATTATGACATTAAAATTCTCAAATTGTTTGAAGCTTGTATTTTTCCATAGTTTTATATTTGTAAGATTGAGTAGAACCTTTTCTTTTGTGTAAATTGTTTTTTTTATAGTTTATAGTATGTAAACAAAATAATTGTCTTAGTGAAAATAATGTTGTAATTACATGTTGAGTTAGCCCTTAAATGGGGTATACTATGTCAGTAAAAGATATTATGTTAAAAATTGTGCTATAGTATATAAGTCAGCAGTCACATTGAATACAACGTTGGCTTGCTAAATAATAAATAAAAATAAAATAAAATTATCACGCAGATAGTAGATCCTACCTTTACATTTTACCTACTTACTTGACACATATCGTCATATTTGGACAATTCACACAATGTCTTTATAAATAATTGTAGGCTATTTATTATTATGATATATAAGCTATATTATTATACAGTTACACAAAAATCCATTGAGTAGTTTTTAAGTGAAAGAGTAACAAACATCCATCCATCCTATAATTAAAAACTTTTGCCTTTATAACATTAGTAGGATAATCGACTGAAGCGATATTTATATCAGCCCATTATAGCTCTGGTCTCTTGTCAGCATTAGAAGGGTTGTGACCGTTGTTCACCACCAGGTGCTGTCCACTTGCTGGTAGACTTATCACACCTTTGATAACATTATGGAGAACTCAACCCAAGGTTACCTAACGATGTTTCCCTTCACCGTTAGAGCAAGTGGTATTTAAATATAATTAGCTCAAACAAGTTAAAAACTCACATTACTCGAGATAATTTGGTCTGGTGGGAGACTTCGGCCGTAGCTAGTTACCACCCTACCGACAAAGACGTGTCGCCAAGCGATTTAGTGTTCCGGCACGGTGTCGTGTAGAAACCAATTAGAATATGGGTTTACCATATCCCTAAGATGCCGTCAAGGGCTAACTTGAGGTGTATAAAAAAAAACTTAGAAGTTGGCCGAAAAGAAAGGGAACCCGACGTCTGCAACATTATGCTGTCACGACTGTCATAAAACATAATAAAGTAATGAATGGGATGTTTCTAAACAATTGTACTCGTAGGCAGCGTCGTCTGTCATCTCTTACTTTAAGGCTGACTTCAAATCATTAATCCGTATATTAAAAAATATATATTTATCAAAGTTCGTAATTGTGGTACATAAAAAAAGTTAAATCGAGTCGCAGCGCCCCGTCATGATGAGTTTTGAATAAATAAAGCCTTTGTATTAACGCGAACCCTTCGCAAACTTATGTCCTATCAAGGGTGACCTTGGGAACAAAGCCGCCGAATCTCTTCTTTGGGCGTAAAACTTTATAGACTTCGACTGTAACAATGTACCCACCTACCGTGTTACTTACAAATAGTTAACCGGACTCTTAACTATCTTCTTAGATTTAGTTGAATTACTACCCGTCTTGTGTGTGTGTCTTGAAGTGGTGATAGCCCAGTGGTTAGGGCGTCAGCCTCCTAATCAGAGGTCGGCGGTTCGAATCCAGGCACGCACCTATAACTTTTCGAAGTTATGTTCATATGATCAGGCGTGCAGGTTTCCTTACGATGTTTACCTTCACCATTGAAGCAAGTGATATTTTAATTGTTTAAAAAAGGAACATAACTTCGAAAAGTTAGAGGTGCGTGCCCGGATTCCAACCGCCGACCTCTGATTAGGAGACTGACGCCCTAACCACTAGGCTATCACAGTTTCAATAATAAGAGTAAATATAATGAATCAAATTATTTGCCCTTAAACGGTCCTCTTGACTGCTAGTAAAGGGATTATTTTACTGACTTATTTATAAATATTAATAGTTAGTAAACAAATACGAGCAACTGCTAGGCTCTGATTTCTCTTCCCAACATCCAATCCAAGTATCCCTCACTAATCACCGCTAACTTAGTTCGATGTGCCGAATTGAATATATCCTCATGGAATACACAAATTGCGTTACCAACTCACGTAATAATTTAGTTCTGGATATTTTCTGCGGTAAGATTTTCCCTTTATACAACCATCCCTCTAACTTCAGTACGTGTAACGAAAATTACATTATTATTGTGGAGTTATGGAGAAATTACTTTCTGTGCGACTGGGTACTGCGAGTTTTTGTATAGGTTCATTTATATCCAAGCGTGTGTGTCAAATCATTAATAGTATTAAAAGTTCCTAGAGAATCAAAGTATAAGAACGAAAATTAGTGGAATTACACATTTGAACTGATTTATCCACTGCTGTACGATATTATTATTCGAATTAACGATGCTTTCATTTTTTAATATTGAGGGTAGAACTGTAAATTTTATGGAAAACATAATAATATGTAACATTTAAAACGCAGGAAGTAATTTCTTACTTAATTTAATAAAGATGAATAAAATGAACGATTCGTTACGTTGATTATTAGTTCATTCAAATGCGTATTATTTTTTTCTTTATTAGAAGATATTGTCTAGTTAGTATTTATTCGTTTGATTACCACTGTTTCGTTACCATATATGAGACAAAAAAGTGCTGCCAAAGGATTTGGCATTCCGGTACGATACCGCGTAAAAAACTACTAAGGGCTTAATATAACTATGCAACTATCTTGGACTGCATCATATCTTACCAGGTAGGTTTGCAGTCTTACTTGAGCGGTGGGACCTCTCTTAAGACATAGGATACCAGTGCCCCGTTAGCAACACCACAACAAAAAAAGAGAGTGATAGCGGAAGTACTGTGTAACTTAGAAAGGCCTGAAATTTAACTAATTTTACCGAGAAATATGCACAACAAGTATTTACGCAGACGGGTAGTCATCATGATCAACCCATTGCCGGCTCACTACAGAGCACGGGTCTCCTCTAAGTATGAAAAGGGTTTGGCCATGGTCCAACACGCTGGCCATGTGCGGATTGGCAGGATCATATATCACATTCAACGGTGAAGAAAACATCGCGAGGAAACCTGCACGCCTGAGAGTTCACCATAATGTTCTCAAAGGCGTGTGAAGTCTGCCAATCCGTATATGGCCAGCGTGGTGGACTCTGGCCGAACCCTTCTCATATTGAGAGAAGACCCGTGCTGTATAGTGAGCGATAATAGGTTGATTATAATGATGATGACTGTTATTATTATTATATCAAATGGATTTTTCATTTCAATGAAAATAAACGTATTTTTTCAAGTGCCGCAGTGTTGCCTTGATCTAAATTCTCGTTTGATGGACTTAAACGAGCATCTTGCGTGATTACGAACGAGATGCAATCTTCTTCTAAATCTCTCCTTTCTTTCAGCTTCACAAAGTTACGTTAAGTATCGTTGCGCATTAAATGTCTCGAGTTTTATTTCCATTTAAGACTGTTTTTTTTTTGTATTGTTCTTTTAATGATGAATAGTGAGTCAACTGATAGTTTGTTAATTCTACAAAAGAGCTATTTGAAAGATAATGACCTTTACAATATATACAATGATTTCAAACTTTTTTAAGACTACGCTTTTTATAAAGACTGGAATACTCGACTGTTTAATCGGTATAAAGTATTTTGCTTATATTTGTTTAAATCAAGGTTTTATGCACATGTATGGGTACATCAATATGCTACTCTTATGTAAAAAAACAATGTTCTGAAATTTTATTGTAATAATATGTATTAGGTCATTTTAGTTTCAGTTGTTTGCAGATATTTAAATATGTTCCATATTAGATCATTCATCATCATCATCATCATCATGATCAACCCATTACCGGCTCACTACAGTGCACGGGTCTCCTCTCAATATGAGAAGGGTTTGGCCATAGTCCACCACGCTGGCTATGTGCAGATTGGCAGACTTCACACGCCTTTGAGAACATTATGGAGAACTCTCAGGCGTGCAGGTTTTCTCACGATGTTTTACTTCACCGTTGAAGCAAGTGATATTTTAATATATATTTTTTAATTATTGATTGTATTTAATCACGTGTATCAGTATACTTGTAAGATATTAAGTACTAAGGTACTACATCTTAGGCTGAGATCTCTTATAGATTTATTATGTATACAAAATAAATCTATAATTTTTATTACTATTATTTATATCATTACTTACAGATGTAAGTAATGATATAAATAATAGTAATAAAAATTTATAATGACATTTGAAATGTATTTTTTGTTACTTTTTTATCGCTAGATACGAGAATATAAAAAAGAAAAAAAAAGACGGGTTGCACTCCGGGAGTGCCGGCAGAAGTGAAAACTTGATTATTAACGTTGAGCATGTTTGATATTTTGGAATGGTTAGGGAATAATTTTGCACCAATTGCTTTATCAGTATAAAAGTACTATTTATTTATTTATTTTTATTTTATTTTTATTTTTATTGGATCATTAAACTAGCCACTATCTAAAAACAACAAAAAACATTTCAGAAGAACAGACACCAGATAGTGGCCTTCTAGAAATGACCACAGCATGCACAACCTTAAAATTAACCTTACTAGATATATAATAATTCAATTTATACCTAAAGCAAGTAAGACTATCTATTACAGCATTAAAATGCTGTAATAGATAGTCTTACTTGCTTTTTAAAAGAGGCCACAGAACTGCAGGAGATGTCGCTGATATTCCTGTGATCATTCAGCATTGAGCATATTCTGTAGATAGGCGCATGCTGACCTGCCTTGGTTCGACAAAACGGTAAATGAAACGGTTTTCGATTCCGGAGGCGACTACCCTTACGCGGCACACTAAACCTCAGACGCTCCAGGATTTCCGGTGAATCAGTGTATCCATTAATGATTTTGTAGAAAAAAACCATGTCTAACATTTTACGTCTGTTCTTTAGTGACATAAGATTATAGGATAGTAACCGAGAATCATACGAGACCAAGTCACGACATTTGTTATCAACGTACGCTAGGTGGTAAATGAACCGCTTTTGAACACGTTCCAATCTGTCACAGTGTACGTTATATGTAGGGCACCAGACTGGGCTGCAGTATTCCATAATACTGCGAACTAAAGAAGAATAGATAGTTATTGAAAGATTTGAATCTCGGAACAATTTCATTTGACGCAAAATGAAACCTGACAACTTTGATGCTTTTTTTACAATTGTATCAAAATGGTAACGAAAAGACAATGTGCTATCAAAAAATACACCTAAATCACGGACAACATCTACCTCTTGCAGCGGGATGTCATTGCATCCATAATAAATCCTATTAATTGTAGATTTTTTTTTGGTAAATTTAATATGCACACATTTATCAGAGTTTAAAGTCATTAAATTGTTATCACACCAGTTTATAATCTTATTCATATCTTGTTGAAGCATTACACAATCATCTTCACTAGAAACGATGCGATAAATTTTAAGATCATCAGCATAAAAGCGGAAATTTGAGGAGAGAGTTTGACTAAGGTCATTAATAAAAATAAGGAAGAAAAGGGGACCCAAGTGAGACCCTTGTGGAACTCCGGATGGAATTGACTTAATTTTAGACCTGAAACCATATAGAGAAACTAGTTGAGATCGGTTTTTTAAATATGATTCACACCACCTTAACAGAGAGCCATGCATTCCCAGATGATTGAGTTTAAGTAATAATAAGTCATGATTCACTAAATCAAAGGCTTTTTTGAAATCAGTATAAACTGCGTGCACTTCTAACCTATTTTCCAAAGCTTCAGCTATGTCAGCTACATATCCAATGAGGTTAGTAGTCGTCGATTTTCGCGGCAGAAAGCCGTGTTGATTGGAATGAATATACTTTCTTAAAAGAAAAAGAATTTTTCCCTGTATGAGCGCTTCAAAAACTTTGGCACATGATGACAAAATAGATATCGGCCTATAATTGTCGACATTGTTAATAGACCCAGATTTGTGAATTGGAGTAACGTGAGCAAGTTTCCATTTAGTGGGAAATACACCAGATCGTAATGATAAGTTAAATATAAATGTAAGTGGAAACACAAGATGTTTTGCACATTTTCTTAATAAAATTGGAGGGACAAGGTTGGGACCCATGCCTTTATTAACATCTATAGTTATCAAGTATTTAAGAACCTCATCCCTATTCACAAGAACATAGGACGCTGATATAGCTTCATTAGTACTCAGATTGCAATCGTACGTAGGACCGTTTTGGGAAGTCGATGGTCGCTTTTCATAAACCGATTGAAAATATTCTAAAAACAAATCGCATATTTCCTGACCTCCTTTAACAGATGCATTTCCAAAACACATTATATTTGGAATTGGAGTACTATTAGTCTTTTGATTATTACAAAATCGCCAGAAATATTTAGGATTTTTACGCAAATGATTGGCGGCCGAATTTTTGAATTTTGCATAACATTTCAAGAGTAAAAGATTACAACGATCTCTTATAGTATCAAATGAAAGTTTATCTCTTTCGTTTTTGTATTTTTTATATCTATTATGATATTTAGCTTTCTCTTTAAGAGCACTAATTAAACTACACGAAAACCAAATTGGATAATTATTAGCTTTCCTTTTAGACATCGGTGTGTGCATATAGATAATTGGCATCAGAGTTTCATAGAATACATCAACGGCAGTATCTATTGACTCGGCCGTCTTTAGTAAAACTTCCCAATTAACCTGAGCTAAGTCAGTATTAATGGCCTCAAAATCACACAAATTAAAATTAAGATATGAAGCAGAGTTACTTTTTAGCAATCTTTCAATGGAGTTACCACAGTCAATAACCAAGGCCGGGTGATGAGAATCAATGGGCAGTAATGGAGAAGAAGATTTGACTACAGTTAAAAATGGATTATTAGAAATAACTAAGTCGAGAATTCGATCGTTCTCGTTCAAAATAGAATTGAATTGGAGTAAGTTACAAAAGGACAATGTGTCCAAAAAATCATGAACGATTACATGACTAGTGGGATGAGGGGTGAGAGAGTGACTGTTATATGTAGGAATCCAGGTTATGTGTGGCAGATTAAAATCTCCTATAAGTAAAAAATTTGATGTTAAAACTGTGTTTTGACATACATTTGTTAAGTTTTTTAGAAATACTTCAAGATATTTATAGTCAACTGGAGGAGGTAAATAAACAGTGCAAATATATAAAAATTTGTTGTTTCCAACGCTGACAGAAACCCACAGGTCTTCACAAGTAGATTCTAGCTCAAAATTTCTATGTACTTGGAATTTCTTGTGAATTGCTAATAGTACTCCGCCACCATCCTGTTTATTTAAATACGAAGAAGTTGACGCACGATCACGCCGAAAAACTATATACCTGTCATCAATAAATTCATAGTCAAAAACCGTTTCATTTAGCCAAGTTTCTGTAAAAATAATTATGTCATATTCAGTTTGTAGAATAGATTTATATAACTCATCAGTTTTCGTTCTAAGACCTCTTACATTTTGATAAAATATGTTAAAATAACCTTTAAATTTTTTATACCTAAAGAACGTGGTAACAAAATTTGGAAGAAAAAGAAAAATTTACAAAGAATGTAGAGCATCTACATTCTTAATCTGAACTGACGGTGACTCATCGTTCTTGCGCACAAAAATACGGCCTCCTCGAACCCATACGTATCTATAGTGTTTTTCCTGTGCGGCAAGCCTAGTTGATGCATGCAGACGTTTGTAAGTTGGGGACAAGTGCTCTGCGACATAAACCTGCTGCTTAGTACCGGCAATCCCTAGGTGAGAAGTGTTGAGTTTGTCAGCTGCATGTTTTTTATTAAAGATTCTCACAGCCGCTAAAAAGTTATCTCGCTTAAGTGGGCTAGATAGTTTAAAAATGATACTGCGTGGGCGTTTGGATTCGGTATTCATTTTTGCAACTCTATGAAAGTTTACTATATCAGTGGGTCCAAGCTGAAAATTAACCACCTTGGCCAATTGAGAAATCAATGTTAGCAGATTTTCTGATCAATGCTCGGGAACACATTGAATTTCTAAGTTGCTGTCACGAGACTGTTGCTCCATCTGAGATATTTTAAATTCAAATTCAGTCGACTGAGATCGTAGTTCCAAGTTCTCAATTTCCAGTTTAGATATTCTGGCAGACAAGTCCTTATTTAAAGTATTCTGTTCGTCGTGACAGTCAGACAAAAATTTAAGAGATTTGATAGCCTCATTTAGCTCATCCTGTATAGTAGTAAATTTTTTTATAACTCCGGTAACTTCTTGTTGTAATTTCATTATGGCTATGTTAAAATTACCCAAGGTAGATTGCTGGTTTTCAAGCTTTTGATTTATCTCCGTTCGAAAACTACGTATTTCGCTCAAAAGACAATCAAGGGACATGTCTACTGATGTAGGTGAGCTATTAACGTCCGCACGCTGCACATTTTTCCTTTTATTGGATATTGGAGTATTAATATTATCTGCCTTAGGACGCTTGACAATACACGTTGGGCATATCCACTTAGACCGATGGGTTGAAGTCTCACCATAATTAACACAATCTGAATGATATACGAGTAAACAATCGATGCTTGAGCACTTCACGCGTTTTTGAGTGACAGAAATGCTGGAGTTACAGGCACCGCAATTCATATTTATATTATGTGGATATTTATGACAACCGTTTTGACTTTTTCGTTTTGACACCACTCCGATGCTCAAGTTAAACAAGTTTTAATAGAAGAAAACCATAATGATCTCTTGAAATATCACATTACACGATTCTCCTATCACTTAATAATACAAAAACTATGATTCTGTAACAGTACTGCAGGTAAAAACGATACTTTTTGAATTATAAAGCGTAGCGCGTTAGTAGCGTGTAGGTTGACATTCGTTGCCATTTATACTATCATTTATGTGGTAGAATACAATATTCATTTATTGCGCTATCGTACACAAACATGACAATTTATATTACATTAAAATTCCATATTTTAAGCACTTTACATTCACGAATTTTACGAATACACAACAATGTGATCACTACACAGACGGTCGAGCCATCAGCTGTCACCATCCATGGATGCGCGTGGCACGCTGTAACATACACGAACATTCGCGCAAGCGCCCTGCGCTGCCTAAACGAAACAGTAGGCCCAGGCATACATTTTCGCCGCGCCGTAGAGAGGGGATAGCTGTCTACTCTCCATCCGTCTTACGCTTTTTCGATCAGGTCACGTGTCCTGACGCGAGTTTAAGATTTTATACCCATTACAGAAAAAGTGCTCAACGCCGCTAAAGAAGTTTTCACTTCAATAAAGTGCATTCGAGATATAAGCATATTTGAGACTTAAAACTATATATTAAAGTAGACTTAAGTCACCGCTCATGCAGACACATTTAATGATCCACTGTTGGGCATAGGTAGGTTCGGTTAGGTTAGAGGGCTTTAGAGACATGACACTTGACCCACTCAGTTGCGAGCTCTAACGATTACTATCAAATGTTAGCGATAACAACCTTATTGACTACAACCTTATCGACATCTCCAAACACAGAGAGAGACATTACAATTTTTTAACATAATCCCTACTCCTTAGATTTTTCTAATTGAAGAACCCACTTTTAGCTGGGCCGCGGTCGAGTGCATAAGTGTTCCCGTGACCCAGCCACCAGGCGACGCGAAGGAGCATCACTGGGTTTTAGTGGGTATTCTGGTCGCCAGCCTGGCAGCCGGGGAGTCCCACATACCCTGTCGGAAGCAGCGCAGTCTTGCCTGCGTCGCCTCCTGAGGGGATGCGTAAAAGAATTTCCCAGCCTGATAAAAAAAAAAGGCCGGGGAAACCAGTTGTCATCCACAGTCGAACGGAATAACCACTAAATCAGGTAGGCAGTTTCATCAATAAAATAAAAGCAATATAATAAATAATAAAATAAATAAAATGTTGAAACCATCCATACATACATCAGCACAGAGAAAGCACTAGAGTCGATGATTCTCAAGAATTTATTATTACTATCTGACCGGAACACTTACCCGCAAAATTACTTTGATCGTAAGCAATAAAACAATATATACCGATGCTTACGATCTCAATAAACCTTCTACAGCTCTCAAAGGCCATTCGCGGAATTAACATTGCCCTACTGGCTTTTGCTCGTATATTCGTCTACATGTAGTTAAAGTCGTGTTTCTTAACTATTAGCACGAAGTAAATCTCGTTAGCGCTCTCATATAGCTTGTAAGATACCCTTTCGATTATACGTCTATTATTCATATAATTCACTCTCAATTTTCACTTAAATATTAATATTCATTTCTGTTTTGATTTGTTTCAGTGTATTTATTCATAAAATAAATAAAATGTCGAAACCATCCATTCATACATCAGCACAGAGAAAGCACTAGAGTCGATGATTCTCAAGAATTTATTATTACTGTCTGACCGGAACACTTACCCGCAAAATTACTTTGATCGTAAGCAATAAAACAATATATACCGATGCTTACGATCTCAATAAACCTTCTACAGCTCTCAAAGGCCATTCGCGGAATTAACATTGCCCTACTGGCTTTTGCTCGTATATTCGTCTACATGTAGTTAAAGTCGTGTTTCTTAACTATTAGCACGAAGTAAATCTCGTTAGCGCTCTCATATAGCTTGTAAGATACCCTTTCGATTATACGTCTATTATTCATATAATTCACTCTCAATTTTCACTTAAATATTAATATTCATTTCTGTTTTGATTTGTTTCAGTGTATTTATTCATAAAATAAATAAAATGTCGAAACCATCCATTCATACATTTATATAATTCCCTCTCAATTTTCACTTGAGATTCTATATAATATATGTATACATTTCTGTTTTGATTTGTTTCAGTGTATTTATTCATATTTCGTACTATGTTGTACTTAATTTTTAAATTACATTGCATTCTAGTACACTTAGTTTTGACGACCCCGGTGGCGCAGCGCGCGCGCTGTCGCATTGTAAAGTTGGAGGTTCTGGGTTCGATTCCTGGCTCGAGTCTGGTCTGGTGGGAGGCTTCAGCCGTGGCTAGTTACCACCCTACAGACAAAGACGTGTCGCCAAGCGATTTAGCGTTCCGGTGCGATGTCGCGTAGAAACCGATTAGGAGTATGGGTTTACCATAACCCTAACCGGCTACCATCTTAGACTGCACCATCAGGTGAGATTGTCGTCAAGGGCTAACTTGTAGTGGATAAAAAAAATAAAAAATAACCTTCGAAGAACTCCTTACGGCGGTCTTATGTCCATTTATAGCAAATAATTTAAAGTCTTTAGTTTGATAGATTATTTGCCCAGTTATCTTAAGATGAACTACGGGTAAGATAAAACTGTCGTTTCAGTTACTAGTATTTATCGTTTTGTAGGTGCAATTGAAATTTGAAATTAAGTGCATAAACCATGCTCCAAAACGATACAAAATAACAAATCATCACCATCATCATCATGAACAACTCATTACCGGCTCACTACAGAGCACAGGTCACCGCTCACTATGAGAAGGGTTTGGCCATAGTCCACCACGCTGGTCATATGCGGATTGGCAGACTTCACACGCCTTTTGAGAACAATCACTTTTTTTTTTGTTCTCCAAAATAACAAATAGACAGCCTTAAATTTAATCTCTGATGCGAAAACAGTGGTATCGTAAGTTCGATCGGTTTATCTGTCCGCGTATATTCCTGTGTGATCTTCGGTCATAAAAAGTATGATCCGATTTACATACGGCTTCTTTTGCCTACGTACAATGTATAACATCGCGACATGCCATACAATATTTTATGTACAATATAATCTATCATATAAATTATAGAATATAATAAAATTTGTTACACATTTATGATACACACGTTAACACAAATATAATTCTAATATTTAATGCAAGCCAAATTGCATGTTAACACATTAATCAATGAAAAATCCGCATTGCCGTCAAGTTAAGTATTAAATTTAATAAAAATGGATTTATAACTCAGCCATATTAATATATATATGTTAGTTTTTTTTGTACACTACGAGTTGGCCATTGACAGCTATCTCACCTGGTGGTAAGGGATGATGCAGTCTCGAGGTATGGTAAACCCACACTCCTAATTAGTTTCTACGCGACATCGTGCCGGAACGCTAAAACGCTTAGCGACACGTCTTTGTCGGGGGGTAACTAGCCACAGCCGAAGCCTCCCACCAGACTCGAGCCGGTAATCGAACCCAGGACCTCCGACTTTATAATACGACAGCGCACCCACTGCGCCACGGAGGTCGTCGAAAATATTAAAGCAAAATGCTTCTCTATGTCTTCCTGAGTTGAAAGGGGAGAGATTATTTTTAAAACTACAACGCATTGTTCGCTTTGTTCACGCGAGCCACTCGTTTCTATACAACGGAAGATAATTTGGTTGTGATGAAATTGCCGCTATTCCAGAATACTAAATACGTCGACTTTTTTTTTTGTTTCTACCATACAAATAAATGCCAATAATCACCACGCTTGGCATGCGGGTTGGTGATCGCAGTGCTGGTCCTCTCGCACCAATAATTCTGCTGCCCGTTATACTGCCATGAAGCTGTGATAGCCTAGTGGTTAGGGTGTCAGCCTCCTAATCAGAGGTCGGCGGTTCGAATCCGGGTACGCACCTCTAACTTTTCGGAGTTATGTGCGGTTTTAGAAATTAAAATATCACTTGCTTCAACGGTGAAGGAAAACATCGTGAGGAAACCTGCACGCCTGAGAGTTCTCCATAACGTTCTCAAAGGCGTGTGAAGGCGTGCGCGCACATGGCCAGCGTGGTGGACTAAGGCCAAACCTTTCTCATATTGATAGAAGACCCGTGCTCTGTAGTGAGCCGGTAATTGGTTGATCATGACGATACCGCTATTGATCGGTTGCCAGAGGCTCGTCGGTCGGCAGGGTCCACGGGCAGGTGAGGTTGGCAATTGGGAAGGCTGACTGGTACTAGTCTTCCCCATACACTTCCTACAAAAGACCTATGTCCAGCAGTCGTCTATCGGTTGAAATGACGATGATGATAAAATCCGTCGACCAACGATATGATAAAGTGGTTATATTTGTCACGAAGTGTCCGTAATAAATAATATATTATTATCATGTTAATAAAAAGTTGTGTGGCACGCCTTTTTCTGTAGGGTGGTTACTAGCCACAGCCGAAGTCTGCCTTTAGACCAGATCAGAAGTTATAGAACCCAAGACTTTCCGCTTAGAAGACCACATAGCTAAGCACTGCGCAAGGATTATCATATAATTAGTTAACAACCTCGGTAACCGAGTATACGATGAAGTACATAAATCAAGGAGAAGGAGGACACAAAAGGCGGCCTTATCGCTTAGCAGCGATCTCTGCCAGTCAACCTTAGGATTAGGAAACAGAAAAAATTTAAAGTAGATGGCGCAATATAAATATACACCTACATACGAATAACTATATACTTATACATAAATCAGATTACATACATAATACAATGTAATAAAAGTCGAGCGCTGAATCTCTCCTTTCCCTTATCTCACATTATATGGGGTCGGCACAACACGTCTTCTTCTTCCACTTACTTCCATCAGCCATCACTTCACTACCCACACCTTTTACAAGCATATCCTCTTTTACACAATCCATCCATCTCTTCTTTAGTCTTCCTCTACTCTTTAGGCGTTCCACACTCATAAATGACATTCTTTTGGTGACATTACTTTCTTCCTTCCGCATCATATGACCATACCATGCTAGCCTGTTACTCCTCATTTTTTCTGTCACTGGCACTACTTTTAGACTTCAGTCAAGCGCTGAACTAAAAAGAAAAAATCCTTCTTGCCATTGGTCAGTTTTATAAAATAGAGTCGTCTGAGTGTCGTAGAGTCAGTTGTCTGGTGGGAGGCTTCGGCCGTGGCTAGTTACCACGCTACCGACAAAGACGTGTCGCCAAGCGATTTTAGCGTTCCGGCACGATGCCGCGTAGAAATCAATTAGGAGCGTGGGATTACTGTACTCCTAACAGGTTAGCCCGCCACCATCCTAGACTGCATCATCACTTACCACCAGGTGAGATAGCCGTCAAGGGCTAACTTGTAGTGTATAAAAAAAAAGTCGTGCACTACTTTTAATACTACAAAAAAACCGTGAAGTAGCCTAATAAATACTTATATCAGCGTAGAAGGTCGCCAGTCAATTTATTACCAATTGATGTAATCGCGCAGGGTGTATTCGAGGTTCAACCAGTTGGTTCATCCTAATGGACGCCCTAATAGCACTACGATACGTGATCCAAATGGAAAAATACTCTTCGTACCTTGTTTGTATCTCTTTCCACCCAAACTAATGCGAGGGGTGAAGCTGTACGCAACATTATTGTTAGCAGAAATTATCAGACCACAAGATCCAATAAATACGTGTATTTTTTATGAGTGTATGCTTCATCATGAAATGATGTCTCCTCTCAATATGAGAAGGGTTTGTTCATAGTCCACCACGCTGGTCATATGTGGATTGACATTCTTCACACGCCTTTGAGAACATTGTGAAGAGCTCTCAGGCATGCAGGTTTCCTCACGATGTTTTCCTTCACCGTTGAAGCAAGTGATATTTTAATTGTTTAGTAACGCACATATCTCAGAAAAGTTAGTTAGGGTTCGAACCCGCAACCTCTGATTAGGAGGGTTTGTTTTCACTAATGTGTAGATAAAGTGTACCTTTATATTTTTAAAATCCCTACGAGTTAGTCCTTGAACAAAATTTTACCTAGTTCAGAGTAGTGGTAGAATCAGTTTCTGCGCGATATCTGATCGAATAGGATTTGTATTCCAACTGAAATTCTCAACCAAACCTTTTATCTTTTCAGCCAACCCTTTATATTTATTATATATATATTGTACCTACATAAACATACATAGCACACAAAAAAAAAATTGCAATCTTTGGCTGAAAAATACCATCTCAAATAACGCATGCAATCGTGTGGGCAAGTCAAATATGTCGACTGCTTCAAAACCCAATACAGTTCAAAGATTTCATTCACACATAACATGCCAACAGTTCCAAGATTTTACCCACACATAACTAACATGCCAAGTTGAATAAAATCTCCACGCAATAAAGTGCAACGAGACAAAAAAAAAACAAGTTTGTAGTAACAAAATGAATTCAACGAATGCGCTAAACAAGGCATAACAATGAAAATGTCATTCGTGAAAGATGACATTAATTCGGAACATTAAATTGAGTTTCATGACGCCCGTTGAATTTTAAAACTTGTTTTGACTCCCCTTCGTGATTTTTTGTTTTAACAAAAGTAGTAAGGGCAGGTCAGAAACCGAATAATGTGTTTGATGCATAAAATTTTATACAACCTTATTTTCCTGTGAATAACTTTTGCACTGGTACTTTTTATTAAAGAAATACCTATGTCATTTTAACTATAACCTAAACTAATTACAATACAATTCATGCCATGAAGTTGTGCCTTGTTGGCCTTGTTGCTCGCTACTTATCGGAGCTAAAGTGTGGGTTGCATTTTCGCGCAAAAATAAGCTTTAGTATAATATTTATAACTAGCTGCACCTGTTTGTAGTAACCAGCCACGGCTGTAGTCTCCCACCAGACCAGACTTGAGTCACCACTCCAGGACCCCAGAACCCAGAGCTGCGCCACGGTAGTCGTCAAGTTTATTCAGCAGCCAAAACATGGCTTAAATCAGTTGGCTTTACAGTACAAGTTTTTGACTCCAGGTGTTAATTTTAAGTGGACATTTTTATATAATTTAACATTTTTAACACACTTTCACTATTATTTAATTAATCATGATCAACCCATTCTTGGCTCAATACAGAGCACGCGTCTCCTCTCAATATGAGAAAGGTTTGGCCATAGTCCACCACGCTGGCCATGTGCGGATTAGCAAACTTCACAAGCCTTTAAGAACATTATGGAGAACTCTCAGGCGTGCAGGTTTCCTCGCGCCGTTGAAGCAAGTGATATTTTAATTGCTTAAAAACGCACATAACACCAAAAAGTTGCGTGCCCGGGTTCGAACCCCTGACCTCTTATCAGGAGGCTGACGTCCTAACCACTAGGCTATCACAGCTGTCATTAATGACTAAAATAATTTTAACATTGAAGAATAATTCATGTGATAATTTGCATGCCATTGAAATGAAAGGCAGATTATGGCTCCGAGCAAGCCATGTTACCTAATATGTACAAGATCTAATTTGTTGACCTACTCTCAAGCAAATAAAGATATAAATTTTAATTTGAATTTATAATCCGAAGCAAATCCATTGAGGTATATTTTAAAGAATGATTAAATTAATGGTATTAAATGCGTCTAACAATGGTTGGAAATATCAAAAGGAGTTTTCATTCAACATCAATGTATGGTTCTTAAGTCTTTAAGTTACTCGTTTTATTCATTGTTCAATGAAGCGGTGTTAGTGTTAAGACGTTCACGTTTCGTTCCCTTTCTAAGGTAAAAGAGACTTTAGTAAGAACATATTACGTTTTCTCGTATTCGTGTGTTTTTAATTTTATTAAAAATTTACTTGCTTTTTCATAACTTGCTTCATAGCTCTGGCTAGGGTGGGGGACTATGCTACTACTTCTTATGCTGAGGAGAAACCCAGGCTCAGTAGTGGTCCGGCAATACATTTGTAATGATGGCGTTGGCTAATTATAAGCTTATACAAGTAAATCATTGTACTATATATCTGTTTCTCTTATTCCTGAAATTTATCTTTAGTTAAGATAAAACAATTCGAGGCGCTGAATGAAACCTGACAATAAAACGTGTATTTTGTAAGAGACTTTATTCTAGTGGAATAAGTGGAATTTGCGCTTGCCGAATTACCAATCTTGTTTTCAAAACCATCGGCTTTAAATCGATAAAGTTAAATTAAAAGTGCAGTAATAAATAATGACAAAACCCTCAGCCCAGCTCTCTAAGCAAGCCTTACGAGCCACACTTAATTGGAATGAAGTTCAAAAGAATGAGTTCATGAATAAGGAACCCGAGCGGCTTTGAAAAACCATGATGACCGTTACTTTAATGAAATTTCCCGTGAGACTAGCACTTTTTAACTGTTACTGTTGTTGTTAACGTGTTACTGTTGGTTGGTGGTTTAATTAATGTTTCTGGGGTAATATATTGAAACTTGTGGTTAAATTGATGTGAGTGGGGTTTTATAAACATAAAACCCCACTCACATCAAACATATTTTAAACAAAATAGTGGTTAAATTAACGGTGTTGAATACCAATTACGATAATAACGCTTCAATGAGGTAATGATATTTAAATAAAATACTTTTAACATCAATGATATCCCAAAAGATATCTCATTTGTATACTATTACATTTACTTTATTATATTATCCATATTCCCATATATAATCTTACGTATTATAGGGAATTGGCGTGTTGTTTTATTCATGTAATTCGACTTCAAATGCAATAAAACAATTCGCATCGCTGAACGAAACTTGACAATAAATGTCGTCCGTTGTAAGAACCATCATTATTCTTAAGACATCTAGCGGATTCGCACTTGCTGAGTTTTAAACGCTGTTCCGGAACCATTGGCTTTATGTCATGATTTTATGAGGGTCCGTAGCTTCCATTTTACTGTCATCCATAAACTTAATGTTAATTTTAATGTCACAATTTTAACAACAGAGCCTGTGAGGCTGACTCTCTTTAAAAAATGAATAGGTCTTATAAATGGGAGTTTCCGGGTTCGATTTCCATAGAAAAACATAGTCAGTCAATCAATCAGCCTATAGACGCCCACTGCTGGACATGGACCTTTCCAAGAGCGCGCTAATACACACGGTCCTCCGCCTTCCTCATCCACCCGCCACCAGCGATCCTTTTCAGGTCGTCCTACGCTGCGCTTACCGGTACGCGGTCTCCACTCCAGAACACGACAGAAAGACATAGGCAATTCAGGAATTTATCATTTCTGTATTTTCTCTAGTCTGGTCTGTGGCGACAAAGATGTGCCGCCTAGCAATTTAGCACAATCACAAAGCCCAATAGCGCAATGTATTAGGGGTATGGGTTAAAAAAGTTGCAGTACCCAAACCATCGTGGATTGATTCATTACTTTCCACCAAGCCGTCAATTGCTAACTTGTAGTGGAATAAAACAACGGGAGACCAGAAATTCTCTTCAGAAGCGGTGATAGCCTAGTGGTTAGGGCGTCAGCCTCCTAATCAGAGGTCAGCGGTTCCAATCCGGGCACGCACCTCTTACTTTTCGGAGTTATGTGCGTTTTTAAAAAAATTAAATATCACTTACTTTAACGGTGAAGGAAAACATCGTGAGGAAACCTGCACGCCTGAGAGTTCTCCATAATGTTCTCAAAGGCGTGTGAAGTCTGCCAATTTGCACATGGCCAGCGTGGTGGACTATGGCCAAACACTTCTCATATTGAGAGAAGACCCGTGCTCTGTAGTGAGCCGGTAATGGGTTGATCATGAATAGTTTCCAATTTAAACGATCAAATATTATGCAAACTCTTAGAAAACTTGCGGTCTAAGTTTGGTGCATCTGCATTAGATAGGAGTATATGCGGATGCGCCGAAATACATTCCGTTCAAATAAGACCAACTGCGATTACGGGATGAGATTTACAAGACGCTATTACGATGGGATAACTATATGTAAGTGGAGTGAATTTAAAATTCTGAACGTCGACCGCGGCCTTGATATTCCTTATTCATAGACATGCTGGGAGAGAATATGTCATGCCAGCTACTTGTGCTAGACGAAATTAAATTTTTTGAGAATATATTTTAAAACATTAGACGTAAGACATATATAATAAGATATTTAGTTTGATTTAATAAAATTATAGCTCGGAGAACCGATGGACGTTGGGGTCCCAAGGTGCTGGAATGGCGACCCCGCACCGGTACACGTAGCGTTGGTCGACCCCCAACTAGATGGACAGACGACATCAGACGAGTCGCAGGGAGCCGCTGGAAGCAAGCGGCCCAAGACCGTGAGCATTGGAACACAAAAGACCTATGTCCAGCAGTGGACGTTAATCGGTTGTTGATGATGATGATGATGAATAAAATTATTGACTACGAATATCTATTGAAAAAAATCTTTGTTGTGTGTTTTAAATTTAGAGGAATTTTCAACCTAAAGAACGATAACAACTGGATTAGTTTAAAACGGTGTCATAGGTAACTATTAATTAGCTGGGTTGCGGACGAGTGTGCGACCGTTCCCGTGCCTCAACCACCACGTGCCGCGACGGAGTATCGCTGGGTTTCAGGGGGTATTCAGGTCGCTGGCGAGTCCCACATACCCCGCCGGAAGCAGCACAGTCCTGAATGCGTCACTAGCGGACGGGATGCGTAAGCACATTTATTTCTCAGCGTTAAAAAAGAGCTATAATAACAAAATATAATTCGATTACCAGCTCGAGTCTGCTCTGGTGGGAGGCTTCAGCCGTGGCTAGTTACAACCATACCGGCAAAGACGTGTCGCCAAGCGATCTAGCGTTCCGGCACGATGTCGCGTAGAAACCACTTAGCAATGGGTTTACCTTACCCCTAACAGGTTAGCCCGCTAACATCTTAGACTGCATCAGGTGAGATAGCTGACAAGGACTAACTTGTAGTGTATAAAAAAGACTTCTATGCAATAGTGCGGAAAAAAATGTGTAATTTTTGAACTAAGTATAATGTTAGGCAGCATAACATTTTTCGTAATATATAACAAATACTCGTAATGCATATAACTTGTGATCTGAAAACACGGTTCATGCGGTGCGGGTGCACCAAATATATTCCAGTCAAACAAGACCAACTGCGGAACGAGATTTACAAGACGCTACTCCGATGGGATAACTAGATGTAAGTGGAGTGAATTTAAAATTCTGAACGTCGACCGCGGCCATAATATTTGTTATTCATAGACGTGCCGGGTGAGAATTTATCAAGCCAAGTACTTGGCGGAATCTAATTTTTTTATAAACATTTTTTACTCATAATATATTTGAATTGTGTGCAGGTTGATATCACGATGTTTACCTTAATTGTAAGAATTAAAAAAATCATTTTAAATTTTAATCTAAAATAATTAAGGATTAAAGCATTCTTTAAAGTGACTATTGAAAGTACACGAAGAATAAACATTCATCATAATTAACCCATTGCCGGCTCACTACAGAGCGCGGGTCTCCTCTCAATGTGAGAAGGGTTTGGCCAAAGTCCAGCACGCTGGCCATGTGCAGATTGGCAGACTTCACACGCCTTTGAGAACATGATGGAGAACGCTCAGGCATGCAGGTTTAATCACGATGTTTTCCTTCACCGTTGAAGCAAGTGATATTTTAATTGCTTAATTAAAAACGCACATTACTCCGAAAAGTTAGACGTGCGTGCCCCGGTTCGAACCCCAGACTTCTAATTAGGAGGCGGACGTCCTAACCACTAGGCTATCATAGCTTTATCCTATTCTATTGATGCTGCTATACGAATATATCTCTATTTATCATGTTCTTGGGATAGGGATATGCTGGGCATATCTTTTTATAAGAGATATCCAAGGCTGATGGTATGGCATGGTTCATGGTCTTTACTACATGCGTCCAGCGAATCAATAGATGTTATAATATTATTTCTGGCTTTTAATAGCGGGTAGCCAATACAGTACCTTGGTCCTAACGTCACTCGAGCTAACGACTCTGAGGTTTCTTATGTAATCCGTATTTAGCAACCACGTTTCGGAGTTATATAATTTAAAATTAAAATATGCAATAATAAGATAAGATAAGATAAGATAAATACTCTTTATTGCACACAAATTTTAAAGAAACAACAACACAAAACACTTAACACATAAGTATGCAAAGGCGGTATTATTGCTTCAGCAATCTCTTCCAGGCAACCCTTGGAGAAAGAATTAATTAAAATTTGAGGGTAATGGCGCAATTTTCAAATCAATATAAAATATCAATAAATATAATATAGGTATAAATATATACTTTTATATATAAGTAAATAAATATCAATACATATAAACTATTCATTAATATGGCATTTAGACAAATAAAACTTTTTAAGTCTAATATAGCATAATAATATTTTTATTATCATAATAATCTTTATTATATTACTTCTCAAATATAATCAAGCATATCTTTTGTGATTAGTTCGATCGATTGTGATAAGGCAATCGGTAAAAGACCTACAATTGTGCATTGTAAAAGACCTAAAATATAGAACCAATGATGGTTGGTTGGATCTAACGCACAGCTCATAGCTTTAGTTTGCTTGTAAGTAATTACTCGGAGCAATAAGGCCGCCTCTGCATGCCCGCAATATTGTTTTCTTTTAGGCTTTGTTTGTATTGTTTTATGTTTTGCGTGCAATAAAGTGTTTCTTCTTCTCCTCCTAAAAAGTGGCCAGATACCATCAAACGACTTTCAACATGCTACATCTTAGTAATTCGGATATACTATCAAAAGATAAAAGTCTAGCGTTGATCAGTGATCAATTAAAATGATTGTGTTAAGTACGATGTACCTGAATTATCTCCTTAATTCTGGCTGAGTGTGTCTCATAGTAACGAGATCAGTGAAAACACTACTAAAGAACACTGCAAAAAAAAAAATCAAACGTTATCTCAAACTAAATTGAAGAATGTTAGCCCAAGAAAATTTCCAAGAGATAGTCGATTTTAAGATCTGTCATTATCTGTAAGGATATAAATGATAGAAGCGCGCGCTTGTGACGACATTGGACAGAGATATCTTAAATTCAGGAGCGCGGAACGTATAATTTTCAAAGAAAAATCATTATTTATTTTCTTTGTCAAATATTATTATCTACATGAGATAGGAGAACATTTATATGAGTGCGTTTTGACAAAAAGCCATAATTTGTTTTAAAGAGAAATCTTAATGGATAAAAGAACAATCTGTTAATTATTTTCTCTAAGTTTTTTGGGAGCTTAATTTTTTAAGTAAGTCACTGTCGTAGTTAATTTTCAACCAATCTATTCATGTGTATCTAATTTTGTGGATTTTAGATATGAGCATCACATTTGTTTATAAAAGGTATTATTCATAAATTGCTCTTTTCTTTATAGATTATTAGATTAATGTATCAAAAATGTAAGTTATAATTAGTAACCAGGGTTATTCGTTCTATGCAAGTTATTGCACTTATGGCATAGCTTAGATTAATTGTCTAACGATGCTTCTATGTGTTGGATTCATATTACTGCGTATAGGAACACACGCAGTAAATACGGATTACTTTATTTATAAAAAGAAAATCTACGTACGGCAATCACTAATATATTTCATTTTATTTTCTTCACTACTTGTTGAAACATAACTTAAAAAAAGTCATACGCAGTTGTTTGCAAGTATAAAAGTGGTCCGAACTCACACAATATCATATTTGTATCGATACAACTAACTATCTGGAAACAAATTAATCTAATCGTAAACCATTACGACAATTCGTTATATTAAATAAGAATTATGAATACTTATATAATTTAATGAAAACGATGAATGTCATTTATCAAATGTGTTTAAAAAAGGAAAATTAAAAAAAAAATTGTTTTCTAAAAGTTTTATATTCATCGATATTCAATATTTAAAATGATTGGCACTTTAAATTCTTTTCAGATAGAAAGCTTAAGAATATATCTATAAGTTTTAGATAGCGTATGTGTTATGAAAAATGTGAATAAGATGGAAACTTGAAACTGTCGCACCACGTTTAGTTATAAATTAACTGAGGGTATATTGGCGAAAACCAGACGGGTATTAAGGGCAGAGCCAAGACTTTAACAAAAAGGTGTTTTTAAAGCCAAAGGTCGACGACATATTACATTAAGTTAAGCGATCGCATTGGAAAATAAAAAAGTATTTCGCAAATTTAAAATAACGAGTGTAAACACGAAAGAGATGAGCGCTGTTATCTTAAATGCGGGAGTTCTTGAGTTGGATTCTTCTTAGACCACTCATAGCTTTAATTTTAAGTTTTCGAATGTAGTTATCACCATTAACACACTAATATGTAAGTATAAACGCATTTCAAGTGCATTTTAAAGGGTTATATGAATAAAGTTTATGATTGATTGATTTATTGATCCCTGACAGGCACAATATAGAAATTTATCATTTTTTAATTTTCTCTGGTCTAGGCTTGAGGGAGGCTTTGGCCATGGCTAGTTACCATCCTAATGACAGAGACGTCCGCCAAGCGATTTAGCGTTCCGGCTCGGTGAGGTTTTACTATAACCCTAACAGGTTAGCTCGTCTACTACTGTCTTACCACCAGGTAAAATTAACCGTCAAGGGATAAGTTTTAGAAGAATTTAAAAAGAACTTTTACTTTCTGTTTATAAGCTTTTCTTATATTTGTTAAAACCATCTCTAGGTACAGATATATTCATCTTTGAGGAATATCAAGGAATACGAATAGACGACACATAATATAAAGTGAGAGATCCTGGTTTCGACTCCCAGATCTAGATAGGTCTGATGGGGAGTTTCGGCTGCATCTACTTACCACTATACCAAACGGTTTTAGCTTATGTTTATTGCCGGTAATTACTCAACATCAGGCGTCTCCTAGTACGTCTGTGTCTGCTAGTTTATTTCAGCTACCCGCGATGTAAAAAACAATTAAAAATAATAAACAACAAATAAACAACAAGCGCGAAAAATAAAGTAACATTTCGCGCTTGTGAAGTCAACATCTCCTGAGGATGATCCGGTGTCGGGTCGAAACGTGCGTGGAGGTTCTAGTGGAAGATTTTGTGTGGTGTTATATTATACAAATCACCCGGTTGTCGGCGGAATATAGCAAATTATACTTGCTGTTTGTTGTTTATCATGGACTTCCGCAAAGTAACGCCTGCTTCTATTCGTTAAAAAATAATAAACACGTAACAGATGCTACACATATGAAGGGCTGGCATAAGTAAACGCATCACGTTCTCGTCTTTTGAACTATTAAGAAATTAATACAGAACACCCTTGGAATGTCCTTTTGAAGGACACGATGAAAATATCTGTTTTTCTTTTACATTATCGCATATTCGACGCCGTCGACAGCCATGTCTGTGTGAGTTTTATAAATCCTTTGCCAAACGTTTTGTTACATCGAAACGTTATAGACGTTGGTTATCTGCCTGGAGACAGACAGTGTGATGCAACCTATCTCTGCGCAAAGCATCATAAAGATGGGTATAGCAGGAGCTGAATACATTAAATAATAATTTTTCTTTGCGAAAAATCTTTATTTATTTATTTATACAATTTATTGCATATATATTGAAAGGAGAACGATAAGAACATAATATAAAATAACATACATAACATACATAATATAAAAGCAAAAGGTGACCTTATTACTTAAAGCGATCTCTTCCAGGCCACCTTTTTGTAAGAATCTTTGTAGCTTATATATTTTTTTATCTACTACAAGTTAGCTAAGCCACGGTTGAAGCCTGCCAACCAGACTCTAGCCGGGAACCGAACCCAGGACCTCCAACTTAATAAAGTGATATGTGTGTGGTGCTGTGCCACGGTGGACGTCCTAGTTAGCTACCTAAGTTTCTTTGTTGATTTACATAAGTTTATTTTGTAACACATTATTTATGTATCTTATAAAACAAACAACAAAAATTTAAATGATAAGATGAAAAATAAATATTATCGTTCCAGCACTTAAAATGAGTATTAGTATGAGTATTATTTAATATTTGGCAATATCGCTTTTTCTTTTTCTTCTTTTTTTTTCTAATCTTTTTGTAGGTAATTATGTATGTATAAACGGAATAAAGCCAAAACAAAATGCAAGAAAGAACCTACGATCGAGAATATTGCGACCTATAAGAAGTTGCGTAATCTCTGCAATAGGATGTGTAGAGATGCTAAGCGTCGTTATATCCACTCTTCTATTAACAAATCTTCAATCCCTGAGAAATGGAGATTTCTTAAGTCTCTTGGGGTCGGTAAATTTCACAATACATCTAATTTACCTTTTGACCTCAATGCATTAAATACACATTTTGCCACTCCCCCTGTTACGCTAACTGATTCCCAAAAATCTCTGACTCTCCAAAATTTATCAAACATAACCTCACATTCCTGCGCTTCTTTTAATTTTAATGACATCACGGAGAGCGAAGTTAGGAAGAGTATTCTTTCCATCTCAACTAAAGCTATTGGTAGCGATGAACTGAGCCGCAATATGTTAGTTCTTGTGGTGGATCACATAGTGCCTATTATCACTCACATTATCAACTTCTCCCTCGCATTTGAGATCTTTCCCACTGACTGGAAAATGGCTCATGTCATTCCTTTACCAAAATCCCCTAATGCAAATTCTCTGTCTCAGTTTCGGCCTATTTCAATTTTACCTTTGCTTTCAAAAATTATAGAAAATGCTGTGTTTATTCAATTGTCCTCATTTCTTTTTAATAATGATCTGTTAAGTTCGTATCAATCAGGTTTTCGCCCATTTCATAGTACCGTTACAGCTTTAATTAAAGTTACCGATGACATTCGGTATGCTATGGATAACAAACAGCTTACTTTGATTATATTGTTAGACTTTAGTAATGCTTTCAACTCTGTAGATTTTGATATACTCCTTGGTATCCTTCGCTCTCTTAACATCTCCTCTTCTGTAATTAATTGGTTTCACTCTTATCTCCATGGACGCCAGCAGCGAATCTACATTGATGGGGCATACTCGGAATGGGCTAACATCTCTGCTGGTGTTCCTCAAGGTGGCGTACTATCCCCTCTTCTTTTCTCAGTGTTCATTAACGAAATTACTAAAATTCTTACCTCTCACTACCATCTTTATGCAGATGATTTGCAGCTTTATAGACATGCAACATTGTCTGATCTGGAAAGTGCTATCCTTGGGATTAATAATGATCTTGCAGCCATTAAAGATTGGGCTGAATCGTACGGTCTTTTAGTTAATCCAAGTAAGTCTCAAGCTATGATCATTGGTAGCAGGCCGTTAAGAAATCGAATTGATTTCAATGATTTGTTACAGGTTTCATACAATGGTGTACCCATAGCATATTCATGTACATCCAAAAACTTGGGACTTTTTATTGACAGCAATCTTTCTTGGTCAGCCCATGTAAACCAGGTTAGTAAACGGATGCATTATACTATACATTCATTGAAGAGGCTGCAGAATTTCCTTCCGTTTCACACCAAAATTTTGCTGGCTCAATCTCTGCTGCTTCCTATTCTCGACTACGCTGATGTCTGCTACTTAGATGCCACTGAGGAGCTACTTGACAAACTTGAAAGACTTCAGAATTTGTGCATTCGCTTTATTTTCGGACTGCGCAAATTCGACCATATTTCAAATTTTCGTCGTCAATTAAAGTGGCTGCCGATTCGTTTTCGCCGGAATGTGCATATTTTAACATTGCTCTATAAGATTCTTCACAATTCTTCTCCTCATTACTTACGTGAGCGTATTAAACTTTCTCCCCTTCCTTCTCGACCTTTACGGTCTTGCGTCTCAAGGAATCCTCTAGATGTCCCTTCTTTTAATTCTATTTTCTATCGTAGATCTTTCACTGTTAATGCTGTACAACTTTGGAATTCTTTACCTGAACTTGTTAGAGACAGCCAATCGGTTCATTCTTTCAAAGTCAGATTAAAAGAGCACTATCTATCTATTTGTTAATATTATATTTAACATTTATTTATTATTATTAGTTTTCTTCATATATATATATATATATATATATATATATATATATATATATATATATATATATATATATTTAATATTATATTTTAAGTATGTTTATTTATTTATTTATTGATTATTTATATATATTATATCATATATATAAATATTTGTTATTTGTATGTAGTTTAAACTTACCTTGTTTGACCTATTCCACTTTCTAAATTCATCTTACTCACATCTAAGGGTAGCTGGAAGAGATCTCTTATAGGGATAAGCTGTCCTTTGTATACTTCTTTTGTAAGTTATTGTTATAACAAATTTGGTACAAAAATAATAAAAATAAAATAAAATAAAATATGTGTATATCGTAATCGTATATAGGTGATCGCGTCCGTGATTTAACCTAAATTCAGGTTCCCACTGAAAACCAGAGTGGGTTACCTTTATTTGGTCATCATTTGTATATGTATGTTTATATAGTAGATATAGTAAGTACTACTTAATTTTGAGGAATTGGATCTGGTAAATACAGCTACATTCCTAGGCATAACGTTAGACGCTAAGCTTCAATGGGGCCCACATATAAATAATTTATCGCACAGACTTAGCTCTGCTGCTTACGCGGTAAAAAAGATTCGTCATTTAACGGATATAGAGACTGCCAGACTTGTATATTTTAGCTTCTTTCACAGCATTATGTCATATGGTATTCTATTATGGGGTAATGCTGATATTGACACTATATTCGTTTTGCAGAAGACTAACACTATATTTGTTCGTGCGATATATAAATTGGATCGCAGAGAGTCATTAAGAGATAAATTTAAAGATTATAAAATAATGACAGTGCATAGCCAATATATATATGAAAATTTAATGTATGTTCATAAAAAAATTGATAAATTCAAGAAAAAAATGGACTGTAACGCACTGAATATCAGAAGTGAAAGTAAACTTGTCGTACCGTTTAGTAGGCTGCACAAAATTAGTAACTCATTCAAAGGAAATTGTATTTTATTTTATAATAATCAATAAGTTCAAAGTTTTTATAAAACGAAAGCTTGTAGAAAAATTATATTACGATATTAAGGATTAAATAAAGGATAAAAGAGCTTGAGTGTGAATTGCTCTATCTCCATAGGTACTATAGTTCATTATTCATTTGTGAGATGGTGATAACGAAAAAAAACCCCCCGGCTAAGTTTGTTGTGGGCTTCTTCTTAGAACGGGCGCGTTTAGAACCCTCATAGCTTTAGTTTTAAGTTTACGAATATATTTATCACTATGAAATAACTACTATGTAAATTATTGACGCGTCAAAAGTGCCTTTTTAAGGACGATTTGAATAAAGATTATTTTGAATTTGAAATTTTAATTTGGAAAATTATGAAATAAAAAACTTTTTCTTTCTCTTTATCATAAAGTATCTATATGTTTGCTTGAGAGAGGTTTTTTATTTAATTATTGTATGTTTGATCGAATACAGTCCCAAAATCGGGACTGAATTAAAATGCACGATCAAAGGGCGCTGGAGATCAAAGTCTTCTAACAGTGCGTATATCCACAGTGATAATATATAATATTATGGCTTTGAAACATAGTCCCCGAGGGATTCACAGGAAAACTCAACTCAAGAGCCGCGATTTGAAAATACATGGCTCTTGACAACAAGGGCTTTTTGCACATTTAGAGGAATTGCGCTGGTTTGGATTTTTTAAAATGCATATTCAATTTACATAATATATTTCGATGTCACTTTTTGTGATTTTTTAAATTCTATTTAATTATTTATTTACACAGCTTTATTGTAAACAAAAAAAAGTGGAAAGGAAAAAAAATACATAATATAAAAGCTAAAAGCGATCTTATCACTAAAAGCGATCTCTTCCAGGCCACCTTTTTTTTTCATCGTTTCTTACGGAGATAAGTTTGCAGGAGCTGTTTTGTTTTTTTTTACCAATTTATTAACCTGACCGCACTCGGTAGTCAATCTTTCACTCACTAAATCTATTGACCGCCTCCAAATACAAACGAAGTGGTAGGGGAATGAGAATATCTCGGGGAAAATATTTCAAAACGACGCGACTCCTACTCCAAATCTGTCGTTATCTGATAGGATATAAATGAATGGGGCATACGCTGGCGACAACCTCCGTCGGCCATTTTGTAGCCAGGTGTTTGAAATCGTTGGAAAACAAAACTAATGTGCCGAACTGAATCTAATAATTATTGTGTTGAGTTTGAAAACGTGATTGCGTTATTTTAAGCCAGAGGTAATACTGTAATAATATATTTTTATTTCTAGCTGTACTAACCCTATTGGTTGTCACAGCGTAACCGGGCTGTTTGGCGAGCTACGGAAAGAAGATTTTTGAGCCCTAGGGCTCGAAGAAACTAAGGAAACGACTGTTTAAGGGCGCCTCCTTTGAGGCCGAACCTCGGCTTAGGCGACGTTAGGGATAACGGGGGGGTCGGACGGTGAGTGGTCCGTACGTCCGTCCGTCCGAGACCTTCGTCTTCGCCGGCGAAGACGGTGTGTAGCGTATCTTTGGTCGGGGGAGTAAATAAAAATAACTGAAAAGATAGATTAGTATCGCACATTCTTGCGAAAACTTTGAACGGCCATGTTTTAGCCAGGAGTTAGAAACAGTTGAAATTAGAAAACTTTTGTACATTTTATTCACTTCAAAAGTACAAATAATTCGTCAATTCAATCAGATATTCTGTATCTGTAGGTAATGTATTTTGTAACCTACAAACGCCACTACATTGTTCAAGTCTTGATTTTACCGAGATAGAGAAGGTTTGGTATAATATTCCACAGCTCATATAAATTTAGTTGCACTATGGACATGAAAAAAAGCATCGAAATAGGTTTTACTAGTAAGGGACAGAATTAACAATGAACATCGTCATAGAAAAAGATAATCCATTTGGGTATCTGTATAAAAAGACGTAAGAAGAAAATATTTTCGAAATTGATCGATTGAAATGCGAAATAAATAAACTTCCAAAAAAGTTTACCTGGTATAAGGATATTTACTGACATTTCCTAAGCTGGACAGATTACCTGTAACAATGTAATATGGTTTAAAAACAACTGTATATTTACTCGTCCCATTTGGAATGTACTAAGCAATGCAATAAAAGTGGTAAAAATGATGTACACTGTTTTGGTATGTATGAAAATCTTCCCGAAAATTTTTGTATGTGTATTTCTTCTGCGCGAATATATAAAATTGATCTTACCTTATGGTCCACACCCTCTCGGCTACTAAATAAAATCCATACTGTTGTCGATAAATTATTGTTTCTGAATATATGACTGACAAGTAGGCCGATTTCACATCGAATCCCGTGAGCCGTTTATCGGGATATGTTAAGGCCAACGCTATATCACATTACGTATGTAACGTTTGGTAAATTTATATCCAATTTGCTAAACTCCCCGGGCCCGTCATACGACCCGTGAATTAGGAATGATGGTAGATAAAACACGTATTTTGAATAAGAATATATTTACGGTCTTGGGGGATACGTGTGGGGCCATGTTACGGGCATAGTGATGAGGCAAGGCATTGCGAAAAATTCCAAGCAATACGAATATTACACAGGTTTACCACATCATTATTTATTTTGACGACCTCCGTGACAGATAAATAACGCTGAATTGAATGACGACCTCCGTGGTTAAGTCGTGCGCTGTCGCATTAGAAAGTTGCAAGTCCTGGGTTCGATTCGCGGATCGAGTTTGGTCTGGCAGGGGTTTCGGCCGTGGCTAGTTACCATCCGACCAACAAAGACGTGCCGCTAAGCGATTTAGCGCTCCGGCATGATGTCGCGCAGAAACCAATTAGGAGTGTGGGTTAACCATACCCTTAACAGGTTAGCCCGCTACCATCCTAGACTGCATCACTTACCACTACATGAGAAAACCGTCATGGCCAACTTGTAGCGTATAAAACATAAATATTATTATAATAAACAGTGACCTTAAAAATGTTACTGACCAGAACAGATAGCCAACTTTAGTTTTAGCAATACAACTAAATATTCTCTAATAAGAGCCTATGTATGAACAGAACATCACAAATTTATACTCATACGGTTACGAATTTATTTGGTGATATATTTTATGATAGATCAAATATTTTGTGATGTCACGGGTCACAGCTTTATTATTATATAATAGTTTTTTTTTATGATTTTTTTTTTTCATTAGTTTTATTATTTAATATAAAGTAAATATTTAGCTACTTACTTATTAACTAGGTGTTTCAATTCTGCAGCTTCAGTGCCGACTCCCCTGGGTGTAATTTAATTTAAAAAATAATAGTTGCCATTGCATTATTTTATTTTTATTTTATTTGGGACAATTAACAATTGTACAATACATATAAGTACAGACCAAGATAAACTAAATAACTATATGTCGGCGCGAAGAAGTTATAAACTTTATTAAGCGGTGCCAAAAACCTCAAGAATTCAATAATTACCCACATTTTAATTATTGATGATTTTGCTAACACAATTTAGACAGTAACAATCAATTTCGTACAAGCATGCTTTGTGCTATAAATACGTTGGGTCGATGCCTTTCAAAGATTCTCTCGCTCGAGACGTCGTACTGTTCGGATTATCGCAATAAAAGTGTAAACCGGCAAGTTGTGGTTTTAATTACTATGAACGAAAGTAAAAAAAAACGTGACGTCACCCTTACAAAAAAACAACTCGGGTGCCCTTGACTCGACATATACATACATAAATAACTATTATTAAATAAAAAATTTATATTAAAAATACTATCCACGACTTACCTAAATATGACAATAACAAGGGCATCACAAAACCATGAAAGGAAATAATAATAGTAATTATATTAGTACAATAAATTAAAGTAAATTAGAGCATTTATAAGCAAAGCATTACTTATTCCATTGCCTGGCTTTTAAGAATAATAGCTGATATACAACTTGCTCCGCAACACATATATCCAATAACAACCTCCCGTGAACATAATACGCCTGTGTACTTTACCTGTGATATTCGATATTTTATTAAGTAATACATTATTTTGCGCGATCTAGAAAAACCTAAAGTTCGAATCACACTCATTCACGGTGTATGCCTTTCAATGGAAGGAATAATATAAATAGTTATAAAGAAAAAGAAGAAGAACTAATCTTCTTCTTTTCCTTGCCCTTATCCCACATTATATGGGATCGGCACAACACGCCTTCTTCTTCCACTCACTTCTATCAGCCGTCACCTGACTACCCATACTTTACACGCATTACTCTTTTACACAATCCATCCATCTTTTCTTTGGTCTTCCTCTACTCTTTTGCTCTTCCACGTTCATATCTAACATTCTTTCGGTGACATCACTTTCTTTCCTCCGCATTATATGACCATACCATGCTAGTCTATTACTCTTCATCTCTTCTGTCACTGGCGCTACTTTTAGGCTTCCCCTTATATATTCAAGATCTTATCCATTTCTATCACAACACTCATCATGATCAACCCATTACCGGCTCACTACATAGCACGGGTCTCCTCTCAATATGAGAAGGGTTTGGCCATAATCCACCACGCTGGCCATGTGCGGATTGATCACAACACTCAACTTCTCAAAATTCGGAGTAAATATTTATTTATTTATTTATATAACTTTATTGCAATATATATTTAGTTAAATTTATAATAGAAATACGAAATAAATAATCTATCCAAAAAGTTTACCTGGTACAAGAACATTTACTGGCGTGTCCTAATATGGACAGATTACCTGTAACAATGTAATAAATAGAGTTTAAAAAATAAAACAGTATATATACTATTTGTAATGTTAATACTGGTAAAAATTATGTATACACTGTTTACATATATATTGCACAGATGCAGATTTGCTGATGTTAAGATTCGTCCATCGGCTGCGAAGATCTTCGTCAGTTTTTTTTTAATATTTACATCGCGGACAAACGATCGGACTGGTCTCCTAATTTCTAATGATTAAAGCAATCCATGAAAATCTGTAGCATCGAAGTGACGATCAAACGGTGGCGGCTGAATCCATCCTTCTCATAGGATTATAAAAAGCATCATGCAGATACACTAAATCGCTTGGCAGTATGCTTTTTCCAATAAGAAGGTTGCTAGCCACGGCCGAAGCCACTCGCAAGACTAGACTAAAGACTCCTGCTTTACTAAGGTATATTCAGGTCAGTCTTGGTTGCGGATCATCAGGGAATGGACAGGGATCGCAAATGCCGCCCAGCTTTTCAGCCTCGCGAGAGACAAGGAATATGCCATTCTGACTGCCAACCTTCACTAATTGGAGAGGCACCCAAAGAAGAAGAAGTCGAGTAAAGTATCGCATCCACGGATCAACTGAGGTAGTCGAAGGCTTTCGTTAAAAATAACAATATTAAATATTAAAATGATCGCACCTTAACCAATATTCTCATATGGAAAGCATGTTAATTGATTCATCATGATCAACCCATTACCGGCTCACTACAAAGCCCGGGTCTCCTCTCAATACGAGAAGGGTTTGGTCATAGTCCACCACGCTGGCCATATGCGGATTGGCAGAATTAAACACGCCTTTGAGAACATTATGGAGAACTCTCAGGCGTGCAGGTTTCCTCACGGTGTTTTCCTTCACCGTTGAAACAAGTGATATTTAAAATTTTTAAAAACGCACATAACTCCGAAAAGTTAGAGGTGCGTGCCCGGATTCGAACCGCCGACCTCTGATTAGGAAGCTGACGCCCTAACCACTAGGCTATCATCGTTTCCATTAATTGATTATAAAATGTAAACCTTTACGTTAAACGATAAGGTACGTAAGTTGCCAAACCGCCGACCACGATTCATACAAACCGTTTAACCGATTGCATTCGAAATATCATAACCGTAGACAATATTATTGTTTATAATGAAACAATATGTCTTTCATACATATGTTTTAAGCAATTAAAATATCACATGTTTCAACGGTGAAGGAAAACATCGTGCGGAAACCTGCATACCTGAGAGCTCTGCATAATATTCTCAAAGGCGTGTCAAGTCTGCCAATTCTCACATCACCAGAGTAGTGGACTATAGCCAAACCCTGCTCATATTGAGAGGAGACCGTGCTCTGTAGTGAGCTGTTAATAGGTTGATAGCCATCGTAGTGGACTATGGCCGAGCCCTTCTCAAATTGAGAGGAGAACCGTGCTCTGTAGTGAGCTTGATCATGATGTTGCTGGTGATGATTGTTTTATTATAAATACTAATTGTTTGTAGACCAATGAAACAGAATTCCGTAAAATTTATTTGAACAAAAACAGACCGAAGGTTGACGGTGACTGAATCGATTTTATAAAAATTGCCCAATACAATTCGAACTAAACGAAATCTGTTAAAAGCATTGGTACGTTTTTGGCAGCCGCAAAACTGTGATGTAACGTTTAATACATTATTGTCTGTCTATTGCATTTGTTGTCGAGACGAAAATTTTATAAACAAACTGGGTCTTTTTGTTACAATAATAATGTTTTGTTTGACATTATAAGTTGGAGGTCCTGGGTTTGATTCTGGTCTGGTGGGAGGCTTCGGTCGTGGCTATTTACCACCCTACCGACAAAGCCGGTGTAGAAGCCAATTAAGAGCATGAGATTGCCTTACTCATACCTAACAGGTTAGGCTAGTGACTACCCTCCTAGACTGCATCTCTACTTATCACCAGATGTGTTTGCCATCAAAGGCTATCTAAGAATTAAAAAAAAAAAAACAATTTGTCATCATCATCATCATCATCATGATCAAGCCATTGCCGGCTCACCACAGAGCACGAATCTCTTCTCAATATGAGAAGCATTTGGCCATGGTCCATCACGCGGGCCACGTGTGGATTGGCAGACTTCACACGCCTTTAAGAACATTATGGAGAACTCTCAGGCATTCAGGTTTCCTCACGATGTTTTTCTTCGCCGTTGAAGCGAGTGATATTTTAATTGCTTAAAAATGCAAATTGTAATTAATTTGACAGCAATCAAAGAGCAGCGCCATCTAGTTTTTCATGTACACAGAGAAGAGAGTGGATCGCCCCCTCTTTTTACACAACACTAAATGGCGTATGCAGGTTCTTTAAGACGCACCGGCGCGTAAGCGTGCATAGCATTCATTGCATTGATCGCTGGTCGAGACGCGGTAGTGCATAGTTGTACTTGGTGGAGCGTATAGTCTGCTCCTTATAAATTACCATACTTATAATTCTAATTCTGTTCTACCAAGAGTATCTGATCTCTTTGCCCGAAACTACCCACGTCTACCCAAATTACCGACGAAGACACGCCCCCGCCCCGTAGTCATCCTATAAATTTATTATTCCCCGAAATATATACCTATTTATGCAAACGTCTTTTTTTCGACTTTATAAAAGGGATTCCTACATTAAAAATATAACTAAGATATTGAACGATAAATAACCGAAAACATAACTTCTTTCGAAGTAAATGAGCCAGTACAATAAGAACCAGGTGGTAAAGTCATTAGCCTTACAATACCATGATTTATAGTTTACTATTCCATTCGCCTTTGAAATCTATTCACCCACTTCCCCACACTTGAAGGCTGTTGTGTCACTGTTATTATTCCGGATGATTTCCCTCGTCGCGAATGATTAATTTTGTTTGCGAACTCCGGGGAAATTATTTATTAGTGGTTCACCTTTTATTGTTTTGTCGGCTAAATTGATTTTTTATTGCGACAGGTGATTTATTTATCGAGCCGATCAGGTTTCCCCTCACTTAAACGTGTTAGGGTGTCCTTTCATATTATATTAGTGTTCTATCAAATCCAAATATAGAGTACCTTACAAGTTCAATAAAAGTTTTAAGTTCAAAGTTTATATAAAACGTAAGCTTGTAGAAAAGTCCTATTATAGTGTAAAGGATTATGTAAATGATAAACAAGCATGAGTATGAAATATTGCTCTAATAAGATAGCTCTTAATATAATTTTAGGTGGCATGTGAGATGGTGATAACAAAAAGGGAATTTACCTGGCTAAGTTTGTTGTGGGCTTCTTCTTAGACCGGGGCGCGTTTGGAACCCTCAAGCTTATGAATGTAGTTATCACCATCAAATCACTACTATGTAAATTATTGACGCGTCAAAAGTGCGTTTTAAAGGACTATTTGAATAAAGATAGCCTTGTGCGTTTGCGTTTGTGCATTTTTAAGCAATTAAAATATCACTTGCTTCAACGGTGAAGGAAAACATCCTGAAAAAGCCTGCATACCTTAGAGTTTTCCATATTATTCTCAAAGGCGTATGAAGTCTGCTAATCCGCACATGGCCAGCGTTGTGGACTATTTCCAAACCCTTCTCATATTGAGATAAGGCTCGTGCTCTATAGTGAGCCGGCTATTGGTTGGTCATGATGATATAGTGTATATTGGTATAAACAAGTGACTTAAGACATATCTTACTTTGAAACTCTTTGTGAACGTTGCGAACCTGTAAAAAGCTAAACATTAGCTTACAACATTACAAAATGGTTATGAAAAAATTTATAAGCGGTTCATATTCCGTAAAAAATAAATATTAATAAAGCTTTAAAAACATATTGCTTTAAATAAATGAGGATAAGAAAATAGGCGCCTTTCAGCAAAGCCGTTGGAGTTATGTCTGCTGGAAATTAGATGAGTCGAGAACTTTATCTATTTAAATTTCACTATCTTAGCAGCCAGAGGTACTCTAATTCAGTCCGCAAATGCGGGATAGTGAAATGCTGAGGTGATTTCCATTCCTTTAAGATACGAACTACACTTATTCGTCAACTCATATTAGTGAAGCCTAGAGGTCGGGGGTTCAATCCCGGGCACCTATAACTTTTCGGGGTTATGTGCGTTTTCAAGCAATTAAAATATCACTTGCTTCAACGGTTAAAAACATCGTGAGGAAACCTGCATGCCTGAGAGTTCTCCATAATGTTCTCAAAGGCGTGTGAAGTCTGCCAATCCGCACATGGCCCGCGTGGTGGACTATGGCCAAACCCTTCTCATATTAAGAGGAGACCCGTGCTCTGTAGTGAGCATGATGATCATGATGATGATGATGATGAAATTTCATTAATGTTTTGTTGATCAAGTTACTATACACCATTAATAACCATACACTTCTTACATTACGCAATGAATGCTTAAAACGTACGACTTTGTGAGATAACTAGACTTGAGTCGAGCAAAAAGATTTAAAAATCTCAATTATTGGATAGCCATTATTAACTGGCGCACGAATAATTAAATTTATATTTTCTTTAATTGAAACATTATTTTTCAACGATATCTCATTGTTTCTCAGAATTTAATTAATATTTATAATTTACATCCATTCCAACAATCATCTTACATTTATAAATTATTTAATTACAACGTTTCTATTTTCTTAACTGTTATTGGGAATCTTTGGCTGAAATTTTTATTTATTTATAATTCCTTACATGTTATCTCTTCACTGCAATCCCATTTCATGGTAAGAGATGATACAGCCTAGGATGGTAGCAGACTGACCTGTTGCCCTGTACCCCATCGGTTTTTACGTGGCATCGTACCGGAACGCTTTAACGCCTTGCGATACGCATTGGTCGGTAGGGCGCTTACTTAGGACTAGCCACTGCTATTTTTTATTTATTTTTTATTCACTACAAGTTAGCCGCCAAGGGCTATCTCATTTAATGATGATGCAGTCTAAGATGTTAACGGGCTAACCTGTTAGGGGTATGATAAACCCATACTCCTACTTTGCTTTTACGCGACATTATGCCGGAACGCAAAATCGTACGGAGAAACGAGAAACTTTTTGGTAGGATGGTAACTAGTAGCCACGGCCGAAGCCTCCCACTGAACAAAACAGGCTATAGCCTAGACAAGACTAAACACAATTCAGAAATTATAAATTTCCAATCTGACCCAGCCGGGAATCGAACTCTCGACCTTCCTCTAATAAGACCACATCGCTCACCCCTACATCTGAGATATAACTAATTAACTAATACATAATACCGAAAAAGTGTGTCTCTTCCTCTAACACTCAATCTAAATCGGCTGCTTGAATAATGTCTTACATCCGAAATTTCGACTTGACTGAATTGTAATCACTCCCAATATGCCACTCGACGCGTATACTACAATCGCGCTGGTGTGCTCACCCTGTCTATATATATATAATCAAGCTGATATTAAATAATTACTCTTTCCTTAAGAATTTAGAGACTAATCAAATCAAATCAATTCAAAATAGCTTTATTCATGTAAACCTATTACAGGCATCTATGAAACGTTCATATCTATCTATATATATAAAAGCGACAGGTCACTTACATACTGACTTACTGACATACTGATTAAACACGAGATCTCAAAAACTATTGTACGTATAAAGCTATAATTTAGCAAGTAGGTAGTTGGTAGTTAAGAGATGTCAGCTAAGAAAGGATATTTGGAAATTCCACCCCTAAGAGGGTAAAAGGGGGGTTGGAAGTTTGTATGAAAATTCTTTGTTTTTGGAGTTAGAGACAAAAATTTGCATTAAGATTAATAATAATAAATAAAAACATGATATTTTTTGCTGATTTTTTTAATTATTAAGTCTACAAGCTTGACATTTTGAAAATAGGTTTCTTTTAGGGCGTGAAATAAATGAAGTAAACTAATTAACTGATCATAAGGAAATTTGACATTTGTCTGTAGCTTACTTTCGGAAACAGGGCATTGGCCGCACGGGTAACCTCAATCTCAAGGGAAATCAGCAATTCGCAAAACGCAGACGAAGTCGCGGGCAACAGTATATAATATATTTTTCACTATTTTAATGAAGTGGTAGTGATGGTGATGATCTGAGAATAGAATCAACGACACGCCACATTATAAAACGTTAAAGCACGCATTGCGCCACGGATATCTTCATAACTCAATAAATATTAACAATTTATGTAATATGAGATAATAAAATTTTAACATTCGTTCTTTAAACAAGTTTTCCAATACGGAAAAGCAATCATTGTTAAGTTAAATAACACATATTTAAATCTATAAAAAATTAACATAAATAAGTTACCTTTATGCGGACAGCATTACCGCTTGTACTCGAAATATAATTGCCATTTATTATTTACTAGCGACGTCATACGTGAGGTGCCAGGTCGGGTAACCTCCAAGTGTGCCCGGGTGCTGTAGGTCTCTCTTGATTCGTCCGGGGGGAAGAGCAGCATTCGGGCCGGTGCAGACGGCGAGCGTTCGCTGCGCTTGCCGTCGGCGATGGAAGGCCGGGTGCGAGAGAGTGTTCATCTTCCACCTCTCTTGCTCCTGTGCCTTCGGAGGACTTGTGGACGATGGAAACGGGGCCGTCCATCACTCACAGTACGGTTCTCAAGTTGGCTGGTGTGCTGTTGTTCTGGCACACCTCTAACAGGCGAAACTGGGCACGTTGTGCCCAAGGAGGGTCTGCTGCGGCGGACACCCGCTGGTGGAGTTGCGGTTGTATGCGAAAGCCTTCCCGTGACTCCACCATACAGCGGTGAGTAGGAACACATGGGGGTTTTAGTCAGTATGAGTCTGACATAACCTCTGTGCCTCCCCGTGGCGCAGAGGTATCCATGAGGATTTACCCACGATAAAGAAAAAGCGACGTCATACGCGTAGAATAAAATCCGCGTGGGGGTGAGTGTGTGTGTGGGTGGGTGTGGGTGTGTGTGTGTCGTACGTAATATGGGCATTATTATAAGTTTTTTGGTAACGAATCCTCAGTTTGAATGAAGGGGAAACTGTATTTAAATTACAATTAATTACTAATAAAATCAAACTCTTTACAAAAGTCTCTAGTAACACGTATATTGGTAATTAAATCATTTTATTCGAATCGGACATAAAGTCTTAGTAAAATTCTTGCTTGTTACGCAATCTTTCTTTTCAGTGTTACAGGACATTTCATTTATTCATACCATACCATCTCATACATACTTATGAGAATAGAATAACAGTCATTATTTTTGTTCCATTATACAACTTCGGGAGTATTTTATTTACTCTATACAAGGCACCATGCAAGTGTATTCTTACAAAAGGGTCAAGGCTTAATTTTCGATAATCGTGCGTCTCAGGCTAACATAATGAAATTCATTTTACTCAGAACTGAATTTTACTCAGAATATCTTAATGCTCCAAACGGATTAGTAATAAAATACTTTCCTGGTAATTTCTAACAGTTAGGAGAATAAGCAAGTAACTAAATAAAAGATACGGGAATAAACAATATGTAAAAAGTATGCCACATTGAACTCGTTTTAAAGATTTCATGATACGATTATATTAAACCTGAATACTGTTCGGGTAATTTGATTTTTATACACAAGTACGAACTTTAACAGCAATAATCTTTAACCTTTTATACCTTTGTGAACGCCTTCATAAACCCTGTTCAAAACCGTAGCATTTTATAGACCAATAACCGCTATGAACCACTAAGAAACCGGTATCTAAAGCCTCTGTATAGTTAAAATGGTCCGAGTTTAATCGCCTCGTTCCAGTGGTTCATAACGTGATGTAAGGATATCCTTAAGGCGTCTTTGTGTGCCATCTCGAGCATAAAACTTTACCGCTTTTATAGATACCATTAGCGATGTCCGTGACTCCAGCGCACGCGTAATATTTCAGATTTCATGCGAGACAAAATTTTCTCAATGTTATTATATCTCTAATTTTATCCCCCACAAGTCCGCCCTTGACGGCAACCGTGGTAAGTGATGATTCTATCTAACATGGCAGCGGGCTAACCTTTTAGCAGTACTTTAACACCAAATACCTAAATTAACACTAAATCGCTTGGCGATATTTCTATGTCGGTGAAGTGGTATCCGTAATCGACATAGCCCAACGGATTAGCAAGCTGAAGTGGCAGTGGGCGGGTCAAATCTGTCGCAGAACCGACGGCCGTTGGGGCAGACATGTTCTGGAGTGGAGACCGCGTACCGGTAAGCGCAGCGTAGGACGACCACCTGCTCGCTGGACCGACCACCTGAAAAGGATCGCTGGTGGCGGGTGGATGAGGAAGGCGGAGGACCGTGTGTGGTGGCGCGCTCTCGAAAAGGCCATGCCAGCAGTGATAAGCATGAGATAATGTCCAGCAGTGGATGTCTATAGGCTGATTGATTGATTGATTGATTGAAGTGGTATAGCCACGGCTGAAGCCTCCCACGTGATCAAACTTGAACCCAAGTCATGCGTCATGGAGGTTGTCAGCCGTCTCCACGAGAGGTGGCCTAAAGACGACACTGGAAATTAGATTACATCTGACAATGCTCCCTTATACCCACACCAAACCTTTGCGTCTCAATTTATCTAAGGTTAACCGGACGTGGTCCCATACCACTTTATAGAAGATGTATGGTCTTATCACCCTCCGACCGTCTGTCCTTAAAAGTACCTTAGTACACCAATCCTATCCTAAGTAGGTAAGGTACACACACGGTATCCTAACAGACCCATATTACCCAACTCCAGAACTGTATCTTTTAGTAAAAGTTGTTATAGTATGTCTATTAAAATATATTACAAATTGCCTAGTGAATTAAAAGAATTACCTTTAAAAGTCTTTAAATGAAGATTGCACCAATGGTTATTAGATAAATGCTTTTATTGTTTAAGTGAATTTTTCAATACAAAATCACATACTTATTATTAATATTATTATTGCTATATAGTTTATTTCTTGACATTTTTTAAATGAATTACTAAATATAAGATTTATGTTCACAATCGTAGAATAATTATTGAATTTTCAAACACACTACATCACCATAAATTAAAATCTTACTATTTTCATATTTGTCCACACTTCTACAGACAACGCAAGTTTGGGAAAAAAGAAATTAGTAGACATGCGACTCTAACTTGAAAATAATATGGTCTACTTTACATTGACGATCATCATGATCAACCAATGACCTGCTCACTACAGAGCACGGGTCTCCTTTCAATATGAGAAGGGCTTGGCCGTAGTCCACCACGCTGGCCATGTGCGGATTGGCAGACTTCACACGCCTTTGAGAACATTATGGAGAACTCTCAGGCGTGCAGGTTTCCTCACGATGTTTTCCTTCACCGTTGAAGCAAGTGATATTTTAATTGTTGAAAAACGCACATAACTCCGAAAAGTTAGAGGTGCGTTCCCGGATTCGAACCGCTGACCTCTGATTAGGCGACGACCCAACCACTAGGCTATCACAGCTAGCTTTTAACTTTGATACAGTGTTTCAATAATCGAGAGCGACTCCACGATTGCCAGCCTTCGAATTTAATACTAAGGCTACGATTGCTAATTACAACCTATTGTTGTTAACTAACAATAAAAAATAAATGAAATGAGACAGCATAATATGAAGAGTACACCTCACCGAGCATCGTATGCCTTGGAGTATCGCTGGCCTAATAAATAAAATCGATACCTCATTATGAGTGTTTGCGAAGTTCTTTATTTATTCACAAAGTAGTTCCACGATATCTATTAATACATCTCCACAGATTTGTTTCGTCGATAAATGTGCTATTTCCAGTGGATGACGTTAATTATTAACTGAATCGTGGGTTAAATAAGCATGCTCGTCTGGGGATCTCGAGTTACTGGGTTTACTGTGAGTCAAAATTATCATGGGTTTGTCTGTTTGGGTTTTTTCTTTTGATAAACTCTCGTTGCCATGTCCATGCGGACATGTTGAATGCGGTGATAGCCTAGTGGTTAGGGCGTCAGCCTCCTAATCAGGAGTCGGCGGTTCGAATCCGGGCACGCACCTCCAACTTTTCGGAGCTATGTGCGTTTTAAAAAAAATTAAATATCACTTGCTTCAGCGGTGAAGGAAAACATCGTGAGGAAACCTGCACGCCTGAGAGTTCTCCATAATGTTCTCAAAGTCGTGTGAAGTCTGCCGATCCGCTCATGGCCAGTGTGGTGGACTATGGCCAAACCCTTCTCATATTGAGAGGACACCCGTGCTGTTTAGTGAGCCGGTAATGGGTTGAACATGATGACCATGTCCATAAGTAACCAAAGCGTAGTGGAAAACCTGCATGCCTGGGCACATCGAAGTCGTGTCAAGTCCTCTAAGCCGTACATGACCAGCGAGGTGGATTACGGCTACAATTCTTATCATGCTAGAAAGAGACCTGCACCTTGTAGTGAGCTGATAATGGGGTGATAATGAGGGCCACGTCCATTTTCATACCTCGGAGAATATGCTTAGCGATTGTCCCAGTTAAAAAGAAAATTATGATTATAGTGCAAGCCGACAATGACATGTCGCGTAGTAACCGATTATGGGTTTCGGTTTAAAGACATTATTATACAAAAGAACACGATATACAGTTCACTTACATAAGAGCACAGTAGATAATTTTGTTTAATACGTATTATTAGTTCTTATCTAGTCTCAAAGTTAGCAGATATACATGTTATTAGTAAATGCGGGTAGAAAAATAAATATCGTGTTACAATAGGCACGATTTCAAAACAATTTTTATGTATATGGTCATTTTACAATAAGCAGAGCAGATTTGTAGTTTTTTTTTTACAAACTACAAGTTAGCCCTTGACGGCTATCTCACCTGGTGGTACGCGATAATGCAGTCTAGGATGGTAGCGGGCTAACCAACAGGTTATGGTAAACCCACACTCCTAATTGGTTTCTACGCGACATCGTGCCGGAAAGCTAAATCGCTTGGCGACACGTCTTTGTCGTTGAGGTGGTAACTAGCCACGGCCGAAGCCTCCCTCCAGGCCAGACTCAAGCCGGGAATCGAACCCAGGAAATTATCCACGTCAATACGAAGTGGTATTTTTACTAAATAACCTTTACTTCTTTCTAACCATAAAAGAAATAAATCCCTATATAACAGTATCGTAGACGGATATCGTGGGCCATTTTTTCTGCGTGGAGCCGATCAGAATCGTCTGATTTGTGGCCATCGTAAAGGCGGTGCCAGGCGGGAAGGGCCTCATGCCTAAAGCCCACGCGAGAGGCGATCAATAAACACTTTTGTTTCACGTCACTTGAATGTGAAAGTGCTCTTAGAAATTATACCGTGTTAATGATCTTTAGTATTGAGTCATTAACACGGGGGTGAGATCTATAAACAGTACGTTGACTTTGCCCAGCCAAAGTTAGTGTTAAAAGGAGAAGAGTTATATAGCTTTGTCTCTTTTTAACTTCTTTGTCAGAGGTAAGCCTGAACACCGAAACAGTAACATTGTTAAGAACTTTATCTAATAAAAACGTTGTTTTTAATGGTCGGTTACATAGTAATCATATTTTTTTTTGTTTTGGCAAACTGCCTTGGCGTAGTCGTGAGCTATGTTCTAAATAATGTTGGGGGTTCGATTCTCTGTTCTGGTCTGGTCGTATATTCTCTGGTCTGGTCTGGTAGCGAAAACTGAGGGCTATGCTAGAAGAGGTTAATTTATTTATAGGCTGATATAGAAAACACGATGTTTTCTATTCTGTATTTTAATATTTCCACTAATAGCAATTAATATTATAGTTATGATGGGGTAATGCTGCTGATATTGACACTATATTCGTTATGCAGAAGAGGGCTGTTCGTGCGATATATAAATTAGGTCCCAGAGAGTCATTAAGAGATACATTTAAAGATGTGAATTTATTATGAAAATTTAATGTATGTTCATAAAAATATTGATTAATTCAAGAAAAAAATGGACTGTAACGCACTGAACATCAGAAGTAAAAATAAACTTGTAGTACCGTTTAGTAGGCTGAACAAAATTAGTAACTCATTCAAAGGAAATTGTATTTTATTTTATAATAAATTACCTATTGATATCTTGGAGATGTCTATCAATAAGTTCTAAGTTTTTATAAAACGAAAGCTTACAGAAAAATCATATTACGATATTAAGGATTATATAAACGATAAAAAGCTTGGGTATGAATTGCTCTATCTCCATAGGTACTATAATTTAGTATTGATTATGTGAGATGGTGATAACGGAAAAAAAACCGGCTAAGTTTGTTATGGGCTTCTTCTTAGGTGCGTTTAGAAACCCTCATAGCTTTAGTTTTAAGTTTACGAATGTAGTTATGACCATCGAATCACTACAATGTAAATTATTGACGCGTCAAAAGTGACTTTTAAGGACTATTTGAATAAAGATTATTTGACTTTGAATTTGTGTGCTTGCGAAGTTCTCTATTTATTCATAAAGTAGTCCACGATATCTATTAATACATATCCACAGAATTGTTTCGTCGATAAATGTGCTATTTCTAGTGGATGATGTTAATTATTAACTGGATCGTGGGTTAAATAAGCTTGCTCGTCTGCGGAACACGAGCTCCTCGTTTTAATTTACTGTGAACCAAAGTATATCACGGATAGGTAATTACACAGAGTGATCTGTTAATGAACCCTTCAAATTTTAAATATCGCTTGCTTTGATGACTTAGGAAAACGTCGTGGGGAAACCTTCATACCTAAGGCGCGTGAAACACCTTGGAAGCCAGCGTGGTGGATTTGGACTACAGTGCTTCTCATGCAAGAAATTCAAATTTCAAATTCAAATTCAAAATAATCTTTGTTCAAATAGTCCTTAAAACGGCACTTTTGACGAGTCAATAATTTACATAGTAGTTATTTCATGGTGATAACTATATTCGTAAACTTAATACTAAAGTTATGAGGGTTCCAAACGCGCCCCGGTCTAAGAAGAAGCCCACAACAAACTTAGCGGGGAGGAGTTTTTTTTTCGTTATCACCATCTCACAAAAAAACACAAAAGTAAGAAACCTACACGTTATAAAATAAAAATTCGTTTGACAATAGACACGATTACAAAACAAGTTTTCTAAGGGTGTGGGTATTTTACAATAAGCGGAGGAGATTTGTATTTTTTTTTTTACAAACAACAAGTTAGCCCTTGACGGCTATCTTACCAGGTGGAAAGTGATGATGCAGTCTCATATTGGGGGTTAGGGTTATGGTTCATAAAACTGCCATATCCGTAGCTCCCTATTGTATAAAGATATAATAGCATACTATACAATAGATATGAAGCGGTGATAGCCTAGTGGTTAGGGCGTCAAACTCCTAATCAGAGGTCCGCGGTTCGAATCCAGGCACGCACCTCTAACTTTTCGGTTATGTGCGTTTTAAAAAAATTTAAATATCACTTGCTTCAACGGTGAAGTAAAATATCGTAAGGACTAACTTAAGGGAGTTCTCCATAATGTTCTCAAAGGCGTGTGAAGTCTGCCAATCCGCTCATGGCCAGCGTGGTGGACTATGGCCAAAGCCTTCTCATATTGAGAGGAGACCCGTGCTCTGTAGTGAGCCGGCAATGGGTTGTTCATGATGATGATGATGATACAATAGATATATTATTTAACGCTTGGTTTCCACGCGCCTCGTACCGAAACGTTTAATCACATAGCGGCATGCCTTTATCGGTATGCGGTAACTTGCCACCACCACGAGATCAGAGCGGGTAATTTAACAAATATAACCCACCACAGAGATCGCTAAATCAACATGGTTGCCTCCTGCATGATACATTATCGGTGTTTTAAACTCAGTTTCGATTTTAATTCATCTCCAATATAATTCCAACAACAAATTTCAATTTCAAATTCAAATTCAAAATAATCTTTATTCAAATAGTCCTTTAAAAGGCATTTTTGACGCGTCAATAATTTACATAGTAGTTATTTGAAGGTGATAACTACATTCGTAAACTTAAAACTAAAGCTACGAGGGTTCCAAACGCGCCCCGGTCTTAGAAGAAGCCCACAACAAACTTAAACATAATCTTATTATTTAACGATGTCTTAACATATACTCGTATAATAAGTTGTATTGATTAAATCCACCGTAGCCATAACCTAAATAAAACCGAATATTATGAAACGTATAGTGCCCCATTTTTTTATGCGTGAGTCGATGACAATATTTGGATTTACGAGCGCTCGTAAAGACGGTGCCAGCCTAGAACGGTCACGAGTATATGATCTAAATACCATAGAGAATGTAGAATACCGGAAACAAAGACATGCGTCTAAGAGACAAATTATAATATAAATTTATTATTTTATTATTTTTATTATTTATTTATTTATTATTAATATACAAGCGGTGATAGCCTAGTGGTTAGGGCGTCAGCCTCCTAATCAGAGGTCGGCGGTTCGAATCCGGGCACGCACCTTTAACTTTTCGGAGTTATGTGCGTTTAAAAAAAAAAAAAATTAAATATCACTTCAACGGTGAAGGAAAACATCGTGAGGAAACCTGCACGCCTGAGAGTTCTCCATAATGTTCTCAAAGGCGTGTGAAGTCTGCCAATCCGCACATGGCCAGCGTGGTGGACTATGGCCAAACCCTTCTCATATTGAGAGGAGACCCGTGCTCTGTAGTGAGCCAGTAATGGGTTGTTCATGATGATGATGATAATTAGTTATACAATAAAGGCACCGATAAAACCAAAGAGGTTTGTCCTCGGTGCTAAAATAAAACTCTATTCCGCGTATTCGCCAGCGTTATCCAAAAAAATATAATATTGGAGTTGAGAATATAAATTATAGAAGTCTGTTGGAGATCCTAATTGGAGTACATATTTAATATGACCAGTAGGATATATTGTGCTGTTTTTGTTTGCATTAATATTAGTTGTTTATTGTACTATTGTACTGTTTGTATGAATAATACTAGAAAAAATAAATTCTGTTACTAAATAGCTGAAATTTGAACACAAAGTAGGCAAATGTAATTAAAATGCTGGAGGTGGGCAGCCCTATTGCATTTTTAGGTGTCGCGCAGCTGTAGGTATTTATCAAAAATAAGGCCGAGTTACAATACTGTATACACAATATTACCATGGTATAGGTGTTATTTCTGGCTAGGCAAGAGCATGCTAGTCAATTTCATATCTTTTGTAAAGCAGTGTGGAGAACTCCAGTCATGCCGGTTCTGTTGATGTTTTCAATCACCGTTGAATGCGGTCTCCCAAAGCCAATAACGTTATTTTAGTGCACATAGCAAGCAATTTTATCCGATACGTTTATTCACTCGAGGCAAAGTGGAGGTGGGTTTTATGACCGAGCATAACTTTGCTTATTTTTATTGCGATACAATCAAACAATAAAAACTTAGAAAGAACGAGAGCTTCTTTCGCGCTTCTGTATTCCCCTTAAAACTGGTTTGACTCAAATATCTTTGCTAGGTATGGGTCCTTAACCCACTTGTTCCTGAACCAACTTTTTTTCTCCGATTCTTTTGAAATTCACACTATAGCCTAATAATATGCTAGATTTAACATAAAAAATACGAAAAAAAAATTACATTATATGGAAAGCTCGGAAAATGGTGTTCCTTTAAAGGAACGATAGTATAATGTACTACTATGAAGTAGGGACGGGAAATCAAAACACGTTTAAGTTTAAGGTAAATTTATTTGAGCATATGACAATTTCAAAGGAGTTTTTTTTAAAGTAGAGTTATGTGACACTTAACACAGTCAAATTTGGCATTTTTGTGATACACGGAATATCTCAGTTGGTTATCTCGGTACCGAAAAATATGGTCTCATCTAGATTGAAGTCCGATTCTGTACAGATATTTTGGTCGGATCTACAGACTCCTCCCATATTTTCATTATATTTTTTGTTAACAGCAGGTTGCTCCACAAGTATAAATTACTTGTTTTGCTGGTAATATCTTCGTTCAGCTCTGGTAGACAGGTACTTGTACGTACCTTGTGCTGTCTTCTGTTTGCTGGCAGTGAACACTTAGATACTCGATTTAATTGTATAGTTTCTATGGTTTTTATTTCTCTCAACTGCTCGTCATCTATGAGCTTATGTAAAAAAGTTGATGAAAGTCAGAAAAATTAAACAAACGTGGCTATTTATTTTTCTCAGAACATCTGCGTATTGTAAGACGACGGGTGTTGGGTACGGGTTCTAGACCCAAACCCAAAACTTCTTTGTATTCATCTGAAAAAGCAGACAGAAGGCAGTATAGGCTAAAAAGTTTTCATTAAGTTTGTCAAACAGTAGACAGCTTCGCGAAACTGTCACCAAGTAATAGGTTTTGATTGTCGCAGTAATGAAGGTTTGTCGTAATAAATGTTAATCTGGCACTGGAAATAGCTTTTTATACTAGAGGTATACCACAGTTTGAAGCATTTTGCCAGTTCATATTCCTAGTAGATAGTACGACTTATCTACTATTAAGAAGTTTTGAAAAAGCAATCGAAAACACGCGTTACCAACTTGTAAGTTTTATTTTAAAACAGTAATTCATGCGCCATTCATCACCACGTGTTGAAGTACCACTTGAAGTTGATGAAGTTGCATAGTTTGAGTCTTGGGAAAATATTCGACGGTGTTTCGATACCTTAATAAGTGGCACATTATCGTCCTCATTGCTAACCTCAGCTGATAGAACACAAACCTCTGCGTGCCCTCGTAATTGTGATTCTGATAAATTATTCCAAGTCACCAAGTTTTCGTATCACCCGAATCATCAGTTACATCCGAATTTCAGTTTTCGGGTGGTAATATGGATATGGATTCAGGTACTAACTCTTCATCATCTTTTTCACTCACTAACTATTTAATGTAGAGTCAATGGTAGAGACCATCGCTTCATTGCTATATAATAAAATTAACATGTTATAGTAGTGCATTTTACTATCGTTTGATTAAAGGAACAGCAATTTAAATCGTAAAAAATGCGCATTTATAATAGCAATTTAAAAATTATAGATATTGTAACAGATAATAGACAAGACAAATAACTTAATTTTGTTCCCTTTAATAAATATTTATAATATTTTATATTTTTAATACTTACCTTAAAATATGGATAATACAACGTCTGTTTTTTAAAAATCGTAAAAATTCAGTATGTCTCAATTTACACTCAAATACTTAACACATCAGTTCGCACACTTGTAACCTGTCAACTAAAACTAAAACTGTTAATACAAACAACCCTTAAGTGTCATAATTATTTTTTTTTGTGCACCGTTCTTTTTATGGAACGATAGTAACAAGTGGGTTAAAGTAACTCATGAATGGCCACGGTCCTTCCCACGGCTCCTCCTACCGGTAGATCATCACACACATCATCACAATCAATCCATTCTCGGCTCACTACAGAGCACGGGTCTCCTTTCAATATGAGAAGGGTTCGGCCATAGTCCACCATGCCAGCCATGTGCAGATTGGCAGACTTCATATGCCTTTGAGAACATTTAGAAGAACTCTCAAGCATGCAGGTTTCCTCACGATGTTTTCTTACACCGTTGAAGTGATATTTTAATTGTTTAAAATACACACACATAACTCCTAAAAGTCATAGGTGCATGCCCGGGTTCGAACCCCCGACCTCTGATTAGGAGGCTGACGTTCTAACCACTGGGCTAAGTTCTAACCACTCTAGCAAAATATCACTATAATGAAGTATGAATTGATATCAATGATTAAATTGAGTACAGTTATATATTTGAGAGACATTTGGAGTTCGCGCTTTGAAGATGTTTTGAGAATTTACCCTTGAGTGGCCCGGAATGAGAGTGGATGCGAATTGTTTGGCTTTGTCTCGCTTTGAGTCGGTTTTTCTGTAAAGACTGAAAAGAGACTTTTGTTGCAAACACATGGCCTTATTTGCATAGTGTTTTGGATGAATGTAAACTTGTTTGCAATTATTCCGGTCACCTTAGTGCAAGGTAAAGATTACATCTTTTGTTTGATCACAGTTATGTCTCCATTTTCTTCCTTTAGATAGTTCATTCAAAAATTGTTGTAATTAAATTTCGTCTAAATCAAAGAGATCGCTCTCGCACAATAGTTTTCATCATAAACGCTACTAATTCTATACAAAATACAGTACGTTTTTGTACATAGTTTTAATTTTTGCTTGCTGGCAAACATAAAAACACACACACACACACACACACACACACACACACACACACACACACACACACACACACATACACGCACATGAATGCGCGTTTGCGCGCTCACAACCATTAATCTGAACACTTAAAGCATACAAATATTTAATTTTAAGCTCCAAGGAAATCCCTTGAGGTGGGCGTTAATGTATGTGACACAGTTTTTCAACTAACACAGATGTTATCGTTCATTAATTTAAGATTCCTCTCTAAATTTGAGACACAATAAAGAATAATTTCATTTCATTTTCATACACCGAAACTGGCTCAAACAAAACAAAACATAACATCTTATGAGTAAACTATTATCTCCAGTCCATACCATTTATGGCAATATAAATTGTATATAATACCAATTAGATTATATTATGCTATAGTGGTATATTATAACATAACCATCCATTGAAGATATAGACGACGTACAGCTTAAATTAATAAAGTTTAAATTAACGAAGAAGGAAATTTTCAACATAAATTAATCACAAACTGCGTCTAAAAAATGTGACGTTTTACTTTTAACAGTTTAACATCGTGGAAAACACAAACTTTTTGGAACAAAAAGTCTGCACAGTAAAACCATCTGGAAGCAAGACAAAGCCATCTCATTCCGGGCCAGTCGAGGGTAAATTCTCTCATGTAACACCTCCAAAGCTCGAGCACGGAATACCTCTCAGAGATGTCCGTGTCAACACAATTAGACATCAAACGAAACATCAAGTTTTACGTTTTGCCTTATGAGCCGTAATGAAGTCTCAACGCTGACACATGATGCTAAAATGCCATTCAATGTAGCGCTTGCAAGCGTAGAGCAGATAAGCAAATGGGGACGGAAATGTGTGGTACAAGCAACGGGAATAGAGCACGACCTTCACCCGGAACGTGTTTTATGAGGCCTTGAGTTGTACGTTTCAAGAAATATTCTGTAATCAATGAAATATTAGCGTCTTTTGGAAAAATTGGTGATGCATTCTAAACTATAAGCTCGCTAGCTTAAAAAGACATGATAAGCGGTTCTATTTCTACATACAATGGCAACCGACATCGAATCAATTTATTTTATTTATTCTTTATTTGTACACCACAACAAATAAAAATAGAAATAATAAGAAAACCAGAAACAAAAAGAAGCAGGATACAAAAACCTTAGGATAAAGAAAAGAAAAAGAAGAAGAAAGTAGGTGGCGTAATACAATTAATAGTAAAAAAACCTGCATACGAATAACTAGATCATCATCATGATAAAGATTATTTTGAATTTGAAAAAATTTGATCAATCCATTACCGGCTCACTACAAAGCACGGGTCTCCTCTCAATATGAGAAGGGTTTTGGCCATAGTCCACCACGCTGGCCATGTGCGGATTGGCAGAATTCGCACGCCTTCAAGAACATCAAGGAGAACGTTCAAGCAACTTACAAGCGGTGTATAAGTAGCTAAATATTTTTGTAGTTGACTTATTGGGATATAAATGAATCGATTGTATAAAATTTAAAGCTATTGGTGAACCAAGTAAAAGAAAGAAATAGTCTTTAGAATCAATAATAGAATAGAATAGATAGCTTAATTGGTATTTTTAAACCTATTTATAATATTATAACTTTGTTTTTACTATTATAAAGTTAGCTTGTTAAAAATATATCCGTTAATTTCAAAAATATATATTGCATATTTTCTAGACATGATTAGGGATCTTATAAATAAAACAAAAAGTAGTGTTACTAAAAGTGATTGATAAATAAAAGATTTAGCAATTAGTTTAATTAAATTCGAAAATCTTGTCAAAACATGTTTACTCTATTTTATATTACTTTTAAGTAAATTAAACCTTGATTTTTAAGCTTTATATAATCTTAAAACAATAGTAGCTCAATTTTGAAATCCGGTGGTTCTGACGAAATTTCATATAAATAATAATCAATACGAACATTTGGAATTCAGTACAAAGAAAAGGCAGTCGTTAGGAACCCTCATAGCTTTAGTTTACGAATGAAGTTATCATCATAAAATCATAATATGTTAATTATTGACGCGTCAAAAGTGCCTTTTGAAGGACTATTTGAATAAAGATTATTTGAATTTGAATTTCGAATGAATATAATAAAGTTGAAGCGGTGATAGCCTAGTGGTAAGGGCGTCAGCCTCCTAATCAGAGGTCGGCGGTTCGAATCCGGGCACGCACCTCTAACTTTTCGAAGTTATGTGCGTTTAAAAAAAAAATATCACTTGCTTCAACGGTGAAGGAAAACAACGTGAGGAAACCTGCACGCCTGAGAGTTCCCCATAATGTTCTTAAAGGCGTGTGAAGTCTGCCAATCGGCACATGGCCAGCGTGGTGGACTATGGCCAAACCCTTCCCATATTGAAAGGAGACCCGTGCTCTGTAGTGAGTCAGTAACGGGTTGATCATGATGATGATAATAAAGTTCATATAGAAAAGTGAGTGAATCTATCATTTTAGAACACAGAAAGTTAACAGTAATATCCTGTGGCTTGCACCACAAAACACATTATAAAGTAATAGCACAGGTACCGCTACAGATGCCTATAGAGTTGTAATTGCGTACGCTATTGTGAAAAGTTCACAGTCCTGTGCACAAAACAATAAGTACGTTTTTGAGTGTGAATGGGAAATGTTTGTTTTATAGCTACTCCAGTTGTTTAGCATTTTATATATTTTTGTTTAACGTGTTTAAGTAATTTGGTCTATTATGTAAGCTTGACGGACATTTAACGAATGAGTGACTTTCAAATTTTTAGAAATGTTTTAAAAGTCGGATTTACGAAGCTAAATACTTTTTTATGTTGTAATTTTAATTCATGAAGTTAAAACAAAAAACCTTTTTAAGTTAGCTAGGATGGTAAACTAAAACTAGGATGGTAAAATGCCATTGGTTTGACGCGACATCGTTCTGGTACATAACTTGACCAAACGTCTTGTCGGTAGGTTCGTAACTAGCCACGGCTAAAACCTCCCACCGGACCAGACTTGAGACGGGAATCGAACCCAGGACCTCCAACTTTAAAATGCAACAGCGCACGCGCTATGCCACGGTGGTCGTGAATTTCACGTCTTATAATAATCACGTAAACAATGGTATTATACCAGTATTTACTTCCTATGAATGTGATTATACTAGCATACTAGCATGTAGCTTAGTTAGAGCAGGATTTTCTCACGTCGTAAATAATACTTGGATAAGCGGGAGTAATTGCGAGCACATCTGCGTTCCTCAGTCGTGAGATAGACTGTAGTAGTGTACTACTACAGCATTCAGCAGAGGTAGTTTTATGATAAAAAAGCTTGGGTGTGAATTGCTCTATCTCCATAGGTACTATAATTATGTTATCGATTATATTGATAACAAAAAAAAACGGCTAAGTTTGTTGTGGGCTTCTTCTTAGACCGGGGCGCGTTTGGAACCCTCATAGCTTTAGTTTACGAATGTAGTTATCACCATTAAATCACTACTATGTAAATTATTGACGCGTCAAAAGTGACCTTTAAGGGACTATTTGAATAAAGATTATTATAGAGATGGTGATAACAAAAAAACCCGGCTTAGTTTATTGTGGGCTTCTTCTTAGACCGGGGCGCGTTTGGAACCCTCATAGCTTAAGTTTACGAATGTAGTTATCACCATTAAATCACTACTATGTAAATTATTGACGCGTCAAAAGTGACTTTTAAAGGACTATTTGTTATAAAGATTATTTGAATCTGAAATTTGAATTTGAACACATTAACCAAGCCGGAAGTCAAACTTTCCTTCAAATTACAATGCCTCTGATACGTCATTGGCGTAAGAAAAGTTATAAAAAAACTTTTAATTTGCCCTTTACCTTGAACTCCCTAAAGTTACCGAGGCGTGAGGATGAAAGCTGGCTCGCTGGATTGAGTTATGATAGTTGTTCGGTCGAGATTCTTCAAGGTTATAACTTCAGCAGACTAGGGTATAAACTTTGAAATAGTTAATTGAGAAATTCGGCTACCTACCATAAGTTAGATGTAATTTGGAAGTATAATATGTAACATATTTTAACACATTAGAAGTTTTCATCTGTTTCCCTTTTGTTAAAAACTCCATGGTTACATTAAGAAACATTGTGTCAAAATGTTTTCGTCTTTTTTAAACTACAATTTAACTCTTGACGGCTATCTCACCTGATGGTAAGTGATGATGCAGTCTAGGGTGGTAGCGGGCCAACCTGTTAGGGGAATGGTAAGCCCACACTCCTAATTGGTTTCTACGGGACATCACGCCGGAACGCTATATCGCTTTGCGACACGTCTTTGTCGGTAGGGTGGTAACTAGCCACGGTCGAAGACTCAAACCGGAAATCGAACCCAGGGCGTCCAACTTTATAATGCGACAGCGCACGCATTGCGCTACGGAGGTCGTCATCATGATCAATCCATTACCGGCTCACTACAGAGCACGGGTCTCCTCACAATATGAGAAGGGTTTGGTCATAGTCCACCACACTGGCCATGTGCGGATTGGCAGACTTCACACGCCTTTGAGAACATTATGGAGAACTCTCAGGCGTGCAGGTTTCCTCACGATATTTTCCTTCACCGTTGAAGCAAGTGATATTTTAATTTTTTTTAGGGAGGTCGTCAAACGGTCGTTATTATATTTAAATAATTATAGTATTAAGTGGGTATAGATTTTTTAATGTTAATTTTGATGTCCCTTGAATATCGCATGAAAATACCCACACTCGGATCGTATGAAACAAGGTTGTCTTCACAAAAAGAACACTTAAGGCTGCTAAGGAGCCCAATCTTCTAAATTACATTGAAATTGGGCGGTTAATAAAGTATAGAAAGGGTGTCTTAAATCAAACTCGGTCCAATCGACTCTATCGTGGGTCGTTCCGCGCAAATTATGATAGCACCCAAAATGCCCAGTCATCGACTGATGGAAACATCCTTCCGGCCGTCTTTAAAGTTTTAGGCACACTCAGCTGAGGCGTTTCATAGCGCCTTTTAGCGCCAACAGATATGTTCATAACAACAAAAGTTAAAAAGAAATAAACGGATTTTTTAAAATGCTTTTATCGTAAAGCCAAACACTTTACCGATAGTTTTAATCATGATCAACCCATCATCAACTTGACGACCTCCGTGGCGCAGTGCGTGCGCTGTCGCATTAAAATGTTGGAGGTTCTGGGTTCGATTCCCGGCTCAAGTCTGGTCTGGTGGGAGGCTTCGGCCGTGGCTAGTTACCACCCTACCGACAAAGACGTGTCGCAAAGTGATTTAGCGTTCCGGCACGATGTCGCGTAGAAACCAATTAGGAGTGTGTTTACCATACCCCTAACAGGTTAGCCCGCTACCATCCTAGACTGCATCATCACCTACCACCAGGTGAGATAGCCGTCAAGGGCTAATTTGTAGTGTATAAAAATAAAAAAAAAACTACAGAGCTCGGGTCTCCTCTCAATATGAGAAGGGTTTGGCCATAGTCCACCACGTGCGGATTGGCAGACTTCACACGCCTTTGAGAACATTATGGAGAACTCTCCGGCGTGCAGGTTTCCTCACGATTTTTTCCTTCACCGTTGAAGCAAGTGATATTTTTATTTGTTTAAAACGCACAAAACTCCGAAAAGTTAGAGGTGCGTGCCCGGATTCGAGCCGCCGACCTCTGATTAAGAGGCTGACGCCCGCACGCTTGCACGTGGTTACACTAGGCTATCACGGCTTCTGATAGTTTTACACTTGTCAAATATTGAAGTAGTCGAGGAAAAGTTTTGTGTTCCGTTGAACCTTACCTTTAAAGTTAGTTTTCACATTAAATACAGACAGTAAAAATGATAGAACTCCCTTCAGCGGTATGTTAAACATGGTGTGATATTTTTATAGAGAGCTGGGTTAGTTATGTCATTGCTTCTAGTTTGATAAAGGTTGTAATCATATTTTGTTTAGAGATAGTAGAAGTGACTGCTGGATCGGACGTTGTTGTGGTGACACCTGTATAAATTTTGGTGGTGACCCCTGGATTTGATATCGTTGAGGTGATTCGTGAAGCAGATATTGTTGTGGTGTCCCGTAGACCAGATGACTCTTGGTTTTCATTAGGTTGGTCAATAGCTGGAGAAGTTAGAATTCTGTAGTGCTCTTAGGTAGGTTAAGAAGCTTTATTGTTTTTACTTGCGCAAACCTTCGTATGATGGCCCTCGAAGGTAATGAAGTGCACATTATGCAATAAGTGCTGATAACAAAATGAAATTTACCCGGCTAAGTTTTGCCGTGGGCTTCTTCTTAAGCCAGGGCGCGTTTGGAATCCTCATAGCTTTAGTTTTAAGTTTACGAATGTAGCTATCACCATCAACTCATCATCATCATCATCATCATCATAATCAACACATTACCAGCTCACTACAGAGCACGGGTCTCCTCTCAATATGAGAAGGGTTTGGCCATAGTCCACCACGCGGCCATGTGCGGATTGGCAGACTTCACACGCCTTTGAGAACATTATGGAGCACTCTCAGACGTGCAGGTTTCCACACCATCAACTCACTAATTTGTAAATTATTGACGAGTATTTAAATAATTTTTTCAATAAAGTTTATTATTGATTGATAATCTGAATACAAATTCTTTGATAGTAAACTATTTTGCTATTCCATAACGTGATGTTTATACAGGTAATGTAGATTGAATGATGCAATGTAGCTGGGAAAAGGTGCATCGGTCGCAAGAGGAAGTCTTGGTTGTAAAACATCAGGGAGTGGACTGGTAACGTGAGTACGGCCCAGCTGTTCAGCCTCGCGAGAGGCTAGGTGAAATATGCTATTCTAACGGCGAACCGTTAGTAGTTGGAGAGGCACCTAACGAGATGAATATACAATATAGTTTAAAAATACGAAATACGATCCTGCATGAGATTTACGTTTCTACTACATTTTAGGTTCTAATTGGGCTAGGGTCAAACAAATAGGACGTTCGTTAACGTTCATTAAAATATTTAGGCGTTTCGTGGAATTAATATCTGGACTCCCTGTTGTTTAATGTGATGGAATCACACGCACAAGTTATGCGTTTTATGTAATAAATATGCAAATGACGTCATTAGTACGCGTCCAAGTGCGGCCCGTGCTGCTTGCTTTTTAATCAGACTTTAAGAGCCTCGAGAACTTGTAAGAGGCATACAACCCAAGAAGCAGGATGGTAGGTCTCATTAAATATCCCTCCCCTCTATAAAGTACCATGTGGTGGTAAATTTATTTCTTTAGCAACAACTAGTATTGTATTGTATAGTTCGTCTTATATTGTGTCTGATCCTGAACATTGATTTAAGGCTATTTTTAAATCCCGGCATTGGGCGCTCACATGTTCATCCGGGACAAGGGGTTCCCTGGGCGTTCAACAACTCCAGCGTAAGGGAAATGCCGTGGTGGATCTTAGTTCAGGTATACCCAAGCGATGATGGGGGACCAAGGAGGCCATAAAGCTTTTCCACCATAACAAAACAAAAAGACGTTTTCATTTTTCTTATCAAATATATCATTTACGAAACTTTAAAACCCTTTATTTTGTTGTCTTAAAATTACTGTCTGAACGTTACTGTGCCGAATTTTAGCTTGATTCATCGCGTAAATTAAGTGGTGCGCTGAAAAATGAGGCAGCCATCTTTGCATGTATCACAGATATATTATGGTAGTCCTTTATTCCGTTTTTATACGTAATATCTAACTCAAAAAATTTCCATAAAGATTTATATCCCAAAAATGATATTGAATTTCAGCTTAGAATATTTAATTATATATATATCAAAGCACAAACAGTCCTCCGCCTTCCTCATCCAACCGCTACCAGCGATCCTATTTTGGTCAACGGTTCAGAGGGCAAGAGGACGTGCTACGCTGCGCTTACCGGTTCGCGTCTCAACTCCAGAACACGTCTGCCCAACGGCCGTCGGTTTCTCTACTATATGGCCCGCCCACTGCCGCTTCAGCTTGCTAATCCGGGTAATAAATCTAGTTGAAGTAGCCCAGGTAAATTGAGCTATACGCCCGGGTGAGGCCCAGTATGCCGCAAGCTTTAGAATCTCTCACTAAAAGGGCCCCGCAATTACTGAAGATATCGGACGTCACTCTCAACTAACGACTTCGGGTAAGCGGTGGACTGAACTCAAATAGCCAATCTCCAAATTGGCCGTACAACCACTAGATATCTCCATTTGTTTGCGATAGTGGCCTAATTATTTAATTTATGAATTAGCAAGTAAACACAACTATTCCTACTAATATCCAAGTTATAAGTACTGGCACAATGAAGAATAGTATTGGTCCACGAAAATAAAATCTAATGTCGCTGATGAGAATTACAGGGGCCCACGGTTTCTCGTCATCCATCATCGTCATTATCATCAGTCTGTAAACTTTAGATAGCTGGAAGCAGCTTCTCTCCTGCCAAGAGGATTTAGGGAAGGGTAGTTAACTGACTGCGGGCAAAACCTCCCACTCGAGCAGACCAGAAGTCAAAAACATAAAATTCAGAGAGAAATTTCAAAAATATAATTTGGTAATTTATAATAAAATTGTCTGTACCTATATAAAATTACTTAAAAATATATGTCCAATTTTATGTTTTCTGGTAAGGTGCAGGAAAACTAAACTTTTCATTATGTAACGTAGAATTAAACATTTCTAAAGTTAAAATTATTACAATCACATTTTATATTGAATTTTGTTAAATTCTTATGAACATAAACTAAATTTTCAGTTCAGTAGAGGTCATAACATGTAATTGTTTTGGCTTCTTTAAATTTATCTCTTAACTAGCTTTTACCCGCGACTTCGCTCACATAGAAGCCCTCAAATAAGTATCATAAGATAATTACAATAAAAATCAATCAATTTGAAAACTACATTTTATTGCTCGCCTGGTATTAGCAATTTTATTCTTTCTCATTTTTTTTATTACAAATAAATATTCTATGTTACCGATAATATCTCCAAGAATATGTGTACAAAGTTTCATGACGATCGGTTGACTAGTTTTTGCTTGAAAGCGTAACAAAAAAACCCCTACATTCACATTTATAATATTAGTCAGGATTTTAGTAAGAATTACTCTCTTGGGACCATTTTATCTATATCACGAAATACCCTCTTCTGTAGCGCAAATACTTTGTCAATATCAGTAGCATTCATCATGATCAACCCATTACCGGCTCACTACAGAGGACGGGTCTCCTCTCAATATGAGAAGGGTTTGGCCATAGTCCACCACGCCGGCCATGTGCGGATTGGCAGACTTCACACGCCTTTGAGAACATTATGGAGAACTCTCAGGCGTGCAGGTTTCCTTACGATGTTTTCCTTCACCGTTGAAGCAAGTGATATTTTTTTTTTAAAACGCACGTAACTCCGAAAAGTTAGAGGTGCGTGCGATTCGAACCGCTGACCTCTGATTAGGAGGCTGACGCCCTAACCACTAGGCTATCACCGCTACCAGTAGCATTACCCCGTAATAAAATACCATTTGATATAATTACTGATTATGTCGGGCCTTGTTGCTATACTAAAGAAATTATATCCATGATACTTATAATGATAGAGTACGCTTAGAAACAGTTCCCCGGTGTCCTACCGCTGAACTTTATTATGCATAAAGTGCTGGCGTACCAATAATTTGCATAACTTGGATTATGTAGATACAATTTGTAGAATAATACACACGTCTTTTGTGAGCTAGCTTCCATGTTGTTCCTGCTCATACTAATATTACCTATGGACTAGCTAAGCCCGGTGTCAAACATAGTAGTTATTTAGATAAGCTGTGATAGCCTAGTGGTGAGAACGTCAGCCTCCTAATCAGAGGTTGGCGGTTCGAAACCGGGCACGCACCTATAACTTTTCAGAGTTATGTGCGTTTTTAAGCAATTAAAAGATCACTTTCTTTAACGGTGAAGGAAAACATCTTGAGGAAACCTGCATGCCTGAGAGTTCTCCATAATGTTCTTAAAGGCTTGTGAAGTCTGCCAATCCGCATATGGCCAGCGTGGTGGACTATGGCCAAATCCTTCTCATATTGAGAGGAGACCCGTGCTCTGTAGTGAGCCGAGAATGGGTTGATCATGATGATGATGATGATGATTTTTGGATATTGTAAGGTGTTTAGAACCTTATTACTAGAGTATCAAAGTTCATAATCGTTCCTGAAGAGAAATAAATAAGTAAACAGGTACAAGTTCTATTCTATCCATTGGTAAACAAACGAATTTTCAGAAACGAATCCATTTAAAAACAGTCCAATCTGGTCTTCGTTTTTACGAATTCCGAGCTCTAATAATCTAGGCCTTAGAAGAAAGCATAATTCCCGCGTATGGCACGGCAGTGAGTCGGTGCCAAGTGAGACAAGTGCTTAAGTGTGGTACTTAGTGACCTGGGCACCATCTTGACCCACAATTGCTATGTTCAGTTTTTTTTTTTATCCACTACAAATTAGCCCTTGACGGCAATCTCACCTGATGGTAAGTGATGATGCAGTCTAAGATGGTAGCGGGCTAACCTGTTAGGGGTATGGTAAAGCCATACTCCTAATTGGTTTTTACACGACATCGTGCCGGAACGCTAAATCGCTTGGCGACACGCCTTTGTCGGTAGGGCGGTAACTAGCCACGGCCGCAGCCTCCCACCAGACCAGACTCGAGCCGGGAATCGAACCCAGGACCTCCAACTTTATAATGCAACAGCGCGCGCGCTGCGCCACGGAGGTCCAGGTAAAGCTGAAGCTGAATAAAGTTTCATCAAGAATCATCGGATGTCCTAACCACAAATCCGCGTACCAGTAAGTGACCTTGTCTCTTATCTTAAAGGTACTAAAATTATACATGGCATTCCACATGGCGTTCCACACGATTCTGATTCACGAGTCTGATTTTGACGACCTCCGTGGCGCAGCGCGCGCGCTGTCAGATTATAAAAAAGTTGGAGGTCCTGGGTTCGATTCCCGGCTCGAGTATGGCCTGGTGGGAGGCTTCGCCCGTGGCTAGTTACCACCCTACCGACAAAGACGTGTCGCCAAGCGATTTAGCGTTCCGACACGATGTCGCGTAGAAACCGAAAGGAGTATGGGTTTACCATACCCCTTACAGGTTAGCCCGCTACCATCTTAGACTGTATCATCACTTACCATCAGGTGAGATTGCCGTCAAGGGCTAACTTGTAGTGGATAAAAAAAAATGTACTTTAATCAAGATTGCTCTGAGATATGAACTTCAGTATTATCCGATAAATCACAGTTAAATAAACATTTATATTAATAATAAAAGTTATTATAAATTAATAAAGGGTTACGAATGTATCCATCAATTAATTGGCTACCCATAATGACAGTCATTAATGCTGATAAATTGGTGAGTCGGCCGGTCTGGGAGACTTTTATTAACTCTTATTAATTGTTAATCTATATTATTTATTGTCTTGTTAACGCTTTTATCGACCTTTAGTAGTATTTTAAACTTAAAATTTTGTGGGATGTCACTCAATAAGTTCAAAGTTTATATAAAACGTAAGCTTGTCCTACTATAGTGTAAGGGATTATGGTAAAGATAAACGAGCATGGGTATGAAATATTGTTCTAATAAGATAGCTCTTAAATAATTTTCAGTGGCATGTGAGATGGTGATAACCAAAAGAAAATGTACCTGGCTATGTTTGTTGTGGTCTTCTTCTTAGACCAGGGCGTGTTTGGAACCCCCATAGCTTCAAGTTTAAGTTTACAAATGTATGTTATTACCATAAACTCGATACTATTGATGTAAATTATTGACGCGTCAAAAGTATATTTTTTTTTGTTTGATAAAAATACTGATCCAGATCTCAGGTCCTCGTTATTTGTAGTTGATTTTGCTTACTATAATAGTATGAAAAGCTTATATGATATATATGCGGGAAACCCCTTTTGGGATTTCGTCACTCTGCTTATTATCAAGTTTTTCTTTTATACACTACAAGTTTTAAATTTTCAAATTAGGAGCGTGGGTTTACCATACTCCTAACAGAGACAGCATCATCACTTATCACCAGGTGAGATAGCCGTCAAGGGCCAACTGTACAAGTTAGTTAGTGACATATAAAAGAATACAAAAAAAAATGATATTCCCAAATAATTATTTTTACTAAATATATTTTAATCATTTTGACTTTATCGCTAGTGACTGTAGGACTTTATCATCCAACATCAGGCAACAAGAGGTTAATTTGACTCTCCGTGAAGTCGGGGATGTCAATTGGTTCGAGCCAATGGCATCCATGGAATTCCTCCTACAATAATAAAAAAAAAACTTTATCGCTTTGTTTGGTTTATCGGTACTGTAGGTACTCGGTATGGTTTTAATTGGCATCAAACGTACTTAAACAAGTTGAATTGTTACTTTTTAAACAAATATTTGTTCTGTGGAAAAGAAAAAAATACTTTTTGTTTATTCTTAAGACTTCTTCTTTTTAAACCACCGATGTCTGCAACTTTAATAAATATAAACTACCTAAATTAATATAACATCATGATCAACCCAATACCGGCTCACTAGCGTGGGTCTCCTCTGAATATGAGAAGGGTTTGGCCATAGTCCACCACGCTATCCATGTGCGGATTGGCAGATTTCACGCGTCTTTGAGAACATTATGGAGAACTCTCAGGCGTGCAGGTTTCCTCACGATGTTTTCCTTCACCGTTGAAGCAAGTGATATTTTAATTTTTTTAAACGCACAAAACTCCCAAAAGTTAGAGGTGCATGCCCGGAATCGAACCGCCGACCTCTGATGAGGAGGCTGACGTCCTGACCACTAGGCTATCACCGCTATTAATATAACTTCAAGTTTCAATTCAATTAATATAACTTCAATTGGCATATATTTAACGTATTTAAACCCTCTTATCTTGTCGCAAGTTGTTATCAGCATCATAGGGACGTCCCTCGCACGCTTTCATGTCTCTGAAGTAAGCATTATCTAGGCGACTGACATTGCCTTAAAATGCCTTTATGATCCGCTCCCGCAGAATGGAATCGCTCAAGTGCGATATTGGGTCACTTGACATTTACAAAAAAGTTTTTCTTACACATAATTCTCTCGCACGCGTTGGGTTCCATACCAATGTGTGATAAAAATACTTTATTGATGTTCTTCAGATCTATACGATTATATAGATCGAGTAAATTCTTTAAACACTCTTTATTCAAAAATACATACATAGCACAGCCAAGAGAACTTACAGTTAATAATTAATTTAAATAATAATTTAAATACTTTATATTTGATTTATGTTCTTCAGATACTAAGATAAGATAATATAGATCGAGTAAATTCTTTAAACACTCTTTATTCAAAAATACATACATAGCACAGCCAACAGAATTTACATTTAAGAATTAATTGAAATAATAATTTAAATACTTTATATTTGATTTATGTTCTTCAGATACTAGGATAAGATAATATAGATCGAGTAAATTCTTTAAACACTCTTTATTCAAAAATACATACATAGAAAAGCCAACAGAACTTACAATTAAGAATTAATTTAAAGGTATTACAATTAGTAATGTGGTAACAATTAGAGTGGTAAATAATTCTATAATCTCCCACTTGCCTCACTAGAATATACTGTATTTTGGAAAGTGGGAACTTCCGTCTATGATACAAACATAGAAAATTAAATAAGATAAGATTATATAGTTTAAACTAAATCGTTCTAAAAAAGAAAAAAAGACGCTAATAGAATACTTTTAGGGAGCTTTTTTTATCCACTACAAGTTAGCCCTTGATGGCAATCTCACCTGATGGTAAGTGATGATGTAGTGAGTCTAAGATGGTAACGGGGTATAGGGCTTTTTAGGGAAATAGTAAAAAAGTTAGTCAACATCACAGGAGACCGAAGGACTGCCAGCTATCTCGGACAACGAATTTGTGTAGCTATTCAAAGGGGGAACGCTGCCAGAATCTTCCGAACCTTGCCTAAAGGGTCTCCTTTTAATAATATATTTTAGTAATTATATAATTTTTTAAGAATTAAAAAAATTCAAGTTTTTATATAAGGTTTATTTTAAGTTTCAGTTTTTATAAATTTATAAATAAATTCATAACTAGTTAATCCATGAATACACATTTATCCTAACAAAATATGACATAATTAAGTCGTTAGGTCGTTAGGTAGGTTTACTTCAAAATAATGCTTGTGGCCAGTCGAACACGTCATTTTGAAGTATTGCATAGCAAGGATAATGAGCTATACGAAAAAATTGCAAGTTAAAACTAGCGCATACAAAATCTAAGTGACTCTCCTTCGTTCTGTATGATAGAATTGGTGAATAAGTTATGAATTGGCGTACATCGCTGTATCGATCCAGTCGCTGACGGCCAGCGATCCTCGCTGGGGGAGGTATCAAGTGTCAGTCGACTGCGATAGTGAATATTCAGCCTTACATTACATAATACCAGTTGTGGGCCGAGAATACATCGTTCTTAAAGTTATTGTAAAATATCGCGGCATTAAGACTATGTAATAATACAGGAAGTCGGCTTACGTTGTTCAAAATTATAGAACCCTCATAGCTTAAGTTTTAAGTTTACGAATGTAGTAATCGCCATCACCTTTTTTTTTGAATTTTAATTTGAGCTGACACACCTCGCAACATAGATCCCGTTGCTGAACGCCGATCAAGACTCGCTAAGGGAGATTTACGGTGGCAGCCTATCACGATAGTGAATATTCTTCGTGACGTTTTCCATAAATTCTAGATTAAGCATTTATACTTAAAATATTTTTATCTGTAACCAAAATAGTGTTGTATTATTATTATTATATATATATATATATTTTATTATCTATTTTTTAACACTTTTTTAGTTACAAATAAAAATATTTTACAAATTATGTAGAAATCTTGGCGTAACTTTATGGCCTGCCGTTAAAAATTAAAAGTATGTAAACGGATCGCGGTCACGTGTAAGTAATATTAATGCAGTCAATAACAATGTGCCTTCCCTTCGTTCTGTATGACAGAATTTGTGAATAAGTTATGAATTGACGCACATCGCTGTATCGATCCCGTCGCTTGCGGCACAGCGGCTCTCGCTGAGAGAGACATCAGTGTCAGCCAACTATGATAGTTAATATTCGGCTGCAAATAATGTACAAAGTATTTTGTATATCTATAATATAATAAAACTTTAACAGGACGAATTCTATACATAACATATTATATTTTGAAAATTTTAAGCGATTTAGCGTTCCAGCATAATGTCGCGGAGAAACCAATTAGGAGCTTCGGCTTACCATACTCCTTACAGGTTAGCCCGCTACCATCCTAGATATTACATATACATACATCACTTACCACCAGGTGAGATAACCGTCAAGGGCTAACTTGTAGTATATAAAAAAGAAACTGTAACAGAATGAATTCTGTGCATTAAATATATTTAGAAAATTTTAATTCGAGGATGTTTTACTATCGATACTGAGCCCAAGACGGTCTAGTGGGAGGCTTCGACCGTGGCTAGTTACCCTACCGACAAAGACGTGTCGCAAAGCGGTTTAGCGTTCCGGCACGATGTCGCGTAGAAACCCATTAGTTGTATGGGTTTACCATACTTCTAACAGGTTAGTCCGTTACCATCTTAGGTTGCATCATTACTTACACCAGGTGAGATTGTCGTCAAGGGCTAACTTCTATAAAAAAATATGAAAATTTTTGATTCGTCAAAAGTTCCTTTTAAGGATATTAGAATAAAGATTATGATTGATTGATTTATTATCTTTTACTATTTTCCATTGTAACGTCCCTAATATGTATGTTAATTGTAATGTTCTGAAAGGCATGTCTGCCAATCCGCACATGGCCAGCGTGGTGGACCAAACCCTTCTCATATTGAGAGGAGACCCGTGCTCTGTAGTGAGCCGGCAATGGGTTGATCATGATGATGATGATGTTCCATTGAACTTGAACTCTCATGCATGTCACCCACGTAAAGGCTAGTACGCGTACTGTTAATTAATTTTTGAAACTCTTCGCAGCAATGACCTTTGCCCCTAAAGAGCCCTGCGTCAAAATAAACATGCAAAAGTCGACAGCAGAATTGCGGAACAAAAAAATTAATTAAAAATTCCATTCCACCTTACTGGACCGAATGCGTTGTTGGGGTGAAAATGGTTATTAACTTTATGTAAAACGTGAAGTTAGCTTAGCCGTTAAAAGGACAAACGCCGTTAACTTTATTAATATTATAACGGTTTAAATTTCGTACTAAGGGATTGATTACCGTTACTTTCATAAATCAAAATAGCTTTATTCATGTAAACCTATTACAGGCTAGATGAATCGTTCATATAATATATCACATTTTCCGTTATTTCTATTCGTGAAGTGATGGTGACAACTTCTCTCGTTAACTTAAAACTAAAGCTAAGAATTTTCCAACCCAAATAGATTCAGCTAATCAAATCAAATCAAAATAGTTTTATTCATCAAACCTATTACAGGCATTTTATTTATAGTGTAATGGTTGAATCGTACTGGAATTTTTAGGGATTGATAAACATTACTTTCATAAATTAAAATCGAAATGCATTATAAATAGCTTTATTCATATAAACCTATAATAGGCATCTATGAATCGTTCATATATGTCACATTTTCCATTATTTCTATACGTGAAGTGATACTCTCGCCATCTTTAAACTAAAGCTAAGAGTGTTCGAACCAAAACGGATTAAGAATTTGGCGACTTAATATGACAATGGGACGACATCCGTGGTACAGCGCGCTCGTTGTCGCATTATAAAGTAGGATGTCTTGGGTTCGATTCCCGGCTCGAGTCTGGTTTAGTAGGAGGCTGCGGTCGTGGCCAGTTACCACCCTACCAACAAAAGCAGGAGGTTGCACTTACTAGTACGCAATCTCCACTCCAGAACACGTCCGTCCCAACGGCCGTCGGTTCTGCGACAAATATGGCCCGCCCACCACCAGTCCAGCTTGCTAATCCGTTGGGCTATGTCCATCACTTTGGTACTCGTACGTTTTTTTTACGGGCTAACCTGTTAGGGGTATGGTAAATCCATACTCCTAACAGGTTAGCCCGCTACCATTTTAGACCGCATCATCACTTACCATCAGGTGGGATTGCCGTCAAGGCCTAACTTGCAGTTGATAAAAAAAAGCCTTACGGAATATAAAACACCAACTCATAATATAAATTAGAGCCGAATAAATAGTTTATCTCATCGATCATAGCTGTCACCTTTACTATCGAGTTTTAAAGAATAGCTCTTTGTGAACTCTTTTCATTGTAAATTCCGCTGTAGAGTTGAATAACGTCCATAAAGAATAGCTCTCATGAATGGATGCGCTCAGTTAATGCTCTTGGATGCTATTTTGTCAACCTGTACGGCTACATTCTACAAATCAAAAAGCGTAAAGAACTCGCACTTTCGGTATCCGAATGGGTAAACATAAGAATAAAATGGTTTTTTTTTTATATACAAAGCGAGCAAACCTAAAGCCGTGGATCGAAGGAAGGGAAGAGAAGGAAATCCTAAAGCCATGGATCACTAAAGGTCTCCTGCGCTGCATGCGCCACAGGGACAAATTATTTCGAAAGACAAAAAAGTATCCAAACGATCAAACACACAAGAATATATATATACGCTACAGGAACTTCTGCAACAATCTTATTAAAAAAGTCAAACGAGATTATGAACATAACGAATTCTTACTCGCAAAATCTAAACCTAAAGCCACATGGAATGTAATTAAACGTGTCGCTAACATTCATTCAAACAAGAACAGTAATGTTAATTTATTAAAAATTTCCAGTGATGAAAATGCTGCTGTTAATGCTGTCAATAAGCATTTTGCTCGTATTGGTGAAACTCTTGCTTTAAATGTTATCGCATCTAATGTATGTACAACAGTATCTACCCCCTCCTTCGAACATGTCGTACAGCCTAATTCCATGGTTTTATACCCCTGTGACGAAGAAGAAATTGAGAATGTTATTCTTGGGCTACGTGGGGACTGTGCCACAGGATGGGATAACATTTCCTGTTCTTTATTAAAACAAGCCAGGCATATTCTGTCATCTGTTCTTTCACACCTTTTTAACTCTTGCTTCGTTAAGGGCATTTTTACTACTGTCTTTAAAAGAGCGGTAATACATCCTGTTTATAAAGATGGTAACAGAGACAATGTCAATAATTACAGGCCAATTGCTATTCTTCCTTCTATTTCAAAAGTTTTAGAAAAAATTCTTAATAACCGCCTTGTCAAATATCTGAATAGGTTCAAGTTATTGTCAAACAATCAATTTGGCTTTCGAAGTGGAAAATCCACAGAGGACGCAATATTAGAACTCACCGGAAAAATAACAGAAGGACTAGACAAGAGGGAGAAAGTTGTTGGTATATTTCTTGATATCTCAAAAGCATTTGACACTGTTTCTGTCCCAATGCTAATTCAAAAAATGGAGGATATTGGTATAAGAGGACTTATCCTAGAATTACTAAAAGATTATTTAAGAAACCGTACTCAATGTGTAAAAGTTGGCAAATGTATAAGCCAAGATGAAAACCTGACGTATGGAGTTCCTCAAGGAAGTATACTTGGACCAACGCTCTTTCTCATTTACATAAACCAATTATGCAATATCTCCATACCAAATATTAAAATTGTTGCATATGCTGATGATATGGCTGTTATCGTATGTGGTAAAAATTGGACCGAAACACAAATAAATGCAGAAATTGTACTAAATAGGATTATGACATGGCTCTCAACAAATCTGCTTTCATTAAATCTAAATAAAAGTAAATACGTAACGTTTTCATTAAAAAGTAGTACACAACCTCTTACATCCATTACAATAAAAGCTCATAGATGTGGACTTAAAAATGCTATAAATTGTGGATGCTATAATCTCGAACGTGTAAGCTCAGTTAAGTATCTTGGAGTGATTCTAGATAATACACTCTCTTGGGCTCCCCATGTTGATAAACTTATTGGACAAACAAGAAAAATGATATACATATTTAAGAACTTAAAATCCATACTCGACAAGAAAACCTTGAAAACAGTATACATAGCGATTGTACAGTCGATACTATCCTATTGCATCACTGTCTGGGGTAACTGCAGTAAAACATTACTCCTACGACTAGAGCGAGCTCAAAGAGCGATCCTCAAAGTAATGATAGGGAAGCCAATTGTATTTCCATCCCGTGAGTTGTATGAACTGAGTGATGTCTTAAAGGTCAGACAAATCTATATTCTCCATGTGATTACGCGAAAACATAAACAAATTCATTATGATCCTGGCTTACTTCAGCGCAAAAGAAGATCTGACAAAGTCTGTCAGATCAAAACATGTAGAACTGAACTTGCAAGAAGGCATTTCAATTTTTCAAGTCAAATACTATATAATAAAATAAATTATAACCTAAACATATACCCGTTGAATGTCAGAAATTGTAAATTATTGATAACCAAATGGCTTAAAACACTTACCTATATTGAAACTGAGGATTTCATTAGTTTGAAATAAAGTGCAGTTTTTTATACAAACATAGTTTTAATTTTTGCTTGCTGGCACACATAAAACGCACACACACACACACACACACACACACACGCGCGCGCGCGCGCACACACACACACACACAACTATTAATGTGTAATCTTTAAGCACACATATCTATTTTTAATTTTAAGCTCCAAGGAAATCCCCGGAGGTGGGCGTTAATGTCTGTGACACAGTTTTTCAACTAATACAGATGTTATCGTTCATTAAATTTAAGATTCCTCTGTAAATTTGATACACAATAAAGAATTTTTTCATTTTTTTTTTTTTTTTCAAACGAGCAGGCGGGTCACCTGATGGTAAATGATTACCGCCGCCCATGAACATTTGCAGCACCAGAGGAACCGCCAATGCGTTGATGGTCCTTGAGCAATTTGTTAATCCGCCCTTTGAAGATCCCCATATTATAGCCATTAGGGAACACAGAAGATGGAAGCTGGTTCCACAATTTGCAGGTTCGTGGCAGAAATGACCTGGAATAGCGGGTGGTGGAAGAGGACCAGGCATTCAGGTGGTGAGGATAAAATTTGTTTCTGCGACGAAAAGTGCGACTGGAGAACACGGAAGGTGGTATTAGATTAAATAGCTTCTCAGAGCACTCTCCATTGTAGAGACGATAGAACACGCAAAGAGAATTAACGTCTTTTCGGTGCTCTATATATAAAGCTCAATACGTACATACATTCTTGAAAATGAAATCAAATCAAAATAGCTTTATTCATTTAAACCTATTACAGGCATCTATGAATCGTTCATTTCATTATTTCTATTCGCGAAGTGATGGTGATAACTACACTCGCAAACTTAAAACTAAAGCTAAGGGTTCAAATCGAGCCCAGGTCTAAGAAAAAGCCCACAACAAAAGTAGCCGGGTTTTTTATTTTAAAAACGATCTCACATAATCAATAATCAAAATTAACGCAGTATTACAGTTTGGATCCTTGAAAATAATTAGGAATACCAGATAACATTTTTCATTATTTTGAAAACCAATTAATTATATTAATTTATTAATATAAAAAAAGCTGTGATATCCTAGTGGTTAGGGCGTCAGCCTCTTAATCAGAGGTCGGCGATTCGAATCCGGGCACGCACCTCTAACTTTTCGGAATTATGTGCGTTTTTAAACAATTAAAATATCACTTGCTTCAACGGCGAAGGAAAACATCGTGAGGAAACCTGCATGCCTGAGAGTTCTCCATAATGTTCTCGAAGGCGTGTGAAGTCTGCCAATCCGCGCATGGCCAGCGTGGTGGGCTATGGCCAAACCCTTCTCATATTGAGAGGAGACCCGTGCTCTGTAGTGAGCCGGTAATGGGTTGATCATGATGATGATGATTCAACGAATCTCAGTATTATTTATTATTATTTTTATATTATAGAGATTGTTAAAGACTAACTTATATATTTTGTTCTTTTTTTCTTTTATGATGTAATAATAACGTTTTTTTGAATTTCACTGTTGTGCAACTTAAGGAATTTAACCGAAACATGTGTTCACTTAAGCCTTCTATACAAAATTAAATAATCACAAATATACAAATGCTCATGTGGTGCAACCTCGTTGGGTCGTAATATACTCCCAACGATGTTACGAACGATTGACAAGCGGTAAGTAATTCGTGTACGAGAAATGTCTTCTTTGAATGATTAAATTTCGGTAAATAAAACAAGCGGAATGTGCGATCGTTGCTTAAGTTAAGATTTATTTCGCTCTGGAGGGCTCCGGGACACACTGAAATAAATGGCGCTCAAGCGTATTCCCAGTGTGAATCCCGCTGAGTGAACCAGGCGTGACATGCGTCAAGGTTACGCAAGTAGAGAGATTTACGTTAAAATTTAATCTCGGAGAACTTTTAATAGAGATTGGCTTCCGTAGAGGTGAGCGCTTATACGTAAGATGGGATAAGATAAATACTCTTTATTGCACACAAATTTTAAAGAAACACAAAACACTTAACACATAAGTATGCAAAGGCAGTGTTATTGCTTCATCAATCTCTCCCAGACAACCCTTGGGGAAATAATTAATTAAAATATGAGGGTAATGGTGCAATTTTCAAAACATAATATAAAATATCAATAAATATAATATATAAATATATACTTTTATGTATAAATAAATAAATATCAATACAAATAAACTATTCATTAATATGGCATTTAGACAAATAAAACTATTCAAGTCGACTTTTAAAAATGTTTAACGATTTCGAACTTCTAACATCAATAGGCATATATTCCAAAGCAGCACAGCATTAACAGTAAATGACTTCCCATAACCACAGCAGCACAGCATTAATGACTTTCCATAACCTTTACAGTGACTTCAATCAATTTGAGAATTTTTTATTATGACTTGTTTCTGGTCTGGACTGATTAGGAATGGGAGGCTTTGGACATATCACTTACCATTAACCTAACGACCTATCGACAAAGACGTCTAATTTTGAGTTCCGGTACGTTGTCACGTAAAAACCAGTTAGGGGTTCTTTTATCTGTTTTTTATATTTTTTTTATCCACTACAAGTAAGGCCTTGACGGCAATCTCACCTGATGGTAAGTGATGATGCAGTCTTAGATGGTAGCGGGCTAACCTGTTAGGGGCATGGTAAACCCACACTCCTCATTGGTTTCTACGCGACATCGTGCCGGAACGCTAAAGCGCTTGGCAACACGTGTTTGTCGGTAGGGTGGTAACTAGTCACAGCCGAAGGCCTCCCACCAGACAAAACTCGAGCCAGGAATCGAACCCAGGACCTCCAACTTTAAAATGCAACAGCGCACGCGCTGCGCCACGGAGGTCGTCAGATATTAATTTATATTGCATCGTGTGTGATTTTGTGAGTTGTATGTGTAAATTAACCACCTGCCATTTTAGTTTAACTAATGATATGAAACTCATACTATCGGGGCTTATGGTGTTATTTTAATTTTGTGGATTTTGTGAGTATTCTGGTCGCCAGTCCGGCCGCCGGGGAGTCCCACTTACCCCGTCGGAAGCGGCGCAGTTTTGCCTACGTCGCCTCCGGAGAACAATGAAAAGAGCAATGAAAGGTGCGTAAAAGCATTACCCAGAGTGAAAAAAAATGGTGTTATTTTAAATAATTCGAATTTCAGTCATGCTAATCAACGACCAGAGTGCGAAGGTGAGAGGCGTCATGTTCCATTCTACTGCAGAATCTGTCCACGCTTTTGCCACTAGAACTACTGCGCTGACAACGTCAATTTTAATGATACCGAACGACGCTTTTGGATAGTTAGTTCCAATTCGTTCATTGTTTTAACTTAGTACATACATCCTTCCTTGCGTACTAGATACTATTTACTATTCAAACTGAGGATTTGCTTCCTAACAACTTATACTAAGGCCCATATTATGAACACACTCACTCACACACACATACACACACATATTTATTTATTGATATATTTTAGAAGAACATTCAATTATTAATATAAGGTTCGGAGGTGGGCGGCGGCTCATGCAGCACAGTTTTTACTAATGCAGTTCCGTCCTTGCCATTTTTCTGTATGACTCAAGTGTTCTCAATAAAGATTTTTATTTATTTATTTATCCTTCCTTGCATACAAAACTGCAGCGTATAACACGCGTTCCTACCGGCGTTTAAGCCTTGGCCAATAACAAGACTTTCCATCAAAATGATGCGACTCATGATTGGTCGCACGCAAAAGCTTGTAAGACGCTGAGAATGCCGATTGGATGTGGTGGTTTGACCATACCTCAGTCAATAACTAATATCCTACGCCCCTGAAGTCATGATAATATAAGATCAGAACACCCGCCGAGTTTCTTGCGGCTCCTCTTGGCTACCATATTAGAGTGCATCATCACTTACCACCAGGTGGAATTGCAGTCAACAGCTTGCAGAGAAGTAATAACAACATCATCATCATCATCATGATCAACCCATTGCAGGCTCACTACAGAGCACGGGTCTCCTCTCAATATGAGAAGGATTTGGCCATAGTCCACCACGCTGGCCATGTGCGGATTGGCAGACTTCACACGCCTTTGAAAACATTATAGAGAACTCTCAGGCGTGCAGGTTTCCTCACGATGTTTTCCTTCACCGTTGAAGCAAGTGATATTTTAATTGTTTAAAAATGCACATATCTCCGAAAAGTTAGAGGTGCGTGCCCGGATTCGAACCGCCGACCTCTGATTAGCAGGCTGACGCCCTAACCGCTAGGCTATCACCGCTTCACAATAATATTATTAAATTAATAACAATTCAAACTTAATTGGAAAATGATGGCTTTAAATAAATGTTTTTAACGTCGATGTCTGATCATAAAACCCTAATTATTCCATCGCTAAATCGATTTTTGCTTCAAACTTCCAAACGGAGTCACAATTCAAGCGATGAATAAACGAAAACTGAAAAGAAACTTGTCTATTCATCCTCCATTTTAACTGTAGTCGTCATGTCTTTTTTATCGATAACGTCGAATGTTACAATCCTATTACGTTTAATTCGAATTGAAAAGAACCAGACAAATCTATATGTTATGTTTATTACATGTGTTTTAAATTACAAGTGTTGTTAAATCTGTAAAATTAGTTATACATTCTGAGTTAACTTGTAAGTGGGGTTTAAGATATTATTATTGAGTTAAATTTAAATTGTTGATTTTTATTGTTTAATAAATAAATTATTGTTAAATTGAATTAAATAATAAATTATTGTTTAATTGAATGCTATAATCATTGTTACAACGTTAGCTTCCTGTAAAATAAGTAAATAATGTGATATAAATAATATATAATTCAAATAATGTAGGTAGGTTATAAAATTCTTTTTTAACGTTTTTTTAAATTAATTACAAGTTAGCCCTTGACGGTAATCACACCTGATGGTAAGTGATGATGCAGTCTATCATGTTAGCAGGCTAACCTGTTACAGGTATGGTAAGCCCATACTCCTAAGTTATTTCTACGTGGCATCGTGCTAAAACGCTTGGCGACACATCTTTGTCCGTAGGGTGGTAACAAGCCACTGCCGAAACCTCCCACAAGACCAGAATTGAAATGGGAATCGAACCCAAGACCTCCAACTGTATAATGTGACAACGGGCGCGCTGCACGTGATGTAACATGTGACGTTATTTTACAATATAAAACTAAAATTAATATCTTCAAAATTGTACGTAATTTTAAATTGTAATTATGATTTCACAAACAAAGAATTATTTTCCTTTCCCTCTTACAAACAAAGCATTACTTTTAAAACGGTTTCCGAGCCAAGCTGCTCAATTCCTAATGGTTAAAAAAAAATTCTGACCCAAACTAATTTACTGCAACATCAAATAAGCCGTTAACAAAATTACCAGTTTAATATTGCACATTAATACCTTTTTGATTAAAACTCTAAAACCCGTGACCGATATCGTTTTATCGCTGTTAAATTATCGGCTAGCTCATGAATTAATATTGTATTTACACTATAAATACTCATTTCAGCTGTTTGATTTATCAGGCTGTTTCTGTTTATTTGTCCGACCATTCAGTTATAAAAGTAATTAGCATAAATACGACTCTGTCCAATTAAGTGTTAATATTGGGAAAATGTTACAATTTAAAAAATCTAAGTTGTGATAGCCTAGTGGTTAGGGTGTCAGCCTCCTAATGAGAGGTCGGTGGTTCGAATCCGGGCACGCACTTCTAACTTTTCGTAGTTATGTGTGTTTTTAAAAATTAAAATATCACTTGCTTTAACGGTGAAGGAAAACATCGTGAGAAAACCTGAGAATTCTCCATAATTCTCAAAGGCGTGTGAAGTTTGCCAATCCGCACATGGCCAGCGTGGCGGACTATGGCCAAACCCTTCTCATGTTGAGAGGAGACTTGTGCTCTGTAGTGAGCCGGTAATGGGTTGATCATGATGATTTGGGAAAATAACATTGCAAGTCGCTAGGTATTATAGTATAAGTGGTAACTGGATCATATTGAATAAGTGGTAAACCGTTACCCACATTTGTGATCAAAAGGCGATAAGCACTTTAGGCCATTGAAGCGAAATACGCTGAAATTTTTATAAAAGTTTTCTAATTCGAGGGGCGCGTTTCCAGTTCTTTGTACTTAATATTAAAGTGTTGATTACCTCAGTGAAGTTCTTTAACATATGTTAAAGAACAACTTCGCTAAGTTAATCAAAACTTTGTGGAATAGTGCTTAATTTATTAACTGAATCTTGCCCTTTGCTATTTCCCGATGTTCTTGTAAATAAAAAACTTTGGAATAGCGATGCAGTGTTTTGTCACATTTCAACTTGTTTCGTCTTAAAATGTGTGACACAACTCTTCATAAATATCTAACGCTATATCACTTATATGTAAAAGGGCCTTCATCGTCTTATCAACTTATTGTGGCCCAACAAATGACTCTCTCTTTTCATCCTGAAAAGGGTTGTGGTCGTAGTCCACCACGCTGGCCAATTGTGGTAGACTTCAAACCCCATTAATAAAATCACGGAGAACTCTTAAGCGAAACCCGGCCCAGTTTGTTGTGGGCTTCTTCTTAGACCAGGGCGCGTTTGGAACCCTCATAGCTTTAGTTTTAAGTTTTTAAGTTCAAAGTTTATATAAAACGTAAGCTTGTAGAAAAGTCCTACTATAGTGTAAAGGATTACGTAAATGATAAACAAGCATGGGTGTGAAATATTGCTCTAATAAGATAGCTCTTAATATAATTTTAAGTGGCATGTGAGATGGTGATAACAAAAAGAAAATTTACCTGGCTAAGTTTGTTGTGGGCTTCTTCTTAGACCGGGACGCGTTTGGAACCCTCATAGCTTTAGTTTTAAGTTTACGAATGTAGTTATCACCATCAAATCACTACTTTGTAAATTATTGACGTGTCAAAAGCGCCTTTTAAAGGACTATTTGAATAAAGATTATTTGAATTTGAATTTGAATTTGAATACCAAACAATATTTAGCAACCTTTGAAAATTTACAACATAATAATTTGTTATGATATTTCTACAGTGTGTGTGTCTAAATCACTACTATGTAAATAATTGACGCGTCAAAAGTGCCTTTTAAAAGACTATTTCAATAAAGATTATTTGATTTTGAATGCCTAGGTAATAACGCGATGTTTAATTAACAATTGCTAAAATTAAATATAACCGCACATAACTCCGAAAAGTTCAGAATTTGAACTCGGTTTCCTTGAGAGGGATGCTGAAGTCTTGATCACTAAGCTATCACCGCGTAAAGGTATTAATCTGTAACATACGATTGTTGCTTATTTACCATCTTATCAGCTTGCTCAAGCAAATTTCAAGCTCGATTTCCTTCACAAAATTTCCAGCATATTTCGTCGAGTGAGCAAGTCAAGGTCAGTCGCGAGTGCGCGAACGTTTTTCATTAATATTTTTATGACGTTCTTTCAGAGCGCCTACTCGTTTACCGGAATAAACTGTGTGGACTAAAACGCGTATTTTTATTTGTTTCTGCCGTATAAAATGTATATTTTCTGAAAGCCTGTCATAGCAACCATTTAAATAAATCCCTAAATCGTAAATAGGAAACGGTTTGAATTTAATAATTGCGGAATGTTCCGTGAGATGAATGTTGTGCCATGCTTTTTTGTGAATTCGTTCAAACAGTTCCGTAGTCATGCAATTTATTTTAGATAAAACAATTTAGCATTAAACTGTTTATCTCGTCTCGTATAATATCGCTCGTCGTGCGCTACATAAAGCATTTTTGTTTTTTTCTTGTGTATTGCGTGTTTGCAGTCTAAGATGGTAGCGAGCTAGCCTGTTAAAGTATTGTCAGCTTTATTAAGACTTAAATCGGATTCTACACCACATCGCTCATTGCTCGCTACAAATTGCACTTTTGTTTCTTTCTTGTGTATCATGTGTTTGCAGTCTAAGATGGTAGCGAGCTAGCCTATTAAAGGTATGTGAGTTTTATTAAGACTTAAATTGGATTCTACACCACATCGCTCATTGCTCGCTACAAATTGCAGTTTTGTTTATTTCTTGTGTATCACGTGTTTGCAGTCTAAGATGGTAGGGAGCTAGCCTGTTAAAGTTTTGTCAGTTTTATTAAGTCTTAAATCGGATTCTAAACCACATCACTCATTGCTGGCTACAAATTGCACTTTTGTTTCTTTCTTGTGCATCACGTGTTTGCAGTCTAAGATGGTAGCCAGCTACCCTGTTAAAGTTACATGAGTTTTATTAAGACTTCAATTGGATTCTACACCACATCGCTCATTGCTCACTACAAAATGCAGTTTTGTTTCTTTCTTGTGAATCATGTTTTTGCAGTCTAAGATGGTAGCGAGCTACCCTGTTAAAGGTATGCGAGTTTTATTAAGACTTAAATTGGATTCTACACCACATCGCTCATTGCTCGCTACAAATTGCACTTTTGTTTCTTTCTTGTGAATCATGTGTTTGCAGTCTAAGATGGTAGCCAGCTAGCCTGTTAAAGGTATATGAGTTTTATTAAGACTTAAATTGGATTCTATACCACATCGCTCATTGCTTGCTACAAATTGCAGTTTTGTTTCTTTCTTGTGTATCACGTGTTTGCAGTCTAAGATGCTAGCCTGTTAAAGTTTTGTCAGCTTTATTAAGACTTAAATTGGATTCTACGCCACATCGTTTATTGCTCGCTACAAATTGCAGTTTTGTTTCTTTCTTGTGTATCACGTGTTTGCAGTCTAAGATGCTAGCCTGTTAAAGTTTTGTCAGCTTTATTAAGACTCAAATTGGATTCTACGTGACATCGCTCGTCGCTCGTCAAATCACTTATAGATTGAATTCAATAAACAATTGACACCAGTAAACTGTGTGTATGTAAAATGTGATAAGAAGCTTTGAAAGTGTCTATATAAAACGACTGTGGTATACAGAAAAATTACGAGGGTTTAGTTTTTGACAACGCAACCATAAAAATGCTACCGAGTCACGTAGTCAGAATAAAACACGGTTTTGAAGATACGCTGTTATAAAGATTACTTTTCGGTCAACAATTCTTCTTGAATTTGTTGTGAGTCTTTTGACTTGAATAGCAATGATACGCGTTGGATTTCCAGCATGATGGACCAACTATATCATGGGGAAAACGGATAAATGAAGAGACATGTGTACAGATTGGGACACACCCACTTATGTCCAACTATGGAAACACGTGATACACAAAAATGCTTTTTGATGGAAATAAACAAAAATGATTTTTGTAGCGAGCGACCAGCAATGTCACGTAGAATCCAAGTCAAGTCATTAAAACTGACATACATCTAAAAGTCTAGCCCACTACCATCTTTTGTCTCGTGGAAGGCTTCGACCGTGGCTAGTTACCACCCTACCGACAAAGACGTGTCGCCAAGCGATTTAGCTTTCCGGCTTGATGTCACGTAGAAACCAATTAGGAGTGTGTTTACCACACCTCTAACAGGTTAGCCCGCTACCATCCTAGACTACATCATCACTTACCACCAGGTGAGATAGCCGTCAAGGGCTAACTTGTAGTATATAAAAAAAAATCTTAGACTGCAAAATCATTTCCCACTAGGTGGGACTGCAGTCAAAAGCAACTTTGTAGTTCAGTAGAATAATAATAAATAAGAGAAATAAATAGGGAACGACTAAAATATTCCTTAAAAGAAGGAAATATGAAATAATGAAAACATGCGTGTGGCTGCGAACTGGTTTCCATTCGGCATTCATTCACTACGTCTGTGGGGCAAATAAAGGCGTTCAGATTTTGTATTAGCAAAGAAATAATATACAAGTATAACGGGTAAAATGATATTGCTGTCTGATCGTCTTGCGCATTTAAATAACTAAAATGAAATCTCTGTGGTGTTTTATTTCAAAGTAAGACTTCTCTTTAAAAGTCCTAATTAAAAAAAAGGCATTTCACTTTAATTTCATTCAATTTGACGACCTCCGTGGCGCAGCGCGTGCGCTGTTGAATTTTAAAGTTGGAGGTCCTGGGTTCGATTCCCGGCTCGAGTCTGGTCTGGTGGGAGGCTTCGGCCGTGGCTAGTTACCACCCTACCGACAAAGACGTGTCGCCAAGCGATTTAGCGTTCCGGCATGATGTCGTGTGGAAACCAATTAGGAGTATGGGTTTACCATACCCTAACAGGTTAGGACGCTACCATCTTAGACCGCATCATCACTTACCATCAGGTGAGATGCCGTCAACGGCTAACTTGTGGTGTATATATATAAAAAATCATTCTACGTTCAGTTTTTAATCGAAGATGGATGCTTCGAAACTTAAAATTATTTTTACAACTACATACTAAGCTGGGAAACTTATGCTGGTAATATCTTAAAGCTGTATTTGAAGGGAATATGGCAAATCTCTAATCTCTAATCAACTCTCCTACGTGTCTGGTTAAACATTGCTTCAGGAACAGTTTCAACAGTCATTTTGTTACTTGACTGTTGAAACTGTTGAGAAGTCATTCGTAATATTTCATACTACTTAGGCCACACCCGAATGAAACCATAAAAACCGACGGGATTTTTTTTTCATTATTTTAGAATGAGTATATCTTCATTCGAAGAGCTTTAAGTTTATTATCACCACATCTTAAGTAACGATCATACAAGGGGATCTTCCTGCCTACACGTTGTCTCAGAGCCGACTAAAAAGTGTGACGTCGCATCGCAGGCATGTACGATGCGCACCAATGCGCAAGTACTCGCGACGCGACGTGCGAGCTCGCAGGTTTTTGCGATGCGACGTCGCATCGCAGTTTTGTGTACAACCCCTAAAACTAAAAACTTGAATATGAATATAAAATAAAAGAAAATAATTGAGTTACCAATCAACATTATAATTGACAAAAAAAAGCAGATGAAAAAAAGAAAGTTTTATGTAAAGTTAAACCAGTATTCAGATATAGTTACTTTTATCCTATGAATACAACAATCCGTATAACTGCGCTAACTATATACAGAAAAACAAAAACGGAAAATATGATAACAGTTGGCAACACGACATTCTGAAAGAGTTTTAACTCCCAAAGGGCTTCTATATCCAAGTTTAGGAAAAGTTTATATTCACCTCGGCAATGCTGACAAGCGAAATACCGCTGATTCTTTATAAGTTTAGGGTGTGTCCACAGGTGCATATATCCATGCATGTAGCAAATGTATGTATGTAAGGCTACGCAATATTTGAATTAACACAGACCTATAAATATAACGGAAGTCAGAGAGCAGCGCCATCTAGTTTTGGAGTCATATGCGATGGACAAGAGAGTGGCATCGCACCTTTTCTTTACGCTAAGTGACGTATGCAGGTACTTATAAGACTTACCGGCGCGGGACGGCGCATTGCATTCATTCGGTTCGAATCGGTGGTATTACCATATAAATTACCATACTTATAATTGTTATTCTGTTCTACCAAGAGTATCTGGTCTCTTTGCCCGACCTACCATACTACCCACGTCTACCCAAATTACCGACGAAGACACGCACCCGCCCCGTAGTCATCCTTAAATATTTATTTATTATTTACACGTGTATATCATAATATTTGGTTAAGTAGACCTTAATATTGTCAATAATATACACTTATTTTCTAATTTGTAATCTTTATAAATAAATCTGTGAAAAATTCAATATTTAACATTCGACAAATATATAAGAGTTGGACAGGCTTGGTTGAATCTCCAACATCTCCGACATGACTGCACTAGGAATGGAAATATCAGCTAAAGTTGCTAGTTCAGATACTGAAGGAACTTAACTTCTAACAAAACTGTGAATTTTGGCTTGAAAAAGTGCCAGCCATACAAAAGGAATCTTGTGTTACTTAGTAATATCAGTACAAATCAGGCTTACTGTCATCGCTTAATGCACCATAATTTGAGATGTACTCGCATATACCTTGATGTATTAGAATAAATTGTAAAGCTACTAAAGTATACATAATATTAAATTATATTCAATCCTTTTAATAACTATCATGATCAACCCATTACCGGCTCACTACAGAGCACGGGTCTCCTCTAAATATGAGAAGGGTTTGGCCCTAGTCTACCACGCTGGCCATGTGCGGATTGGCAGACTTCACACGACGTTGAGAACATTATGGAGAACTCTCAGGCGTGCAGGTTTCCTCACGATATTTTTCTTCACCGTTGAAGCAAGTGATATTTTAATTGTTTAAAAACGCACATAACTCCGAAAAGTTAGAGGTGCGTGCCCGGATTCGAACCGCCGACCTCTGATTAGGAGGCGGACGCCCTAACCACTAGGCTATCACCGCTTCCATTGATAACTATAATTACCATCAAATAATGCAGTAGCGTTTGATCATGGGTGGACACGGCCTAAGCTGGCAACTATACGACACGTGAACACGCCCTAAGGTTTACGACCGCCTAAAAACTATTTTTGAACTTTTGTTCGCAATTCATCGCTACTAAGATGGCGAAAAGATTTATTTGTCTGGAGCCGGTTTTATCTGAACTAAAAGGAAACCTTTTTTTTATACACCGCAAAAAAGGGAGAAATGAGATATTATTTCGTTATCATAGAACAAGTTTTACGGGTTTTTATTACGAGTAAAATAATAGCGCAGTTTGGTACCATTTCAAGTAGCTTAAGAATGATCATAATATGTAAAGATTATGAGGTGTGAAGGTACATACAGTATTGAGGTTCTAGTGGAAGATTTTGTGTGGTGTTATATTATACAAATCTCCCGGTTGTCGGCGGAATATAGCAAATTATACTTGCTGTTTATTGTTTATCATGGACTTCCGCAAAGTAACGCCTGCTTCTGTTCATTATTTGTATCAAGGTATGTTAAGTTTGTATGGATGGAGGAGTGCAGACTGCTTAAATTTAGTAATATATTGGTTGAATTTTGACCATTTGGTGAGTAGCATTAGTTATAACATTAAATTATCAAAATGTATAGAATATAATAGAATATCACTACATACAGACTCGAGCCGGGAATCGAACCCAGGACCTCCAATTTTAAAATGTGACAGCGCACCCGCTGCGCCACACAGGGCGTCAAAAGCATGCGTTATTTATTTTATACGAAGATCAAATGCTAATAGACCAGGCACATTGTTCAGACGTCCGATGGATACTCTGATCATCATCATTATCATGATCAACCCATTGCCATCTCACTACAGAGCAAGGGTCTCCTCTCAATATAAGAAGGATTTGGCCGCAGTCCACCACGCTGGCGGATTGGCAGACTTCACACGCCTTCGAGAACATTATGGACAACTCTCAGGCATGCAGGTTTCCTTACGATATTTTCCTTCACCGTTAAAGCAAGTGATATTTTAATTGCTTTAAAACGCACATAACTCCGAAAAGTTATAGGTGCGTGCCCGGGTTCGAACCCTCGACCTCTGATTTGGAGGCGGACGTCCTAACCACTAGGCTATCACAGCTTTAGATAAAAATGTATACTCTGAATTGAGGGTTTCAACTATTTTGAAAGTCGTTTAAAAGGTTAATCATGCGCTGTAGTAAATTGCTGGTTATATGGCAGCATTTAAGTAGACACTTACACTGATGAAGTGGTTCAGTACTCCGGCTGATCGCGTAGAGCACTCCACTCGCTTTACGTTACTTCACGTACTCAGTGCAATTTCACATAATATAAGATTATATATTCTACAATTATTGCAGCAAAAGCCTTTTGTACGCGTATACAAACCCTCACGCTATAATATAAAAGCTTTTATGAAATTATAACAGCCTTTTTACAACTTTTGTTTAAGATTTTTTTAATAATAAAATTAATAGTTCTTTTTTGTTACAATGCTTTAATTTATGTAGTTTTCATAAGGTACCCAAGAAAGCCTATTAATTCCCCCTCGCCGGTATACTGTTGCTGATTCAAACTCGCCTACCGGTGTAGGGATATGTTAATTGTATAACAAACTTAATGTTTGTATGTATACACTCTCTGGACAAAATCCAGAGAACAAATAATTTAAATTGAAGGCGAGTTGTCGCATTATTAAGTTTTGGTCCGGTGGGAGACTTCGGCCGTGGATGGTTGACCACCTTACCGACAAAGGCGGCACGATGTCGCGTACAAACCAATTGGGAGTATGGGTTTACCATACCCCTAACAATTTAGCCCGCTACTATCTTAGACTGCATCAACACTTACCATTAGGTGAGATTGCCGTCAAGGGCTAACTTTTAGTGGATTAAAAAACAAGGTTCTGGGTTCAATTCCCGGCTCAATTCTGGTCGTGGCTAGTTACCACCCTACCAACGAATCCCAATGTCGCGTTAAAACCAATTAGAAATGTGAGTTACCATACATCTAACAGATTATCCCGCTACCATTTTTGATTGCGTCACCTCAGTTGAGAAAGCTGTAAGGGTTAACTAGTAGTGTATATATAAAATAAAAAGTCTAGATCTCCTAAGAATAATCTGGGGTTGGATCGAAGCTTTCATCGAGAGGACATTCTGGAAGATCTGTATGATGTGTAAAGATGTTTTTTTTTTCGGACTGTCTATTAGCTGTACAAACCCTATTGGTTGCCAAGAATTTTGAGCCCTAGGGCTCGAAGAAACTAAGGGAACAACTGCCTAAGGGCGCCTCCTTTGAGGCCGAACCTCGGCTTAGGCGACGTTTGGGATAACGGGGGGGTCGGATGTATGAAATATTATGTTTTGAGGTTAAAGTTACCAAAAGGCAGTTTAAGTTGTGTTACCTGGTTACCAGGTGAAAATTTCTCTCATTTATTTTACCATAATGTGCAGTTAAGACGTGCTTAGCATTCCATAAAACTTTTTAACTATGCGCTTGAGTACAACTAATACAAATTATAACTTTTTAGATCAGTGGAAACTCCGATGCAGTAACTGACCTGTTTAACCAAGACATTAGTATATTTATTTTACTCATGTTGAGAGAAGACCCGTGCTCTGTAGCGAGTCGGCAATGGGTTGCTCATGATGATGATGATGATGATGATGATCTCATTTATCAATATAGTTTTATGTATGGGGTACCTATGTATTCAAGAACATGATGATTTTTCCAGAAACTCGTTAACGGGCGCCTTTGTTATAATAAAAGTGCTATAATACAGTGCACGACGGACAAAAAAGTGCCGTCATGCCATGCTTTAGTGTTTCGGTACCATATCACATTAAAATCAATAGGGTATACCCGTAACAGGTTAGCCCGCTACCATCTTACCAGATTGCATCAGAACTTTCCAACAAGCGAGATAGCTGTCAAGGGCTACAAAATATTAATTGGGAACATGCGATTCGCTCGATCAGCGAGCTAGTTTAAAGATATTTCATTTCAATACGTATGGATTTTCTGCGCTGAGGATGGTTATTTAAATAAAAAACTCGGTGATATACCGACGGCCATCTTCAATTTCAATAGTATTTCAGCGAAGTCGATGCGAGTAAATTCAGATTTTTCCCGCAACCGGATTTCGCGCAATGGTCGACGCAGGCTTTGCCGTGAGCCAGAGATTTGGTACGGCTCTAACTGTATATTGAACTGTCGCATGCCGTGTTCACAGCTGAAACTACTTTACTCGTATTATTTTACAAGTAAAATATAAAATGGTGGTGTTTTAGCCAACCATTCTCAAATGTATGCAACATAATATTGCATCATCATCATCATGATCAACCCATTGGCGGCTCACTACAGAGCACGGGGCTCCTCTCAATATGAGAAGGGTTTGGCCATAGTCCACCACGCTGGCCCTGTGCAGATTGGCAGACTTTTTTTTTTTTTTTACTTCACTTCACAGGCCTTTGAGAACATAATGGAGAACTCTCAGGTGTGCAGGTTTCCTCACGATGTTTTCCTTTACTGTTGAAGCAAGTGATATTTTAATTGCTTACAAACTAGGCTGTAGTAAGTCAAGCAAGATATAGTCCTTAAAGATTATGATATTGTGGAAACATTGAACTCATGAATGTGTTAGTCTTTACCCATCCCCTTTGGACTGCGTGCAAAAGAAAAGCAATTTTTTCATTATTCCAGAAATAATGGTCTGTGCCAATTTATAAAAAAATATTTATTTATGAAAATGAAAAAATTAAAAAATATTTATTTGCCAAAAAACAACTTTCCAAAGCTAGCCCATCCGTTGGGACCCACACTAGGTAATCGTGTCGTGTGGCCCAATTCGCCGATATTAACAAATTAAGTTTACGCTTGACGCTCGGTTGACAGACAAATAAATTGTGACTTATATAAAGTAAATAAATTACAAATGATAAAATTTTGAAGAAAAAAAAAATAATAATAAATAAATAAAAACAAATGTATCATTCCAGCTTAAACCAATGCCTTTATTTAGGAATCACTAGAAATACCAAGTGAAGGTTTGTTTTGAACAAAAGCAAATAATACCTACCTAGTAAATAGAGATTTCTTCCACGATAGCCTATGCGGTCCAGTTGAACCGGGTTTAGCCGGGCCCGATATTGGAGATTCACTTTATCGCTTATCGATCTGTTACATGTGTGGGACAGGCTTAGAGATGGAGGTCACGTTAGAGAAAAACTTGCTGAAGTAAGTACAGGTGAATTTTAGGAAGGAGCGTCTATTGCGTCATTAATCATTGTGACGTTGTATGAGCATAAAGTAACACTGCGTCAATGAACACGGACATCTACCATTTCTATCCTCGCGCTTGTAGTATCTCTGATAGTTCATCCTCATTGCCATTTTTGTTAATCCACTAAGGACATATGCGGAGCTCAGGTCACCTATTTGAGGAGAGTTGTGACCATAGTCCAACCAGTTTGAACTGGGAGACTTCACATTAACTTTTACTAAAATAACACTAATAAAAGATATCTTATAAATAATAAAAAAAACAGGGCGATATGTACGAAAGAAAATTAATATTAAAATGAAATAACAAACTTAATACACAAATGTAATAAGTACTGGAACAATAATTAGGATTGTAACTATGGAACACGAATGTCAAAAACGTCATAAATCCACTCGTTTACTAGATTAACCAAAAACTTCAGATAGTAGATACAGTGCAACCTCGATATAACAAATCGGAGGGGAACAAGAAAATATTCGTAATATCAAGTAATTCGTTGAACTGAGGTTTGTTATTTTGAGGTTAGATTGGTCTAAAATTCGTTATAAAGAGGTAAAAGAATAGTTTTATTGATGATTAATGATGTTTCGCTTTTCTGCGACCGATAAGGAACACTTTTTACGATTCTGAGCCATTTTAACTTAAATCTTTAACAATAGTGACGAGCAGAGGTGTTTACATTACTTTCCATCAAAACAACAATGATTACTGTACAAACAAAAGCGTGTAGAAACATGTCGAGACATGAATCACATTATAAGATTAAGAGTTATATTATTGGTGGAAACTTTATATAAAGGTTTTGGGTTGGCAAAATTCGTTAATTAGAGGTATGTATACTTTTTCTTGATAGTTGAAAATTCGTTATAAAGAGGTTGTACGCAAAGAATGTTCGCAATGTAAAGGTATATTTTATATTGACTCTTATGGACAATTCAAGGGGATTACGAAGAATTTGTTAAATAGAGGAATTCGTTATATTGAGGTACGTTATATTAAGGTTGCACTGTATAATTTTGTAGCGCCATCTTCGTGAACAGGGAAGGGTAGGAACATTAGCACTACCAAATTCAATCTGCAATCTGAAGATTTTGGATTAGATTGAATATTAATTTCGGCCGTAAGCGATGATGATATACCTATTAAGATATCCCTCAGATCAGGGTAACCAATATACTGTCGGCCTTACATAACAGTCGAAGGTCATCCAATTAATGCGGACTAACGATAATTTGTTGAAATGCCAGATACAGAAACGAGATATTTAATCAAACTTGCGAACTTCGCCCATTAATTAGTAACTTGCAAATATTCGTGGCTCGAACTAACTTTAGATGATCGGGCAAAAATTTTCAGTTCCCCGGAGAACAAAATAATTATATAGACTTGAATATTACACGTAGAATCATAACTTATGGGATATGATAATGTGGTTTGAAAAAATATCTTCAAAAATATATTTTGTGAAATGTGAGGCGTTGCTTCATGAAGTTAAGATATATAATGGACATTAGGCTCATCATCATCATCATGATCAACCCATTACCGGCTCACTACAGAGCACGGGTCTCCTCTCAATGTGAGAAGGGTTTGGCCATAGTCCACCACGCTGGCCATGTGCGGTTTGGCAGACTTCACACGCTTTTGAGAACATTATGGAGAACTCTCAGGCGTGTAGGTTTCCTCACGATGTTTTCATTCGCCGTTGAAGCAAGTGATATTTTAATTACTTAAAACGCACATAACTCCGAAAAGTTAGAGGTGCGTGCCCGGATTCGAACCGCCGACTTCTGATTAGGAGGCTGACGCCCTAACCACTAGGTTATCACAGCTTCATATTAGGCTCATTTTGCTATAATCCACGGAAACTTCCAAAATCTTCTTCCAAGATCTTCCAAAGTTCTCTCTCTAGATTTTTTTTTTATCCACTACAAGTAAGCCCTTGACGGCAATCTCACCTAACCGGGCTAACCGGTTAGGGGCATGGTAAACCCACACTCCTAATCGGTTTCTACGCGTCATCGTGCCGGAACGCTAAATCGCTTGGCGACACGTCTTTGTCGGTAGGGTGGTAACTAGGCACGGCCAAAGCCTCCCACCAGACCAGAATCGAGCCGGGAATCGAACCCAGGACCTCCAAATTTAAAATGCAACAGAGCTCGCGCTGGGCCACGGAGGTCGTCGAATATAATAATTCTACCACCGCGACACCGGAGCATCCACAGTAAATAGTGTCTTTACAACTTCTTATAATATACTAGCTGTTGCCCGCGACTTCGTCTGCGTAGAATTGCTGATTTCCCGTGAGATTGAGGTTACCCGTGCGGCCAATGCCCTGTTTCAGAAAGTAAGCTACAGCAGATGTCAAATAGCCGATTTTCGTGTTTCTAAACATAGGACTTTCATACAAACTTCAAATCCCTATTTTACGCCCTTAGGGGTTGAATTTCCAAATATCCTTTCTTAGCTGATATCTCTTAACTATCAACTACCTACTTGCTAAATTATAGCTTTATATGTACAACAGTTTTTGAGATCTCGTGTTTAATCAGTAAGTATGTAAGTGACCTTTCGCTTTTATATATATAGATTAGTGCTTTAGAGCATAATTTTCTTATTTGATATCATAAACTTTCGATTCCGACATATTATTTCAACAAAGTTATCCAGAGTGAACTCAACAGTTTTGAGTTCTTCGATGTTTTTTCTAGATCTTTCGCTGCAAGTACAACTTTTGTTCGTTGCCGACCACTACTAAAAACTTTTCCTGAGTTTGTTATAAAAATAAAATAACCTTAAAATCTATAGCGGGAACTTTGCGCTGCTCTCGCTTGTCTTTATTATCTGTTCTTGTAATCCATACTTTTCCAGTCCCCGCGATAGATAGAGAAATAAGTAGCATAAAGTGAAGTAAAACTATATCAAACTAAAGTACCATGATAAAGTAAAGATAATTGAAGAGATAAGCCAACAATCAGCATAAATCTAATAACAATACCCCTAACGATCCATCCGAGCCCTAACTATTGGCTATTCAGACGTTAGGAACAGACGCGAGATATTTAATCAATTTCCCCAACTTGGCCCATCAATTAGTGACTTATTGATACGCACGATTTAGAACTTGCGCCGAAAACGCAATTTACGGTCCGAACTTAGGAATTGAATGACTTAGTTAAGATATCGAAGGTATATTAAATTGTAACAATTAATTAGGCTTTCCTTATTAAAGATCTAAGAAAGCTAATGACTTGCCAAATGGTATATGTCCAGATAAACCAAGATTGAGATTTTTATTCAAATCAAATCAAAAATAGCTTTATTCACATAAACCTATTACAGGCATCTATGAATCGTTCATTTTATTATTTATATTCGTGAAGTGATGGTGATAACTACACTCGACAACTTAAAACTAAAGCTAAGAGGGTTGAAATCGCGCCCAGATCTAAGAAGAAACCCACAACAAACTTAGCCGGGTTTTCTTTATAACCATCTCACATAATTTATAATAAATTATAGTTCCTATGGAGATAGAGCAATTCACACCTAAGCTTTTTTATCATATATATAATCCTTAATATCCTAATATGATTTTTCTATACACTTTCGTTTTATAAAAACGTTGAACTTATTGATAAACATCTCCAAGATATCAATAGGTAATTTATTATAAAATAAAATACAATTTCCTTTGAATGAGTTACTAATTTTGTGCAGCCTTCTAAACGGTACTACAAGTTTACTTTTACTTGTAATGTTCAGTGCGTTGCAGTACATCTTTTTCTTGAATTTATCAATATTGTTTATTCGGCTATGTCATACAATTTTAAACTCAAATTTACACAAATTGAATGTATGTTTATTTTATTTATTTTTAAGGGGCTAACTTCGAGTGTTTGATAAAGATCTAGATATCTAGGATCAAGATACGGTTTATATTTATATATTATATAAAACGTACATCATGATTCTGAATGGCATTGAATTAATTTTTGAAACAAAATTTTAAAACAAGAACTGACAACGAAGTCATACATATTAAAAATTTGTTTTTTCATTAATCTCTAAAATTATCATTATCAACCTAAGAAATAAAATACTTAAAGATTTGATAAAACAGAAGGTTCATCTTAATTCAACAACGTACTCTTACTAATTAATTAATGCATTTTTATTAAATTTTCCTGTTTCTTTGTGTTTTATTGCAATAGAGTCTTCTTTCTTTCTATTTATTTAAGAAACTGTGTTTAGGCATCGAAAGCGCCATTTAAAGGCAATATAAATAGGCAATAGATTATTTCGAATTACAGAATATTTTCGTATATAGTATAATTTACATAATATAATATACTTAAAAATATTCATTTATAAAACCAAAATGTTGTGAGGTAACATTTCTTACATTATAAATACATGTAATGGTATTTCAAAAGAATTTGTATTCACGACGTTAATTTTGGTCCAAAACGGTTTCCTCCATTAAAGTTTGCCTTACGTGAGATAAAACTTTTAAGCCCAAAGTATAAAACCCGCGAACGTTACCAACTTTAAAGTATCCAAGTCTAAACGACTTTTTAGTGCTACACTTTGGAGTTGCCTTAATAAAACCGCTTTGTAGGTCACGAGTACGAGAATATTGTTATGTGGTCTATATTCTGCTAATCTAAGAATTTAGTATGCAATAAATTAAAATATTGCTTTTTTTTAAACAACCACTGAGGCGTGTCCATTGATGTTAAGTGATTACCTTCACCCATATACATCTGTAGCACCAGAACACCCATCCTCCTAATCGGTTTCTACTTGGAATCGTACGCTAAATCGCTTGGTGGTATGTCATTGTCAATAGGGTGGTAACCAACCGAGGCCGAAATTTCGTATTAGACCAGACCCTATAGAGAATCGAACCCAGAACCTCCCACTTTATAATATGGCGTCACGCACTACCAAACGGAGGTCTACAATCCCTTTAATTTTTTTTATCACTACAAGATAGCCCTTGACGGCAATCTCACCTGATGGTAAGTGATGATGCAGCCCAAGAAGGTTATGGCTAATCTGTTAGGGGTATGGTAAACCCATACGCCAAATTGGTTTCTACGTGACATTGTGCCGGAACGCTAAATCGCTTGGCGACACGTCTTTGTCGGTAGGGTTGTAACTAGCCACGGCCATAACCTCTCAGCATACAAAAATATATAGGCAACAAAAGTATATAGGTTATACAGGTCTAACTGTAACTCGCTTGTTATAATCTATTAACCGATTGTGGATGAACAATCTAATAAGTTCTTCCGAGTATTGTTCAGTACTCACCAAGTAACGAACCATCCATCAAGGCACATACTGGAGGAGTATGTATACATGTGTTATATATATGTACGTATGTATGTAGTATATAATAATTATTCTGCTGTTGTCGAGTTTTAGCTTCAGGTTCGAAACTCCTTAAGCTGAGATGTCTGACACATAGGCTGTACTTTGCGTAGTTAAAGTTAGTGTTAAAACGAGACAGATTTATATTCACATAAATTTGTCTCGCTTTAACTGTATCTCAGGTTAGAGTACAGATAAGCGCGCTTTATAAATCTCGCACATATTCTTCGTAAGGTGTCACTTTAAATTTGATTGCAACCTTTGTTCTTAATTGCGATAGTAAGTGGACGTTCCCAGTGCCAATGGCGGCTGCGTTTTTTATATATATATATATATATATATATATATATATATATATATATATATATATATATATATATATATATATATATATATATATATTTTTTTTAATCAAATATAAATGCAAATAAGTTTCCTAGAAACAGTAGGTAGTATCCTCCTAATAAAAAAACTAAAAGTTTCTAATTTTCTTTTTAATTAAGAAATCAAAGATTTCCTTTAATAAGTGCATAAATGAAATAGGAAGATTTTAATTATACGGGTAGCCTGTAAAAACTTTATAAACTAGCGAAATTGGGCCCCAACATTTTACGGGAATCCGAGGACCCGCGATCTTCCTCTAACATAATATTAAGCCCAAATACCTACTCTTCATTGCGCTAAAGAGTTTGTCGAGTTACAAAGGACCTAACTGTAATTTAATCAGAATCGCATTACATTAATGAACTAACCGGTAAACTTAACTTGAACTTGACCCTAAACTTTGAATACATTGTTTCCTAAGCACACACAAGTTAGTAACTTGGTTATTGTTAACTAAAATGTGTTAGTTAATGATTGTAGGGGGCTACCTTCACGGAATAGGCACAGTTTGTAGTTATTTGCCAAGCAAATAATATTGTTTATAAAGGCCTTGCGGATAATAATAGAATTACATTACAGGCAAAGTTGTATTAGTCATGAAACTAAGACTTTTGTAATAATAATAATAATACCAAAGGTTTTATCTGTGCGATACAAGATTAGGTGGTTAAGACGCGGAACTACCGAAAGTATATTCTGAAGGATGGCATTCACGACATCTGTCGAGCCTGTTGCCATCCCGGCGAGTCACTCAGTGTGCTTTCGGAATATTCTGCGCTTGCCAACACTGAGTATTTGCATAGACACAAAGCAGCCAAAAATCCTTCACCAAGAGCTTGCTCTAAAGTACGGTATCCTGGATGAAAGGTTGCCTATTACAAGTACACACCGGTGCCGGTACTCGAGCGCGACGGAATCCGGCTCTATTGGGGCCGGTCCTTTATCACGGACAAGACTATTCTCGCGAATAAAACTGACATCGTGGTGGTTGACCGGGCACAGTCAAAGGTGTTTTTGTGGACATCACCATTCCATATGACGAAAACCTCGTGAGAGCTGAGACGGAGCAAAAACTAAAGTATCTCGATCTGGCTCACGAGGTTTCCGACATGTGGCATGTACAGTCCGCTGAAACCATCCCAATCGTCATATCTGCAAATGGGTTGATCCCAGTTAGCCTCGCTCACCATCTGAGGCGACTGAGGTTCCGTGGCAGTTCGCTCGCAGCCAGGATGCAAAAAGCAGGCTAGGATAGTCCGCCGGTATCTCAACCTGTCGCCCCCGGCCGTTTGGTCTCCCCTGCCGGGGCGTAATCCTCTGCCGGTGCAAATATATGGGTTTATTTATTTTTATCTATTTAAGCATATTATATCTCTTTTGGTTTTCATATAAGAGAGTGAAGATGAGAGTTATTAGAATATAATGCAAATAATAATTAATTTCCCAGAATCATCAATATCATGATCAACCCATTCTTGGCTTGCACTACAGAGCACGGATCTCTTCTGAATACGAGAAGGGTTTGGCCATAGTCCTCCACGCTGGCCATATGCGGATTGGCAGACTTCACACGCCTTTAAGAATATTATGGAGAATTGTGAGGCATGCAGGTTTCCTCACGATGTTTTCCTTCACCGTTGAAGCAAGTGAAATTTTAATTGCTTAAAAACGCACATAACTCCGAAAAGTTTAAGATGCGTGCCCAGATTCGAACCCCCGATTCTGATTAGGAGGCTAACGTCCTAACCACTAGGCTATCACAGCTTCACTTAACTTTTTAGAAAATCATATGCATATATAGAGATGCAAAGAACTTTATTTATACTGTTTATAGACAGTATATTTTTTTTTAAATTTAAAATATCACTTGCTTCAACGGTGAAGGAAAACATCGTGAGGAAACCTGCACGCTTGAGAGTTCTCCATAATGTTCTTTCTCAAAGGTGTGTGAAGTCTGCCAATCCGCACATGGCCAGCGTGGTGGACTTTGGCCAAACCCTTCTCATATTGAGAGGAGACCCGTGCTCTGTAGTGAGCCGATAATGGGTTGATCATGATGATGATGATGATAGACAGTATAAACAAAAATCATTGTGTTTTTCGCTACTTAGATATCTCACGGGGATACAAGCAGAGTATTGGCAAATGTTTGGGCAAATTACGTTAACAAATGTTACCTTGTTGACATCGACTGGGGCACGTACCGGTTGGCTATCGGGAAGTTTCCAGACCACCTCGTTAAGCTAATGCATGTACTGGATTGCCAAATGTTTGGACTTCCTGTACATAACTGTTGCGGTCAGTACGAGCGATCACGAGTCGCAGGTTCTAGGTCATTTAACTTTATACTAGGTAATATGTTGGTTTTCTTGTTAGCTGTTTCGCATTCATTTGTTAACCTTACTACTTGCTCGTTATCTTGTGTTTTAATGTACTGTCACTAATTCTCCTAAATAAAAAGAAAGTGTGCAGCGCATGTTCTGTCGTGTGGGATGTAAGGTTCTGGGTTTGATTCCCGGCTAGAGTTTGGATGCTTTGTCTATTTGGCTTATTCTACTGTTAAAGACATTCCGCCAAGCGATTTAGCCGGTATAATGCCGCATAGAAATCGATTAGAAGAATGGGCTCAGCAGGCCTCGATCCTCGTGCGCTGGCGCATTATAAAGATGGAGGTCCTGGGTTCGATTTCCAGCTCGAGTCTGGTCTGGTGGGAGGCTTCGGCCGTGGCTAATTACCACTCTACCGACAAAGACGTGTCGCCAAGCGATTTAGCGTACCGGCATGATGTCGCGTAGAAACCAATTAGGAGTGTGGTTTTACCATATCCCTTACAGGTTAGCCCGCTACCATCCTAGACAGCATCATCACCATCAGGTGAGATAGCCATCAAGGGCTAACTTGTCGTGTATGAAAAAAAAGTACAAGTACAATCACTGAGTTTACTTATTCAAAGAACTATGTCTTATACTGACAGACGTTCAACCAATACTGAATTGCTTATTCCGATGGTTGGAATTGATTTCCTGCCCGAAATAGCAACGACACGGCAATACGAACTAAGTTATCCGTGACAGCATGCGCTACAGTATTATTAATGTGGGAGGACCCGAGCTCGATTCCCGGCTCGAGTCTATTCTGAGAAAAACGTGTCGTCAAGCAATTTAGCTTTTCGGCCGGATGTCACATGTACACTATATTTTTATCCATAACAAAGTGTATACATTAGAACGTTGACATGACACTATAGTTTATTATATCTACACTTTATCTGCACACCTGGTGCAAATAAAGTGTAGGGATAATAAACTATAGTGTCATGATTATCATGATCAACCCATTCTCGGCTCACTACAGAGCACGGGTACCCTCTCAATATGAGAAGGGCTCGGCCATAGTCCACCACGCTGGCCATGTGCGGATTGACAGACTTCACACGCCTTTGAGAACGCCTTTATAATCTTAGTATAGATATAAATATACTTACTATATAAGTTGTGTAAGTTTTCGTAATTGCAAAATGTTCATAAACATATTTTACACAGATAGTATTGAATATGAGTTTGCTGAACGAATAGTTAAACCACTGGTTACAAAGTTAACTAATACCAACCGTGACCGTTACCAAATGAAACCGCAACAGTTAATTGGGGTGTTTCGAACTGTGACCACAGCTTAACTACTCCTGATCAACCCATCACCGGCTCACCACAGAGCACGAGTCTCTTCTCAATACGAGAAGGTTTTGGCCTTAGTCCACCACGCTGGCCATGTCCGGATTGACAGACTTCACACGCCTTTGAGAACATTATGGAGAACTCTTAGGCATGCAGGTTTCCTCACGATGTTTTCCTTCACCGTTGAAGCAAGTGATATTTTTTAATTGCTTAAAAACGCACATAACTTCAAATAGTTAGAGGTGCGTGCACGGGTTCGAACCCCTGACCTCAACTGATTGTGTTTTATCAACTATCAACAAACTATACTAATAACTATCCTATACTTAAATTGCGTTCAAATTTAACTACTTATAGTAGTTAAGCTGTGGTCACAGTTCGAAACACCCCAATTAACTGTTGCGGTTATTGTGTATTAAATACAGCTCTCACGGTTGGTATTAGTTAACTTTGTAACCAGTGGTTTAACTATTCGTTCAGCAAACTCCTATTCGATACTATCTGCGTAAAATATGTGTATGAACATTTAACGATTACGTCACGACAATTTATACAGGTTATATTATATAATTATATCAATACTAAGGTTATAAACAAGAAAGTTGGTTTGACGGCAATCTCACCTGATGGTAAGTGATGATGCAGTCTAAGATGGTAGCAGGCTCACCTGTTATGGTAAACCCACAATCCTAATTAGTTTCTACGCTACATAGTACCGGAACGCTAAATCTCTGGGCGACACATAACAACAAAAAATACGCACACAAAACAACAAAAATTGGAAGCTGTGATAGCCTAGTGGTTAGCACGTCAGCCACTTAAATTTATTTAATTATTGATACATCTACAATATACATAAAAAAATACATTGCAGCAAACAAAAGTGTCACATTCACCAGTATGCCTATCGGTTACAAGTGTACACGACATTGGCAGCAAAACAATTAAGACAGATTAAACACAAATACAAACTAATTAAAATAAATTAATTGAACAATCTACACATTTTTTATATAATAAATAGTTTTTAAATTTAATTGAACGATGGAAGACTCGCCGATCATGCCAAATGATCGATGAGTTTCTTTCTAAACACCGCAAATGTATCGTGGAATATGTCAATGCTAGATTATAATCAGAGGTCGGGGGTTCAATCCCGGGCACGCAACTCTAACATATCGAAGCTATGTGCGTTTTTAAGCAATTAAAATATAACTTGCTTCTACGCTGGAGGAAAACATCGTGAGGAAACGCCAAAGATAAAAAAGTAAACTAAACTAAATCCTAGACGCCGTAGTTTCAACTGCCAGTCATCTAACACTATAGGTTTTATAAAGTATATACAATGTATGTCATAATATGAATTTCGATGGTAGAAATCCTTTGTTATAACAAAAATTCGATATTATGTTTGTTTGTTGCTGCATCTTTAAGTCGCAATGCACCGAGAGAGCAACGGATCCTCGTTATTTATGGCTTAAAGATAATTAAGCCGATAGATATAGGGTACTTTTAGGTCCGAACAAATGCACTCTGCATTTGTCCAATAAAAAAAGTAGTAAAATTATCTGGAATGGATGTAGTCCTCAATTCTATGAGCATGATCAATCCAATACGATATGTTACAAACATAGTGAGAACCCTTTTTTTAATATACAACAACAGTTAGCCATTGAGTGCAATCTCATCTGATGGTAAGTGATAATGCAGTCGAAGATGACAGCTAACCTGTTAGGGGTATGGTAAGCCCACACTCCTAATTGGTTTCTACGCGACATCGTGCTGGTACGCTAAATCGCTTGGCGACACGTCTTTGTCGGCAGGGTGGTAATTAGCCACAGCCAAAGCCTGCCAGAGCAGACTCGAGCCGGAAATCGAACCCAGGACTTCCAACTTTATAATGAAACAGCGCGCGCTATTCCACGAAGGTCATAATATAATTATAGTTGCAACCGTATAAATAGCTGTATCAATTAAATTTTTTATGTCACCTAATTTTAAAGTCACTACTTTACCATACCTCATCACCTGAAAGCACGTTAAAACGTCCGAGTGGCAAATATAAAGCGGGCATTCATAAAAATCTCTCCATTTTAATTAATAAAGCTGAAAACTGAAACCTGACTAGATACATTTTAATACCGTGTTTTAAAATATCACCCCGGGCGAATGGTAAATGTTTTCTGACTTGAATTATACAATTTCGAAATCCGCACTATTCGAGGCTAAATTGAAAATATACAATAAATAAACATTCTATATAATAAAATATATAATATATTTATAATCGAGATAAAAACTGGCGGAAGTTCTCAATTCGTCTGTATTTTTTTTTTAATCAAATCAAATCAAAAACAGTTTTATTCTCATAAACCTATTACAGGCATATATGAATCGTTCATTTCATTATTTATATTCGTGAAGTGATGGTACACCACTGACTTAAAACTTAAGCTAAGAGGGTTCAAATTGCGCTTAGGTCTAAGAGAAAACCCACAACAAACTTAGCCGCATATTATTTTTGTTATCACCATCTCACATAATCAATAATAAATTATAGTACCTATGGAGATAGAGCAATTCTTTTTAGATATGTAGAAAATAATAGATAATTAAATCATAAGAATCTTATTAATATATACCTATAATTTAATTTAATATTTCAATAAATGTGAAATAATTTATTGTTTATAATTTATTCTTTGTAATTTATTTGTGTTCGTACATATGTATTTATTGTTATACATTTTTACTCTTCTATTTTTCACATAACTTGAATTTCATACAAGGAATGTGACTGGTAAACTTTGATAACATTTATAATCCTTTCATAATATAAAAGGCAGTTGCAAACTTCGTAAACCGTTCAAGACAGTATGGCCAGCAAGTGTCAAGCAAGTCGCGGAGACAATATAATATTAGAGTATATAAATACCCACAAAACAACTACGTCAACGAATGCGCGCAACACTGGATATGTCGTTAAAACTTGCTTATCTCTTAACTCCGTCACAATATATTTCCCTAAGCACACAGAAGTTGGTAACTCAGTTATCGCAAACCCCAGTCAGTGTATTACGAAGAAGTCTCCAGTGGAGACCTGCTATTGCTTATACGGTAAATATTCCGTGACAGTTCGTATAAATTACTCTTTGTGAAGATTATGTAGAATCGACGACTGGTAGTGACATCTTCATGCTTTTAACACTGAATACTAACAAATAACATTAATTTGACATTATTGTGACATCGGATTTAATTAAATTTGTTGTTACATAAATTCACAAGGAAATTCATTTAAAAATGCATTTGGATTTATTGGTTATTAATAAAACAAATCTTTAAATTAAAACTATTAATAATATTAATTTAAAGATTTAAATTTATATTTTTAAGTTCGACTTTCGCGGTAATTAAACATATTAAATAAGATATTTCTTGTTACATTTTCTATTTGTCTATAACTCTCGTGTTGCATTTTTTGATAAATATATATGTTTTTTATTATTTGTGGGTAATTATTTATTATTATATTATTGTATATCTATTACTTATTTAGTTTTGTGCAATAAAGTTTAAAAAGAATAAAAAATATTTCAACCCAGACACAAAGATAGTGATCACGACAAGATTAAAATAAAATTTACTACCGTGTAACGTACCCGAGTTGATTCTTTATAAATTAAAATATGCATAACTATACTGTCTAAATAGTGCACGTCAATCTGTTAATGTGAGATTTTATTGCGACACTAAAATTCACGTATTTGATAATAATTATCATTTCGATTATATATATGTCGGCGCGAAGGAGTTATTGACTTCATTCAGCGGCGCCAAGAAAATCAAGAATCCAATAATTACCCACATTTGAACTCTTTAAATCACTAATTAATCATTTCATTTTTAAACAGTGTATTTAGACGGTAGCAATCAATTTTGTACAAGCATGCTTTGCTTGAAATACGGGCGGTTGATGCTTTTCGTGGCATTTTCGCTCGAGACGTCGGATTCCCGTTCGGATCTCTTAGTTATAGTCGCAATTAAAGTGTAATCCCTCAAGTTTTGGTTTTAATTATTATGAGCGAAAGTAAACAAAAGCGTGACGTCACTCTTACTAAAAACAACTCCAACGGCCTTGATTCGACATATATTATAGAGTCAAATTAACAGGAGATTATATCTATCCAAAAGTAATTGCACGTCTGCTATCGCCAACATAGCTATTGGACATATAACTAATTTTGCTAATCTGGTGCCTTATTGTATTATGTTTATCTAAGTCAGAGTGGACTACTCGTAATTCTAGATTACGTTTGAAGACCTCCGTGACGCAGTGCGTGTGCTGTCGCACTATCAAGTTGGAGGTCCTGGGTTCGATTCCCGGCTTTCTTTTTTCGAGTCTGGTCTGGTGGCTTCGGCCATGGCTAGTTAACATCCTACCGACAAAGACGTGTTATCAAGCGATTTAGCGTTCCGGCACGATGTCGCGTAGAAACCAATTGTGTGGGTTTACCATACCCCTAACAGGTTAGCCGATACCATCCTAGACTGCATCATCACTTACCTTACATAAAAGGGTTCCTTGTATAGTATTGAGTACAGATTTACAAAAATCATATGATATAAGGAATTTCATATAATTTTTTTATCGTCGTACACGTGTACATTTTAACGTTTTAGATTTTATGCAATTTTATAACTGCAATTGCTTGAAAGTGTTTGCATTTTTTTGTGTTGTTTGCAAAAGTAAATTTATTAATTCAAACATTCAGCTTCACAATATTATGTTTAAATGATTCCTGTCTTAAGACACAGCAAATGAAAGTGAATTTTAAATGAGCCTCACAATCCTATAAGCGTAGAACATCGCGGAAAAGTTAAGGAATCTGTTAAATTTATGAATAAGCCGCGCTCTGTTTGAATGCCATTAAATATTTAGTGGTATGAATAATTCTCTCGCCCTGCAACAAAGTTTAGATCCGTGCAACGTGTGTGGAATTAATTATTTTGGAATTTGGAATGAGTCAATTTGGAATTATATCCATGCCACCACAACCACTATGGTGGATACCTATTTAAGGTTTTATAATTTATATGTATGAATAAATGAAGGACCGAATGAATGAATAAATGAGGGACCGAATGAATAAATGATAAATAAATGAATGAATAAGTGAATGATGATGTTTTCATGTTTATCACACAATAGTAATAAAGGAAAAAAAACAAAAAAGACCAGTTGCATGAAAAAGACCAGTATGCATTACGTAAGAATGATGAAAAAAGTAACTTAACAAACCGGTACAGAAGTCACTAACTACGACAGATTTTTCCGAACACGCCTATAAAGTATAATAGAAATACTTGTCATAAATTATTTAAAATTTTTGACAAGCGAACTCGCTTTACTGAAGTTCTATATCTAACAATTACGCAAAGTGCTTCAATCAAAGATATTAAGTAATGTATTATTTATACTTACTTCCAAACTATAAATCATTTATATCAAGAACAAAGTGTATTAAATTATTGTTTTCGAAGATCCTAATCTTTTTTATTTTATTACGGATATATTAAACAACGTAATATAAATAACATTATTGGGTCACTAGAGGGCAAGGTCTCCTCTTAGCAGAGAAGGGTAAAGCTGTTCTTAGCCAACATGCTGGACACGTTAGCCAAGTGCGGGTAAGTAGATTTACGGACGGCTTAGAGAACATAATAGAGAAACTCTCATATAAACAGGTTTCCTCACGATGTTTATTTTTAAATTAAATTTAATTTTATTTACTTATTGAGGTTGACCATTAAATATTATTTATTAGCCTTGTCTTAATATTAAAAAAATATTTAAATTAAACATACTCATTTATATTATAAAAACATTATTAAGTTACGTCGAACTTGTTAATTATACTATTCATATTGGACAATGCGGTTAAAGAAATTTTCAATCAAAACAAAGTAAATGCAAAGGTCTAAGTCTAAAAAGTGAACTTTAAATAAAAACTGAAATAATAAAAATCTAGACTTCTGTTAAGTTATATAAAATAACTTTTACGATAATATTTTCTAAAGTTTAAAACGTTACGTGATGATGCAGTCTAAGATGTTAGCGGGCTAACCTGTTACGGTTATAAACGGTACAGCTATAATAAACCTTTACCCCAAATCGGTTTCACCGCGATATAGGACCGAAAGGTTAATCGCTATATGTCTTTATCGGTTGGTTCGTGCTCCACATACATAAAACTAATAAAAAAGAGAAACAGCACAGCTTACAGTTGCCAGCCATTAAAAATCCAGACCAATTCCAAACTTTCCAATCATGGAGTAAACATTCGTAGATACATATAAATCCATACTCTTCTTCTTTCATTTCCTTGCCCTTATCCCATTATCATTATATGTGGTCGGCACAACACGTCTTCTTCTTCCACTCACTTCTATCTTCTAAGTCTACCCACAGCTTTTACACGCATGTCCTCTTTTACACAATCCAACCATCTCTTCTTTGTTCTTCCTCTACTCTTTTGCCCTTTCACAATAATATATAACACTAGCTGATGACCGCGACTTCCTCTGCGTTGAGTTAGCGTGTGTAAAAGTGTGTTTGTTTATCTTCCCATCACGAAGCAATGGATTACTAAACCGACGATCTTGATAATTAAAGTATCTCCTTTCTAACACAAAAAGGAGGAGTGAAATCGGAGTACGGGTTAATGAATTACAACTAAATACACATTTTGACTTTCATTACCGTCTCCCAAAGGAACCGTGCTGTATTCCAGTAAAAATCTTTCCTATTTGTTAAACAGGAGTATCAGCTACTGCTATACCAAATTTCATTCAAATCCATCCAGTAGTTTCGGCGTAATGCGCTGCCAAGATACAGACAGACAGATAAAAAAAAAAAAAAAGACGGGTTGCACTCCGGGAGTGCCGGCAGAAGTGAAAACTTGATTATTAACGTTGAGCATGATATTTTGATATTTTGGAATGGTTAGGGAATAATTTTGCACCAATTGCTTTATCAGTATAAAAGTACTATCATTTATGTGGTAGGATACAATATTCATTTATTGCGCTATCGTACACAAACATGACAATTTATATTACATTAAAAATTTAACACTTTAAAACTATTACAATTATTTTACATTAAAAAGTTTATCTCTCCGAAAAATCATCTTTCATCCATAATTTCAACGACTTTTTCACCATCATCATTACCAGAACTATCCATGGATGCGCGTGGCACGCTGTAACATACACGAACATTCGCGCAAGCGCCCTGCGCTGCCTAAACGAAACAGTAGGCCCAGGCATATATTTTCGCCGCGCCGTAGAGAGGGGATAGCTGTCTACTCTCCATCCGTCTTACGCTTTTTCGATCAGGTCACGTGTCCTGACGCGAGTTTAAGATTTTATACCCATTACAGAAAAAGTGCTCAACGCCGCTAAAGAAGTTTTCACTTCAAAAATTAAAAAAAATTGTTTTGGGCTCAGTATCGATAGTAAAGTATTATATATTCTTTTGGTGACATTACTTTCTTCCCTCCGCATTATATGACCATACTATGCTAGCCTGTTATTCCTCATCTTATCTGTCATAAATAAAATATAAAAAAACAGACTGAAAAACACCTATTAGATTACCCTCGTCGCGAAGTTGGTTAAAAATAACGTCTTAATCAATACTCCTTGGAAGTTTTAATATTCCTTGCTTAAGCCAAACAAGGTTATCTGAATTATTCACAGAATTTAGATAAAGGTTTACTTTTAGCATACGGCAAGTCGGTCAGAAGTTTTATTATTTCTTACCAGGGAGACATTGTTTCCCTTGGTTTCTGTGAAACTTCACCGATTTGGGAGATTCTTCCCGAGTTAAGCAATTTTGGCAAACAGGCATAGTTGAAGTTTTATCTTGTATCATAAATTATTCCAAAAATAAGTCTGACGTAGAAATGTATTTTTAAATCTGTGCAATACCTACTGCTTATTTCTGTTCTAAAATATTTATATTTTTCGTTTAAAATCAAATTAACCTGAGCCAATCTCAGTCTCGTCTAGTAACTTTAAGTTAAAAATTACGATGATTCATTGTTCCGTTGCTGCGTGAAAGAAAAACAATTGACATCATGTTTTGGATAAATCTTACTAGCACGATGATTCATGAAAGTAAAACCATTGACAAAGTGTTTCGTATAAATATTACTAACATTTATTTTTTACTTTGTCCGCATGACTCTGCTTCTCCTTAAAATTAGCTTAATTATGTCAATCTTATTAAATATTTATAAGTAAGAAATATGTTTTTTTTTGTTCTTTCAACCATAATGATTTTCGAATGCGAATGCGATGAATTTCGAATATTTCATCACGTGATTTATTAATATAATGGGCTGAAAAATCTGTCACTATTAATAATTCGCTGTTGATGTTTTCGCATTACAAACGATTTGTATGACTATAAACTATTAGTTTTTATATGAAGGAAATACGATCAGAGTGAAGGTACTAGAGAGAAGATGTACAGTCTCATTAAAAACTTTTATTTTAGTGATATTTCATACTACAGTTATTAGGAAACTAATAACTGGAAGGAAGGTATTCGGATATTGTTTTAACTGTATCATTTTGACTACAATTTTCTTTGTCTGGTGGGAGGCTTCGGCCGTGTTAAAAAAGCGAATAATACTTTACTAAAGTATACGGTCATCATGGATTTTATGGTTCCGTGACCGGAGACATTTTGTTTTTCGTCCTAATAGCAGATGATCTTTTTTATTTTTTTTATTTCGGGATTATTTATGTTTGTTTTCCAAAGTGACTTGAATACCTTAAAAGTATGCGTTCATTTTAAAAGATGTTAGGTATACTAAATTTTTTAACCTAGCATTATTTGAGGCTTATGCTTTTAAGTTTACAACTTAAAAATATAGACATAATTCATGATCCCGAAACAAGAAAAAACCTTACCTCCTACTTCGAAGACCCTCATCAGATCATAATAAAAATTTTAATTTCATGGTAAACTCTATGAAATTAAAAAGTTTAGTAATAAGACAAAATAGGCTTGAACGGATTATTAAGCCCATGAACTACTAATTCAGTGTAAAAACGGCGCCGTGTCATATAACTCTGAGTGTTATTACATAATCATATCAGGCATAAGGAGACCTGTATAAGTAACAGAACGTTGACCAGCGTATTCGAGCATATATATATAATATGGAAAAATATTCTCTAATAGATCTAAGGATTTCTGACCAATATATTTAATTTCTCCAATTACTTCTCGGGTAGTTTGAGCAATAATTTTATATAAGTCATATTAGTTCAGTAATTTCTTTAGATAGATAGATAGATACTGTTTTTTGGCAAACACATTTTAAAGAAACAACAAAACGGAACACTTAAAACATGAGTATGCAAAGGCGGTCTTATCGCTTAAGCAATCGCTTCCAGACAACCCTTGGGGAAAGAAGTAAAAAATAAATGAGGGCAACCGCGCAATATTTAAATTTAATATAAATTATCAATTAATATAATATATAAATATAAACTTTTTTTATAAATAAATATATATCAATTCACAATGTCTTTATGTACGTTTCAGATCAATATCAACAAGATGTTTCAAAAATATGTTTTCATATTTATGGTGCCTCCTTTGGTTGGATATGCACTAATTTTTTGCACGTATGAAGTGCACGCCACTGTAAAAGGACCATAGTTATCAAATATCTCTACGAGTCTAAAAACTGAAGTGAAGCTGAAGTGGCAATAAGCGGGATACGGTCAAAGAGCCTATGAAGACTGCGTTCCCAAGTTACTGGAGAGCGGTCATGTACCATTATACGCAACGTTGCTAAAAACACAACCAGGTACCAGGACAATTTTAAACGAGTCTCTCGCTTTATCCAGCAGTGGACGTCTATCGAAAGGTATTCCGATTAGCATCGCGATGCTATTAGCAATCATATCGTCATAATTGCCGTCACAGCATATGGTATAACGCGTTATTGTGCAACATATACGTGAATTCTATTTTCTGATTTTCACTGTACCCCATGACTTTTAAACTTTTTAAAATTTAACCCTGATTAACTAACTATCTGTTTCAAGTTATTTTGTCCACTTTCGTTTGGTTTTTATGAAATCCTGACAAAACTGTAAGAATAAAAAACATTCTGAGACTTAAAAGGATAGATAGACATAAAACAAAGTTACTTGAAATTGATTATATTAGTATGGATTATTTAAAAGTCTATGCTACTGAAGGCTATATTAAGGCTATATTGCATTTCTGTGCTGTATTCAATTTCCAGATACTACGAGTGTGATATAGACTCGATAAACCGAAGATGAAATCAAATATTCCGGAGGCAATTGGTTTGAATAATTGAACTGAAGAGAACAAGCATATTTGTACAGGTAGTCTGTTTGATATTGGTACAACTAATTGATACTGGTGGCGATTTTAAAACATTGAATTTTTTATTCAGAAAATCAAATCAAAATAGCCTTATTCATGTAAGCCTTACATGCATCTATGAATATACTATTCCCGTAGAATTATACAATTAAACAATCGTTCATATATATTTATATATATATGTATGTATATATGTCATATGTTCGTATATATATATATATATATATATATATATCTCATTTTTCATTATTTCTATTTTGGAAGTAATGAACTTAAAACTAAAGCTAAGAAGGTTCCAGTACACTTAACTAAAATAAAATGGGTCATACTGAGGTTAAACATTTTTTTTCATATAATACATATTATTTTAGTTAAAACTCACTATAATATTATAATTAATAATAACCGAATGGTTTGTCATTTCACCGTATATTTAGCACTTCTGAATTATTAGCTGTGGATCTTTGAGTTTGGATTTATTATACCCCGTTGTATCGTTCCAAAGATAAAAGGCATCAAATATTAATAGAATGTTCAATTTCAATTTAATGAAAATGGCCATTATTATTTTAAAATGTGAGTGATGAAAATCTGTTAAAAATGTATGGTAGATGATAGAAGATGGTACATTTAGATATGTAAGCTGCCATCTGCCAATTTGTATTTTGGAAGTTGTAATTTATATCAAGTTAATAGAATTATAATTAAAACACATCCAATAAAAAAAAATCTTTCTTTCGCATAACGAAATTAAAACAATTTCTTATTTGTACCTCACGATAATTTTATAAATGTATACGTATATAATTAAGTATTAAGAAATACAAAAAAACTATTGATGATATATAATAAAATATAAATATATAAAATCAATATGTTCTCTTAGTGTTTCATAAAGGATATTTTACTTTGACTTTTTTTTCGAAGCAAAGTATAATGACAATACGTCTTCTGTCTTGTTTTCTGTAGCTAAAATATAATGAATATTCATCAGATCTGCGCGTAAAAATAAACAGGCGGACTCGGCATCCTAATTAAAAATACACAACTAACCTGTAAAATAGGAAGGTCATCGCCGGCTGCGGCAAATTTTAAGGGAACAAAACATTATAATCAACATTGTTACACTCGCACATAATTTTCCACCACTCAGAATTTTTACACAATATTCACTGTTGTAATCACTCACTGGAATTATGATTCTGACAAAGTTCGATCGTAGACAGTTCGTAGCATCCGTAGCGGTACATAGCGTGCGTAGCGGTCCGCGTAGATCGAGTGACTGGTACGCCGGCATGGAGAGCGCGCAAGTCCGAACTCGGGATCTAAGATGGGCAAAACTTAATCTAGTAAAATCAAGAAAGTTTCACGTACTACTCACTATTTGTTTATATTAAGATTGTTACACTTCCTTTAAGATTGGTAATTATTTATGTTATTATTGTTATTGTTATTTTAAATGGATTTTTTTCTGAAATCGTGATAATAAACGAGTGTACGCGTGTAACATGTAACGACGTTTCAGATCATGAGTCACTCAATCTATGGATAAACAATAACTAATTTGAACTTTGACCTGGAATAGACAGCGTCATTTACACTATGTAGTAAGCTGCCAATACAGTTACTGAATTGGATTATTCCATGGATATAGAGCGGCGATAGCCTTCGACATCTCATTCGGAGTTGGATCTCTGGCACGAAACTCATCAGTAAAGTTTTTTTTGGAGCTTATGCGTTGTTAATTTAACTTAAGCAATTAGTAATTAGTACTTTTGTTATTTCGCCTTTTACTATTATATTTTTTTTTATTCATGATTTTATTTAATATTCGCTTATTTAGAATCTAACTTAAGTATTGTAAGATTCTGAATAAGGGGGTGAGATTTTCGGTTTGTAATTAATCCGAAAACTGATTAAAGCCGTTAATAACTTTCACGCAACTTTTTACAAGTGCTGAGTAAAAAAATCTGACAAATTAAAGAGGCGTCTCAACTTAATTGTCTCTTTTCTTTCGTTAACAACTTTCATAAATTTCCTCTCGAATTCGACACGCTTCGTTTCGCAACAAACGTAGACTTCTTTGCAGAAGCGCTTTAGTTTGTGACCTTGGGATGAAGAGGACAAGACTAGAGGAAGATTAACTTTCCCATTGGTATTATAGTGTGTAAGTAGGTCTCGTTTAGTAGGTAGGTAGTTCGAAGGGAAGGTGGCAACCTGGAGAAGATGGTTATCACCGGCAAAGTGGATCCAATGAGACCTCGGACACGGAGTCCGATGCGTTGGTCTGATCAAATCCGCACCGCACTCGACACGAAAGTCCACGATGCTGTACACGTCGCGACCAACAGAGCAACATGGCGCGACATCGTCCTGAAGAAAATCGTAAGTGGAAGGGTCACGACCCTCAGTAATGAAGATTATGTCGCAGAGAGAGAGGTCTAGTTTAATCTGATGGTCATTCCTAATAGAAAGTAATAGAATATATGATGTCGATTAGAAGTCAATACCATAACAGGATCTTTTTTTAAGCTTACGTTTATAAAATATTAAACATCATCAAAAATTATCACCATCATCACGAACAACCCATTACCGGCTCACTACAGAGCACGAGTCTCCTCTCAATATGAGAAGGGTTTAGCCATAGTCCACCACGCTGACCATGTGCGAATTGGCAGACTTCACACGCCTTTGAGAACATTATGGAGAACTCTCAGGCGTGCAGGTTTCCTCACGATGTTTTCCTTCACCGTTGAAGCAAGTGATATTTAAATTTTTTTTAAAACGCACATAGCTCCGAAAAGTTAGAGGTGCGTGCCCGGATTCGAACCGCCGACCTCTGATTAGGAGACTGACGCCTTAACCACTGGGCTATCACCGCTTATCAAAAAATTATAACCGCTTAAAAATTGTAACCGAAAACACTAAGCAAATTAAAATTTAACTTGTAAGCTAAATCTAAGACCAAATCAAAAGAAATTATTTCACCAACGGTTAATTCTCACTAAGGAACAAAGCTATAATATTTTTCGTTGTAACTTCCTCTTCCTCGTTAGGGAAGGTTTTCGTAAAAACACAAACGGGCCATTAGGGTTTCATAGTATAATTCATTGTTGGCAACTTGGAGAATAAATAACACAAAGTATTAATAAATCTATTTCGCACTCCACCCTAACCCCGTAACACGTTTTTTTGAAAGCGTTAACAACCTTTCTTTACTGTAGTGCACAGCATTTTCGCGTAATTCTATCCTGGGCTCGATTTCCGGATCCGGCGAAAATAGTAATGTAAAGGGTTTTTTGTCAATAAATTCTCAGTTCTCAGATTGGGAAGTTGTGTTGTCCACCAGATCCATGAGCACGCTCAGCATAATATTCATTAAACCCGCCAACCGACTTATAAGCAGCATGGTGAATTCGTGTCAACTTCATGACTAACCTGTTACGTCACAATATAAAAACATAAGATGCATTTCGACTGTTACTTTTAAATTTAACGTCATTCAGATACATACCACGTGAGGTGTTAAATTCGCAATATTAATATTAATTTATATTATTTCATAGGGCAACTTTAACAGCTATTCAAATTCAAATTCAAAATAATCTTTATTAAAAGGCACTTTTGACGCGTCAATAATTTACATAGTAGTTATTTCATGGTGATAACTACATTCGTAAACTTAAAACTAAAGCTATGAGGGTTCCAAACGCACCCCGGTCTAAGAAGAAGCCCACAACAAACTTAGCCGGGGTAATGTTAGTGTATTTATGCTATAGTTACGTAAATCACTCAACTGACCCTCAGTTTAACTGTTTAGCTACAAAATATGAGATTATATATACGGCCAAGAATGATTAAGTTAAAATAGAAGAGATAGTTAAAAATTCCCCACGAAAAACATTACTCTAAAATGAATCAATGCCGCCGAAAGCATAAATAATACGTGGAACGGGGCTCTGCCACAGATAAGTAAAACAGGAATTAAAACTTATTTGTACGGCTCAAGCGGTGATAGCCCAGTGGTTAGGGCGTCAGCCTCCTAATCAGAGGTCGGCGGTTCGAATCCGGGCACGCACCTCTAACTTTTCGGGGTTATGTGCGTATTAAAAAAAAAATATCACTTGCTTCAACGGTGAAGGAAAACATCGCGAGGAAACCTGCACGCCTGAGAGTTCTCCATAATGTTCTCAAAGGCGTGTGAAGTCTGCCAATCCGCAACATGATGATGATGATGAGAGGCGTTACCACTAGCTTTTTAGATTTGGTTCGAATAATAAAAGTAAAAAAACTGCGTTATAACATTATCTCTGAAAGCTCTAAAATGTTCTAAAATTGTATTTGTTTGTCCGTAAAGCATATCAATATCCCGTTTTGAAGTTTATAATTCAAATTTTGCGACACAAAATATAATTTCTATTGTTGAGCAACAAAATAAACTTCACAAATACTTTAATACGAAATAAACTTTGTCAAAGTCAACACCCGCCTTTCAGGAAGCCAGCTGATACGTTCAATCTAGGAGAAACGTATTTCGAAGTCTGTTTTGAAGTTTAGTTTAACAGCTATTTCAATATCATAACAACTTCATAATAAAGTAAATATTACTTGTTTTCAATTCCACTACAAGTTAGCCCTTGACGGTAATCTTACCTGGTGGTAAGATGCAGTGTAAAATGATAACGGGTTAATCTTTAAGGGTATGTTAAAGTCATACTCCTATTTGGTTTCTACGCGACATCGTGCCAGAACGCTAAATTACTTGGCGACACATGTTCTTCGGTAGGGTGGTGACTAGTCACCGCTGACTAGGGTCACTACACCAGAGTCGAGCCAAAAATCGCTAAATCACTTGGCGACACGTCTTTGTCAGACATCTTCGAATCGGTGGCTTAGTCCATAGTTTTTAAAAACCTCTAATTTACGCGGACGAAGTCGTGGACATCGACTAGTGAAATAATAATTATTTGTAAAGGTATTCCTAGCATTCGTAATCTGGTTAGGGTTTATAACACATTTGTGGGTGGTATTTTAAAAATACTACGCGATTTTTTCGCGTGACAGTTCGTCGAAATTAACGGACGAAGATTGTCAAAGCCCGCTCAAGGGTATCGATACACTAGCACTTGAAATTAGTACATTAATTATATCGGTAGCTACCTAATGCACCGCAATTATCCTATATATGATGTATAGTATGAACATCGACCCCAGGGATTTAACCAAGTGTTCTGAATTAAGGCCGTCATCGAGTGGCCAGGTAAAATGGCAGCATCGAGAGGTGGCTGTTATTGTAATCTATTAACATTATTTTATTTTTATTTTCGCTTGCTATGAGCTGCCTAAAAAGATTCAGAGTGGAGCGAGTCGCAGGGAGTCGCTAGAAACAAGCGGCCCAAGACCGTGGACTTTGGAAGTCCTACAAAATACCTATATCCAGTAGTGGAAGTCAATCGATTGATATGATGATGATTTTTTGTTCTGTTACTTATTTTCATCTATATACTACAAGTTAGCCCTTGACGGCTATCTCACCAGGTGGTAAGTGACGATGCAGTCTAGGATGGTAGCGGGCTAACCTGTTAGGGTATGATAAAACCACACTCCTAATTGGTGTCTACCTGACATCATATCGGAACGCTAAATCGCTTTGCGACACGTATTTGTCGGTAGGGTGGTAAATAGCCACGGCCGAAGCCTTCAGGCCAGACTCGAGCCGGGAATCGAACCCAGGATCTCCAATTTTATAATGCGACAGCACACTGCGCCAGGTCGTCAAATTAAGATCTAATGGGTAAACTAAAGGGCAGCGGAGCGCTAGACTGGAAGTGTAACATGTGAGTATTATAATGTTAAGTAAGAGGGAGACAATTACAGTGAAATTGGATCTGTCAGCCATTGCACTGCGGTGCGGAACGTTTACTTAGATGAATTTATTTCCAGTTTAGAGACGAACCACATACGTAGCTTGTGACTGTGATAATAGTTTAACTGGCTCCTCATCTTTTTCTATTGTAATGTTTTTCCCTTTGTCAGCCATTTAACAACTGAACTTCCGAAATCGAAAAACTGCGCACGGCACCCTTTAGTGTATCACTTTTGGGGGAAAAGCTAATAAAACTATATAAGACTTCTTATTAAGGTACTTTTAATAATTTATCGTATCGTTAGTAAATTTGTATCACTTTTGGGGGAAAAGCTAATAAAACTATATAAGACTTCTTATCATGGTTCTGTTAATAATTTATCTTAATGAATGTACATTATAAAGAAGCTGATGTTGAATAACATAAAAACGTAAATAATGCGCAAAAGATCGCAATTTTATTAGAAGCATGAAAGTATTTCTACTTTCATTGGAATTGAAAGTCTTTTTATTGCATTTTAAGTCTCAACATCATAACATAATCTAGAGATTCTTTAGTTTATTCAGATTATAATGTCCAATTTACATTATAAATCAGATTCTAAGAAATTCAATGATCAGGGAAAATTATAGTATTTTCTTTTTAATGATCAAAGATAAGCTAAAACAAAACTTTATGTTCCTGATTATTAATTTTGTACTCGGAGCTTTTATTAATTTATGTAAATGATCATAAAATGTTAAGTTGTTAAAATACATTTTTTACTTTTATTAACAACATTCAGGAAGTAGGTTATACGTTTTACGTAGACACCTTTAATCAAAAATAAACTATGAGAAAGGATTTCATGGTATGATATTGTGATTAAGACAAAGCACCAGTAGAAGTAGCGGCAGCTTTTAGCTGAGGTATAATTCAAAGCTGGCTCGTAAGCAAACAAATGAACAGGTGATACTGAAATATCAAACCCACTTAGAGAGCTTTGTCTTGTAACATGTCAGGAGTATACTAGAAGGGGGTTTATAACTGTACACTTTGGACTTGGATTCTAATTTGTTAGCAACTATCGCGGTATAATACTAGACAATGCTACTTTTAGAATAATCTTTTGGTAGATGACCAGAATCTATACATAGTAGTAACGCCTGCTTCTATTCATTATATATAGAAATATTAGTAAATCTACTTCACATCTTAATTTTTATAATAAAACTCAGCATATGCTGAGTTGGACACTCTTTCTGCTTGGTTTTACAGACAAGCATAAAACTTCTGATAACAATAAATGTACTATGAGCATTATCATATGAGAATAAATATATTTTCTTGCTTTCTTTTTTTCTTTCTTTATCTTAGCGACAGAAGAAGACAGAAAGTTAAAGTGCTTGGAAAGTGATCTGTCGGGTCAATTGTAAATAAAGGGGCCCCTGAAGGACCTGTTTTAGGACCTTTTCTGTTCCTCAATTACATTAATGACTTCCCTACCATGCAAGGACATGGGATAGCATTTTTTGCTTAAAATAAAATGCTTTAAATTAAACGATGAGAAACATGTAAACCACTATCCCGCTTAATATCTAACAATGTATGTTTGTGACCTACTAATCAAGTTTTTATAACTGACGACAATGTTACTGTTAAAAAATTTAACAAAAAATAAAGCATTCGAAAACATGCTAATATCCCTTTTAAACGTCCTAATGTACGAGCACGTCCATACAACACGCGGGAGATAAATAAAATTTACATTTAGCCATACATCCGTGATTAATGGTGACGGTGCAGGTTGATAAGGGGCGCCGGATTTAATCCTATTCGTATTTGTATTTGTACTTGTATCCGTATTTGTGTTCAACCAAGTTTTATTTGCGATCTACATAGTACTCGTATCAGTGAAAAAAAAAGTGGTCGCCTCAACCGTGCATAATCATTTAATCGCTCTTTGGTTTTTTTATTTACTTCACTTGTACTCTTATCTAATTTATTTATTGATACGTTGTATCGACAATTTTTTAAAATTCAATAAAGAATAATAGTTATTTAATTCTCTTTATTAGCACAAAAGCACAATGGGTGTACAAGCAAATTCGAATCTACCTTGCACATATTAGTGGCAGAAGTCTTGGTCACTACCTGAGCCTATCAGGTAGACTTCAGGTTAAAATATCGGCATGACATTCGATCCCAGGCACTCATCTCGTACATATTACAGTTATAAGCGTTTTTAATTCAAGTTAATTATTTTATAATTAAACATTATTCGGCCATTATGCAATGACCAGCTTTGTGTTCCTGTAAGTGGGTGGTTCCAAATTTGGTACCTGGTAGGAGTAATTTGGTTAATTATAATTTGTGGATTTTCTCTACTCTGGTATAGTGGGATATTTTATTATTATGCTGTGATCTTCTTCTACCGACAAAGACGTACTGCCAAGCGATTAAACATTCCGGTACGATACCGCGTCGAAACCGATTATCGATATGAATTTTAAATAACTCCTTACACGCTATTTTCTTATCATACTACTACATGATCACTTACCATCAGATGAAATTTAAATATAATGAGATCGTGTAATGTATTGATTTTTAAATTCAAAAACGCAAGAAGAGTTAAATGTTTCTCCTGATAAACGTAAACAAACTAGTCCGCATTCTGACAACATCAAATTTAACGCATGCGTGAAAAAAAAATTAACTTTAGCGCAAACCAATCTCCATGGTTACACCTACTATTTATTTAATTGGCGCATGCGATTTTTTTCCTAGGCCTTTAAGTTTATCTATCTCTCTATATCTTGGTCAATTGAATGGGATGATGTATAAAAAGCTGCGGGTATCAAAAAAGGAGTTGTCAAAAATGCGGTGCGATAAAATCGTTAAAAGTTTTATTGCAACATTCGCAAATGTTATATCATTGCACGTTCGGTTTTTCGTTCAGATGGTGTATTATTTTTTTTAATCCAACTTTTTGTAATAAAATTGGACGTGTGGAGTGAAATATTTTCAATTTAAAAAGTAGGTAACTCATTTGAAAGGGCTTTAAATTTCACTATTCATTTATGTTTTCAAAACGACATTCGAGAGAGTAAGGGCAATTTCGATTTGCTGGTTTTGACTTTTGATACTTATACTTCAATTGGCAGCATATCTAAAATTTTCTTAATATTTTTATATTTATTTTGGGTTTTTATAAACTCCTATGGCAAAATTGGCTTACCACGTTTGTATTTAAGCATTATTATCTCATGGCTCGTTCCTGTTCCCGTTTCTGTATTTTCCCTTTCCCAAGACATAAGTCGAATTTCGAGGAAGTTTGCTATGGCAATCTGAAACTATATATAAGTATAGTTATAGATCATCTACCTGAAATTTAGTTTCAAATCTTGAACTGTGGATTTTGCAGGATAAAAGGTGGCCATTATGATTTTTAGCTACTCCTTGAGTATTGTTTAAAGTTTTTAACCAAATTTATCTTCGAACGAACGGCTAGACTGATGTTTTGACTGATAAATATTTCACAAAAAATAAATGATCAATTTCAAAATTTCCTAAAGGATAAAAAGTATCCTATGTCCGTCTCCTGGTTCTAAGCTACATCTCAACCAATTTTCAGTCTAATCGGTTCAGCCATTCTTTAGTTTTTTTTTGTTTTTTTTTACACACTACAAGGTACTACAAGTCAGCCCTTGACGGCTATCTCACCTGGTGGTAAGTGATGATGCAGTCTAGGATGGTAGCAGGCTAACCTGTTAGGAGTATGGTAATCCCACGCTCCTAATTAGTTTCTACGCGACATCGTGCGGAATGCTAAAATCGCTTGGCGACACGTCTTTGTCGGTAGGGTGGCAACTAGCCACGGCCGATGCCTCCCACCAGACCGACTCGAGCCGGGAATCGAACCCAGGACCTCCAACTTTATAATGCGACAGCGCATGCACTGCGCCACGGAGTTCGTCAAAAAGTTGAGTAATTGTATATATATATATATATATCAATCAGAGAGCAGCGCTATCTAGTTTTGGAGTCATGTATGACAGACAAGAGAGTGGCATCGCCCCCTCTCTTTATGCAACACTAAGTGACGTATGCAGGTTCTTATAAGACTCACCGGCGCGGGACGGCGCATTGCATTGATTGCACTCGGTCGGGTCAGACCGGTGGTTGAGCTGCGGTGGTGCATTCGTACTTGGTGGAGCGTATAGTCTGCTCCTTATAAATTACCATACTTATAATTGTAGTTCGGTTCTACCAAAAGTGTCTGATCTCTTTGCCCGAAACTACCCACGTCTACCTAAATTACCGACAAAGACATGCTCCCGCCCGTAGTCATCCTACATATAAATATAGACGTCTTTAGACGTATAAAGATTTTATACGTATAGTCACCTATAGTCTGTGTGGTAGTCATGACTACTTCGGAAATTTATGTATATGTGTATCTCTGTGTAGTGGCAGTTATGTTTGTCGAATAATTTCATGCAGCAGTGGATAGCAAAGGGGTGAATTACTAGAACCTGATAACAATCTAAAGCAATGAATAAGCGAAGGGTTACAATATCATTATGGAATCACAGCCTCACTATAAATCTAGCTGAAGAACAAAGTCTTGCCGAGGTCAAAGTGCTGTAATGCGAAAAGTTATGTAACATGCTTTATTATATCCCTAACAATCTGGTTTCTGGTACGTGTACACTCGACCTCATAAGATAAGGGTCTGTTCAATTTAGAGCGTATTGTTCTCTGAGATTTCATTGTTTATTTATTTATTTAATTGTATGAGACTTAAGGATTTTAACTTCAACATTATCAATTATAAACGGTTATAACTATTTGAACAATGGAGGTAAATTAAACGTAACGTCAAAGAGCGTTGGTCGGCCCCCAACATGATGGACAGACGACTTCAAATGTGTGACAAAAAAGGACCGTGGACTTTGGAAGTCCCTACAAAAGCAAGTTGAGCAAAGATGGAAGCTCTCACATAAAAGAGAGATTTAGGGGATTTTTATCAGTTATTATTATTTTTTTTTTTTAAAATATATAACAGCACGTAAACGAGCAGAAGGGTCGCCTGATATTAAGTGATCGCCAGTTTCGCGCATACAAATCTGCAACACCGTTGCGTTACCGGCTAAACACATCCTCCTCATATTTGGAAACATACCGGAACGCTAAATGGCGGTGTCTTTTACTTGGGCATTATATAGCCGCGGCCGATGCCTCCCACCAGACCAAACGCAAACCGGGAATCAAACCCAGTCCCATCTTCCATCCCATCTTCCGCTTTATAGCACGTTACGTACGCGCCGCGCTACGTGTTGAAGGTCGTCAAAGCTCCGGGATACTCCGATACAATTTTCTGTTTCGATATTGGTTATACAAAATCTAGTGTATTCTAGTCTAATCTTAGTGAAATATAGACTTTTACCCATACATAGGGTGCGTGCTAATTGTGACAGGCAATACAGACGGCCATTTTTTTAATTTTTTAATTTTGGAACGAAGTTCCTTATCGCGCGTTGTGAAAGGGGGCTAGACGGAAAAAAATCTTACGAAAAGTTTTCATGACACAATGAATCCTGACAGAGTTTCTGTACAAGTTCCGGATATTGCTGATGGAGTACAAAATTGAGCCTACTGATTAAGTTTATATAACATTATATTTGTTAATAATAAAAAAAATATTATTATAACTTAAATAAAATAAAATTTTATTACAATTCCTTCACTAATTAATCGAAAGGAACTTCGTTCCATCCGGGTGTCCCTTGACACCTCTCAAGTTTTTTTTAATTTTTTTTTTTATAGGATCATTAAACTAGTCTATATAGAAACAACAAGAAACATTTCAGAAGAACAAACACGAGATAGTGACTTTCTAGAAATGACCACAGCATGCAACCTTAAAATTAACCTGACATCTTAATAATTCTTATGATTATAAGATCGCGAGGTCGCTCACCAACCAGATAGACAGACCAGCTGAGGGACTCTAAGTGCTAATTTCACACAATTGCGAGACTAGCCTCTGATAGAAGCCGGTGGAAACAATTAATCTGCACGAGGTTGCAAGGACACCAGGACGGAAGATCGTGATCTTCAGTAATGAAGGAACGACTGGAGAGAGAGGGTGCGTGTATCGTTTTTTGACGCTGCTCACACGCTGTCCACGGAGCCGTTGTCAAGTGAACACATCCGAGCGTGAAAGCCTTTCGCTAATAAAATTAGGCAGCGATCCAAATGTGCTTTCATTATAACATAAAGTGTGTCGGGCCTTTCTTTTGCCAAATGTTACTGCGCCAAATCCGGCCACATTTTTCACAATTTTTAGGTACATCGTAAACTCTGGATTGTACGGTCGAAAAAGCTTTTAAAAAATTGGTCTTCGGCACTTTATATATGGCGGCGTTATTTCCGTTTTGGGCTTTTACTTTTTAGCCGGTGAGGAAGCGCTATCTACCCTTATACACTTTTATGGCGCTGTGAAATGGGGGGAGCGGGGCTTACTTTTAATTGAAGTTGCTCTTCGTGTAATGTCGATGATGAAAAGGGATTGAACAAATTTTAGGAATATTGTTCAACTAGTAGTTAGCGCTTGATTGCAATTAATTGCGCTTTGATTGAAATTTATATTTAAATCTTTATTTCTATTTAATTTCATTTTATTAATTGATTTCATAATTCTTTAAATTGACATTATTGTTTTTTCGTTGTAAGGTTTTTGTTGCACGCCTTTTAGGTGAAATGTGTTGGGCTACCCTTTAATCTTAAGATCTTGATATGAATGTACCACTTTCATGCAATAAACGAATTTGAATTTGAAATTTGAATTTTGCAATGTCATCTGGTGGTAGGTAATGATGCTTTATGAGATAGGAGTATGACATTTATATTGATCTATACGACTTAATGTGTGTGTGTGTGTGTGTGTGTGGGTGTGTGTGTGTGTGTGTGTGTGTGTTTGGGTGTGTGCGTTCCATGTAGGCAATTAGCTCCCTGCCAGTTCCCACAATATACTACAGTATTTTTTTATTAATTTCCTAAAAAGCAAATTGATGCGTGATGATGAAATACAAAAGTATTTGTATGATACAAATTAATGATCATTTTACTTCGTATCAAATATAGATGTGAAATTTGGTGGTTTATCCTTATATCGCTCTGCTAATACAGTATTATTATTTAACGAAGGTTAGACTAGAGTAAGACCGAGCGAAATCCTAGTATATAATTCAAGAAAATCAGAGAACATCAAAAGAATTCTCTTTCTCAAATATTCTTTTCTGTGTAGTATTGCGGAGTCAGATGAAATTTATATAATCGAATGCAATTCTTGCAGTCTACAGGCAGCCTATGCCCCAGAGAGTGTAGTGCAATTTGTGTTGGCGAATGATTTTGACATTGCAGCCTTGGCCGGTTTTATTTTAGCTACTCCCTTAGTCATATCGCCCCCCTTCCACTGTCGCTATTACCATTACCCAATTATCTCGTTGATTTAATGTTAATTAATAATAAAGGAAGCGGATAGCCTAGTGGTTAGGTCGTCAGCCTCCTAATCAGAGGTCAGCGGCTCGAATCCGGGCAAGCACCTCTAACTTTTCAGAGTTAAGGAAAAAATCGCGAGGAAACCTGCACGCCTGAGAGTTCTCCATAATGTTCTCAAAAGCGTAGGAAGTCTGCCGATCCGCACATGGCCAGCATGGTGGACTATGGCCAAACCCTTCTCATATTGAGAGGAGACCCGTGCTCTGTAGTGAGCCGGTAATGGGTTGATCATGATGTATACATATATACGAGTATATATATACTAGCTAGTGCCCACGACTTCGTCTTCGTAGAATTGCTGATTTCCCGTGAGATTGAGGTTTCCCGTGCGGCCAATGCCCTGCTTCAGAAAGTAAGCTACAGGCAATTGTAAAATTGCCGATTTTCGTGTCTCTAAATTAAAAAACATAGGACTTTCATACAAACTTCAAACCCCAATTTTACCCCCTTAGGGGTGGATGTAGGTGGTGGTTTTCCATGTAAATATTGAAATATTGATGTATATGTTTTTTATTTATTATTATGAATCTTAATGCAAATTTTTGTGTCTCTAACTCTAAAAACAATGAATTTTCATACCAACTTCCAACCCCTATTTTACCCCCTTAGGGGTGGAATTTCCAAATATCCTTTCTTAGCTGACATCTCTTAATTATTAACTACCTACTTGCTAAATTATAGCTTTATACCTACAATAGTTTTTGAGATCTCGTGTTTAATCAGTATGTAAGTGACCTTTCGCTTTTATATATATAGATATACTACGAGCTACGAGCTACGAGTCAGCCCTTGACAGCAATTACGCTTGATGGTAAGTAATAATGCAGTCCAAGATCTTACCTGTAATGGGTTTGGTAAATCTTAATAGGTTTCTAGGCGACATCGTTGCAGAACGCTTAATCATTTGGTTGGTAAGGTAGTTAGTGACCACAGTCGAAGCCTCCCACCGGACCAAACTCGAGCCGGGAATCTAAGATGTAACCTCCAACTATATAATGCTACAGTGCAAGCGCATAACGGATATCGTATAATTGTCGCTCAATTGAGTCATTGAGCGTCTTGTCGTGCAGGGTAAGGTGGAGGGCACCAGAGGGCGAGGAAGGTCACCCATGCGATGGACCGATCAGATAAAGTCTGCTGTGGGTGGTCCTTGCACGAGTGCACCAGACTTTCGGCCAGCAGAGGGAAGTGGCGAATGCTTGTGAGGCGCATAACATCTGGCCTCAAAGACATTGATTCGTGATGACCACGACCGCTCTGCAAAGAGTGTAACGACGAAGAAGAAGAAGATAATTGTCGTCAAAGTTATGATTACATCTCTCACGGATACCCTACTCATCGGACCCATGTTCACGCTAGCTTTAAAAGATAGACATTTCAATTCAATCTAACTTCATCATGATCAACCCATTACCGGCTCACTACAGAGCACGGGTCTCCTCTCAATTTGAGAAAGGTTTGGCCATAGTCCACCACGCTGGCAATATGCAGATTGGCAGACTTCACACGCCTTTGAGAACATTATGGAGAACTCTCAGGTGTGCAGGTTTCCTCACGATATTTTCCTTCACCGTTGAAGCAAGTGATATTTTAATTTTTACAATCTAACTTAATCAAGGGTAAGAGATAATTATAAAATTCTTACTCGGAAAATATTTATCAGAGAAAATTGTAAGAGCCGCTGGAAGCGTCCGGTCCACATAGCTCTCTTAAGTATAATAGATAATACAAATAAAATCTCGATAAGTGGTCCTTACAAAAAAACTAATTACACATAATTAGCGATCTTTTCTCTCAGTAAATATAATAGAAAAAATCCTGATCTTTTATGCTTTGTTATCCTACAGCATTATTCACGGTCTTATTTGAGGTTTTGTGCTATTTTCCTTTGATCCGTCTGTCTGTACAATTTCGCATATATAACTATACATAAAATAATTCATATAAATTCAATTGGAATGTTGTTATTTGTCGTCGATTGATAAAAGGCCTTTAAAACTTTGAATTTGAATTTACTGTAAAATAATTCAAATTTTAAAAGCCTTTATACGAGTTAGCTTAGTACAGACAAATAGGAAGCGTTCATACATGTGTTTACAATTTCTTGAGAGATTTTTCACTGTTTTTATTAACATGGCTACATTATTAGTAATTATTATTAGTCATTTATATTTTAAATTCAAATTCAAAATAATCTTTATTCAAATAGTCCTTAAAAAGGCACTTTTGACGCGTCAATAATTTACATAGTAGTTATTTCATGGTGATAACTATATTCGTAAACTTAAAACTAAAGCTATGAGGGTTCCAAACGCGCCCCGGTCTAAGAAGAAGCCCACAACAAACTTAGCGGGGTTTTTTTTTCCCTTATCACCATCTCACATAATGAACGATAAATTATAGTACCCATGGAGATAGAGCAATTCACACCCAAGCTTTTTTATGGTTTATATAATCCTTAATATCGTAAAATTATTATTATTAGTAATTCACACAGTCAAATAGATCTGGTTAGGTTAGGGCTAAAGTTAGTTTTGTTCTTAGTAAGTTTAGACGACCTCTGTAGCGCAGCGCTCGCGCTGATGCCATTTAAAAGTTAGATGTTCTGGGTTTAATTCCCAGCTCGAGTCTGGTCAGGCGGAAGGCTTGGCCGCGGATAGTTACCACCTAGCGACACAGACATTTTGCCAAGCGATTTAGCGTTCCGGCACGATGTCACGTAGAAACGATTTAGGAGTATGGTCTAACAGATTAGCCTGCTACCATCTTAGACTTCATCATCATTTACCATCAGTTAAGACTGCAGTCAAAGGCTTACTTGAAGTGTATAAAAAAAATCTAGTTCAAGGTCTACTTATAATTTGTAGTTATAACAAACGGTTTAAAATTCCTTCAGCGCTCTGTTTAAAATCATCCTACAACAACTCTTTATTTTGTTATCACCATCTCACATAGTTTTGATTATTAACAGTGTTATCACTGAAATAATATTAAGCTTATATTCACTTATATATTAACTCCTGACTAAAAGTTGGCAGGCCTAAAGTTTATTTTTCAAGTCCCACGGAAATAGTGTAATAGCGCATTTCATGTTTCAAGACAGCTTTGTGTAAAATTTCATCAAGAACGGCACATACATCGACATATTAATATGTCACAAACGGACGTATAAACACACTCACTTGTAGTATCGCTATGGAAGTAAGGATACAGATGACATAGACGACACCATGACAAGCAATCACGTCTCTCGCCATAGATATGGAAACAACGTGACTCCGATGGCAGTTATTTACGGATGTGCTTGTGGTATAGCTCTTGAGATGGAGCGGTTTCCGAACATTAAGTTAGTCAATCAAGTCCCTTTTACAGGGAAATGTTTTGAAGACATCATCTCCACTGCAGAAGGCGAAAAAAGCAATCATAAAGTTTATTCAAATAATCCTTTAATATGTAAACTTTTCGGAGTTATGTGCGTTTTTTAAGAAATTAAAATATCACTCGCTTCAACGGTGAAGGAAAACATCGTGAGGAAACCACGCCTGAGAGTTCTCCGTAATGTTCTCGAAGGCGTGTGAAGTCTGCCAATCCGCTCACGGCCCGCGTGGTGGACTATGGCCGAACCCTTCTCATATTGAGAGGAGGCCCATGCTCTGTAGTGAGCATGATGCGTAAATAAATTATAAGAATGATTAACTAAATAAGCACTTAATGCTACGTTAAATGTACGAAAAATAATAGATTTGTGTTACTTTTGTTTAGAGTATCAACGTGTAAAGTAATTATGTTTTTTTTCTGCATTATAATTTGTAATCAACTTCTTCAAGTCAATATGTGTTTAAAAAAATAATCATCTTCTATATAATTTTCTTTTTATTATTATTCATAATTAATATTAATAAGATAATTAAAAAAACAATATTATTTTAAGTATAGTATAAACAATTAAGCATTCAGTGAAAATGTTTTACAAAAAAGTTTAACGAATAAGTCCGTTTATCATTCTAGGCCGTTATACCTGCCCCCACCATCCTCTAGCTAAAGAAGTCTTATACATGTTAAATACAAATATATTTTGATGGTTATAAATTAACACGTTAGTAATAATCACTCCAATAGTAGTTAGAAATACACATACTAATATTTACCTTCGAACTTAGTTTGAACCTCGCTCGATACCGTCGATGCGGAAATGCCCCCTGGCTTTATTTCTGACATGCCATAAAAAGGCCGCGAAGCCAAGAGCCGGGAATCTGAACGAGGCTTGTTTACAACTCCGTCATCGACTGTGCCATATATGCGGGTTATTTTTGTAATTCCAACCTTATTTGCATAGCCAAAGACGTACATTTGCTTGTCTATTTTATTTGGAAGCAACGTGGTGGCTGGGTTGAAGCAATAATTGAATGTATGATAATCTATTGACGGGTTATACGATAACATTATAGAACATTACCTATTTCAGTCTTATAGTCCCAAGTTCTATTTATAACATTAGTTCCTTCAAGGGAAGGGTGAATAGGCATTTTCTAGGTAAGCGCGCTCCAACCTAGACCTCATCAGTGCCTTTGGTACTGATAGTCGTCAAGCGCAAACCTATCTTAAAATAAAAAAAAAAATAAAAAAAAACTTTGGTAAAAATGTTACATTTTTACTGACAGCGCAGTTATGCCGCATCGCTTACGGAGGGGTAGCGTAAACGCAATTCCAAGCGTTAAAAAGAACAAAAAAATATTTTTTGTTAGCTACTGAGTTATCATCATCATCATCATGATCGACCCATTACCGGCTCACTACAGAGCACGGGTCTCCTCTCAATATGAGAAGGTTTTGGCCATAGTCCACCACGCTGGCCATGTGCGGATTGGTAGACTTCACACGCCTTTGAGAACATTATGGAGAACTCTCAGGCGTGCAGGTTTCCTCACGATGTTTTCCTTCACCGTTGAAGCAAGTGATATTTTAATTTTTTAAAAACGCACATGACTTCGAAAAGTTAGAGATGCGTGCACGGATTCGAACCGCCGACCTCTTATTAGGAGGCTGACGCCCTAACCACTGGGCTATCACCGCTTCCACTGAGCTTTTACTGAGTTATAAACAAATCTAAATGAACAATTTCCTTGTTTAAATAAAGTTATTACAGAGATTATTGCGGGCGACGCGTCTGTATTTATCACATTATATTGATAAGTTTTGTATGGGGACAATTTTTCGATTCCTAAGTTACGTCTGAAGTCTTTTCTCTCAAAGATTAGCGATCAGTTGTGCAACTCGTCGGCGGATGAGTTGAGTGGATCGAGAACCCGTGGGAGTCGTAGCCAACACCCTATTCGTTTGCTTCCTATTTCTATGCAGACGAGACGCAAGGGGCTTGTTGACTTCTTCACAATCAACCTGTTTCATGTCCCACAACTGGATAAGGCCTACAATCTTATAGTAAGAGAAAAACGTATAAAACTTATTTTTTACGATCTAATAGACTATGTTCGGGATACAGTATTTTCTAATATGTAATATTTGTAGTACCATAACCAGAAAAAATGCTACCAAATTTTATAAGATCGAGGCTTATAATAGGAAGCGGTGATAGCCCAATGGTTAGGGAGTCAGCCTCCTAATCAGAAGTTGACGGTTCGAATCCGGGCACGCACCTCTAACTTTTCGGAGTTATGTGCGTTTTTAAGCTATTAAAATATCACTTGCTTCAACGGTGAAGGAAAACATCGAGAGGAAACCTGCACGCCTGAGAGTTCTCAAAATGTTCTCAAAGGCGTGTGAAGTCTGCTAATCCGCACATGGCCAGTGTGGTGGACTATGGCTAAACCCTTCTCGTATTGAGAGGAGACCCGTGCTCTGTAGTGAGCCGAGAATGGGTTGATCATGATGATGATAAAGGTAGCATTTTGGAAGGTCGATGTTTATAGAAAATGTGAATTCACCCAAATAAATTCAAAGATATATATGTTTGTTGCGATTATTTTCTTTGGAAGGTCCCGCATTCGATTCCCGGCTCGAGTGTGGTCTGTTGGGCGACAATGGCCGCGATTAGTTACCACCCGAATTACAAAGACATACTACCAAGTAATACTAATAATAAAAATATTAAATAATTTAAGTATTACATAAAAAGGATGCCTTCACCCATGTCTCACAGTTATTCTGATGGCGATATTTTGCAAAAGGATTTCCTGGATGATTATGTTGTGGTTTTCTTTTTTTTGTGGATTTCTTCTTAGAACTGGTCGCGATTTGAACCCTCTTAGCTTAAGTTTTAATTGGCGACTGTAGTTAAAAGTGTAGTTTCCGGGAAAATTATCGGAATGTAATCTGAACATCTACTAAGTAATATCATTATCCGGAGGAAAGTATTTTTGACTGAATTATTGAACGAAATTGCAGCCAATACGGAAACTGTGGTGTAATCTCGGCCTGCGTATGATATCAGTGTGCCGGTAGTGTGTACACGGATGGGGCTGTTATAAATCCAGTTTTAGCATTTTAAATCGCAGTTTTATAAATAAGCTGGCTCACTGCTATAACTGTTAAAACTGATAGTAACGGATGCCCGCGATATTGTACACGTTTCAGTTAAAAATAATAAAAAAAACACGTAATTTCTTTGTCCGTGATTCAATATCAAATCAAATATAGCTTTATTCATATAAACCTATTACAGGCATATATCGTTCCTATAAACCACCTCTCTTGCTCCTGTGCCTTTGGAGGACTTGTCGGCGATGGATGCGGGGCCGTCCACCAATCCCAGAACGGTCCTCAAGTTGGTTGGTGTGCTGTTGTTCCGTCACACCTCTAACAGGCGAAACTGGGCACGTTGTGCCGTGCCCGAGGAGTGTCTGCTGCGGCGGACTACCGCTGGTGGAGTTGCGGTTGTATGCGAGAGCATTCTCGTGGCTCCGCCATACATCGGCGAGTAGGTTTTAGTCAGTAGGAGTCTGACATAACCTCTGTGCTTTCCCGTGGCGCAGAGGTATCCACGATAAAAAAAAAGTATCTATGAATCCGTTCATTTCATTATTTATATTCGTGAAGTGATGGTGATAACTACACTCGCCAACTTAAAACTAAAGCTAATAGGGTTTCAATCGCGCCCAGGTCTAAGAAGAAGCCCAAACTTAGCCAGTTTAAATAATGAATAGAAGCAGGCGTTACTTTGCGGAAGTCCATGATATTATAATTGCTGTTTATTGTTTAGCCAGTTTAGTCAATAATGATTTATGTTTAATTATTAAATCAGAGCAAGTCATACCCAAACTTTTTTAACGTTTATATAATCCTTAAATCTTCTATAAGCCTACGTTTTATGAAAACTCTGAACTAATTGATAGACATCTCCAAGATTTCAATAGGTAATTTATTATAAAATTAAATACAATTGCCTTTGAATGAGTTACTAATTTTATGCAGCCTACTGAACGGTACTACAAGATAATATACAGTACAGGCAACCTCCGTTGCCTACATTTTTTCACAACATGGTTGGTGCAGCGCGTGCGCTGTCATATATATAAAGTTGGAGATCGTGGGTTTGATTCCTGGCTCGCTTCTTGTCTGGTTTCAGCTATGGCTAGTTACCAACCTACCGATGGGCGACTAATCATGATCAACCCATTACCGGCTCACCACAGAGCACGGGTCTCCTCTCAATATGAAAAGGGTTTGGCCATAGTCCACCACGCTGGCCAAGTGCAGATTGGCAGACTTCACACGCATTTTTTTAATTATTTACAGGTCCAAAGTGATGGATGTGTTAGAACATTTTTAGAAGTTGCCGGCATTGGGAACTGGCTATACAACGGTATTAAAATTCTGAAACAAAATTTACGACAGCCGTATCAGAGCTTCCGTACCTCGGCGGTAGGCCGGCGTAATGACGTCACTTCCGCCGATTGGCCGCAATTTGCTCCAATAAATCAACTCGCTCCATGCAAGCGAAGTTGCAATGGGTTTATGTTATCATTACTTAAACACACGGTCTACAGTCCGCACACTTCACCAAACTGAGCTGGGGTTGCGTCACGTTAGCTTCGGCAATAAATTTAAACAATACAAGCCGAAGGCCGCCGCTCCACGTTGCTAGAGGGTTTTTGGTCTTTTTGAAGTAATATTTCTTTAAGCGCGTTATGAACAAAATATGTGAGTAAAATTCTAAGATGCGTGGGCATCACTGTAACACTAAATTCACAGGTTGAAACTGCCCGCTAAACCGCTAAACCGAAAAGTTGGAGTTGCGTGCCCGGATTCGAACCCCCGGCCTCTGATTAGGAGGCTGACGTCCTATCACCACGTCTTAAAGAGCTTAAGTCTCGAAAAAAAGCTACCTACAAAATAGAAAAAGAACCTCTATTAGTAAGCGGTGATAGCCTAGTGGTCATGTGCGTTTTTAAGCAATTAAAATGTCATTTGCTTCAACGGTGAAGAAAAACGTCGTGAGGAAACCTGCATGCCTGAGAGTTCTCCATAATGTTCTCAAAGGCGTCTGAAATCTGCCAATTCGCACATGACCAGCGTGGTGGACTATGGCCAAACCCTTCTCATATTGAGAGGAGACCCGCACTCTGTAGTGAGCCGAACGGGTTGATCATGATCATTATACTCGTATTATATTAATTATGATCCATCCAAAGGCACATACTTTGGATTCCGGTGCTGTAGAAAGGAAGGAAGGTCATGAGATCCACTACGATATATACTATCCTGTAACTACATATATAACATACTAAGTACATTTTTGACGACCTCTGTGGCGCAGCGCGCGCGCTGTTGCATTATAAAGTTGGAGGTCCTGGGTTCGATTCCCGGCTCGAGTCTGGTCTGGTGGGAGGCTGCGGCCGTGGCTAGTTACCACCCTACCGACAAAGGCGTGTCGCCAAGCGATTTAGCGTTCCGGCACGATGTCGTGTAGAAACCAATTAGGAGTATGGCTTTACCATACCCCTAACAGGTTAGCCCGCTACCATCTTAGACTGCATCATCACTTACCATCAGGTGAGATTGCCGTCAAGAGCTAATTTGTAGTGGATAAAAAAAAAAACATCGGAAACAAGCGCCCATAGCTTGTATGGAGCGCGTCGATTTATTAAAGCAAATTGCGGCCAATAGGGGGAAGTGACGTCATTACGCCTGCCTACAGACATAGGAAACTCTGATACGGCTGTTATAAATTCCGTTTCAGAACTTCGACACAAAATAATTATTCATTAATCGTTAATTTCGTTCGTTCGTTCCAGCAGTTATTCCAATTTTACATACCCAATTAATTTATCCGTTAATGATGCTTACATATGTTTTTTTAATTCTGCTTGCATTTTTCTCCTTTCATTGCTTAATTGAATTAGGCCCTATTAAAAACGGTTTGCTAAGGGTAACCTATTTAAACTGTTGATATTACAATATTATTACTAACTAGCTGGCGCCCGCGACTTCGTCCGCGTGGAATAAGTTTTTAAAATTCAGTCAGAATAAGTTGTAAAAATTCCTACGGGAACTCTCCTATGTCACTCTCCAGGTCCTCAACTATACTTTCAAAAATCACGTCGATCCTCTCTGTTGCGACGTGATTGAAGGACAAACAAACACACATTCGCATTTATAATATTACTATGATTTTGTCTGGACAGTAAGGATTTCTTAGTACAAAGTATTACAGTGGATTCAAAGAAGTAAAACTTTATAAGATTTTCAACCAACATTAACCCCGGTATTAACCTCTTTGCGGCGGATTTTCACAAATTATTAGCGGATGTCAACGCCTAAGCAGGGCCTAACTTCCAAATTCCTTTTCATTCTTTATGTTTCCACTTTCAATGTGTGATTTTGCAAAAGAGCTTATACCTACATGTCATAGTTACTGAAAAGTAATGCTCTAATTGCCGATTTTCATTTCTCTAATTCCAAAAACTCAGAACTTACATGTAACCTTCCAACCCCTCACCCCTCTCACCCCTTTTGGGATGGATTTTTGTAATATTGCGCATATACAGGTTTTTATTATTTAAACCAAATAACCTAAATGCCAATTTTCACCTCTAAAACTAAAAATCCTGATGAAAACTTCCAACCCTCATTTTACCCTCTTTGGGGTATATTTTCGTAACATTGATTGATACAGATCTTTATTATTTATAATTAACAACTTAGTTGCCAACTTACATGTCTCTAACTTCAAAAATATAGGACATTCATACAAACTTCCAACCCCCATTTCAACCCCCTTGGAGTAGATTTTGGTAATATTGGTTATACAGATATTTATCATTTATAATTAAAAACTTAATTGCCAATTTTCATGTCTTTAACTTCAAAAATATAGGACTTTCATACAAACTTCCAACCCCCATTTCTACCCTTTAGGGGTGGATTTTTGTAATATTACGTATACAGGTTTTTATTATTTAAAACAAATTACCTAAATGCCAATTTTCATGCCCCTCACTTCGAAAACATAAAATCCTCATGAAAACGCCCCACCCCCATTTCACCCCCCTTGGGATAGATTTTCGTAACATTGATTATACAGATCTTTATCATTTATAATAAAAAACTTAGTTGCCAATTTTCGTGTCTCTAACTTCAAAAATATAGGACTTTCATACAAACTTCCAACCCCCATTTCTACCCTTTAGGGGTATATTTTCTCAAAACCGTTTCTTAGCTGACCTCTACTTCATAAAAGGAATCTACATTCCAAATTTAAAGTTCGTATGTTTTATAGTTCCTGAGATCGTGATCATCAGTCAGTCAGTCAGTGGTATTTCGCTTTTATATATATAGATGTATAATAAAAGCTTTTATGAAAAAGTACCCTGGGAATTTACATCGCGGCCAACTCAAACCAATGGACCGAAATTTTATTTATTTTATTTTATTGTACCTTCATTTATTTAATTTTATTGTATCGTTATAACCGTTTACCCCCAAATGTATTAAATTTACAAAAAATAAAATTAGAACATGTTTAAAAAAAGTACAAAAATTTACAGTTATGCGAGTGTGTTTATGTGTCTGTGTGTGCCACACACATACACATAGTAAGTATGTGCGTGTGTGTATTAAATTTTATAAAATTTTATACATCGTTGTAAGGCAAAGTGATAAGCCACTTTATTACAGAACTTAAACTTTAATTAGCAGTTGCTATAGTAACGTAAAAAATGCGGAGAAATAAGAAGCGCTTTGTCGCACCGGCCTGGAACGTTGCTATAGCTTAATCATGTTTTCCTGGAAGCAAATGTAAAATAACACCTCGTAATCGCTTCACGATATGAACAAATTGAATAGACATCGTTGTAGCGATTTTCGAAGTTACGTAACATTATCAAGTCGTTTGATGAATATTCATAAGACCTTCCTGGATTTTACCTACGCCTACCGTCGCGGAAATCTGCCGGCTTTGTAAGCTAAAATTTTGATACTAATTTGTTACTTCCCCTTATTTCCATACAAGTTTTAGCTGTGACTTCATTTCATTTATTTTCAAGTTATATATAGTATTGCTTCTTAAAGTCCCGTTAGTAGATGTAGATAGTACCGTTTAGTAGGCTGCACAAAATTAGGAACTCATTCAAAGGAAATTGTATTTTATTCTATAATAAATTACCTATAGATCTTGGAGATGCCTATCAATAAATTCAAAGTTTTTATAAAACGAAAGCTTGTAGAACAATCATATTACGATATTAAGGAAGTTTACATAAGTAAACGATAAAAAAGCTTGGGTGTGAATTGCTCTATCTCCATAGGTACTATAATTTATTAATCATTATGTGAGATGGTGATAACGAAAAAAAAAAGAAAACCCGGCTAAGTTTGTTGTGGGCTTCTTCTTAGACCGGGGCGCGTTTAGAACCCTCATAGCTTTAGTTTTAAGTTTACGAATATAGTTATCACCATGAAATAACTACTATGTAAATTATTGACACGTCAAAAGTGCCTTTTTAAGGACTATTTGAATAAAGATTATTTTGAATTTGAATTTGAATTTGAAATTTGGAGGCTCAGTAATATGTACCCGTTGGAACCCTAAAAATATTCTGATTATTTATTTGAAATTGTGTCATGTCGCAATAAAGGGAAACTGAATTCTAGGCTCGAAATTTTAGTCTCTCAGCGTTGAAGGTAAAAGTGTTTTCTTTGATAACAAATAATTTAATAAGCCTGTTTATTATGCTTTGGAGTTTACGAAGATTACAATTTCGGAAGGGTATTTACCAGACGGTTCATTATTTATTGCGCAATGAAAATTAATTCCTATTAAGTTTTTGTTTTACACTCTACTACAATTTAGACGTAGACGGTTGTCTCACCTGGTGGTAAGTGATGATTTAAACTTACATAGTAGCGCGCTAACCTGTTAGGGGTATAGTAAACTACACCTAATTTCGTGTCGAAACGCTAAATCGCTTAGCGAAGCAACTTTGTCGGTATTGTGGTAACTAGCCAGAGCGGAAACCTATCAACAGGCAAGACTCGAGCTGGAAATCGAACCCAGTACCTGCAACTTTATAATTCGATAGCGTATGCGCTTCACGGTACGGTGGTCGTAAAATACAATATACTTTCATATAATATACATACATATACTAAATATACATAAATATATTATATTAAAAGTGCAGTAAAATGATTCACAAATATAATAAACCTACCTTTGCTGCAGTTCTTTAAATTGTGTGTGTCCGTATTGTCTTCTAGTGGCTATGGTTGTAAATGTTAACGTAAATTAATTATACTGTACACACACACACACGCACACACACACACACACACACACACACACACACACACACACACACACACACAAACAAACACACACATACACACACACAAAAGTAAATAACGAGACAGATACAACCAGCTGAACAGACATCGCATCGCAGAAAACCGCTGAAAACCGTGTTCTTTAGACCTCAACAGACATATGTATATGATAATGATGGTGTACATTATGATGATGATGAAACCACAGAATCCAGGCAGTACCATTACAATATTAATATGATGAAGCACGTGCAAAATGATCTACGGCCGTATTATCAACCTCTACTTGAAGTCAAACAACGCGCATTATCGTTATGTAAATTTGATTATCAACATAGTGATTTATATGTGTACAAGTATGCAGTAATGTTCAACGACGTAGAGCAGTCATTACCAAGGAAATCTATTTTTATGCCACTATAAAATTGGTGGCACTCATACTATAAAATGAAGGCTTTTTGCGTTGCCTTTATGTTTTTATTTTAATTATTAATCCTTTATTTGTACAACACAACAAGTGAAAATAGAAATAATAATAAAAACAGAAATAAAAAGAAGCAGGATACAAAAGGCGGCCTTATCGCTTAGTAGCGATCTCTGCCAGGCAACCTTTGGATTAGGAAAAGAAAAAGAAGAAGAAAGTGGGTGGCGTAATATATAAACAAAAACCTGCATACGAATATCTACGGAACTGTGAACGAAAATGTCCCATTCTCTTTCAATGCTCTAAAGTTGGACATCCATCTATTTACTGACTTGAGTCAACGTTGCATATTTTTTTAACAGTTTTTTTTAATAACTTTAATTTACTCGTACGTCGATGAAGTCGTGGGCTACAGACAGTGTATATATTTATCACTATTTTATTTTTATTATTAGAGAATACTAAAGTAATAAATAATAAATGAAGTCCCCTGCATGAGTTTTTACTTCGTTAGGGTACATAGGTACAAATCATGATCAACCCATTACCGGCTCACTACAGAGTACGGGTCTCCTCTCAATATGAGAAGGGTTTGGCCATAGTCCACCTCGCTGGCCATTTGCGGATTGGCAGACTTCACACGCCTTTGAGAACATTATAGAGAACTCTCAGTCGTGCAGGTTTCCTCACGATGTTTTCCTTCACCGTTGAAGCAAGTGATATTTTAATTGTTTAAAAACGCACATAACTCCGAAAAGTTCGAGGTGCTTGCCCGGATTCGAACCGCCGACATCTGATTAGGAGGCTGTCGCCCTAACCACTAGGCTATCACCGCTTCTAGGTACAAATGGTAACTGTGAATTATCAAACTCTATTCTTCCATATCGAACGCAATATTAAGAACCATAATCCTAACTTAAACCCGCCCAAATCTCGACTTAGACATAAATGCAAAAGACAAAAAGGGAGTTTTATAAATTTTGATTATACCCTTACAGATGCGGCTCATTTGTATTCCATGCTTAACCTCCCGTTGTTTCGGGGAGTACTGTTTTATCAAAGGGCTCCATTGTCGTTCATATCTTCATTTTCAAGTGAGGTACGTATTAATTATTAATAAAATTGTATATTATTTCGTAAGAAATTATCGACTGTAATGTTAAAGATGTATCTCAATGAGTTCAAAGTTTTTATAAATCCTATTATAATATAGGCTTGGTTATTAATTGCTGAAGCTTATTAAGAAGAATTATTTACTTAGTCAATGAAGCGGTGATAGCCTAGTTGAAGCGGTGATAGCCTAGTGGTTAGGACGCCCACCTCCAAATCAGAGGTTAGAGGTTCAAACCTCTAACTTTTTGAAGTTATGTGCGCTTGCTAAGCAATTAAAATATCAGTTGCTTCAACGGTGAAGGAAAACATCGTGAGAAAATCTGCATGTCCAAGAGATCTCCACAATGTTCTCAAAGGCTCGTGAAGTCTGAAAAAAAATATATAAAAAAAGTCTGCCAATCCACACATGGCGCATGGTTTAGGCTTAGTCCTAACTAAGCCTAAACCCTTCTTGTATTGAGAGGAGACCCGTGCTCTGTAGTCAGTCAGTATTTACGATCCCTAATTCAACAATGGCATAAAAGTCATTTTTCTAGAACTTAATTGAAAAATATAAAACCCCGATACTCACAATAATCGCATTTACCACCTAAATCCCCATGAAGAGCCACAAAAAATTATTACCCTCCATACAAATGAGTCTCATTTGTATTCAAGCTCGAACCTACCCCCATTGGTTCGAAAAGCGATTTTTTTATCAAAACACTTCCTTTAACGCTCATCGCCCCAATCTTAAGTGAGTTACATAAATTGCTGCCGGTTTCTGAACGATTATCTGTCTTTTGATAGGCTGATCTCTAATGACAGGCGCTAAATAGAAAGTTATACTAATTGATTTTTGAGGGCTGTATTAAAACGGTATTAACTTATGCGTAAGACCTCGCCTCCGAATTCGTGCCCTTTTCAAAGTTATATGCGTTTAAGTTAAAGTTTTTTTTTCGTTGAATAGAATAGATTTTTTTATTTGTTTTATTTGCTTACAATTACAGTCGTGAATAATTTTACGAATCCACTTTCCAAACTAGTATATACCGTATCTTGGAAAGTGGAAACTTTCCTCTATGATACAAACATAGTTGCTAGCATGTGTTGTGTATGTGCATGCGTGCGTGTGTGTGTGTGTGTGTCTGTGTGTGTTTGCATCTGCGTGTGTACGTGTGTACGTTTTTAAATACTAAAATTTAGTAAAGTAATTGATATTTAATATCATTTACTTAGCTACGGTAAATGAAAACATCGTGATGAAACCTGTACGCGTGCGAGTTATCCATAATCTTTTCGAGTTTTTTTAGTATACGAATCAGCACTTGACCAGCGCAATGGATAGCGACAACAACCAACTTTACTTAACGCTAAGTAATATTATTAGTATAACTGTAGTTAAGTTGGAAATATGACTTAGTATAGACTACACTGAGCAATTATCCAAAATTTTGTATCCCACTTCTGATTTTGTTAGCTGCAAAGATATAAAACTAACAACCCTCCCATTCCCTTAACCGTAACCGTATTTTCACTTTAGCGGTCATATAGCGGATATCACCATACGCCTACAGTGTAATAGCCAGATGACTATGCCGAATTTGGCCCGATTCTAATACGTATATCGTAATTATATTACAGACGTAATTATATATCATCGTATATACTATCGTAATACAAAAATAAAAATTTTTACTCCGTATGATATAAGTGTGGATAGCCTTTTATCTGACTGGCCTTATATAAGGCTATCCACCATCTGCCTACCGACGATTCTGGAGTACTTCGGTCACATTGCTCGAAGGGAAGGTGGCAACCTGGAGAAGATGGTCATCACCGGAACGAAAGAGTCCGATGCGTTGGTCGGATTAAATCCGCACCGCACTCGATACGAAAGTCCACGATGTCTACGGTGTCTCTACACGTCACTACAAATAGCGCAACATGGCGCGACATCGTCCGCAAGAAAGTCGTCAGTGGAAGGGGTCACGACCCACAGTAATGAGGAATACGACGCAAAGAGAGAGAGAATATTAGTGTAAAAGTATCATTATCATGATCAACCCATTACCGGCTCACTACAGAGCACGGGTCTCCTCTCAATATGAGAAGGGTTTGGCCATAGTCCACCACGCTGGCCATGTGCGGATTGGCAGACTTCACACGCCTTTAAGAACATTATAGAGAACTCAGGCGTGCAGGTTTCCTCACGATGTTTTCCTTCACCGTTGAAGCAAATGATATTTTAATTTTTAAAAACGCACATAACTTCGAAAAGTTAGAGGTACGTGCCCGAATTCGAACCGCCGACCTCTGATTAGGAGGCTGACGCCCTAACCACTAGGCTATCACCGCTTAAAAGTATAGCTAACCAGAACTGACAAAAACGTTATGAAATGAAATCTCATCGTGCGCTATTTTCACCATATTTTTCCGTAATTTAATTCCATTAAATTAAAAGCTTATATGGTACAAAGAGTGATATCTATTCCTATGAATCACTAACTCGTGTCACAATTCACACGTTTAATTCCCAAAAGATTTTAGTTTCATATATGAACAAAGGCTGGCGCATATTACGCTGGGATTGTGTTAATGCAAGTCAGCACGATTTTAAAGTCCGGTTGCCGCATTTTATTGTCACTGTTTAGAATGTCTCCCACGTCTTCTATGTCGTACGTTTCCTTCTGTGTAATCTATGATATTATCAAAAACAACAATATTCTAGTATGCTAGTTTAACTATGCGGTATCACGTAATTCCTGTGGGAATACATGTGGATAAGGGGATGGTATATCGATAGTGGGTATATGGTAGCTTTCTATTGGTGAAAGAGTTTTTCAAATCAGATCATTAGAACGGAAGATTACCATAAAAACTCATAAACTTTGTCTTCTTTCTTCTTCGTCGTTACACTCTTGATATTGCTTCATGATGACTTTCTTAGGAAGATTAGTTACAGTGGTTTTCCTGGTGAGAGTGGTTATCCCGCCACAGCTCGGGATACATACAATTTGCGAAGGGCTTAAACATTTAACAATCATAACCACTCTGGGTCCAATTGGTTAAACGAAATTTCCACTTTCCAAAAGTAAACTACAAACAATATAAGTATATATATATAGTGTATAGGACCCAGAGTGGTTATGATTGTTAAATGTTTAAGCCGTTCGCAAATCACATATATATATATATATATATATATATATATATGCCGCAAGCCCAAGACATTTATCCTTGAAATTAAATCAATACTTCCTACTGTAATCCCATTATAAGAATGTGTCGTCTATATAATGGACTTCGATATTGATATCAGCAGTGAGTATTACACCTAACTTCTTTATATTTATATTTCTATAATTTGTTAATATTAAACTTTTGTCACACTGTGCAGTCAATTAAAATTATAATTAGATATAGAACATGTAAGTAAGTTCAGATTTAATTGTAATTTGTTATGATTGCCAAAAAAAAAGAATAAAGCTGCCAAATATTGTTGACTTCACTCAAACTCGTCACTGCCAAACTGTAATTAGATAATCAAAGACTTACCTGTTTATAAAAATAGCGCGTATAATGTAATGCCTTCTAAAATAATATAACAAATTTAATGAATGAAGCGTTGCGACGCGACGGTAGCTTCCCCGCATTAATCTATTAGTTGTACTGTAATTGTACGCCAAATCGCTATGTTAATATTAAAACGAAACGAACTAAATAAGCAAGTTGTAAGTAACAGAATATAACAATTGAAGAACATATATCACCATTAAAGTGCATTAATAAGTTAATTTGCAAGTTGTTTATGTACTTATTTTGATGCTTGTTTTTGTTTAATAAAGAATTTATTTATTATTATTATATTATATTACTGAAAATAAAGAAGAACACTAGTTCTAAGTTAGAATAATATGTTCACGCCTTGATCGCTTTTTGGCATGAATCCAGCTCTCCCTCCAAATTATTATTCCGAATGCATTGCTAGGAACGATGCCATCTATGTAACTCATAAAAAGATTATTTTATGGGGTCATTCAATATTTCTGCGGGGGCTATGGGGGAGTTTGATAGAACTCCGGAATGACCAGTGAGCAAAGATTGGATAGTCTATGACACAATGAGAATGGAACGTAATTCGCAACTTAGGTTGTTCATCATTGCTATTATCGTCTGAGTATTAGACGAGATCTATAACTAAAGCTAAAAAGAGACAAAAGTATGAGGCCGTTAAAAATCTGTCTCACTTTAACACTATTCGGCAAAGTCAAAGTGTGCTTTGTTTTGACGAACTCCGTGGCGCAGCGCGTGCTAAGTTGGAGGTCCTCGGTTGGATTCCCGGCTCGAGTCTGGTGCGGGAGGCTTCGGCCGTGGCTAGTTACCACACTACCGACAAAGACGTGTCACCAAGCAATTTAGCGTTCCGGCACGATGTCGCGTAGAAACCAATTAGGAGTGTGGGTTTACATGCCCCTAACAGGCTAGCCCGCCACCATCTTAGACTGTATCATCACTTACCATCAGGTGAGATCGCCGTCAAGGGCTAACTTGTAGTGTATAAAAAAAAAGACAAAGTTATGATGAGTCCATTACAAATCTCTGTTAACTGCAACTCAGTTTTTACTAACGCAGTTAACAAGATTATTTTTATATACTGTATTTTTCATGTATTTTGTTCCCAATAAATAAACAAATAAAAAAAAAAAAAAAAAAAAATCTGTCTCACTTTAACACTATATTTGGCTAAGCAAAGTAAAAGTGTGCTTTGTCTATAGACCTCAATCTTACTGGAGCTGGGCGTTGGTCTTTGTAAGGTCCTCCATAATCTAAGGTCTTGTGACACATGTGTTAAGTAATCCTATAAAGGTTTGATGTCGTGTTTCCTCCTAGTGGTTAAGCTTTCACCGACACTGCACTACTATTCGAAGTGGCCAGTTCAGCACCTAAGGACTTAACGTCTATTAACCCTCTGATGCTTAACTTAGATTTTTTTTACTTTAGCTACGAAACTCGTTAAACAATTTATCTGGTTCTTCTATGACGATCTCTCTGGCGTTGTGAGTGCGGTGATCTTCTAAGTAGAATATTCCCGGTTCGATGCACAGCTCGTTTAATTTTGGAATTTATAATTTCTGAATTGTCTCTAGTCTGGTCTCGTGGGAGGCTTTACTGCCAAGTACGTACGTATTACTCTCTTTGTTTGTTTTTTTGTCTTTTTTATACACTACAAGTTAGCCCTCTACGTCAATCTCACCTGTCTAGGATGGTAGGGCTATCCTGTTAGGAGTATGGTAAATCCACGCTCCAAATTGGCTTCTACGCGACATCGTGCCGGAACGCTAAATCGCTTTGTGACACGTCTTTGTCGGTAGGATGGTAATTAGCCACGGCCGAAGCCTCCCACCAGGCAAAATCTTTCAGACTTTTAAGCTTTCGGGTACAATGTCGCGTAGAAACCGACAGAATGCATACGAGTATGCCATTCCCGTAACAAGTTAGCCCGAGACAATCTTAGACCGCATCATCACTTACCACCAGCTGAGATAGCTGTCAACTTATTAAATTTAAATCATGTGTTCAAGTTAGCGAAAACGTTTCGGAGGCATAAGTTATTACATGACGCACTATTCAAAAACTCAAGTTAGTTAGTTATTATATATTCAACCGTTGAAAGTCCACTGCTGGTCCTTTATAAACATTTCTATGCTCCATGTTCTCCTTCCACTGGGGCATCAATTTTTATCAACCTATAAGTATGTACCCATCACCATGCTTTCCAATGGGGACGTCGTCACTCTGGCTCAGGGTTCCAACATTCATTGGTGTTCAAACCTCGTCCATTGCACCTTTCGCTGCACAGCTCGTTCGGTTATGAAAATAACTTAACAAATGTTAATAGCAGAAAATTAAACCTTAACATGCCTAATTATAAAATAAAGTTTAGTACCAGTTACTTAAATTATTTATTGATCACTATGAACTTAAGAAAAGTAGGAATCATTACTGTAACCAGATGTTTATTTTAAACCTATATTTTATTAAGTACATACTTCTTTATAATGTTTAAAATTATGTACAATATAAAATTACTTCATTTTGCTTCTAACTATCGCTATATTGCAATGTAACTTAAACTGCACGTTGTGTTTATTTTGAGGCGATTTTACATACAATAAGCATGTAAATTATTATGTAACTATAGTGTAAGTACCTCCGTGACGACCTCCGTGGCGCAGCGCGCGCGCTGTCAGATTATAAAAAAGTTGGAGGTCCTGGGTTCTATTCCCGGCTCGAGTCTGGTCTGGTGGGAGGCTTTGGCCGTGGCTGGTTACCACCCTACCGACAAAGACATGTCGCCAAGCGATTTAGCGTTCCGGCACGATGTCGCGTAGAAACCGAAAGGAGTATGGGTTTACCATACCCCTAACAGGTTAGCCCGCTACCATCTTAGACTGTATCATCACTTACCATCAGGTGAGATTTCTGTCAAGGGCTAACTTGTAGTGGATAAAAAAAAAGTAAATGTAAAAATAACTAGTAAAACTATTAAATAAAATAAAATAAAATAAAAATTAAGCGCGTAGGTGTTCTCCAACAGATTCATCACTCCGTACTAAGAATTCTTATCATGAAACTTCAATACCAAACAATTTTTCCGATTGATCCGCCCAGGATCAAACCCAGAATATCATAGGACACATTAAACTCGAGATCAACAAGATAGTTTATAATTTTACTTCAACGTTTCTTAGGTATATTTTGGGCTTACCAAAAGCTTACGTCTGAAAGCTTTTGCTTGTAGAATAAGAAGATTGTAAAACACTCGTATCTCATCTATTCTCTCATTCGCTAAATACTCTAAATAAATAACACTCTTTAGACTTTACACAAAAGCTAAAATGTGGGCGCATGCAAAACAGCAACAGAAATAAAATATAAGCTACTTAAGTACGCCTTACTTATAAACATTGTATTATAGCGAAATTCTTATTCCCATCCTAAATACACATTTCTACGCTAAGGCAGCTTCTCACGAGGCGTAATAATGCGAACGGTTACGACAAGTAGTTCAAATATTCATTGTGTAAATTGTACAGCCTTTTGAATCTCCCACTGCTGGACACTCATTCTCGCCTCTACTCTCTCTCTCACACAATTCTATGATTTCACATGGAAGTGTGAATTTTTTACATAAACCCTAGCTGCTATAAAACGGCTCGCGTGTTAAACGCGTCAATATTAAAAAGTTAAATTTATGGCTCGAATTGACGGCTTAACCCGCTCGCCCGGTTGAGTGCGACAATTAAATTGAAATAATTAAACAATTAAATTGAAAAGAACAGAGAGTGGCTACGTCTTATGAATTTGCACGGATATTACAGAATTATCCTTAACTTGAGAGATGTAAACTTAACTTCAGCAGTATAATGCCCATTTAGAAATGAGAAAGGTTTTTGGCGAGGTGACACGCCAAAAATATAGACTGAAAATTATAGAGATCTCTCGGGCTTGTACTTTTCTTCACGCTTTTATTCTTCAACGAAAATGATATTTTTTTAATAAAACTCATATAACTCAAACAAGTTTAAGGTATCGTCGGTGATCCAAGCGAGGCTAAAATTTGATTACTCCAGTCTTTTCTGGTGGAAGGTTTCGGCCGTGACTAGTTACCACCCAACAGACATAGACGTGTTTAAGCGTTCCGACACTTTGTTGCATAGAATCCTATTAGGAGTTTGGGTTTACTGTACCCTAACAGGTTAACCCGCTACTATCTTAGACTGCATCATCACTTACCATCAGGTGAGTTTGCTGTCAATGGCTAACTTGTAGTTTATAAAAAATATAAAAACAGCTATCTTATCACATAAATAAAAAGACAAAATTTACGATTAAGTATATGCTCGTATATTAAAAATGTCGAATACAGTGAAATTCGTGGTCCACCGGCGCGTTTTTAATTTTTCAGACTGTCTGTTATCTGTGCTAACCCTATTGGTTGCCACAGCGTAATCGGGCTTTTTGGCGAGCTTCGGAATGAAGCTCTGCCTGAAGAAATTTTGAGCCGAAGAAACTAAGGGAATGTCCACGATTCGCAGTTTCACTTACCATGGTAAGATAGCTTTAAGGTTGTACAGATAAAAGCAAGACGGAGCGTCGCCGCTGTTATAGTATATTCCCGATAGCAAACATATACATGAAATATGCCCCTGGGCACGGGACGTCGGCCAAATCGTCCACATCAAATAAAACGGAAAGGCAATTTGTTACATGCAAAATGTTTACGTGACAAACTTAAAAATGTAACAAAATTATACAATATTTTTATTCATCATCATCATGATCAACCCATTACCGGCTCACTACAGAGCACGGGTCTCCCCTCAATTTGAGAAGGGTTTGTCCATAGTCCACCACGCTGGTCATGTGCGGATTGGCAGACTTCACACGCCTTTGAGAACATTATGGAGAACTCTCAGGCGTGCAGGTTTCCTCACGATGTTTTCCTTCACCGTTGAAGCAAGTGATATTTTAATTGCTTAAAAACGCAAATAACTCCGAAAAGTTATAGGTTATAGCCCGGGTTTGAACCCCCTACCTCTGATTAGGAGGCTGACGTCCTGACCACTAGGCTTTCAAAGCTCTAATATATATTAGGCCTTTTAAATGGCGGTGACACCGAGCCTTGTTGCCTGTCTATCGGTCTTTTATCGGATATATTTTGGAGAGTGCGTTCAAGAACTTTACAACCTCGTGCCCGTTTTACCACAGAACTTCGAGGAATCGTGAGCGCTGGCACCCTTACGTGGTTAAAATCCAACCTACTCGGACGAAACGATTTGGAACAACGTTTCTGAATCGAACCGCTAAGGTGTGGAACTCTCTTCCAGCATCTGTGTTTCCAGCCACGTATAACATTAGTTCCTTCAAGGGAAGGGTGAATAGGCATTTTCTAGGTAAGCGCGCTCCAACCTAGACCTCATCAGTGCCTCCTGGTACTGATTGTCGTCAAGCGCAAACCTATCTCAAAAAAAAAAAAATAGTGATACAATGGCATAATTTTTGAACTGATAAAAACGTAATTGTTTTAATACTGAGCGTGTTTTAATATAGATTCGTTAAATGAAAGTAATTATACGCGTAGTCAAGAAAAACACGTTCGAATTTCAGATCCTTCAGATAACTTGAAAATTAGGCTGGAGCTTGGAGGCTTGCTTGCTTGGTCTTGGGTTCCATCCTAGCTCTTGGTCTGGTGAGAGGCTCATAGCGTTACCCTACAGACAGACAAAATAGTAGTAGACACCAGTGCCGAGCAACAACCAAAAAAAACAACGATATAAAAAAACATAGGTTCCCCTCTTGCCCCATAAGAGTATAGATCTGTAAGATGTTATCTTTCAAAATGGCTCATCTAAGTTAATAAGCTATTTTTGCTTACATTCCTAGCTGAGTGGCAGTAGTCTTATCCCAGGTTCGATACCGGGACGTTTTTTTATATTTCAGAATTTCGCTCTGTTCTGGTCTCGTGGGAGGAATCAACCATGAAAAATATGCTGCTAAGAATTCTAAAGTTACCCGGTCTCCAAGAAATCAGCGTCATATCAAATTTAATCTAAATCAAAATTTGTTTTCCTTATAATACCAAAAATCTTATCCGGACGTCGTATTCTGTGAATTTAATTGTAACAATAAATTCGGGTCGTTTTGGAGCTGAGCATTATTTTGAATTTATTGCAACAACACTTGCTCGGCGTCGTAAATCCAGACCTACCTTGAGTGTGAGAGACTTTTTTTACGATGCCGTATCAAACCACTTAAGGTGGGAATTGTATTTGTAATTTTAGGTAGGGTTTTTTAACTACTACATCCCTTGACGTTAATCTCACCTTCTTCTTATTCGTTCACTGTTGACAGAGTGGTCGTGGTTATGATTTGACCTTCACAGCAGCTTTTATGATCTGCTTCCAAAGATTTCTGTTGGTAGCACCACGGGAGCACTCGGAGAGCGATAAATCTGTAGCGGAACGGATTGAGTCCGTCCACCTAGGGGGTAGGGGAGCGACCTGTCATCTCACCTGGTGGTGATGATATCACCTAAGATAGCGGGCTAACTTGTTAGGGATACGGTCAACCCCTACTCCTAATTAGTTTTGACACGACATGATGCCGTTCTTTTTCAGTAGGGGGGGGGGTTAACTAGCCACATCCGAAACCTCCCACCAGACAAGACTCGAGCCGGGCATCGAACCCAGGCCTTGAAACTTAATAATATGACAGCGCACGCTCTGCGCCACGGAGGTCGTCAAATATTTTATGATTTTCGATGGTAGGTACCTGCCAAAATCATAACTTATTTGAATATTGGATAGTGCCGGTTTCGCTGAAAACCATTATATATAAAAAAAACATAGGTTATCTAGCCCCATAAGAGTAAAGATCTGTAAGGTGTTATCTTTCAGAATGGCTCATCTAAGTAAATAAGTTATTTTTCTCACATTCCTAGTGCAACGGTGAGCGGCCATAGTCTTATCCCAGGTTTGATCCCCATCGATCCCGGGATGATTTTTTTGTATCACAATTTCACTCTGTTCTGGTCTGGTGGGAGGAGCCTCGGAATCAAACATCGAAAATATGCTGCTAAGAATTCTAACGTTACAGAACTATTCTGCGTAGTATCCGTATAGTATCCCTATCAGGCTAGCTTGCTATCATCCTAGTCTGTATCATCACTTACCACTTGGTGAGATTGCGGTCAAGGGCTAACTTGAATCTGAAAAAAAAGCAATTGTACGTTCTGTTCTATATTAAAGTCAATAATGTCAAATGTAGGTAGTTAGAAAACAAAGTTAAAATAAAGAGACACTATACGCAGCTCTTCGTTTCATTACACGGTCAATGACTTTTTGTATATAAATTTGCTCTCCACATCTTCTAAAGATGCTCAAGAGCGAAACATGCATATATGTATATAATAACATAGATAAAATACGTATTTTGAAAAACCTGAATTTTCTAGAACTATACTAATACTAATTTATTTTTTTTTTATCCACTACAAGTTAGCCCTTGACGGCAATCTCATCTGATGGTAAGTGATGATCCAGTCTAAGATGGTAGCGGGCTAACCTGTTAGAGGTATGGTAAAGCCATACTCCTAATTGGTTTTTACACGACATCGTGCCGGAACGCTAAGTCGCTTGGCGACACGCCTTTGTCGGTAGGGTGGTAACTAGCCACGGCCGCAGCCTCCTACCAGACCAGATTCGAGCCGGGAATCGAACCCAGGACCTCCAACATTATAATGCAACAGCGCGCGCGCTGCGCCACGGAGGTCGTCAGATTTACAGCTATTCTTATAATTTAAACGTGATATTATGTCAGAAATGTGAGTATATATTTTTTTTGTTTTACTTACTTATGAATGAAACATAAAACACGCGAGTACTTAATAATTTGGAAGATGAGGTGCCGAAAATGTGTTGCCGCACGAAGAGTGAAAAACAAAAAGTTGAAGCTCAAAAACTTGCACGGCAAAGTTTTCAGTCATGATAATATGAAGACATTCATTATTATTATAACAGAAGTTTTTCCATCAGAATATAAGCTTGAGGTCGCACGAGCGACACTGAGCGACAAAAAGTTCGCAATTATCAGATAGCCAAGCCCAACATAGCCAACACAACAACAAAAAAATGCCATGCTTGCATTTCTTACCCCTTTCTAACTTTACTTTACTATCTTTTATTGACTATTTTATATAATGACAGATTTTCTTACAATAATAATTAAAAACATAATGATAAAGCTGTTGAAGCTGTGATAGTCTAGTGGTTAGGACGTCTGCCTCCTAATCAGAGGTCGGGGGTTCGAACCCGGGCACGCACCTCTAAGTTTTCGGAGTTGTGTGCGTTTTTAAGCAATTAAAATGTCACTTGCTTCAATGGTGAAGGAAAACATCGTGAGGAAACCTGAACGCCTGAGAGTTCTCCGTAATGTTCTCGAAGGCGTGTGAAGTCTGCCAATCCGCATATGGCAAGCGTGGTGGACTATGACCAAACCCTTCTCATATTGAGAGGAGACCCGTGCTCTGCAGTGAGCCAAGAATGGGTTGATCGTGATGAAATATACATTCTAAGATCAGTTTAGGAAACAGTAAAAAAACCGCTTGATAGTGAAGAGGACAGAGTTTGTGAGTGGGTGTATATGTGATAAATAAAGTTATCTTAGAGTTTAATAGGTGAAAAGTTATTTCTGAGAATAGAAAATACGATATTTGACAAAATTTTTACAATGAGTAAACATTTATTAGTTCTTCATGATCAACCCATTACTGGCTCACTACAGAGCACGAGTCTCCTCCCAATATGAGAAGGGGTTTGGCCATAGTCTACCACGCTGGCCATGTGCGGATTGGCAGACTTCACACGCCTTTGAGAACATTATGGAGAACTCTCAGGCGTGCAGGTTTCCTCACGATGTTTTCCTTCATCGTTGAAAGCAAGTGATATTTTAATTGTTTAAAATTGTTTATTAGTTAATAAAAGACATCTGTTTTTCTCATACTATAAACTTAAAACAGCTAACTAAATGTACCATTTAGCAATTTGTGGTATTCCATTATTTTCAAGTTGAAATATTTCACACAGAGAAATTATTATCTACGCGTTTATGTTGCATGCTACGGAATCAATATCCCATACAGAATATTACTGCTGAAGCTGTGCTAACTGAAGCAATGGTTCACGCTCTAAATCCTAATGCTAAGCTATTACCAGATAGCGCGTCGGCTCAACTGAATTATGTCTCCATGATTCCAGCGTTTCCAATTATCTTGCATCTCGGGGATAGTGCCAAGAACCGCCTCAAGGACGAACGCTGACGCCGCACTGACCTTCATAAAAATGTTATAATGCTTTTGAGTAAATTATGGTTCCAACATTTTTGCTGAATTACGAATTATAATCGAATAAAAAATAACTCACACTAATATAATAAACGAGAAAGTTTGTCAATGTGTATTTCGGGTACTCCTTCAAGCCGGAATAATGAACCAATTTGGCTGAAATTTTTTGATGGAGATTTACTTTACCCCGGATTAACACGTAGGGGTTTTCTGCCGAAAAACAACATCGTTATCGGGGGATTTGTGTAACACTGAAATTCACTTTAATGAACTACGAATATACCAATATAGAAAAAGAAAATTTTATATAAAAAAAAATGAAAATTGCTTATAGTCGCGGTAAACCTTAATAATAATAGTTCGAACCCGGGCACGCACCTCTAACTTTTCGGAGTTAAGTGCGTTTTTAAGCAATTAAAATATCACTTTCTTCAACGGGGAAGGAAAACATCGTGAGGAAACCTGCACGCCTGTCCGTATTGTTCTCAAAGGCGTGTGAAGTCTGCCAAGCCGCACATGACCAGCGTGGTGGACTATGGCCAAACCCTTCTTCTTGAGAGGAGACCCGTGCTCCGTAGTGAGCCGGAAATGGGTTTATCATGATGATGATGATGATGAAACCTTAATAGTTACTTGGTAAAAAGAATACCCTTCCTGGCGCATGACCATAACACCTATTCAAGAGCTTTCTTCTTCTTCTTTGGCCTCCCCTTATCCCGTTACGCGGGGTCGGCTTTTTTTATCATTTTGCGCAACGTCGATCTTACTTTAGTATCCTCATCATTGAGGCCGAGGCATTTCATGTCCTTTTGGACATTCGTCAGCCATGTAGTTGGGGGTCTTCCCCTTCCCCTTTTCCCTGCAGCCATGGAAAGGCACTTTTTCACTACGTAATCGTCAGGTCTGAGCCTGGATTCTGTAATTTTTTGAGTTATGGGTGCAACCTTAAAACTTCCTCTTATATATTTATTGCGTACTTTATCTTTTAAAGTCACTCCTGCCGCCCATCTCAGCTTACGCATTTCAGTGGTGTGTAGTTTCTATTCAAGAGCTTTATAAAAAATAATTTGTATGAACGAAAACAAAAAAAAAACAAAGTATAAAACAAAAGACAAAAGCAGAACGTCGAAAAGCAACGCTAAAAAATAAACATAAGCACGACTCAAAGATGAGACGTAATAACATCAGAATAAAATTCCGAAGGAATAATGTACGAGCGAGAAATTACATATTTATGAGTGGTAATGGAATAAAGAAATGCAGCATGAATCTACATTAGTATGCATTGTGCATGGCGGACGCTCCAGTATCACCGAGAGGAGCGAAAAAATTGAACCACTTCGAATGAGAACCGCGATCGGAAAAATTTGCCCGATAAAACTCGCGAACAAAACATCGATAAAGCTCTTCGGTGATTTCGTCGATCGTGGGATTCCGATACAACAAATTAGATCGCGTCAACTGGTGATCGTAATGGCAAGTATTTCAACGAATAAATAAATTTCCGCTGTCATTATCCTTAGTCTAATTATGGGCCTTTTCAAAAGTTTATTACTCTCAATTTATATTATTAGTGTCATCATCGTCATGAACAACCCATTCTCGGCTCACTACAGAGCACGGGTCTCTTCTCAATATGAGAAGGGTTTGGTCATAGTCCACCACGCTGGCCATATGCGGATTGGCAGACTTCACACGCCTTTAAGAACATTATGGAGAACTCTCAGGCGTGCAGGTTTCCTCACAATATTTTCCTTTACCGTTGAAGCAGGTGATATTTTATTTTTTTTAAGACGCACATAACTCCGAAAAGTTAGGTTCATGCCCGGATTCGAACCGCCGACCTCTGATTAGGAGGCTGACGCCCTAACCACTAGGCTATCACTGCTTCATTTTATTAGTGTATTTTGATGAAATGACCAAAAATGGCTATATCTAAAATATAGCCATTTTTTTACTAATTACGGTTCATACGGTATTTCTCTTTTGTTTCTTATCATCTGGGTTAATTTTACTTCATTTGTTATTTTTAACGGTTTGTACCCCATCTTGTGCATGATATTTTTGTATTGTAATGAAGTATGACTATGCAATTAATATCAGTTTTGCGAACTAATAAAAAAAAGAGATACAGAAAGACAGACAGAAAAACGTCACGAGAATGAAATATATACTATACAAATACATCTATTATTATAAACTGTATGCGTTTTAGAAATATTTTCTAAAGAGTGTACGTGTATCTGTGAATAAATTGTAGCTGTATTTAGCAAAATAGAGTAACGAAATTTATGATTTGAGCCAAGCTGAAACATTTTACAAAGCGTTAAAATTACGAGAGCATTATTATCTATCTTGCCTCACATAGCTAATGGAGTAACATAAAAACCTTATTTAAGAGTTATCGCGGAGTAAACGAGCCCGGCCAAGTATTAGTCCAATAAATTCAAAATATTGTTTGCAAAATAGCCGCGCCAACTACAGCTGCAATGTATATAAAATTTGATGTTCTAACGGAATCTCTCTCACGCTAGCGAAAAAATATTACACTACATAGTAATATAACCTTATGCAATAACAGAAGTCGGCGTTACGTTACGAAAGTCCATGTTTTGCAATAGTTATAAAGATTATTATTATTATATACTAGCTCTCACGCCCGTGTGCAAAATAAATATGACGGCGCATTCAAAATATCATCGGTCAGAATACGCCGGAACTAGATTTGACAGTTGTCATTTCTGGCGGAACGTCGTGTCGATGGACGGCGCGGCCATGTTGGCGAAAGAAGATGAGTAACCACCATGGGTAGCGCACCACGTTTTACGACGGATCGCTCTTATTCCGCGTAATCGTATTATTACTGTGTGATCGTGATTAATGTGTAAAGTTAAAGTAAAGTGAAGTGTCTATTTTAATTGTAGTAAATTGATTATTCGAATATTTCGAGTGTAACGTTAATAATTATTTGCAAAGTAAAGTGATTATATTACAATCTGTTCTGGACTTTATCTTGTTCTCCGCCTATACGCCCAAGTAAATAACTATGGCTGATCCTGATGACCGCACCCAGCCTGTGCCTTTAAATACATATAAAAACCAAAAAAGATATAATAAACTTAAATAGATAAAAATAAATAGACTTACATACACATTACATGAATACATATTTGCACCGGGCGGAGTATTACGCCCCGGCAGGGGAGACCAGACGGCCGGGGGTCAGGGCGACAGGTTGAGAGACCGGCGGACTATCCTAGCCGAGTCCAGCAAGACCGCTTTTTGTATCCTGGCTGCGAGCGAAATGCGCTTATTATTATTATTTTTTTTAAATATAATAAATGTATTTATAACAACTGTAACTTAAAATAAACCTTAGATTGAACCTAAAACTAAAAATCTTAAAAAATATAATATCATAACTAAAATATGTTATTAAAAGGAGTCCCTTTAGGCAATGTTCCGAATATACTGGCTGCGTTCCCCCTTTGAATAGCAAGACTAATTAACGATTAATTAGCTGTAATTCGCAAAAAAAATAGCCAAATTCCTCAATCTACCACACCACAGAATACTTCATAAATGTGGTATCAGTTATGATACTACGAAATAGTATGGTTCACTACAAAATTCTTGATTATTTTAATGATGAACTAAGCTGTATTTCATTACGTCATGAAACAAATTTTTACGGAGTAAATTCACAAAAGTAAATAACGCATACTTAGTTTTCCACCACCTGATGAAAGATGGCGCTGATATATTTCATTACATTACAAATAACAAAATTAAGTCTTTTAAATGGTTGTTTAAATACATTACAAATAACAAAACTAAATGTTTTAAATGGTTGTTTAAAAAAGCCATTCTATGTTAATTATAATTATCTGTGGATGATGGTATATAAATAGTTAATTGTACATCCAGTTACTTTTTGCTTCTATTCCTGGGTTTTTTGAACATGGTTTCTTCTTTACTATTCTTGATGCAGTGTGGAAGCGCGAATGCTGCCACTTCACCTTCGAAAGGTAAAACTAGTGGACTGTAAGGTTTGCTTATTTAGAATGTAGGCGTTCACGTGTCGGGCAGAGGGGGTGTGAAGGATACGGGAATCGTGCACTAGCCTCAGCAGGTCTTCGACCTATACCTCGGCGGCCAGCACACACCCTGGCGGCGCGCAGGCACCTCGCAGGGTCCGATTGTACTGCAGCAGCACTCGCGACACCACACTCCGAAATAGCAGCTACGCGCAGACAGACCCGCTCCAGGTACGTCTGATCACAGAGAGGTCTCGAAGCGGAGCTCGCATCGCACCGCGAATAACGGTGAGAGTACACGATAAGGAATGGGAGGGTAGTTGGATAATAATCGTGGGCAATCACCGAATTACGAAATCCAAAATACAGCCAATAGTTGACGTTACCACTGTGAAATAAAACCTAAATTAAAAAAGATTCATGATCGATTGATTGATAAAGTTTATATAAAGTTTTTCATTAATTAATTGATACCTCATCAATCAATCAATTATACTTTATTCAAAAAATGTTTTGAATAAACTGTATAATTCGCTGATTGATGAATAACAGTGTGTTGATGGTGATAGCTATTTTTAAAAACTAAAGCTATGTGGGTTCCAAACGCGCCCTGGTCTAGGAAGAAGTCCACAACAAACTTAGCTGGGTAACTTTTCTTTTTGTTATCACCAACTGACACGCCACTTAAAATTATACACACATTTAGAGTAATAAAAACAAAGGCAAAAGTTTTTTTAGAATCAGCGGGCTAAAATACTTAGCACTTTGGGATACAGAAGCTGTCAGCAAGAACTGCAGTCCATCTTTTTAAATGTCAAGTTATCCAAATTTAATTACATCTCCGTTCAATCTTGTTGCACATGGCAGCGGCACCACGCTTCCAGGAAGCTTTGAGAAACTCATCAATTTTTATTAAACCTCAACGCTAAAAACAAATCGTGAACTCAATACTATGTAATTGACGCATCAAAAGTGCCTTTTAAAGGGTTATTTGAATAAAGTTTATGTTTATTAAACCCTGTTTCCGATTTCATCCTAAATTGCGTAGTTAGCAAGTCACATCGTGTAGCAATGCCTAAAGACAAAAGTCTTCAACGCTTGCGTCTTACCGGTCATGACATACGGAGCAGAAACGTGGACACTCACTGTAGGCCTTGTCCAGAAGATCAAAATCGCTCAGCGTGCTATGGAAAGAGCTATGCTGGGTGTTTCTCTGAGGGATAGAATTCGTAACGAGGACATCCATAGGAGAACAAAAGTAACCGACATAGCCCAACGGATTAGCAAGCTGAAGTGGCAGAGGGCGGGTCATATCTGTTGCAGAACCGACGGCCGTTGGGGCAGACGCGTTCTGGAGTGGAGACCGCGTACCGGTAAGCGCAGCGTAGGACCACCACCTGCTCGCTGGACCGACGACCTGAAAAGGATCGCTGGTGGCGGGTGGATGAGGAAGGTGGAGGACTATGTGTTGTGGCGCGCTCTCGGTAAAGCCTATGTCCAGCAGTTGGCGTCTATAGGCTGATTGATTGATTGATTACCTAGCTAACTTGCAATAGTCAACCAGATTAATTGAGTCTAACTGCTATGGAGATGAAATCAATAATTAATGAATAATAAATAGAAGCAGGCGTTACTTTGCGGAAGTCAATGATAAACACAAAATCTTATCTAGAACCAGGAGGTTCTAGTGGAAGATTTTGTGTGGTGTTATATTATACAAATCTCCCGGTTGTCGGCGGAATATAGCAAATTATACTTGCTGTTTATTGTAAGTCAATAATTTATCAATAAGACAATTTTCCATCAAATTCCATCAAAACTCGGATTGGACGTTGTCTGTGGTGTAAATAAACCAATTTCTCTAAAAGTTCGTAACGCATTGGTGTGGCATCTGGTGATGCGGACGTTCATCGGCGCTGCTAAACTAACCGTACAACTAACCGACAAAGATGTTTCGCAAAGCGATTTGTTGTGAGTCTTTTGACTTGAATAGCAATGATGCATCAACGTGCAGACCAACGTCTTCCAGCATGATGGACCAACTATGTCATGGGGAAAACGGATAAATGAAGAAAGATGAGGACAGATTGGGACACACCCACCTATGTCCAACTGTGGAAACACGTGCTGGAACAACGTGCTTTTTGATAGAAATAAACAAAAATGGTTTTTGAAGCGAGCGACGAGCGATGTCACGTAGAATCCAATTTAAGTTTTAATAAAACTGGCATACCTCTAACAGGTTAGCCCACTACCATCCTAGACTGCATCGTTACTTACCACCAGGTGATAGCCGTATAGGTGAGACGGTGATAGCCTAGTGGATAGGGCGTCAGCCTCCTAATCAGAGGTCGGCGGTTCGAATCCGGGCACGCACCTCTAACTTTTCGGGAGTTATGTGCGTTTTTAAAAATTAAAATATCATTTGCTTCAACGGTGAAGGAAAACATCGTGAGGAAACTTGCATGCCTGAGAGTTCTCTATAATGTTCTCAAAGGCGTGTGAAGTCTGCCAATCCGCACATGGCCAGCGTGGTGGACTATGGCCAAACCCTTCTCATACTGAGAGGAGACCCGTGCTCTGTAGTGAGCCGGTAATGGGTTGATCATGATGATATAGCCGTCAAGGGCTAACTTACAGTGTATAAAACAAAAACATTAATATCAGGTGACCCGAACGCTCTTTTGCACACCATTTATAAAAAAAAACACGACTCGATGCAATGACACGTATAAACCCATCAGGGGTTTTACATGTCATCGCAACATAATAGCCAAAAGAGATTTTCTGCGAAAAGTCCTTTGTGTCGTCTACAAAAAAGAAACTCAAAAAGCATAGTCTAAATTCACAAATGGAGCACTTCTAATTTTATTCATCATCATCATCATCATGATCAACCCATTACCGGCTCACTACAGAGCACGGGTCTCCTCTCAATATGAGAAGGGTTTGGCCATAGTCCACCACGCTGGCCATGTGCGGATTGGCAGACTTCACACGCCTTTGAGAACATTATGGAAAACTCTCAGGCGTGCAGGTTTCCTCACGATGTTTTTCCTTCACCGAAGCAAGTGATTTTTTTTTAAAACGCACATAACTTCGAAAAGTTAGAGGGGCGTGCCCGGATTCGAACCGCCGACCGCTGATTAGGAGGCTGACGCCCTAACCACTAGGCTATCACCGCTAATTTTATTGCTATTCGCTTACTTTATATCACACGAACTGAAAATGTACTGGTACTTTTTTATGTACTTAAATAATTTTAAGTGGCATGTGAGATGGTGACAACATAAAAAAAAATTACCTGGCTAAGTTTGTTGTGGGCTGCTTCTTAGACCGGGGCGCGTTTGGAACCCTCATTAGCTTTAGTTTTTGCGAATTAAGTTATCACCATCAAATCACTACTATGTAAATTATTGACGCGTCAACAGTGCCTTTTAAAGGACTATTTGAATAAAGGTTAGGTTGATTTGGCTTAAACTTTTTTTTTTAATATCTCATTCAGTGAAAGTAGATTTCCTTTCAGAATAAAAGTCTTTATAATCTTAGGGTGGTTTATAATTAAACCGATACGCATAGGTTAGCTATACTTACATCGAAAGAAAAAAAGTTGTGTCTCAAATTCCTCTGCGGTATAAAGCAAGAGTTAATATAAATTGATATATTATGATGGTAAGTATGTTAGTAATTCTGTGAGCAATCTATTCGGGGGTGGTGTCGGGACATTATCGCCAACGTGCCTCACTTGTGTTACTCAGCTAACTTGCTTAAGTCAACAAGACAAATTGCCTCTTGCTGCCTCCCAGAATATATTGATAACTTACATACAAAGCTGTGCAAAGACTTAAATCTTGTTTGACTAATAGTTCGCAAGGAACTTTGACATCTTGTTTATAAATATCGTTAGTGATTACGAAAATGGATTAAAGAAATCTTTACAATAAGTCCTTTCGTTACTTTTTAATACACTGGTATTGAAATTTCAGTTCTTCGTTCCGTACTTCTAAATGTTTCTAGAGCAGGAATGTCTAGTTGGGTTAATGGTTAGCATGATCGACTACGGACCCCAAGGTCCTGGATTCGTTTCAATTGGGCGTGTAAACGACGTACAGAAAAACTGAATAAGAATTTTTCCGTCTTTTATTTATTTTGGAGGGAAAATATTTATTTAGTAACGCCAGCTTGGGTAACAGTTCCTTTACATCTGTTATTGTAATGTGTTTGTACCTCAGATTTCACTATATTCAAATCTTAGAGGATCATGATTACATTACTACAACACAGTTTATATTTATGTAGGATCAACGTTTTCATGTTTATAAGTTACCTTCTTGTAACACTGTTCCTAATAAAATGTTATCTAGTAAAAGACTAGGTCTAGTGGGAGGCTTCGGCCGTGGCTAAATACCACCCTACCGACGAGACGTGTTGCCAAGCAATTTAGGAAACCAATTAGGAGTGTGGGTTTACCATACCCCTAACAGGTGAGCCCGCTACCACCTTAGACTACATCATCACTTACCATTAGGTGAGATTGCCGTCAAGGACTAACTTGTAATATTAAAAAAAAACTTATATTATCTTATGAAGTTAAGGAATAAAAGTTAATCTGTCATATTTGTATGGAGTTTTTGACTTTTAGTTATCCACACAAAATGACAAATTACCGCTCACTTTTATGTGACGTAGGTTTTGAAAACTTACACTAATAATATGACTGAACTCGAATATCTACGGATAAAGCCTTGAATAGTATGTGGTGTAAAAATATATAGACGCAATACATATTTTTTTAATTAGCTTTAATAGTAATGAAGTTAGAGCATTATAGATAATTCGATATCTCTAAGATTTCTTCTTAGACCGGAGCGCGTTTGGGACTATCATAGCTTCAGTTTTAAGTTTACGAATGTAGTTATCACTATCAACTCACAACTATGTAATTATTAATGCGTCAAAATTGCCTATTTGAATAAAGATTATTTGAACTTGAAAATTTGAATGTGATTCACAGAATGAAGCAGTTATAAACGTATATTGCGTTCAGACCAGACTTCTATTTAAAATTAAGAAGCAAAACCTTATCTAAATACAAACATGATCCACGCCGTTGAACCCGTTTCCAAGAAATGCTCATTTAAATATATTAGATCTCATACGTGGGGTTTAACTCGGTATAAAAATTCCTACGTGCCTGAAAAAATGCAGCGAATTCATTCCAGTCTCTCGTGCGATATGAGATAGCCAAGATTGCCCTCGTCGTTTAAATTAATTTATCGTTATTTTTTCACATACAGTCAGCACTATCCCTTAGCAATAAACTGAGAGTGTATTGCTCTGTGATAAAACCAATTTGGACATATGGGATCCAACTGTGGTCATCTGCAAGCACCTCGAACATAGTCTGCTTACAAAGAGCCCAAAATAATATACTCAGGGTCATATCAGCTGCCCTATGGTACGCCCGCAATTCAGAAATCCACGAACATCTTGAAATTCCTACCATCACAGACGAAGCAAAACGTAATACAGCTACTTATAGGGATCGCCTGACATCGCATCCAAACCCACTGTCACACTCGCTGCTACAGCCTCCCTCCATGAAGAGACTCAAAAGAGCCGATGTGCTCCATTATTAAGGGGATCTAGGGCACTGGTTCTAAGTTCCCCCAAACATTCTGTAACTGCAACTCAACTGTTTATAGTCTGATAGACTGATCGCAGATTTATAATAATAAAAAAAAAAAACACATTTATTTGTTTGTCTCAGATGAGCTTAATGAGTTAGATATTTAGATAAAACGTAAGCTTCTAGAAAAGTCCTACTATAGTGTAAAGAATTATGTAAATGATAAACGAGCATGGGTATGAAATATTGCTCTAATAAGATAGCTCTTAATATAATTTTAAGTTGCATGTGAGATGGTGATAACAAAAAGAAAATTTACCTGGCTAAGTTTGTTGTGGGCTTTTCTTAGACCGGGGCGCGTTTGGAACCCTCATAGATTTAGTTTTAAGTTTACGAATGTAGTTATCACCATTAAATCACTACTATGTAAATTATTGACGCATCAAAAGTGCACTTTAAAGGACTATTTGAATAAAGTTTATTTGAAATTTGACAAATGAATTGACATTGGCTAATCTGTGTAAAGCCATAAAAAGACAAAAAAAAAACAAATTACTTTTGGCCTTCGGAAATTTGAAGGCAAAAAGATGGCTAGCGATAAGACCGCCAAATTGTGCTTTCTATCTTGTTCCATTTTATTATGGTTTATACTCGAAAGGTTTTTTTTTTTATCCACTACAAGTTGGCCCTTGACGGCAATCTCACCTGATGGTTAGTGATGATGCAGTCTAGGATGATAGCGGGCTAACCTGTTAGGGATATGGTAAACCTACACCCCTAACTGGTTTCTACGCGACATCGTGCCGGAACGCTAAATCGCTTGGCGACACGTCTTTGTCGGTAGGGTGGTAACTAGCCACGGCCGAAGCCTCTTACCAGACCAGACTCGAGCCGGGAATCGAACCCAGGACCGCCAACTTTAAAATGCAACAGCGCACGCGCTGCGCCACGGAGGTCGTCGAGGTGTTATTTAGAATAAGTAATAATGCAAAGAAAGCTTGCTAAGTCCAGAAGCAATCAATTAGGTGTGTTTGTATTGAGAAAAGTAGTCTCGGACGAGGCCTGTTTACATTTCCTAGCTCACTCGCTAAAGTCAACATGGCTAATTGCTTCTCTCTATCCTCAGGGTCGGTGACCCTACATAGACAATAATAGACGAAATATAAACGATGTTATTGGAGATGTCTCTCAATAAATTTTCTCAAAATACATTATTATCCTGTGATGTAATTTTTTTTTTTATATATAATTTTATTGCATACAAAAGAAAGGAAAAAGAAAACAACAAGAAATACATAATATAAAAGCAAAAGGCGACCTTATCACTTAAAGCGATCTCTTCCAGGCCACCTTTTTGTAAGAAGCTGACAGAAATAAAAGACGGGAAATCGCAACACTTATACATATATACTAATAATTACACACTATTAAAAATATTATTAATAAATAATTTCTATAATAAATACATACTAATATAAAAATAAAGAAGGAATAAATATAAATTAAATTGCCAGATAATGCTTCTTAACACGGGATTTGAAAACAGCTAATGATTAATTAATTAAAATAAACCATAAAAAGCTGGGCGTGAAATGGTGATAACAACAATAAAACTGGTTAAGTTAGTTGTGGGCTTCTACTTAGATCTGGGCGGTGTGTTTGAAGTTTTCAAACATCATGGTCACAGAACAAATGGTAGTTGCTGACGCCGAGACAACTTTTTTTTTATACACTACATGTTTCGCCTCGACGGCAATCTCACCTGATGCTAAGTGATGATCCAGTCTAAGATGGTAGCGGGCTAACCTGTTAATGGTATGGTAAACCCATACTCTTAACGGGTTTCTACATGACATCGTGCTGGAACGCTAAGTCGCTTGGCGACACGTATTTGACGCTAGGGTAACTAGCCACGGACGAAGACTCCCACCAGACCACGACGCGACGCAACGCAACATACGTGCTAGCAATAGTCATCATGATCAACCCATTGCCGGCTCACTAGAGTACGGCTCCTCTCAATATGAGAAGGGTTTGGCCATAGTCCACCACGCTGGCCATGTGCGGTTTTTCAGCCTTCACACACCTTTGACAACATTATGGAGAACTCTCAGGCATGCAGCTTTCTCCACGATGTTTTCCTTCACCGTCGAAGCAAGTGATATTTTTATTGCTTAAAACGCACACAACTCCGAAAAGTTAAAGGTGCGTGCCCGGGTTCGAACCTCCGACCTCTAATTAGGAGGCGGATGTCCTAACCGCGCGCTCGCGACCTCCTGCTCGCTGGACCGATGACCTGAAAAGGATCGCTGGTGGCGGGTGGATGGAGGCGGAGGACCGTGTGTGGTGGTGCGCTCTCTGAAAGGCCTATGTCCAGCAGTGGGCGTCTATAGGCTGATTGTGCTTTTTTTTTTTTAGACACTACAAGTTAGCCCTTGACGGCTATCTCACCTGTGGTAAGTGATGATGCAGTCTAGGATAGTAGTGGGCTAACCTGTTAGGGGTATGGTACACCCACACACCTAATTGGTTTCTACGCGACATCGTGCCGGAACGCTAAATCGCTTGACGACACATCATTGTCGGTAGGGTGGTAACTAGCCACGGCCGAAACCTCCCACCAGACCAGACTCGAGCCGGGAATCGAATCTCCAACTTTATAATACGACAGCGCACGCAATGCGCCACGGAGTTCGTCAAATTCGCTTGAAACAACGTGAACCGCCAACGAAAGACAAATCGAATGTTCGTTGGTGAGAGAGTTATAAGATAAGATAAGATAAATACTCTTTATTGCACACAAACTTTAAAGAAACAACAATACAGAAACATTTAACACATAAGTATGCAAAGGCGGTCTTATTGCTTCAGCAATCTCTTCCAGACAACCCTTGGGGAAATAATTAATTAAAGTATGGGTAATGGCGCAATTCAAAACAAAATAAAATATCAATAAATATAATATATAAATATATACTTTTATATATAAATAAATATATATCAGTACACATAAACTATTCACTAATATGGCATTTAGACAAATAAAACTTTCTCAGTCGACTTTTAAAAATGTTTAACGATTTCGAACTTCTAACATCAATAGGTAAATTATTCCACAGCAGCACAGCATTAACAGTAAATGACTTCCCATAACCTTTACAGTGACTTCGGGGACATACTAGCTTATTATCGGAACAAGAGCGCAATGTAACATCACGGTCCAAATCACTTAAAAAAGAAAAGCGCTCTTTAAGGTAGGAAGGAGTGTGCGGAGCATAGAGAATATTATAAAGAAAAGAAAGAACATGGAAATTTCGACGAAATCTTATCGGAAGCCACTTGAGACGAGCACGGTATTCGCTGATACGGTCAAATTTTCTTAAACTAAATATAAATCTAATGCAGAGATTTTGCAAACGCTCCAGCTTGTTTAGCAACTCCTCACTCAGATCAGTGCAGCAGACGTCAGCATAATCTAATATAGGTAACAGAAGAGTTTCAGCTAAGGCTATCTTTGTTTTTATTGGTAGGAGATTCTTCCATCGTTGCAAAGAACCGATTCCAGCAAAGACGCGCTTACTGATCTGGTTAACCTGAGGCACCCAAGATAACGAGGAGTCAATAAACAAACCAAGGTTTTTAACAGTTTCACTGAATGGCAAGATCGAGTTATATTTGTAAATAAACCTAAACCTGTTCAGTTGAGCGAGCGACGCAACGCAATATACGTGCTGGCAATAGTCTTCATGATCAACCCATTGCCGGCTCACTAGAGTACGGCTCCTCTGGTGGCGGGTGGATGGAGGACCGTGTGTGGTGACGAGCTCTCGGAAAGGCCTATGTCCAGCAGTGGGGGTCTATAGGCTGATTGTGCTTGAGCTCGTTGATGTCCTAACCACTAAGCTATCACAGCTATACACTAGCTAGCAATACAGTAACATAATAACGCACAAGCTGCCTTCAGCGTTCGGTAAGCTGTTAACTCGATCGGAATTAATCACGCCGAGGACAAATCACTTAGCAACGCTGATTAATTATACCGCACGGGTAATGCGACGTAGGGTTCACTTGATTAACTTTCGGTTGATTTGTCATACCGAATCATATGTCAATTTTATAGGTATTAGGTGTGATACGGTCTTAGTTTGTTGTTTTTGCGTAGTTCTTACTATTATTACATGTTGATTGCATACTTACATAATTACACGTTTTCCCGTTTTTCATGCTATTAAATAAACCGAAAGAAAACAAGTGAAAATTGCACAGGTTTAAGAATTTTATGTTTGACTAGCTGGTGCCGTGTCTTTGTCTGTATTAGTATATAGGATGTCTACGGGGCGGGGGCGTGTCTTCGTCGGTAATTTGGGTAGACGTGGGTAGTTTCGGGCAAAGAGACCAGATACTCTTGGTAGAACAGAATTATAATTGTAAGTATGGTCATTTATAAGGAGCAGACTATATGCTCAACCAAGTACGACTATGCACTACCGCAACTCGACCACCGATCCGAACCGACCGAATGCAATGAATGCAATGCGCTGTCCCGCGCCGGTGAGTCTTACAAGAACCTGTATACGTCACTTAGTGTTGCATAAAGAGAGGGGGCGATGCCACTTTCTTGTCTATCGTACATGATTCCAAAACTAGATGGCGCTGTTCTCTGACTGCCGTCAGTATTTCAACTAGCTTATATTAGCGTGGCGTAGAAAAGGGCTAACATTATGACATTAAAACTTGACACTTATCGTCATATATTGGACAATTCACACATTCTTTATCAATTTTAGGTTATGTGTTATTCTAATGTATAAGCTATATTATTTCCAAAACGCTTATGCTTCACTGGTATGAACGCGAACCCCGAAGCCACCGCCGGTCTTAACCCCTAGGTTATAAACACGAAGTGAATTGTTCTACAGTCTTGTATTTAAATTCTAAACAAAGAAACATGATCTAAAAATAGGTACCTAAGAACTTTTGGCCGTCCCGGGAATTATATAATACAGAAGACATAGCAAATATATATTTGTAAATATAAATTTTGTATAATTATATATCTGACAGTTAAAAGTGTATAAAGTGTTATATTAAAGACATATATTTTTCTTATGATATTTGTATTTATGCTAGTTCATTAATTTTGATATTAATTTGTGTTATAAGTGTAATTTGATTCAATAATATTATATAGTTATTCGTGTAGTTATGTGTATTTAAACACCTTTTCTATTTTGCTTCTTTATAGTTCTGTTTTTCTTATTCTTAATTTTTGTGGTTATAAATAAAAAGAAACATAATATCTAAAATCCTACCAATGAGCATAAGAGTGACTGACAGTACACGCATAGCTAATACCTTTGAGCGAGCAAGCATTAAATGGTGCACTAAAATTCCCCGCATAACGTATGTAAGCTCTGCGAAAAGATTTCTCTAAAATCCATCCTTAAGACGGCAAAATGGCGGTTGAAAGCTTGCTTTTACCATAAAATACTTTCCACAAATATGACTACGCAAGCGGAAACACCGCCCTTAGTCTATTAATATTTGCCACAAAACTCGAAGACAAATTCAATATTTGTCGTGTATGTAAATATTGAATATGACGAGGAACAAAGTCCTGTTTTATTTGATGCGAACTATTTCACCGCGATCCCGTGTACAGAAATCATTAAGTACAAATGGGGGCCTTGTCGTCCTAGGGGTGCTTCTTCCGAAATACCCATATTGGAGCAGATTTTTGCGACAGTGAATCATCCGCCTGCAAAAAATTTGAAATTCATTTAAAGGTAAGGTAGGTTTATTGTATAAAATTCTAAGGTAAATTACCAAATGAAATTTCTGGGATGTCTCTCAATAAGTTCAAAGTTTATATAAAACGTAAGCTTGTAGAGAAGTCGTACTATAGTGTAAAGGATTGTGTAAATGATAAACAAGCATGGGTATGAAATATTCCTCTAATAAGATAGCTCTTAATATAATTTTAAGTGGCATGTGAGATGGTGATAACAAAAAGAAAATTTACCTGGCTAAGTTTGTTGTAGTCTTCTTCTTAAAGCGGGACGCCTCATAGCTTTAGTTTTAAGTTAACGAATGTAGTTATCACCATTAAATCACTACTATGTAAATTATTGACGCGTCCTTTTAAAGGACTATTTGAATAAAGAAATTTTTTAATTTGAATTTGAAATTTGAATTTGCAGACCCGGGTCAAAAACCCACGCTACTGATAACATAATATCAAGACTATTCAAAATTTTTCATATATTGACTAACCTTAGTCTTAACAATAGATCAATTTCCCCCCCATTGTTGCTTTGCTTTATAAAGCCGCAATACCATTGGCTTATAAACTCGATTACGAAATTTGTATGCAGTTTACATCGCTAGCCACTTACGCTCCAAGTAATTCCGGAAACTCAGCCTCATGAAGGGGTAGCCATTCTTCCAGGTAGGTACTACCTAAGTTACCTCATGCATATTTATCACGCTTAACAACTTTCCTTTATGGCGAAGTCACTTTTCACAAAGGCTCCTTAATGTCTTCAGGGACCTCATTTAAATACCTAAGCGAATTAAATAGGCGAGTTGTGTGAAGGAGAGTTCGTCTAATCAATATCGGAATTCCAGTAACTATTATTCAGTATTCATTATGATGAAGCCAAAATCCACAAGTACTGACCCACCTTATTCTTTACACTACTTACATAAAATATCTATATATATTATCATCATCATCATCATCATCGTCATCATTATCATAACTATAGACCCATTACAAGCGTGAGTCTCACCATGTAAAGATTTTTGGTGATATTTGATTAAAAATAGCTTTTTTTTTTACTACTATTTCTTTGTATATATGTATATGTATTAAATATTATCTTATTTATATTTTTAGTTTTACATTTATGTAACCTTATATTCACTATTTATGATTGTACACCCCAACCTCGCATTACTTTATATTTTATTCCTGATTTGTGCTAGGTTGCCTTTTTTTTTTCACGCTGGGAAATGCTTTTACGCATCCCCTCCAGAGAAGACGCAGGCAAGACTGCGCCACTTCCGACGGGGTATGTGGGACTCCCCGGCGGCCAGGCTGGCGACCATAATACCCACTAAAACCCAGCGATGCTCCTTCGCGTCGCCTGGTGGCTGGGTCACGGGAACACTTATGCACTCGACCGCGGGTGCTTGCCTGGTAGAGATCGCTCATTAGCGATAAGGCCGCCTATTGCATCTATTTATTTTCTGTGTGTTTTTATTTCTTTTCTTTTTTTTTCTTTTGTATTTCACCTAAATACAAAAAGAAGTCCAAGATGAGAGGCCGTAGTCTTAAGCACGTTAATTCCGCTTTGCTTTATCTATATATTTACATGGGTTTTACATACATATACATATTCCAACACATACATAAAAAGTAACTTAACCAATACCCGAACCAATAAAATTATGTATGTAAAAGGTGCATTAAGAAACGCCCTATCGTAAGTACATAGGTATGTCTAACAGCTTCAAATAGATGAAAGAATTTAAAAAAAATGGACAAAGTATAAATTTTATGCCGTAAAAAGATATGAGAATAAAGTTAGTTAAAGAAAAAGTATAGAAAACTTGTGAGGTTAAAAGTATTGAATAATTAACTGGGTCATATCGCGTTTAAATAAAATATTAGAAATCAGAAATTGTATTATACATGTTAACCATCTATGAAGTGTTCATCTATATATATAAAAGCGAAAGGTCACTTACTTACTTACTTACATACTTACTGATTAAACACGAGATCTCAAAAACTATTGTGCGTATAAAGCTATAATTTAGCAAGTAGGTAAGTGTAGATTGAGAGATGTCAGCTAAGAAAGGATATTTGAAAATTCCACCCCTAAGGGAAATAGGGGTTGGAAGTTTGTATGAAATTTCTTTGTTTTTAGAGTTAGAGACACAAAAATTTGCATTAAAATTAATAATAATAAATAAAAACATGTACATCAATTCTTTTTTAAATATTACCTGTCAAGGGTGGTAAAATATTGGATAATAGTTTTTGCTTATTTTTTTATTATGAAGTCTACAAGCTTGAAATTTTGAAAATAGATTTCTTTTAGGGCGTAAATATAAGGTTAGAATTTTTTTCATCCAAATCTAACCCGAAGGGGGTAAAGTAGGGGTTTGAAGTCTGTATGAAAGTCCTATGCTTTTTAATTTAGAGACACGAAAATCGGCAATTTGTCATTTGCCTGTAGCTTACTTTCTGAAGCAGGGCATTGGCCGCACGGGAAATCTCACGGGAAATCAGCAATTCCACGCAGACGAAGTCGCGGGCAACAGCTAGTATAAAATATTTTTCATTATTTAATTAGTGAGGTGATGGTGATAACTGCCATTCGTTGACTTAAAACTAACTCTAGAAAGCTAGGAGTGTTACAAACGCGCCCAGGTCTAAGAATCATACTTATATTATATACGTATAAGCTTACGTTTAATAACAACTTTGAACATACTGATATAATAGGTAATCATCATCATCATGGTCAACCCATTGCCGGCTCACTACAGTGCAAGTGTCTCCTCTCAATATGAGAAAGGTTTGGCCATAGTCCACCACGCTGGTCACGTGCAGATTGGTACATTTCACACGCCTTTGAGAACATTATGTAGAACTCTCAGGCATGCAGATTTCCTCACGATGTTTTCCTTCACCGTTGAAGTAAGTGATATTTTAACTGAATAACTTGAACTTTGAATACGCTTATAACTCCGAAAAGTTAGAGGTGCGTGCTCAGGTTCGAACCCCCCAGCTCTTATTAAGAGGCAGACGCCCTAAACACTAGCCTATCACAGCTTATACAATGATTAAAATAAAACTCATAAAAAGAGTCACGTTAAACTCTATGGAATATAATATAATATATGCACTTATAATATGACGCATATAATAGGTATATAAAAGAGGAACATTTTACAATAAAATTTTGTTTGCAATACAAAAACTTGAAATTCCATCCATTAAGTTTACTCGGAAATCGTGAAACCGACCCTTTATCATAAAAATTCCAAATTGTAATTGATCTCTATTCTTCCTTAATAAAAAATAGCGCCGAATCTCTAATAAGAGCAGTGACGCCATCAAATTACGAGGAAACAAGAGTTCGCTGGCGAAAAAAACTTTTTGCAATTAGATAGACGGCACTTGAGCCCCTGAGCAGATATTAAAAACGTTCAATATGACGAAAAAACGTACTAATTTCGACGGAATCACATGAGCATACATTGACTGTTAAGTTAGAATATTCTTAAAGTATATGCAGTATTATCTAGCGATGTAAAGGATACATGTAAATGTTAACTACGAAGAGTTTTTATGTAATAATGGAATATCGGCAGATACAACCTGACACAATATGAATTGATATTTATTCCTCAGACAATATATTATTTTTAGTAAACTAGCTGATCCCTGTGACTTCGTCTGCGTAGATAAATTGGCGATCTACGTAATGTACGGTACGCGTACCAATGGAATGATCAACCAATGTTAAGACTGTACGTACTTGAGGATGAAAACTTCGAAAGTGCGATGTAGGATACTAGTAGCGCCATCTAGTAAGGTAATGTTGAAACTGCCTGTGTAGGTATTTCAAAATACAGAATTAGCTTATGTGTCTAATAATACTACTAATTGACGACATCTATAAGAAATACTCTTGACGACACTTCCGTGGCGCACTGCGTGCGCTGTCACTTTATAATGTTGGAGGCCCTGGATTCGATTCCTGGTTCGAGTCTGGTGGGAGGCTACGGCCGTGGCTAGTTACCACCCCACCGTCGTGACGTGTCGCCAAGCAATTCAGCGTTCCGGTTACAATGTTGCGTAGAAACCAAATAGGAGTCTGGGTTCACTTTACCCCTAGAAGGTTAGCCCGCTACCATCTTAGACTGCATCATCGCCAGGTGAGGTAGTCGTCAATAAGTAACTGGTAGTATATAAAAAAAGTCTGCATTAGTTTTCCCGCCTCAAGTGTATGCACGAGTTATCACTTGTCAAATTATTTAACAACCGCAACATTATCGAACACTGTTTAATTTATTTGAGATTTCAACACTCATCATCATCATCATCACTTCAACCGATAGACGTCCACTGCTGGACATAGGCCTTTTGTAGGGAGTTCCAATGGCCACGGTCTTGGGCCGCTTGTATCCAGCGGCTCCCTGCGACTCGTTTGATGTCGTCTGTCCACCTTGTTGGGGGTCGACCAACGCTACGTTTACCGGTGCGAGGTCGCCATTCCAGCACCTTGGGACCCCAACGTCCATCGGTTCTCCGAGCTATGTGCCCCGCCCATTGCCACTTCAACTTCGCAATTCGCTGAGCTATGTCGGTAACTCTGGTTCTTCTACGGATCTCTTCATTTCTGATTTGATCACGTAGAGATACTCCCAGCATAGCTCTCTCCATCGCCCGTACACACAACACTCAGTACTAATTAAATACGTCTATTTCTGGAACATGGAATTTGCTAACAGTTCGCCCACCAACTGGTTAGGTTAACACGTAACAGTTGATTAAAGGCTCGTTAAATTCATGAAAGAACCGACGAATAATTTCTACGCTGGGGCTCCGAATCATATACTGTATACCCTGGTTTACACCCTTTTTCTTTTAATTTCCAAGCCCTAATACCAAATTTTATCAAAATCAGGCATCGTCATATTAAGTACAGAATTATGCTTCGTATATTTTATCTGCATGATAAAACACATCTATGAATCGTTTAACATCACATCATATCACAGACTCAGAATCATAGGTCAGATCAAAAACTAAAAAAAACATTTCTGCATTTTTGATACAAGCTATTATCATTTTTGATACTTGGCTGTCGTTTCTATGATTCAAAAATTGTGTTAAAGGTATTTCAACTGATGACACCTTCCCCAGCTAGACAGCTCTCATCTGAGGTATTTCTAATTTATTTCGAAATGAGATTTGTTGTACCCACCTCTTATTAAAGGGTCTTTTACAAAATATCGGGTTTCTCATCCAACTCCCTTGTTTTTAAGGTTGTCTAAAAGGAATCTCAAAACTGATAGGTAGAATTTTAATATAGTACATCTATTATATTCTACATAATAATCTTTCCGTTTATTTTGGGCACAATATATATATATGTATACATACAAATATATCTGTATATATAAAAGGGAAAGGTCACTTACTTACATACTGATTAAACACGAGATCTCAAAAACTATTGTACGTGTAAAGCTATAATTTAGCAAGTAGACAGTTGATAGTTAAGAGATGTTTTAGGGCGTAAGTATAAGGTTAGAATATTTTTTCATCCAAATCTACCCCGAAGGGGGTAAAATAGGTGTTTGAAGTTTGTATGAAAGTCCTATGTTTTTTAATTTAGAAACACGAAAATAGGCAATTTGACATTTGACTGTAGCTTAAAACCTCAATCTCACGGGAAATCAGCAATTCTACGCAGACGAAGTCGCGGGCAACAGCTAGTATATTTATATATGTACACATGACATGACTCATGAGCATTACAAATATTAAGTTAGAAATATTTCGAGACTGTTCTGTTAACTTCGCCGTAGTTGCAAGTTCCGTATTCAGTAACTATGTCGAAGAATACCAGAGGTCGTCTCCTAAGATTCTAACATAAATTAGGGTTTGAATTTGAATTATAAGTGGGAATCGAATAGAATTACAAATGTAACTTAACGACCTCCGCGGCGCTATGCATGCGCTGTCGTATTGTCGTATTATAAAGTCGGAGGTCCTGGGTTCGTTTTCCGGCTCGTATAAGCTCTGGTGGGAGGTTTCTTGACTTATTTATTAAGCCAAGAAACGAAACTGTTAATATTTTGTTTGTGCATTTAACCCTGATTCTTGTGCATTGAACCCGGCTCGAGTCTGGTCTGGTGGGAGGCTTCAGCCGTGGCTAGTTACCACCCTACCGACAAAGACCAAGATTTAGCGTTCCGGCACGATGTCGCGTAGAAACCAATTAGGAGTGTGGGTTAAACAGGTAAACCCCTAACAGGTTAGCCCGCTATTCAAAATTTTTGTCAATGTTCCATTGTTTTTGATATGTATTCTCATAATAGAAGCGCAGTGCTACATTTATACCAAGTACTTAAACAAACCCGACTTTGTTATATATATACATATATGGCAGATAGCTATTAAGACACATAAAGGGCACATACAAGACAAATACAGGGCATCTGGACAGGGCTTTATTCTCTCTATACAAACAAAGGACCCCGAATGTAAAATATAAATTGAAGATACACATAGGGCTCACAATACAATCTCCTATAGATTTTTCTTGTAAACAAGATGGACCGATAAGCGTATATCTTGTTTACAAGAAAAATATATATAATCACTGTAGCGAGTACTATAAGATATAGTGCAACTAGTAAGTAAGTAGTAAACCGCGAGGAACAACTAGTAAGTTGTTCCTCGCGGTTTCACCCGCCTTAACTAAAATGCGTAACTAGGAGTATATTACGTATTCGCAACTTCACGTTATGTAGTTTTGTAGGCTAAATATGAGCCTCGTACCTTACAGAAAAAAGGGTTCGTTAATATTAAATCGTAGTATTAAATGTCTTAAATCATACATCCGACACTGATGTGCACAAAAAGGCGTGTCACCAAGCGATTTAGCGTTCCAGCACGTTACCAAGTAGTCACGTACCAATTAGAAGTATGGGTGCACTATACTCCACTCGCTACTATTTTAGAATTTATTTATTTTTATTTTATTTATTTATTTGCAAGTAATCAACAGCGTTATAATTCATTGGTATACAATTAAGAAAAACATAAAATAAGGCCAAAGAGATTACACAATATATACAAAATATGTTAAAAAGGTAAAAATTTAAAATTTAAAATGTAACTAAGTGAAACTGACTAAGGTGAACAAATTAACAAGTAAGTGGGTGTGCATGTGTAATTGTGAGTGTGTAAGTTAGTGAGTGAGTTTGTTTGTGTGTGTGTGTGTGTGTGTGAATTGTTTCAAATGAAATCTATACTCTACCACCAAACAAAGTTTATCTTATGATATCTCACTACACAAAAAAAGAATCCGCGCACAAAATATCTATCTGGGTCTTATAGACCCAATCCAATTTCCTTTAGATTTTTTCTGTAAGCAAGATCGCCCGACAAACGGCGAGGTTCAGATCGACTCCAATAAATCACAACACCCAACAAGATTAAATTTCGACGCAGCTCGTGTGTTTTGGCTGACCACATATCTACTACACACGTGTAAAAGTTAATATCTTTTGGGCAAAATTTTTAATGTACGACATATTTAAATGTTCTTGCTTCTATTAATGAATAGAAGCAGGTGTTACTTTGCGGAAGTCCATGATAAACAATAAACAGCAAGTATAATTTGCTATATACCGCCGACAACCGGGAGATTTGTATAATATAACACCACACAAAATCTTCCACTAGAACCTCTGAGGTTCTATTTTTCATTACTGCATCGGTCTTCATTTGTAACGCAGAGCTTATATCAAACTATATTAATAGACGTAAAAGTTTTATGCATTTTTTTCTTGTTAGAATTTCTCGATCTTATATATGTCGGCGCGAAAGAGTTATTAACTTCATTCAGCGGCGCTAAGAACATGAAGAATTCAATAATTACCCACATTTGAACTCTTGATGATTTTGTTAACACAATTTAGACGGTAGCAATCAATTTTGTACAAGCATGCTTTGCTATAAATACGGGCGGTCGATGTCTTTCGTGGCATTCTCGCTCGAGACGTTGGACCGTTCGGGCCTCTTAGTTATTGTCGCAGTAAAAGTGTAATCCGTCATGTTGTGGTTTTAACTACTACGAGCGAAAGTAAACAAGATCGTTGCCCCTAACAAGTTAGCCCGCTACCATCTCAGACTGCATCATCACTTACCTTCAGGTGAGATTGCCGTAAAGGGCTTACTTGTAGAGGATAAAAAAATTCAAATTACCGTTAAATTACGGCTAGATAATCATAAATCGTGTTGTGTAAAGAAGAACTAAATAACAAATTCCCACGTTTTACAAATATTTATTTCTACAGGATCAGAACATTTCTCTGACACAATAGTATTTAATTAATATCGGTGAAAATCAACGTTTAGACCCTACTCAAAGTGAATAAACAACTCTCGACAATAAATTATGATAACTAAAGAGTTATTAAACAGAAGGGAAAAGAAATGTCACTGATAAATAACGACCCTGGCAGCTGTTGGCTTTCGACAATTACGCCCCACTTGTAAGTCACCAAGACTTTGAAGTACGTAAGGTAAGTTTGATACGATATTTTTTTTGGTTTGTTGTTTCGTTAGAATTTTAAATTAATACCTTAATATTCATATTCATTTTAAGTAATTAAAATTTCACTTGCTTCAACGGTGAAGGAGAACATCGTCCCCGACCTAAGCGCTCCTCTCCGAAAGAGACCTAAACATATCCTTCATGACCCTGACGATCAGATGACAACTGACAACATACTCGTACCACCTACCACACGATCATACGCTACACACCGTCTTCGCCGGCGAAGACTAGGTCCCCGCTATCTTACGTCATCCAGACGTGGGCTACATCCACGGCCTCGGAGACGTACGGACCAACCACCGTCCGACCCCCCGTTATCCCAAACGTCGCCTAAGCCGAGGTTCGGCTCAAAGGAGGCGCCCTTAGGCAGTCGTTCCCTTAGTTTCTTCGAGCCCTAGGGCTCAAAATTTCTTCTGGCAGAGCTTCTTTCCGAAGCTCGCCAAACACCCCGGTTACGCTGTGGCAACCAATAGGGTTTGTACAGCTAATAGACAGTCCGAAAAAAAAAAAGGACATCGTGAGGAAACCTGCATGCCTGACAGTTCTCCATAATGTTCTCAAAGGCGTGGGAAGTCTGCTAATCCGCCCATGGCCAGCGTGGTGGACTATGGTCAAAACCTTTCATATTGAGAGGAGACCCGCGCTCTGCAGTGAGCCGAGAATGGGTTGATCATGACCTTCATATTAAACCAGCCGGTGGGTTTTTTTTTATATACACCACAAATTAGCCCTTGACGGCTATCTCACCTATCTACGGTGGTAAGTGCAAATGAATACATAGATATACATATATTTATCTTTACATAACGGGTTGACAGATTGTAACAATTTTAAACACAAAATGGCTCGCATTCGTGACATAACCTTTAAAAAGATACGCGTTTTTGATATAGTCATAATCGCAGATAACGTCGCGGGCTGACCTAATAAATTAAATATATATGAATATTTTATTTTATTTTATTCATTTATTTGTAATCAACAGCGTTTAAGACTTTTACAGACTTAATTATAAAATAAGGCCAAATAAAATTACAATTTGTATAAAATAAAATACCAAACAATATATGCAACATTTGAAAATTATCAGCATAATAATGTTATGATATTACAACAGTGTGTGTGTGTGTGTGTGTGTGTGTGTGTGTGCATGGGAGAGAGAGAGCGTTTTGGTGAGTTTGTGGATGCTATTTATATTGTATTGTTAAATTAAATATGACGAAGTAATTTAACTAAAATAAATCTGGACTTTCATTAATTACAAAACAAAATGGTTGCTATCAGAGAGCTTAACCATGATTGAATAACAGAAAGATAACACAGCTGTTTCCCCGCGGTTTCACCCGCGTTAAATGAGGGGTCGTAACGGAAGACGTAAATTATTCCCATTTATATTTTTCATTTTCTCCTACAGTATACATCAAAATGACATGCAAGGTAAGTTTTAGACAATGTAGATCAATGATAGGGGCACTGACTTCAAAATGTACTTACATATCAAGAAATTTTATATAATTAATTAAGTATTAGTGTGTTAAGTATGATCACTAAGGCGTGTGAAGTCTGCCAATCCGCACATGACCAGCGTGGTGGACTATGGCTAAACCCTTTTCATATTGAGAGGAGATCCGTGCTGTCTACTGAGCCCGCAATGGGTTGATCATGATAAGTTAAGTATTAAAATATTTTATTTTATTTTCAATTATTTTTACTTTTTATTTCATGGGATTTCTCTTAATACGGCTTTTTAAATTTAAAATTAATTATTAGTGGATCTTTTGAATAGTATCTTTCTGCAAATTACCTTTTATAAAAAATTGGTTTTACCAATGCTGGGACGTTAATTGTTGAGGAGTTCACTACTGAGATTCATAAGTTTCTCAGCAAAATTAAGATAATCGAAACACAACCCGTTAAATACATAATTGATTGATTTCGGCGACAATCTGTGTTCTTCTTTATCAGTTCCACTTGACCAAATTATGGTTACCGTGAGCAAATGTACAAGTTACTGAAAAAATATCCGAAATCACTCTACATGTAATTTTTTTTTATCACTACAAGTTAGCCCTTGACCGCAATCTCACCTGATTCTATGTGATGATGTAGTCTAAGATGTTAGTGGGCTAACCTGTTAGGGGTATGGTAAACCCATACTCCTAATCGGTTTCTACCCAACATCGTGCCGGAACGCTAAAAGGCTTGGCGACACGTCGTTGTCGGTAGGGTGGTAACTAGCCATTGCCGAAGACTCCCACCAGATCAAACTCGAGCCAGGAATCGAACCCAGGACTTCCAACTTTATAAAAATATAACATTTGAAGTACTCCAGGAACCCATCATCAGATCCTGATAATATGATGAAATTTAAAAATCAGCGGGGTTCTGAGGTAACAAACATACAAAGATAAAACGATTAGAGTATTAGAATATGTATGTATATATAATATGTTTATCTTTATCATAATGAAGATCTTCAAAGAGTTCTTTGTGAAACGAAAAACAAGGCTCCTTAACAATTCCTCACCAATTATCTGAATCGATTTTTTTGACAGGATTTTCCTCAATTACTGCCGTAAAATTTATATTTTAATGGCAAAGGCCGAGGTCCCCTTCAAGGAAACTGCTGCCTTAAAATAATTTTTACGACTACGATTCTGATAACCAAACTTTTTCCAGAAAATAACGTTTAAATCTACCCGTAAATACGCAATATTTATATCAAAATTTCTTCTGTGCATTTGTTTGTCAGTGAACTCCTCCTAAACGACTGAACCGATTTTGAGTTTTTTGAAGTGAAAACTTCTTTAGCGGCGTTGAGCACTTTTTCTGTAATGGGTATAAAATCTTAAACTCGCGTCAGGACACGTGACCTGATCGAAAAAGCGTAAGACGGATGGAGAGTAGACAGCTATCCCCTCTCTACGGCGCGGCGAAAATGTATGCCTGGGCCTACTGTTTCGTTTAGGCAGCGCAGGGCGCTTGCGCGAATGTTCGTGTATGTTACAGCGTGCCACGCGCATCCATGGATAGTTCTGGTAATGATGATGGTGAAAAAGTCGTTGAAATTATGGATGAAAGTTGATTTTTCGGAGAGATAAACTTTATAATGTAAAATAATTGTAATAGTTTTAAAGTGTTAAATTTTTAATGTAATATAAATTGTCATGTTTGTGTACGATAGCGCAAAAAATGAATATTGTATTCTACCACATAAATGATAGTACTTTTATACTGATAAAGCAATTGGTGCAAAATTATTCCCTAACCATTCCAAAATATCAAACATGCTCAACGTTAATAATCAAGTTTTCACTTCTGCCGGCACTCCCGGAGTGCAACCCGTCTTTTTTTTTTTGTGTATCTTCAGGAGGATTCGAGAATGGTTTATTAAAATTCTCATCTTAGACGACGGCTCCTAATGAAATTTTCGTGTGTCTTGAAGAGGATTGCAGAATGGTTCTAAACCACAATTCTCATTTTATTAAATTATTATTATTTTATTTTATTATTCTTATAATATTAAACAAAATAATAGTTTAATGTATGCTAACATCTGTCGGCTAGCATTTATATAAAAATAGAAGCTGTGCTACTTAAAAAAATATTTGTACGCTTTTGAGTCAGTCAGGAGTCTGACTTACCAGATCCCGGAGCCTCCCACTGTTTTATGCCGATGGTGGCCACCGAGGGGGTTTTAGTGGGTAAAAATCCCACATAACCCGAGCTTTTCCCCAAAGCAATAGTCGGGTATCTTACTAGGAGATTTTCCCTCCCGTAAACACAAAAAAAAAGGAGTCTGACTTAACCGCTGTGCCTCCCCATGGCGCAGAGGTATCCATGAAGATTTAACCCTCGATAAAAAAAAAAAACCACCAGGCTATTCTGTGAGGAAAGGATCTTTGGAGGTTTTAGTTAATTTATAAACAGAAAACTCGTTTGTTACTGTTTTAATCATACATGTGCCAAAATGTGTGTCTTTTTTTAAACACGCAGAAACTTTTTGATTTCTTGTCGCTAATCACCAGAATGCATCTCTATTCAAAATATAGTCAAAATCGCTATAACTACTCCTACTATAGTGTAAAGGATTATGTAAATGATAAACAAGCATGGGTGTGAAATATTGCTCTAATAAGATAGCTCTTAATATAATTTTAAGTGGCATGTGAGATGGTGATAACAAAAAGAAAATTTACCTGGCTAAGTTTGTTGTGGGCTTCTTCTTAGACCGGGGTGCGTTTGGCACCCTCATAGCTTTAGTTTTAAGTATACGAATGTAGTTATCACCATCAAATCACTACGATGTAAATTATTGACGCGTCAAAAGCGCCTTTTAAAGGACTATTTGAATTTGAATTTACAGGCACATACATAAAGACAAACACAGTGGTTCAACTTAAAACACCCTTCGTTTGCTTGTGGGTTTAAAAAGTCCTATCGTATTAAAAATTATATTGGTATTTTAGATGCTTTCCCCTAGATAATCGTTAAGCTATTAAGTTTTGGTGCGAAGTCAAAGAAGTTGAAATAGTTTATGAAGGAAAACTACTCCATGTCGGTAACATAAAAGTCACATAGAAAAATGTCCGCGAAGACATTAGCCGCTGCAAATCGCACAATTGAAAACACCGAGCTGCTGAAACAGGGAAAACTTTTAGATTTTCACACTATCTCATATGTTATTGGATATAAATTATGTTCGGTCTCAATGCTAGTTGAAAGGATTTTTCTCAGAGATCACAGACATTACTTTATCTTAAAACATACCCTCCTTAACTTTTCTGGATATATATGCGAAGCGAATCAACCGCCGATGTCAAACAATATGTAACAAATTGAAAATAAAAATGCAGTTTCTGTTATATGCTAAAAGGCAACATATACAAATATTCTAAGTCAAAGGCACATCTTAATTAATTCAACTATTATATATATACTCTAAGATAAGCTGTGATAGTGCCTAGTGATTAGGACGTCCGCTTCCAAATCAGAGGTCGGAGTTCGCACCACCGCACGTACCACTAACTTTTCAGATTTATGTGCGTTTTTAAAGCAATTAAAATATCGCTTGCTTCAACGGTGGCGGAACATCGTCAGGAAATCTGCATTCTGGAGATAATGTTCTGAAAATCGTGTAAAGTCTGCCGATCCGCGCATGATCAGCGTGGTGGGCTATGGCCAAACCCTTCTTGAGGAAACAACAAACTTAACTCGGTATTCTTATTTTCGCACCATCTCACATTGTCACTGATCGTTATTTAAGAAGAGTTAACTTAACTTTGTAAGATTAAAAATTCATAACCAAAGTTTATTTATCGTGCATATAAAATAAGACATTAATGCATAATAATTCTGATATAAAAAAAAATATAAATCTAATTATCCACACTAGCTATCAACTTCATACAAATTTAACGAATTAATGGATTAACATAATAAACAATAAACAGCAAGTATAATTTGCTATATTCCGCCGACAACCGGGAGATATGTATAATATAACACCACACAAAATCTTCCACTAGAACCTCTACGCACGTTTCGGCCCGGTTCGGTCGTTCGTTCGTCCGTTCGTCGTCCGTTCGTCTCGACGACTTCTTCGTCGACCGTTCCGGTGTCGAGTCGAAACGTGCGTAGAGGCTCTCGTGGAAGATTTTGTGTGGTGTTATATTATACAAATCTCCCGGTTGTCGGCGGAATATAGCAAATTATACATGCTGTTTATTGTTTATCATGGACTTCCGCAAACGAACGCCTGCTTCTATTCATTATTTGTATTAACATAATTCACGGATTAAGTTAATTAAGTTGGATATGAACTAAAGGATATGAACTAAACCTTACTATAGCTACCAAAAAGTACGTCTAAGATCAGAACACTAACTTATCATAATGCAGTCTAAACTTCTATTGAAGTACTTTAATCTATAGTCGGGCTTGTCCAACGCCCGCTCGAGTCCGAGCTACGGGCAAAGTTGCCGAATTCCCAGCGTAAACTACTTTCAAGTTTACCAAATAGTTTGCTAACTGGCGCATCTGTTTTACTCTAGAACTTTCCATTCACTGTGTCATAACATAATGATAGTGCTTACTCAATAATATAACTCAACTAGTTTCAGCTAACAGATTAATGTGTATAGAATGTCTATTTTCTATCTTTCATGCATATTCCATTCGGTAATACCTTCACTACATCATCAGGGTATCCATCCATCACACATATAACCAAGTTAATATAATTGGATATTTATAAAATATATAGAAGAAATATATAGAATAAATAATATTAAAGACGCTTACCATTAGATACGAGAATTGTACCTACTTTGGGTCACGTTATCCTTCTCTTTTCATTGTTATAATAATAAAAAAAAAACATTTTTCATTTTCGAATATATTTATTTTCAAATACATATATTAAATTGTTGTTATGTCAAATACATTTTTAACATTACATTTAAGTAAACTTACATTTATATAGCACTAGCTGTTGCCCGCGACTTCGTCTACGTAGAATTGCTGATCTCCCGTGAGATTCAGGATCCCGTGCGGTCAATGCCTTGCTTCAGAAAGTAAGCTACAGGCAAATGTTTAATTACCGATTTTCGTATCTCTAAATTAAAAAACATAGGACTTTTATACAAACTTCAACCCCCTATTTTACCGTCTTCGGGGAAGATTTGGATGAAAAAAAATCTAATCTTATTCTTACGCCCTAAAAGAAACCTATTTTCAAAATTTCAAACTTGTAGACTTCATAATAAAAAAATAAGCAAAAACTATGATCCTCTATTTTACCACCCTTAACAGGTAAAATTGATGTACATGTTTTTTTATTATTATTATCAATCTTAACGCAAATTTGTGTGTCTCTAACTCTAAAAACAAAGACATTTCATACAAACTTCCAACCCCTATTTTACTCCCTTAGGGGTGGAATTTCTAAATATCGTTTCTTAGCTGACATCTCTTAACTATCAACTACCTACTTGCTAAATTATAGCTTTATACGTACAATAGTTTTTAGATCTCGTGTTTAATCAGTAAGTATGTAAGTAACCTTTCGCTTTTATATATATAGATAGGTATCTAAGTTTAATGTTCTCGAATATATTAGTGTTAGTGTTTTTAGGTTAACCTAATAAATAAACAATAAAAAATAAATAGATGCGTAGCAACGGCAACGGTTTATTAACGGTTAACTTGAAATGCAGTCTTAACTTCTATTTGAAGTTCAGTAATCTGTGATCAGGCTAGACTAACGCCTGAGCGGTTCGTCGCGCAAAGTTGCAGGATTCCCAGACTAAACTACTTTTAAATTACCGAATAGTTCGCTAACTGACGAACCTGTTTTAATCCAGAATCTTCTGTTCTCTGTGTCATAACATAGCGCTAGTGTTTACTCAGTAATATAACTCAAATGTTTTAAACTTGATGATTCAACAAGCGTAGAAATCCGGGCACGTATGACTTTTCGGAGTTATGTGCGTTTTTAAGCAATTAAAATATCACTTGCTTCGACGGTGAAGGAAAACATCGTGAGGAAACCTGCATGCCTGGAGTACTCTCACGCCATAATGTTCTGAAAGGTGTGTGAAGTCTGCCAATCCGCACATGGCCAGCGTGGTGGACTATGGCCAAACCCTTCTCATGTTGAGAGAAGACCCGTGTTCTGTAATGGTATATAATAATGAGCCGGTAATGGGTTGATCATGATGATGATGATGACTGATACAAACTTGAATCGAGTCTTAAGGTTACGGTTGGTCAAAATGGGCCTATTACATTTACTACTATATAGTACTGGTAATAGTAATGAACTAAGCACAAAGTTGTATAAAATATTAACTTGTTAATTACGTGATGCTCATGAAAAATGGAGTTGTACGTATTTCAATCTCAATTTACGTCAGCCTCCGGCGGAACTTGCCGCATACAAAACTACTTTCGAGTTTCCCGAATACTTTACTAAACTTGCGCATCTGCTTGCCCTATAATTTCGCTCAGTGCCCGGGAATAGCTTAGGGTGGGTGTAATGTAAAGGTGCAGTCTCACAGCCGGTTGCCTGACGGGCTGAGTCAGACCTGACTTGACCTTGGCGGATCTGAAGACCACCACAGTCCATAAATACAATTCTTTTTTATACACTACAAGTTAGCCCTTGACGGCTATTTCACTGTTGGTAAGTGATGATGCTGTCTATAATGGTAGCGGGCTAACATGTTAGGAAAACCCACACTCCTAATTGGTTTCTACGCGACATCGTGCCGGAAAGCTAAATCGCTTGGCGACACGTCCTTTGTCGGTAGGGTGGTTACTAGCCACGGCCGAAGCCTCCCACAAGACCAGACTCGAGCTGGGAATCGAACCCAGGATCTCCAACTTTATAATGCGACAGCATACGCACTGCGCCACGGAGGTCGTCAAACAAAATGCCTAGCACCTTAGTGTACATAAATTTTGTAATAGATAAACATAAATTTAAATCCGTACTTACTTTAGTTCTACATTATAAATAAGTTATATTCGAAACAAAGTCATTAGTACTAAAAGATGGATCTGCGAGCATACGATTAAATATTCCCCTACATTATGAGTTTCATGTTACATGGAAGAAAAGAGCTACGAATTATAAAGGGGATGTAATATCTGTTACTTCTTAACTAACAATACAGACGACCTTGAAAGTTATACAGGTAAATTTCAGCTTATAACCTCATAAAAACCTATGCTCGACTATCACTCAAACAATAGTCAATCCACAAGAAAATTTAATACATTGGTAATCAATGGATTATATGTATAGGATGACTTCGGGGCGGGTGCGTGTCTTTGTCGGTAATTTGGGTAGACGTGGGTAGGTTCGGGCAAAGAGACCAGATACTCTTGGTAGAACAGAATTACAATTATAAGTATGGTAATTTATAAGGAGCTCCACCAAGTACGACTATGCACTACCACTCTGACTGTTGTCTCTCTGGAAACGCTCCTCCGGAAATAATCTCACTAACGAATATAATTCAACCAGGAAGGCACCAGAGGGTGAGGAAGGTCACCCATGCAATGGACCGATCAGGTTAAGTCTTCTGTGGAGGGTCCTTTGCACAAGTTCACCAGGCTTTGTGCTAGCCGAGAGAACTGGCGAATGCTTGTGAAGCGTATGACATCTGCTTCAAATACATTGCTTCATGATGACCACGAGCGCTCTGAGCGTATAACGATTAAATTCAAATTCAAATTCAAAATAATCTTTATTCAAATAGTCCTTAAAAAGGCACTTTCAACGCGTCAATAATTTACATAGTAGTTATTTCATGGTGATAACTATATTCGTAAACTTAAAACTAAAGCTATGAGGGTTCCAAATGATTAAGAAGTAGAATTACCAAAGATGATAAGTGCAGTTTTGAAATAAAAGGATTTTTCTTTTATACACTACAAGTTAGCCCTTGACGGCTAACTCACCAGGTGGTAAGTGATGATGCTGTCTATGTGTAAGTGGATGGTAGCGGGTTAATCTGTTAGGAGTATGGTAAACCCACGCCCCTAATTGGTTTCTACGCGACATCGTGCCGGCAACGCTAAATCGTTTGGCCACACGTCTTTGTTGGTAGTGCGGCAACTAGCAACGGCCGAAGCCTCCCACCAGACCATACTTGAGTTGGGAATCGAACCCAGGACCTCCAACTTTATAATGCGACAGCAAGCTTATTGCGCCACGGAGATCGTCAAGAACATAACTAGTTGTAAGAAAAAAATATACCTACATGCGTAGTTCTGTTAATTATTATAACCCTATTTATTTATTTTAAGTCTGAATATTTCATAATTAATTATTTTCATAAATTTTTTTTATATTGTTTAACATCAATGCTACTAATAATTTATCAAATTTTGACCGGAGAAATTAGAATGCTGTATATACCTGCAATGATAACCGTACTCGGCTTAAACAAACATTATATTGTAATATTTTTAATGCTAATACAGTGTATCGATGGTGTATCATGTGAAATAAATAAATAAATAAACATGTCACTTAATAGACATCGAACGGTTGGTAGAACTGTAAATTAGTCAAGGACACGCTCAAAATCATCGTTCTGCTGACATTGAGCTTAAGGAGGGAGGAGTTATGTGCAGCGACCCTAATTCCTCCATTCAACGTTCTGTAACTTTTACCGCGGTAAATTGCGCTACAGCTTACCAAGCGTTCTTAAGCTGTTCGGTGTTTGAGGCCACCGGCGATATTGAACGGTGGAAACGAGACGTAACAGTCCAAAACGAATATCTGCAAAATCTTCACTTCATATCTTTTTTTTTTTACTATGACAACAATTCAAATTTTACTATAAAAGATTATGATGATGATGATGATCAACCCATTACCGGCTCACTACAGAGCAAGGGTCTCCTCTTAATATGAGAAGGGTTTGGCCATAGTCCACCACGCTGGCCATGTGCGGATTGGCAGACTTTACACGCCTTTGAGAACATTATGGAGAACTCTCAGGCGTGCAGGTTTCCTCACGATGTTTTCCTTCACCGTTGAAGCAAATGATATTTTTTTTTAAAAGCACATAACTTCGAAAAGTTATAGGTGCGTGCCCGGATTCGAACCGTCGACCTCTGATTACGAAGCTGACGCTCTAACCACTAGGCTATCACCGCTTCAAATACATTTATTTATTCATTCCTTTCTTTCTTCATCAGCACACCAACAGCTTGTTCACAAAACATATAGTAAAACATAGTCTAATCGGTGTGACAAACCTCTTAGATACATTCAGAACCATTGTTACAAAATGGCCGTACAGCGACGTTTACAAGTTATGCTCCCATCAAAACTAATACCTTCATAATCTTCTTTTTTTTAAACCAAAATTTTACTATAAATACATTTATTTCTTTCTTTTTTTATAAAAACATCAACAACTTGTTCACAAAACTGATTGAGATAATAAAACCAAGGGTTCTAATCGATGTGTTAAACCTCTTAGGAGCATGCAGAACCATGAATACAAAATGACCGTACATTGACTTTTACAAGTTATGCTCCCACCAAAACTAATATCTTCATAATCTTCTCTTTTTTTTAAACCAAAAGTTTACTATAAATAAATTTATTTATTTATCAACACACCAACAGCTTATTCACAAAACAGATTGAGATAATAAAGCATAGGGTTCTAATCGGTGTGTCAAACCTCTTAGAGGCATGCAGAACCATTGTTACAAAATGGCCGTACAACAACGTTTACAAGTTATGCTCCCACCAAAACTAATATATTCATAATCTTCTCTTTTTTTTTTTAAACAAAATTTTACTATAAAAACATTTATTTATTTCTTGCTTTCTTGATGAGAACATCAAGAGCTTGTTCACAAAACAGATTGAGATAATAAAGCATAGGGTTCTAATCGGTGTGACAATATCTTATCTATCTAGGTACATGCACAACCATTGCTTCAAAATGACCGTACGTGACGTACCACAAGTTATGCTGCCAATGATGAAGGATCATCATATATATAAATGTGTATTGCCATACATAATGACCCTTAAACAACAGTAAAATAAATGTGCGGAATAAGATGACATAGAATGACGGATGGGAGTGTATGCGAAATTTAGCAGATGTCCGTGGACGAATCGCTGACGAATGCTGGTTTTGGATAAAATAGTAAACGTATCAGGGTCCTGTCACAGGGATAACAAGTGGCGCGTATGGACGGCAGATATGATCTATTGTACCCCGGGATATTGCAAACTTGGAAAAATTCAAAGCAAGGGACGGTTTGAAAGGTACGGCGATATTGCCTCGAATGTCGATACTGTTAGCTTCTTAAAAATGTAAACGTCAATTATTGCATATTTTCTAAATGTGATTGGCTTAGTGTTACTAAAAGTGATTGATAAATTTAAGATTTATCAATCGGTTTCATTAAATTAGAAAACAGTGTCAAGACATGTTTACTTTATTTTATATAAGTTTAAAGTAAACTAAACTAGATAATTCTAAGATTTTTAAATTGTTAAAATATCCGTAGCTCAATGTTGACTTCCGGTAGTTCTGACGAAATTGCATATAATAGTCAATAAGAGTACTTCTTGACTCAACATTTTTAATCGGCCAGAACGGACTGGCAGTCTACGTCGACCTACGAAGCCAGGTGGCTATTGATATTGGAGTTTCAAAGGCAATAAAGTAAATATTATAAAGTGAGTGGTTATATAATTTAGTAAAGTTTACAAATTCAGAAGCAGGGATAACACTAAGGAGTTCTGGTAAGGTGTTACCGCCTTGGTGTAAACATATGCCCACAAGACGGTATGTTCAAAATTAATTTAATTGTTCAGTGTGATAAAAAGTTTTAATTTCTTTTTATGTAACTACGGTAAAAAATTATAACTGGTTTTTCAAGTTGCAATTTAGTGGATAGAAAGAAAAGTTGGGATAAATCGTAATTTTAAGCTACGTGTTGGTAATATTTTAATAAAATACTTGTTTGTCGAGATGTTCTTTTTGGTTTTTTATATGCACAATTTTTATGTACCTACCTACTTTTAGTTCAATGTTTTAATTAATAGTTTACGTTGTATGAAGAAGATACTCGTTGTTTTGCATATTTTAGATCATTGTACATTTTATGCACTGTACAATCGTGTGAAGA